>OX579676.1:84233764-86633764 GCA_951230905.1 Cheilosia variabilis
CCCCACATCCTCATAACTGTGCAAGAGGCTGCAGTGTTAATAAAGAAACACGATAAAACACCATATAGAAGCAAAATTCCAATCATGTGCCATCCAAGGAATTTCCATAAGTGTAGAAACGAGCAGTGGGCAAATATATGTTGCAGCAGTATACTGCTCCCCTAGTTATAGACTAAAGAAAAATGATTTTAAGAGTCTTTTCCGCGTATTTCACAATAGATTAATCGCGGGAGGGGATTTTTACGCCGAAAATAAATATTGGGGATCTAGATTAACTAATACTAGAGGCAGAGAACTATATGAAGCAATTAAATAAGATGACGCCAAATTTCACTCAACGGGAAAACCTACCTATTGGCCAACAGACAGGAATAAAACCCCAGATCTTGTCGACTTTTTCCTATCCAAAAATATGTCTTCAAATAAAATAAGCATAGAGGAAGGACCTGATCTTCAATCAGACCATTCCCCTATACTTTTAAAACTTGGCGATAAAATAATAATAAAAGACCCAGGCCCAAAACTAATTAATACACTGACTGATTGGAACTACTTCCGACAAAAGTTGAGAGAAAGTATTTAAATATCAACAGCTATTCAAACAGAAGATAAGCTAGAAGAAGCAGTCCAATTATTGACTCTCAGTATACAAAAAGCTAAGTGGGCTGCAACTCCCAAAACAACAAAAAAGATCAAACAAAACTCTTATCCTCGCGAAATATGTGCAATTATTACAGAAATAATACGCTGCCAACAAACAAGGGCACCAAGCGACAAGACCACACTCAACAACTTAAATTATAAGCTCAGAAAATCTGTAAGAGAATTCAATAATGAGTCTTTAAAAACTTACCTCACAAGTCTTACAAGTGATGCTAGTACTGACTACTCGCTCTGGAAGGCAACGAAGAAAATGAACAGGCCAATAGCTCACATTCCGCCAGTAAAAACCAGAGAAGGTATCTGGGCGAAAAGCCGCCAAGAGAAAGCAAACACCTTTGCTGAGTATCTTGAAGACGTATTCAAACCTTATGAAGATAAAGGTTATCAAGGACTCGAAGTCAGGTGCTAAGAAGATAGACTTATTCGGTCGGTAACAGCTAAAGAACTTGCCAAAGAAATTAAAGAAAGCATAAATACAAAAAAAGGCCCAGGGTTTGATTACAGGAGAAATTTTGAAGCATTTTCCACGAATATGTTAAAAAAAACTAGCGCAGATTATAAGCGCTGCATTTAAATTAAGATATGTGCCAAGCATGTGGAAAGTCGCGAAGGTGATAATGATACCAAAACCAGGCAAACCACCTAACGAAGTTACCTCATATCGCCCAATATCTATTTTACCAATGTTGTACAAGTTATTTGAATAAGTGCTGGTAAAACGTCTGCAAAAATAATAGATGAAAAATCGCTAGTCCCAATTCTCTTAAGGATCATTCACATGAGAGCGAGCGAACGAATTGCGGAAATGTGAACAAACAAGCAAGTTAATAAACACTTTAAAAACGAAATTTCGAATTCCAAACTTTTTGCCGCGAACGAATACACCCTTGGCGCGAATTGTCAAAGTTCATTCACAACCCACATCATTCAATTCGCGTTCCCTAACTAGCGAATAAAATATTCGTTCGAACTTAACCTCAAATTTCAAATGTCATTGGCATTTTTTTTTGTACATATTTCATTTTGTGGTGTTGTTTTATTCTGGTCCGAATGGAATGGTATGACTGAATCAACAGATCAAAAGGTAAATATATTATTAAAGAAAAGAGGAATCGTGGTATTCAGGTATTTGACGAGAAACTTACTATGGAAGTTGAAGCTTGAAGCCCACCCTATTGTATACAACAAATCACTAAAAATGTATGCGGACCGGTACAAAAAGGAAGAAGCATGGTGGGATATATCGGGAAAACCTACCTATTGGCCAACAGACAGGAATAAAACCCCAGATCTTGTCGACTTTTTCCTATCCAAAAATATGTCTTCAAATAAAATAAGCATAGAGGAAGGACCTGATCTTCAATCAGACCATTCCCCTATACTTTTAAAACTTGGCGATAAAATAATAATAAAAGACCCAGGCCCAAAACTAATTAATACACTGACTGATTGGAACTACTTCCGACAAAAGTTGAGAGAAAGTATTTAAATATCAACAGCTATTCAAACAGAAGATAAGCTAGAAGAAGCACTCCAATTATTGACTCTCAGTATACAAAAAGCTAAGTGGGCTGCAACTCCCAAAACAACAAAAAAGATCAAACAAAACTCTTATCCTCGCGAAATATGTGCAATTATTACAGAAATAATACGCTGCCAACAAACAAGGGCACCAAGCGACAAGACCACACTCAACAACTTAAATTATAAGCTCAGAAAATCTGTAAGAGAATTCAATAATGAGTCTTTAAAAACTTACCTCACAAGTCTTACAAGTGATGCTAGTACTGACTACTCGCTCTGGAAGGCAACGAAGAAAATGAACAGGCCAATAGCTCACATTCCGCCAGTAAAAACCAGAGAAGGTATCTGGGCGAAAAGCCGCCAAGAGAAAGCAAACACCTTTGCTGAGTATCTTGAAGACGTATTCAAACCTTATGAAGATAAAGGTTATCAAGGACTCGAAGTCAGGTGCTAAGAAGATAGACTTATTCGGTCGGTAACAGCTAAAGAACTTGCCAAAGAAATTAAAGAAAGCATAAATACAAAAAAAGGCCCAGGGTTTGATTACAGGAGAAATTTTGAAGCATTTTCCACGAAAATGTTAAAAAAAACTAGCGCAGATTATAAGCGCTGCATTTAAATTAAGATATGTGCCAAGCATGTGGAAAGTCGCGAAGGTGATAATGATACACCTAACGAAGTTACCTCATATCGCCCAATATCTATTTTACCAATGTTGTACAAGTTATTTGAATAAGTGCTGGTAAAACGTCTGCAAAAATAATAGATGAAAAATCGCTAGTCCCAATTCTCTTAAGGATCATTCACATGAGAGCGAGCGAACGAATTGCGGAAATGTGAACAAACAAGCAAGTTAATAAACACTTTAAAAACGAAATTTCGAATTCCAAACTTTTTGCCGCGAACGAATACACCCTTGGCGCGAATTGTCAAAGTTCATTCACAACCCACATCATTCAATTCGCGTTCCCTAACTAGCGAATAAAACATTCGTTCGAACTTAACCTCAAATTTCAAATGTCATTGGCATTTTTTTTGTACATATTTCATTTTGTGGTGTTGTTTTATTCTGGTCCGAATGGAATGGTATGACTGAATCAACAGATCAAAAGGTAAATATATTATTAAAGAAAAGAGGAATCGTGGTATTCAGGTATTTGACGAGAAACTTACTATGGAAGTTGAAGCTTGAAGCCCACCCTATTGTTTACAACAAATCACTAAAAATGTATGCGGACCGGTACAAAAAGGAAGAAGCATGGTGGGATATATCGTACATTTTAAATGTTGAAGGTACGTTTTTTATGCATACATTAAATAAATTCAAATATAGCAATTCTAATATACATTTCAGTACAAATATGCAGGGATAGGTGGAAAAATTTGAGGAACATTTTTACCAAATAAAGGGTGATTTTTTAGCTGGTTTGGTTTTGGAAACACTGGTTTTGACAGCTGACGTGTGTTTAGTACCTTGTGTCACTGTCAAACAGCTTCAGTTTGGTTTGCAATTTAACCATGGATCGTCTTACAAATGAACAACGCTTGCAAATTATTGAATTTTACTATCAAAATTCGTGCTCGGTTCGAAATGTTCATCGCGCGCTGCTTCCATTTTATGATCGGCATTCTCGACCTTCTGAGCAGTCTATTCGGAAGATTGTGACCAAATTTCGCACCAAATTTACTTTGTTGGACATTAAACCACCAACACGTTTACGTACTGTGCGTAGTGAAGAAAATATTGCGGCCGTATCAGCTAGTGTGACAGAAGACCGCGAAATGTCGATTCGGCGCCGTTCCCAGCAGTTAGGCCTTTGTTACAGCACTACGTGGAAAATTTTGCGAAAGGATTTGGGCGTAAAGCCTTTTAAGATACAGCTGGTGCAAGAACTAAAGCCAGCCGACCTACCACAACGCCGAATTTTTGGTGAATGGGCTCTTGGAAAGCTGGCCGAGGATCCGCTTTTTTATCGAAAAATTGTGTTCAGCGATGAGGCTCATTTTTGGTTGAATGGGTACGTAAATAAGCAAAATTGCCGCATTTGGAGTGAAGATCAGCCGGAAGCATTGCAACAGCTACCAATGCATCCCGAAAAAGCCACTGTTTGGTGCGGTTTATGGGCCGGCGGCATTATTGGGCCATATTTCTTCAAAGATGATGCGAATCGCAGCGTTACTGTCAATGGTGAACGCTACCGAGCGATGATAACAAACTTTTTTTTGCCCGAAATGGAAGTTCTTGACTTGCATGATATGTGGTTTCAACAAGACGGTGCCACATGCCACACAGCACGCGAAACAATGGCGCAATTGCGAGGCGAGATTGGTGAACAGTTAATTTCACGTTTCGGGCCGGTCAATTGGCCGCCTAGATCGTGCGATTTGACACCATTAGATTATTTTTTGTGGGGGTATGCCAAGGCTAATGTGTATAGGGACAAGCCCGCTTCGATTGACGCACTGGAAGCCAACATCCATGCATTCATTCGTGAGATACCGGCCGATATGTGTGAAAGAGTATGCCAAAATTGGACTCAGCGGATGGGCTACCTGAGACGCAGCCGCGGTCAACATTTGCATGAAATTATCTTTAAACATTAAATTGCAAGGTTCAAACTATCGATTCAAATAAATATTTCATTCATTTTTTCGAATTTTTTGTGTTTTTTTTTTTAAAAAAGTTCTAAACCTCTTAAAAAATCACCCTTTATTACAAGAAGAATAAGTGTGTTAAAGTGGTAGCTCTTGCTTGAAGTTCCACCGTAAGAAACTTAAATGCGAACTTTGTCATTGTCTGCTACTATCTGTGATATTGTAGTTTCCTTATTT
Organism: Cheilosia variabilis; assembly: GCA_951230905.1. Lineage (NCBI taxonomy): Eukaryota > Metazoa > Arthropoda > Insecta > Diptera > Syrphidae > Cheilosia > Cheilosia variabilis. The sequence continues at coordinate 84,238,784 of OX579676.1, forward strand.
TCATTATTTCATTTTTTTTTATTTTATTTTTTTTTCAATCAAATGAGTACATCTACTGTTCTTGCTAGATTACTTATTCTTAAAAACACTACCAAAGCTTAACAACAGACTTAATTTATTCCTAAATGAATCCCTACCAAGATGAAAATCGATTATACTTCTATATTTATTGGATTCCCTAAGGCATCTAAAAATTGGTTCATTGTATCCATAATTAACTGTATGATAAGGTACATAAAATAAAAGACGATTTCTAAGAGCTCTCGAAGGAGCATAAAATCCAATTAATGATAATAGAAAAGGGCAATCGATATGATCATTTATTAAATCTCGAATAAACATAATAGAAAAATATTGCCTCCGTTTAAAGAGAGGTAAGATACCAAGTAATTTGCACCTCGTATCGTAAGATTTCAATATTCCATCGCAGTCTACGAACACCTACTCCAGTAAGACGCTTTTGGAACGCCAAACAAGAGCATACTATGTGAGTTCTTCGTCGTGCTATGAATTGAATTATTAATAGCATACTCCACCTTTAGTAACATACCCGACCAATCGGCGTGATTTACCGGCTCACTCAACTTTCATAGCAACATAGCTTTGATAACCCGATTGACCCTTTCGACTTGCCCATTTGTCTGGGGTGAAGCCACAGCAACTTTTACGTGTCCTATATTTCGTTTTAGTAAGAAGTCCTCAAATTAAAAGAGGTAAAGCATGTACCTCTATCTGACACAATTCGTCTCGGCCTGCTATAATACTGCGAGTATTTATCTAATGCGGAGATTACTTCTATCGTACTCGTCGAGTTCGTAGAGTATAGCTTCACAAATTTTGTGAAAGCATCTATCACTACTAAAATGAGTTTCGTTTTGAACTAACGGACGGCAAGGTACCAAAATTATCCACATGAATTGTATCGAACGGCAGTGGGTTTTCGGAATATTGTACAAGTTCCTTTCACTACATTGAACCGGCATGGCATACATAATGCATTTAATACAATTCTGGATAAATCTTTCAATCTTTTGACGCATGCTTGGAAACCAGTAATGCATAGCAATCTTCTCATAGCATTTTTCCAGCGCTTGATGCCCGAGTTTTTCATGGATCAACCGTATAACATTGTCTTCCATTTCATTCGGCACGTATAATGTCTTTCTTCAACTTTATATACAAGTCCATCCGTCAATTCGAAGTCTTTGACTTCTTCGACCTCCATTTGATCTCGCAATTCTGTAATTATTTAGTCCCGCCCTTGCGCAATTTGGATATGGAAATCCGTATCGTCGACATCCCAAATTGCAGCGATCTGGCACCTGCTTAGGTCATCAACATGTGAATTATGCTGAATTTTATACTTATAATTTTCAAGCTCCAAGGCCCATCGAGCAATCCGTGGATTAACTTGTTTCTTTTCCATATTAATAGTGAGAGTCAGAGAGCTGCAATCCGTAACTACCTTGAAGGGTATTCCTTCCAAATACACTCGGAATCGTCTCAGAGCTATGATATCTGGATTCGGAAGCGGAGGTTGTTTAAGAAAAGTAAGACACCGGATGAAATTTTTTGTCATCTTGCCTTTGAAGCAAAACGGCATCAAAACCAATTGAACTGACATCACAATGCCATGTTGTGTTTCCTTTCGCGAGGTTTAATTTAAGATTTCGTTGAGTGATAAGCCTCAAAACGGTTCTTAGCAATATTTTGTGTTCATCAAAATCTGCAGTAGCAATTAGTATGTCGTCAATATAAGCAACAATTTTACGTGAATCAATTTAATCTCGGAAAATAACGTTATTGAAACCGCTGAAAAACGGCGGGTAATTTTTCAACCCAAACGGCATTTTTAAATACTCATACATTTAGTAACATACCACATACCACTTGGAGTAACGAACGCAGTAGGAGGAATACATTCCTCAGAAACCGGAACTTGATGGAATCCGCTTTTCAAATCTAGAAACGTAAAATATTATTTTACGCTTCGGATGGTCTTTTTATTGAGATCACGATAGTCCACGCAATTCGAAGTTCTCCGTTCTTCTTCACTAAGACAATAGCAGACGCATAAGGCGAGTTACTTGATCTAATAATGCCATCTTTTTTTAACTGATTCACTATTGCCTGCACTTGAGTTCTTTCAAAGTAAGAAAGTCGTCGGGGAGCACAGTGAAACATGACATCATCATTCAAATGGATTTTCATTTCATAATCTAACGGTTCTACTTCGATATTGTAATAGGCATGTATTAGGACTTTAAGGACGTTGGGATTTGAAAAAGACAGGAAACGGGATGAGGCAATGACAGTTGGATAGGATGAGATGGAGAAGGGGGGGGAGTGTTGGATGTGATAGACGGGCACGCTTGTTTCGCTCGACTCTGCTCGCCGGAATGGTGAGGGTTCTTGTCCTCACACACCAACAATACCTATATACAAAACATATATCGTGCCTACACAACAAAAATAAAAAAAAAACATCTTTTCAGGCGCAGACGGACATTTCCACACAGAGAGGGTGCTGTCGATGGTATTCAGCGCGGCCATCACTTTTCCCACCATACCTGGAAGTTCGGCGACCATTTGTGAACTTCCCCAGCGATGATTATTGAGTCTTCACCGGATCAAGCCATTTACCGACTGCAGCTACTCACCCTTCCACACCCCCTGAAAGTTCAACTTAATAATTCATCAAGCGTCTGTACACTTGAATAAAACTTATGGCTTTCATTTTGGGCGTGGGTAAGCACATTTATTTAGTTTAAATTTAATTTTAAGCATTAGAAATTAATATTAAAACTGGCAAAAGAGATAAATGTACAAGTAAAACCAAAATTTACACAATAAAAATGAATATACAAAGGAGTTTAAAATAAAATTAATAGTTAAAATCTCTTTAATCGGATTCCCGCAGGTCAAGGTCACCAACTTACTTAATTCCCTACTATTCTACTACCCAGAGTGAGCACAGTATGGGAAGGGTGGGGGAGAATAAAAAAAAACTAAAACAACAAAAAAAAAGCGAAGACAAAACGGACCACGGAAATCGAATAACTTGCCGAAACAAAAAAATTTCCTTTAAAAATAATAAATTAAAGCAAAGAAATCAAAAGAAAAACTTAAAACTTAACTCACGCCACTTAAAACTAAAACAATTACATACGAAAAAAAACGATGACATTTGACGCTCCTAGGTATAGATGTTTGAAATATTTTCTCTTATTTGTGACTTTAACTGTTTCTTCGTTCAGGAACTCTTTGCATTGGCGGGGTAAAAGGGGGGGTGGATATAATTCGGATTCCACTATACCCCGTAAATTATAACCGCTCATGAGGCAACAAAAACTTTTTAAAACTACCAAACCTGGTGACGTCATAGGCGTTACGTTTCTGGAAGGCAATTTACGGCTGGTGACACGATGAGAGTCTTTCCTGGACACCACAGTCACTTCCTCTTTCACGGCTTGCTTGACGTCGGTTGGCGCTTCTGAAGTTCCTCAAAACCCCTGAACCGGACAGGTCATCCAAACCTTTTTTTTTTTATTTGGCGGTCACGACTTCCTTTGTATATGGCGTATGGGCGAAGTCAATGACCGCCACTTGACCTCTATCCAGAGTGAAGGGTATCTGGTTAAATTTAACTAAAATTACTAAAAATCCTATGTCTCACATAACTTCACTAAACTCACCACAATAATCAATATAACACAAATTATTTAATCAAATTATTTGCCTATCCAGGACTTATTATTTACTTCAACCACAAAAATGTTGAGATGCAAAAAAAATGCTTAATTGGCACGATGGCCATTTATTGGGAGATTGGTCTTATCTCGACTTTGTTCGCACCACAAATGGTTTCAGCTAAGAAACAGCTCTTCGGCTTCCACAGCCAATAACGCCCCATACATAATATTGCCACAAATACTTGGCCAACCTTCCGTTTCTGGAGTAGCCGCTAGAGATCATGCTACCTTCTTCATCCCATCTCCACGTCCTGCTCTTTGAATTTTCAAATTCACTCAACCAACATTGAATCTGAACTCTGTCAACATGTATCTAGACATTCCATTATCATTGCATCCCTGAACTCTACCGGTTCAGCTTACTCATTTTTGACATTTCAGGCTGTCAACAAAGAAATAAAAAAAACGAGAAACAACACGTATGGATTTGCTGGGGTAAGTCATATTTATTTAATTTTTTTTTTGTTTATATATTTTTCTTTATTATTTCAGGTAACTATGGACGAATGAGGGACTGCTATTAAAGACCAAAAAAAGCTGCGGTGCAACGTAATATTTATAAGGTACCTAAGTGAAATGAATTTGTTTTTTTTGTGATACCTATTATTTTGTTTTGTTTTATATTTCTATCACAGATTCTACCCGCGGGACAGACCGGTGATAGGGACAGGGTATGTTTGATCTATACAGGTATAGTGTTGTTTTAGTTGGAATTCAAATTATAATTTCGTTGCGTTTTTCAGATCGGACTTATGGCGAGAAGGGTGACTGTAACAAATCTCTGGATTTCTTGGAGATTCTAACGACAACGGGGACAGAGACAGTCAGCCACTTGGTCTGTTTTGTGGATTCAACGTGGTGAAGAACCCCACGCTCTGTAAGCCGGGCATAAGTTTCGGTAAGTGCTTATCATAGTGGTATATAGATATAGGACAACATATAAGCATGTGTTACATACATAAATACTTAACCTAGTAATAAATTAACATAAAAATAAATACAAAATATTATATACATATTTGGACATAAGTCGTAACGAATAAATAGATTGTAATAAATAAATAGATATACTGAGAGATAATATAATAAATAAGTAAATAAATAAAAATAATATAACTATAAGACGTAACAATTATAAATAACATGTATATCACAGTTGAAGTGAACATGAAATTGTATAACTAACCTTAGATATAAGTATTAAATAACATATATGACTACATAGATTGAAAACATACACTAATAAATAAATAAATAATAGAATGTACGTGCACAAATAAATAAATAAACTATAATATGCTTAGATACTAACTTATAATCTAAATTACCTAAGATATTGCACTATTATACATAAACTTAAATAAATAAGACAAGAACTTAATAAATAATACTTATGTTTGACTTCAAACAGACATAAAGATACATATATATTGCTTTATTATTTACATTAGTGATACATAACAATACGGACATACTTAACAGCTTATTGTTTTAAGTCCTTTGCATGGAAAACTCCCACTTTTTTGCCTGATAGGTTTTCTAACTCATACATATTGTTACCGATCGGTCTAATTATTCTACATTTAACAAATTTTGGACAAAGTTTCGTGGCGAGGTATTTCGAGGTGTCACTGAGGACGAAGTTTCTTCGAAATACCTCTTGTCCAGGTAGAAAATTAATATTTCGTGATCTTGTGTTGTATGACTTCGCGCTTTGCTCGTTTGCCTTTAATATATTTTGTTTAACTTTGTCACGTAGGCACTGCAATCGCGTTTGTCGGCAGAGAGTTACCAGTTCACCATCCTCTATGGCATTGAGTTTCTGTGCAAGCTCATAGTTGCTACCGTGGGTCATCATATTTGTCCCAAAGAGAGCAAAATATGGCGACACCCCGGTAGATATGTGAACAGAACTACGTAGTGCACACGCAATGTCACCAAGATGGCCATCCCAGTCACGTTGGTCATCTTTGAGATATGAACGGATGGCTGCTAGAAGAGTTCTATTAACTCTCTCTGACGCATTTGATTGGGGGGAATAGTTAGCAGTCTTGAAATGACGTATGCCATACATTTTCAAAAGATCTTGAAAGTCTCTTGCTAAGAATTGCTTCCCATTGTCAGAGTCTATAATCTGTGGTACACCAAACATATTAAACACATCGTTACGTAAATATTGGACAACATTTATGGTACTGGCATTTCTTAACGCTTTCAAAAGAACGAATTTAGACAGGTGATCAAGCACAACAAACACATAACAGTTGCCGGACTTGGATCTGGGATATGGACCCAAGAAGTCTATATAAATTTTTTGGAACGGACGATCGGTACAATAACTGTTAGAGATAGGAGGACGAAGCACTTGATTTGACGGCTTGCACTGTTTACATATAGAACAGTTAGACACGTAACGTCTTATCTGGACGGTCATATTTGGCCAGTAAAAGTATTGGCGAATTCGATACAGCGTTTTCGCAATGCCACCGTGAGACGCCTGGGGAGGATCATGAGCCCGAGAGATGATATCCTCGGTTAACGCGGATGGGATCCACAACCTCCAGGTATGTTCCGCCGTTTCGTCACCAGCGGGTAGCAAGGAACGCATATAAACGAAGTTTTCCTCCACTTTTAGGTCTGGCAGCTCATCTTGGTGTTCTTCGATGGTGGCTATAAGATCCTTGTATTCATTGGAGACAAACTCGTCTGAATCCAAGTCTACCCAAGGAGCTATATCTTGGATTTCGAGACTATCCAGATGAACACGGGACAAGGTATCTGGCACCACATTCAACGACCCTTTGCGATGTTCCACATCGAAAGTGAATGCTTGCAGCTTGAGGCTCCAACGCGCCAGTCTCCCACTCAAGTCTTTGAGATTCATAAGCCATCGCAAGCTGGAATGGTCGGTGATTATGGTAAAATCCATCCCCTCGACGTATGGCCTAAATTTGTGTACAGCCGTGACAGCCGCCAAACATTCCTTCTCTGTAACGCTGTAGTTTTTCTGGCAGGCGTTCATCTTTTGAGAGAAGTAGGCTATCGGCGATTCCTCGTTGCTGTCGTTACGCTGAAATAAAACAGCTCCTATCCCGGACTCTGACGCATCGCACTGGATATAAAAACGCCGAGAAAAATCCGGGTGAGTTAGTACTGGTGCAGTCGTCAATGCAGTCTTTAGTTTTTTAAATGCCTCAATGGCTTCAGATGACATTTCAAATTTACCTAGCTTCTTTTTTAGAGTATCCGTCATTGGGGCAGTCAAGGTTGAAAAATCCTTGATGAAGCGCCTGTACCACCCTGCTAGACCAAGAAGTCTGCGCACTTGTCTTGGATTTTTGGGGACTGGGAAGTCCACTATCGCTTCGATTTTGGATGGATCCGTTTTCAACATCCCACCACCAACTATAAAGCCCAAATACTTCAATTCTTTGAAGCAGAATTTGGATTTGCTTAAGTTGATGGTGAGATTGGCTCTCCTAACGCACTGTGCAACTTCGTCCAGCAGGGCTACATGGGTCTCAAAATCGGGAGCAATGATGAGCAAGTCATCTAGATAAACGAAGACGCGGTCCTTTAATCGTGAGGGGATCACCTTGTCCATTAACCGGCACATCCTTTGAGCTGCGTTACACAACCCAAAGGGCATGACCGTAAACTGGTACAAGGGTCTCCCTGGTACCGCGAAAGCAGTTTTTTCCCTACTCCGTGCCTCCAGTGGTATTTGCCAAAATGCGTCTTTCAGGTCGACGCTGCTGATGAAATACGTGTCCTGTAGACGACTGAGTAGCCCGTCGATATGGGGGAGAGGATAGGCGTCATTCTTCGTCAAGGCGTTCACCTTTCGGGAGTCGAGGCACAGACGATTTTTGACGGGTTTCCGAATCAAGACTACCGGTGAACACCAAGCGCTCTCACTCTCCTCGATAACTCCGAGGCTAATCATGCGGTCGATCTCGTCATACAGGAGGGCTTGTATCGCTGGGGACACGGGGTAGTGACGTTGTTTGACTGGGTCCGCGTCTCCGGTATCGATAACGTGCTCCTCAACCGAAGTTTTACCGAGCCCATGCTTGGTAAAACATAAGAATTTTTGCTTCACTGCCTCCAACTCAGATTCTTGTTTAAAAGACAGCTGATGTGTGTCGTCACTAGGAGAATCAGTGATCGTCATCGAACTCACAATATTGGGAGCAATTTGGAATGTCTTCCAAAAGTCTATACCTAAGTACAGCTCTTGCTCTAGACTTGGGACTAGGTATAGCGTAAGCAGCTCGGTTTGACCTTTGTAAGTCACGGAGGTTTTAATTTTGCCTATAATTGACTGGCACTTGCCATCAGCTGTTTTGACATCCGATTTAAAAGGAAAGATCGGTATGTCTAGTGACTTGACAAAACTCAAGCAGTCCTTTCCTAAGAAGCTGACACTAGCCCCGCTATCTAAAAGACCGAAAACGCTTTTGCTTGCTATCTCTATTTTGGCATACAGTCGGGGATCATTGGAGGTGTCGATTATGGTTGAAGCTATACTTTTTCTAATTTCCTTACGAATTCTATAACGATTTCGGGCTTTTAAAATGGCTTTGGACGTACACACATTATTATTTTTAAGTATCCTACATCTAGCTATATAATATTCCTTAATCCTAACATGCAACGGCTTAATTATAAAATGTTTCCTAGTATCAACTAAGTTGGAATCTTTATCTCTTTTCAAAATTTTAATTTCTTTATTATTTATTTCAGGTTTATCATTTTTCAATGGTGTAACGGGTTCTCTAGGGACTCGGAGGTCTGTGTCGAACGCGACTCCCCCGTTTGCATCGCGTTCGTTTGCCGGTTTTCCGGATTGCAACGCTTGCACTTAGGAGTTATGACCCCTTCCTGGCCGCATCGATAGCAAAAGATATTCCGTACCTGAGACGGGCATTCCACGAAGGAATGACCTTCAACACGGCAGTTCCAACAAATCCAAGATTTTGGATTCACATAATTACGCGGTAGCTTGGGACGTGTGCCACCATATTGCATTGCTGCAACATATTGTTCTGCCTGGTGGGTATCTTCATAGTCCAGCTCATTAGCCGTGTATTTCGGCTGAAGCCTATGAGACCTAGGTGCCTCTCTGCTAGGGAAAGCATTTTCTACTTCCTTGCAGGAGCTCCTCAATTGGTCCACTGTAAATATGGTCATGGGGAACACTATCTTTCCTATTCTCTCATTTAAATTGCGCTTTAATATGCGCACTAATTCCCCTTCCGGTATTTCCATCCGTAATTGCGATTTCATTTTATAAATTGCGGAGAAGAAATCGTCACTTGACTCCCAGGTACCTTGTCTACGGTCCATGATATCTCTCATGATATCGAAGTTTGATTTTGAGTTCCTGAATTGGCGCAAGAGTGCTTCTCGAAGCGTGAGCCAATCCGGGCGGTAGTTGGTTCTCTGGTACTGCCAGTACCATTCGTAGGCGGCACCTGAGAGCAACAAGTGGAAATCTCTTAAGATTTCCGACCACGAACAGCGGTAGTTGTTTTGGAGTGTTTCCAGACGGAAGATAAAATCCTCCACATCGAGAGTCTCCGGCTTTCCTTCGAAACATATTCCCCACTTATCAATTTTTATTGGGCCTGTTACTCCTGAGTGGCTATTTGTCTCAAATGACTGACTTGGTTGGTTGGGGTAGGGCATCTCAAAATGATGACCCACCTGGTGAAACGATGCATGAGGTTGGTGATAGTTATTATTTGAGTTTTTGGCTCTACTCGATTTATGGTTGTTGTTTTTGTGGTAATTTCCATTGGGAAGAAATGGTTGAGCGGCAACGTTAAGTTGAGCTTGCTCATGCTGCGTTGAGGGCTGCGGGGGCAAAGGAAAAGTTTCTTTAGGGATAGTGCCTGTGCTCAAAGAACTATTCTTCGGGAGTGTCTGTTCTGGTTGAACAGCAGTTTGAAACTCCTTCATTAATTCCAGAAAATTGGTTCTCATTTCCTTCCGCAGATCAGCAGATATTTCATCTCGAAGAGAGCTTTGCTGAGACTGAAAAGCGGTTTTGATCGCTTGATTAATGGAAAAGTCTATGTTGGGTAAATTTGTTTTTTCGGATGTTATTGACTGATTTCTTATGGTAATGATTGGGTTTTGTTTTTCAGACGTATCGACCACAGTTCGGGTGCTTTCGTTCTGTGCTTCAATAGAAGCGGCACCAAATTGGCTGAGTGAACTGAACGATGGGGCTGAGACAGATTCTGAAGAAGTTGCAGATTCACTGTTCGCCTGCATACTTCCAGTATCGGAGAAAGATTGGTTAGACGTTGTGGTTTTAGACTTTGCCGACCTATTGGCTGGTGGTGGACTATGTTTAACAAAAGACATTGTTCTAGAGCTAGTTCCTGCTGAATGTGATTGCGAACGGGTGATTATTTTTCTAGACTCTGGGTTATAACTATGACTAACTTTGTGCTTTTTAAAATCGTCCTTAGGTGAACTCATCACAGGAAGACTAAAATGCTGACGAGAGTAGACACACTTAGAACGGGTATAATCAACAATAAAAATGCACACTAATCTATATAACAGTGAGCCGGATATGTACCTCAAGCTACAAAAAAAAATAAAAGGATAATATATCTAAAACAAGAAAATAAATAACTAAAAAGGAACAAAAAGTAATAATTGCTAGTGTGAGACGGCTAAACTAATATCTACACACGCAAAAAAAAATAAAATTAAAGGTATGTACCTATATCTAAAACTGACTAAAAAAAAACGAATATTTGCTTTTTGTATATATTTCAGTTCGGGGGTGCTTCGGGTGCTTGCCTTCGGCGGTTTCCTTGTTGGCTAATAACGAGGCTTGATCGGCTTGGACACAAAAAAAAATATAAAAGAGAGAAAGACTGCGGACGGACTATATGCTAAAAATCCTCTCAATGTGGAAAACAAATACAAAAGATGAGAGGGTAGAACAAGGACACACATCGTTGTATTTCTCTCCATCTCCGCAATTCCAATCTACCTGGAAGGCTTTGCTGGAAGACTTGAGATGGTGAGAGTCGCAACACATCAATATACGAGAAGAGACGGAACAATGCAACATGTTAAGACGATTCGACACTTAATCACGGCCACTGAATCCATGTAAGTAAGACTAACACACTATGAAATGAAAATTGAAAATTTTGACAGGATAGTAAAATTCACAGAAAGAAAGAATTAAAAGAATAGAATAGACAAAATACTAACAGGTTCCAATTATTTTTGCTGTCAACAACAATAAACTCATCGCAATTCACTGTGATATTTTCACAAACTACTCATGTGAAGACTTACGAGTTCATTGTTGTTGGTAGCAGAAACAATCTTAGACTAAACTACATAAAGGACATAAGACTAGGACAAACGAACGTTGGGCGCCATTTGTAATAGGCATGTATTAGGACTTTAAGGACGTTGGGATTTGAAAAAGACAGGAAACGGGATGAGGCAATGACAGTTGGATAGGATGAGATGGAGAAGGGGGGGGAGTGTTGGATGTGATAGACGGGCACGCTTGTTTCGCTCGACTCTGCTCGCCGGAATGGTGAGGGTTCTTGTCCTCACACACCAACAATACCTATATACAAAACATATATCGTGCCTACACAACAAAAATAAAAAAAAAACATCTTTTCAGGCGCAGACGGACATTTCCACACAGAGAGGGTGCTGTCGATGGTATTCAGCGCGGCCATCACTTTTCCCACCCTACCTGGAAGTTCGGCGACCATTTGTGAACTTCCCCAGCGATGATTATTGAGTCTTCACCGGATCAAGCCATTTACCGACTGCAGCTACTCACCCTTCCACACCCCCTCGCTGGGGACACGGTGAGAGTCTTTCCTGGACACCACAGTCACTTCCTCTTTCACGGCTTGCTTGACGTCGGTTGGCGCTTCTGAAGTTCCTCAAAACCCCTGAACCGGACAGGTCATCCAAACCTTTTTTTTTTTATTTGGCGGTCACGACTTCCTTTGTATATGGCGTATGGGCGAAGTCAATGACCGCCACTTGACCTCTATCCAGAGTGAAGGGTATCTGGTTAAATTTAACTAAAATTACTAAAAATCCTATGTCTCAAATAACTTCACTAAACTCACCACAATAATCAATATAACACAAATTATTTAATCAAATTATTTGCCTATCCAGGACTTATTATTTACTTCAACCACAAAAATGTTGAGATGCAAAAAAAATGCTTAATTGGCACGATGGCCATTTATTGGGAGATTGGTCTTATCTCGACTTTGTTCGCACCACAAATGGTTTCAGCTAAGAAACAGCTCTTCGGCTTCCACAGCCAATAACGCCCCATACATAATATTGCCACAAATACTTGGCCAACCTTCCGTTTCTGGAGTAGCCGCTAGAGATCATGCTACCTTCTTCATCCCATCTCCACGTCCTGCTCTTTGAATTTTCAAATTCACTCAACCAACATTGAATCTGAACTCTGTCAACATGTATCTAGACATTCCATTATCATTGCATCCCTGAACTCTACCGGTTCAGCTTACTCATTTTTGACATTTCAGGCTGTCAACAAAGAAATAAAAAAAAACGAGAAACAACACGTATGGATTTGCTGGGGTAAGTCATATTTATTTAATTTTTTTTTGTTTATATATTTTTCTTTATTATTTCAGGTAACTATGGACGAATGAGGGACTGCTATTAAAGACCAAAAAAAGCTGCGGTGCAACGTAATATAAGGTACCTAAGTGAAATGAATTTGTTTTTTTTTGTGATACCTATTATTTTGTTTTGTTTTATATTTCTATCACAGATTCTACCCGATGGACAGACCGGTGATAGGGACATGGTATGTTTGATCTATACAGGTATAGTGTTGTTTTAGTTGGAATTCAAATTATAATTTCGTTGCGTTTTTCAGATCGGACTTATGGCGAGAAGGGTGACTGTAACAATATCTTTCGGCGAAACATAGGAATCTATAACTAAACTATTCAATTCTGCACAGCACGATTTCCCCAATTTATGTCACGAGTCTACTTCGTCAGAAACAGCCTCAATATTAAATATATCCGGCATATTATAGTACTCGCATTTAGTCCCAGTTGACTCAACCTCCAATACAACTTCATTCGTTTCTGGTTTATTACCAACAAGCAAACAATTATTTCCGATATCTATTAAGAGTTATAAAAAGTTCATTTGGCAAAACAAATTTATCATTTCTACTTACAGAAACCAACTTTTCTTTAGAGTATCTAAGTTTTACTTTAGTCAGATGGATAGTGAAAGCATACAAAAAATGATGTCCCAAAATAGTCGGCAGAGCCATACTTTCTGGGGCAATATTAACTTTTATCGTCCTTATTTTATTATCAAATTTTACTTTACACTTCTTTTCTCCTAAAACATTTAATTTTTTTCCATCCACCCCGTAAAATGAGGATTTCGGCATTTTCGATCGTCGCAGCAGCATACGAAGACTTTATAAAACTAGTTGGACTGCCCGTATCAAAAAGAGAAAGAAACTTCATGAATTCCGCGTCATTTGCCAAATCAACTTCAAAAGCAACACTCACTCAATTTACAGCACCAATTACTTCGCTCAAACTTTCATCGTCATCAGATACAACTTTCTTGGAAACGGCAGCACTTTGTTTATTTGCTTTCGAAACGGCTGCGGCAGACAGCATCTTCTTTGGGTTCGGGCACGTCCTGTGGTCATGTCCCATCTCCCAACACCGGAAACATGACCCATTTCGGCGCAGAGGATATGGCAGTATGGTTTAATATGCCCCGTCTGTGAGCAATTAAAGCATGGTACGGCACTTTTATCAGTATTCGGCTTGGTTACAGTTTCAGGTTTTGTCGATACGGCATTAACATTTCGTCCTGGCACTTTCCGTCAAATATTTCTGCTGATAACGGTTAATGAGTTGCTTTAACTCGTCAATGGTGCAAGCACCCAACAGCAGATTAGCATTGGATATGCCACTACCCATCCCGTCTATAATGAAGTCAATGGCCTCTGTTTCACCAATATCTGAGCGCTTGGCAATCACCTGCATGTCCTACTTTTTCCATTTCCTCAAGCTCAGCATTCTATACACATCCTGGCGGGACACGGCTTTGTCGAATTCCTTTAGAAGTGCTGTCTTCAGGTCGATATAATTGAGCGGAACAGTCGAGAGAAGGAACACTTTAGCAGTTCCAATAAGTGAACGCCGCAAGCTTAACAACTTAAATCCGTCATCGGATTTACTTTTGCATGATTTCCTCGAAATCGCGGGAGAAATGCTGTACAGAATAGCTTACATCGTCGCCGTTAAACTTCGGAATGGCGTGCCCGATTTCGCCAAATTCCGATCTTCGTTCAGCAGGAGGGGGACTTCTTTTTCTAGCTCCTTGATCTGCTTACGGAGCTTCAATACATCGAGACGCTTAAGTAACTCGCTCAATTCCTCATTCAGAGCAGCACCTCTAAGTTCCTCGGCATCATCAGCGTCAGCGTCATCGGCATCGTCAACTTCAGCATTTTCGTCCACGTTTGCTGTAGATAAATTGTTGCTCCTGTTAACCTCACTATGGTGCAGTCTTTTTAACTGAGACGTGGTAGCTGTATCGGGAAATTCCATGCCAGCTTCTCTAAGCGCTTCTACCAGCAGCTATGTCGTCAACACACGCGGCATTTTAATACGCACAAGTTACTTTGGAATTACAATTTTCTTTTATTCTTCAGGCCAGTGATGTTCTGACCCCACATCTGAGTTTTAAACTTAATTTATTTTAACTATTGATGAGGATTTCCTCGGATTAAATTTATACAAAAACAATAATTAATTTTCGAGCTTTACGCCGTAGTGAAGTTGGGTGTAGTTGGTGTCATCTTAATTAATACGTTTTAAGGTTGAAAGCACACAAAGTTTACAACTCGGCCAATCTGACAATTGATCGACCTCGAACGAAATGACAAAATAAATATTTAACAAAAATCTCTACATATTACTCCATACCTATGTCTAGGGCAAGAGGGTCACTTGAACTCTCAATAGGAACAGCCTCTTCATTTCGTTTAAACAACAACTTCGCCTCAACAACTCCATCATATGACAGCTGAGTCAACTGGCAATTTTTAATATCCCGCAACACATATCTATCATGTCCGAGGACCTTACATACGACATAAGGGCCACGGAATTTAGGCAAAAACTTCTTATTTCTTCCCGACTGCAGCATCAATATTACGCATAACAACAAAATCACCGAGCTTGTACTCTTTAACTTTCTTACTGTGCTTAAGGAAATAATCTTAAGTATATTTCTGAGTATTATCAATCTCTCTTGATGCCTCCTCCCGAATTTGGCTTAGATTACGGCAGCTTTCTGAAGCCAGCTTTTCTTCCAGATGCTCCGCAATTTCATCTATTGTTTCCCCCCTCTGACCAACGCCAAACAATAGCATACTAGGTGAGTTCTTCGTCTTGCTATGAATTGAATTATTAATAGCATACTCCACCTTTAGTAACATACTCGACCAATCGGCATGATTTACCGGCTCACTCAACTTTCATAGCAACATAGCTTTGATAACCCGATTGACCCTTTCGACTTGCCCATTTGCCTGGGGTGAAGCCACAGTAACTTTTACGTGTCCTATATTTCGTTTTAGTAAGATGTCCTCAAATTCAAAAGAGGTAAAGCATGTACCTCTATCTGACACAATTCGTCCGACCTGCTATAATAATAAATAGTTGGCGCAACAGGTCTGTAGGGACCCTAGGCCTAGCTTCTCACAACCATTCGTTTGTGTGAGTTTTTCATTTTTGGGACGAATGGAAGGGATCTACAATTTTATGCCGAGTCCAAACGGCTAATTGAGAAGCTCCTTCATGACAAGTTATACTCTCGGATGTTTGTCAGACGTTCGCGAGAGGTGGCGCAGCGGAAAAAAACCATAAGTTGGAATTTGGGTTTTTTCGGGATTCGAACCTGGGACGCCGCGCTTAGTAGTCCAACACACTAACCACTAAGCCACTGCGCCTACACCTGCTATAATACTGAGAGTATTTATCTAATGCGGAGGTTACGTCCATCGTACTCGTCGAGTTCGTAGGATATAGCTTCACAAATTTGGTGAAAGCATCTATCACTACTAAAATGAGTTTCCTTTTAGAACTAAGGGACGGCAAGGGACCAAAATTATCCACATGAATTGTATCGAACGGCAGTGGGTTTTCGGAATATTGTTCAAGCTCCTTTCACTACAACGAACCGGCATGGCATACATAATGCATTTAGTACAATTCTGGATAAATCTTTCAAACTTTTGACTCATGCTTGGAAACCTGTAATACATAGCAATCTTCTAATTGCTTTTTTCATGCCCGAGTTTTTCATGTATCAACCGTATAACATTGCCTTTCATTTCATTCGGCACGTATAATGTCTTTCTTCCACTTCTTATCACTTTGCATACAAGTCCATCCGTCAATTCGAAGTCTTTGACTTCTTCGACCTCCATTTGATCTCGCAATTCTGTAATTATTTCGTCCCGCCCTTGCGCAATTTAGATATGGAAATCCGTATCGTCGACATCCCAGATTGCAGCGATCTGGCACCTGCTTAGGGCATCAACATGTGAATAATGCTGAATTTTATAATTATAATTTTCAAGCCCTAAGGCCCATCGAGCAATCCGTGGATTAACTTGTTTCCTTTCCATATCAATAGTGAGAGTCAGAGAGCTGCAAACCGTAACTATCTTGAAGGGTATTCCTTCCAAATACACTCGGAATCGTCTCAGAGCATAAATTATAGCAAGTGTCTCTAATTCAAAGCTTTGATATCTGGATTCGGCGGCGGAAGTTGTTTTAGGAAAGTAAGACACCGGATAACATTTTTTGTCATCTTGCCTTTGAAGCAAAGCGGCACCAAAACCAATTGAACTGGCATTACAATACCATGTTGTGTTTCCTTTATGGGGCTATAAATGGCCAAAATCGATGCTTCAATTAATCTGCATTTTCGTTCATTAAAACCATCCAAACATGGCTTGCCAAAATCGCAATCGGAATTTTTCTTTAGCAAACTTTACAGCCCTTTTGCAATTCGGGAAAATAACGGCACAAATCGTCTGAAATAAGAGAACAACCCGATACAAGAGTGCAATTGTTTCTGGTTAATCGGCACCCGATATTCTTTGATAGCGGCAATGTGAGAATCGCTTGGCGCAAGCTCTTGTGAGGAAACGTCATATCCTAAATACTCTATTTGACCGAACCGGAATTTCGCGAGGTTTAATTTAAGATTTCGTTGAGTGATACGCCTCAAAACGGTTCTTAGCAATATTTTGTGTTCATCAAAATCTGCAGTAGCAATTAGTATGTCGTCAATATAAGCTACTATTTTACCTGAATCAATTAAATCTCGGAAAATAACGTTATTAAAAACGCTGAAAAACGGCGGTGCATTTTTCAACCCAAACGGCATTTTTAAATACTCCCACATACCACTTGGAGCAACGAACGCAGTAGGAGAAATACATTCCTCAGAAACCGGAACTTGATGGAATCCGCTTACACTTCTTTTCTCCTAAAAAATTAAATTTTTTTCCATCCACCCCGTAAAATGAGGATTTGGGCATTTTCAATCGTCGCAGCAGCATACGAAAACGTTATAAAACTAGTTGGACTGCCCGTATCATAAAGAGAAAGAAACTTCATGAATTCCGCGTCATTTGCCAAATCAACTTCAAAAGCAACACTCACTCAATGTACAGCACCAATTACTTCGCTCAAACTTTCATCGTCATCAGATACAACTTTCTTGGAAACGGCAGTAACTTGTTTATTAGCTTTCGAAACGGCAGCGGCAGACAGCATCTTCTTTGGGTTCGGCCACGTCCTGTGGTCATGTCCCATCTCCCAACACTCTAAACATAACCCATTTCGGCGCAGAGGACATGGGCAGTATGGTTTAATCCGTGAGCAATTAAGGCATAGTACGGCACTTTTATCAGCATTCGGCTTGGTTAGTTTCAGTGGCAGGTTTTGTCGATACGGCACTGAAATTTCGTCCTGGCACTTTCCGTCAAACATTTCTGCTGATAACGGTTAATGAGTGGTTTCAACTCGTCAATGGTGCAAGCACCCAACAGCAGATTAACATTGGATATGCCACTACCCGTCCCGTCTATAATGAAGTCAATGGCCTCTGTTTCACCAATATCTGAGCGCTTGGCAATCACCTGCATGTCCTACTTTTTCCATTTCCTCAAGCTCAGCATTCTATACACATCCTGGCGGGACACGGCTTTGTCGAATTCCTTTAGAAGTGCTGTCTTCAGGTCGATATAATTGAGCGGAACAGTCGAGAGAAGGAACACTTTAGCAGTTTTAGCATCGTCTGCATAATTTTCCTCGAAATCGCGGGAGAAATGCTGTACAGAATAGCTTACATCGTCGCCGTTAAACTTCGGAATGGCGTGCCCGATTTCGCCAAATTCCGATCTTCGTTCAGCAGGAGGGGGACTTCTTTTTCTAGCTCCTTGATCTGCTTACGGAGCTTCAATACATCGAGACGCTTAAGTAACTCGCTCAATTCCTCATCCAGAGCAGCACCTCTAAGTTCCTCGGCATCATCAGCGTCAGCGTCATCGGCATCGTCAACTTCAGCATTTTCGTCCTTGCTTGCTGTAGATAAATTGTTGCTCCTGTTAACCTCGCCAGGGCACAAATCCTCATTCTATAGTCCTTCACGTGGGCGCCCGCCTGAAAATGACTAACCAGTTAAACTGGTTAGTGTCAGCTAAGGATCTACGCTAACGCTTCAATCGTTTGTTGTGGTCCATTTAGTTTGAGGTTGGAGTAAACCATTAAATCTGGGGCTGGGTTAGTGGCGTCAACCGCACAGGCTGGGGGCCCTAATAAAATAGCTCAGTCGCTAACGGTGTACTCCGGATACCAGGCGTCCTCCGGTTTCAATTTAGCCTTATCTGAGCATGCGGGGCACTGTGTGGATGGACGGTTTTTCCCTAGCTTCTCGTGGGATCAAAATAGAAAACCTAATCAAAAAAACCTCTTCTGATGGAGATAAGGATGAACTTATCTCTGTCTGTCAGCCAACTGCTGAACCCAGTCATGATGGACGGACAGACCGCCCTGATAGACAGTTCGTCGACAGTGATCTAGAATCCATCGACACGGTGAGCTCCGTGCTCACGGAGGAGGCCTACAGGAGCTGCTCAGACGCTCCTGAGACCGAATCCATTAAAAATCTAGGGATAGAAAAACTCTCCCTTCAAAGAAAACGTTTGACCACCTCCAACAAGAAGAAATTACGACGCCTTCTTGCAGGTGGTCTTCCATACAATGAGGCGCTGGAGAAAGTCCTCAACGAACCTTCGAACAACGAAGCCTCTGCAGCCAACAAACGTCCTAGGTCTAGCACCAACTCACCTGCCGGACCGAGTAAGAAGGCAAGACCTAATGCTCCATTGTTCGCTGAAGTAATAGGAGCCGTCAAAGTAGGACTCCTTCTGGACAATTTTCCGGATGGCCACCTTGAGCCTATACACCAAAAAGCAGTGGAAGATGCCATCGTCAGGGAGGTGAATAAGCTCCCCGACGATGGCCCACAGATTCGTTTTCTGGGTTGCTCATATAAGCCAGGGTGGTTGACGGTTAACTGTGCAGACGTTAGCACCAGAGACTGGCTAGCCAGTGTCGTCGACAAAATATAACCATGGGAGAACGCTAAGCTGCGACTGGTTGAAGGGGACGACCTTCCTAAACCCTGTGTGGCAACGGCATACTTCCCTGGAACCTCCCGCTCCGCGGACGACATTTTGTGGTCACTTAGGCTGCAAAATAGGGTTCTCCCCACCAAGGACTGGAATGTTCTGAGGAAAGTGGCGAATGCTCAGAGTCTTGCCTTGACCTTATCGATGGATGAGTGTTCGGTTAAACTCCTTGAAGACCTGAACTGTCAGCCGTTCTATAACATGAACCGGGTTCAGTTCAGGATCAAGAAGAATCCCTACTCTCGTACATCATCCAGCACTAAAGAGCCAAACAAAAACGAGCAGGCGTCCAAGGAGGCTGTTCAATCGCTTCCCGTCAGCACCGTTGTTACCACCTCTGTGGTCACAGCCCAAACAGTTGCTCAGCCGGCTGAAGAAACGGTCATGCCCGTTCCCTCACCTGCCCTGCTGGCCAAACCACTTCAGACAGACAAAGGAGACAAAACATCAGCCTCCACCTCTTCTGCCAGACCCAACTACCCCGATCCGGCTCGAAAGCCGGCTCATTCAGGCTTCAGACAGACATTGTCTGGTTCTGCTCGCAGACCTCCTGACAAAAGTCGGCCTCCACAGGCCCGAGACGGCGGAAAAAGAGGGGACCCACATAAAAGGATCCCCCAATCAAAAAAAAAAATGAAGGTTGTCCAGATCAACCTTCACCACTCTAAGGCCGCCTGGGCAGTCTTAACCAAGACCCTCATCTCGGATGGTGTTAATGTTGCCCTTGTGCAGGAACCATGGACCAGCACAGACGGTAAAATTCTAGGACTCTCAACACCTGCAGGTAGGATTCTTTACTCCACCTCATCAAGTAGACCTAGAACTTGTATTATTTTTAATAATAACACGAATTTCTTCCCACTGACAGAGTTCATTTCCAGTGACCTCACGGCAGCCATTGTGAAGATCAACAACACCAAGGAGATCATAATAGCATCCGCCTATTTCCCCGGTGACTCAACCGCATGCCCACCTCCAGAAATAGAGAACCTACTCCGGTTTTCGCAACGCTCCAAGACAGAGATTGTTCTTGGCTGCGATGCAAATGCACATCATACCATCTGGGGTAGCTCGGACATTAACAATAGAGGTGAGTCCTTAATTGATTTTATTACATGCAATAATTTATAAATACGAAATATCGGGAGGGAACTAACCTTCATCAATGCTATTAGAAAAGAAGTCCTAGATATTACCATATCTAATTCTTTATCTAAAGACCTAATCTCCAACTGGTACGTGTCTACCGAACCGTCATGTTCAGACCATAGACACATCAGATTTGAATTAAACGAACCCACCATTACAACTGCGTTGTACCGTCCAAAGAGAAACACTGACCTCCTATAAAGAGCACCTAAATCAGACTCTCAATGGTAAAATACCTCGAATTGACACCCACGATAAACTAGAACACTCTGCCGAAATGGTAAGAACTTCTATTATATCTGCCTTTGAGGAAAATTGCCCCCTCAAGACTAAAAAGTTTAAAAGGGTAACCACCTGGTGGAGCAAAGATCTCGAAAAGCACAGATCTAGATTAAGGAAACTATTCAACAAAACAAAACGCAATGATGATTGGCAAACCTACTCCAGTGCTCTAACCAACTACAATAAAGAAATTAAAAAGGCCAAAAAAGAATCATTCAGACGGTTCTGTGAAGATATTTCTGATATTCCTTCCAGCTGCCGACTACATAAAGTTCTTGCTTCTGATAGATCTGTACCTTTAGGTACACTTATCGATGAGAACGGCCATCTGACACAAAATAAGAAAGAGACACTTCAACTCTTACTTAGAACACACTTTCCCGGATCAACCATAATTGATCCCCTCACATCAAACCTATCCCCCCGACTTGAGCGGATCTGTCTGCCGACGAGAGGGGACTGGAAAATTGCGAAAGAAATCTGTAGTACCTATGCCGTTAGATGGGCCATAACCTCCCTGAAGCCTTACAAAGCAGCAGGGGAAGACGGCATATTTCCGGCACTTCTACAGCAGGGAGCTGACACACTGGCACGCATCTTCTCCAAACTATTCAGCTGTAGTCTGGCCTACGGTTACATACCGGAATCCTGGCCAAAGGTCACAGTTAGATACCTACCCAAGGCAGGAAGAAATTTGGATTCTAGCCCGAAATCCTTTCGCCCCATCCGTCTCATGTCTTTTATTCTTAAAAGCATGGAAAAACTAATTGATAGACATATTAGAGATGTAGCTCTGAATAATTTTCCGCTCAGCAAGTTTCAATATGCCTATCAACCAGGTAAATCCACCGAGTCAGCGCTAAATGACTTAGTAACCAAAATTGAATCCTCCATCAACCGTAAGGGAATCTGTCTTGACGCTTTCCTAGACGTTGAAGGAGCTTTCAACTACACATCTTTTGAGTCCACCAACAGGGCTCTCAACAATATGAATCTATCTCCTATCATAGGAAAATGGATAATGTCAATGCTGAATGACAGAATTATTCAGACCCGCATCGAAAATGTGGAAATCACGGCAACCACAACTAGAGGGTGCCCTCAGGGGGGTGTCCTCTCGCCCCTGTTATGGTCCCCAGTAATTGACGACCTGCTCCAATCCTTAGAAGATCTGGGGATACATGCCGTTGGATATCCTGATGACGTAGCAATCGTCGTCAGTGGCAAATTCGAAAGCAAGGTCTCAGAGATACTGCAATACGCTTTATCTGTTGTTCAGAGATGGTATAATAAAGAAGGACTTTTTGTTAATCCGAAGAAGACAACTATTGTCCCTTTTACGAAACGGAGAAAACTAGATCTCCTTATTCGCCCCACCATGTTTGGCGAAACCATTGACTTCTCTCGGGAAGCCAAATATCTGGGAATTATCCTTGACAGCAAACTATCATGGAACCAGCAGATTGAACGTACCGTAAACAGATCTTTATGGATCTGTCGTCGAGTCTGCGGTAAGAACTGGGGTCTTAAACCTCGGATGATGTATTGGCTTTACTCGCTCGTCGTAAAGCCAGCAGTTACCTATGCTGCCGTTGTCTGGTGGACGAAAACTAAAGAAGTCACCACAGTAAAAAAGCTAGACAGAGTTCAACGTTTAGCTGGAAACTGCATGACGGGCTGTTTGCGTTCCACCCCGACAATGGCACTTAATGTCATCCTTGGTCCAACTCCCCTCCATATACATATTCAAATGGAGGCTAGACTAAGCATCCATCGCCTGTACCATTCGAATAACTTTGAACCTTTTGCATTTCAGGGAAGTCATTTGTCTTTACTCGAAACTATGGAGCCTTCAAGCCCATTTAGCATGCCTCTTGATGACATGCTACCTGAATATGGCCACCATAAAAACTTCTCCATTATTATCCCCCCTAGGGACGACTGGGAAAAATAAAGGGTGATTTTTTAGCTGGTTTGGTTTTGGCAACACTGGTTTTGACAGCTGACGTGTGTTTAGTACCTTGTGTCACTGTCAAACAGCTTCAGTTTGGTTTGCAATTTAACCATGGATCGTCTTACAAATGAACAACGCTTGCAAATTATTGAATTTTACTATCAAAATTCGTGCTCGGTTCGAAATGTTCATCGCGCGCTGCTTCCATTTTATGATCGGCATTCTCGACCTTCTGAGCAGTCTATTCGGAAGATTGTGACCAAATTTCGCACCAAATTTACTTTGTTGGACATTAAACCACCAACACGTTTACGTACTGTGCGTAGTGAAGAAAATATTGCGGCCGTATCAGCTAGTGTGACAGAAGACCGCGAAATGTCGATTCGGCGCCGTTCCCAGCAGTTAGGCCTTTGTTACAGCACTACGTGGAAAATTTTGCGGAAGGATTTGGGCGTAAAGCCTTTTAAGATACAGCTGGTGCAAGAACTAAAGCCAGCCGACCTACCACAACGCCGAATTTTTGGTGAATGGGCTCTTGGAAAGCTGGCCGAGGATCCGCTTTTTTATCAAAAAATTGTGTTCAGCGATGAGGCTCATTTTTGGTTGAATGGGTACGTAAATAAGCAAAATTGCCGCATTTGGAGTGAAGATCAGCCAGAAGCATTGCAACAGCTACCAATGCATCCCGAAAAAGCCACTGTTTGGTGCGGTTTATGGGCCGGCGGCATTATTGGGCCATATTTCTTCAAAGATAATGCGAATCGCAGCGTTACTGTCAATGGTGAACGCTACCGAGCGATGATAACAAACTTTTTTTTGCCCGAAATGGAAGTTCTTGACTTGCATGATATGTGGTTTCAACAAGACGGTGCCACATGCCACACAGCACGCGAAACAATGGCGCAATTGCGAGGCGAGTTTGGTGAACAGTTAATTTCACGTTTCGGGCCGGTCAATTGGCCGCCTAGATCGTGCGATTTGACACCATTAGATTATTTTTTGTGGGGGTATGCCAAGGCTAATGTGTATAGGGACAAGCCCGCTTCGATTGACGCACTGGAAGCCAACATCCATGCATTCATTCGTGAGATACCGGCCGATATGTGTGAAAGAGTATGCCAAAATTGGACTCAGCGGATGGGCTACCTGAGACGCAGCCGCGGTCAACATTTGCATGAAATTATCTTTAAACATTAAATTGCAAGGTTCAAACTATCGATTCAAATAAATATTTCATTCATTTTTTCGAATTTTTTGTGTTTTTTTTTTAAAAAAAGTTCTAAACCTCTTAAAAAATCACCCTTTATAAACCCAATCCTTCACGACTTGACGTCATCTGGTATACAGATGGCTCTAAGACGGAGTCGGGGACTGGCTCTGGAATTTACGGTGAGTCGCCCCAGGTGAACTTGTCAGTCAGCCTTGGGAAAAACTTATCCATATTTCAGGCTGAAGTCCTCGCAATCAACCATTGCGCTAGAATAAATCTAAGTTCTAACACACGTGGAAAAACCATATTTATATTTTCAGATAGCCAAGCAGCTCTCAAAGCCCTTGACTCATCTGTCATAAAATCTAAACTTATCTTAGAAACATTCACAACAATCTATGAACTTTCTAAAAAAAACCTAGTCATCCTCCACTGGATTCCAGCCCATAGAGGATTTGAGGGTAACGAATCAGCTGACTCACTGGCTAAAATCGGAGCAACCACTCCACTTATCGGACCTGAACCATTCTGCGGAGTCAGCAAAAACCATTTCAGGAACTATATTAAAAACCTTTCTCGTACCGAGTCAAATGAGATCTGGCACAGCACAACTGGGCAAAACTGTACCAGACAATTTTTCCCCAAGTTCTCCCCCAGAAAATCACTCTTTCTGATTAATCTGGACAAAAACAACCTGAGAATCCTAACAGGAATAATCAGCGGCCATGGCCTCGTGAAAAAACATCTCCACCGCATTGGCGTCTTACCGGACCCTATATGTAGACTCTGTCTTGAGAGTGATGAAACCTCTCTTCACATACTCACAGAATGTCCGGCTCTATGTCGTCTCAGAAAAAGCATCCTTGGCGATGAAATTGTCAAATCAGTAACCCTTTCTGACATACACCCAGAGAAGACTATTGTCTTCCTGACCGCCTCTGGAGTGAAAAGATGGCTCTAGGAATCTACCAGGGTAGGCACAATAGGCTCCTTTAAGAAGCCGCAGTGCCAGAGCCCTCCTTGAAGGTTCTCCCGCTCTACAATCTAATCTAATCTAACCTCACTATGGTGCAGTCTTTTTAACTGAGACGTGGTAGCTGTATCGGGAAATTCCATGCCAGCTTCTCTAAGCGCTTCTACCAGCTGCTATTTCGTCAACACACGCGGCATTTTAATACGCACAAGTTACTTTGGAACTACAATGTTCTTTTATTCAGTGATGTTCTGACCCCACATCTGAGTTTTAAACTTAATTTATTTTAACTATTGATGAGGATTTCCTCGGATTAAATTTATTCTTTTTTGCTCTTAAAACGTTTACCATGTGGGTCCCACAAAAACAATAATTAGTTTTCGAGCTTTACGCCGTAGTGAAGTTGGGTGTAGTTGGTGTCATCAATGGGTGCGTCTGACAAACAGCTTAATACGTTTTAAGGTTGAAAGCACACAAAGTTTACAACTCGGCCAATCTGACAATTGATCGACCTCGAACGAAATGACAAAATAAATATTTAACAAAAATCTCTACATATTACTCCATACCTATGTCTAGGGCAAGAGGGTCACTTGAACTCTCAATAGGAACAGCCTCTTCATTTCGTTTAAACAACAACTTCGCCTCAACAACTCCATCATATGACAGCTGAGTCAACTGGCAATTTTTAATATCCCGCAACACATATCTATCATGTCCGAGGACCTTACATACGACATAAGGGCCACGGAATTTAGGCAAAAACTTCTTATTCGTCCCGACTGCAGCATCAATATTACGCATAACAACAAAATCACCGAGCTTGTACTTTTTAACTTTCTTACTGTGCCTAAATTATATTTCTGAGTATTATCAATCTCTCTTGATACCTCCTCCCGAATTTGGCTTAGATTACGGCAGCTCTCTGAAGCCAGCTTTTCTTCCAGATGCTCCGTAATTTCATCTATTGTTTCCCCCCTCTGACCAACGCCAAACAATAGCATACTAGGTGAGTTCTTCGTCGTGCTATGAATTGAATTATTAATAGCATACTCCACCTTTAGTAACATACTCGGCCAATCGGCATGATTTACCGACTCACTCAACTTTCATAGCAACATAGCTTTGATAACCCGATTGACCCTTTCGACTTGCCCATTTGCCTGGGGTGAAGCCACAGTAACTTTTACGTATCCTATATTTCGTTTTAGTAAGATGTCCTCAAATTCAAAAGAGGTAAAGCATGTACCTCTATCTGACACAATTCGTCTCGACCTGCTATAATACTGAGAGTATTTATCTAATGCGGAGATTACGTCCATCGTACTCGTCGAGTTCGTAGGATATAGCTTCACAAATTTGGTGAAAGCATCTATCACTACTAAAATGAGTTTCCTTTTAGAACTAAGGGACGGCAAGGGACCAAAATTATCCACATGAATTGTA
Organism: Cheilosia variabilis; assembly: GCA_951230905.1. Classification (NCBI taxonomy): domain Eukaryota; kingdom Metazoa; phylum Arthropoda; class Insecta; order Diptera; family Syrphidae; genus Cheilosia; species Cheilosia variabilis. Next base: position 84,265,364 of record OX579676.1, read on the forward strand.
TCGAACGGCAGTGGGTTTTCGGAATATTGTTCAAGCTCCTTTCACTACAACGAACCGGCATGGCATACATAATGCATTTAGTACAATTCTGGATAAATCTTTCAATCTTTTGACTCATGCTTGGAAACCTGTAATACATAGCAATCTTCTCATAGCATTTTTCATGCCCGAGTTTTTCATGGATCAACCGTATAACATTGCCTTCCATTTCATTCGGCACGTATAATGTCTTTCTTCCACTTCTTATCACTTTGCATACAAGTCCATCCGTCAATTCGAAGTCTTTGACTTCTTCGACCTCCATTTGATCTCGCAATTCTGTAATTATTTCATCCCGCCCTTGCGCAATTTAGATATGGAAATCCGTATCGTCGACATCCCAAATTGCAGCGATCCGGCACCTGCTTAGGGCATCAACATCTGAATGATGCTGAATTTTATAATTATAATTTTCAAGCTCTAAGGCCCATCGAGCAATCCGTGGATTAACTTGTTTCTTTTCTATATTAATAGTGAGTCAGAGAGCTGCAATCCGTAACTATCTTGAAGGGTATTCCTTCCAAATACACTCGGAATCCTCTCAGAGCATAAATTATAGCAAACGTCTCTAATTCAAAGCTATGGTATCTGGATTCGGCAGCGGAAGTTATTTTAGGAAAGTAAGATACCGGATAACATTTTTTGTCATCTTGCCTTTGAAGCAAAACGGCACCAAAACCAATTGAACTGGCATTACAATACCATGTTGTGTTTCCTTTATGGGACTATAAATGGCCAAAATCGGTGCTTCATTTAATCCGCATTTTCGTTCATTAAAACCATCCAAACATGGCTTGCCAAAATCAAAATCGAAATTTTTCTTTAGCAAACTTTACAGCGCTTTTGCAATTGGGGAAAATAACGGCACAAATCGTCTAAAATAAGAGAACAACCCGATACAAGAGTGCAATTGTTTCTGGTTAATCGGCACCCGATATTCTTTGATAGCGGCAATGTGAGAATCGCTTGGCGCAAACCCTTGTGAGGAAACGTCATATCCTAAACACTCTATTTGACCGAACCGGAATTTCGCGAGGTTTAATTTAAGATTTCGTTGAGTGATACGCCTCAAAACGGTTCTTAGCAATATTTTGTGCTCATCAAAATCTGCAGTAGCAATGAGTATGTCGTCAATATAAGCTACTATTTTACCTGAATCAATTAAATCTCGGAAAATAACGTTATTAAAAACGCTGAAAAACGGCGGGGCATTTTTCAACCCAAACGGCATTTTTAAATACTCCCACATACCACTTGGAGTAACGAACGCAGTAGGAGGAATACATTCCTCAGAAACCGGAACTTGATGGAATCCGCTTTTCAAATCTAGAAGCGTAAAATATTATTTTCCTTCAAAAAACTCTATACAATCTTCTATAAGCGGCAACGTTTGATTATCCCGGATGGTCTTTTTATTGAGATCACGCACATTCGAAGTTCTCCGTTCTTCTTCTTAACTTAGACAATAGCAGACGCATAAGGCGAGTTACTTGGTCTAATAATGTAGTCTTTTTCTAACTGATTCACTATTGCACTTGAGTTTTTTCAAAGTAAGAAAGTCCTCGGGGAGCACAGTGAAACATCTCATCATCATTCAAATGGATTTTCATTTCATAATCTAACGGTTCTACTTCGATATCTTTCGGCAAAACATAGGAATCTATAACTAAACTATTCAATTCTGCACAGCACAATTTCGCCAATTTATAATCACGAATCTACTTCGTCAGAAACAGCCTCAATATTAAATATATCCGGCATATTATATACAATACCATGTTGTGTTTCCTTTATGGGACTAAAAATGGCCAAAATCGGTGCTTCAATTAATCTGCATTTTCGTTCATTAAAACCATCCAAACATGGCTTGCCAAAATCAAAATTGGCATTTTTCTTGAGCAAACTTTGCAGCGCTTTTTCAATTCGGGAAAATGACGGCACAAATCGTCTGAAATAAGAGAACAACCCGATACAAGAGTGCAACTGTTTCTGGTTAGTCGGCACCCGATATTCTTTGATAGCGGCAATGTGAGAATTGCTTGCCGCAATCCCTTGTGAGGAAACGGCATATCCCAAATACTCTATTTGACTGAACCGGCATTTCGCGAGGTTTAATTTAAGATTTCGTTGAGTGATACGCCTCAAAACGGTTCTTAGCAATATATTGTGTTCATCAAAATTTGCAGTAGCAATTAGTATGTCGTTAATATAAGCTACTATTTTACCTGAATCAATTAAATCTCGGAAAATAACGTTATTAAAAACGCTGAAAAACGGCGGTGCATTTTTCAACCCAAACGGCATTTTTAAATACTCCCACATACCACTTGGAGCAACGAACGCAGTAGGAGAAATACATTCCTCAGAAACCGGAACTTGATGGAATCCGCTTTTCAAATTTAGAAGCGTAAAATATTATTTTCCTTCAAGATACTCTATACAATCTTCTATAAGCGGCAACGGTTAATTATCCCGGTCTTTTTATTGAGATCACGCACATTCGAAGTTCTCCGTTCTTCTTCTTAACTAAGACAATAGCAGACGCATAAGGCGAGTTACTTGGTCTAATAATGTCATCTTTTTCTAACTGATTCACTATTGCACTTGAGTTCTTTCAAAGTAAGAAAGTCCTCTGGGAGCACAGTGAAACATCACATCATCATTCAAATGGATTTTCATTTCATAATCTAACGGTTCTACTTCGATATCCTTTCGGCAAAACATAGGAATCTATAACTAAACTATTCAATTCTGCACAGCACAATTTCCCCAATTTATGATCACGAATCTACTTCGTCAGAAACAGCCTCAATATTAAATATATCCGGCATATTATAGTACTCGCATTTAGTCCCAGTTGACTCAACCTCCAATACAAATTCAGTCGTTTCTGGTTTATTACCAACAAGCAAACAATTATTTCCGATATCTATTAAGAGTGGTAAGAAGTTCATTTAGCAAAACAAATTTATCATTTCTACTTACAGAAACCAACTTTTCTTTAGAGTATCTAAGTTTAAATTTAGTGAGGTGGATACTGAAAGCATACAAAAAATTACGTCCAAAAATAGTCGGTAGAGCCATACTTTCTGGGACAATATTCACTTTTATCGTCCTTATTTTATTATCAAATTTTACTTTACACTTCTTTTCTCCTAAAAAATAAAATTTTTTTCCATCCACCCCGTAAAATGAGGATTTCGGCATTTTCGATCGTCGCAGCAGCATACGAAAACGTTATAAAACTAGTTGGACTGCCCGTATCAAAAAGAGAAACAAACTGCATGAATTCCGCGTCATTTGCCAAATCAACTTCAAAAGCAACACTCACTCAATGTACAGCACCAATTACTTCGCTCAAACTTTCATCGTCATCAGATACAACTTTCTTGGAAACGGCAGTAACTTGTTTATTAGCTTTCGAAACGGCAGCGGCAGACAGCATCTTCTTTGGGTTCGGGCACGTCCTGTGGTCATGTCCCATCTCCCAACACTCTAAACATAACCCATTTCGGCGCAGAGGACATGGGCAGTGTGGTTTAATATGCCCCATCCGTGAGCAATTAAGGCATAGTACGGCACTTTTATCAGCATTCGGCTTAGTTACAGTGGCAGGTTTTGTCGATACCGCACTGAAATTTCGTCCTGGCACTTTCCGTCAAATATTTCTGCTGATAACGGTTAATGAGTGGTTTCAACTCGTCAATGGTGCAAGCACCCAACAGCAGATTAACATTGGATATGCCACTACCCGACCCGTCTATAATGAAGTCAATGGCCTCTGTTTCACCAGTATCTGAGCGCTTGGCAATCACCTGCATGTTTAAAATATGGCAATGCAGCGACTCATCCTACTTTTTCCATTTCCTCAAGCTCAGCATTCTATACACATCCTGGCGAGACACGGATTTGTCGAATTCCTTTAGAAGTGCTGTCTTCAGGTCGATATAATTGAGCGGAACAGTCGAGAGAAGGAGCACCTTAGCAGTTCCAATAAGTGAACGCCGCAAACTTAACAACTTAAATCTGTCATCGGCATTTACGTCTGCATAATTTTCCTCGAAATCGCGGGAGAAAAGCTGTACAGAATAGCTTACATCGTCGCCGTTAAACTTCGGAATGGCGTGCTCGATTTCGCCAAATTCCGATCATCGTTCAGCAGGAGGGGCGGCTTCTTTTTCTAGCTCCATGATCTACTTACGGAGCTTCAATACTTCGAGACGCTTAAGTAACTCGCTCAATTCCTCATTCAGAGCAGCACCTCTAAGTTCCACGGCATCATCAGCGTCAGCGTCATCGGCATCGTCAACTTCAGCATTTTCGTCCTCGCTTGATGTAGATAAATTGTTGCTCCTGTTAACCTGTTAACTATGGTGCAGTCTTTTTAACTGAGACGTGGTAGCTGTATCGGGAAATTCCATGCCAGCTTCTCTAAGCGCTTCTACCAGCAGCTATGTCGTCAACACACGCGGCATTTTAATACGCACAAGTTACTTTGGAATTACAATTTTCTTTTATTCTTCAGGCTGAGTTTTAAACTTAATTTATTTTAACTATTGATGAGGATTTCCTCGGATTAAATTTATACTTTTTTGCTCTTAAAACGTTTACCATGTGGGTCCCACAAAAACAATAATTAATTTTCGGGCCTTACGCAGTAGTGAAGTTGGGTGTAGTTGGTGTCATCTTTATTAATACGTTTTAAGGTTGAAAGCACACAACGTTTACAACTCGGCCAATCTGACAATTGATCGACCTCTCTACATATTACTCCATACTTATGTCTAGGGCAAGAGGGTCACTTGAACTCTCAATAGAAACAGCCTCTTCATTTCGTTTTAACAACAACTTTTGCCTCAACAACTCCATCAAATGGCAGCAGAGTCAACTGGCAATTTTTAATATCTCGCAACACATATCTATCATCCGAGGACCTTACATACGACATAAGGGCCACGGAATTTAGGCAAAAACTTCTTATTTGTCCCGACTGCAGCATCAAAATTACGCATAACAACAAAATCACCAACCTTGTACTCTTTAACTTTCTCACTGTGCTTAAGGAAATAATCTTAAGTATATTTCTGAGTATTATTAATCTCTCTTGATGCCTCCTCCCGAATTTGGCTTAGATTACGGCAGCTTTCTGAAGCCAGCTTTTCTTCCAGATGCTCCGCAATTTCATCTATTGTTTCCCCCCTCTGACCAACGCCAAACAATAGCATACTAGGTGAGTTCTTCGTTGTGCTATGAATTGAATTATTAATAGCATACTCCACCTTTAGTAACATACTCGGCCAATCGGCATGATTTACCGGCTCACTCAACTTTCAAAGCAACATAGCTTTGATAACCCGATTGACCCTTTCGACTTGCACATTTGCCTGGGGTGAAGTCACAGTAACTTTTACGTCTCCTATATTTCGTTTTAGTAAGAAGTTCTCAAATTCAAAAGTGGTAAATCATGGACCTCTATCTGATACAATTCGTCTCGACCTGCTATAATACTGAGAGTATTTATCTAATGCGGAGATTACGTCCATCGTACTCGTCGAGTTCGTAGGGTATAGCTTCACAAATTTGGTGAAAGCATTTACAACTACTAAAATGAGTTTTCTTTTGAAACTAACGGACGGCAAGGGAATAAAATTATCCACATGAATTGTACCGAACGGCAGTGGGTGTTCGGATTATTGTTCAAGTTACTTTCACTACAACGAACTGGCATGGCATACATAATGCATTTAATACAATTCTGGATAAATCTTTCAATCTTTTGACACATGCTTGGAAACCAGTAATGCATAGCAATCTTCTCATAGCATTTTTCCAGCGCGTGATGCCCGAGTTTTTCATGGATTAACCGTATAACATTGTCTTCCATTTCATTCGGCACGTATAATGCCTTTCTTCCACTTCTTATCACTTTATATACAAGTCCATCCGTCAGTTCGAAGGCTTTGACTTCTTCGACCTCCATTTGATCTCGCAATTCTGTAATTATTTCGTCCCGCCCTTGCGCAATTTGGATATGGAAATCCGTATCGTCGACATCCCAAATTGCAGCGATCTGGCACCTGCTTAGGGCATCAACATTTGAATGATGCTGAATTTTATAATTATAATTTTCAAGCTCTTAGGCCCATCGTGCAATCCGTGGATTAACTTGTTTCTTTTCCATATTAATAGTGAGAGTCAGAGAGCTGCAATCCGTAACTATCTTGAAGGGTATTCCTTCCAAATACACTCGGAATCGTTTCAGAGCATAAATTATAGCAAGCGTCTCTAATTCAAAGCTATGATATCTGGATTCGGCAGCGGAAGTTGTTTTAGGAAAGTAAGACACCGGATAACATTTTTTGTCATCTTGCCTTTGAAGGAAAACGGCACCAAAACCAATTGAAATGGCATTGCAATACCATGTTGTGTTTCCTTTATGGGACTATAAATGGCCAAAATCGGTGTTTCAATAAACTGCATTTTCGTTCATTAAAACCATCCAAACATGGCTTGCCAAAATCAAAATCGGGATTTTCTTTAGCAAACTTTGCAGCGCTTTTGCAATTCCGGAAAATAACGGCACAAATCGTCTGAAATAAGAGAACAACCCGATACAAGAGTGCAATTGTTTCTGGTTAATCGGCACCCGATATTTTTTGATAGCGGCAATGTGAGAATCGCTTGGCGCAAATCCTTGTGAGGAAACGTCATATCCTAAATACTCTATTTGACCGAACCGGAATTTCGCGAGGTTTAATTTAAGATTTCGTTGAGTTATACGCCTCAAAACGGTTCTTAGCAATATTTTGTGTTCATCAAAATCTGCAGTAGCAATTAGTATGTCGTCAATATAAGCTACTATTTTACCTGAATCAATTAAATCTCGGAAAATAACGTTATTAAAAACGCTGAAAAACGGCGGGGCATTTTTCAACCCAAACGGCATTTTTAAATACTCCCACATACCACTTGGAGTAACGAACGCAGTAGGAGGAATACATTCCTCAGAAACCGGAACTTGATGGAATCTGCTTTTCAAATCTAGAAGCGTAAAATATTATTTTCCTTCAAAAAACTCTATACAATCTTCTATAAGCGGCAGCGGTTGATTATCCCGGATGGTCTTTTTATTGAGATCACGCACATTCGAAGTTCTCCGTTCTTCTTCTTAACTTAGACAATAGCAGACGCATAAGGCGAGTTACTTGGTCTAATAATGTCATCTTTTTCTAACTGATTCACTATTGCACTTGAGTTCTTTCAAAGTAAGAAAGTCCTCGGGGAGCACAGTGAAACATCCCATCATCATTCAAATGAATTTTCATTTCATAATCTAACGGTTCTACTTCGATATCTTTCGGCAAAACATAGGAATCTATAACTAAACTATTCAATTCTGCACAGCACAATTTCCCCAATTTATAATCACGAATCTACTTCGTCAGAAACAGCCTCAATATTAAATATATCCGGCATATTATAGTACTCGCATTTAGTCCCAGTTGACTCAACCTCCAATACAACTTCAGTCGTTTCTGGTTTATTACCAACAAGCAAACAATTATTTCCGATATCTATTAAGAGTGGTAAGAAGTTCATTTAGCAAAACAAATTTATCATTTCTACTTACAGAAACCAACTTTTCTTTAGAGTATCTAAGTTTAACTTTAGTGAGGTGGATACTGAAAGCATACAAAAAATTACGTCCAAAAATAGTCGGTAGAGCCATACTTTCTGGGACAATATTAACTTTTATCGTCCTTATTTTATTATTAAATTTTACTTTACACTTCTTTTCTCCTAAAAAATTAAATTTTTTTCCATCCACCCCGTAAAATGAGGATTTCGGCATTTTCAATCGTCGCAGCAGCATACGAAAACGTTATAAAACTAGTTGGACTGCCCGTATCATAAAGAGAAAGAAACTTCATGAATTCCGCGTCATTTGCCAAATCAACTTCAAAAGCAACACTCACTCAATGTACAGCACCAATTACTTCGCTCAAACTTTCATCGTCATCAGATACAACTTTCTTGGAAACGGCAGTAACTTGTTTATTAGCTTTCGAAACGGCAGCGGCAGACAGCATCTTCTTTGGGTTCGGGCACGTCCTGTGGTCATGTCCCATCTCCCAACACTCTAAACATAACCCATTTCGGCGCAGAGGACATGGGCAGTGTGGTTTAATATGCCCCATCCGTGAGCAATTTAGGCATAGTACGGCACTTTTATCAGCATTCGGCTTGGTTACAGTGGCAGGTTTTGTCGATACGGCATTGAAATTTCGTCCTGGCACTTTCCGTCAAATATTTCTGCTGATAACGGTTAATGAGTGGTTTCAACTCGTCAATGGTGCAAGCACCCAACAGCAGATTAACATTGGATATGCCACTACCCGACCCGTCTATAATGAAGTCAATGGCCTCTGTTTCACCAGTATCTGAGCGCTTGGCAATCACCTGCATGTTTAAAATATGGCAATGCAGCGACTCATCCTACTTTTTCCATTTCCTCAAGCTCAGCATTCTATACACATCCTGGCGAGACACGGATTTGTCGAATTCCTTTAGAAGTGCTGTCTTCAGGTCGATATAATTGAGCGGAACAGTCGAGAGAAGGAGCACCTTAGCAGTTCCAATAAGTGAACGCCGCAAACTTAACAACTTAAATCTGTCATCGGCATTTACGTCTGCATAATTTTCCTCGAAATCGCGGGAGAAAAGCTGTACAGAATAGCTTACATCGTCGCCGTTAAACTTCGGAATGGCGTGCTCGATTTCGCCAAATTCCGATCATCGTTCAGCAGGAGGGGCGGCTTCTTTTTCTAGCTCCATGATCTGCTTACGGAGCTTCAATACTTCGAGACGCTTAAGTAACTCGCTCAAATCCTCATTCAGAGCAGCACCTCTAAGTTCCTCGGCATCATCAGCGTCAGCGTCATCGGCATCGTCAACTTCAGCATTTTCGTCCTCGCTTGATGTAGATAAATTGTTGCTCCTGTTAACCTGTTAACTATGGTGCAGTCTTTTTAACTGAGACGTGGTAGCTGTATCGGGAAATTCCATGCCAGCTTCTCTAAGCGCTTCTACCAGAAGCTATGTCGTCAACACACGTGGCATTTTAATACGCACAAGTTACTTTGGAATTACAATTTTCTTTTATTCTTCAGGCCAGTGATGTTCTGACTCCACATCTGAGTTTTAAACTTAATTTATTTTAACTATTGATGAGGATTTCCTCGGATTAAATTTATACTTTTTTGCTCTTAAAACGTTTACCATGTGGGTCCCACAAAAACAATAATTAATTTTCGAGCCTTACGCAGTAGTGAAGTTGGGTGTAGTTGGTGTCATCTTTATTAATACGTTTTAAGGTTGAAAGCACACAAAGTTTACAACTCGGCCAATCTGACAATTGATCGACCTCTCTACATATTACTCCATACTTATGTCTAGGGCAAGAGGGTCACTTGAACTCTCAATAGGAACAGCCTCTTCATTTCGTTTTAACAACAACTTTTGCCTCAACAACTCCATCAAATGGCAGCAGAGTCAACTGGCAATTTTTAATATCTCGCAACACATATCTATCATCCGAGAACCTTACATACGACATAAGGGCCACGGAATTTAGGCAAAAACTTCTTATTCGTCCCGACTGCAGCATCAATATTACGCATAACAACAAAATCACCAACCTTGTACTCTTTAACTTTCTTACTGTGCTTAAGGAAATAATCTTAAGTATATTTCTGAGTATTATTAATCTCTCTTGATGCCTCCTCCCGAATTTGGCTTAGATTACGGCAGCTTTCTGAAGCCAGCTTTTCTTCCAGATGCTCCGCAATTTCATCTATTGTTTCCCCCCTCTGACCAACGCCAAACAATAGCATACTAGGTGAGTTCTTCGTTGTGCTATGAATTGAATTATTAATAGCATACTCCACCTTTAGTAACATACTCGGCCAATCGGCATGATTTACCGGCTCACTCAACTTTCAAAGCAACATAGCTTTGATAACCCGATTGACCCTTTCGACTTGCACATTTGCCTGGGGTGAAGTCACAGTAACTTTTACGTCTCCTATATTTCGTTTTAGTAAGAAGTTCTCAAATTCAAAAGTGGTAAATCATGGACCTCTATCTGATACAATTCGTCTCGACCTGCTATAATACTGAGAGTATTTATCTAATGCGGAGATTACGTCCATCGTACTCGTCGAGTTCGTAGGGTATAGCTTCACAAATTTGGTGAAAGCATTTACAACTACTAAAATGAGTTTTCTTTTGAAACTAACGGACGGCAAGGGAATAAAATTATCCACATGAATTGTACCGAACGGCAGTGGGTGTTCGGATTATTGTTCAAGTTACTTTCACTACAACGAACCGGCATGGCATACATAATGCATTTAATACAATTCTGGATAAATCTTTCAATCTTTTGACACATGCTTGGAAACCAGTAATGCATAGCAATCTTCTCATAGCATTTTTCCAGCGCGTGATGCCCGAGTTTTTCATGGATTAACCGTATAACATTGTCTTCCATTTCATTCGGCACGTATAATGCCTTTCTTCCACTTCTTATCACTTTATATACAAGTCCATCCGTCAGTTCGAAGGCTTTGACTTCTTCGACCTCCATTTGATCTCGCAATTCTGTAATTATTTCGTCCCGCCCTTGCGCAATTTGGATATGGAAATCCGTATCGTCGACATCCCAAATTGCAGCGATCTGGCACCTGCTTAGGGCATCAACATTTGAATGATGCTGAATTTTATAATTATAATTTTCAAGCTCTTAGGCCCATCGTGCAATCCGTGGATTAACTTGTTTCTTTTCCATATTAATAGTGAGAGTCAGAGAGCTGCAATCCGTAACTATCTTGAAGGGTATTCCTTCCAAATACACTCGGAATCGTTTCAGAGCATAAATTATAGCAAGCGTCTCTAATTCAAAGCTATGATATCTGGATTCGGCAGCGGAAGTTGTTTTAGGAAAGTAAGACACCGGATAACATTTTTTGTCATCTTGCCTTTGAAGGAAAACGGCACCAAAACCAATTGAAATGGCATTGCAATACCATGTTGTGTTTCCTTTATGGGACTATAAATGGCCAAAATCGGTGCTTCAATAAACTGCATTTTCGTTCATTAAAACCATCCAAACATGGCTTGCCAAAATCAAAATCGGGATTTTCTTTAGCAAACTTTGCAGCGCTTTTGCAATTCCGGAAAATAACGGCACAAATCGTCTGAAATAAGAGAACAACCCGATACAAGAGTGCAATTGTTTCTGGTTAATCGGCACCCGATATTTTTTGATAGCGGCAATGTGAGAATCGCTTGGCGCAAATCCTTGTGAGGAAACGTCATATCCTAAATACTCTATTTGACCGAACCGGAATTTCGCGAGGTTTAATTAAAGATTTCGTTGAGTGATACACCTCAAAACGGTTCTTAGCAATATTTTGTGTTCATCAAAATCTGCAGTAGCAATTAGTATGTCGTCAATATAAGCTACTATTTTACCTGAATCAATTAAATCTCGGAAAATAACGTTATTAAAAACGCTGAAAAACGGCGGGGCATTTTTCAACCCAAACGGCATTTTTAAATACTCCCACATACCACTTGGAGTAACGAACGCAGTAGGAGGAATACATTCCTCAGAAACCGGAACTTGATGGAATCCGCTTTTCAAATCTAGAAGCGTAAAATATTATTTTCCTTCAAAAAACTCTATACAATCTTCTATAAGCGGCAACGTTTGATTATCCCGGATGGTCTTTTTATTGAGATCACGCACATTCGAAGTTCTCCGTTCTTCTTCTTAACTTAGACAATAGCAGACGCATAAGGCGAGTTACTTGGTCTAATAATGTCATCTTTTTCTAACTGATTCACTATTGCACTTGAGTTTTTTCAAAGTAAGAAAGTCCTCGGGGAGCACAGTGAAACATCTCATCATCATTCAAATGGATTTTCATTTCATAATCTAACGGTTCTACTTCGATATCTTTCGGCAAAACATAGGAATCTATAACTAAACTATTCAATTCTGCACAGCACAATTTCGCCAATTTATAATCACGAATCTACTTCGTCAGAAACAGCCTCAATATTAAATATATCCGGCATATTATATACAATACCATGTTGTGTTTCCTTTATGGGACTAAAAATGGCCAAAATCGGTGCTTCAATTAATCTGCATTTTCGTTCATTAAAACCATCCAAACATGGCTTGCCAAAATCAAAATTGGCATTTTTCTTGAGCAAACTTTGCAGCGCTTTTTCAATTCGGGAAAATGACGGCACAAATCGTCTGAAATAAGAGAACAACCCGATACAAGAGTGCAACTGTTTCTGGTTAGTCGGCACCCGATATTCTTTGATAGCGGCAATGTGAGAATTGCTTGCCGCAATCCCTTGTGAGGAAACGGCATATCCCAAATACTCTATTTGACTGAACCGGCATTTCGCGAGGTTTAATTTAAGATTTCGTTGAGTGATACGCCTCAAAACGGTTCTTAGCAATATATTGTGTTCATCAAAATCTGCAGTAGCAATTAGTATGTCGTTAATATAAGCTACTATTTTACCTGAATCAATTAAATCTCGGAAAATAACGTTATTAAAAACGCTGAAAAACGGCGGTGCATTTTTCAACCCAAACGGCATTTTTAAATACTCCCACATACCACTTGGAGCAACGAACGCAGTAGGAGAAATACATTCCTCAGAAACCGGAACTTGATGGAATCCGCTTTTCAAATTTAGAAGCGTAAAATATTATTTTCCTTCAAGATACTCTATACAATCTTCTATAAGCGGCAACGGTTAATTATCCCGGTCTTTTTATTGAGATCACGCACATTCGAAGTTCTCCGTTCTTCTTCTTAACTAAGACAATAGCAGACGCATAAGGCGAGTTACTTGATCTAATAATGTCATCTTTTTCTAACTGATTCACTATTGCACTTGAGTTCTTTCAAAGTAAGAAAGTCCTCTGGGAGCACAGTGAAACATCACATCATCATTCAAATGGATTTTCATTTCATAATCTAACGGTTCTACTTCGATATCCTTTCGGCAAAACATAGGAATCTATAACTAAACTATTCAATTCTGCACAGCACAATTTCCCCAATTTATGATCACGAATCTACTTCGTCAGAAACAGCCTCAATATTAAATATATCCGGCATATTATAGTACTCGCATTTAGTCCCAGTTGACTCAACCTCCAATACAAATTCAGTCGTTTCTGGTTTATTACCAACAAGCAAACAATTATTTCCGATATCTATTAAGAGTGGTAAGAAGTTCATTTAGCAAAACAAATTTATCATTTCTACTTACAGAAACCAACTTTTCTTTAGAGTATCTAAGTTTAAATTTAGTGAGGTGGATACTGAAAGCATACAAAAAATTACGTCCAAAAATAGTCGGTAGAGCCATACTTTCTGGGACAATATTCACTTTTATCGTCCTTATTTTATTATCAAATTTTACTTTACACTTCTTTTCTCCTAAAAAATTAAATTTTTTTCCATCCACCCCGTAAAATGAGGATTTCGGCATTTTCGATCGTCGCAGCAGCATACGAAAACGTTATAAAACTAGTTGGACTGCCCGTATCAAAAAGAGAAAGAAACTGCATGAATTCCGCGTCATTTGCCAAATCAACTTCAAAAGCAACACTCACTCAATGTACAGCACCAATTACTTCGCTCAAACTTTCATCGTCATCAGATACAACTTTCTTGGAAACGGCAGTAACTTGTTTATTAGCTTTCGAAACGGCAGCGGCAGACAGCATCTTCTTTGGGTTCGGGCACGTCCTGTGGTCATGTCCCATCTCCCAACACTCTAAACATAACCCATTTCGGCGCAGAGGACATGGGCAGTGTGGTTTAATATGCCCCATCCGTGAGCAATTAAGGCATAGTACGGCACTTTTATCAGCATTCGGCTTAGTTACAGTGGCAGGTTTTGTCGATACCGCACTGAAATTTCGTCCTGGCACTTTCCGTCAAATATTTCTGCTGATAACGGTTAATGAGTGGTTTCAACTCGTCAATGGTGCAAGCACCCAACAGCAGATTAACATTGGATATGCCACTACCCGACCCGTCTATAATGAAGTCAATGGCCTCTGTTTCACCAGTATCTGAGCGCTTGGCAATCACCTGCATGTTTAAAATATGGCAATGCAGCGACTCATCCTACTTTTTCCATTTCCTCAAGCTCAGCATTCTATACACATCCTGGCGAGACACGGATTTGTCGAATTCCTTTAGAAGTGCTGTCTTCAGGTCGATATAATTGAGCGGAACAGTCGAGAGAAGGAGCACCTTAGCAGTTCCAATAAGTGAACGCCGCAAACTTAACAACTTAAATCTGTCATCGGCATTTACGTCTGCATAATTTTCCTCGAAATCGCGGGAGAAAAGCTGTACAGAATAGCTTACATCGTCGCCGTTAAACTTCGGAATGGCGTGCTCGATTTCGCCAAATTCCGATCATCGTTCAGCAGGAGGGGCGGCTTCTTTTTCTAGCTCCATGATCTACTTACGGAGCTTCAATACTTCGAGACGCTTAAGTAACTCGCTCAATTCCTCATTCAGAGCAGCACCTCTAAGTTCCACGGCATCATCAGCGTCAGCGTCATCGGCATCGTCAACTTCAGCATTTTCGTCCTCGCTTGATGTAGATAAATTGTTGCTCCTGTTAACCTGTTAACTATGGTGCAGTCTTTTTAACTGAGACGTGGTAGCTGTATCGAGAAATTCCATGCCAGCTTCTCTAAGCGCTTCTACCAGCAGCTATGTCGTCAACACACGCGGCATTTTAATACGCACAAGTTACTTTGGAATTACAATTTTCTTTTATTCTTCAGGCCAGTGATGTTCTGACTCCACATCTGAGTTTTAAACTTAATTTATTTTAACTATTGATGAGGATTTCCTCGGATTAAATTTATACTTTTTTGCTCTTAAAACGTTTACCATGTGGGTCCCACAAAAACAATAATTAATTTTCGAGCCTTACGCAGTAGTGAAGTTGGGTGTAGTTGGTGTCATCTTTATTAATACGTTTTAAGGTTGAAAGCACACAAAGTTTACAACTCGGCCAATCTGACAATTGATCGACCTCGAACGAAATGACAAAATAAATACTTAACAAAAATCTCTACATATTACTCCATACTTATGTCTAGGGCAAGAGGGTCACTTGAACTCTCAATAGGAACAGCCTCTTCATTTCGTTTTAACAACAACTTTTGCCTCAACACTCCATCAAATGGCAGCAGAGTCAACTGGCAATTTTTAATATCTCGCAACACATATCTATCATGTCCGAGGACCTTACATACGACATAAGGGCCACGGAATTTAGGCAAAAACTTCTTATTCCTCCCGACTGCAGCATCAAAATTACGCATAACAACAAAATCACCAACCTTGTACTTATACTTAACTTACTGTGCTTAAGGAAATAATCTTAAGTATATTTCTGAGTATTATTAATCTCTCTTGATGCCTCCTCCCGAATTTGGCTTAGATTACGGCAGCATTCTGAAGCCAGCTTTTCTTCCAGATGCTCCGCAATTTCATCTATTGTTTAACCCCTCTGACCAACGCCAAACAATAGCATACTAGGTGAGTTCTTCGTCGTGCTATGAATTGAATTATTAATAGCATACTCCACCTTTAGTAACAAACTCGGCCAATCGGCATGATTTACCGGCTCACTCAACTTTCATAGCAACATAGCTTTAATAACCCGATTGACCCTTTCGACTTGCCCATTTGCCTGGGGTGAAGCCACAGTAACTTTTACGTGTCCTATATTTCGTGTTAGTAAGAAGTTCTCAAATTCAAAAGAGGTAAAGCATGTACCTCTATCTGACACAATTCGTCTCGGCCTGCTATAATACTGAGAGTATTTATATAATGCGGAGATTACTTCTATCGTACTCGTCGAGTTCGTAGGGTATAGCTTCACAAATTTTGTGGAAGCATCTATCACTACTAAAATGAGTTTCCTTTTAGAACTAACGGACGGCAAGGGACCAAAATTATCCACATGAATTGTATCGAGCGGCAGTGGGTTTTCGGAAAATTGTTCAAGTTCCTTTCACTACAACGAACCGGCATGGCATACATAATGCATTTAATACAATTTTGGATAAATCTTTCAATCTTTTGACGCATGCTTGGAAACCAGTAATGCATAGCAATCTTCTCATAGAATTTTTCCAGCGCTTGATGCCCGAGTTTTTCATGGATTAACCATATAACATTGTCTTCCATTTCATTCGGCTCGTATAATGTCTTTCTTCCACTTCTTATCACTTTATATACAAGTCCATCCGTCAGTCTTTGACTTCTTCGACCTCCATTTGATCTCGCAATTCTGTAATTATTTCGTCCCGCCCTTGCTCAATTTGGATATGGAAATCCGTATCGTCGACATCCCAAATTGCAGCGATCTGGCACCTGCTTAGGGCATCAACATGTGAATATTGCTGAATTTTATAATTATAATTTTCAAGATCGAAGGCCCATCGAGCAATCCGTGGATTAACTTGTTTCTTTTCCTTATTAATAGTGAGAGTCAGAGAGCTGCAATCCGTAACTATCTTGAAGGGTATTCCTTCCAAATACACTCGGAATCGTCTCAGAGCATAAATTATAGCAAGCATTTCTAATTCAAAGCTTTGATATCTGGATTCGGCAGCGGAAGTTGTTTTAGGAAAGTAAGACACCGGATAACATTTTTTGTCATCTTGCCTTTGAAGGAAAACGGCACCAAAACCAATTGAACTATCTTTACAATGCCATGTTGTGTTTCTTTTATGGGACTATAAATGGCCAAAATCGGTGCTTCAATTAATCTGCACTTTCGTTCATTAAAACCATCCAAACATGGCTTGCCAAAATCAAAATTGGCATTTTTCTTGAGCAAACTTTGCAGCGCTTTTGCAACTCGGGAAAATGACGGCACAAATCGTCTGAAATAAGAGAACAACCCGATACAAGAGCGCAACTGTTTCTGGTTAGTCGGCACCCGATATTCTTTGATAGCGGCAATGTGAGAATTGCTTGCCGCAATCCCTTGTGAGGAAACGGCATATCCCAAATACTCTATTTGACTGAACCGGCATTTCGCGAGGTTTAATTTAAGATTTCGTTGAGTGATACGCCTCAAAACGGTTCTTAGCAATATTTTGTGTTCATCAAAATCTGCAGTAGCAATTAGTATGTCGTCAATATAAGCAACTATTTTACCGAATCAATTAAATCTCGGAAAATAACGTTATTAAAAACGCTGAGAAACAGCGGGGCTTTTTTCAACCCAAACGGCATTTTTAAATACTCCCACATACCACTTGGAGTAACGAACGCAGTAGGAGGAATACATTCCCCAGAAACCCGAACTTGATGGAATCCGCTTTTCAAATCTTGAAGCGTAAGATTAGATTAGAAGTGCTGTCTTCAGGTCGATATAATTGAGCGGAACAGTCGAGAGAAGGAACACTTTAGCAGTTCCAATAAGTGAACGCCGCAAACTTAACAACTTAAATCTGTCATGGGCACTTACGTCTGCATAATTTTCCTCGAAATCGCGGGAGAAATGCTGTACAGAATAGCTTACATCGTCGCCGTAAAACTTCGGAATGGCGTGCTCGATTTCGCCAAATTCCGATCTTCGTTCAGCAGGAGCGGCGGCTTCTGTTTCTAGCTCCTTTGCAGTCTTTTTAACTGAGCCGTGGTAGCTGTATCGGGAAATTCCACGCCAGCTCCTCTAAGCGCTTCTACCAGCTGCTATTTCGTCAACATAATACAATTTTCTTTTATTCTTCAGGCCAGTGATGTTCTGATCCCACATCTGAGTTTTAAACTTAATTTATTTTAACTATTGATGAGGATTTCCTCGGATTAAATTTATACTTTTTTGCTCTTAAAACGTTTACCATGTGGGTCCCACAAGAACAATAATTAATTTTCGAGCTTTACGCAGTAGTGTAGTTGGGTGTAGTTGGTGTCATCAATGGGTGCGTCTGACAAACAGCTTAATACGTTTTAATATTGAAAGCACAGATGGCGCTCTTACCAAAGTTTAGACTATATATATTGTTCCATGAAAGAGAGTTCGAGGAACCTTAAAGACTTTTGTTATCTGTGTTTATTTTGCTTATTATCTGTGTTATAAGCTATTATTATTACATACTTTAAATGGGAAGGACTCAATATTATAGTTTGTGTCATCAATGGGACAAACACCTTAATACGTTTTTAGGTTGAAAGCACAAAGTTTACAACTCTGCCAATCTGACAATTGATCGACCTCAAACGAAATGACAAAATAAATACTTAGCAAAAATCTCTGCATATAACTCCATACCATTGTCTAGGGCAAGAGGGTCACTGGAACTCTCAATAGGAACAGCCTCTTCATTTCGTTTTAACAACAACTTCTGCCTCAACAACTCCATCAAATGGCAGCTGAGTCAACTGGCAGTTTTTAATATCCCGCAACACATATCTATCATGTCCGAGGACCTTACATACGACATAAGGGCCACGGAATTTAGGCAAAAACTTCTTATTCGTCCCGACGGCAGCATCAATATTACGCATAACAACAAAATTACCAACCTCGTACTCTTTAACTTTCTTACTGTGCTTAAGGAAATAATCTAAATTATATTTCTGAGTATTATCAATCTCTCTTGATGCCTCCTCCCGAATTTGGCTTAGATTACGGCAGCTCTCTGAAGCCAGTGTAGCAGCACGGATAGCACAGCAGCACGGCAACAACCTGCGTCTACCATCACTTATATACTTACGTCGTATATAGGCAGCGGCAAGTGCGCACCGGTATGTGCTGGACAACGGAAGTTAACCAGCATCACCACCGTGGCTCCCTACCAGGCGCGACCACAGGTGGCGGATAGTGGAGCCTAGGTACGATCCGTTCGCGATCCTAGGATTTAGGGTTATAGCAGGGATGTGGTCATGTGGGGTTGGTACTCGTATGGACAACTATTGTTCTACTCTCTGTGAAAGCCCTATCGCGGACCAAACCACTTGTCATCCCAACATCTAAAGCCGGGTGACTTACCGGGAGAGAATACATATCTATACTGCGTTCAGACAGATGTTTTCCCATGTAGCGGTTCGTCAAACGGGTTTTGGGAAAGGTGATGACCCCAAGGCAAGGAACGACGCGCGGAGGCCTGCATGGCTGGGGGGGTGCTCAGCGCAAACTCTGAATACCTGGGGACCTTCAGTTTTAATTCAATTCCTCTTACCTGCATACAGGGGGTGAGTGCAGGCGGACATCTTCTTCCACTTACTCGTGGGACCCAAATGTTTAAAAATACAACAACAACAAAAATAAAGCGAAGAGAACGGACCGGCCAGGTGCTCCTAGCTCAACAAACACTGACCGAAAAACGGAAGTTAGTGCGGATGACGCACTTGTACACATTTCGGACGGGGAAAGCGTTGGAGTGATTGACGCTAATCTAGAGAAACTTCTTCTAGATTCTAGCGACACCTTCTCCATCGCTAGCTCATCGTTCTCTTTCAGCTCCACCAGCTCTAGGCACGCCAAAAGCTGCAAACTAACAGTAAAGAGACTGGGGACAAAGAAGTGGGAGGAACTGTCTGAAAATGATAGGAAGAGACTCCACAACGCGCGGGCCTACCTACAGGGACGGTCGGTATCGGGGGATACTCCAAAGGAGTGCACCCCTCTACCGACGGTGCCGGGGGACCTGAGCGTGAGCACACTGATGGGGCCGCTTAAGTCCGCGACAAGCCTCTGCCAGTCAGGACCAATGGTGGCCGTATCGGCAAACTCGGAGCCTTTAACCCTCTCAGTGGCAATGCATAAGCCGGCTGAAGACCCATCCCTCTCAGCGACGATCGGGGCTGTCCCGCGTTTGAGTGAGGGTGGACCTCAGGTTGACGACAGCAAAGTGGCGATGGGTGATCCGAAGGAGACAAGCCTCAGCTTTTCTTTGGAGGAAAAGTCATCGCTACCCGCAAAGTCAGGCGATAGCAGCCCTGAAGACAAGGGTAATTCTACTACAGGCAGCTTTGCGACAGTAGTTAGGACAGGTAGAGTGGATCGGGATGCGCCCTGTCCAGTCTCTACACAAAAGACTAGGGACGAGACAAGAACGCCAATACGGAATCGTAGACGTAATGCCTTTCGTCTGATTCGGCGGCTTGGTAAGCGTGATCCGAAGTCCTTCACGGACAAGGAAAGAGCTGCTCTGGATAGAGCCCGCAACACGCTCAAGCTCGGAAGGTCCACTAGGGATGACGTAAACAAACGGGGACAAAAGGAGAGAAGACCTCTTACGTCGAGGGCGGGAAGCCGCTTGCCCCCCACCTCAGGCGATGAGAGACTTCGGCCAGCAATCGACTCGAAATCACATGATTCCGAGCCGGTTGCAAGCTGTTCCAAAAAAGTCTCAGACGTACGCGACCAACAAACGACAGACACAGTAGGTAGACGACGCTTCATAGGGACGACTAGGCGAGATGCTGGCAGTCTGGACGGGACGAGGAGGGTAAGCCGTTAGCTGTCCACCTCAGTCTCTGACAGACTCAAGCAACCACAAATCGGCGCGGAAGCAGTCCTCGGACAGGCGTCTGAGCCGATGAAGGGAAGCTCAAAGACTGGTAGGCATGACGACACACTAACGCCACCCTCGACAAGTAGGGTCAACAAGAGGGCCAAGCTGACTGCGACCACAAAGCCCAATCTACAAGTGGCGGTAGTGGACTTCAGCAAGCCGGATCGCAGGTTGAGCAAAGACCAATGGACACTCATAGAGTTGCGCATCCTTGATGGTGTTAACGGAACTATCGTTAACAAAGAGGGTCAGTTACCCTTCTTTGAGCAACTCTCGACCATCAAAGGTTTTAAGCTCCTATCGTGCGACAATGAATTCACGATGAACTGGCTCAAAATTTTCGTGGAAACTACACAGGCTCTATGGGCAAATGCCGACTTACGACTTGTCGTAAAGAAGGACCTGTTAGAATTCACAAGACCTAAGGGTCGGATTTCGATTCCCGGCCCACATATCCCAAAAGAAAGAATCGAGAGAAACCTACGGCACCTAAATCCCGAACTCCATAGTGAGAACTGGGAGGTGCTCGAGGTAGGTGAACACTCCGAAGCAGGAACTGAAATTGTGGTTTTGTTAAACCACAAATCAATGCCTTTGCTGAGGAAGTTCAACAACAAGGTCCGTACTGGAATTACCCGGTGCAAGGTTCGACCCTTTACGGAAAGAACTGAGAGAGGGAGGAAGGCGGTTGATGATCAGGTAAGACCGACATGAAAGTAGCACAAATAAATCTACACCACAGCATAGCTGCTAGTGCTAACCTCATCTATCTCTTAGGTGAAAGGAAAATAGATGTTGCCTTGGTGCAAGAGCCATGGATATCCCGTGGCAAAATATGTGGGCTAAATCATAAAGATTTAGTAACCTACAGCATCAAACCGCTTAATGCGGAGAGTAAGAACAGAACATGCATAGTAGCTAGAAAACATATTAATTTACTACTTCTATCTACCTACAGCAATCTAGACCAGACCGCGGTAAGGCTTGAACGGAGGGGGCTCCCCCCACTGATTTTATCAGCCGTCTATATGCCCTACGAGTACGAAGGACCACCAGCTCCAATCACCCACGCCTTAGTCCACAAAGCGGAAGAGGAGAGATGGGACTTTATTATGGGATGCGACGCTAATGCTCACCATTCACAATGGGGTAGCGGAGACATTAACCCACGAGGTGAGTCAGTTTTTGAATTTATTATTGAAAACAATCTTCTAGTAGCTAATAAAGGGGATGAACCGACATTTATAGTTAGAAATAGGCAGGAGGTTTTAGATTTAACGCTATCTAATAACTCCGACAGCCTCACTATCGATAAATGGAGCGTTCTTAATGTTCAATCCTACTCTGACCACAGAATCATCGAATTCATTGCAGGCAACTGCAATAACCCTTCCCAACCACACAGAAATCCAAGAAAAGCTGATTGGGCTCTTTTTAGCAGGGAGATTGAGAAAAGAAAGGATCTTTTACAATGTGGTAATCTTAGTTGCCCGGACGACATCGACCTGAAAGCCGAGCAAATAGTCACTATTTTTAAAGAGGCCTTCGAAGACGTATGTCCGTTAGTAAAAAGGAAAACTAAACTATCACCTCCATGGTGGAACAGGAAACTGGCCGCAATTAGGAAGGAAACAAGGAGACTTCTTAATACGGCCAACCGGACGAAGCTGGACTCTGACTGGGATACATACAAGGCAAGTCAGAGAAACTTCCAAAACGAAATTCAAAAATCCAAACGACAATCATGGAAAAATTTCTGTGATGAAATAAGGGGTACTACGGAAACCGCGAGATTGAGGAAAATCCTTACCAGAGAACCTGTTACTCTGGGATCTCTCAAGGACCCCGAAGGCAATTGGACCGAATCTTGTTCGGAGTCCTTGAATCTGCTACTGAAAACAAACTTTCCAGGCTGTACTGCTCAGCCATGCATTGAGGAATATACCTATAATACCAGGGATACAGACCTTCCTGGAGATTTGATCACAGAGGATAAAATAGAATGGGCCATCCGATCTTTCTCTCCCTTTAAATCCCCAGGGCTCGACGGTATTTTTCCTATAATGCTGCAAAGAACTGCCAACACTATAGTTCCGGTATTAAAGGGGCTTTATATTGGCTGTCTCACAAAGGGACATATTCCAAGAACATGGAGAAAAGTGAAGGTTATTTTTATACCAAAGGCTGGCAAGGCAAGTCACACTAACGCAAGTGACTTCAGACCAATAAGCCTCACTTCCTTCATACTGAAAACATTAGAACGACTGTTGGATATACACATTCGTAGTAGGTTACGCCCGGAAGACTTATCCCCGGCCCAACATGCCTACACTAAAGGCAAAAGTGTGGAAACCGCCCTACACTGTGTTGTAAGTACAATTGAAAAAACTCTGAATGACAAAGAGTTCACGTGGCATCAGAACAACGGCTTATGCCAACGACGTAGTTTTGTTGGCAACGGGTAAATTCCTTCCAACACTCAGCGAACAAATTGGTGGCGCCCTCAAAACCCTCGATATCTGGACCCGGAACTGCGGTCTAAACTTAAATCCCCAGAAAACCGAACTGGTTATCTTCACAAATAAGAGGAAAATACCACGGTTTGTCGCACCTTCTGTTGGCGGTATACCACTCAGAGTATCTGACAGTGCAAAATATCTGGGTCTTATACTGGACAAAAAACTAAATTGGAAATTAAATACACACGAAAGAATCAAAAAAGCCTCAGTAGCCTTCTACTCATGCAGCAGAATTTTTGGGAAAACCTGGGGACCTTAGGGGATGGTCCCCAGGTTTTCCTGTGGATGTACACGGCTATAATAAGACCTATACTGACCTATGGCTGTCTCGTATGGTGGCCGGCAACCTGCAAAACCACCTACCTAAAGGCCATTACGAAAGTACAAAGACTAGCGTGTATTGGCACCACGAGTGCTATGAGGACTGCTCCTACTGCAGGTCTTGAGGCTATTCTCAACCTGCTGCCGCTAGACATCTTTATACAATCTTCAGCCGCAATCAGTGCCTTGAGGATAAGTCAGACAGTAAGCTGGAGAACAAATGCAACGGGTCACTCCTCGATCCTAAAGAAATATTTTGGCTATGTACCCAACACGGACTACATTACGCCATACCTAGAGTTCACAAGACCTTTCTCAAGCGCCTATCCCAGCAGGGAAGAATGGAGCGAAGGACTCGTACCCAACGCAAAATCCGTAGCCGTCTTTACGGACGGTTCAAAAATGGAAACCGGGGTAGGGTCTGGCGTCTTCTCTGAGTCGCTGGGCATATCAAAATCGATTCGACTTCCCGACCATAGCAGTGTCTTCCAAGCAGAGGTCATGGCAGTGACAACAGCAGCCCGTGAGTCTGTGGTAAGGGCAATACCACCTGAAGGTATTACATTTTTTATCGACAGCCAGGCAGCAATAAAAGCATTAACTGCGATAGAAATAAAATCAAAGCTTGTGAAATGCTGTCGCGAAGAACTTAGGGTTCTTGGCACTCAGCATAAGATATTGCTCTGCTGGGTTCCGGGACATGAAGGCATTCCAGGCAACGAGAAAGCTGACGAATTAGCAAGACAAGGTTCGGCAGCTGTATCAGAACAAGCTGACCCCTCTGTGATAATCCAGCCTTGCGCACTCAAGCTTGAAGCAGGAAGAAAAGCCACAAGAGAGGCGAACGCTAGATGGACTGCACTAGAAACTTGTCATACCACAAAAAGGCTATGGCCAACTTTCAATGAAGCCAGAACCGAGAGTCTAATACGAAAGGATAGAAAATCCCTTTCCACCCTCGTAGGAATTATAACGGGGCACAATACTCTACGGTACCACATGAACAAGCTACGCTTGACTGAAGAAGAACTGTGTAGGGGCTGCGGTGATGAGGAAGCTCTTGAGGACACAACCCACTTCCTATGTCACTGCCCAGGTCTCCAGCACTACAGGCACAGATTCCTAGGGAGACACTTCTTCCACGACCTAGAGGAACTCTCTGACACACATATAGACAAGATAATGGGCTTCATCAAATCAACAGGATGGTTTGTATGCAATAGCACAGTGAGTACTTAGTCTCAGGGTTATTATGGGTAAGGGACAACCTTTTCCCCCAATGGGCATCACAATGGGTCAGTATTGACCTGAGTGTGGCACGGAGCATTCCACGCCGACCCACGTACCTAACCTAACCTAACCTAACCAGCATCAGAATTATATTGTTCTTTTTTAGTCGTTTTCAAGTGAGGACTACTCCTTAATTATAAATATAAGACCTGAATATAAAGCAAATTGTAGTTGTTTTACTAAACTGGTGACCCTGACGTACAGTTGTGTATTTTTTATCACAGCAATTAACGTGAAGCGATGGAAAGCGAAAACCAGACGACAGAGAAAACTGCATCTGCTTTCAGCAGCGGTGGTATTTCTCAACAATCGATTGCGCCACCAAGTCATTCTGACCACTCGACGTCGGAGCCCGTACATATTTGCCATGCATCACGAATTAAGACACAGGAATTGTTTACGTCTGACCCTGAACTTTGGTTTTTCCTATTGGAATCACAATTTGTTGTTAACCGTATTTCATCGGACAGCTCTATGTACCACATCGTTGTTTTTTGCGCCAACCACCGACTACCGGAAAATATCCCGCTGGTAAACAAAAACTGATACAAGAGTTTACGCCAAGTGACCAGGGTAAGATTAAAAAGCTGCTTTCGCAGATGGAATTGGGTGACAAAAAGCCGTCACAATTGCTAGAGGAGATGCGAGATCTTGCGGGCGATACTGCGGATGACAAATTTCTCGCAACGCTTTGGTTGGGGTTTCTGCCGATGGCACTTCAACAAATTTTATATCCCTGGAGTGAAGAGCCGCTAGAAAAGGTGGCAAAATGGCCGACGGTATAATCGAGACAATCAACATTGTGCCAGTAGCTGCCACTAGTTCATCACATGTCCATAATTCCCGTTTTTTCAAATGAAAAGGCACTTGAGAAGTTGACAGCAAAAATGGATGATATTTGCAGACGCTTTCAATTTTTAGAGAAAGGTAGTCGTCGTGATCGCACTCCCGCACGTTCTCGACAGCGAGATGTTTCGCAATCACGCTCTTCTACGAAAGCCGTTTGCTGGTATCATCACAGATTCGGCGTGCAGGCAACAAAATGTCGACCACCTTGCTCATTCGAGGCGGAAAACTAAGCAGCCGAGCTCAAACTAAGGCGAATGAGCTTGGCGCTTCTTCCGCTCGCCTTTTTATTTACGACGAAACAACTGGACGAAATTTTCTTATAGATACTGGGGCGGACATTTAAATTATTCCACCGAAGAAGCGGTCGTCCTGCTTTTTTACCAACGAGTTAGACTCTTCGTTGCTAACGGGACGCAGATTAACGCTTACGGACAAGAACGACTTGTTGTCGTTTGGTCTTCGGCGGAATTTCCCATGGCACTTCACCATAGCAGACGTCCAAGTTTGGATAATTGGTGTGGATTTTCTCAACTTCTACAATTTATCAGTTGACTTGCGTCATCGAAAACTTATCGACAACTCAACCGAAATATCACAGACCGGAGGGATTGACTCATCAAACACTCCGCAGGTAACCATCATAGACCAGAATAACCCGTTATCTTCTCTTTTAAGGGAATTTAAAGATATTTTTGACGATCAACCGACGACGCGCCAACAAGTTAAAACCGATGTGACACATTGCATCCTTACAAACGGTCCTCCGGTTACAGCAAAACCTCGACGTCTTCCACCGGAAAAACTAGCTGCGGCTGCGGTACCCTGTCCCTCACATCCAGGACTTTGCATAAATAGCTCACGGACGGAAGGTTTTCAGTACAATCGACTTGAAAAAAGCTGTTGTGATCCGCACAACCATAACCATACTCATGACCTACCCTAATCATCACCTTCTCACTAGCGATCCATTCCATACATTACCAGAGCATACGGCTATTAATAGGTCATTTGCTTTGTTTTCATTAGTTTTGTCATTTACCCAAACGCCACCCAAGCGCAATGAGTGAAGTGCATACCTACCCAATACGATACACACGTAACCCAACTCCGATTGCACAGCGGCACGCCGACACATGGCAAAACTGCAAAGGTTGCATATCGGAGGAATACTACGTTGTGGTATCAGTGGAATAATAATAATTTATGAATGGATGACACTTGACACCAGCGTAAGGCAAATGACACCCAAGATGTCATTTGGTTACTTGTAATGGGAACGGAAAACAATTAAGCAATAACTAAAAATAGCGCGTATGCACATATGGTAATTGGTAAGGAAACAAATGGTGCGTGGAGGGGGAAGATAGGAGATGGGTCATGAACAATAATTGTATAAAAGGCAAAGGTTGTGACAAGGAAAGGGAGAGCTAATTTAGAGTTATAGGATACCAGGTTGCAGCCCAGCTCAAGACAGCGGACCTAGTTATACCGAACAATTAAATAAATAAATAAAGAAACTCAGAGTCGCAGCCCTGCCTAAGACAGCGGGCTCTGTTGTTCAATTCAATAAATAAATAAAAAAGTTGTTTAAATTTTATTTCGGCTCTCCGCTCAGTACTCTTCCCTCGGATTATCGAGAAAGCACGGACTGAGACGTAACATTGGTGGCAGCGGTGGGATACCCAAAGAGGTCCCAACTACCAAGAACAAGGCAAAGACCTTGATGCGTGACAGGGGCTAAACACCGTCAATATAACAAAAAAAAAATAATAATAATAATATAATAATACATATATTGTGTTAAAGTGATAGCGTCTCTGGGGCTTACACCAGAAACAGTGTATACAACGAAACAGTGTGGACCAAGGACCAGTGAGACCAGCACTACCAGCATCAACCACAACAGCAGCAGCATCATTAACACCAGTAGCAGCGTAAAGATTAAATAAGGTATTTCTATTAAGATATTTTATTTTCTTACACATACAGAACACAACCAAATATTTTTGTAACTAAACACACTCCCCAAATTACTATTTCGTGCTAAGTTCGGTATCTTTTTGTGAGCAAAATTCTTACGCGTCGAAATAAGCGAATAGTGGAATTATTCGAATTCTTTCCTCTCCATTCCATAGTAGAAGAACCCAAAATGGAATTCAAAGTAAGCATAAACGATATATTCAATATCGTGCCAACTTTCGACGGAAGTCCCGGCGACCTTAACAAATTTATCGCATGCGGTAACATATTGTTTTCCTCTGTCGATACCGACAAACATAAAACCTTCCTCGAGATCGTCAAGACCAGGCTACAGGGGGCAGCTTTCGAACTGATTCAGTTCAATTCTTTTACCACATGGAACGAACTCGTTAAAGAGCTCGAAAGCCAATTCAAGCAAGAGAAGTCACGATCTTCCGCCCAAAACGAACTAATGTCAGCCACACAAGGGGCCAAGGAAAGTGTCTATGAATTCGGCGACAGACTTGCACAACTACTCTCTGCTTTAAATTCAGCCACGTTAGGAACTGTTAGTGAAAAACCAGTCAGGGATTTCTTAACAAAAGAAAACAGCAAATTGGCTCTGCAAACATTCGAAGATAATCTCAGGAATCACACCCTAAAAATTTTGGTTAAAGCTCATAAGGCAGATAACCTCAAAAACGCAGTATCCTACGCAGTTGAACAGTCATTTCGACTGGACAAATCTCCTCATCACTTTTCTTCACCTACCGGTAGCACATCAAACGCAACCAGACCCATTTGCCGAACATGTAACAAAGTAGGGCATTCGTCTGAAACATGTTACCAAAATACTAACAGACTCCCACAATTTCCAAACTCAGTTAAAAGAGAAGTGCAATTCCTCTCGTGTACATTTTGCCAAAAACCTAATCATTCGTTCCAAAACTGTAGGACTCGTCTAGCGCAAGCTCGACAAAATGTTCAAAACGAACAAAACAGAGGCAATATCAACAATTATAATAACCATAATCAAAATAATTATCAAAACCGTAATAACAATAATCAGAACCAAAATCATTACCAAGACCGGCGTACCAACCCTAATCGGCAAATCAATTACCACCACGTACCGGATCATCAAAACCAGTCCAATCAAAGCAACGAAATCGAATTTCAGGGAAACGAACTGTCTCGGGAGGAAAACCCCGGCGATCCTTCCCGAGTAAACATTCAAGCCGAGGTGCACCAAGCGAGGAATTAAACTCGATTTTGATTCAAATTTCCCTTATCCCTCAAAATAATTTAAGCATGATCCGCATCCCATTCGAAAATGGTATAATCAAAACTCTTCTGATAGACACAGGAGCAGAAATTAGCGTAATTAAAAACTATACTAACCTTAAACCATTGAACCATAACGAAATGGTAATAACCTCCATAGTAGGTAAAAGTATCATTAGTCCTTTCACCGCAACAGAAACTTTAGTCTTTCAATCAGGTCAAGAAAAAATTAAACTAAAACATGTATTTCACGTGGTAAAAAATGACTACATTCAAGAATTCGACGGAATCATTGGCAATGATTTTCTGCAAAAATACTCTTGTTACATTTGTCATAAAACTAGCACTCTAGGCATTCGTCCATACGTTTCGAACAATTCTACAGGTCTAACGTACAAAAATGGGGAAGATAAACTTCCATATCCAAAGTACACCAACGTAGAAACGGAGCGGGAAGAAAAAGATGATTCAATCGCTGAAGTAGATAACTCCGGGGGACAGTACAATGCTACATATCCACATCCCGAGAACACAACTGCGGAATCACGTCGGGTAGAACAGCATTTCAATAAAATCTGTATTCCCCCTAGAAGCAGGCTAGTGACAGAGATTGCATTTAACTCAGAACAAGACGTAGTGTTCAGGAAGAAACAGGTTTCTCCTGGGGTCTTTTTGGCCTCTTCCATTGCAGAATCAAACAAGAATCGAGCCAAAATATTACTTCTCAACACTAATGAGAAACAAGTAAATATCAACACAAAAGATATGGGTTTAGAATGGGACAAGCTAGAAGAATTTGATTTCATTAAGCCAAGTCTAGAACAGGATCCAGTATATAAAAGATTGGAAAATCTGGAAAAATCTTTAGACACAGATCACTGTAACCATGAAGAAAAAACTGCCATTATACAGATATGCCGTGAGTTTAATGATCTATTCTTTTTACCGGGTGATAAATTGTCTTTTACTAAAGCAAGTACCCACAAAATAATAACGGAAGCAGGAAAACCACCCATATACGTAAGACCTTATAGGCTGCCCGAAACCAGTAGAAATGAAATATATAAACAAGTAAACGAGATGCTAGACACTAATATAATCAGACCAAGTTACAGCCCGTGGAACTCACCCTTGCTGCTCGTCCCCAAGAAACCAGACGCACAAGGAAATAAAAAATGGCGGGTAGTAGTAGACTATAGGCGCCTGAACGATGCCACTGTAGGTGATGCATTTCCTCTCCCAAACATAACTGACATATTAGATCAGTTAGGCAAAGCTAAATATTTTAGTACGCTCGATCTTGCGAACGGTTTTCACCAAATATTGGTAGAAGAAGAAGATCGAGAAAAGACCGCGTTTAGCACTGCTTTCGGCCACTATGAGTATAACAGGATGCCATTCGGGCTTAAAAACGCTCCAGCTACGTTCCAACGGACAATGAACAATGTTCTTATGGGAATGATTGGCATTGAGTGTTTCGTATATGTCGACGACATCGTTATATATGGTTCCAATTTAACAGACCACAATGAGAAATTGCGAAACGTATTAGCAAGACTACGAGAGCATAATTTAAAATTACAACCCGACAAATGTCACTTTATCAGAAAGGAACTTATGTACCTCGGGCATGTCATAAGTGACAACGGTATTAAACCAAATCCAGAGAAGATAGAAGTAGTAAAAACATACCCGAGACCAAAAAAGGCTAAAGATATAAAGGCATTTCTAGGTTTCGTTGGCTATTACCGTCGGTTTATTCCTAATTTTGCCCTCATAGCGAAACCCCTAACGAATCTTTTAAAAAAGGGTATAAATTTCAAATGGGACGCATTCTGCGAAGAGGCTTTCACAAGACTTAAAGAGAAATTAATCACTTCCCCTATATTAATATATCCTGACTTTAAGGAACATTTTCTAATAACCACAGACGCAAGCGATTTCGCAATAGGCGCTGTTTTGTCCCAAGGGAATATAGGTGAAGACAAGCCTGTTTATTACGTTAGTCGTAATTTAAATTCAGCAGAAACTAAGTATACAACTACTGAAAAGGAACTACTCGCAATAATATTTGCAGTGCGACAATTTCGTCCTTACATTTATGGAAGAAAATTCACCATTCTAACCGATCACAGACCACTACAATGGCTATTGAATCTGAAAGATCCTTCATCTAGATTAGCACGTTGGCGAATAGATCTAGAGGAATACGAATACGAAATCAAATACAAAGCCGGCAAACATAACTCCAACGCTGACGCTTTAAGTCGAATACCGGCAGTAGCCATGACAACTACAACGAAAAGGAGCCAAAACAACGTAACTCCCCATTCCGAACAAAGTAATAAGGTAATGGTAGTAACTCGAAATCAAAGACATCGTCTGGAAGACCGAAATGAAACCAATACCAATACTCGGTCATGCGAAGACGAGTTGCTACAGGTTTCCAGCTTTATTCTGACAGAAAAAACCGGTGATATCCACAAAGACTATAATTTATCGTTAAAAACCGTAATTTTGCCTCTAATAAATTCACCAGATGAGGAAGCACTCAAAGAACTCATACCAAGCTTTATTAAACCTGATGTAGGTAAATGTTTTGAGACAGAGTTTTGTTTTGTGATTACCTTACCGATACCCTTTAGAAGCACGAAGGATGAATCAGTTGCAGAAAAATGCTTGAAAAATATAAAAGAGAAAATTCAAAACCGACATTTTAAAATGATCGGGTTTTCATTACCAAACTTGGGCAACAATGCAAAAAATACTATAAAAATACTACTGGAAAAATTATTTGACAAAGACGATCTGGAAATTCGGCTCTATACTAACGAAAGAATCACTCTGAATGAACCCGAACTTATAAGAAAGGCCCTCTTTGACTTTCATGACTCACCATTCGGAGGACATCAAGGCGTGTCACGAACACTTAAAAGAATCCAAAATAAGTACTACTGGCCTGGTATGAAGAAGGATATTGTTGAACACATACAAAAATGCACATCATGCCAGTTTAACAAATGTAGGAGGAACCCTCCGGTACCTATGAG
Organism: Cheilosia variabilis; assembly: GCA_951230905.1. Classification (NCBI taxonomy): domain Eukaryota; kingdom Metazoa; phylum Arthropoda; class Insecta; order Diptera; family Syrphidae; genus Cheilosia; species Cheilosia variabilis. The sequence continues at coordinate 84,297,343 of OX579676.1, forward strand.
GATTACAACAACCAGCTCACGACCATTCGAAAGAATTGCTTTGGACATAGTCGGTCCTTTGCCTGTAAGCCACAACGATCAAAAATATTTGTTAACATTTCAGGACGACCTGACTAAATTTTCCGAAGTTTTTCCTATACCTAATGCTGAAGCCTCAACGGTAGCACGAGTTTTTTCCGAAAATATTATATGCCGACATGGTATTCCGATTTCCTTACTTACCGATCAAGGTACAAATTTTCTGAGTTCTATGTTTAAAGAATTATGCACATTGCTGAAAATAAAGAAACTCACTACATCACCTTACCACCCGCAAACAAATGGAGCGCTTGAGCGTAGCCATAGAACCCTTTCTGAATACCTACGACACTATGTTCAGCGAGATCCCTTAACTTGGGATACGTGGACCCCTTATGCTATGTTCGTATACAATACGACACCACACAGCAGCACAGGCTTTACGCCATACGAACTCCTTTACGGATTCCCTGCCAATATCCCCAGTATCCTGCAACAAATCCCAAAAACACTATACAACTACGAAAACTACGTCAACGAGTTAAAGGCTAGATTACAGCACGGATACCAGGCAGCGAAAGAAATTTTAAATAAAAAGAAAGTAATCTCCAAAGAACTGTATGATCTGTCAACAAGAACCAAGAAAATTAATATAGGTGAAAAGATTCTTCTAAAAAAACCAAGCAAGAAAAAATAAGTTTTCATCCCTTTGGGAAGGCCCCTACGAGGTTTTGGAAATCTTATCCGATGAGAATACAAGAATTAAAATAGGAAATAAATCGAAAGTAGTACATAATAATAATCTCGTAAATTTCACTACATAAACCAACATACACACAAACACGATTAAAGTCGGCAAGTAAATCTCACCCTATGCTTCGTTTTTTAAAAAATGGAGTTAATCATACACTCATACAATGAAAAATCCTCCTCCATTCATAATTCTTATGTACCACCCCTCAATATTTCACATTTTCTAAAAAACAACACATACATAAAGTCCAACCAAACAAGCGACGTAGCCTACATAAGGTTCTCTAGTCAAGACGAACTTAAATCAGTATCAAACCAGATAAAGCAATTGGAAGCTGCAGAAAAAGAACTACTGACACCGTTAGATTCGCACAATATCCACCACTATATCTCGATCTATGTAATTCTGGCAATAGTAGCTACCTTTATATACATCTTTAGAAGACATTTAAAAACACAAATAACGAAAGATACCAACGAACTAACAGCACAAATATCCCATCCTATCCCAACTGAACACATAAATCCTCCAACCCAACACATACTAGAAATAAGTAATAATCAAATCGAACCACCATCTCCTAAACCAACATTTGTATTAACTACAGGAGTTTAAAAAAAAAAAAAAAAAAAAAAAAAAATTTATATATATGTATATGTATACTATATTATAATTATTTTACTATAAAACTATGTATTTCAAAAAAAAAAAAAAAAATATTTGTTTTAATATTTCCTTGTATTAATTGTTAAAAATAATTTTTATACTAGAATAAGAATATTGTTATAGGTACTTCCTTTGTAGTAGGAGCCAAACATTATATTTAGTCTAAGCACTTCGTTATAAGCATTCAAGCATTGTATTTAGTTTAACACGGTACTTAGAAAATATCTTTGTAACTCAAAAACAAAAAATCATTAAAATAATTATAAATTTCCTTCCTCGTCACACCCAAGCCTACTTGCAGAAAATTCTAACCCTTCAGGTAAGAATTTTCTTTTTCCAAGGGGGGTGGGATGTTGTGATCCGCACAACCATAACCATACTCATGACCTACCCTAATCATCACCTTCTCACTAGCGATCCATTCCATACATTACCAGAGCATACGGCTATTAATAGGTCATTTGCTTTGTTTTCATTAGTTTTGTCATTTACCCAAACGCCACCCAAGCGCAATGAGTGAAGTGCATACCTACCCAATACGATACACACGTAACCCAACTCCGATTGCACAGCGGCACGCCGACACATGGCAAAACTGCAAAGGTTGCATATCGGAGGAATACTACGTTGTGGTATCAGTGGAATAATAATAATTTATGAATGGATGACACTTGACACCAGCGTAAGGCAAATGACACCCAAGATGTCATTTGGGTACTTGTAATGGGAACGGAAAACAATTAAGCAATAACTAAAAATAGCGCGTATGCACATATGGTAATTGGTAAGGAAACAAATGGTGCGTGGAGGGGGAAGATAGGAGATGGGTCATGAACAATAATTGTATAAAAGGCAAAGGTTGTGACAAGGAAAGGGAGAGCTAATTTAGAGTTATAGGATACCAGGTTGCAGCCCAGCTCAAGACAGCGGACCTAGTTATACCGAACAATTAAATAAATAAATAAAGAAACTCAGAGTCGCAGCCCTGCCTAAGACAGCGGGCTCTGTTGTTCAATTCAATAAATAAATAAAAAAGTTGTTTAAATTTTATTTCGGCTCTCCGCTCAGTACTCTTCCCTCGGATTATCGAGAAAGCACGGACTGAGACGTAACAAAGCGTATCATCAGGTGCCAGTGGACCCCATTGATGTTCCGAAGACAGCGATCATAACCCCTTTCGGCTTATACGAATTTCTTTTCATGACTTATGGGCTTAGAAACGCAGTGCAAACATTTCAGCGGCAGGTCGACGAGGTACTCCGGGGCCTTGACTTTGTAGTGGCATACATCGATGACATACTGGTGGCATCCGAGACACGGGCCGAGCACGAAGAACATCTACGCATTGTCTTCAGACGGCTTCAAGAGAGCGGGTTAATCATCAACCTATCCAAGTGCGTATTGGGCCAATCCGAAGTGCAGTTCCTTGGTCACCTAGTTCTACCAGAAGGAGTTAAACGGTTACCGAGCAAGGTTGCAGCCATAAAGAATTTCGAGAAGCCCAAGATAGCCAAGGATCTTCGACGGTTTCTTGCAACGATTAATTTCTACCGGAGGTTCATCCCAAACGCCATCGTTATTCAGGATCGCTTGCTGGTTTTAATAGAGGCAACTTTAAAAATGATAAACGGAATATCAACTGGATATCTGACGCAGAGACCGCATTTAAAGATTTTAAGGATGCACTATGTAACACAGTTATGCTGGCACATCCGGCGATGAATGCGGTAGTTTCACTAGCGGTCGACGCATCAGACTTCGCTATCGGTGCAGTGTTGCAGCAAACCTCAGATGCAATGACCAGGCCATTAGCGTTTTTTTCAAAAAAGTTGTCAAGCGCACAGCGAAAATATTCGACATACGATCGAGAGTTATTGGCCATCTACGAAGCAATTAAATATTTTCGACATCTATTGGAAGGGCGAGAATTTTCTATATTCACCGACCATAAGCCTCTCATTTTCGCATTTCGCCAGGAAGCCGATAAAGCGTGGAGATTGGAAATGAGTGGTAAGCACGAATAGACGCGTTCTTTGCAATCGTTCAGCTAAAGTGAGCCAATACGGTGTGCTAATCGTAAAATAATCTAAATAATTTTAATAAAACCTAAGTCACAGTGGTTGTAAACCTTTGGCCGGTTACTGTGTAACGAAAACTTTATTTAACCGCTAAAAAGACTAATTTGTTTCTCGGTACATATTTCGGTTATTGCTACTGTCGACATTTTATTTTGTTTTTGCACTACCACCACGCAAAAGCAGTTCTCTCGGTCATCACAATGTCTGCTCCGAACCTCCGCTCAAGAGTAATCTCTTCAAAAGGCTTACCATCAACGCCTATACAACCCGCACAATCATCCTCACCAGCAGCAAAACAACCTTACAGCCAAAGTCTTAGATGAGCATCTTACAAAGCAGGCTGCAATATTGCGACTTGGGTTCGTCTAAGAAATCTCCAAAATGCAAAATGAGTTTCTTCTTAAGATCGAGGAAATTAAAACCACTTGGAGTCAGCGTTTAAACGAAATGCACACAATAATCACCAGCATAGTTGAACGCATCGATCTACACGAAAATACCACCAGCACAACCATACAATTGCAAAATGCAGAAATTGTAGCTCTTAAACGGCGATGTGATGCTCTGGAAAGGAAGGAAGTAGCATGTGACGCAGTGCTCTTTGGAGTTGGACTTTTTCAACCGACTATGCCACACCATCGACTGTAAGCCGCCTCTTTTGCTAAATGCCTTTCGCACAAAAATGCGCAGCAACAATAACACTGCAACATCTCCTATTGTGTTAAAGTTCAGCAACCCACAAGAGAGAAACGCCGTTCTGATGTCTGCATCGAATTACCGCAAACAACACAAGACCGAATTACGTCTCCATGATCTAGGCATTGAATCGGATAACAGCTGTTATCTCAACGAAAGTCTTACGAGACATACTCGATTTCTCTTGAACAGCGCTCTGGGGCTCAAGCGAAAGAAATATCTGTTTGCTGTGCACACTAAATATGGATCTGTGTATGTGAAGAAGTCGGCGAATGAAAAAAGCTTTCTAATTGAAAGCTCCGATGAACTGGCCACTGCAGCTGCGATACATCAATGATTGTTTATTTTTATTTTTACGTAAGCCATTTCACGCACTGTTATTTTATTGTCTTTATTCTTTTTCTTTATTTGTAACTCCCTTTCCTCAAACTCTACCCAAACCCAATTCTTCCTTCTCCTCTCTAGTTGAATTGCACTTTTGTACATTTTTCTTTTTCAATGGATGACACAAGGTTAGATAACCAACACAGTGTGAATGTAAATTCAACGTATGCTATGGTAAATGTTATTTAAATGTGCGTAGTCTTAATGACAACAAATTAGATTATCTAAAATACTTGGTTTCTTGTTCCTGCGTTGATGTTATTTGTGTAAGTGAAACCTGGTTTATCCCGTTGGTACCTGATTCGTCCTATAAAATTCAGAATTACGAAATTTTCAGAAACGATAGAATTACTGATACAAAGGGTGGAGGGGTAGCAATCTTTTGTAAATCCAATTTAAAGCGCGAAATTATCACCAAATCTATTGGCAGTGCAATTGAATATATCATAATCGAAATTCGCGATTGTAACACCAAATGTATGATTGCGTGTGCATACAGTAACAATAGAAGCTGCTCCCCAGTGCCGTTCTTTTCGGTTATCTCTGAATACTGTGCGATCTATCAGCACATAATTATTTGTGGTGATTTCAATACCAACTTATTGTTAAATGACTCGTTGGCCTCTCAAATGAATGATTTAGTTTCTTCAGTAGGAATGGAAATAATGAATACAACCTACCCTACTCGTTTTGCTGAGAATCGCTTACCTAGTCTTCTTGATCTAATCATTGTTTCTAATCCGTCTCTTGTTTTACTGTGTGACCAGTTATCGTTTGATGTTTCTGACCATGATCTGCTTTTCTGTACTTATGATGTGAATTTGTCCAAAACCGCTCTCGCTGATTCTTTTACGTTTAAAGATCTCAATTCCATAGACTTAAATGCGCTACAAATTGCTACTTATTCTATCGTCGAATTTAATTTAAGACTTATGATGTGAATTTGTCCAAAACCGCTCTCGCTGATTCTTTTACGTTTAAAGATCTCAATTCCATAGACTTAAATGCGCTACAAATTGCTCCTTATTCTATCGTCGAATAAGTAGCAATTTGTAGCGCATTTAAGTCTATGGAATTGAGATCTTTAAACGTAAAAGAATCAGCGAGAGCGGTTTTGGACAAATTCACATCATAAGTCTTAAATGCGCTACAAATTGCTACTTATTCGACGATAGAATAAGTAGCAATTTGTAGCGCATTTAAGTCTATGGAATTGAGATCTTAATTCCAAGACTTATGATGTGAATTTGTCCAAAACCGCTCTCGCTGATTCTTTTAGCGAGAGCGGTTTTGGACAAATTCACATCATAAGTACAGAAAAGCAGATCATGGAGCAATGTCGTCTGAAGACCGATCCAAATGAAAAAGTAATGCTGTTTCAAGCTATTTTAACACAATTGTTTGGTCTTTGTGTACCAACGAAAACAGTCAAAATCCAAAACAGAGCATGCCCCTGGTTTACGCCTGAAGTAGTCAGTTCTATTAAAATAAGGAACAAATTGCTTAATAAATGGAAGCGCAGGCCATCTAATGTCAACTGGTCCTTATTTAAAGCTGCACGTAACCACGCAACTTTCGTTATTCGAACGCAAAATTGGTGTTTCCAGTGGCTCCAACTTCAAATGCGTTCTTGATCCTAATGCACTAAATCGTACCTTCCTAGGGGATGATCCCAGTTCTAACGACTTCGATTTCAATCAGAATGAGAACCCTGTGCACTCGTTGCCAGGACTGGAAGGTTTCGTAGTAACAACTGAAAATGAAATTGTTCAACACGTTGCATCTATCAAGTCGGATGCAATTGGTGAAGATGGCCTACCAATACGCTTCATAAAAATCATCTTACCGCAAATTGTCTCCCACCTCACTCATGTAATAAACTGGTGCATAATAACATCAACTTTTCCTCAGGTCTGGAAAAGCGCAAGAGTTTTGCCTATCGCAAAGAAAGCTAATCCAACATCTCCCTCCGACTATACACCGGCCAGCATTCTACCTTGCTTATCTAAGGTTTTCGAGAAAATAATCGCAAAACAAATCACAACGCACCTGTCCATCCATAAGTTACTGAGTTCTCAACAGTCAGGTTTTAGAGCTTACCACAGCTGTTCCACAGCCATGGTCAATCTACTCGAAGAAATAAGACAAGATTTTGATCCGTTTTCATTTCTTTGTTTGCTTGATTTCTCGAAGGCCTTTGATAAAGTAAATCACAAAATTCTGTGTTGGAAGCTTAAGACCAATTTCGGCTTCAGTGATGGGGCTGTGAAATTGATAAATAGTTTTCTTTCGGACAGGTCGCAAAGGGTCATTTCTGGTGAAAGTTGTTCGTCCCTAATGAAAATAAAGCAAGGTGTACCCCAGGGCTCAATATTGGGACCGATTCTTTTCTGCACATTTATTAATGACCTTACGTCTGTGTGTGATCATGTTACAGTACATTTGTATGCAGACGACGTTCAATTACATTTAGCAAAACCATACTCCAGCCTTAACGAACTCACTTCTCTCATCAATGATGATCTGAAGCGCATCCACACCTGGTCAGTTGCGAATGGTTTAATTTTAAATCCTGTAAAATCTCAGGTAATTCCTATATCCCACAAAAAATTTAACCTTGATCTTCTACCTGATCTATATCTAAATGGTAATAAAATTAAAGCTGTAGAATCAGCCACTATTCTGGGATATTCAATTAATCGTAATCTGTCTGGTTACAATCACACCAACGTGGTCATTGGTCGTATCCCAAGTAACAATTTTACTTCGGTAAGGTTCAAATTTGTAATTTCTGTAGGCAACAGCTTCGATAGAGCTTCTATAGTCTTTGTTAAATGAAGTAGATCTATTTCGAAGCAATTGTTTCGATAATAACTTCAGTAAGTCCTTTACGAAGCATATACATAGGCTTTATAGAGGGATATGGAATTAAGCTTCGATAAGATCTCTATTAGACATCTGAAAATGTGTCTGGAGATGTGTGGAAAGTGAATTGCTTCGATAAAGCTTGTGGTTCGAAGCGCTTCCTAGAAGCTTTTTTAGAGCTTCTGACCGAAGGCATTATAGAAGCAATGAACTGTCATGCAGTCAACCGCTTGCGATTGGAAGCTGTACAGAAGCACTTACTCGTACTTGCTCCTAACTTACATATGGAGGCTTTATAGAGGTAAAAATTAATTTCATATGAAATGAATCAAAGCTGTCTAAAGAAACTGTTGTGATCCGCACAACCATACCATGACCCACCCTACTCATCACCTTCTCATGTTTTCCCACTCAATCCATACACCAAATACACTACCAGAGCGCACGGCTATTAATAGGTCATTCGCTTTGTTTTCATTCGTTTTCCTTTTGCCCAAACGCCACCCAAGCGCAATGAGTCAAGTGCCTATCTACCCAAAACGATACACTCGTAACCCAACTCCGATTACTCAGCGGCACGCCAACATATGGCAAAACTGCAATAGTTGCATGTCGGAGTTTTACTACGTTGAGCTATCGGGGACGTAATAATAAATTATGAATGGATGACACTTGACACCAGCGTAAGGCAAATGACACCCAAGATGTCATTTGGGTACTTTTAATGGGAACGGAAAACAATTAAGCAATACCTAAAAATAGCGCGTGTGCACATATGGTAACTGTTAAGGAAACTATGGTGCAAGGAGGGGGAAGATAGGAGACAGGTCATGAAGACTAAATTTATAAAAGGCAAAGGTTGTGAGCAGGAAGGACAGAGTAAATTTAACTATCAGATTGATCGCAGCCAAGCTCTAGACAGCGGGTCAAATCCTAATTAATTAACTAATCAAAAATATAAAATAATAAACTGATACTATTGGTTGCAGCCCTGCCAAAGACAGCGGGCCAATAGATATTAAAATAATAAATCGGCATTTTTAATTTAACTCTCCGTTTGATACTCTTCTCCTACGGGAAAGCACGGTATCAAATCGTAACATTGGTGGCAGCGGTGGGATACCCAAATAGAGGTCCCGACTACCAAACCAACTACAGAGGTTAAGACACTTCTGAGGCGTACTGGGGCTATACACCAGTAAAGTAAAAAGTGTTAAAGTGTTGTGTAGTGAAGCGTTACTGGGGCTATACACCAGTTTAAGTGAAAAAAAAAATTTTTTTTACAAAGTCCCAAAAAGAATAAGACCTGGCGAACTCCTAAAAACAGGACGCGGAGGCAAACATTTGGGCAGTGAAAAGACCAGGCTGTAATTGCACCTATAGGGCGTGAAGCCTGCCTAACAAACAACTTCAACAGTAGCAGCAACAACAATAACTTCAACAGCAGCAGCAGTAACAACAATAACATCAACAGCACCAGCAGTAACAACAATAAACTACAATATTTTTATTTAAACATATAAGGTATTTTTTTTTTTTAGACAACATTTTTTCTTTGTATATACATATATAATTACATACAAACAAACATACATACCTAACTATACTATTGTTACCTTTTCCTATCTTCTCCCATTCCTATTTTACCCTGTAAAGTTTTTGGGTTCGTTTACTTCCATCACTCCGTCACGTGGGCTGTAAACATTAGGCGTGTTACGAGACAAGCTCATAGGCAAGCATTAATCACTGCTGGCCTGTTCAACATCCTCCCCTTCCATTCTCCTCCTGAAGAGATTGGAATTTTAAACTATCCACCTTTTAACGAAGTAGACATCTCGGTGAAAATGGAATTCAAAGTCACCATTACGGACATATTTAATATAGTCCCGTTATTCAACGGTGATCCCGTTGAACTCAATAAGTTCACTTCCTGCGGTGATATACTTTTTTCCTCGGCCCAGGCCAACGAGAAGCCAATGTTTTTAAATATCGTCAAAACTCGACTTCAAGGCCCTGCTTTCGAACTAGTACAGTTCAGTACCATCAACACCTGGGAAGAACTAAAGTCTATGCTGGAGACAGAGTTCAAAGAAACAAAGTCTCGATCCTCCGCTCAGAATGACCTCCTAGCTGCGAAACAAAGGCGAAGAGAGACTATTACAGAGTTCGGCAACAGGGTGGGCAGCTTATTAAACACTCTAAAATCTGCCACTCTTCATAGCACTAGTGATATCTCAGTGCGAACCTTTCTGAATGCCGAAAATAATAAGTTGGCAATACAGGCATTCGAGGACGGCCTACGAAATGACAATCTTAGGATCATGGTCCAAGCTCATGGGGAAACAGACCTTAAAAGTGCTATCACCTACGCAGAAGACCATGCTACAAGATTGGAGAGGCTAACCGTCACTCAAAAATTACCTTCAAGGCCCCCTTACACGCAAAAACCCATTTGCGAAATTTGCGGAATACCAGGCCACACGAAACAAACGTGTTACCGAAACCGGCAGCTTCCAAACCTCCCTAGACCACCCATTAAACAAGAAGTGAATTTTATTAGGTGCAACTATTGTGGGAAACGTAACCACACTCAAAATGAATGTAGATTGCGTTTGTCCAGAATTGAACCTCAAATGAACTACCCTCAGGGCGCACCGGCAGTACAAAGTGCGCAAAATAATGCGAGGTCCAGAGGCAATAACACTGCCGATCCCGGTTTTAGCGGAAGACCTCCCAACAATTCCTGGCCCCAAGATAATCGCGGCGTAAGATATTCCAACGCAAATCCGATGCCCGAATCGGGAAACGAGAACTCTCGGGAGGAATCAACCGGCAATTCCTCTCGAATTATCACCCAAGCCGAGGTTCATCAAATCCAACACTAAACTTGAAGTTTCTCGTATCGTTCTGTCCGGAATTCAAGGAGCCAACGATACGACTCAGATTTAGTCCCTCGGATAAAACATACACTACCTTTCTGATAGACACTGGAGCCGATATTTGCTTGCTAAAAAATTCTCAGATAAAAGGTTTGGAAAGCGAGAATGGTCTATATACCATCTCCACCATAGCCGGGGACTCTTTAAAAACCCTGGGACTGGTAAACGGTACTATGGAATTAAAGACAACCGAACATTCCATGCATTTAGATCATCCTTTCCACCTACTTACCAAAGAAATCAATCTACCATATGATGGTATAATAGGTAACGATTTTTTAACCAAGTTTAAATGTGTAATTGACTACAAGCAAAATCTACTAATAATACCTAAGCCCAGTTTATTAGAAGTAGGAAAGAATTTCACTTCAGGTTTTCAGCCAAAAGACTCAGCAATAGCCAATAAGACTGAGAAAAATAAAATAAATAACCCAGCACAACGTAAGACTGAGGACAAAGGAACCTCAGCAGAAAATAAGACTGTGGTAACAATAGACTCAGCAATAGCCAATAAGACTGAGCAAAATATAATAAGTCCAGCACGAAGTAAGACTGAGGCCAAGAAAGACCCAGCACAAAGTAAGACTGAGGCCAAGAAAGACCCAGCACAAAGTAAGACTGACTTCAAGAATAATAATAAATTAAATAACGACAATTTCGAAGATCCAGATAAAATAACAGTCATTCCTTACGAGGAATTGCCTACGGGCACAAGGGCTGGAAAATCTAATTCCAAACTAACACCCATAAATGAGCAAAGACCAATTGTCATTCAACCCCGAAGCCAACAGGTATTGAACGTTCAGTTAAATGATAAATATGAATCCACATTTGGAGATATTATCATACAAAAGAAACAAATCATGCCAGGCTTATACGTGGGCGAAACTTTAGTCAGACCCCACAACTCAAGAATAAAAATATTAATGATGAACACGTTGGAAACTGAACAACGAATAAACATCGAAGATTTTGATCTTGAATGGGATAAGTTGGATAATTTCAACCTGGTATCCAACCAATCGAATGACATAATTAAAGGTAGATTAAATACACTACAATCCGTCATTGATCTCAGTCACTGTAACCTGGAAGAGAAACAATCTATTTTTAAAATATGTAGAGAGTACAATGATTTATTTTTTCTTGAAGGCGATAACCTTACATTTACAGAGACATCGAAACATAGGATCATAACAGACCAAAACAAACCTCCTTCATTTGTCAGACCATATAGGCTTCCTGACTCACACAAAACCGAGGTCCACAAACAGGTGAATGATATGCTACAAAACAACATTATTCAGCCAAGCGCTAGCCCATGGAATTCTCCTCTACTTCTTGTACCCAAGAAACCAGACAAGGAGGGCAACAAGCGATGGCGTGTCGTAGTTGATTTTCGCAAACTAATCGAACTAACAGTTGCCGATGCATATCCTCTGCCAAACATCACCGACATTCTGGATCAGTTAGGCAGAGCATCCTACTTTAGCACCCTCGATTTGGCAAGCGGATTTCATCAAATCCTAATGGATGACGAAGACAGATGCAAAACTGCTTTCAGCACTCCATATGGTCATTATGAATACAATCGCATGCCATTTGGCTTAAGAAATGCTCCCGCAACTTTCCAGCGGTTGATGAACACTGTTTTGATTGGCCTACAAGGTTTTGACTGTTTTGTTTATGTCGATGACATAGTCCTTTACGGATATGACCTTAAAGACCATAATAACAAACTTACAAGGATATTTGACCGCTTACGAGAACATAACTTAAAGCTTCAACCAGACAAATGTAACTTTCTGAAAAAGGAGCTCATGTATCTTGGTCATATTATTACTAAACACGGTCTGAAACCAGATCCCGAAAAGATTAAGGCAGCAAAAACATATCCAACACCCAAAAACGTAAAAGGAATAAAATCATTCCTTGGGTTCATAGGATACTATAGACGGTTTATCGAAAATTTCTCAACCATAGCAAAGCCACTAACCAAATTGTTGAAGAAGAATGTCGTATTTAAATGGGATGCATTCTGCGATGAGGCGTTCCAAACTCTAAAAGGTAAACTTATAAAACCTCCCATCTTAGCATACCCAGACTTTAGCAAAGACTTCATAGTGACAACCGACGCCAGTGACATTGGGCTGGGAGCCGTACTATCACAAGGAGACATTGGTCAAGACAAACCAATTTGCTATGCCAGTCGAACACTGAACGACGCCGAAACTCGGTACAGCACTACCGAAAAGGAACTATTGGCGATCGTCTATGCTGTCCAACAATTCAGACCTTACATCTACGGACGAAAATTCACGATATGTACGGACCATAAGCCACTACAATGGCTTATGAACCTTAAAGATCCGACGTCAAGACTAGGTCGTTGGAGAATATTACTAGCCGAATACGAATATAGCATTGTGTACAAGGCAGGAAAATACAACTCCAATGCGGATGCTCTCAGTCGTATCCCAGCAAAAAGCAGTGATGCAGCAACAACAGGCAGAGTTTTAGTCACTACTAGAAGCAAGGCAAGAAGCCAAGACGTTGACGAAATAGTCCTGGTGAGTAGCGAAGAAATCACACTTCCACCAGCAGAGTGTAAGATAGTCGAAACATTTAAGCCAATAACTCTCACCGAACACCGTTCACCCATTCAAATTTTCATTTTATCTCACGAAAAACGTCAAGAGGAAGAATTACTCAAAAATATTACTAGCTATACTCGCCCGAATCCAAACGAAATAAAAACCTACCCAAACGCAGTAAAATCCTCTACGTATATCATTACCACTCTTCCATTATATACAACAGACACATCCTCTTTTGAAAAAACCCTTTTAAAAATTCGAGACTATTGTTTAAAAGAAGCCGCAGCGCAAATCGATATTTCCATTCCATCTAGCGAACCAATAAACTGTCGCCTTAAAAACTGCATATTGCAAGTATTTTCTCAAACAAAAATCACCTTATTCATCTACTCAGACAATAGAATCAATCTAGTCGATCCACAAGAAATCGAGAAGATCCTATACGAATACCACGATTCACCATTCGGTGGCCATCAAGGAATTTCCAGGACCATAAAACGTCTAAGAACAAGGTATTTCTGGCCGACTCTCGTTAAAGATGTGAAGGAATATATTCACAAATGCAAATAATGTCAGCAAAACAAACTAAGTAGAAACCACAAGGTACCAATGAAAATAACAAAAATAACAAATATCAAACTCTTTAATGTTGGTGATAAAGTTCTGTTAAGAAATCATGTACGTAAAAACAAACTTTCATCACTTTGGGAAGGACCCTATGACGTAACAAACATCATTTCTTCAGAAAATACTGAAATTCGAGTTCGGAACAAAATTAAAATAGTCCATAATAACGACCTTAAATCCTTCACGGAATAAACTTACCACTCACTTATCACTTCATTCCCACGCACACACAGATAGGCTTATCAAACAACCTCAGCTATATTACTCTCCCGGCAATCAGCAAATCTAATCCAGTGGCGTTTATAAAATTCTCCAGCCAAGAAGGATTTAAGCTCATTTCAGAGGGAATAAAAAACCTTAAAGCAAAAGAAAATGTGTCCCTCTTTTCTCTAAACTCCCACGACGTACATCACTACACATTGATTTACGCTATTCTACTGCTGATTTTTGCATTTAGCCTTTACCGCCTAGTAAAACGTCTAAAAGAGAGAGGTACCAAAACGGGAAATGCTAACACGAACCACGAGACTATAGAATCTTTACCAACCACATCCCAAGCCCAAATTAAACATGAACCCCTTTCATCTTCAGGACCGAAGTTAGTTTTAACTACCGGTGTTTAAAAATGAAAGTATTACCCATTCCATTTCCATTTCCAAATTATAAGCAAATCTATTATACAAAATTACGCTATTTTTAACCTTTAAAAAAAAAAAAAAACATGTGTATTTGAAGAATCCGATAAAACGTTTTTATTACTTTTATATTACTTTTATATACATTAATTTTATAAAAAAAAAAAAACTAATTATAATTTGAAGAATCCGACTATTTTTAAGACAATAAAACATTTTTATGTACATTACTTTTATATTACATTTATAGATATACATTAATTTTATACAAAAAAAAACAAAAAACAAAATAAATAACCTAGCATATTAAAATACTAATATTAAGAAAAATAATATGTAATAACTTACAATCCAACAGGGAACCACGAACCTCTTCAAGGGTGGAATTCTCTGATAACTCTTGAGTTATTTATTTCAAATTATGTAATTTTTGTAAGATCTTTGTTGTTCACACCCAAGCCTTCTTGCAGAAAATTCTAACCCTTCAGGTAAGAATTTTCTTTTTCTAAGGGCGGTGGGATGTTGTGATCCGCACAACCATACCATGACCCACCCTACTCATCACCTTCTCATGTTTTCCCACTCAATCCATACACCAAATACACTACCAGAGCGCACGGCTATTAATAGGTCATTCGCTTTGTTTTCATTCGTTTTCCTTTTGCCCAAACGCCACCCAAGCGCAATGAGTCAAGTGCCTATCTACCCAAAACGATACACTCGCAACCCAACTCCGATTACTCAGCGGCACGCCAACATATGGCAAAACTGCAATAGTTGCATGTCGGAGTTTTACTACGTTGAGCTATCGGGGACGTAATAATAAATTATGAATGGATGACACTTGACACCAGCGTAAGGCAAATGACACCCAAGATGTCATTTGGGTACTTTTAATGGGAACGGAAAACAATTAAGCAATACCTAAAAATAGCGCGTGTGCACATATGGTAACTGTTAAGGAAACTATGGTGCAAGGAGGGGGAAGATAGGAGACAGGTCATGAAGACTAAATGTATAAAAGGCAAAGGTTGTGAGCAGGAAGGACAGAGTAAATTTAACTATCAGATTGATCGCAGCCAAGCTCTAGACAGCGGGTCAAATCCTAATTAATTAACTAATCAAAAATATAAAATAATAAACTGATACTATTGGTTGCAGCCCTGCCAAAGACAGCGGGCCAATAGATATTAAAATAATAAATCGGCATTTTTAATTTAACTCTCCGTTTGATACTCTTCTCCTACGGGAAAGCACGGTATCAAATCGTAACAAAACCATAATTAATGAATCGTACATTGAAAAATATGTCAGTAATGTGATTTTAAATAAACACTTTTCGCCCATGAATAAATAAGGGTAACACTAAATATCTTGCTTACAACTTCGGTCGAGTAAGCTGCAAGTTTATTGCAAATCATAACCAAACTCTAAAATGTACCAAGTAGTTCAGATTTAGCACTGCTACATAATTATGACGAATTAGCCTAGGGGGTAGTGTATTGGACTACTACGCAACAGGACCCATGTTCGATTCTCAGTGCGGCGCATGTAAGTAAAATGTAAATTATAACGAGTACGTAAATGTAAACTTAAAAAATAAGAAAATGGAAAATTAAAAAATGTAATAAAAAAAATAAATATTTTTCTTGTTCATTTTGGAGCCTCTATAAACCTTCCATAAAGTTTCGGTAAGGTCTATCCAAGCTGTTCAGGAAGTCTTAAATAAGTAAATACTTGCATTAAAGTGCGCCAAATGCGTTTCCTTTAGACCTTATGCAGTTAATATTGCGGGAGGTGAAATAGCTTCGATAGCGCCTTACCGAAGTCAAATTGTTACTTGGGATCTACGGATGCCTTCGCAAGTTATGGCTTAGTGCTTATTTCACCCCACTGGAAACACGACGAAAATTGGTAACAACTCTAATCCTGCCCCTCATAATGTATGCCGAGGTTGTGTATTGTAGTATAGACTCGTTATCCCAGCAAAAATTGAATGCAGCCTTCAATGACGCGGTGCGTTACATCCACGGCATTCGTAGATACGATCATATATCAACACACACCAGGAGTTTGCTAGGTTGTGACTTGCATCAGTATATCAACGCCAGAAACTGTATCTTTTTACATAACATAATTATTAATCAAAGTTTGTCTTATTTGTATAACAGGCTTAAATTTACTCGGTCGTCACGAATCACCAGCCTAATACCATACCGCTGCTATTTTCTCAATTCTTCGCGCTTATTTTTCATTCACACTGTGAGACTATGGAACTCCATACCCCCACATATCAGAGCTATATCCAATCACTCCAATTTTAAAAGGGCAATTCTCCTATATTTTTCCACTCATCAACATTAAATCCCAATTGCATCTCCTATCTATATCTCCCCAATTTAGTTTTAAGAAATTTTCTGTATACTAGTCTTAAGTTATTTAATGAAATCATTTTTTGTTTTTACACCACACTTAGTACTAAAAAAGATTATATCTTAATGTACAAACCATTTTAAGAAATAAATGAAATGAAATGAAATGAAATATAAAAAATTGAAATGAAATACAAAGCGTTACCTAGGCAAGCTCGATAACTAGATTTCATCAGCCAGTTTTCTACCGATATATAACATAAAGCGATAAAAGACAACCTCGTCTCGGATATGCTTTCCAGAATCGAAGTGATCGCTACATAAAAAACCATCGATTTTAGCGAGTTGAAGGTAGATCAAAAAACAGATCCAGAGCTGCAAGCGTTGCTGAAAAATAACAACACTTCCCTCGTCTTAAAGTCTATTCAAAACTTGGAGGTGGCTGTCGACCTTATATGCGATGTATCAGGTACGTACGTTAGACCATGCATCACTAAACATTTTCGAAATATCGTTCTACCAGACATCCACGGCTTGGCACATCTTGGTAATCGAGCAACAGCAAAGCTGATCCAACATCGATTTGTATGGCCAAACATGCGGAAGGATTGCGCTAATTTTGTTAAACACTGTATCGCGTGTCAGAACTCAAAAATTTAGCGTCACAACAGGGCACCTTTCCAATCGTTCGTAGAACCAGCCGAACGTTTCGAACATCTTCATATAGATTTGGTTGGACCATTGCCGCCGTCAAATGGTTTTACTTACCTGCTTACAATAATCGACCGAGCCACCCGCTGGCCAGAGTCAGTTCCTATATGTGACATTACAGCGGAGAGTGTAGCAAGGCCATTAATATCCGAATAAGTATCTCGCTATGGTGTTCCGTCCCGAATAACAACAGACAGAGGTCGGCAGTTCGAATCAAATTTGTTTCGTGAACTCAACAGCATACTAGCCGTTCGTCACTTGCGGACAACTTCTAACCACCCGCAGGCGAATGGGATGGTGGAACGTTGACATTATTCGTTGAAGGCATCATTCAAAGCGAAGATGCCAGGCAGTTGGTCGGAGGAGCTGCCGCTTATATTGCTTGGTCTCCGAGTGGCATGTATGGAAGGTGTTAACGCAACACCGGCGGAAATGCTGTATGGTAAGATACTTAGAATACCCGGTCAGTTTTTCTCATCTCGACAGGAAAACACCAGCGATAGCAACTTTGTCCGAAATCTCTCCAAGTCACTGAAGAATTTTTACCTCGGAGGCGCAGTACACCATGGGTCAGCGAGTAAATATTGTATTCAGCCGGCACTATCAACTTGTACACATGAGTCCGATAACCGCTTCAACAGCCGTACAATGAGCCTTTTAAGGTGGAGCACCGATACGACAAATATTTCAAAGTGCTCATAAACGGTAGCTGTCAAAAAGTTTCTATCGACCGTCTGAAGGCAGCTTTCATCGCAAAGGACGAAACCACAGATCGACCTAGCAGTCCTTCAAAAATAGCTGAATCCAGACCTGAGCAGTACAAAACCCGCTCAGGCAGATTGGTTAACCTGCTGATCGCAGCAGCGTCCAGACTGGGGGGCAGTAGTGTAGCAGCACGCATAACACAGCAGCACGGCAACAACCTGCGTCTACCATCACTTATAAACTTACGTCGTATATAGGCAGCGGCAAGTGCGCACCGGTATGTGCTGGACAACGGAAGCTAACCAGCGGCAGAATTATATTATTCTTTTTTAGTCGTTTTCAAGCCGAGGTGAGGAGTAGAAGTTTAATTATTATTATAAGACCTAAATAAAGAGCTAATTGTAGTTGTTTTACTAAACCAGCTTTTCTTCCAGATGCTCCGTAATTTCTTCCCTCCTTTCCTTTCCCCCCTCTGACCAACGCCAAACAATAGCATACTAGGTGAGTTCTCCGTCGTGCTATGAATTGAATTATTAATAGCATACTACACCTTTAGTAACATACTCGACCAATCGGCATGATTTACTGGCTCACTCAACTTTCATAGCAACATAGCTTTGATAACCCGATCGACCCCTTCGACTTGCCCATTTGCCTGGGGTGAAGCCACAGAAACTTTTACGTGTCCTATCTTTCGTTTTAGTAAGAAGTCCTCAAATTGAAAAGAGCTAAAGCATATACCCCTATCTGACACAATTCTTCTCGGCCTGCTATAATACTGAGAGCATTTATCTAATGCGGAGATTACTTCTATCGTACTCGTCGAGTTCGTAGGGTATAGGTTCACAAATTTTGTGAAATGTATGGAACGGCAGTGGGTTTTCGGATTATTGTACAAGTTCCTTTCACTACAACGAACTGGAATGGCATACGTAATGCATTTAATACAATTCTGGATAAATCTTTCAATCTTTTGACGCATGCTTGGAAACCAGTAATGCATAGCAATCATCTGATAACATTTTTCCAGCTCGTGATGCCCGAGTTTTTCATGGATCAACCGTATAACATTGTCTTCCATTTCATTCGGCACGTATAATGCCTTTCTTCTACTTCTTATCACTTTATATACAATTCCATCCGTCAATTCGAAGGCTTTGACTTCTTCGACCTCCATTTGATCTCGCAATTCTGTAATTATTTCGTCCCGCCCTTGCGCAATTTGGATATGGAAATCCGTATCGTCGATATCCCAAATTGCAGCGATCTGGCACCTGCTTAGGGCATCAACATGTGACTGATGCTGAATTTTATTATTATAATTTTCAAGATCTAAGGCCCATCGAGCAATCCGTGGATTAACTTGTTTCTTTTCCATATTAATAGTGAGAGTCAGAGAGCTGCAATCCGTAACTATCTTGAAGGGTATTCCTTCACTCATACTCATACACTCGGAATCGTCTCAGAGCATAAATTATAGGAAGCGTCTCTAATTCAAAGCAATGATATCTGGATTCGGCAGCGGAAGTTGTTTTAGGAAAGTAAGACACCGGATAACATTCTTTGTCATCTTGCCTTTGAAGCAAAACGGCACCAAAACCAATTGAACTGGCATCACAATGCCATGTTGTGTTTCCTTTATGGGACTACAAATGGCCAAAATCGGTGCTTCAATTAATCTGCATTTTAGTTCATTAAAAGCATGGCTTGCCAAAATCAAAATCGTCATTTTTCTTTAGCAAACTTTGCAGAGCTTTTGCAATTCGGTAAAATGACGGCAGAAATCGTCTGAAATAAGAGAACAACCCGATACAAGAGTGCAACTGTTTCTGGTTAGTCGGCACCCGATGTTCTTTGATAGCGGCAATGTGAGAATCGCTTGCCGCAAACCCTTGTGAGGAAACGGCATATCCCAAATACTCTATTTGACCGAACCGGCATTTCGCGAGGTTTAATTTAAGATTTCGTTGAGTGATACGCCTCAAAACGGTTCTTAGCAATATTTTGTGTTCATCAAAATCTGCAGTAGCAATTAGTATGTCGTCAATATAAGCAACTATTTTACCTGAATCAATTAAATCTCGGAAAATAACGTTATTAAAACCGCTGGGAAACGGCGGTGCATTTTTCAACACAAACGGCATTTTTAAATACTCCCACATATCACTTGGAGTAACGAACGCAGTAGGAGGAATACATTACTCAGAAACCCGAACTTGATGGAATCCGCTTTTCAAGTCTAGAAGCGTAAAATATTAGTTTCCTTTAAGATACTCTATACAATCTTCTATAAGCGGCAACGGTCGATTATCCCGGATGGTCTTTTTATTGAGATCACGATAGTCCACGCACATTCGAAGTTCTCCGTTCTTCTTCTTAACTAAGAATAGCAGACGCATAAGGCGAGTTACTTAATCTAATAATGCCATCTTTTTCTAACTGATCCACTATTGCCTGCACTTGAATTCTTTCAAAGTAAGAAAGTCGTCGGGGAGCACAGTGAAACATCACATCATCATTCAAATGGATTTTCGTTTCATAATCTACCGGTTCTACTTCGATATCTTTCGGCAAAACATAGGAATCTATAACTAAACTATTCAATTCTGCACAGCACAATTTCCCCAATTTGTGATGACGAATCTACTTCGTCAGAAACAGCCTCAATATTAAATATATCCGGCATATTATAGTACTCGCATTTAGTCCCAGTTGACTCAACCTCCAATACAACTTCATTCGTTTCTGGTTTATTACCAACAAGCAAACAGTTATTTCCGATATCTATTAAGAGTTGTAAGAAGTTCATTTAGCAAAACAAATTTATCATTTCTACTTACAGAAACCAACTTTTCTTTAGAGTATCCAAGTTTTACTTTAGTGAGGTGGATACTGAGAGCATACAAAAAATTACGTCCAAAATTAGTCGGTAGAACTTTCTGGGACAATATTAACTTTTATCGTCCTTATTTTATTATCAAATTTTACTTTACACTTCTTTTCTCCTAAAAAATTAAATTTTTTTCCATCCACCCCGTAAAATGAGGATTTCGGCATTTTCGATCTTCGCAGCAGCATACGAAAACTTTATAAAACTAGTTGGACTGCCCGTATCAAAAAGAGAAAGAAACTTCATGAATTCCGCGTCATTTGCCAAATCAACTTCAAAAGCAACACTCACTCAATGTACAGCACCAATTACTTCGCTCAAACTTTCATCGTCATCAGATACAACTTTCTTGGAAATGGCAGCAACTTGTTTATTAGCTTTCGAAACGGCAGCGGCAGACAGCATCTTCTTTGGGTTCGGGCACGTCCTGTGGTCATGTCCCATCTCCCAACACTCTAAACATAACCCATTTCGGCGCAGAGGACATGGGCAGTGTGGTTTAATATGCCCCATCCGTGAGCAATTAAGGCATAGTACGGCACTTTTATCAGCATTCGGCTTAGTTACAGTGGCAGGTTTTGTCGATACGGCACTGAAATTTCGTCCTGGCACTTTCCGTCAAATATTTCTGCTGATAACGGTTAATGAGTGGTTTCAACTCGTCAATGGTGCAAGCACCCAACAGCAGATTAACATTGGATATGCCACTACCCGACCCGTCTATAATGAAGTCAATGGCCTCTGTTTCACCAGTATCTGAGCGCTTGGCAATCACCTGCATGTTTAAAATATGGCAATGCAGCGACTCATCCTACTTTTTCCATTTCCTCAAGCTCAGCATTCTATACACATCCTGGCGAGACACGGATTTGTCGAATTCCTTTAGAAGTGCTGTCTTCAGGTCGATATAATTGAGCGGAACAGTCGAGAGAAGGAGCACCTTAGCAGTTCCAATAAGTGAACGCCGCAAACTTAACAACTTAAATCTGTCATCGGCATTTACGTCTGCATAATTTTCCTCGAAATCGCGGGAGAAAAGCTGTACAGAATAGCTTACATCGTCGCCGTTAAACTTCGGAATGGCGTGCTCGATTTCGCCAAATTCCGATCATCGTTCAGCAGGAGGGGCGGCTTCTTTTTCTAGCTCCATGATCTGCTTACGGAGCTTCAATACTTCGAGACGCTTAAGTAACTCGCTGAATTCCTCATTCAGAGCAGCACCTCTAAGTTCCTCGGCATCATCAGCGTCAGCGTCATCGGCATCGTCAACTTCAGCATTTTCGTCCTCGCTTGCTGTAGATAAATTGTTGCTCCTGTTAACCTCACTATGGTGCAGTCTTTTTAACTGAGACGTGGTAGCTGTATCGGGAAATTCCATGCCAGCTTCTCTAAGCCCTTCTACCAGGTGCTACTTCGTCAACACACGCGGCATTTTAATACGCACAAGTTACTTTGGAACTACAATTTTCTTTTATTCTTCAGGCCGGTGATGTTCTGACCCTACATCTGAGTTTTAAACTTAATTTATTTTAACTATTGATGAGGATTTCCTCGGATTAAATTTATTCTTTTTTGGTCTTAAAACGTTTACCACAAAAACAATAATTAATTTTCGAGCTTTACGCAGTAGTGAAGTTGGGTGTAGTTGTTGTCATCAATGGGTGCGTCTGACAAACAGCTTAATACGTTTTAAGGTTGAAAGCATAGATGGCGCTCTTACCAAAGTTTAGACTATATATATTGTTCCAAGAAATAGAGTTCGAGGACGAACCTTAAAGACTTTTGTTTTCTGTGTTCATTTTGATTATTATCTGTGCTATTAGTTATTATTATTACATACTTTAAATGGGAAGGACTCAATATTATAGTTGCTGTCATCAATGGGACAAACACCTTAATACGTTTTTAGGTTGAAAGCACAGATGGCGCTCTTACCAAGTTTACAACTCGGCCAATCTGACAATTGATCGACCTGGAACGAAATGACAAAATAAATACTTAACAAAAATCTCTACATATTACTCCATACTTATGTTTAAGACAAGAGGGTCACTTGAACTCTCAATAGGAACAACCTCTTCATTTCATTTTAACAACAACAAGCTGAGTCAACTGGGAGTTTTCAATATCCCGCAACACATATCTATCATGTCCGAGGACCTTACATACGACATATGGGCCACGGAATTTAGGCAAAAACTTCTTATTCGTCCCGACGGCAGTATCAATATTTCTCATAATAACAAAATCACCACCGTGCCGTACTATGACTTCGTCGAGTTCGTAGGGTATAGCTTCACAAATTTGGTGAAAGCATCTATCAAGACTAAAATGAGTTTCCTTTTAGAACTAACGGACGGCAAGGGACCAAAATTATCCACATGAATTTTATCGAACGGTAGTGGGTTTCCGGAATATTGTTCAAGTTCCTTTCACTACAACGAACCGGCATGGCATACATAATGCATTTAATACAATTCTGGATAAATCTTTCAATCTTTTGACGCATGCTTGGAAACTAGTAGTGCATAGCAATCTTCTCATAACATTTTTCCAGCGCGTGATGCCCGAGTTTTTCATGGATCAACCGTATAACATTGTCTTCCATTTCATTCGGCACGTATACTGCCTTTCTTCCACTTTTTATCTTTGACTTCTTCGACCTCCATTTGATCTCGCAATTCGGTAATTATTTCGTCCCGCCCTTGCGCAATTTGGATATGGAAGTCCGTATCGTCGACATCCCAAATTGCAGCGATCTGGCACCTGCTTAGGGCATCAACATGTGACTGATGCTGAATTTTATAATTATAATTTTCAAGATCTAAGGCCCATCGAGCAATCCGTGGATTAACTTGTTTCATAGTGAGAGTCAGAGAGCTGCAATCCGTAACTATCTTGAAGGGTATTCCTTCCAAATACACTCGGAATCGTCTCAGAGCATAAATTATAGCAAGCGTCTCTAATTCAAAACTATGATATCTGGATTCGGCAGCGGAAGTTGTTTTAGGAAAGTAAGACACCGGATAACATTCTTTGTCATCTTGCCTTTGAAGCAAAACGGCACCAAAACCAATTGAACTGGCATCACAATGCCATGTTGTGTTTCCTTTATGGGACTACAAATGGCCAAAATCGGTGCTTCAAAGCAATTAAATCTCGGAAAATAACGTTATTAAAACCGCTGGGAAACGGCGGTGCATTTTTCAACACAAACGGCATTTTTAAATACTCCCACATACCACTTGGAGTAACGAACGCAGTAGGAGGAATTCATTCCTCAGAAACCCGAAATTGATGGAATCCGCTTTTCAAGTCTAGAAGCGTAAAATATTAGTTTCCTTCAAGATACTCTATACAATCTTCTATAAGCGGCAACGGTTGATTATCCCGGATGGTCTTTTTATTGAGATCACGATAGTCCACGCACATTCGAAGTTCTCCGTTCTTCTTCTTAACTAAGACAATAGCAGACGCATAAGGCGAGTTACTTAATCTAATAATGCCATCTTTTTCTAACTGATCCACTATTGCCTGCACTTAAATTCTTTCAAAGTAAAGTCGTCGGGGAGCACAGTGAAACATAACATCATCATTCAAATTTCTACTTCGATATCTTTCGGCAAAACATAGGAATCTATAACTAAACTATTCAATTCTGCACAGCACAATTTCGCCAATTTATAATCACGAATCTACTTCGTCAGAAACAGCCTCAATATTAAATATATCCGGCATATTATAGTACTCGCATTTAGTCCCAGTTGACTCAACCTCCAATACAACTATATTCGTTTCTGGCTTATTACCAACAAACAAACGATTTTTTTTATTTCCGATATATATTAAGAGTTGTAAGAGGTTCATTTGGCAAAACAAATTTATCATTTCTACTTACAGAAACCAACTTTTCTTTAGAGTATCTAAGTTTTACTTTAGTCAGATGGATACTGAAAGCATACAAAAAATTACGAACAAAAATAGTCGGTAGAGCCATACTTTCTGGGACAATATTAACTTTTATCGTCCTTATTTTATTATCAAATTTTACTTTACACTTCTTTTCTCCTAAAACATTTAATTTGTTCCCATCACCCCGTAAAATGAGGATTTCGGCATTTTCAATCGTCGCAGCAGCTTAATCGGAACATACGAAAACTTTATAAAACTAGTTGGACTGCCCGTATCAAAAAGAGAAAGAAACTTAATGAATTCCGCGTCATTTGCTAAATCAACTTCAAAAGCAACACTCATCCAATTTACAGCACCAATTACTTCGCTCAAATTTTCATCGTCATCAGATACAACTTTCTTGGAAATGGCAGCAACTTGTTTATTAGCTTTCGGAACGGCAGCGGCAGGCAGCATCTTCTTTGGGTTCGGGCATGTCCTGTGGTCATGTCCCATCTCCAACACTGGAAACATAACCCATTTCGGGGCAGAGGATATGGGCAGTATGGTTTAATATGCCCCATCCGTGAGCAATTAAAGCATAGTACGGCACTCTTATCAGCATTCGGCTTGGTTACAGTGGCAGGTTTTGTCGATACGGCATTAAAATTTCGTCCTGGCACTTTTCGTCAAATATTTCTGCCAATAACGGTTAATGAGTTGTTTTAACTCGTCAATGGTGCAAGCACCCAACAGCAGATTAACATCCACGTCTATAATGAAGTCAATGGCATCTGTTTCACGAATATCTGAGCGCTTGGCAATCACCTGCATGTTTGAAATATAGCAATGCAGCGACTCATCCTACTTTTTCCATTTCCTCAAGCTCAGCATTCTATACACATCCTGGCGAGACACAGCTTTGTCGAATTCCTTTAGAAGTGCTGTCTTCAGGTCGATATAATTGAGCGGAACAGTCGAGAGAGGGAACACTTTAGCAGTTCCAATAAGTGAACGCCGCAAACTTAACAACTTAAATCTGCCATCGGATTTACTTTTGCATGATTTCCTCGAAATCGCGGGAGAAATGCTGTACAGAATAGCTTACATCGTCGCCGTTAAACTTCGGAATGGCGTGCTCGATTTCGCCAAATTCCGATCTTCGATCAGCAGGAGGGGGGCTTCTTTTTCTAGCTCCTTGATCTGCTTACGGAGCTTCAATACTTCGAGACGCTTAAGTAACTCGCTCAATTCCTCATCCAAAGCAGCACCTCTAAGTTCCTCGGCATCATCAGCGTCAGCGTCATCGGCATCGTCAACTTCAGCATTTTCGTCCTCGCTTGCTGTAGATAAATTGTTGCTCCTGTTAACCTCACTATGGTGCAGTCTTTTTAACTGAGACGTGGTAGCTGTATCGGGAAATTCCATGCCAGCTTCTCTAAGCCCTTCTACCAGGTGCTACTTCGTCAACACACGCGGCATTTTAATACGCACAAGTTACTTTGGAACTACAATTTTCTTTTATTCTTCAGGCCGGTGATGTTCTGACCCTACATCTGAGTTTTAAACTTAATTTATTTTAACTATTGATGAGGATTTCCTCGGATTAAATTTATTCTTTTTTGGTCTTAAAACGTTTACCACAAAAACAATAATTAATTTTCGAGCTTTACGCAGTAGTGAAGTTGGGTGTAGTTGGTGTCATCAATGGGTGCGTCTGACAAACAGCTTAAAAAGTTTTAAGGTTGAAAGCATAGATGGCGCTCTTACCAAAGTTGAGACTATATATTGTTCCAAGAAATAGAGTTCGAGGACGAACCTTAAAGACTTTTGTTTTCTGTGTTCATTTTGATTATTATCTGTGCTATTAGTTATTATTATTACATACTTTAAATGGGAAGGACTCAATATTATAGTTGCTGTCATCAATGGGACAAACACCTTAATACGTTTTTAGGTTGAAAGCACAGATGGCGCTCTTACCAAGCTTACAACTCGGCCAATCTGACAATTGATCGACCTGGAACGAAATGACAAAATAAATACTTAACAAAAATCTCTACATATTACTCCATACTTATGTTTAAGACAAGAGGGTCACTTGAACTCTCAATAGGAACAACCTCTTCATTTCATTTTAACAACAACAAGCTGAGTCAACTGGGAGTTTTCAATATCCCGCAACACATATCTATCATGTCCGAGGACCTTACATACGACATAAGGGCCACGGAATTTAGGCAAAAACTTCTTATTCGTCCCGACGGCAGTATCAATATTTCTCATAATAACAAAATCACCGTCCTTGTACTCTTTAACTTTCTTACTATGCCTAAGGAAATAATCTAAATTATATTTCTGAGTATTATCAATCTCTCTTGATGCCTCCTCCCGAATTTGGCTTAGATTACGGCAGCTCTCTGAAGCCAGCTTTTCTACCAGATGCTCCGTAATTTCATCTATTGTTTCCCCCTCTGACCAACGCCAAACAATAGCATACTAGGTGAGTTCTTTGTCGTGCTATGAATTTAATTATTAATAGCATACTCCACCTTTAATAACATACTCGACCATCGGCATGATTTACCGGCTCACTCAACTTTCATAGCAACATAGCTTTGATAACCCGATTGACCCTTTCGACTTGCCCATTTGCCTGGGGTGAAGCCACAGAAACTTTTACGTGTCCTATATTTTGTAAAGTTGGCTGGTCCTATGGCCAACTTTCTTGTTGTTGGTACCCACTAGCTCTGGCTATTGCGCCTTCAGCTTAAACCTTCCGGCAGTAGTCTGCACTTAAGGTGGGGATCCCAAACAACTCAACGTGTCAACCTGGATTTGCGGCTCGCAAGCCAAATAAAAAGCAAGTGTTCTTGTTGAAGATGGAAGTCGAAGTCTCCTTCTTTATTTAAATTCTTTGCCTTTTATACTACAGAGAATGTTATCGATATATCCACCTCGAATATCGATACCCCAACATTATGCCTAATCAGCATATTTGCGTGACGAGGGTAAACGGCCCAACACTTCAAGTGTTTAGGGTTCACTTGCGTACGATGCTTAGTTGACATATTTAGTGTCGTCCACAAGTGTACCCTGATCGTGCCCTCGATCCAGTATCGCATATACATAAATTTGTATACTCATTCGCTTCATGCACCGAGTGTGCCATCAGAGTAATATGACTCTTTCATTTAATTGTTCACTTCAAGAGTATGTATGTCTGTATGTATTTAGTTCATATCACTCTGATGTTTGAAGCAATGTTATGTACGACGCCACAAGTTGGGCGAGTTCTGGGTATCAGATATCGAAGTGGATTTGGATATTACTAATTGCTTTTGGCAATTAGTTAAATGACCGCTGGTGCGATCCCTTCACACCACCCTTCCTGGGGAAAAAGGAGAAATCATGTTTTTCTTTCAACTTGATTTCTGCTTTTACGCGTCACTTGTACAATAAGGGATTAGTTTAATGCCATTACAAAATGGTTTGCATATTTGCTGTATTTATACATTAGCTGTTTTTATCGCATTAATATGTTCGGAATACTATATCAACAAATTAACTTTATCTTAAGATACTATAACAAATAATGGCTTATCCTTATTTTATTAACAAATTAATGTATTTTATCGTTCATTTAATGATTTAGTAGCAAGTGGCTTATTTTTATTTTATTAACAAATTAAATCTAGTTTTTGGTGGTTACTTATCTTTATTTTAGTTTAACGAAAAAATAAAAATTTACTTATTTTTAGTTTATTAGATTATTTATCAGGAATACAAATTTACTTATTTTATATATTTGCTTAATTATAAGGAATAAAAATTTACTTATTTTATATAATTATAAGGAATAGAAATTAACTTATTTTATATATTTGTTTAATTATAAGGAATACAAATTCACTTATTTTATATATAAGGCCTTTTACTGTATACATATGCATATGTGTATATTTACAGGACTTTCTCCCCTTTTTTTTTTAAAAAAAACTAAATAGTACATGTTTCTAAAAGTGCCAAATATATATAAAATGGTTTTAACCTGTTTTTGTGAACTGTTATTCTTTTATTTTCATATTTTATATCACAGTTCACACCATTTGGTGACAAAACTTCGTAAGGTCCTACAAAAATGGGATCCAATTTCTTTCTTGTCTCATTCCTCAGTAATACTAAACTTCCTACTTCAAAGTCAGCACTGTCTGTCTGTCTGTCTATATCATATCTACCTTTTCTAATATTTTTCTTCCTTAAGAGAGTTTCGCGGGCGTCCCTGTGAGCAATTTGTAATTTATGTTTTAAGTCAATTACGTAATCCTGGTAGTTGTACCCTGGTTCTACATGTTTTGTTAAGTTCGTTGGCAGGTTACACTGTTCTCCGAATATTAATTCAAACGGTGTAAAACCTGTTTCGGAGTGTACAGACGTATTATAACAGAAAACATAATATGGCAACCAGGTGCTCCAGTCGCTATGGTTTTCTGAAACGTAACTTCTAAGATAAGCTCCTATAACCTTATGCGAGTTTTCGAGTGCCCCGATGCTCTCATGATGGTAGGCTGTCGATTCTAGCTGCTCTATTTTTAGTAATTTACAAATATCTTTAAAAACCTGATTTAGAAACTCGGTACCCTGATCAGATGCTATTGTGTGCGGTACTCCGTATCTAAGTATAAAACCTACTACTAGCGCATTCGCTACTGTGCTGGCTTCTTTATTTGGGATTTTATAGCTTCGACAAATTTCGTTAATTCGTCTTGTATTGTGAGGATGTATTTAGATCCGTCTTCTGATTCTTCTAAAGGTCCTACAAGATCTAAAAATAGTTTTTCAAATCCTGATTCAGCTGTCGATGTTATAGTCATTGGTTGCTTTTTAGGTTGTATGTGCTTGTTTCGTTGACATATCGGGCAATGCTTTACAAATGTGGCCACATCGTTCTGCATTCCCGTCCAAAAGTACTTTTTCTTTATGTTCTGGATCATGCGGTTTATCCCTGCATGTCCGCAGTCATTTAGTATCAATTTCTTTTTACAAGGATCGGTTATTTGAATATTTTTATCTATAAGGTGCACTTTAATATCACTTTCTTTAAACATTTCTCCTAATTTCTTTTTTAATTCATTAATGCTGCATTGTTGGCGGCCGCCTGCAAGCTTCTTTAATTCATTTTTAGTGATATATATTCTTTTAATTGATGTGGGTCCGCAGAGTTTTTGCACATCCCTCGACAGTGTTTTGCCAAACAATGTCGATTGGGTGGTAGTGCTGTCCTTGGGCCTTATTAGGAGTAAACAATTTCCCTTAGGGATATATGCCAAAACTTTGTTTGGTCCAATTATTACGTCTCCGATATCCTTGAAATTAATTAAATCTTCCGCAAAGTTGTCAACAATTTTTAGTTCTACGAGCTTCAGTCCAGCTTCTGGTAACTTAAGCAATTCTGTTATTAGCTGTTCGTCGCTTTTTACCTTATTGTTTTCGCTATTTATTGTTACGGGCTGGTTATTCGTTCTTGATTGATTTCTTGTTACAACACAGATATATAAGCTTTTTAATTCTTCAGAGTCCAATTTTATCCGACTCAGTGCATCAGCGGTACAATTATCTTTACCCGGAGAATATTCTACATAAAAATTGTATTCCTCCAGTAATAGTCTAAATTTGGTTAGCCTACTACTGGGTTCTTTTAACGAGAACAAGTACACTAGAGGTCTGTGATCTGTCATAATCTTAAATTTTCTTCCGAACAGATAGGGTCGATAGTGTCTAACTGCCCACACTATTGCAAGTAATTCTTTCTCAATTGTGCTATAGTTTTTCTCTGCATTGTTAAGAGTTTTGCTTGCGTAGGCAATTGGTCTATCGTCGAAGTTGGATAACACAGCTTCTAAAGCGAAACCTGAGGCATCTGTACGTAGAATGAATTCTTCGCTGAAGTTCGGGTGTGTTGTTAGTTTGTGGTGGATTAGGATTATTATAGCCGAAATTTTGTCTACGGGGATTCCTATTTCTATTTTGTATATACCTAACTGTGTCGGTGCTAGGGGTGGAACTTTGATCTAACTCCAATGGATGTTGTATAGCGTCCTGAAGCTTGGCATGTCGGGCGCTATCTAAAATATTCTTAAGTCGATCATTCACTCCCCTTTTCAGGAAAGCTAATCCTCGTCTGTCGTTGGCACTAGTAAGTGTTTCCCTAGTTTGTTCACCATGGCAAGCGACTTCAAGTTCAGTCATTCTTGTTATAAGGGTTTCTATTTCTGTCACAAATTCTCGTATGGGTCGATTTCCTTGATGTGTCCTACTCAGTTTTGTTTGTATGGCCTCGATAGTTTCTTTAGGACCACATTTTTCGACTAGAGCTTTGTTTAAAGTAACGAAATTTTCAGGTTTTTGGTTACCTAATTCTGTTAGGGCTTTTCCCTGAATTTTACACTGCAATAGGAACTTTACTAACAAGGCTTTTGATGTTGCATCTAGGGTGTCGTGGTAAAATTCGACGTTATTTATGAAATCCCTAATATCTTCTGCTCTTTTGCCATCCTCCTCACACCTAAGGGTAGGCAATTTTTGAGCAAAGCTAAAATTAAATGATTCTGTCATCTTGTCTATGTGTGGGGTTAGTACCGGTTTTATATTTATTATCGTTTTGCCCTTTGGTAATTAGAATTTCAAGGTTTGGTTCTATAACTAAAGTATTCCTCACTATCTGTTCCGATTCTGTTTTAAAGTTTGCCGCTGTAGCTATTATGCTTTTCAGATTGGCTCTCTCTATTTCAGTAATGGATCCCTGAGGAATGCTGTCTAGTTGTCCTCTTAACGCAGCCCAAAGATGTTCAATCTGCTCTAATTTCTTCTGGATGCTTTCTTCGGTTCTCGTCCTATTAGGTGATTTTTTTAGGCTGACGTGGCATTGTTTAAGTGTTTCTAAAGCCTCAAGCAGTTTAGAAAAATTCATTTGTTGGAAAGACTAAAACGAGGTAAATTGCTAGAATGAGCTAAAAATAGATCCCATCCTTACAAGACCTAACAAAGATATACGCAAGCTAGTAATATATATAAATTTTAACTAAAAATTAATGGTTTTTATTTTTTTAGAGCAAGAGCTCTTCTTTTATTTAAGTCTTCTTAAAAACTAACTACTATAAGCGAGAAACGCTACTATTTATGTGTTCAAGGCGCGGTTTCTTGTTTGGTGCTCGCATCGTCTCTTTTGTCGGTGCATCTGCCGTTTTATGACTTCGAAATATCCCTTCTTGGAAGGTCGTCTTATTGTTTTCACATCTGCCGTTTTATAACTTCCATATGTATGTGATATCCCAGTTTGCTAGCTTTCTTGGGAGGTCGTCTTCTGTTGGCACATCTGTTGGGTTTTTCCGCTTAAAAGAGTCGATCCCTGTTTAGTTGGGCTGCTGACATAACCCCTCCCTCCTTAGAGTCTTCCTTCGGTTCGTTTATGACTGGAGGTAGATTTATTATAGTTTTATTTTGTCTCTTTATTTTGTATAATATTATTATCACAATGATCGCAATGATTAATAAAGTTGTTGAGAGACTAAAAATATACTGTGTTTCCTTTTCATTTTTTATTTCTATTATTTTTTTTAAATTATCAATGGATTCATACCTGACTTCTTCCAAATATTCATTTGAAAAGTTATAGTTTAGTACAGGTATTATCTTTTCGTCTTTGTAATACTTTCTATTATAAATTACATTGTTCATTGAAATTTTACAGTTCTCTGCTTTTATTAAGTAATTTCCTTCTAGTATGTAGTTTAGATTATTACAATTTTGTTGTATTTCGGTTTTTTCTAGATTCTTAATTATTAGATATTTTTCTTTTTCTATTATTACATTTTTATCTTCATATTTTTTAGTTTTGCATTTCATTTGTTTGTTTATTAATATATTTTCTATACAATCGTCCTTTAATATTTGTAAATTTTTTATTTCTTTAGTTATATAATATAATCTTTTATTCAATTCTAGGAAGTTATTAGTTTGTAAATCTATAATTTTACTATTTATAGGAAAGTTTTGAATGTATATTTTATTAAATGTTTGGTTGGAATATTGGGGAATTAATACAATTACTAAAATATTTTCTTTGTACGTTGCTAAATTGATTTTTAATTCTTTTAATTTTTCAAATGCGATATTATTCTCTTTAATTTCTTGGCTTGTAATAATGTTTTGTGTTAGTATTCCTGTTCTGCTAGTCAATATTACGTCTTCTATTTTTCCTAAAGTTTCTCTAATTTCTCTTATGTTGTTATTGAATTCTATTTCTATACGAAGGTTATCAATATCACTGCTTCTGTTTCTTAATTTATTAACTGTTTCGATACCTTGGTTCATTAATTCACTTAAAGTTTTAAACTGATTATTAAAATGATCGTTTATCTTTATTTGTTTATTTAAGTTATCTATGGTATTATGCTTATTTTCTTCAAGTGTTTTAAGTTTCCTTTCTATTTCTAT
Organism: Cheilosia variabilis; assembly: GCA_951230905.1. Lineage (NCBI taxonomy): Eukaryota > Metazoa > Arthropoda > Insecta > Diptera > Syrphidae > Cheilosia > Cheilosia variabilis. The sequence goes on from OX579676.1 coordinate 84,330,667, forward strand.
TCTATCATCGTCATCCATTGCTCCGAATATGAATTTCAAGATGGAACCTAAATTTGCGGTAATAACCTGTTAATCCTAAAAATGACTGTATTTCTTTTATAGTTGTGGGTATAGGGAATTTTTGTATTGTTTTTAACTTTTCTGGATTTGGTTTAATGCCTTCTGGAGTTATTATATGTCCTAAAAATTCACTTTCTTTCTTTAAGAAATCGCATTTGTTAAGAGATACTCTCAAATTTACGCTTTGGAGTTTCTTTAATACTTTTTCGAGAGAAGAGAGGTGTTCTTCTAGTAACGTGCTAAATATTATTATATCGTCTAAATATACATAACATATTTTTCCTACAAATTCTTTTAATACTTCATTCATAATACGCTGAAATGTCGCCGGTGCGTTTTTGAGACCGAATGGCATTCTAGCGAATTCATAATGTCCTGATAAAGTAGAGAATGCAGTTTTCTCTCTATCTTCTGGTTCTACCTCTATCTGGTAAAATCCTTTTGTCAAATCTAAAGTAGTAAAATAATTTGCTCTTCCCATTTTATCTAGAATATCTTCTATTATTGGTATGGGGAATTTATCCTCTTTGGTTACATTATTTAGCTTTCTATAATCGATGACGATTCGCCATTCTTTTTCTCCTGTTTTGTCTTCTTTTTTAGGTACTATCCATATGGGTGCGTTATATGGACTAGTGCTTTTTACTATTATTTGTTGTTTTAATAACTCATCTATCTGTTTATCTACTTCCTTTTTATGGACTTCTGGATACCTATAGATTCTGGAGAAAATTGGTTCATCACTTGTTGTTGCTATTTTATGTTTTACATGAGATGTGAAACTCAGGTCGTCTCCCTTGTGAAAAAATGTTTTTTCATTGTCTTTTAGTAATTCTGTTAATTTTGTATGCTCTTCGGCATTTAAATGGTCTAACCTTTTAGTTTCTAGTTCGTCGAAAATGGTACTTCGTGGTTCTATATTATTAAAGTAATTTATTTCTTTTTCATATTCTTTTTCTTCGTCTATACTGAAGAATAAAGGTATTATTTCATTATTTAATTCTAAAGTTTTTGTTCTAAAATCGATCTTACTTTGGTTAGGGATTAATATATTATTTCCTATAATTCCATTGAAATGTTGATTGAAATCTAGTATTTGGAATACACAATCTTCTACAACATTGTAAATAAATCTTTCTTTTGGGATTTTTATTTCTTCATTTATTATTACTGGAGTTCCTACGGTTTTTAAAGTTAAAGGTTTTTCTCTTTTTATGATATAGTTTTGTGGGGCATTATTTCTATTTATTAAACTATTCGTTGCTCCCGTGTCTATTAGCATTCGGATAGTTTGTTTGTTTTTTACTAGTTTAATAAATGGCAATCCGGTAACGGTGGTTCCGAGGCCGGATACTGAAAATTTTGGTTTGTTCTTAATTCCAATTCGTTATTAGAATGGTTTATTTGTTGAGGTTGTACTCTTCTAAGTTGACTACTAGTGGGATCTATTTCCATTTGTTCTACATTCTGACTTCTGTTGTAGTAATTGGGGTTGTAATTATTACCTTTGTAATTGGGATTTCTATAGTTATTATTGGGATTATTATTATAATAGTTGACTGGTGGTCTGATATTTACTGGATTTTTTGGTTGAAAATTATTTTGATAAGGTTTTTGTGGTATATAATTCTGTCTTTTAGGTTCAGATCTTTCTTCCCTTCTTTCTTCTATGAATCCTGCCTGAGTTAGTTCGTATAATGCTGCTTGTAGGCTAGTTGGTTTTAGTGAGAATAATACTGTTCTCATATGAATAGGTAATTTTTCTTTAAAAGTGTCTAATGCAGTTTGGTTATTATGAGGTATATCAAGTGGTTTATTTTCTTGCACTGTTTTCTGATTTAATTCACATAACGTTTTCTGTATCTCGTTATAAAATGTCATTACATTGTTTTTGTAGTTTATTTGACGAAGGTCGTCGTATAATTGAAAGCTACTTTTGAATCCTCCAAAATTGCTTACTAATAATTCTTTTATCTCTATCCATTTATTTAGATGTGCATGAATTTCTACGCATCTTTTTGCTTTACCTATCAATTTTGATTTTAATATGTTGATACACATTAATTGTGATTGGTCATCATATTTATTCAATGTTGGAATAATTCCTTCTACATTGGCTATGAACGTATACAAGTCTTCTCTTCTACCGTCAAACGTACTTAGTTTCTCGATGTACTTAAGTGGGTCTAGTGTTAATGTTAAAGCCATTTTAATATTTTCTTTTTTAATTACTATGTCAAAACTACTTTCACTATTTTCACAATTATTTTTCTTAGAATTAATACTTAAAATATTCTTACAACTTGCTGGTATCGGTGCGTTTCTGATTTGTATCAAATGATCGTCTTCTTCGTCCGTTGTGCTTCCTTCTTCATATGAATCGGGTTTTGTTGGTTTCTTCCTTTTGAATAATTTGTTCATCTGCTCGGTCTCTAATTAGTTTTTCCTCTATGGAACTTCATAACATTAGTCGTTTACGTTGACATTGGTTATTAAACTAATTCACTTTGTAGTTTTCTTTATCTGCTTTAAAGAATTCTACTTGGTTTTGTTCTTTATTTGTTTTAAAGATTTAATACTTAAACTCTGGGTTCACTAGAGTGTATAGATTTTTATGAATTTAAACACTATGTTCGATAGGGTATTCACAATGAGAATAACTTAAACTTTATGGTCTATAAAGTGTTTCTTATTTAGATTTCCACTGATTTTAAACTTTAAGTTCATTAAAGTATTCACGGATGGTTTTATTTTGTGCGTGACGATTTTCGTTCGAATCACTAGATAGCTATTTTATTTTTTATGTAGTATACTTGTACATTTTTTTATAGCTATCCTACCGAATGCGCCAATTTTAACTAAAAATTAATGGTTTTTATTTTTTTAGAGCAAGAGCTCTTCTTTTATTTAAGTCTTCTTAAAAACTAACTACTATAAGCGAGAAACGCTACTATTTATGTGTTCAAGGCGCGGTTTCTTGTTTGGTGCTCGCATCGTCTCTTTTGTCGGTGCATCTGCCGTTTTATGACTTCGAAATATCCCTTCTTGGAAGGTCGTCTTATTGTTTTCACATCTGCCGTTTTATAACTTCCATATGTATGTGATATCCCAGTTTGCTAGCTTTCTTGGGAGGTCGTCTTCTGTTGGCACATCTGTTGGGTTTTTCCGCTTAAAAGAGTCGATCCCTGTTTAGTTGGGCTGCTGACATAACCTATATGTATTCTTTTTTTTTTTTTTATTATATATATAATATGTAATAACGTATAATACTTTTATTTAATATTAAAACATATATATTTTATTATTATTTTTTATTTCTTATACCTGGGCAGGTCGTCGCTCTAGATGTTTGATGGTATCGGCGATGATCCTTCTCCGGTAGTGCTGGAGTCCCAGATACACTAGTCCAATTACTAGCGCGGTAACAAAGATCAGTAGTAACACGGCAGCAGTCATGTCCGTCGGCTGTTCCTGGCGGAGGTTAGGGGCCGCAATTAATTGGGGGCCAGTGTTAATTACTTCTTTGCTTTCCTGTCCTCCCATCTACGCAGGATTTTAGTTGGGCTACAGTATGATCCAAAAGGCGATGGAACTGTCTGTCTTCTTTTTGCTTCTGCCTACTCTGGGTTCGCAGTTCTTTCCTCTTTTCTCGTATTTGTTTCAAGAACTTGTCTCGAGTGTGGGAAGGTTGACCGGGAATATTAGCCAGCCGTTTTAGTTCAGCGAGCTCCTTCCGTTGTTGGACGCGCCGGCCTCCTCGGGTAGATTTAGCTTTAACAGGAACTGGAGGTTTTTCGTTTATTCTCGGCTTCGTCCGGCGTCTATATTCCTCCTGGCAGGGTCGCCATGTAAAGTTGGCTGGTCCTATGGCCAACTTTCTTGTTGTTGGTACCCACTAGCTTTGGCTATTGCGCCTTCAGCTTAAACCTTCCGGCAGTAGTCTGCACTTAAGGTGGGGATCCCAAACAACTCAACGTGTCAACCTGGATTTGTGGCTCGCAAGCCAAATAAAAAGCAAGTGTTCTTGTTGAAGATGGATTTACATTACATTTGCTTTTATTGAACTTTTGGTATATACAATTTGACTTAAAGTAGGTAACAAATGATGGTGAATAATTAATATTTAAATGTGTTGGCTCAACAACAGGGGCCCAACGGTATACAGTGTTTGTTTTCTTAGATCTATTTTACATAAATTGTGGTTGTCTTCTCGGATTCATACTCGTAGTATGCATCGTTGTCTGGGTTTACCTCAGGGAGTTCAAATCCGGGTGTTGATGAATGTTGAAGATGGAAGTCGAAGTCTCCTTCTTTATTTAAATTCTTTGCCTTTTATACTACAGAGAATGTTATCGATATATCCACCTCGAATATCGATACCCCAACATTATGCCTAATCAGCATATTTGCGTGACGAGGGTAAACGGCCCAACACTTCAAGTGTTTAGGGTTCACTTGCGTACGATGCTTAGTTGACATATTTAGTGTCGTCCACAAGTGTACCCTGATCGTGCCCTCGATCCAGTATCGCATATACATAAATTTGTATACTCATTCGCTTCATGCACCGAGTGTGCCATCAGAGTAATATGACTCTTTCATTTAATTGTTCACTTCAAGAGTGTCTGTATGTAGTTCATATCACTCTGATGTTTGAAGCAATGTTATGTACGACGCCACAAGTTGGGCGAGTTCTGGGTATCAGATATCGAAGTGGATTTGGATATTACTAATTGCTTTTGGCAATTAGTTAAATGACCGCTGGTGCGATCCCTTCACAATTTCGTTTTAGTAAGAAGTCCTCAAATTCAAAAGAGGTAAAGCATGTACCTCTATCTGACACAATTCGTCTCGGCCTGCTATAATACTGAGAGTATTTATCTAATGCGGAGATTACTTCTATCGTACTCGTCGAGTTCGTAGGGTATAGCTTCACAAATTTGGTGAAAGCATCTATCAAGACTAAAATGAGTTTCCTTTTAGAACTAACGGACGGCAAGGGACCAAAATTATCCACATGAATTGTATCGAACGGTAGTGGGTTTTCGGAATATTGTTCAAGTTCCTTTCACTACAACGAACCGGCATGGCATACATAATGCATTTAATACAATTCTGGATAAATCTTTCAATCTTTTGACGCATGCTTGGAAACCAGTAATGCATAGCAATCTTCTCATAACATTTTTCCAGCGCGTGATGCCCGAGTTTTTCATCGATCAACCGTATAACATTGTCTTCCATTTCATTCGGCACGTATACTGCCTTTCTTCCACTTTTTATCTTTGACTTCTTCGACCTCCATTTGATCTCGCAATTCGGTAATTATTTCGTCCCGCCCTTGCGCAATTTGGATATGGAAATCCGTATCGTCGACATCCCAAATTGCAGCGATCTGGCACCTGCTTAGGGCATCAACATGTGACTGATGCTGAATTTTATAATTATAATTTTCAAGATCTAAGGCCCATCGAGCAATCCGTGGATTAACTTGTTTCATAGTGAGAGTCAGAGAGCTGCAATCCGTAACTATCTTGAAGGGTATTCCTTCCAAATACACTCGGAATCGTCTCAGAGCATAAATTATAGCAAGCGTCTCTAATTCAAAACTATGATATCTGGATTCGGCAGCGGAAGTTGTTTTAGGAAAGTAAGACACCGGATAACATTCTTTGTCATCCTGCCTTTGAAGCAAAACGGCACCAAAACCAATTGAACTGGCATCACAATGCCATGTTGTGTTTCCTTTATGGGACTACAAATGGCCAAAATCGGTGCTTCAATTAATCTGCATTTTAGTTCATTAAAAGCATCCAAACATGGCTTGCCAAATCAAAAAAAAAAAAAAATGTGCGTGGACTATCGTGATCTCAATAAAAAGACCATCCGGGATAATCAACCGTTGCCGCTTATAGAAGATTGTATAGAGTATCTTGAAGGAAACTAATATTTTACGCTTCTAGACTTGAAAAGCGGATTCCATCAATTTCGGGTTTCTGAGGAATGTATTCCTCCTACTGCGTTCGTTACTCCAAGTGGTATGTGGGAGTATTTAAAAATGCCGTTTGGGTTGAAAAATGCCGCGCCGTTTTTTAGCGTTTTTAATAACGTTATTTTCCGAGATTTAATTGATTCAGGTTAAATAGTAGCTTATATTGACGACATACTAATTGCTACTGCAGATTTTGATGAACACAAAATATTGCTAAGAACCGTTTTGAGGCGTATCACTCAACGAAATCTTAAATTAAACCTCGCGAAATTCCGGTTCGGTCAAATAGAGTATTTAGGATATGACGTTTCCTCACAAGGGCTTGCGCCAAGCGATTCTCACATTGCCGCTATCAAAGAATATCGGGTGCCGATTAACCAGAAACAATTGCACTCTTGTATCGGGTTGTTCTCTTATTTCAGACGATTTGTGCCGTTATTTTCCCGAATTGCAAAAGCGCTGCAAAGTTTGCTAAAGAAAATCCCGATTTTGATTTTGGCAAGCCATGTTTGGATGCTTTTAATGAACTAAAATGCAGATTAATTGAAGCACCGATTTTGGCCATTTGTAGTCCCATAAAGGAAACACAACATGGCATTGTGATGCCAGTTCAATTGGTTTTGGTGCCGTTTTGCTTCAAAGGCAAGATGACAAAGAATGTTATCCGGTGTCTTACTTTCCTAAAACAACTTCCGCTGCCGAATCCAGATATCATAGTTTTGAATTAGAGACGCTTGCTATAATTTATGCTCTGAGACGATTCCGAGTGTATTTGGAAGGAATACCCTTCAAGATAGTTACGGATTGCAGCTCTCTGACTCTCACTATGAAACAAGTTAATGCACGGATTGCTCGATGGGCCTTAGATCTTGAAAATTATAATTATAAAATTCAGCATCAGTCACATGTTGATGCCCTAAGCAGGTGCCAGATCGCTGCAATTTGGGATGTCGACGATACGGATTTCCATATCCAAATTGCGCAAGGGCGGGACGAAATAATTACCGAATTGCGAGATCAAATGGAGGTCGAAGAAGTCAAAGATAAAAAGTGGAAGAAAGGCAGTATACGTGCCGAATGAAATGGAAGACAATGTTATACGGTTGATCCATGAAAAACTCGGGCATCACGCGCTGGAAAAATGTTATGAGAAGATTGCTATGCATTACTAGTTTCCAAGCATGCGTCAAAAGATTGAAAGATTTATCCAGAATTGTATTAAATGCATTATGTATGCCATGCCGGTTCGTTGTAGTGAAAGGAACTTGAACAATATTCCGAAAACCCACTACCGTTCGATACAATTCATGTGGATAATTTTGGTCCCTTGCCGCCCGTTAGTTCTAAAAGGAAACTCATTTTAGTCTTGATAGATGCTTTCACCAAATTTGTGAAGCTATACCCTACGAACTCGACGAGTACGATAGAAGTAATCTCCGCATTAGATAAATACTCTCAGTATTATAGCAGGCCGAGACGAATTGTGTCAGATAGAGGTACATGCTTTACCTCTTTTGAATTTGAGGACTTCTTACTAAATCGAAATTGTGAAGGGATCGCACCAGCGGTCATTTAACTAATTGCCAAAAGCAATTAGTAATATCCAAATCCACTTCGATATCTGATACCCAGAACTCGCCCAACTTGTTGCGTCGTACATAACATTGCTTCAAACATCAGAGTGATATGAACTACATACAGACACTCTTGAAGTGAACAATTAAATGAAAGAGTCATATTACTCTGATGGCACACTCGGTGCGTGAAGCGAATACAAATATTATGTATATGCGATACTGGATCGAGGGCACGATCAGGGTACACTTGTGGACGACACTAAATATGTCAACTAAGCATCGTACGCAAGTGAACCCTAAACACTTGAAGTGTTGGGCCGTTTACCCTCGTCACGCAAATATGCTGATTAGGCATAATGTTGGGGTATCGATATTCGAGGTGGATATATCGATAACATTCTCTGTAGTATAAAAGGCAAAGAATTTAAATAAAGAAGGAGACTTCGACTTCCATCTTCAACAAGAACACTTGCTTTTTATTTGGCTTGCGAGCCGCAAATCCAGGTTGACACGTTGAGTTGTTTGGGATCCCCACCTTAAGTGCAGACTACTGCCGGAAGGTTTAAGCTGAAGGCGCAATAGCCAAAGCTAGTGGGTACCAACAACAAGAAAGTTGGCCATAGGACCAGCCAACTTTACATGGCGACCCTGCCAGGAGGAATATAGACGCCGGACGAAGCCGAGAATAAACGAAAAACCTCCAGTTCCTGTTAAAGCTAAATCTACCCGAGGAGGCCGGCGCGTCCAACAACGGAAGGAGCTCGCTGAACTAAAACGGCTGGCTAATATTCCCGGTCAACCTTCCCACACTCGAGACAAGTTCTTGAAACAAATACGAGAAAAGAGGAAAGAAAGAAGACAGACAGTTCCATCGCCTTTTGGATCATACTGTAGCCCAACTAAAATCCTGCTTAGATGGGAGGACAGGAAAGCAAAGAAGTAATTAACACTGGCCCCCAATTAATTGCGGCCCCTAACCTCCGCCAGGAACAGCCGACGGACATGACTGCTGCCGTGTTACTACTGATCTTTGTTACCGCGCTAGTAATTGGACTAGTGTATCTGGGACTCCAGCACTACCGGAGAAGGATCATCGCCGATACCATCAAACATCTAGAGCGACGACCTGCCCAGGTATAAGAAATAAAAAATAATAATAAAATATATATGTTTTAATATTAAATAAAAGTATTATACGTTATTACATATTATATATATAATAAAAAAAAAAAAAAAAAGAATACATATAGGTTATGTCAGCAGCCCAACTAAACAGGGATCGACTCTTTTAAGCGGAAAAACCCAACAGATGTGCCAACAGAAGACGACCTCCCAAGAAAGCTAGCAAACTGGGATATCACATACATATGGAAGTTATAAAACGGCAGATGTGAAAACAATAAGACGACCTTCCAAGAAGGGATATTTCGAAGTCATAAAACGGCAGATGCACCGACAAAAGAGACGATGCGAGCACCAAACAAGAAACCGCGCCTTGAACACATAAATAGTAGCGTTTCTCGCTTATAGTAGTTAGTTTTTAAGAAGACTTAAATAAAAGAAGAGCTCTTGCTCTAGAAAAATAAAAACCATTAATTTTTAGTTAAAATTGGCGCAGTCGGTAGGATAGCTATAAAAAAATGTACAAGTATACTACATAAAAAATAAAATAGCTATCTAGTGATTCGAACGAAAATCGTCACGCACAAAATAAAACCTTCCGTGAATACTTTAATGAACTTAATGTTTAAAATCAGTGGAAATCTAAATAAGAAACACTTTATAGACCATAAAGTTTAAGTTATTCTCATTGTGAATACCCTATCGAACATAGTGTTTAAATTCATAAAAATCTATACACTCTAGTGAACCCAGAGTTTAAGTATTAAATCTTTAAAACAAATAAAGAACAAAACCAAGTAGAATTCTTTAAAGCAGATAAAGAAAAACTACAAAGTGAATTAGTTTAATAACCAATGTCAACGTAAACGACTAATGTTATGAAGTTCCATAGAGGAAAAACTAATTAGAGACCGAGCAGATGAACAAATTATTCAAAAGGAAGAAACCAACAAAACCCGATTCATATGAAGAAGGAAGCACAACGGACGAAGAAGACGATCATTTGATACAAATCAGAAACGCACCGATACCAGCAAGTTGTAAGAATATTTTAAGTATTAATTCTAAGAAAAATAATTGTGAAAATAGTGAAAGTAGTTTTGACATAGTAATTAAAAAAGAAAATATTAAAATGGCTTTAACATTAACACTAGACCCACTTAAGTACATCGAGAAACTAAGTACGTTTGACGGTAGAAGAGAAGACTTGTATACGTTCATAGCCAATGTAGAAGGAATTATTCCAACATTGAATAAATATGATGACCAATCACAATTAATGTGTATCAACATATTAAAATCAAAATTGATAGGTAAAGCAAAAAGATGCGTAGAAATTCATGCACATCTAAATAAATGGATAGAGATAAAAGAATTATTAGTAAGCAATTTTGGAGGATTCAAAAGTAGCTTTCAATTATACGACGACCTTCGTCAAATAAACTACAAAAACAATGTAATGACATTTTATAACGAGATACAGAAAACGTTATGTGAATTAAATCAGAAAACAGTGCAAGAAAATAAACCACTTGATATACCTCATAATAACCAAACTGCATTAGACACTTTTAAAGAAAAATTACCTATTCATATGAGAACAGTATTATTCTCACTAAAACCAACTAGCCTACAAGCAGCATTATACGAACTAACTCAGGCAGGATTCATAGAAGAAAGAAGGGAAGAAAGATCTGAACCTAAAAGACAGAATTATATACCACAAAAACCTTATCAAAATAATTTTCAACCAAAAAATCCAGTAAATATCAGACCACCAGTCAACTATTATAATAATAATCCCAATAATAACTATAGAAATCCCAATTACAAAGGTAATAATTACAACCCCAATTACTACAACAGAAGTCAGAATGTAGAACAAATGGAAATAGATCCCACTAGTAGTCAACTTAGAAGAGTACAACCTCAACAAATAAACCATTCTAATAACGAATTGGAATTAAGAACAAACCAAAATTTTCAGTATCCGGCCTCGGAACCACCGTTACCGGATAGCCATTTATTAAACCAGTAAAAAACAAACAAACTATCCGAATGCTAATAGACACGGGAGCAACGAATAGTTTAATAAATAGAAATAATGCCCCACAAAACTATATCATAAAAAGAGAAAAACCTTTAACTTTAAAAACCGTAGGAACTCCAGTAATAATAAATGAAGAAATAAAAATCCCAAAAGAAAGATTTATTTACAATGTTGTAGAAGATTGTGTATTCCAAATACTACATTTCAATCAACATTTCAATGGAATTATAGGAAATAATATATTAATCCCTAACCAAAGTAAGATCGATTTTAGAACAAAAACTTTAGAATTAAATAATGAAATAATACCTTTATTCTTCAGTATAGACGAAGAAAAAGAATATGAAAAAGAAATAAATTACTTTAATAATATAGAACCACGAAGTTCCATTTTCGACGAACTAGAAACTAAAAGGTTAGACCATTTAAATGCCGAAGAGCATACAAAATTAACAGAATTACTAAAAAACAATGAAAAAACATTTTTTCACAAGGGAGACGACCTGAGTTTCACATCTCATGTAAAACATAAAATAGCAACAACAAGTGATGAACCAATTTTCTCCAGAATCTATAGGTATCCAGAAGTCCATAAAAAGGAAGTAGATAAACAGATAGATGAGTTATTAAAACAACAAATAATAGTAAAAAGCACTAGTCCATATAACGCACCCATATGGATAGTACCTAAAAAAGAAGACAAAACAGGAGAAAAAGAATGGCGAATCGTCATCGATTATAGAAAGCTAAATAATGTAACCAAAGAGGATAAATTCCCCATACCAATAATAGAAGATATTCTAGATAAAATGGGAAGAGCAAATTATTTTACTACTTTAGATTTGACAAAAGGATTTTACCAGATAGAGGTAGAACCAGAAGATAGAGAGAAAACTGCATTCTCTACTTTATCAGGACATTATGAATTCGCTAGAATGCCATTCGGTCTCAAAAACGCACCGGCGACATTTCAGCGTATGATGAATGAAGTATTAAAAGAATTTGTAGGAAAAATATGTTATGTATATTTAGACGATATAATAATATTTAGCACGTCACTAGAAGAACACCTCTCTTCTCTCGAAAAAGTATTAAAGAAACTCCAAAGCGTAAATTTGAGAGTATCTCTTAACAAATGCGATTTCTTAAAGAAAGAAAGTGAATTTTTAGGACATATAATAACTCCAGAAGGCATTAAACCAAATCCAGAAAAGTTAAAAACAATACAAAAATTCCCTATACCCACAACTATAAAAGAAATACAGTCATTTTTAGGATTAACAGATTATTACCGCAAATTTATAAATGACTATGCAAAAATTATAAAACCCATGACACTTTGTTTAAAGAAAAATAGCAAAATAAATATAGAAAACAAAGATTATAAGGACTCATTTGAGAAAGTAAAACTTGCGATGCAAGACACACTCATTAACAAACACCCAGATTTCTCAAAAGAATTTACTTTGACTACAGATGCAAGTAACTTTGCAATAGGAGCCGTGTTAAGTCAAAAACAGGGACCATTAGGATTTGCAAGTAGAACTTTAAATAAACATGAATGTAATTATTCAACGATAGAAAAGGAATTGTTAGCCATAGTATGGGCAACGAAACAGTTTCGTCACTATCTTTACGGTAGAAGATTTAAAATATTAACCGATCATCGACCATTAGCATGGTTGCATAATCTAAAAGAACCTAATAGTAAGTTACAAAGATGGAAGATTAAATTAGAAGAATATGACTTTGATATAAGATACCTAGCAGGAAAAGAAAATAAAGTTGCAGATGCACTTTCAAGAATAAAGATAGATACAATAAATGCATTAGAAGAAGAAGAAGATTTAGTTAGCACCAGACATAGTGTAATATCAGATAGCTCCAATCTAATATCAATCACAGAGAAACCCTTGAACATATTCAAAAGACAAATAATATTAGAAAAGGGAGAAAATGCCATAGAAGAGATAACTTTCCCATTCCCAGGAAAGAGAAGAATAAAAATAACCAGAAAAAACTTCAGCAAAGAAACCTATGAATACATAATAAAAGAATGTGATACGAACACAATAAACTGTATTTATACGACAGAAGATAAATCATTTCTAGAGTTCCCAGATTATTGGAAACTACACCATAATAATCAGAAACTCCTTAGGACAAAAACCTATTTAATTGACATTAAAACTCCAGAAACCGAAGAAGAAATAAATAAAATACATTTAAATTATAATCATACCGGAATTGAAAAAACCTATTTAGAAATAAAAAGAAAATATTACTCACCAAATATGTAAGAACTAATAACAAAAGTGATTAACAATTGCGAACGTTGCAATCTTAAAATAGAAAGAAACCCAATAAAACTCCCATACGAGAAAACAATCACACCAAAAGGTCCACACCAATCTTATCACATGGATATATGGATACTTCCCCACTCAACAAAATATCTCACATGTATAGACAAATTCAGCAAATTCGTATGTGTAGAAAAACTTAAAACCAAAAACCAAAAGGATGTATTAAATACCATAACAAAAATCTTTACCTACATGACCAAACCAAAATATATCGTACTAGATAACGATCCTTCATTTCAAACCTATACAGTAAAAGAATACTTTAGAGAGAAGGAGATAGAAATTCATTTCACAACTCCTTACAGACACACAGGAAAGTCTGATATCGAAAGAGTACACAGCACGCTAAATGAGCATTTAAGAATTTTAGAAGGGTCAGACAACTTAGTCGACAACGTACTACGTGCAGTAGAGGTTTACAATCAAACAATACATTTGACCACTAAAGAAAAACCAGTAGACATTCATTTGAATAGAGTAAATATAAAACTAGTGCGCGAACGAATAGAAAGCAATAAAGAAAAAATATTAAAGAAGTTAAATAAAAATAGGAGTGATAAAGAAATTAACCCTAGTTATACTAAAATAAATAATCCCGAGCGATTTGACAAACTAAAGACAAAACATAAAAAAATAAGCATTATAAAACAACAAGACAAGAAAGTCACTATAAGACCACACGTACGAATACAAGTCTTGCACAAAGACCAATTCAGGAGAAAGAAAAAATTTGCAACCACCCAACATGAAAGCAGTAGTGATAATCTTAATGATTATTCTGTACAAGCAGATAACGGTAGTACAACCACAGGAAATACAAATTAATGAAATTAAACAAGAATTTCTTATAATAGAAAGTGAAAAGGTAGAACTTATAGAAAAATATAATACAATGATACATTTAATTAACTTAACCGATTATAAAGGACTAATCGAACAATTAAAAGCACAGTATAAATTAATGCCAGAAAAGCATTATAAACAACTTAGTGAAATAATCAAATTAGAACAAAAAATTGATACCCTAATCCCACATCACATATTAAAAAGAGGATTAATAAATTTAGGAGGTTCCATCTTGAAATTCATATTCGGAGCAATGGATGACGATGATAGAATAGAAATAGAAAAGAAACTTAAAACACTAGAAGAAAATAAGCATAATACCATAGATAACTTAAATAAACAAATAAAGATAAACGATCATTTTAATAATCAGTTTAAAACTTTAAGTGAATTAATGAACCAAGGTATCGAAACAGTTAATAAATTAAGAAACAGAAGCAGTGATATTGATAACCTTCGTATAGAAATAGAATTCAATAACAACATAAGAGAAATTAGAGAAACTTTAGGAAAAATAGAAGACGTAATATTGACTAGCAGAACAGGAATACTAACACAAAACATTATTACAAGCCAAGAAATTAAAGAGAATAATATCGCATTTGAAAAATTAAAAGAATTAAAAATCAATTTAGCAACGTACAAAGAAAATATTTTAGTAATTGTATTAATTCCCCAATATTCCAACCAAACATTTAATAAAATATACATTCAAAACTTTCCTATAAATAGTAAAATTATAGATTTACAAACTAATAACTTCCTAGAATTGAATAAAAGATTATATTATATAACTAAAGAAATAAAAAATTTACAAATATTAAAGGACGATTGTATAGAAAATATATTAATAAACAAACAAATGAAATGCAAAACTAAAAAATATGAAGATAAAAATGTAATAATAGAAAAAGAAAAATATCTAATAATTAAGAATCTAGAAAAAACCGAAATACAACAAAATTGTAATAATCTAAACTACATACTAGAAGGAAATTACTTAATAAAAGCAGAGAACTGTAAAATTTCAATGAACAATGTAATTTATAATAGAAAGTATTACAAAGACGAAAAGATAATACCTGTACTAAACTATAACTTTTCAAATGAATATTTGGAAGAAGTCAGGTATGAATCCATTGATAATTTAAAAAAAATAATAGAAATAAAAAATGAAAAGGAAACACAGTATATTTTTAGTCTCTCAACAACTTTATTAATCATTGCGATCATTGTGATAATAATATTATACAAAATAAAGAGACAAAATAAAACTATAATAAATCTACCTCCAGTCATAAACGAACCGAAGGAAGACTCTAAGGAGGGAGGGGTTATGTCAGCAGCCCAACTAAACAGGGATCGACTCTTTTAAGCGGAAAAACCCAACAGATGTGCCAACAGAAGACGACCTCCCAAGAAAGCTAGCAAACTGGGATATCACATACATATGGAAGTTATAAAACGGCAGATGTGAAAACAATAAGACGACCTTCCAAGAAGGGATATTTCGAAGTCATAAAACGGCAGATGCACCGACAAAAGAGACGATGCGAGCACCAAACAAGAAACCGCGCCTTGAACACATAAATAGTAGCGTTTCTCGCTTATAGTAGTTAGTTTTTAAGAAGACTTAAATAAAAGAAGAGCTCTTGCTCTAGAAAAATAAAAACCATTAATTTTTAGTTAAAATTTATATATATTACTAGCTTGCGTATATCTTTGTTAGGTCTTGTAAGGATGGGATCTATTTTTAGCTCATTCTAGCAATTTACCTCGTTTTAGTCTTTCCAACAAATGAATTTTTCTAAACTGCTTGAGGCTTTAGAAACACTTAAACAATGCCACGTCAGCCTAAAA
This sequence comes from Cheilosia variabilis, assembly GCA_951230905.1. Lineage (NCBI taxonomy): Eukaryota > Metazoa > Arthropoda > Insecta > Diptera > Syrphidae > Cheilosia > Cheilosia variabilis. Next base: position 84,346,540 of record OX579676.1, read on the forward strand.
AAATCACCTAATAGGACGAGAACCGAAGAAAGCATCCAGAAGAAATTAGAGCAGATTGAACATCTTTGGGCTGCGTTAAGAGGACCACTAGACAGCATTCCTCAGGGATCCATTACTGAAATAGAGAGAGCCAATCTGAAAAGCATAATAGCTACAGCGGCAAACTTTAAAACAGAATCGGAACAGATAGTGAGGAATACTTTAGTTATAGAACCAAACCTTGAAATTCTAATTACCAAAGGGCAAAACGATAATAAAGGGTGATTTTTTAGCTGGTTTGGTTTTGGCAACACTGGTTTTGACAGCTGACGTGTGTTTAGTACCTTGTGTCACTGTCAAACAGCTTCAGTTTGGTTTGCAATTTAACCATGGATCGTCTTACAATTGAACAACGCTTGCAAATTATTGAATTTTACTATCAAAATTCGTGCTCGGTTCGTAATGTTCATCGCGCGCTGCTTCCATTTTATGATCGGCATTCTCGACCTTCTGAGCAGTCTATTCGGAAGATTGTGACCAAATTTCGCACCAAATTTACTTTGTTGGACATTAAACCACCAACACGTTTACGTACTGTGCGTAGTGAAGAAAATATTGCGGCCGTATCAGCTAGTGTGACAGAAGACCGCGAAATGTCGATTCGGCGCCGTTCCCAGCAGTTAGGCCTTTGTTACAGCACTACGTGGAAAATTTTGCGGAAGGATTTGGGCGTAAAGCCTTTTAAGATACAGCTGGTGCAAGAACTAAAGCCAGCCGACCTACCACAACGCCGAATTTTTGGTGAATGGGCTCTTGGAAAGCTGGCCGAGGATCCGCTTTTTTATCGAAAAATTGTGTTCAGCGATGAGGCTCATTTTTGGTTGAATGGGTACGTAAATAAGCAAAATTGCCGCATTTGGAGTGAAGATCAGCCAGAAGCATTGCAACAGCTACCAATGCATCCCGAAAAAGCCACTGTTTGGTGCGGTTTATGGGCCGTCGGCATTATTGGGCCATATTTCTTCAAAGATGATGCGAATCGCAGCGTTACTGTCAATGGTGAACGCTACCGAGCGATGATAACAAACTTTTTTTTGCCCGAAATGGAAGTTCTTGACTTGCATGATATGTGGTTTCAACAAGACGGTGCCACATGCCACACAGCACGCGAAACAATGGCGCAATTGCGAGGCGAGTTTGGTGAACAGTTAATTTCACGTTTCGGGCCGGTCAATTGGCCGCCTAGATCGTGCGATTTGACACCATTAGATTATTTTTTGTGGGGGTATGCCAAGGCTAATGTGTATAGGGACAAGCCCGCTTCGATTGACGCACTGGAAGCCAACATCCATGCATTCATTCGTGAGATACCGGCCGATATGTGTGAAAGAGTATGCCAAAATTGGACTCAGCGGATGGGCTACCTGAGACGCAGCCGCGGTCAACATTTGCATGAAATTATCTTTAAACATTAAATTGCAAGGTTCAAACCATAGACAAACCATACTGAGACCCCCAACTCACAATCCTCTGGCCGCTGGGCCCCTCAATTTTTATTCAAATTCGCCATTTTGTATTCCTATCGGTGTTATGTCAAAAAAGAATCAGTGTGACATGCAAAAACACACAAAAACTACAAAAATAAATGCTGCCAACCGCGGCAACCGTGGGGAAATGTGACAGAATTCGGGAATTCAACATTTTTACATAACTGAATGCCATTGGTTAGTTATTATTAATTGTTAAAAGGCGAATAATTTGATTTGTTTGGTTAGTAAAACTATCTAAAGTTGATGTTCTATATACTAGAAACATATTAGGACAAACATGGTTGTATATTTTCCGCTTTTGGATATCATTAACTTCGATTTTGTGTGTAAATTTTTCTTAAATAATGAAGAAAATTTGCTCAAAATGTTTTCATTTTCCCTCAACCAATCTACATTGTTAATTTTTCATGAACATTTTAAGCAAATGTGCACTTATTCCCAAAAAAAAATATTATCCACACGTAACGAACAATTTCAAATTTAACGGATAAAACTCTATGAACTCTGCCAGCAACTTTGCCTACAGCGGAAGTGTCTCATATCTGCTGGGAGTGTGTTGGTGAGCCGGAATTTTTGAAGTTTCGTGACATTTGTCAATACGATTTTCTATGTAACAATACTAGCGCACCAGATGTGTACACTCCATAAAAAATATAGCTTGTAGGCTAAGTAACGGGAAATCGGCCGGAGTTGGTGGTCTCAGTATTGTCTCTGGTTCAAACTATCGATTCAAATAAATATTTCATTCATTTTTTCGAATTTTTTGTGTTTTTTTTTAAAAAAAGTTCTAAACCTCTTAAAAAATCACCCTTTATAAAACCGGTACTAACACCACACATAGACAAGATGACAGAATCATTTAATTTTAGCTTTGCTCAAAAATTGCCTACCCTTAGGTGTGAGTAGGATGGCAAAAGAGCAGAAGATATTAGGGATTTCATAAATAACGTCGAATTTTACCACGACACCCTAGATGCAACATCAAAAGCCTTGTTAGTAAAGTTCCTATTGCAGTGTAAAATTCAGGGAAAAGCCCTAACAGAATTAGGTAACCAAAAACCTGAAAATTTCGTTACTTTAAAGAAAGCTCTAGTCGAAAAATATGGTCCTAAAGAAACTATCGAGACCATACAAACAAAACTGAGTAGGACACATCAAGGAAATCGACCCATACGAGAATTTGTGACAGAAATAGAAACCCTTATAAAAAGAATGACTGAACTTGAAGTCGCTTGCCATGGTGAACAAACTAGGGAAACACTTACTAGTGCCAACGACAGACGAGGATTAGCTTTCCTGAAAAGGGGAGTGAATGATCGACTTAAGATTATTTTAGATAGCGCCCGACATGCCAAGCTTCAGGACGCTATACAACATCTATTGGAGTTAGATCAAAGTTCCACCCCTAGCACCGACACAGTTAGGTATATACAAAATAGAAATAGGAATCCCCGTAGACAAAATTTCGGCTATAATAATCCTAATCCACCACAAACTAACAACACACCCGAACTTCAGCGAAGAATTCATTCTACGTACAGATGCCTCAGGTTTCGCTTTAGAAGCTGTGTTATCCAACTTCGACGATAGACCAATTGCCTACGCAAGCAAAACTCTTAACAATGCAGAGAAAAACTATAGCACAATTGAGAAAGAATTACTTGCAATAGTGTGGGCAGTTAGACACTATCGACCCTATCTATTCGGAAGAAAATTTAAGATTATGACAGATCACAGACCTCTAGTGTACTTGTTCTCGTTAAAAGAACCCAGTAGTAGGCTAACCAAATTTAGACTATTACTGGAGGAATACAATTTTTATGTAGAATATTCTCCGGGTAAAGATAATTGTACCGCTGATGCACTGAGTCGGATAAAATTGGACTCTGAAGAATTAAAAAGCTTATATATCTGTGTTGTAACAAGAAATCAATCAAGAACGAATAACCAGCCCGTAACAATAAATAGCGAAAACAATAAGGTAAAAAGCGACGAACAGCTAATAACAGAATTGCTTAAGTTACCAGAAGCTGGACTGAAGCTCGTAGAACTAAAAATTGTTGACAACTTTGCGGAAGATTTAATTAATTTCAAGGATATCGGAGACGTAATAATTGGACCAAACAAAGTTTTGGCATATATCCCTAAGGGAAATTGTTTACTCCTAATAAGGCCCAAGGACAGCACTACCACCCAATCGACATTGTTTGGCAAAACACTGTCGAGGGATGTGCAAAAACTCTGCGGACCCACATCAATTAAAAGAATATATATCACTAAAAATGAATTAAAGAAGCTTGCAGGCGGCCGCCAACAATGCAGCATTAATGAATTAAAAAAGAAATTAGGAGAAATGTTTAAAGATAGTGATATTAAAGTGCACCTTATAGATAAAAATATTCAAATAACCGATCCTTGTAAAAAGAAATTGATACTAAATGACTATCACATTCTTCCAACCAGCGGACATGCAGGGATAAACCGCATGATCCAGAACATAAAGAAAAAGTACTTTTGGACGGGAATGCAGAACGATGTGGCCACATTTGTAAAGCATTGCCCGATATGTCAACGAAACAAGCACATACAACCTGGTTGCCATATTATGTTTTCTGTTATAATACGTCTGTACACTCCGAAACAGGTTTTACACCGTTTGAATTAATATTCGGAAAACAGTGTAACCTGCCAACGAACTTAACAAAACATGTAGAACCAGTGTACAACTACCAGGATTACGTAATTGACTTAAAACATAAATTACAAATTGCTCACAGGGACGCCCGCGAAACTCTCTTAAGGAAGAAAAATATTAGAAAAGGTAGATATGATATAGACAGACAGACAGACAGTGCTGACTTTGAAGTAGGAAGTTTAGTATTACTGAGGAATGAGACAAGAAAGAAATTGGATCCCATTTTTGTAGGACCTTACGAAGTTTTGTCACCAAATGGTGTGAACTGTGATATAAAATATGAAAATAAAAGAATAACAGTTCACAAAAACAGGTTAAAACCATTTTATATATATTTGGCACTTTTAGAAACATGTACTATTTAGTTTTTTTTAAAAAAAAAAAGGGGAGAAAGTCCTGTAAATATACACATATGCATATGTATACAGTAAAAGGCCTTATATATAAAATAAGTGAATTTGTATTCCTTATAATTAAACAAATATATAAAATAAGTAAATTTGTATTCCTTATAATTATATAAAATAAGTAAATTTTTATTCCTTATTATTAAGCAAATATATAAAATAAGTAAATTTGTATTCCTTATAATTAAGCAAATATATAAAATAAGTAAATTTGTATTCCTGATAAATAATCTAATAAACTAAAAATAAGTAAATTTTTATTTTTACGTTAAACTAAAATAAAGATAAGTAACCACCAAAAACTAGATTTAATTTGTTAATAAAATAAAAATAAGCCACTTGCTACTAAATCATTAAATGAACGATAAAATACATTAATTTGTTAATAAAATAAGGATAAGCCATTATTTGTTATAGTATCTTAAGATAAAGTTAATTTGTTGATATAGTATTCCGAACATATTAATGCGATAAAAACAGCTAATGTATAAATACAGCAAATATGCAAACCATTTTGTAATGGCATTAAACTAATCCCTTATTGTACAAGTGACGCGTAAAAGCAGAAATCAAGTTGAAAGAAAAACATGATTTCTCCTTTTTCCCCAGGAAGGGTGGTGTGAAGGGATCGCACCAGCGGTCATTTAACTAATTGCCAAAAGCAATTAGTAATATCCAAATCCACTTCGATATCTGATACCCAGAACTCGCCCAACTTGTGGCGTCGTACATAACATTGCTTCAAACATCAGAGTGATATGAACTACATACAGACACTCTTGAAGTGAACAATTAAATGAAAGAGTCATATTACTCTGATGGCACACTCGGTGCATGAAGCGAATGAGTATACAAATTTATGTATATGCGATACTGGATCGAGGGCACGATCAGGGTACACTTGTGGACGACACTAAATATGTCAACTAAGCATCGTACGCAAGTGAACCCTAAACACTTGAAGTGTTGGGCCGTTTACCCTCGTCACGCAAATATGCTGATTAGGCATAATGTTGGGGTATCGATATTCGAGGTGGATATATCGATAACATTCTCTGTAGTATAAAAGGCAAAGAATTTAAATAAAGAAGGAGACTTCGACTTCCATCTTCAACAAGAACACTTGCTTTTTATTTGGCTTGCGAGCCGCAAATCCAGGTTGACACGTTGAGTTGTTTGGGATCCCCACCTTAAGTGCAGACTACTGCCGGAAGGTTTAAGCTGAAGGCGCAATAGCCAGAGCTAGTGGGTACCAACAACAAGAAAGTTGGCCATAGGACCAGCCAACTTTACAAAATATAGGACACGTAAAAGTTTCTGTGGCTTCATCCCAGGCAAATGGGCAAGTCGAAAGGGTCAATCGGGTTATCAAAGCTATGTTGCTATGAAAGTTGAGTGAGCCGGTAAATCATGCCGATGGTCGAGTATGTTACTAAAGGTGGAGTATGCTATTAATAATTCAATTCATAGCACGACGAAGAACTCACCTAGTATGCTATTGTTTGGCGTTGGTCAGAGGGGGAAACAATAGATGAAATTACGGAGCATCTGGTAGAAAAGCTGGCTTCAGAGAGCTGCCGTAATCTAAGCCAAATTCGGGAGGAGGCATCAAGAGAGATTGATAATACTCAGAAATATAATTTAGATTATTTCCTTAGGCATAGTAAGAAAGTAAAAGAGTTCAAGGACGGTGATTTTGTTATTATGAGAAATATTGATACTGCCGTCGGGACGAATAAGAAGTTTTTGCCTAAATTCCGTGGCCCTTATGTCGTATGTAAGGTCCTCGGACATGATAGATATGTGTCTATAGTCTTGACGCATCTCCTCTTGCTATTTGCTCATCTTCAAAACTAGACTTTGTTTCAATAAAAATAACTCTCCCCCATAAGTCCCTGTACGTTATGTGTTTCTATATTCTACCAGCTCAACCTATCGAATCCTACCAACTTGCCATTAGTACAATAGACTTAATAATCGACGCATCTGACTCTCTTGACGACATCTTCATTTTCGGCGACTTTAATCTGCCTCAGCTGCACTGGACTCTATCAGAAGATGAATCCTTCTTTGTAGCTTCAAATTTAATGTTCTTCAAAATAAAAATTAAAATTAAAATCGATCCCACATCTGACTTAGTAAGGGAGAAAAATACAAAAGCATTTAAAAAAACAGACGCGTCAATTTTTCAAAGGTATTGGATAAGTTTTACACTTTACAATTATTCGGCCACTCGCCGCAAAGTCCAACAATACAATACCAAAAATAATCCTGCACCCAGAGGATGAGACATTCGCTATTCACACCAAAGAAATCCCATCCAAAACATAATAAAAGCTCTCATGCGATACGAATAAGCATACACAAGCCATCTGATTGCAGATGACTGCATTCATATTTGATTTGTAATACGACAAAAGGGCATGCTTTAGACTTAAATGTATTTGTGTAATTATACATGAATAAACGATACAAAGAAATGACAATAAGCCAAGCCATGACTATACTGTCATGAATGCATGGTTAAAAGATATATTACGACAATAAGCCAAACCATGGTTATACTGTCATGGATAGATAAAAGATACACTACACTACAAAACAATATTTCTTAAGACAATTCTTAACCGATTTAAACCAATCACTTAATTCACGGTATTACTTTAAACTTCTTTATCTTCACAACCGATTACTATTTCAAACTTTACCAATCATTGTTCAAAAATCAACTGACCTTCCCTGTTCTCAAATCTGCCTTTTACATCCGCTCCGCCATCTATCGGGAAATTTCTAGTTTATTCCGGTTCTCCCGAACAAACTCGATGGTTCTACAATTAGCTCACTTAACTCCCTACTCATTTGACGGATTCGAGCCTCGAATCGGAAGTGGAACTTGTTGGTTAAGATGAACAGCAACGTGCTAAGGATACATCTTTGTCACCCAAAGGCGTTCGGAACTCATCAGCTCACTATGAGCGTTCGGAACTCATCAGCTCACTATGAGCCCTGAGAAAGCTAATGACTTAAGTTGAAAATGCAGTTTAAATACATATAGATACAAAATAAAAACATGAAGTCTTCTGCGCCTCATTTTATAGATCACAGGTACATTCACAAGTGAAAATACTTGGTCGATTGTCGAATATTTAGTTCTAAAATTGAAATTCATGCAGAATTGTTTCCTTTTCAATCCACGTGGTCAGCCTGTTGAAAGGTACAGCTGCAAATAGTCTAGTTGATGCATTCAGGAAAGATATTTCCCTATAATTAGCCGGATCCCCGTAGTCTCCCTTCTTGTGAAACGGGTATATTATCGCTTTGCGAAAAGTCTTTGGGACGTGCGCCGTTTCATAGATCCGATTGAATTCTGATTAACAGCCATTAGATATTCGGGAGTACAGTTCTTGGGAATTCAAGGGTACGCGATCTTCTCCTCTGCTTTATTCATCTTTGCAGTTATAATTCAACTGGACTTCTTTCAATGTAATCGGTGTATCCAGGAATTTGACTTTAGTCAAATGCCTTTGAGCATATATGCTTGCAAACCTGGGGCGATAACATTTCACTTTCCGTTTATGACCTTTACGGCCCTCTGCTGATGAATTTGCTCTTTTTATTATGTCTACGTTATGCCGATTGTATGCTTGTATTTTCGAAAGGCAGATATGCTTACAATACTTATTAACTGAAACGTAAACAACTTTAAATGAGGTGGAATTGCTTCAACTCAGAAATCTTAGATATGCAAAAGAAGTGTCCCTGGCTCTTATGCATTCCATATCAAAGCACTTTCTGTATTTTCTGTCTCTACTATTTTCTCCTATTAAATTTCTTTGTAGTTCAATACTGGCAGGAGCAGGCTCAACATACTGAGCTCCACAATTATATTTTGCTGGTACAATTCGTTTTTACTGCAGATGTACTTTTTAATTCACATTGCGGAAAAATACTCTAAAAAGTACTAAAATGAACAAAAATATCGAATTCATTATTATACAGGGTCATACATTTCGTGGTTTCTAGTTGGTAGCGATGACATTTGACACCTCTTAGACTCAGCTGTCATTTGAAGTTTCATAATATTAGTTGAATGTGTGAAATTTACGATAATGGATCGCTTAACAATCGAACAACGCGTCATCACGTCGAACCTGCTTAGTGAGCAATTTTCACGCGTATTGTATTTTTTTACTAACCCGGTGCGTTAAACAGTGTATCACCGTGTATTTTCTTCCTTAAAGTTGCAAAGTCTTAAGATTGTAAATCAAACCATCAAATTTCCTCAATTCATTTACTTCATATTTGTTTCTTTCTTCCTAACTAATTTTTTTATACTGGTGAGTTCAAATATTAGTGGATGTTCTGCCACTGAAGCTTTATTGATTCTTCACTCAAATCTCCGTACGGTTCTCATTTCATGCCACAACTGTAACAACGTTTGCATTCGAGTGCAAAATCGTTTCGGCCTCCTCTATCATCCGTGGAATTACTGGTCGTCCTACTCCATCGCCCGTGTGAGTACACTTTTAGTGTGTTTTTTGCCGCTAAAGCAAGCCTGGTATTCACCACATTATTTTTATTTATCTTATCCACAAACCGCATATCATCTATATCATTCGAGCTGAGCTTTTGGTGTAAGCAGAGTTACCATCGTGTTCATATTGGAGTATGAGTACCCCAAAAAGTACCCCAAATTGTTACATTTGTGGAGTGGACACGAATGATATAAATTTATCGTGCGGTATTTACCTTGATACTGCTCATGCTAAATGCATAGGCTTAAAAGGAAAGGATGTTGATAAGATTATCCCTACTCTCGGTATTTGCTTTTATTGCGTTAAGCACCGAAGCATTTCACCTGATGCCTTGCACTGGAAAATTATTAAACTGCAAAAAGCCTTTAATAGCATGTCAATGCTATTTTCTGAAATACGGGATGTGTTCAACTTCAATGTCAGCAGCGGTAGCAAGTTGATTGAAGGGTTTTCGGGCATGGATCGGATCCTACAGCACCAATCACCCGGACAAAGCCCAAATATCATCCAAGTGCAACCGAACTGCGAAAGCCAAGCACTTCATCCACCGCTGCAACTACCAAATGTGCTCATAACACCGACTTTGCTTGAACCGGTCTTGCATCTTCAGCCTCAGCCTCGTGGTCAGACTCCTTAAACTGGTACTTGCATGAATCTACCGGAAGGATCTAAACGCCCGTTTCAGGAAGTTCTACAGGATCCTATTCCACAACTCCAGCTCCCTTTGGCGAAAAGAACTCTTCGGTATAATTCGCAAGGTAAATCGCCATCAGGGAGTGTCATACCCATAGGAGTCAACGAGAAAGAGAGTACTGCCTCAATTCCGATTGACAAACCATGTACTAGTGCGGTGGCCTTGAATTCCCACCAACGATTGCTCGGTGCTCCGAGACGGACTGTACTCTTAGAGTGGTACCACCCCACTTTGCAGTGTTTTTGTCAAGACTTGAATATGGTACCAAATGCAGTGAAATTATTAATTACATTGCTGGGAAAGGCATTGATACTAGCAATATAAAATGCCATAGCCTGACAGCGGATAACCTCACAGATCGCTTGACATCGTCATTCAAACTTTTAACGCCTCAACCAACTGGAAAACTGCTGGTCAACACGAACTTTTGGCGTGATGATATTCTCGTTAAAGAATTCGTGAGCAGACCTAGCTCCAAGAAGACTCAACCAAAAAACATTCCAAAAAACTCCAATCGAGTTGCTTAGATCCTACAGCATTTAGTCTTTACTACCAAAATACTGGTGAGCTAAGAACTAAACTCCGTGATGTCTTACTCTTTTCTTCTTCTGGGCAATATGATATTCACTGAGACTTGGCTTACGCAGAATCATCACAACGAAGAATTGTTCAACAAGGACAAGTACGAAGTTTTTCGCAAGAACCGTTGCTCCATTCTAACCGATTGTGAGAGAGGTGGTGGAGTATTGATGAGCAGTGATGAAATCAATCTACCTCCAACAGCAGCAGATTTAGATGTTGACCAAGTAGCAGTCTCAATAAAACTCATTTGTGGAACTGAAGTTATTGTTATTGTAAGTTATATACCACCAAGGAGTCCTTACCTATTATACAAAGCACATATAGATAATTATTCCTTTATCTTAAATAATTTAAAAGTTCATCAGCACGTTGTCCTTCTTGGGGACTTTAATTTACCTAACTTAATTTGGTCACTTGACTGCGATGATTCTAAGCTTCTTCCATTTAATGTTAACTTAAATCATGAGCGTGAAGTCGTTGATACTCTTGCCCAGTTTGACCTTCGTCAGATAAATAATTTTGCTAATGAATTTAATAATATCCTTGATTTGGTATTTGTTGACTCCGAGCTCGACATTAGTATCAACAACTCCATGATCCCACTTTTTAGAAATTCTGTTTTTCATGTAGCATTATCGATGCAATTTGAATTCTATGAATTTTTTAATGATTTTAAATATAACTATGCTTAAGCCAACTTCAGCAACATTTCAAACTATTTAGATAGCATGAATTAGTCAGATATATTTAATAATTGTAATTTAGATATTTCTTATGATGTATTTTTGAATACTGTCAAAATTGCAATAGATCTGTTCACACCTAAAGTAAAGTCTGTCAATAGTAATAAGCCCATCTGGTTTAATGATAGAATCATAAATTTAAATAATAGGAAAAATAAGGCTTATAAACGATTTCGCAATAGTAATAACGACCCGGAACTTTAGAAAATTTATCGGACGCTCCAAAAACAATTTGATGTTTTAAATAAGTTTCTTTACAGACAGTATGTTCTCTCTGTCGAATCAAATTTAAAGACAAATAGTAAACGCTTTTGGAACTTTATTAATAGCAAAAAACAATCTAATGGTATTCCTAACTGTATGCGTCTAAATAACGTATCTTCATCTTTTTTTTTTTTTTTTTTATACTTAAATTAATTGAACAAAAATATTTTTTTTTCTTTTGCAATTTGAAGTTTATTAATTTCCAAGTGTAATAGTAGGGGTTTCATTGTCATTAATTGTTTTGGGATTGTTTTTGATTTCGGGAGTGGATTTAGGTGTAACAGAGTCGTGTTTGAACTTGTACTTGGTGTATTGTTTGTAACAAAATAGTGTTAGAATTAGAGCAAAGATAATGTAGGTAGATGCGTAATGATGGATATTATGCTTGTCTAGCGATATGAGGGGGTTATCTTCTACATTTTTCATGAAATTTATGCTTTCAGAGAGTGATTTTAAGTCGTCTTGACTTGAAAATTTAACGAATGTGGTTTTGTTTGTTTCGTTCCATGATCTACTAGTATAGTTTGTTAAAATAGTGGAAATGTTAAGGGATGGTATAAAGGTGTTATGGATGTATGTGCTTTTTTCTTTGTTTGCTCGGATTGTTAGCTCTTTTGTTTCAAGGTAACAATCTCCAGAGAGTTGTAAAGTGGCTGTGTTTTTTAGGGAATACGTCGTAAGTGTATCTTGACAAATTTCGTCAAAAGAGTATTCGTTGATGGATGAGAACAACCACGTGTTAGTATGTGATAGTTGTATCCATACTGTTGGGATATTTGATTCTCTTATATCGCAATTGACCGGGTATGTGTTGGTACGTTGTAGTATTTGAATTTCACATGGAGGATTGTTAGTGTTTGTGTTGAATAAAGGGTGAGCTATTTCGCATAAGAATTGATTTTTCTGGGTTTTGCATTGTTTTAATTCTTCCTCGTCGATATTATAGTAGTGTTCTTTCCTATAATCGATGAGTATGTATTTCATAGCTGGTTGTATAAATACGAAGTTTGTCATGAAGCGAGTGGGTAATGGAATTACTTTGTAAATGTGATAATTTTCGATAGATGGAAGAGACTTGACATTATAGGTAAGCCTATCTGGGTGTGTAAATGTAAGTAGTTGTTTGAGGTAAAATTGTACGTGTGAACGTGGTGAGTGTATTTATTCGTAGTAAGACTGTAGGTTATTGTTGTGTATTAATTTGGGTTTGTTTTTAACTTTAAGTATAGTGTTTTCGTTGAATATTATTTTAATGACTTCGAATGGACCTTCCCATTATGGGGATAGCTTGTTTTTTCTAGCGTTATTTTTGAGTAAGACCTTATCACCTACGTTAAATATTTTGGTGTTGGTTTTTGCGTCGAAGTATTTTTTAGAGCTTTCCTTTTTCTTGTTCAGTATTTCCTTCGCTGCTTGGTATCCGTGTTGCAATCGTGCCTTCAACTCATTCGCATAATTATCATAATTATATGAAATGTTTGGTTGTTGTGCGAATTTGCTAGGTACGTTTGCTGGGTAACCGTAGAGCAATTCATATGGCGTAAAGCCTGTACTTGAATGGGGAGTCGTGTTATATACGAACATCGCATAGGGTATCCAGGTATCCCATGTAAGTGGATCATGGTTGACGTAATGTCGTAAATACTCAGTCAAAGTTTTGTGGCTGCGTTCTAGCGCTCCATTCGTTTGCGGGTGATATGGTGTTGTGTTTAGTTTTTTTATTTTCATTAACGAACACACTTCTAAAAACATTTTGCTTAGAAAATTTGCACCTTGGTCTGTTAGTAGTGAGAACGGAATGCCGTGTCGACAAACTATGTTTTCGACGAAAACTCTTGCTATTGTTGAAGCTTCAGTATTGGAGAGAGCATATGCTTCAGAGTATTTGGTAAGATCGTCTTGGAAGGTTAGAAGGTATTTATGATCATCATAACTCACTGGTAAGGGTCCAACTATATCTAACGCGATCCGTTCAAATGGTTTCGAACTAGTGGTCGTGATCTTCATGGGTATGGGCGGATTTCGCCTGCTCTTATTAACCTGACAGGAGGCACATTTTCGAATGTACTCAGTTATGTCCCTTGCCATTGTAGGCCAGAAGTATTTGGACTTAAGTGTTCGAGTGACTCCTTGATGTCCCCCAAAGGGTGAATCATGGTATTCAAATATAATCTTTTTGATACTTTCTTGGTCGTTTAAGGTGACTCTGTCGTTACTATATAGGATTATCTGAATATCGTTTTTGTCAAAAACCTTTTCTATTAATATTTTGACGGCGTTTTTTATGTTGTTACCTAGATTTGGGATTGTGATACCGATTAATTTTAGTCGGTTCTTATTTATGATATCCCTTAATTTGATGAAACATTTTTCAGTTACCAATTCGTCTTTGTGACTTCTAAATGGTATTGGTAACGTAATTACATATCCGAATTCGGTTTCCGAAATGTTTGCTACGTCTGGTTTAACAAAGTTTGGTATTAAGTCTTGAAGATATTTTTCTTCTGAAGATTTTACTAAAGGCAGTATTATTGCTTGAAATTTTAGATTTTTGTCCTGATAAACCGTACCTTTCTTTTCTATTAGGGAAAAACTGGAAATTGTTTGTATCTCGTCTTGTTTACTTTGTGGCGAACTATTTTCTTCCAGTATTTTCTTTTGATTACGCGTAATTGCCATGACGTTGTTACTCTGATTGCTAGGTATTCGACTCAATGCGTCTGCGTTAGTGTTGCATTTTCCTGATTTATAAATGATTTTATACTGATATTCTTCTAACAAAATTCTCCACCGTGCTAGTCGTGAAGTCGGATCTTTTAGGTTCATTAACCACTGTAACGGCCGGTGATCGGTGTATATAGTAAATTTAGTATTGTAGATGTATGGTCGAAACTGTTTGACTGCGAAGATGATGGCTAATAATTCCTTTTCTGTTGTTGTAAAGGGTGATTTTTTAAGAGGTTTAGAACTTTTTTAAAAAAAAAAACACAAAAAATTCGAAAAAAGGAATGAAATATTTATTTGAATCGATAGTTTGAACCTTGCAATTTAATGTTTAAAGATAATTTCATGCAAATGTTGACCGCGGCTGCGTCTCAGGTAGCCCATCCGCTGAGTCCAATTTTGGCATACTCTTTCACACATATCGGCCGGTATCTCACGAATGAATGCATGGATGTTGGCTTCCAGTGCGTCAATCGAAGCGGGCTTGTCCCTATACACATTAGCCTTGGCATACCCCCACAAAAAATAATCTAATGGTGTCAAATCGCACGATCTAGGCGGCCAATTGACCGGCCCGAAACGTGAAATTAACTGTTCACCAAACTCGCCTCGCAATTGCGCCATTGTTTCGCGTGCTGTGTGGCATGTGGCACCGTCTTGTTGAAACCACATATCATGCAAGTCAAGAACTTCCATTTCGGGCAAAAAAAAGTTTGTTATCATCGCTCGGTAGCGTTCACCATTGACAGTAACGCTGCGATTCGCATCATCTTTGAAGAAATATGGCCCAATAATGCCGACGGCCCATAAACCGCACCAAACAGTGGCTTTTTCGGGATGCATTGGTAGCTGTTGCAATGCTTCTGGCTGATCTTCACTCCAAATGCGGCAATTTTGCTTATTTACGTACCCATTCAACCAAAAATGAGCCTCATCGCTGAACACAATTTTTCGATAAAAAAGCGGATCCTCGGCCAGCTTTCCAAGAGCCCATTCACCAAAAATTCGGCGTTGTGGTAGGTCGGCTGGCTTTAGTTCTTGCATCAGCTGTATCTTAAAAGGCTTTACGCCCAAATCCTTCCGCAAAATTTTCCACGTAGTGCTGTAACAAAGGCCTAACTGCTGGGAACGGCGCCGAATCGACATTTCGCGGTCTTCTGTCACACTAGCTGATACGGCCGCAATATTTTCTTCACTACGCACAGTACGTAAACGTTTTGGTGGTTTAATGTCCAACAAAGTAAATTTGGTGCGAAATTTGGTCACAATCTTCCGAATAGACTGCTCAGAAGGTCGAGAATGCCGATCATAAAATGGAAGCAGCGCGCGATGAACATTTCGAACCGAGCACGAATTTTGATAGTAAAATTCAATAATTTGCAAGCGTTGTTCATTTGTAAGACGATCCATGGTTAAATTGCAAACCAAACTGAAGCTGTTTGACAGTGACACAAGGTACTAAACACACGTCAGCTGTCAAAACCAGTGTTGCCAAAACCAAACCAGCTAAAAAATCACCCTTTATATCGTGTTTCTGCGCTGTTAAGTGTTCTGCTGGCGAAACAAATTGGTTTATCCTGTCCTATAGTTCCCTGTGATAAGACTGCTCCTAATGCTAAGTCACTTGCGTCTGTTGTTACTACGAATTCTTGACTGAAATCAGGGTAAGCTAATATAGGAGGATTAACGATCTTTTGCTTTAAGGTTCTAAATGCTTCATCGCAAAAGGCGTTCCATTTGAAAGTGACATTTTTCTTCAAAAGGTTAGTTAAAGGTTTTGCTGTTTTGGCGAAGTCAGAGATAAATCTTCTGTAATACCCGACAAACCCTAGGAATGATTTTATACCTTTTACATTTGTCGGTTGTGGATAAGTGGTGACTGTTTTTATCTTCTCTGGATCTGGTTTTATGCCGTTTTCTGTGATTATGTGTCCCAAATATATTAGTTCTTTTCTGATGAATTGGCATTTTTCTGGCTGAAGCTTTAGATTATGTTCTCGAAGGCGGCTGAACACTTTTATAAGACGAGTATTGTGATCGTTTAAATCATATCCGTAGATGACTATATCGTCTACGTAAACAAAACATTCAATTCCTTGAAGTCCCATTAGAACGTTGTTCATAAGTCTCTGAAATGTGGCAGGAGCATTTTTTAGACCGAAGGGCATACGATTGTATTCGTAGTGTCCAAACGGAGTACTAAATGCCGTTTTGTGTTTATCTGCTTTGTCCATAAGAATTTGGTGGAAACCTTTGGCTAAGTCGAGGGTACTAAAATATTTTGCTCTTCCCAATTGATCCAGAATATCTGTGATGTTGGGTAAAGGATAAGCATCTCCAATAGTTGCTTCGTTCAATTTTCTAAAATCGACAACAACTCTCCAGCGTTTAGTACCATCTGGACCTGCTTTTTTTGGAACTAATAGTAGAGGTGAATTCCAAGGACTATAGCTTGGTTGCACCACACCATCTTGTAACATTTCATTTACCTGTTTGTGTATTTCCTCCTTAGTGCTGTCTGGGAGGCGATATGGTTTAATATACAGGGGTGGTTTTCCTTCGTCCGTTATTATTTTGTGGTGTGTAGTATTGGTATGAGTAAGGTGGTCGCCTTCTATGTAGAATAATTCATTGTATTCTCGACAAATGTCGAGAACAGACTTCTTTTCTTCAGTGTTGCAATGTTGGAATTCTTACTGTCTGCTAAGTTTTCTTTTGCCTTAGTCTTACGTTTAGCTGGATTTAATTTTATCGCAGTCTTATTTTCTGCAGAGGCACTTTTCTCCTCAGGCTTACGCTTTGCTGGATATTTATCTGTTTGCTCAGGCTTATTGATTATTGCTGAGTCTTTTTTATATTGTTCAGTAGTAACCATACCGTTTGTTTTTATCTCTATCTCCCTATCTTCATAATCTATGTAACAATTAAATTTTGTTAAAAAATCGTTACCGAGTATACCATCATATGCTAAACTTAAATGCTTGGGTATCACTTGGAACGGATGTTCCAGAAGAATCAAGATGTTCCTGTAATTTCTCCCATTGTAGAGAATGTTTCTCCTGATATTGAGGATACTGTGCATTTGTTTCTACTGGATATGTTAGTTTCGAATCTTGTTGTTTTTATGAGGCTGATATCGGCGCCTGTGTCAAATTTTGGTTTCGTAGACCGTCTTCGAAAACCTGTATTGCTAACCGGTCGTTTTCGTTGGCTAGGAAGTTCCGTACGGCTTCGTTGCTAGTGCTGGCAAAGGTAGCGGAGTTCAAGGAGGTTAGCAATCGATTAAGGCGATCACCAAATTCCTTTACACTTTCCGTCAGCCTTTGCTTCGCGTTTAGCAGCTCATTTTGTGCCGAGGAACGAGACTTTTGCTCTTTAAATTGCCTCTCTAGTTCCGAGACTAGTTCACTCCAGTTGGTGAATGACTTTAGTTGGACCAGCTCGAATGCCGGTCCCTGGAGTCTCGTTTTCAGGACCTCCAAGAAAAGTTTGTGTTCTGCCTCTGTTTTTATTGAGGTGAACAATATATTGCCACACGCTATGAATTTGTTGAGCTCTTCAGGATTTCCGCTGAAGGCTGGGATAATGTTATAGATGTCGTTTAGACTAACTTTATATTCTGACATGATGGCGTCAGATTCTGAACACTCGATTTCTTCCAGGTAATGTGGGAAAAAGGGGAGTTGTTCAAAAATCTGGATTCTTTTAGCTTGGTTTCGGGTAGTAATGTTGGAAAGAATTTGTAAGTGAAATGTTGGAAAAATTTTGTGTTTTGTGAGTATGGCGTGTAGGAATTGAATCAAAAACCACTATGATACACTATTATGTTGTGTTTGTTTTCAAAAAAAAATATTTTTGTTTCTATGATAGGACTACAATTATAGCTTACGATATATATATTTATTGCTGTTGTTATTTCCGATGTTGAATTGCTGCTGCTGTTTCTGCTCGTATTGTGATCGCTCGTATTGCTGCTGTTATTTCCGATGTTGAATTGCTGCTGCTGTTTCTGATGTTGAATTGCCAGGTAGGCTTCACGCCCTAAAGTTGTGTGTTACACCTGGTCTTTTAACACTTGCCCAACTGTTTGCCTCCGGCGTCTCGCGTAGAGAATTCGCCAGGTCTTACGATCTTCGGGACTTTCACTTTCACTTTTTACTGCTGGTGTATAGCCCCAGTACGCATCGAGTGCAAAGTAGGCTCGTTCTTTGGTAGAGTGAATCCCTTTTTTTTCGTGGGATCCCACCGCTGCCACCAAATGTTATGACGTTACAGTTCGCCGTGCTTTCCTGTCTCCAGGAGAAGAGCGAACTCACGGAGAGTTAAAATAAAATCAAAGACGTTAGGTGTTTTGTTTTTTCTATTATTACAGAGCCCGCTGTCTCTAGCTAGGCTGCGACTCTGTATGATTATTTTATTTTATATATATATATTGTGTTTTTATTTGTATAAGAGTAGACCCGCTGTCTTTAGCTTGGCTGCAGTCTATCTTATTTGCTATTATAATTAACTCTGTCTTGCTTCCAAAATTCTCAGTCCTTTTATACCACTTTCCTAGTTCATCCATGTTCATTTGTGTTCCCCCCCAACATACATTCTTTCGCACTTCTTGGAAATGCGTTGCTCAACCATGCTGATGCAGTCCTTCATACCTTCGCAACCCAAAATACCATCGATGTCGCAACAAGTCATTGGCGTTTTGCCCTAGTTGCGCATAGTGCATTATCAGCATATGTGCGTCAGAATTACCAGCATGTCATTCACACTTCGCCTTAGTTACACACAGTGCGACATCAGCATATGTGTACAGAACTGAAGTGGAGTTCCCTTGCTGTCCCATTACTCATATTGTTTATGGGTTCTGTGGCGATTACTCAAATTGTTTATGGGTTCTGTCGGCGATATGTGTGATATGCTTTGACATTGACCTAGTGAGGCGACTTGTTGGAAATATTGAAGAGTATGCATTTTTGGTATGCGGTAATATGGTAATATGGTTCTGCAAGCAGTTGTGGTTGGCAAATAGGAAGTGTATGGGAATAGGTGAAACGCAGATGAACAGGTGGTGCGGGGTACTACACGGCCACTCGCCGCAAAGTCCAACAATACAATACCAAAAATAATAATAATAAAAGCTCTCATGCGATACGAATAAGCATACACAAGCCATCTGATTGCAGATGACTGCATTCATATTTGATTTGTAATACGACAAAAGGGCATGCTTTAGACTTAAATGTATTTGTGTAATTATACATGAATAAACGATACAAAGAAATGACAATAAGCCAAGCCATGACTATACTGTCATGAATGCATGGTTAAAAGATATATTACGACAATAAGCCAAACCATGGTTATACTGTCATGGATAGATAAAAGATACACTACACTACAAAACAATATTTCTTAAGACAATTCTTAACCGATTTAAACCAATCACTTAATTCACGGTATTACTTTACACTTCTTTATCTTCACAACCGATTACTATTTCAAACTTTACCAATCATTGTTCAAAAATCAACTGACCTTCCCTGTTCTCAAATCTGCCTTTTACATCCGCTCCGCCATCTATCGGGAAATTTCTAGTTTATTCCGGTTCTCCCGAACAAACTCGATGGTTCTACAATTAGCTCACTTAACTCCCTACTCATTTGACGGATTCGAGCCTCGAATCGGAAGTGGAACTTGTTGGTTAAGATGAACAGCAACGTGCTAAGGATACATCTTTGTCACCCAAAGGCGTTCGGAACTCATCAGCTCACTATGAGCGTTCGGAACTCATCAGCTCACTATGAGCCCTGAGAAAGCTAATGACTTAAGTTGAAAATGCAGTTTAAATACATATAGATACAAAATAAAAACATGAAGTCTTCTGCGCCTCATTTTATAGATCACAGGTACATTCACAAGTGAAAATACTTGGTCGATTGTCGAATATTTAGTTCTAAAATTGAAATTCATGCAGAATTGTTTCCTTTTCAATCCACGTGGTCAGCCTGTTGAAAGGTACAGCTGCAAATAGTCTAGTTGATGCATTCAGGAAAGATTAGTATAATTAGCCGGATCCCCGTAGTCTCCCTTCTTGTGAAACGGGTATATTATCGCTTTGCGAAAAGTCTTTGGGACGTGCGCCGTTTCATAGATCCGATTGAATTCTGATTAACAGCCATTAGATATTCGGGAGTACAGTTCTTGGGAATTCAAGGGTACGCGATCTTCTCCTCTGCTTTATTCATCTTTGCAGTTATAATTCAACTGGACTTCTTTCAATGTAATCGGTGTATCCAGGAATTTGACTTTAGTCAAATGCCTTTGAGCATATATGCTTGCAAACCTGGGGCGATAACATTTCACTTTCCGTTTATGACCTTTACGGCCCTCTGCTGATGAATTCGCTCTTTTTATTATGTCTACGTTATGCCGATTGTATGCTTGTATTTTCGAAAGGCAGATATGCTTACAATACTTATTAACTGAAACGTAAACAACTTTAAATGAGGTGGAATTGCTTCAACTCAGAAATCTTAGATATGCAAAAGAAGTGTCCCTGGCTCTTATGCATTCCATATCAAAGCACTTTCTGTATTTTCTGTCTCTACTATTTTCTCCTATTAAATTTCTTTGTAGTTCAATACTGGCAGGAGCAGGCTCAACATACTGAGCTCCACAATTATATTTTGCTGGTACAATTCGTTTTTACTGCAGATGTACTTTTTAATTCACATTGCGGAAAAATACTCTAAAAAGTACTAAAATGAACAAAAATATCGAATTCATTATTATACAGGGTCATACATTTCGTGGTTTCTAGTTGGTAGCGATGACATTTGACACCTCTTAGACTCAGCTGTCATTTGAAGTTTCATAATATTAGTTGAATGTGTGAAATTTACGATAATGGATCGCTTAACAATCGAACAACGCGTCATCACGTCGAACCTGCTTAGTGAGCAATTTTCACGCGTATTGTATTTTTTTACTAACCCGGTGCGTTAAACAGTGTATCACCGTGTATTTTCTTCCTTAAAGTTGCAAAGTCTTAAGATTGTAAATCAAACCATCAAATTTCCTCAATTCATTTACTTCATATTTGTTTCTTTCTTCCTAACTAATTTTTTTATACTGGTGAGTTCAAATATTAGTGGATGTTCTGCCACTGAAGCTTTATTGATTCTTCACTCAAATCTCCGTACGGTTCTCATTTCATGCCACAACTGTAACAACGTTTGCATTCGAGTGCAAAATCGTTTCGGCCTCCTCTATCATCCGTGGAATTACTGGTCGTCCTACTCCATCGCCCGTGTGAGTACACTTTTAGTGTGTTTTTTGCCGCTAAAGCAAGCCTGGTATTCACCACATTATTTTTATTTATCTTATCCACAAACCGCATATCATCTATATCATTCGAGCTGAGCTTTTGGTGTAAGCAGAGTTACCATCGTGTTCATATTGGAGTATGAGTACCCCAAAAAGTACCCCAAATTGTTACATTTGTGGAGTGGACACGAATGATATAAATTTATCGTGCGGTATTTACCTTGATACTGCTCATGCTAAATGCATAGGCTTAAAAGGAAAGGATGTTGATAAGATTATCCCTACTCTCGGTATTTGCTTTTATTGCGTTAAGCACCGAAGCATTTCACCTGATGCCTTGCACTGGAAAATTATTAAACTGCAAAAAGCCTTTAATAGCATGTCAATGCTATTTTCTGAAATACGGGATGTGTTCAACTTCAATGTCAGCAGCGGTAGCAAGTTGATTGAAGGGTTTTCGGGCATGGATCGGATCCTACAGCACCAATCACCCGGACAAAGCCCAAATATCATCCAAGTGCAACCGAACTGCGAAAGCCAAGCACTTCATCCACCGCTGCAACTACCAAATGTGCTCATAACACCGACTTTGCTTGAACCGGTCTTGCATCTTCAGCCTCAGCCTCGTGGTCAGACTCCTTAAACTGGTACTTGCATGAATCTACCGGAAGGATCTAAACGCCCGTTTCAGGAAGTTCTACAGGATCCTATTCCACAACTCCAGCTCCCTTTGGCGAAAAGAACTCTTCGGTATAATTCGCAAGGTAAATCGCCATCAGGGAGTGTCATACCCATAGGAGTCAACGAGAAAGAGAGTACTGCCTCAATTCCGATTGACAAACCATGTACTAGTGCGGTGGCCTTGAATTCCCACCAACGATTGCTCGGTGCTCCGAGACGGACTGTACTCTTAGAGTGGTACCACCCCACTTTGCAGTGTTTTTGTCAAGACTTGAATATGGTACCAAATGCAGTGAAATTATTAATTACATTGCTGGGAAAGGCATTGATACTAGCAATATAAAATGCCATAGCCTGACAGCGGATAACCTCACAGATCGCTTGACATCGTCATTCAAACTTTTAACGCCTCAACCAACTGGAAAACTGCTGGTCAACACGAACTTTTGGCCTAATGATATTCTCGTTAAAGAATTCGTGAGCAGACCTAGCTCCAAGAAGACTCAACCAAAAAACATTCCAAAAAACTCCAATCGAGTTGCTTAGATCCTACAGCCTTTAGTCTTTACTACCAAAATACTGGTGAGCTAAGAACTAAACTCCGTGATGTCTTACTCTTTTCTTCTTCTGGGCAATATGATATTCACTGAGACTTGGCTTACGCAGAATCATCACAACGAAGAATTGTTCAACAAGGACAAGTACGAAGTTTTTCGCAAGAACCGTTGCTCCATTCTAACCGATTGTGAGAGAGGTGGTGGAGTATTGATGAGCAGTGATGAAATCAATCTACCTCCAACAGCAGCAGATTTAGATGTTGACCAAGTAGCAGTCTCAATAAAACTCATTTGTGGAACTGAAGTTATAGTTATTGTAAGTTATATACCACCAAGGAGTCCTTACCTATTATACAAAGCACATATAGATAATTATTCCTTTATCTTAAATAATTTAAAAGTTCATCAGCACGTTGTCCTTCTTGGGGACTTTAATTTACCTAACTTAATTTGGTCACTTGACTGCGATGATTCTAAGCTTCTTCCATTTAATGTTAACTTAAATCATGAGCGTGAAGTCGTTGATACTCTTGCCCAGTTTGACCTTCGTCAGATAAATAATTTTGCTAATGAATTTAATAATATCCTTGATTTGGTATTTGTTGACTCCGAGCTCGACATTAGTATCAACAACTCCATGATCCCACTTTTTAGAAATTCTGTTTTTCATGTAGCATTATCGATGCAATTTGAATTCTATGAATTTTTTAATGATTTTAAATATAACTATGCTTAAGCCAACTTCAGCAACATTTCAAACTATTTAGATAGCATGAATTAGTCAGATATATTTAATAATTGTAATTTAGATATTTCTTATGATGTATTTTTGAATACTGTCAAAATTGCAATAGATCTGTTCACACCTAAAGTAAAGTCTGTCAATAGTAATAAGCCCATCTGGTTTAATGATAGAATCATAAATTTAAATAATAGGAAAAATAAGGCTTATAAACGATTTCGCAATAGTAATAACGACCCGGAACTTTAGAAAATTTATCGGACGCTCCAAAAACAATTTGATGTTTTAAATAAGTTTCTTTACAGACAGTATGTTCTCTATGTCGAATCAAATTTAAAGACAAATAGTAAACGCTTTTGGAACTTTATTAATAGCAAAAAACAATCTAATGGTATTCCTAACTGTATGCGTCTAAATAACGTATCTTCATCTGATCTCTCAACCATCCGTAATATGTTCGCTAAGCACTTTCAATCTGTATATTCTTGTGGTACTACCACATCTATAGTCTCTAGTAATAGCTCAATGTCCTGTGATCTCTTTATTACCGGCAACTTAGAGTGATCAATCCCGGAAGTTCAAGTTGCTCTTTCTTTATTAAATTTTGATAAAAATCCTGGTATGGATGGCACCCGCCAATTTTACTTCAAAAGTGCTCCTTTGCGTTTTCTGTACCTCTGTGTTTAGTCTTTAATTTGTCTCTCCGGTCCGGAAATTTTTTGAAAAATTGGAAGAACTCATTTTTAATCTGGATCGAGACATGATATTACTAACTATCGCCCAATCTGTAAGATTTCAACTATTCCTAAGTTGTTTGAAAAACTAGTTTGTATCAAACTTACACCCCTCTTAAAGAGATTTATCTCTCCGTTTCAACACGGCTTCGTCGCAGGCAGATCTACTACCACAAATCTCTCAATTTTTTGTAATTCCGCCTCGAATTACCTTGAGAAGGAATTGCAATGTGATGTCATATATACTGATTTTGCCAAAGCGTTTGATCGCGTTAACCACAATATATTGATTTCTAAACTAGCTGGCTTCATTCTATTTAATTTCCTAATGTGGATTCATTCCTACTTAACGGATCGTATCCAGTATGTTCGCATAAATGACACTTTCTCGTCACCAGTTTACGTTACCTCTGGAGTACCTCAAGGTAGTCATTTAGGCCCTCTGCTCTTCCTTTTGTTTATTAATGACATTCCTGACTTGTTTTTGAGTTCCCAGTGTCTTATGTTTGCCGACGATTTGAAGGTGTTCCGGCCTATATGTTCAGTTCACGATTGTACAAGAGGATCTTAAACGACTGTCCATATGGTGTCACAGTAATGACCTTCATCTCAATGTCTCTAAATGTCAAAGCCTTTCCTTTTATCTTAACCTCTCCCCAATTCACTTTACGTACGTAATCGATAATAGGTACCCCTCTGTCCATTATTTCATCCAGAGAAGATCTTGGAGTTATCTTTGACGTAAAACTTAGCTTTTGCAAGCACATTGAGTCTTTGGTTGCCAAAGGCAATCAGATGTTAGGTTTCGTATTGCGGAATTCGAAAGACTTTAAAGATCCACATTTAGATTAGATTATATTGTAGAGCGGGAGAGCCTTCAAGGAGGGCTCTGGTACTGCGGCTTCTTAAAGGAGCCTATTGTGCCTACCCTGGTAGATTCCTAGAGCCATCTTTTCACTCCAGAGGCAGTCAGGAAGATAAGAATCTTCTCTGGGTGTATTTTATTTATTTATTTATTTATTTCATATCATCTACTAGCTAAGCTATACAGATTACGGTATAAGTATACAATATAAGTATAAGTATAAAAATTATATAAAAACAATGTACTTAATACTAAGATAATGCTGCCAAATTAAGTATAATACTTTTGAAGCGATCGCGTGAATAATAAAGATCAATAAAAATATAAACATCGTTGAATGAAGCA
This sequence comes from Cheilosia variabilis, assembly GCA_951230905.1. NCBI lineage: Eukaryota > Metazoa > Arthropoda > Insecta > Diptera > Syrphidae > Cheilosia > Cheilosia variabilis. The sequence continues at coordinate 84,371,960 of OX579676.1, forward strand.
ATAGCTCTGGACATGGGCTCATTATGACCGTAATTAGTTCTATGAACAGGTCGAAGAAGAAGGTTTCTTTCCCTTAAAGGTCTGGTTGGGGCATAGATTGGCACTAAGGCTAAAAGAGATGGACATTGAATGTGATAACATAATAAATCCCTTATTAGCATGATGTCATGGGCTTTTCTTCTAGAGCATAAAGTTGATATGCTCAACAATTGACATCGAGTCCGGTAAGAAATTTCAAAATCCCAGCTCATTTTCCTGAAAATGTATTTTGTGAAACGCCTCTGGATTTTTTCAAGGCGGTCTGAGTGAATTTTATAGAATGGGGCCCATATAACATCAGCATATTCAAGCAGAGATCTAACCAACGCAATAAAAAGCGAAATAAGGGTATGAGGATCCGAAAATTCGCTGCTATTTCGTTTTATAAAACCACAAAGCTTATTTGCTTTGGCAATAACGTGGTCGATATGAGATGCGAAGGTGAACCTCGAATCAATTATAATGCCAAGATCTTTCACCACATCGACTCTGTTTAATCGAATAGTGTCGATTTCGTACTGAAACTCTAAATGATACGAACTTCTGTAGAAGGATATTATACAGCATTTATTAATATTCAAGTGTAGACAATTTTTGACGCACCAGACAGATAAGTTTCTTAGATCATATTGTAAAAACTCACAGTCAAGTGAAGTTTTGATTTTAAGAAACAGCTTTAAGTCATCTGTATACATCAAGCAATGGCAATATTTTAATGCACACGATATGTCATTGATAAAAATTATAAACAGGAGCGGACCCAAATGACTACCTTGTGGTACTCCCGAGCTGCACCCAAACGATCGTGATAAGTAATTATCAATTTTCACTCATTGAATCCTGCCAATCAAATAAGATCTTATCCAATCGAGCATTGCAGAGTGAAATCCAAAACTTTCAAGTTTTCTTAGCAAAATTAGATGATTGACGGAGTCAAATGCTTTACTGAAGTCAGTGTAAACACAGTCGACTTGATAACCATCTTCGATAGCATTGATGGTATAATGAGACAAGCAAGCCAAATTAGTGGTAGTGGACCTGCCGGTGACGAAGCCATGCTGTGTATCACAAATAAATTCTCTAACCGAAAATTCAATTTTTGATTTAACCATACTTTCGAAAAGCTTAGGCAAAGCGGATAATTTGCAAATTCCTCTGTAATTTTCAATATCGTTCTTGGAACCAGATTTAAAAATTGGAATAAGAAAAGACGACTTCCATTCATCAAGAAAAATACCAGAGGACAGAGACATGTTAAAAATATGATGGAGGGGATTGGAAATAGCTTGGGAACACTTTTTAAAAATAATTGCAGGAATACCATCGGGGTCTGGAATTGAATTGGGCTTAAGATTATCAAGAGCTAATAAAATATCCTGAGGACTAAGTTGGATGAGGCCGATATCAATTCTGCATTCGGTAGCTGGTACCAAACTAGGTGTATCAGGCTTTGTATACACATATTGAAAGAATTTAGCAAAAAAATTTAGTGTTGTATTAACATCTCTAGATTCAATGTTTTTATAAAGCATGGATTTCGGCAGACCAGTCGATTTTCTTTTGCTATTTATGAAGGTCCAGAAGCGTTTAGAGTCAGTTCTTATTTGATTTTCAATTTGAATTACATAATTTGCCTGTAGAAATTTGATTAAGGCAAGAAAGTCCTTACGCAGTTTGTCAAAATGAACATAATCCACCGGGCTATTGGAAATTTTGAAATTTTTATGAGCCTTGTTTTTAAGGTTCTTAAGGTGAGAGAGCCTTCTATTGTACCATGGAGGCTTAGATAACTTCTTCTTCGCCCTATATGGGACAAAAGTGTTAAATCCGTTAAATAATACAGACTTGAAACAATTATATGATTCCTGAAGGGACAAATGTCTCAGATTACTGTTCCAATCTATGCTACTAAGGTAATCATTCAAACCATTAAAATCAGTTTTTAAAAAATTAAACGTTTTAACCAGATTGCTGGCACCTCAATTTCAATCGAAGTCTCATTATGGTAAATAGAATTGTTTTACAAAGAATATGGGGCTTCAAAAGTATTTGCCTTAATCTCATCACAGCAGATAAAAACAAGATCTAGTAATCTATTTTGTGAATTTACAATTGAGCTTATTTGACACAAATTATGAGAAATTAGGAAATCAATTAAAATAAATTCAATATCTTTCTTTAAGTTACATGGTACAAGCATTTTATCGTCATCGGACCAAGACCAAACAATGTCTCCAACATTGAAATCGCCCAAAATACATATACTGGCGGTATTATCGTGATTATCAAAAATGAAATTAATGTTAGATATGTGTTTTTCATAGACATCTAATTTACTCCCCGATGGGACATAATTTACAATAAAAATTAATGAACTCACGACGCCTGTGACGTTTAATGAAAAACAGAGCTGTTCCACTTCACCATCTGGTAACGGAACCTCCCAGCAGGTAATACCTCGACGAACAGCTGCGAGAATTCCTCCTCCGCGATCCTCTTTCTTTTTACACCGATCAAAACGAAAAACACAATAAAAGGACTCATCGAAAATTTCAGAGTCAGCAATATCTTTGTACAACCATGATTCTGTGATAATAATAACATCATAATCAAGATGACTAGATAAATTAAATAATTTAAAGGTTTTAGTCCGAATGCCACTGGCATTATGATAGTAAATTTAAAGGTTCGAATTGTCAAGAATCCGCTTATCAACAACATGCAGAGGTGAAATGGAACGTTGGTTCAATATTAGTTTTTTGGAACATTAACAAAAGCACGAATTTGTACGTCACTGGGCCAAAAATTAGCATCATAAATTAAGTTGGCGAATCTGAGGGGGACACCAATTTTAAAATTTACAAATTTCAATTTGGATATATCTTCATCATTTTTTATAAGTTTAGAACACAAGAAACTAGACTTGTTAACTTTTAACGTTGAAATCAATTATATTTCCAGAAGTGGTATTAGGATGAAAACTTGAGAGATGATACCATTTTAGCTTGCGTACGACATGTAGATCGGTTGCTACATCATTCGTACCAACAACACGAGGTGGATTAATAGCAGCAACAGCAGCAATAGTAGTAGAAGGTGGTTGATGACCGACCAGCACGGGGCCAGCACCAGCATGAACATCTGTAAGCGTAACAGCATTAGCGGCTTCCTGATTGGTGACGACAACCTCGCTATTTGTATGTCAGAAAGGGTTACTGAATCGACAATTTCATCGCCAAGGATGCTTTTTCTGAGACGACATAGAGCCGGACATTCTGTGAGTATGTTTCTGGGAGAGAATTTGGGGAAAAATTGTCTGGTGCAGTTTTGTACTGTGCCAGATATTATTTGGTTCAGGTTCGATAAGTGGAGTGGTTGCTCCGATTTTAGCCAGGGAGTCAGCTGATTCCAGTGGAGGATGACTAGGTTTTTTTTAGAAAGTTCATAGATTGTTGTGAATGTTTCTAAGATGAGTTTAGATTTTATGACAGATGAGTCAAGGGCTTTGAGAGCTGCTTGGCTATCTGAAAAGATAAATATGGTTTTTCCACGTGTGTTAGAACTTAGATTTATTCTAGCGCAATGGCCTGAAATATGGATAAGTTTTTCGCAAGGCTAACTGACAAGTTCATCTGGGGCGACTCACCGTAAATTCCAGAGCCAGTCCCCGACTCCATCTTAGAACCATCTGTATACCAGATGACGTCAATTCATGATGGATTGGGTTTATATTTTTCCGAGTCATCCCTAGGGGGGATAATTATGGAGAAATTTTTATGGTGGCCATATTCAGGTAGCATGTCATCAAGAGGCATGCTAAATGGGCTTGAAGGCTCCATTGTGTCGAGCAAAGACAAATGGCCTCCCTGAAATGCAGAAGGTTCAAAGTTATTCGAATTGTACAGACGATGGATGCTTACTCTGGCCTCCATTTGAATATGTATATGGAGGGGAGTTAGACCTAGGATGACATTAAGCGCCACTGTCGGGGTGGAGCGCAAACAGCCCGTCATGCAGTTTCCAGCTAAACGTTGAACTCTGTCTAGCTTTTTAACTGTGGTGACTTCTTTAGTTTTCGTTCACCAAACCACGGCAGCATAGGTAACTGCTGGCTTTACGACGAGCGAGTACAGCCAATATATCATCCGAGGTTTGAGACCCCAGTTCTTACCGCAGACTCGACGACAGATCCATAAAGATCTGTTGGCTCTGTTTACGGTACGTTCAATCTGCTGGTTCCATGATAGTTTGCTGTCAAGGATAATTCCCAGATATTTGGCTTCCCGAGAGAAATCAATGGTTTCGCCAAACATGGTGGGGCGAATAAGGAGGTCTAGTTTTCTCCGTTTCGTAAGAGGGACAATAGTTGTCTTCTTCGGATTAACAGAAAGACTTTTTTTTTACATCATCTCTGAACAACAGATAAAGCGTTTTGCAGTATTTCTGAGACCGTGCTAGTAGGTAATGGGGTGGTTGGGAGTGGGAATTCCGTGCTAGAGTGAGAGGGAAGATATGGCGATGGAGTGATAGTGTTGTCTTTGTCGCTCGTATGTTAATTAGATATGTAGTGTGTTTGATGTGTCGCCGCCGCTGCCGCCGCAGTTGGTTGTTAGTTTTTTGTTATCAGTTTAGTGTGTTTGATGTGTCGCTGGCGCTGCCGCCGCAGTTGGTTGTTAGTTTTTTGTTATCAGTTTAGTGTGTTTTGGGGTGTCGCTGGCGCCGTCGCTGGCGAGATGACGTAATTATTGTTATTCGTCGTCGCTGAAAATTAAAAAAAGCGAGATGCGTGGCAGTGGTTTGAACTTGGTACGATGAGTTTTGGGGTCGGCGGGTGTCGTAGCTTGGCGCTATAGCGTATGCTGTGAGATGTAGGTTCAAGTGTTAAAATATATTGCTGGTTGGGTGTGTGGGGGCGCCGCCGCCGAGCGACGGTTATCGTGGCTGTTGATTTGTATGGTGGATCGTTGCCATGCGACGGTTATCGTGGCTGTTGATTTGTATGGTGGATCGTTGCCATGCGACGGTTATCGTGAGTCGTTGCCGTGGTCATGGGTCGCCGCTTGGGACGGTTATCGTGGCTGTTGATTTTGGATGTTAATTAGATGTGGTTTTGGTATGGTTTATTTGATCGGAGGGGGAGGGGGGTTAATGCAGCACGATGGAACATGTTACTCTTATCTTACTCTGACCATATTGTTTTTTTTTCGGGGATTTCTTTAAAGAAGTATGGTGTTATCTGAAAACCGCCCACTAATGCGGCACGATGGAACATGTTACTCTTATCTTACTCTGACCATATTGTTTTTTTTCGGGGGATTTCTTTAAAGAAGTATGGTGTTATCCGAAAAACCAACCTCTAATGTAGCATGATGAAATATGTTACTCTTATCTTACTGACCACACATTGTTTGAAAAAAAAATTGTGATATTTCCGTCGGTATTTTCAGAAAAACCAGCCGCTAATGCGGCACGATGGAACATGTTACTCTTATCTTACTCTGACCATATTGTTTTTTCGGGGGATTTCTTTAAAGAAGTATGGTGCTATCTGAAAAACCGCCCACCACTAATGTAGCACGATGAAATATGTTACTCTTATCTTACTCTGACCACACACACACATTGTTTGAAAAGAAATTGTGATATTTCCGGAGGTATTTTCATGTATAAAAGGCGAGTGTTGAAGGAACTAGGCAACAGTTTACTTTCAAATTATTCTTTGTAAAGAACATGGATTTTCTTAACCAACTGGGTAAAGTAAAGCCCCTAGAGGGTCTGAAGACGGTCGGATTGGGGAAACGGTGTCGTATCTTGAAGGCGATGCGGTGCCAGACCAAGTATGGACCAAGGGTCCTGGTAGAGCTGGAGGCGAAAAAGGTATTTTTACCTGTACGATTCAACGCAATGGAAGAGGACGCCATTAACCAACTACACTTATTTGAGATGGAAGTCATCAAAGATGTTGGAAACTCCTTTGAGCTGGCGTTCCATCCTGTTGCAGAGGAAGACGATGAGGTGCCTATTCTCTACTCGCAACCATTTTTATAAAATACAAAAATAAATAAAATAAAAAAAGTGAAACAAAGAAATTAACTGTTCTTTTTCTTTTTTATTGATTTATTAGACTTTTAAGTGTTTTGAGGTGGTTAAAGATTACCCAACCTTTGTGAAAAGATTCAATTTGCGTGGCCGTAAAATTGAATTCCGTATTATGGATGTAGCAGATAAGATTGAACCATCTAACTGGATTCAGAATGCAGTGAAAGGGATATTTAAAAAGGCGACTGACGATTTGGATCCTTCTGATATGGTGGGTATAACATTTACAGGGAAGAACTTCGAACACCATGGTCCTGGTTGGATGAGCTATAGGAAGGCATCGGATTTAAAGTGGAGCGAGGTATGGGAATTAATCACTAAAATTTTCCAAAGCAATTCCGAGGGCTTAAGCACGGATACTTTCCGTATAAATCTTACGTCGATAAGACTTCCTAAAGGACAAGGAAACGTTCGAAATATTAAATACAATTCTTTCGATGAAGAATGCAAAAAGCGGAGGGGAATCATTGTAATAAGAAACAAAGACAACCTATGTTTACCTCGTGCTTTAGTTGTTGCAATTGCTCGTGTTGATAAAGACTCAGAATATGTAAAAATTGGGCTCAATATTGGTAAATCTCAAGATCTTCGAGCGGCTAATCTAATAACTTCGATCGGTGTTAGTATACCTTATATATAGCTTCGCACTTTTCAAAGTTATCTGAAGGATTATAAGATCACAGTCTACGAATATGAGCAAAAAGGACGAAGTATTATATTCGAAGACGATACATATAACAGTGATAAGAGAATAAATTTACTGTATTACAAAGGACACTTCAATGTTATAACATCTTTGACAGCGGCATTTTGTTGTAGTTATTTTTGCGAAATTTGCAGTGTACCATTCAATAATAAAGCCGATCATAGATGCGTAAAGTCATGCCCTCAATGTCAACAATCACCTATATGTCCTCAAAATCTATCCGAAATTGTATGTAAAGATTGCAATAGAAGTTTTAGAGGACAGGAATGTTTTGATAACCATAAGACTTCGGGGTCAACAGGCAACCAGGCAATTTGTGAAACAGTTAAAAAATGTGTTGAATGTCTGAAAACATATAGAAGAGATAGAGAACATACGTGCAATGAATACTATTGTAAAAATTGTAATAAGCACGTTTCCCAAGAACACTTGTGTTATATTCGACGCGACACTAGAAGCCCAAAATTAGGCAATGTTCTCTATGTGTTTTATGATTTGGAGAGTCGTCAAGAAACAATTATTGGTGAAAAAGTGATAAAAGACAATGCTGTTCCGGTAAAACTTCATGAACCGAATTTATGTGTTTTCCAGCAAAGACGTGACCTTTGTTTGGGTGAGAATAATCTACGCTTCTGTCAGAAATGTAAATTCAGACTTAATATAAAAAAGGGCCAGAATGTTATATCCGAGTTCTTAGAGCACATTTTGGACGCCCGAAAAAGTTTCACAAAAGTTATTGTTTTGGCTCATAATGGACAGGCATATGATCATCAGTTTATTTTAAACTAAAGGGTGATTTTTTAAGAGGTTTAGAACTTTTTTAAAAAAAAAAACACAAAAAATTCGAAAAAATGAATGAAATATTTATTTGAATCGATAGTTTGAACCTTGCAATTTAATGTTTAAAGATAATTTCATGCAAATGTTGACCGCGGCTGCGTCTCAGGTAGCCCATCCGCTGAGTCCAATTTTGGCATACTCTTTCACACATATCGGCCGGTATCTCACGAATGAATGCATGGATGTTGGCTTCCAGTGCGTCAATCGAAGCGGGCTTGTCCCTATACACATTAGCCTTGGCATACCCCCACAAAAAATAATCTAATGGTGTCAAATCGCACAATCTAGGCGGCCAATTGACCGGCCCGAAACGTGAAATTAACTGTTCACCAAACTCGCCTCGCAATTGCGCCATTGTTTAGCGTGCTGTGTGGCATGTGGCACCGTCTTGTTGAAACCACATATCATGCAAGTCAAGAACTTCCATTTCGGGCAAAAAAAAGTTTGTTATCATCGCTCGGTAGCGTTCACCATTGACAGTAACGCTGCGATTCGCATCATCTTTGAAGAAATATGGCTCAATAATGCCGCCGGCCCATAAACCGCACCAAACAGTGACTTTTTCGGGATGCATTGGTAGCTGTTGCAATGCTTCTGGCTGATCTTCACTCCAAATGCGGCAATTTTGCTTATTTACGTACCCATTCAACCAAAAATGAGCCTCATCGCTGAACACAATTTTTTGATAAAAAAGCGGATCCTCGGCCAGCTTTCCAAGAGCCCATTCACCAAAAATTCGGCGTTGTGGTAGGTCGGCTGGCTTTAGTTCTTGCACCAGCTGTATCTTAAAAGGCTTTACGCCCAAATCCTTCCGCAAAATTTTCCACGTAGTGCTGTAACAAAGGCCTAACTGCTGGGAACGGCGCCGAATCGACATTTCGCGGTCTTCTGTCACACTAGCTGATACGGCCGCAATATTTTCTTCACTACGCACAGTACGTAAACGTGTTGGTGGTTTAATGTCCAACAAAGTAAATTTGGTGCGAAATTTGGTCACAATCTTCCGAATAGACTGCTCAGAAGGTCGAGAATGCCGATCATAAAATGGAAGCAGCGCGCGATGAACATTTCGAACCGAGCACGAATTTTGATAGTAAAATTCAATAATTTGCAAGCGTTGTTCATTTGTAAGACGATCCATGGTTAAATTGCAAACCAAACTGAAGCTGTTTGACAGTGACACAAGGTACTAAACACACGTCAGCTGTCAAAACCAGTGTTGCCAAAACCAAACCAGCTAAAAAATCACCCTTTATATCCTGCAAAATACAAAATTTCAACCCGAATTGATTATGAGAGGAACTAAAATAATACTCATGGGCTTGGGGAATGTGAAATTCATAGACTCATTGAACTATTTTCCCATGGCTCTATCAGTTCTTCCAAAAGCTTTCGATTTACCGCAAGAGTTAAAAAAGGGGTATTTTCCGCATTTCTTTAATACCATCGAAAATGAAAACTATATTGGACCACTGCCGCCTGCAGAATATTACAATCCAGATGCCATGAAGGTAAATGATAGGGATGTATTCTTTAAATGGTATGAAGAAAATAAACAAAGTGAATTTAATATGCAGCGTGACCTTGTTGCATACTGTGAAAGCGATGTACAGATCTTATCTGAAGCATGTATAAAATTCAGAAATATTTTCCTTAAGCAGTGTAATGTGGAACCGTTTTTGGAGGCTGTGACTATAGCATCGGCATGCAACTTGGTGTATCGTCGTAATTTTCTTAAACCCGACACTATAGGCTTAATACCTAGAAATGGATATAGACAAGCTGATAATCAGTCGATCCAGGCAATTAAATTGCTTATTTTGGAAGAAAGGAGACGGAATTGTTACATTCAACATGCAGCTAAGCAGCGAGAAGCGATAGTATGTGGTGTGAAAGTTGACGGTTTTTGCCATGAAACCAAAGAGGTGTTTGAGTTCCACGGTTGTTATTATCATGGCCACTCATGTTTGAAAACGGTTCGCGACATGCCTTTAAGCAAAGATCCGTGCGACACGTTAAATCTACGCTATGAACAAACCATGTCTAAATCTACACGGTTAAGGCAGTTCGGATACGAGGTAATTGAAATGTGGGCTTGTGAATTCGAGAAACAATTGAGTATCGATGATGTCAACTATTTAAAAACACATCCTTTAATACAACAAAGTCCGTTAAATCCTCGCGACGCATTTTACGGGGGCCGTACGGGGAACGCATATAATTATTATAAATGTAAGGAAGGTGAAAAAATCAAGTACATAGATGTATGTTCCCTATACCCGTGGGTTTGCAAATACGGAAAATATCCGGTGGATCACCCGAAAGTTCACACCACCGATTGTTCTCAAATCGATTTAAAAAACACGAATGGGATTATAAAATGTAAAATAATACCTCCAGAGCAATTGTTACATCCGGTATTGCCTATTAAACAAAATAATAAGCTTATATTTACATTGTGTAGAACATGCAGCAGACAAATGTCTCAAGACAAACTCTGCGCCCATACTGATGATGAAAGAGCTATACACGGCACCTGGATTATTGATGAGGTCTTAAAAGCAATAGAGAAAGGGTATAAGATAGTAGATATTTTCGAAATATGGGAATATTCTATGGTTCAATATAATAAAATGCAAAAATCAGATGGTCTTTTCAGTCAAATGATGAATAAATTCATTAAAATGAAACAAGAAGCATCAGGCTGGCCAAATAAATGCGCTACAATGGAAGAGAAAAAGAAATATGTAGCTGACTTTTTGGCTAATGAAGATGTTAAACTCGATTTTGCAGAAATTTGTAATAACCCTGGGAGGAGATCTTTTGCTAAGCTCATACTTAATTCATTTTGGGGGTAAATTTGGACAAAGAGAAAATCAGCAGAAAACATGCATAATTAATAGTCCATCAGAATTATTCCAAATGATTACAAATCCAACTATTGAAGTCTGTCACATTCTACCTATAAATGAGGAAAATGTTATAGTAAGTTGGTTGTATAAAGAAGAAGAAGCGGAGACCTTATCAACTGTCAATGTGTGTATTGCAGCATATACTACCACACAAGCTCGTTTGAAATTGTATAGTTACCTGGAAATATTAGGAGGTAGAGTTTTGTACTACGACACCGATTCCGTAATCTATGTAAGTCGTGAAGGAGAACCTGATCCACAGATTGGTGAATTTATAGGGGATATGACTGACGAATTACAATGCTACGGGTATGGGAGTTATATTACTGAATTCGTGAGTGGAGGCCCCAAAAATTATTCCTACAAAGTCTTTAGTACAAAAGATGGCACTGAAAAAATCGTGTGAAAAGTAAAAGGAATCAATTTGAATTATTCAGCATCGAAGAAGGTAAATTTTGAGACAATCAAAGAAGCTGTACTTAATGCTGCGAATGCCGATGATATCCAAATTTTATCAAATAATATTCGCCGGACACGAGAGCACGAGGTCATAACAATTGCCGAAACAAAAACATACAAACCCAGGTCGGAAAAACGTAGATTTCTCGAAGACAATAGTTCCCTTCCATATGGTTATAAAAGACGTAAATAAAGAAAAAGAAGAAATTTGTTTTGTTTTTTTTTTTATTTAATTTCCAGATAAGAATTTGTCCAACAGGTATACATTTTGTAGGGCACAGCATTTGCTATGGAACGTGCATTTTATTTCACAAGGATAGAGTCGCTTCAATTCGTTGAAATTAGGACAGCCAACTTCTTCGATATTCATCACTTCAACATTTTCATCACAAAGTAACTCCTTCATCCATTGAACTTTTTCATCTCCTTTGACGTACAAAACTGTATTTTTTATTTTCATGCGAAGGTATTTCTGAACTTTCTTAAATTCGGTGAAACCTCCATCCCAAACTAGGCCATGATGATTTTGGTAAAGCCATTGAACTTGTCTTTTTAATGCAGATGATAATTGGTCAGAGTTGAATGGTGGTTTGATGATAAAATGATGATGATGGCCATTGTGTAGTATTGCTATTTCTTTAGCGATAAAATTATTATTAGGTCCTTTGAAACCTTGTACGTCAAGTATAAAATGCATGGTTTATGCACGCGTGTCTTTCCTCAACAAGAGTTAACTTTGAACTAAGAAATTAGATTTCTCGCGAAACTATTTGACTGAGTGGATTATAATTTACGATGCGATCGTGTAACATTAAACAGTAGGCTGACGTATTTGCAGGGATTGGTTTTGTTCCTGTTGTTTTGAATTCAATGCGAATATCAACTGGACCATTTTTGATTATTTCACTCTGATGTCTGCAATCTATAACGAAAATTGTCGCTTGAGATTTAAATGTATCTCTTGATAAGAGTGGTTCAGCAACTAGTCGGTTGTAGTAGGTTTTTTGAAAGTCACAGTACATATTGTATAGTAAACTGTAATTATTTTTATCAAAGGATAAATTTAAATCTTCACAGGGGTAGGCATCAGAATTTAAGTATGCCTTCACGTTTGTAATATCACAATGATCGAAATAGGTTGGATTTCCTTTTAGTAGATTACGTTTGTTAGTTTGCAATGCAATGAGAATGTAGCGTGGCTTCTCCATTTGTGAGGTTGTCTTCACATTCCAAATATGATGATTGGTGCTGGGCAAAGCAGGATATTCATACAGATCCCAGTTACGAAAGGCAATCTTCATAGTTTGACCATTATTAATAGGTTTGTAAAGTTTTAATTTGTAAGAATCAGACAGTGTAATATGGGGAATTTTCCATTGTACTTTAAGTAATTTTATCTTTGCTTTTTCATCATCGTCAGCAATTAATGAATTATCATCTGTGCGTGATCGTGTTAGAATCAAATCATGGCGTCCATTGGGTATTACTCTCTTATAGTCTTCAGCAAAACCCAGTAATTTATTTAGAGGTATACAAAAATTAAAGTAGAAACTATCCAGATTAATTGAAGAGTTGGGCGACCAAGATGCATTCAATAGCATATCGCTTTCGTTTTTGTTTAAAGAAATGTAGTTTTTAATAGTTGATGTTATGCCGACACTACGATTGCTATCAATTTCCATGCCATTTAATTCATAACGTATTTCGTCAAATAAGAAAGCTATTCCGTTGTTTACAAGTTTTGTTTTCGTAACTGCCGATCCATCAGATTTCGATACAGTACCTTCAATATAAATGTAACTTTCTGAAGGCAAAATATTAAGATTTTGATGCTGGACACAGATTTGTATAATGTCATTTTTCTCAAAGTTATTCAGATATGGTGAATAGGTGTGATAATCCATTTTTGAGATACTCTCCTCAAACTTTGGTTCTTCGAAAATATTCAGCATGTTGTTTGGGGATTGATTTAATGTTTTAATTTATATCCCAGTGACAATAGAAATTGTTGATTTTCTATAGTAAGTTTTGATGTTCTCTTATCAGAAGATGATAGTATATTGCTAGAGTTAGTAGTGTTACCTGCTCTTTTATAACTTGAGGGGCAATTATATACTATCATTATTGTGGTTTCAAATGCAAGCGAATTGTTATGATTTCGTTTCGAAAGTTTATACGATTTCCGTCCTGATCCAAGAGATTCAATGTTATAGAACTTATCCTCTTAGCGTTCACTGGCAAATAGATGACATTGTGAGGAACTTCAACTATTTTATATCCTGGACTAACGTTGACTGAAAATTCATGTAGTATATGAGCAGGTTGACTATTGATATATGTTTCGTCAATTAAATTACATTCAACTCGTACAATATTCACTCTATTGATATTAACATACTGATCAGATACATGCAGAATATTAGGAGCTAGTTTCTTCTTACTGAATCCTAAAAGAGAACCAATAGATCGGTCTTGTGTAAAATCGATTTCCACATTGCTGTACAGTTCACATTTCAAAGTATTATTATTGGCTTTTAATTTGATTATAACTTTTTCAACGCCATTCTCATTGTGTGCGTTCAGAACCTTCTGAATTATTTTATTAATATCCTCAATTTCATAAGAGCCCACTGTAAATTCAACTTCGATTCCTCCATCATTACCACCACCACCAGCACCACAGTGAAATAAATTATTTAATTCATCCACATTAGGTATGGAATTATAGGTCTGCAGATCAACTAAGCCACATACATAATCAGAATTTAGGATAATTGGAGGAAAGTACTCTGCAGTGAGAGTAGATTGGTTTCCGCTTAAAGTGAGTGTTAACGACATAACTATTGGAATAGAAATGAAACGCAATATTTTGATTTTACTCTATTTATTTATATTTTGCTCAATTAGAAACTTTAAACATAGATGACCACATATAAATGTATTGAAATTTTGGCAGCTGTTATAATTATAGTGAATAGTTTCACCTAAATATCGTACAACCTCTATGGGTGGTCTTAAGTTACCAAAACTATCGAAATATTTGACAATATTTTTATTCTTAATGTATGCTACCCAATGTGTCCCCGGACCACTCTCATTGTCCAAATTAATTACACCACATTCCTTGTTATCAGATCTTACTGGTAATTTGTCTCTCATGTAAACACCCCTGAAGCATGGTATATTCAATTTTCCAAATTTCATAATATCAATATTGGTGAGTGGACGATTAGGTAGCGAATTTAAAAGTTTTTTGAATCGTGTGGTTTAAGGAAAAGTCCAAATCCTTTTTTATATGGCTGTAGATAAAGTCCACTACCATGTTTAATTTTAATTCCTTCCATAGCCTGATTGTGACGTTTATTCTCTTCCAATTGTTTTTTGGCTACCTTTGATTCATTTATAGCTTTAACTACGCCCGCAGCTCCTCCAGCTACTGATCCAATAGCCGATAGTCCCGCTAAAATAGGTAACAATGGTAAGAAACCACCAATTTTCGGTAGAGGTATTACTCGAGGAATTGTAATGCTCTTTCGTTTATTTTTAATGATCTTTTTAGCTGCTTGTAGAGCAGTTGTTGCAATTACGTTAGGATCTTCGCTTCTAGTGTCTCGAATAGCATTTCTAGCCTCCATAATGGCTTTTTTAAATAAATTATTCTTTTTGAGTGGGTTTCTTTTCCTTCTCTTGGCTTTACAACCCATACCAAGTTTCGTTTTAGCTTTCATCATATTCGTTACTAATATACTATTTATTTTCTCTGCTATCGATGAGTCTTTTGCCTTTACTCTCTGCCAAGCTTTTTCAGTTAAAATTTTGTCTGCAATATGTCGGTCGGGTAGATTTTTATTGTTAGCATATGCAATATCGTGTTCGCGACAAGCTTCATCCAGCTGATTAACTCCCCTATCTCCTCTAGCAAGGCGTTCTTTCAATTTAGTCCCTGGCCCACAGAAGTTATACGAGGGAAGATGTAATTCAATTGGTTATTTTTCGATTAAGGAATTCACTAATCCGTACCCTTTGAATGTATCTTTCCAACTGTCGGCTTTCACACTATAATCTATCATTTTATACGACTTTCTTGTTGTATATGTTGAACAATTATGAATTTCTCAACTATAAAACATGATCTTTTATATTGATTAGTTTCATTCATTAGCAGAATGAGGTTCATAAAACAACAACAACAACGAGATTTTATTAAAGTCAAGAACTTTGATAGTAAAATTAAAGTACGCAGGAAACATGGAGCAATATTCCCTAATAGTATTAGAGGAATAATTGTGGGTCCATCAAATTGTGGAAAAACCAATGTCATGTTGAGCATTCTCCTCGATCCAAATGGTTTAAAATTTGAAAATCTCTACATATACTCAAAGTCTCTGCATCAACCAAAGTATACATACCTGAGAAAGCTAATAGAGTCCATCAAGGGTATGGGATATAATGAATTTTCAAATAATTGTGAAATTATCACGCCCTCTGAAGCAAATCGAAACTCAGTTTTTATATTCGATGATGTGGCCTGTGATAAGCAAAACAATATTCGAGAATATTTCTGCATGGGTCGACATAATGACGTGGATAGTTTCTACTTGTGTCAATCTTATACACATATACCAAAACACTTGATTCGAGACAATGCAAACTATTTAGTTATTTTTAAACAAGACGAACTTAATCTGAAGCATATATACAACGATCATGTCAACTCTGACATGACATTCAATCAATTCAAGGAATTGTGTAAAAAATGCTGCAAAGATACATATGGGTTCTTGGTAATTAATAAGGATTTTAGCTTGAATAAAGGTCGCTATAATAATTCATTTAAAGAAACTGTATCTATA
Organism: Cheilosia variabilis; assembly: GCA_951230905.1. Taxonomy (NCBI): domain Eukaryota; kingdom Metazoa; phylum Arthropoda; class Insecta; order Diptera; family Syrphidae; genus Cheilosia; species Cheilosia variabilis. Next base: position 84,387,868 of record OX579676.1, read on the forward strand.
TAAATCTATTCAGTCATAAATCAACCGTTTAAATGATTACATTCGATTAGAGCATTCGTCCCTGTATTCGTCAATTATGGATGTTGATGAAAATTTACTTAAAGATTTAGTAAAAACTAAAAAAGCTTTAAAGAGAAAATATATGTTTCTTCAGTCGGGAAAAACTACGAAGGATGCGGAACTTGAGAATACTTTTAAACCAATAGTTGAACCCTTAAAGGAAATCGTGAAAAATGTCAAAAGTGCTCATACTCAAAATGATACTGCTGCTGCTGCTGCAGATGTTGCTTACAATAATATAGATATGAAAATAAAGAATCAACAACTACTACGACGCCGACGTTTACAATACCCTGAAGAAGAAAAAAAATCCATTTCTAATGCAAGTTTTGACTTCTCATCTCCAGAATCAAATCAGACAACGAATAATGATAATTCATTTAGGACACCCTACGACAATAGCCTTGATCAAAGCACTCCAATTAATCGATCGTCCTCATCAGATTCGAATCGTGACAAAATCTATGGTCCACATTTCGACGTGGAATCAAATTCAATGAAATTAGGTAGATCAAGTTTTGTAATTAACGAACACAAGAATTTCGTCATTGATGGTGAAATCTTCCATGGAACGAATGGCCTTTATGAATTAATATTTCGAAAAAATCCTAGAAAAGATCGATATACCAATGAAGACTTGGATCAATATCTAAAGATATTACAAAAAACAAAAACACACTTGAAAAACTATGATAGTAACTTACAAGTTAAAGGCAACAGAGGTTATAAGTATAAACATATAATCCGACCTTTACTTCAACACCTAACGCCGAGAGTCATAAAGAAACTTGGCAAAGCATACAATAGTAGTTCATATGATATGAGTTATTCGAATAAACCCATCGAATATGTGTATTGGGATAGCCCCAATGAACTCGTCAATAGATTAAGACTTTTAATTGCATCTCAAAGAGCCGGCAATAATAATCTTCAAAATGAGGTTAACTCAATTGTAGAAGAATTACGTGAATCAAATATCATACACTAATAACCAATTCAATACATTAAAAACAAACAAATCAGTATGGTCCCACACCCGAACCGACTGTATAGGAACCGACCGGATAGGAATCAACCGGATTTGACCTCAACACTTGGTTCAGGAATTAGCCTATATAAAATCAACTCGTGTTGGAAACGAACATTATCTATATAATAGACATCGTCTAGAGAATAATCTTCATTATTAATAAAATGAGTGTTGACAAGTTCGGACGAAACTCCAATCAATTTCATAGAACAGCTGAGAGTTCACGAGGACCTGCTGGCGTAGGATTTAGACTACTACCTAATGGTGATTTCGATATTGAGGGAAAATGTCTAAACAATGTTGGAAAACCTGTAAACCCAACACAGGCGGCAAATAAGGAATATGTTGATAGCACTATGGTCATTAATGATAAAAACATGCTAAATCATCGACGGTATGTAGACAACAATTTCAACGCACTCATGGGGACCATAAATGATGAGACACTGAAGCTACAAATCATCGAAGATAAACTGGGAAAAATGGATGCGGATTTGCGGTCATACACTGATGAGCAAAATTTGAAGACTCTTGAATTATTAAACAAAATTAGAAAGTATATGCTGGATATTTTCGAGAAGTATAAAAGTAGCGGTGAACCTATTAGCGGGACAGCAACTAGTTTTTCACCAATTTAGTACGCATTCGGAATTCGATTTGAAATGATGTCTACAGTAAATACGTCTACGATCTTCGATGAGATGTTAAAATTTCTAAAAACAAATAACCAAACTCTTCTTGAGGAACATTTCAATGAATTTATTGATTGCATTAGTTTTCTGAGGAACTTTGAAAACGTATCCTCCACCACATCTGTTCATGGGTGTCATTTTATAAACTGTCCCTGGTCTGCAAATCTATGTCAAGAAGGACCAGATACTTGCGCATGCTATATGGTTGAAAGCAGATTGATTAGAATTAAGAAATTGATGTTACTTTATCGACGTTTGGTCAAATAAAATATCTAATAAAATACAAAAACTCTCCTTGTTTCTATTCATTCGTTTTTATAATGAGTAAAAGAAAAGTTGTTGGTGAGCTGCACAAGCCAGCCCGAAGGAATTTCAAAAGGCGTAGAGTTATTATTAAGGGTTTTGATGATCTGTGGCAAGCAGACTTGGTTGAAATGATACCATACAGTGATGAGAATGAGGGCTTCAACTATTTACTAACCGTAATTGATACTTTTTCAAAGTATGCTTGGGTCGTTCCTTTGAAACATAAGATTGCATCAGCTACAACACAAGCTATGAGAACAATTTTTACCAATTCAAATCGAGCACCTAAAAATCTACAAACCGACGATGGTAAAGAATTCTTCAACAAGGTCTTCCAAAATTTGATGAATACCTACGAAATTAATCACTACTCAACGTACAGTACATTAAAAGCATCAATTGTTGAACGCTTTAACCGCACCCTTAAGGAGAAAATGTGGAAAGAATTCAGTTTCAATGGGAACTACAAATGGCTACCCATTTATAAGGATTTGGTGCATGCATATAATCACACGATACATAGAACAATAAAAAGACGTCCCGTCGATATAAATAAAAACAATGCCAAAGAACTACTATCAAGAGTTTATAAACGAATAAAAATTGCTGAGAAGGGAAAATACGAAGTTGGCAATAGCGTTCGAATAAGCAAGTTTAAACATGCTTTCGAAAAAGGCTACACACCAAATTGGACAACTGAAATATTCAAAATAAGAAAAGTTCAGATAACAAATCCTATTACATATCTAGTTGAAGATTTTCAAGGACAACCTATTAGAGGGAGTTTCTATACACACGAATTACAAAAGACGAACTTCCCCAACATATTTCTCGTGGAAAAGATTCTCGCAACAAAAGGCGAAAAAGTATATGTCAAATGGCTGGGCTTCCCAACCACTAACAACTCCTGGATTAATAAAAAGCAATTGTTATAATGTATTTATTTTTATTTTTATTTAAAATGTAAAATTGCTAATAAGCCAGGACTAACGTCCATGGCTCTCGCATTATATGCGGCCAATAGATGAATAGCTGCTTTAATAAAAAAAAACAATTTTTATAGAGGATTTATTTTTATTTTTATTTAAATTGTAAAACTGCTAATAAGACAGGACTAACGTCACTGTCTATAAAATCAGCAGCTTTGGCTCTCGCATTATATGCGGCCAATAGATAAATAGCTGCTTTAAGATTCAGCCAACGCTTGGTTCGGTGGACCTCCTTCATCGCGTCCTCCAGCTCCTTCCGTAAAGCTGCAAACTCCCAGCATACCGCCGAGATCTTATCTTTCTCCTCCTCGAAAATACTTAACAGTGCTTCCATTTTACTCGTCGTCGTCGTCGTCGTCGTGTTCTCAAGTTAGGTTTGTGGAATGAAGTAATGCTATGCTTAGATTCCAAAGAGTTTTTATACTGAAAATCTTTAAAGAAATGTCAGAAAAAAAAAACAATATGGTCCGAATGATGGGAGTAACATGCTCCATCGTGCTACATTAGCGGGCAGTTTTTCAGATAACACCATACTTCTTTAAAGAAATCCCCGAAAAAAAAACAATATGGTCAGAGTAAGATAAGAGTAACATGTTCCATCGTGCCGCATTAGTGGGTGGTTTTGCGGATAACATTATATTTCTTCAAAGAAATTCCTCTGAAAAACAATATGACCAGAATGATAAGAGTAACATGTTCCATCGTGCTACATTAGTGGGTGGTTTTGCGGATAACATTATATTTCTTCAAAGAAATTCCTCTGAAAAACAATATGACCAGAATGATAAGAGTAACATGTTCCATCGTGCTACATTTAGTTGGGTTTCCACCCGTCCACTAACAATTCATAGGTTAATAAAAAAAAAAAACAATTAATTTATCGGCTTTATTTTTTTTATTTTACTAAAAATTAATAACAATTTTATGAAATGGTCATTCTATATGATTGTTTCATCGATTTGAGATTCACTAGTTCCACGTTGGGCTCATGTCTCAATTCCTGATTTGTAAAGAACTCGATTTCACCATTACTTAGAATCCTCTCCTGTTCATATTCTCGATACTCGAAGCATGAAATACCCAAAGATCGTAGCTTATAATTGCTATCATATGTGCAACGAATAGCTAGTTCCTTGTCGTCGTCGAACTGCAGTTTAAAATGCCTATAAAAAACTTCTTTGCTCTCGATTATCCCTGATATTTCGATTTCTTTTTTAATCAAATCTTGCCTAAATCCTTCGATTGCTTCATGTACAGTAACAAATTTTTTCCCTTCGATTCTCTCTGTTGTTGGTGTTATGATGTCATTATTTAGAGATGGATTTGCAGTAGTGTTATTGTTGTTGTTGTTGTTGTTGTTGTTGGTTTTTAATGTTGAAACCGTCAATAAGCGAAACGATAATCCAACTTCTACTGTGTCATTATTGGGCAAACTCAATGCAAAAGTTACATTTTCCATAGAATTTATATTTCTTAAGTCAAATTCAAGCGGGAATCCATTGAGAAATAATGGAAAAATTGAGAAAATCGATAAAACAATTAAAAACATTCTCGTATTAAATAAGTCTTAATTCGTCAGAGGCTATCACTGAAATGAATAATTAAAAGTCAACAACTTCTTTTAAATCATAAATTAATATCACAATCTGCGAATTATATCCTTCATTTATAAAGTATTTTCTACAACAACATTTTCCTGCTCCTCCTCCTTCTCAGCCGTTGCCCTAGGATTTCGAGTATTGTTTTTTTTTTGCCTTCAGATAAGACCAATTTTAATGTTTCAACATCATCACCAAAGGGACAATCCGTTGGAAACCGATTGGTTTTCCTTTTTGGCTTTGATGAAACTGTTCCATGCATCGTCAATTCACCACCAACAACATACATTTTGACATGCTGAAATCTGTGAAGTTTTATTTTAAAATTAGCTAAAGAAGATGTTGATTCTCCATTTCTTAAGCGAAAAATTAAACAGCTGTTTCCATTTTCAGGAGTCATATAAAGCTCACAAGTCGTCCTATGAAATTGTATGTATGAGAAATTTATCTCCGTCCATCCTACTTCACAAATACATAGATTATCACCTTCTCTCAATGATTCGCACCAAAACATTTCGCTTTTGCAAGTATATTCAATAATATCTGAAGACCCCTTCTTATTGGTTTCGCTGTCAATCTGAACCTTACTAAGTGCTCCCTAAAATGTCTCTTTGATCGATGAACTGAACTATCACCTAATATTTTCACATGAACTTCCTGTGTTCTATTCTCATACAACATTACTTAATGTATGACCTCTTCTCATTTACTTATCTTCTTTTATACAATGAATAAGATTACCAATTATAACAATCCCACAAGCAACCCATGACCACGGCAACGACTCACGATAACCGTCGCATGGCAACGATCCACCATACAAATCAACAGCCACGATAACCGTCGCATGGCAACGATCCACCATACAAATCAACAGCCACGATAACCGTCGCTCGGCGGCGGCGCCCCCACACACCCAACCAGCAATATATTTTAACACTTGAACCTACATCTCACAGCATACGCTATAGCGCCAAGCTACGACACCCGCCGACCCCAAAACTCATCGTACCAAGTTCAAACCACTGCCACGCATCTCGCTTTTTTTAATTTTCAGCGACGACGAATAACAATAATTACGTCATCTCGCCAGCGACGGCGCCAGCGACACCCCAAAACACACTAAACTGATAACAAAAAACTAACAACCAACTGCGGCGGCAGCGCCAGCGACACATCAAACACACTAAACTGATAACAAAAAACTAACAACCAACTGCGGCGGCAGCGGCGGCGACACATCAAACACACTACATATCTAATTAACATACGAGCGACAAAGACAACACTATCACTCCATCGCCATATCTTCCCTCTCACTCTAGCACGGAATTCCCACTCCCAACCACCCCATTACCTACTCGTGCTTTCGAATTTGCCACTGACGACGATTGCTACGTCATCGGCGTATCCCCAGATCTTCTAAGGATTGGAGCAAGTCGTCAATTACTAGGGACCATAAGAGGGGCGAGAGGACACCCCCCTGAGGGCACCCTCTAGTTGTGGTTGCCGCGATTTCCACATCTTCGATGCGGGTCTGAATAATTCTGTCATTCAGCATTGACATTATCCATTTTCCTATGATAGGAGATAGATTTAAATTGTTGAGAGCCCTAAAGATCCACATACTCTTAAATGTTTATTTTTTGCATTTGTCCGATCTCATCTTGAGTACTACAGTATAATATGGAATCCGTTTTATGAAGTTCATTCCATTAGAATCGAGAGGATCCAAAAGCGTCTTACTAGAGTAGCTGTTCGTAGACTGCGATGGAATATTCAAATGCTATCTAACGATACAAGATGCCAATTACTTGGTATCTTACCTCTCTTTAAACGGAGGTAATATTTTTCTATTATGTTTATTCGAGATTTAATAAATGATCATATCGATTGCCCTTTCCTATTTCATTAATTGGATTTTATGCTCCTTCGAGAACTCTTAGAAATCGTCTTTTATTTTATGTACCTTATCACAGAGTTAATTATGGATACAATGAAATAATTTCTAGATGCCTTAGGGAGTCCAATGAATATAGTAGTTTACTCGATTTTCATCTTAGTAGGGATTCATTTAGGAATAAATTAATTCTGTTGTTAAGCTTTGGTGGTCGTTTTTAAGAATATTTTTGTAGTAAGTAATCTAGCGAGTAGGTACAGTAGATGTACTCATTTGATTGAAAAAAAATAAAAAAAATAAAAATAAAATTATTAAAACTTCCTACAAAAATGGTGATTCAAACGTCGCCACTTTTCGCGCATTACGCGATCATTATGGTCGTCATAATCGACCGACTACGCAAGCAATCGGTAAAATTGTGAATTAGCGTTACTGATGCCGTGAGGCCTGTGCATCTTGATAATGCACGTTCAGTCGAAAATATTGCTGCTGGAAGTGCAAGTGTTGCTGATGCGAATTCGGAGCGATATATGTTGTGTATAGAATTCCGAGCTCAAATGAAACGCATCGCTCGAGAGTATAAAAGTAACTGTCTTTATTCATGTAACATATTAGTATTAACATATTATAAAACATACAAAGAAAGTTGAAGAGGGAGAGTATTAGTTCATTAGCACAAACAACTATGTAGTTAGGTACATAATGCACATATGTATACAACATCTCCAATATGAATTGGGTAGCTATTAAGCCATGGAATGAATCGATCAGGCTTCTTGAAAACACGTCCGTATCTTGTCATCACGCCCAATAGCTCTTCAGTTCTGGTGGACTTCGCTATAATCCCCTCAGATGTTGACTCGATTGGAGTTTGATTTAAAACGGGACTTGGTGAATAATTGTCTGTTGATGTTTCTTTATCGGCTACTATTTCAGTGACTTTAACTTTAACTAGGACGTATGGAACCTCCTTACATCTTCCAATAATGCGAATTCCTGCGAAAGGTCCCCGGCATACAATTTGCCAGGGTCGGTCAGGCTCTTCACTTTGAATCATAGGCTCTTTTCGTGGAGCTAACTGCATATGCATATAAATATAAGTCTCTCCGATTTATTCTGCGTCTTGCTACACTACTCCCCCTCTAGTCGGAAGGTCTTCATCGGCTTTAATGTCCTCCCAGAGCTCGTCCTGTATGAAGGTGCTTGTGTACAGCTAGTTGTGTTTGTATTCTCTTCAGCCACGATGGAAGCTGCCTTCAGACGATCGATTGTTATTTTTTGTACGATATTTCTGATGACGCTGTTCGACTATTGTACGACGGCTGGAGAGGTTTGCGGACTGCATCTACTCTAACGAATACATGTGTACATGTGACTAACGCAGGCTGGATGAAAAAAGTTGTTGAAGGACCATGATGCGCGTTGTCTCCGAGCTGAAATTTGTTCAGGGACATAGACAATCGTCGAACGAAGTCTTTATCGCATATAGCTTCCTGTCGACATACACAAAATTGACCAGTTATTTTTATAGTCTTACCGTACGCCATCTCGGCTGGAGTTGCATTGAAATCCTCTTTGGAGGCCACACGGCTAAGCAATATAAGCTCCTCCTACCAGCTGGCTGGCATCTTAGGTTTAAATCCCGTTCGCTTGAGGGTGGTAGGCGGTTGTTCGCCAACTCGTCCAACGAGTTGCTCTGTCGATGATGGTAAGTAGATACGAGAAACCTGTCGATGGCGGCAATGGCTCAACAAGGTCGATATAGAGGTGGTCAAAACGCTCAGTCGGTTCGTCGAAAGCTTGCAATGGTGTGCGATTGTGTCATTGAACAAACAATGTAATGTTGGCCAAATTCTGTGCAGTCATGACGCATATTCGAAACTTTTAGTAACGAAAGGCCTTATGTACATACTTGACACGTCACATAGAGGGTTGCCTGAAGATTCTGTGTTTTTTACGCCTTTTAACCGGAGTGACGTCTTGTTGTCGCTAAGCAATGGTCTGCTTCCAGCTGGTCAAAATCGATGCTGTTTTCGGCCGCCGCTGTTGAAATTCTCGAGAGCATCTCGGGGACGACGTTTTCTTTTCCAGCGATATGCCGTATGTCGGTCGAGATTTGGCTGATAAAATCCAACTGGCGGACTTGCCTGGGTGACGCCTTATTTGTTTTCTGCCGGAAACCGAAAACTAACGGTTTGTGGTCGGTGTATATCGGAAAGTGGCTTCCCTTCAGCAGCTGGCGGAAATATCGTGTGGCTTCATTCATTCAATTCACGATCGTATGTTGAATATTTTTGCTTCGGGGTGGATAGCTTTTTCGAGAAACCACAAACCACTAGTCTGTGCGTTTTCCGTTTGTTGGAAAACCGCGCCGATGGCGAGATCCGATGCATCTACGGCTATTGAAATTGCGGAATCCTTCGATGGATGAGCTAGCAGTGCTGCATTACAAAGTGCTGTCTTGTACTATTCAAAAGCGGTTTCACGTGATTTGACGGTTGTCGTTCTTCATGTTACCTTGAATTAAAACTTTCAGACGATTCTGAATGGAAATGGCGTTCGGGATAAGCCTCCTATAAAAGTAGATCATCGCCAGGAATCTTCTTCAGTCTTTGACAACTGATGGCTTTGTGTACTCCTGTATGGCAACAGTCTTGCTTGGTAAGAACCAAGTGGCCGACAAACTGCACTTCGGCCTTGCCCAATGTGCACTTCGATAGTTTGATGATCAGCCCGTTGTCTTTGAGCCGTTTAAAGATGGTTCTCAGGTGTCGCTCATGCTCATCTCAGAGACACCCAGTATTTCGTCGATGTAGGCCACGGCAAAATCCAAACTTCTGAGTACCTCATCTTTTAAACGCTGGAACGTCTGCGCTGCATTTCGAAGCCCGTACTTCATGAACATGAGCTCGTGTAACCCAAATTGGGTTATAATCGCCGTTTTAGGAATATCGCTCGGCTCTACTTGCACTTGATGATACGCCTTCCTCAGGTCGATGGTGCTGAACACCCTCCGTCCATGTATTATGTGGGCGAAGTCCTGGATGTGAGGAACCGGGTACTTGTCCGGGACAGTAACTGCATTCAGGCGTCTATAGTCACCATATGTTGAGGTGAGGCCCAATTACTCTTAGACGGCCTGCAAATGCCGAGTGCCATGAGGTCCTGGAATACTGCCTTGGCCACTGCCAGTTTTTAGGGCGGGAGTCGGCAAACATCACAGCCAAAGCGTTACTAGAAATTTTTCATCGATTGTCTCGCTAAACTTCGCATCTCTTCCAGCAATCGCGATGGTTTTTTATCGCCCTGTTCCATTTGCGACAGCAATTTTTTGATCTTGTCCTGGTTGCTTGGTGTGAATTTTTGAATGAGTTTCTGCTTAAGCGCCATGTATTTCCCGGACATTGGGGGGTTGCGCAAAATGTCCTGACCATTTCCGCTACTTGTTGGTTTAACTGGGAAACCACAGCGTGGTACATAGTGGTGTCTGAGGAAAAGCGATTAAATGCGAATTGGGACTCTATCAAAAAAGAACACAGCTCGGGGTCAGAGGTAAAAATATCTTGCGTTTTGATACGCGACGAATTAAAGACATGCGTATGACTGTTGAGATGTATTGTTGTTGACTGGTTCTCTGTTGTCGTCGCTTGACTTGATGTCATTTGCAATCATTGCTTATTATAAATCGCGAAATTTCTTAATTCGGGGTCATCAATTTAGTGGAATAAGAATAAAAACAAGCGAGTTATATTTATTTCACGTTTCATTACAACTTATTTTTATTTCCTAATTACTTAATAATATACGATTAAATCGGTTTTTAGCAGCGGAGCGTATAATGGGTATACTCGCGATGATACCCAGACAAAAACAGCTGCTTTATCTCGGACGATGTGAAACGAAAACTTGTCTAAACCGTTAGTCAATCTAAAGTTTTCGCTGTGATATGCGGTACGGTTAATATGGGCTGGGCTTATGAATCCGATTACGCAGAAAAAGATACATAAGGTGTTGTCTCTGCGATTTATTCTGCGTTCTGCTACATTATCTTCGATATCTTTGGTACCCAAACAGGCCACCAAACAGAGTTGCTTGCCCTTGCCCTACAGTTTACTACTCCGAGATGTCCAAGGTGCATCTTTTCAAGAATCTCCTATCGAAGGCCCATCGGAACTAAAATTCTACAACCATGCATTAAAATGTTGTTGTTCACTGATAAAGAATATCGGTTATCAAAGTAACTGCGAACATTTGGTTCTATATGTTGTAATAGGCAGGTTAGGGGATAATTAGAGGGCGCTAGGAGTGATAAAGTGACAGGATGATGAGGAAGGGAAAGAAATAGAGATAGCTGAGTGCGAGGGACGTGGCATGCTAGCGATGCTCGATTTTACTCGCCGGAAATGGTGGTGGTTCTTGCCCCCACGCTCAACCGAACCTATCGCAAACACATGAATCATGGCAAAACAAATGTCTTTCTACAGACATCGGACGAACGGTTACCACTGTGAGAAGCGCTCGTTGATGTGGTGAGCGCGGCCAATACCCACCCAATACCTTGTGATATCTTCAATTCCCCTTCACCACTATTTTTTCGTTTTCCTACCGCGATTTTGTTCCCACCCGACCGGTCACTCAAACTTTCCGAATTTGTACCGACGGCTGGATTGCCAATCAGAACGCGCCACCGATTCAAAAATTGCGCTCCTCTCATCATTTGAATTTTTGGTTCTAGTATGTGTTACGTGAAAATCGGATGCCTACCTGAACTCCGGCTAAAATTGTGAACAGGCCCTTGTTCCGAACTGTCAAAGTCGGCAGCTGAACGTCGGTCACAAGTGCCTTTAAATCAACCATTATTATTTTGTTTTATTGCAGACCGCGATTTTGTTCCCACCCGACCGGTCACTCAAACTTTCCGAATTTGTACCGACGGCTGGATTGCCAATCAGAACGCGCCACCGATTCAAAAATTGCGCTCCTCTCATCATTTGAATTTTTGGTTCTAGTATGTGTTACGTGAAAATCGGATGCCTACCTGAACTCCGGCTAAAATTGTGAACAGGCCCTTGTTCCGAACTGTCAAAGTCGGCAGCTGAACGTCGGTCACAAGTGCCTTTAAATCAACCATTATTATTTTGTTTTATTGCAGACCGCGATTTTGTTCCCACCCGACCGGTCACTCAAACTTTCCGAATTTGTACCGACGGCTGGATTGCCAATCAGAACGCGCCACCGATTCAAAAATTGCGCTCCTCTCATCATTTGAATTTTTGGTTCTAGTATGTGTTACGTGAAAATCGGATGCCTACCTGAACTCCGGCTAAAATTGTGAACAGGCCCTTGTTCCGAACTGTCAAAGTCGGCAGCTGAACGTCGGTCACAAGTGCCTTTAAATCAACCATTATTATTTTGTTTTATTGCAGATACCTAACAAACTCGTGTACCTCTTTGTAAGTTGTGTTTTTTTTTTATTAATTTCCTTACTTTAGGTACTAATAATTCCTTTTTCTTTCCAGGTACTGAGTACTTTTTCTTTAACATAAGAAAAAAATAACTTGTCCATGACTAATGTATTAACATAAAGATAAACATACGTAACTATAAATAACACATATGCATAATGAATAAACTAACTATCCGCCTACCTACGTTGAAGTGTAACGATAACAAAGGGCATGGCATATATCGATATTGGTATCGATCTATGATTGAATAATTACTAAATGTATACATGTATAACTATACATGAACAACTAAATAAATAAATAAATAAATAAATAAATAAATAGGTTAATAAATAAATACATAAATAAATAAATAAATAAATAAATATATAAATAAATAAATAAATAAATAAATAAATACATAGATGACTAAATGACTATGTAGATAACGAAATAACTAGGTGCCTTATTGAAAATAAATAACAAATACTTATATCTTAAAAATAAATAGACTCAATAAATAACATAAATTATTATGATTACATGATATGTAAGAACTTAATGGCTACAAATAAAGAAATTAACATCAATATATAAATAAATAAATATAAATCGAGCACTAAAGGATATAAATCCTTTAAAGACTAATAATTAAATAAATAAACAACGTATTTCGGACAGTGTTTCGCGGCTAGGTACTTTGAAGTGTCACTGAGGACAAAATTGCTTCGGAAAACTTCCTTCCCAGTTACGAATTGAACGTTTCGAGTTCGAGTGTTATACTTGCTCGCTCGTATGGAGACACTCCGGTTGTAGTGTGGACTGAGCTTCGCAGGTCGCATGCTATGTCGTTAGGCGCTATGTTGCGCTGGTCATTTTTAATGTATGAGCGTATACGCCTAGCAAAGTCCTATTCACTCTTTCAGAGGAGTTCGACTGCGGCGAATAATATGCCGTCTTAAAGTGACGTATCCCGAATTTTTCTATAAGGCTTTGAAAGTCTTTCGAGAGAAACTGTTTTCCATTGTCTAAGTGTATGATCTTTGGTACACCAAACACGTTGAAAACGTCATTCTGGAGGAATTTGACGACATTTACGGTATTTGCATTTCTTAGGGCTTTCAACAAAACAAACTTTGACAGATGATCGAGGACTACAAATACATAACAATTCCCAGATTTTGAACAGGGATGTGGACCGAGAAAATCAATATAGATTTTCTCAAACGGACGAGATGTTTTGAAATTGTTTCTAATTGGAGGACGTAATACCTGATTCGACGCTTTACTCTGCTTACACACAGAACAGTTAGACACATAGGCACGGATTTGTACAGACATATTTGGCGAGGGCGGTAGTGAGCCTTAGCAATCAGCTGCTTAGTTAGACCGGGACCGGGCTGTGCTACACAACTCAAAAGGCATGACTCTAAATTGGTACAATGGTCTTCCCGGCACCGCAATCGCAGTTTTCTCCCTACTCCGTCTCTCCAGCTATATCTGCCAAAATGCGTCCTTAAGATCGACGCTACTAATGAAATAGGTGTCTGGTAGCCGACTTAGAAGCCCGTCGATATGGTGGAGAGGGTAGGCGTCCTTTGTCAATGTGTTCAGTGCCCTTGAGTCCAAGCAAGCACGGTTTTTGCCTGGTTTCCGTATAAGAACCATTGGCAAACACCACGGACTCTCACTCTCCTCAATAACGCCCAGCCTCAACATTCGCTCGATCTCTACATATAAGAGGGCTTTTATCGGTGGAGACACAGGGTAGTGTCGCTGCTTAACCGGGGCCACATCTCCGGTATCGAAGGTGTGCTCTTCAAACTGAGTTTTCACCAACCCATGCCTGGTAAAACATAGAAATCTTTGACTGCATCCAGCTCCGACGATTGTTCAGACGTAAGGTCATGGGAATCATCATCCGGAACATTTAGCCTAGTTCGCTCCTGTCGCTATTTGTAACACTTTAAAAAATCAAAACCCAGGTATAGTTCTTGGTCTAAACTTGGCACTACATAAAAGGTTATTAATTGTTTTTGTTTTTTGTAGAGCAGCTGCATGCAGTTTTTGCCTAGAAGACTGATGCTGGCTCCGCTGTCTAATAAGCCATATATTTCCTTTTCGAGTAATTTAATTTTTGCATACGCTCTATGATCAGTTGCGGTGTTTATCTGTCTAGACGCCACCGCTTTCCTGATTTCATTCCGTATCTGATATCTTTTTCTCGTTTTTATAATTTGTTTTCATACACCGTGTTTGCTCTCCCTAAAATTCTACCTTTTGCTATATTGTTATCCCTAATTCTAATGTGAAGTGGCTTAATTTCTAACCTATTTCTATGCGTATCTATACATCTGTTTCCTTCCCTTTTCAAAATCATTATCTTAATGGCACCTTCCTCTGGTGAGGGCTGCCCCTTGCCAAGTTCTAACTGTGACTCACAATCCCTAGTTGTTTTTATTCCGGGGTATGAATCGAACGTGATTCCCCCGCCGACATCACGTTCATCGACCGGTTTTCCGGGCTACAACGCCTACATTTTGGTGTTATTACGCCTTCTTGGCCGCATCTGCAACAAAATATGTTACAAACTGCGGACGGGCAATCCATGAAGTTGTGACTCTTGTTATGTATGTATATTAATTGTTAAGAGTTATTGTCACGAAGACTTAAAAATATATTCACGACGCTCAGAGCTGTGACTCACAGTATAACGTGCACTTGTGTTAGAAATATACGCTGTAGCTTAAGTTATGTACATTTATTATGCATGTACATTATATCACCTTTCTATGTTATGTAACTAAGTGAAGAGAGAGATCTAACGCAAGTGCAGATCATGCGATTAGTTTTTTAGTATGTAAGCTGACTTGAAAAAAACGTTTGACTAGGACAGAAGAAGTTTTATTTTTTGGAACTAAAATTGGTTGCGGATATCATAACTCTCAGCCCTACAGTTACAGCAAAAGCAATTTCGTTGATCACCTTGTCTCCGTGGAGGATTCGGACGAACATTGTGGTATTGCATCACCGCAAGCTGTTCCTCCTGCCGATAAGGATCGTCACCGTAGTCGATTTCATTGACCATGAACCTCGGCTGAGATCGCTGCTGTTTCGGTGGGTCCCTATCAGGGATGTTGCGGGTACAGAATTTTCGACATCAGCGGATGCGGAAGCGGAAGCGGATGCGAATATTTTAAAGCTCACATCCGCAGATGCGGATTAAAATTAAAGATTTTTTTTAAAGAAATATATAATTAGGTACATAAATAAATGATAAATATGGTAATTTTTAATAATCTTTATTTAATATTCAAATGGTTAATACTGAAATTTGTGCATTATATTTAATGAATAGTAATGTCGCGGCCTTTTCAGCTTCCAACCTGGTTCGCAGAGGTTCATATATTAGTCCCGCACCACTAAATAATTGCTCACTCGGAACACTGGCTGGTGGAGGCGATAAATATCTACGTGCTATAACAGATATCATTTTAAACTCAGCGCGATTATCGCTGAACCAGTTAAGAGGACTTTCAGAAACATTTTTTCTTTTTTTGATGCGATACGAGAGGAATTCCTTCTCTAGAATATTACCGGGGCTAATATTGTCCGATGTTTCGTCTTGGCTTTCATCTTCACTTGAAGAATCCAGCATCAATGCAAGATCGCTTTTTAAGCATGGCTTACTAGCCGTACCGGACGTCCCTGGTTGCTCCGTGTCCGTATCTGTTTCTGTACTTTTTTCAACGGAATCTCTCATTCACATGCTTTTAGCTTTTTTGAAATTCGGAGAACCTGTAACTTCATTATAAATATATTTCCAAATTTCGTCTTTTATTTTTTCTTCGGTCATTGGTTTGTGCTTAAAGCGAGGGTCTAAGTAAGTGGATATGGCAAACAAATTGTTCTCCTCCAAAGCAGCAAATTTGTCCGAAACTTCAGTCTTAAGAGTCGTGACTGCCAGCCGAATCGGATCAGAATCCTGCAATTTTGGTAAATGGTCATTAGGTTTTTGTGATAGCATTTGTCTTTTATGTCTTTTATGTTTTCCTCTGACTGCAAACAACGTCGAATATCAAGCTGCATCTTGTGAACTGTGTAGGCGCAGTGACTTAGTGGTTAGTGCGTTGGACTACTAAGCCAGTGGTCCCAGGTTCGAATCCCGAAAAAACCCAAATTCCAACTTATGGTTTTTTTCCGCTGCGCCACCTATCGCGAACGTCTGACAAACATCCGAGAGTAAAACTGTCATGAATGAGCTTCTCAATTAGCCGTTTGGACCCGGCATTCAATTGTAGATCCCTTCCATTCGTCCCAAAAATGAAAAACTCACACGCAACGAATGGTTGTGAGAAGCTAGGCCTAGGGTCCCTACAGACCTGTTGCGCCAACTATTTATTTATTTATTTATCTTGTGTAACATCGTAATGCGAAGCTGCGAATAGTTCTGCTGTGGAGACTGTAGGCAGTCGATTAGTAGTCATTGAAGGGAAAAGATCTCTAAATAAACTAAGAATCAAGTAGAGCGGCTTCGTGTTTTTCTTTGCACTGGTGGTTTCGGTTCGATTTGCTATTTGGGTTGTTGCTCCGCTCGGTCATATTTAACAGATCAGAAGTGGGATAAAGAAAACGAAAGGGAAACTAGACGCCCAATCGGTACAATCGGTGACGGTACCACTATCGGTTTTTTGCTCGTGGATATCGTATTGGTATACCTAGCTGCCGCGAGAATCTCTAGCAAAGAAACGGGAAAGCGAGAGGAAAAAAAAAGAAAAAAAAAACACACAGTATATAGCAACAGCAGTATATAGCAACAACCAGTGTGTGGATTTTCTTTTGTTTGGTTGAGCGTGCGGTTCGGCTAAGAATTCTGCGTTGACTACTCGGTGCCGTTGTTTTTTTTCTTGAGATTTACAGTGACCGTGGGTAAAAGCAAACGCGAGGGAAAAAAAACACTGGTACAGTGGCCGCGACAGGTGCTCGTCGGCCGATTTATAATTTTTTGTTTAAGTAACTATTCTGTTCGGTTTTTTTTCCCCTCTATTCGGCGGTCCACCGTCGGTTGCTTTGATTTTTGGCATCTGCGAACAGGGCGATGGATACCAGGAAGAAGCGGGAAGAGGAGTATGGAGCGATGACCAGGGACCAGTTACGCGAGGAGCTCAAGAAGCGGGGTTTGGAACAGGGCGGGCTGAAAGAGGAATTGCTGGAGCGGCTTTTGAATGCAACGGACTCGGAACCCGTCGAAGATGAGCTTCAAGAGATGCGTAATGAGCTGCGAAGGCTGAGGGCTAAATTTTTGGAACTTGCGACGGCCCACTCGGAGCATACAACTCGTGCGACTGAAAGGCCGCCAGCTGTCGGTACGCCGAGGGCGTTTGACAAATCGGGAGCAGAAAAGGCGATACGACCTGCGACATCGCAAGCCATCCAAGTACGAGGTGGATGACCTCGTGTTAGTCGAGCACGAGGCGGCAGCAACGGGTGAGTCCCGCAAGCTAGAGCCGCTTTACCGTGGACCGTATATCATAGGACGAGTACTGCCGAACGACCGTTATGTTGTCTCAGACATACCCGGAATGCAACGGAATCAGCGTAAGTTCAACACCGTGATGAGCTCCGACAAAATCAAACCGTGGTGCGAGCTGCCGGAGGAGGGGCTTGTCGACGTAATAGCGGAGGGTACAACCTCAGATGAAGACGGCGATACCGATGACGCTGATTTGATGGAGGACACATTCGTAGATGAGGGGACATGCACAATCGACCCTGAAGACGATCGTGAGGACACGAACGATAATAGGATGGCCGAATTGTAACATCGTAATGCGAAGCTGCGAATAGTTCTGCTGTGGAGACTGTAGGCAGTCGATTAGTAGTCATTGAAGGGAAAAGATCTCTAAATAAACTAAGAATCAAGTAGAGCGGCTTCGTGTTTTTCTTTGCACTGGTGGTTTCGGTTCGATTTGCTATTTGGGTTGTTGCTCCGCTCGGTCATATTTAACACTTGTGAACTGTACAATCCAAGTCATTTAGTGATGCTAATTGCATAGCTCTTTTCAGTTTGGATCCTTCGTCGCGAATCATCCAATGCACTTGTTCTTTTGAAATATTGCATTCAGTTAGCATTATGTACAATTTTTCGGCAATTATGTCTTCCGTGTGAAGATCGTCAAAAGTCTCGCATTTCAATACAATTGACGATCGATAAAAGTTTACTGCTATTCCATGACAAGTCATGCTAAGCAAAGAAGCATTAGAGCTTGGATCCGTCCAAATGTCAGTAGTAAATGAAATGTAATCCAACTTTTCAATCAATGCTTTAACTTTTTTAGCAACTCTTTCATACAGTTCCTTGCACACGATATCAGTAAAAAAGTTGCGCCCCTTAAAATTATATTTTGGTGATATTTTTTGTATTAGTCTGCGAAATCCTATTCCTTCTACGAAATTAAACGGTAAATTTTTAAGTGCAATCATTTCTCGCACGAGTTTGTCAATTTGTCTCGTATTCAAATTATTAGTATCCCACTTTTTTCTTTTTGAAATACTTCCTCTAACAAAAGCTGTCTTTTTGCTTCTTGTAGAGGAGTGACTAATTTATCTGAAAAAGGGATACATAAATAAATCATAACTTGTTCTGGAAACTAGAAACTATATGAATAGTGTATAATGTTTTTAAGTTAAACGGTTTAAGAAATGATTTTTAAGATTCCGGATGCTCCCGGACGCTTGTTTTTGCCCAATGAAAAACGACATAAGGAATATGTATTGTTGACTTACCTGATTCTTTTTTTTTCTGCAATTGTTTCTCGTTTTCGGAGTTTTTTAAAAGATTAAATTGCTCCGGGTGCATCGATTTCAAAAGATTTTTTAACTATGTGGTTGTACGGCCCTTGCGAGAGTATGTTTTTTTTGCATAATTTGCACTGCGAATAATCTCGGTGTTTAGAACGAACTAAAATGTTTTTAACGAATATTTATCCTTAGTTATTCATGTAAAGAAACGATTTTGTAGATGTTAATAATTTTATTAACTAGCATACATACGCGTGCTAATATGATGATGTTGCTTGGTCGCTGGTTGATTACAAAAGAGATGGATTAACGCTAAGACAAATTCGATCATTGACTAAAGGAATGACCGGACAAAGCATAAAAGGAAAAGTACAATTTAGAGAGTTACAGAGAGTAATTTTAGAGAGCGCAGCATAACAGAATCAAAAGAACATTAACATACAAATTATTACTGGCTCGTCTATGTGCGACCAATATTTAAGAGATATATACCAATAACAAAAAGGAACTCTTATACGAGAGACTAATATAAAACAATATATAAGTGAATAATATCGAATCAAATTACAAAGCATATCAATAAGGTAAATCATCAACGTTTGTAACATAAAGCACTAAATACACAACACTCGGTAATCCTCATCTATTTAAAAAAAATAATACCATATCAAGCTTTGCGTCGGTGGTGGCATTATAGATTCCCTTTCAAATATATTAATCACGGCGAAACACGAAAACAATAACTAATCAACGTTCATATAACCAAAAATATCCCATAAAAATGATTCTAAAACGTTGTCGTCACTCCGGTTCGTCTACACTCTACACACTCTACAAGCAGAAAAAGCAGCCCACTCAAAAAATTACAAAAGTTTGTGTGAGCGAATGATGAGATTGCAGAAGTATGTGTAAAAAAACAAGTTTTTATTATTTTGCCTCCTCGTCACACTAGTAGCGATCGCAGCAGGTTTCATTCACTGTCACCGCACACATTTTCTAGTCACGTCTTGCACAAAATCCGCATCCGCAAAAAGCTCCGCATTGATTATTGCATATGCGGATGCGATGCGTATGCTAAATTAATACGAATGTTCCGCGAATGCGGATGCGGATGCGAATATCCGCAACATCCGTGGTCCCTATTAGGAAATGCATTCTCCGCATCTCTACATACATCTTCAACTTCTTGCATATGAACTCGAAGCTGAGATCTCAACTTTTGTATGGCCGTGAAATATTCGTCGCTTGTATCCCAGGTGCCCTGCCTACGATCCAGTATGTCCCGAATGATTTTGAAATCGGATTTCGAATTTCGAAACTGTCACTTCAATGCGTCTCGCAGTATTGCCCAATCTGGATGAAAATTAGAGCGCTGGTATTGCCAATACCATTCATGAGCGGCACCTACGAGAAGGAGATGAAAGTCTCTCATGATTTCCGTCCATGGGCAGTCGTACTGACTTTGGAGTGTCTCAAGTCAGAATATGAAACGTCAAGACTCTCTGGTTTGCCATTAAAGCTAAGACCCCACTTGTCCATCTTTATGGAGCCTCCCACTACTTGACGAGGACCAGGTGGAATGGAGTAAGGAGGTGGACTATAATGGTATCCGTATTCCTTCTGAAAACGAGGTGGAAGGCTTAGGAGGGGTCGAGAAGGCGCTGGAAGGCGCTGACATGAACCCGAATAAGCTCGAGGGGTCAGTGGACTCTGATGGGAAACCAAAAGAGTTAGCAGACCAATCGTTAGTGGAGGTGGACAATGGGGGGCAGAAATGCGCCAAGAGGTCAGCCGGAACTGCGGAAGCCGGATTGGAAGAGAAGAGAAGTCCCGACTCCGAGCGGAAGTTGCACCAGCAACTGAAAGAATGAAGAGGGTCAGAAGGAGGCAAAGATTGGCCTTGGCCAAATCTGTCTCGGCGAAAGGCATGAGTAAGTCGGTCGAGGAATTGACTGAAATGGTTGCCAACTTGACGTCGACCGAAACCTCTCCAGAAGACGGTGGATCTAGGGAACGGTTCAAATGTTCCGGGACCATGAATCCACCTAAAACTGTGAAGAAGGGGACGGAAGGCGGAAGGGAAGACGGACAGTCTGTACAATATGGGGTCAGTCTACAGGTACCACACTCCAGTGGTTATGTGGATGGACAACATGTACAAAGGACTATTAGTCAACCCGGAAAGCAGGAATCGTGCAAGGCCGAGCAACCTGGGCCAAGCAAGTTAAAGCGAAAGCTGAGCCAAGCTATGGGAAGGAGAGCAAAGCAAGCAGATGATGCAAAGCCTTACGCTAGGAGTGAGAGAGCCAAAGTTGACAAGGGTGTAAAAACCTTTGCTCAAACAGCGGCGAACGATCTCCAAATGGGTGTTGCCGACATGAGTCGAGAGGGGGGATAGAAGCTATTTTTAAAAATGCTCTGCTGAGGGCTCTAGACTTACTTCCGACAAATGCAGGTGATATCGGTGTAAAGGAGATAACCTTGGAGGAAGGGATTATAGCAATAAAATGCGTAAACCAAGAAACCAAGGGTTGGCTATGTGAGACTGTAGGGAAGATGACCGACCTATGGGAGGGAATCAACCTTAAAATAGACAGGCTTCACATACTAAAGGATGTGGAAAGGTTGATAATCTTCGTTCCCGGTCAACCCGTGAGCAAAGATGTCATCCTTGCCAGACTTTGTCGTCAAAATTCCTGTGTGAAGGACACTTCGAAATGGAGGGTTATTCATGTGGGAAGATATGATGACAAAAAAATTGTTGGAACCAAGCTGACGATCTGGTGTCCGAGGGAGGAAGCGAGGCTGGTTGGACAAGCAGGAGGTAGACTCTTTTGCGGGTTGGACATAGCATTCGTGAAGTTCCAAGGATCATCGGAAAAGACTCAACCTGGAAAGCCACTCGGTAGGGCGACGAAGTGATAGACACCATGGAGATGGGATCAACACAAGTCGGGCGGGAGGTGGGCCCGTACCGGGAAAAGCTGAGGGTGATTCAATTGAACCTTCATCACAGCAAAGCAGCATCGGCAATGATGACTAAATGTTTTGATGAGGATTCGTTTGATATAGCCCTGATACATGTCATAGCATCTGCACACCTGCCGTATGATTCTCCAGAACCTCCTCCGACAAGAGAGTTAGAGTCTCTGGTGAATGCATGCAGGAGCAGGAACGAGGATCTAATAATTGGTTGTGATGCCAATGCACATAATACAGTGTGAGGCAGCACCAACGATAATTACAGAGGAGAAGCCTTATTCGAATTTGAATCATGCAAGGATCTAGCTATCTTAAACCGGGGAACAGAGCCAACCTTCGTCGATGTGAGACGAATGGAAGTGATCGATGTTACCCTGTGCAGTAGCCAGATAATTGAAAGAATATCAAATTGGAGGGTAATGGATCAGGCTACATTGTCGGATCACAGTGCCATTTCATTTGATGTTCGCTATGGATCTAAAAGGAAAAAAGATCGGAAATACATCAGAATTCCGAAGAACACAGATAAGATAAAATACCTTGAAGTGTTGGAGGAAAAACTGAATGTAATGACATTCGGAATACCGAAAAACACTTGGCATGTAGAATCACAGTTGAAGCATCTGCAATCAGCTGTTGAAGTTGCGTACCGAGTGGCTTGTACATCTACTTTAGTGGAAAAACAAGATCCTGCGCCTTGGTGGTGCCGGGAACTTGAAAAGCTAAAAAAGGCTGCGAGGAAGGCCTTCAATCACGCCATGAGGAGGGGAGAACCCGAAGCATGGGATGAATATAGGGCGAAAAAGAAAGAGCTTAACGTTACTCTGCGACGACGTAAAAGGGAGTCATGGAGGGACTTTTGCTCGAGTATGAGGAGTACATCTGAAGTCAGTAGACTACAAAAGATTGTCTCGATAGATCCAGTTTCCAAGATCGGACTCATTCGTAATAGAGCGGGGGAGATGGTGGAAACACTGGATCACACAAATGAGGTCCTAATGGAGGTACACTTTCCAGGAAGCTATAAGTCAGATCAGCCCTGGGCTCCAAGGAAACAAGGAGCGAACAGGATGGATAGGACGGAAGCAGAACGGATCGTGACACCACAAGCGGTCAAGGGTGCGATAACAACATTCTCACCCTTCAAAACTGCGGGGCCGGATGGTATATTTCCAGGTCTAATGCAATGAGGTATAGACGTAATTGCACCAAGGCTCAGGAATATATACGTTGCATGCCTAGCAATAGGATATATCCCGATAACTTGGTGGGAAGCAAATGTGGTCTTCCTTCCAAAACCTTGAAAAAAGGACTACACCGAGGCAAAGTCATTCAGACCAGTCAGCCTAACATCCTTCCTGTTAAAAATAATGGAAAGGGTGATGGTGGACTATATGGAGAGTACTGCGCACGTAACCCAACCCCGATTGCACAGCGGCCGCCGACACATGGCAAAACTACAAAGGTTGCATATCGGAGGAATACTACGTTGTGGTATCAGGGGAATAATAATAATTTATGAATGGATGACACTTGACACCAGCGTAAGGCAAATGACACCCAAGATGTCATTTGGGTACTTGTAATGGGAACGGAAAACAATTAAGCAATAACTAAAAGTAGCGTGTATGCACATATGGTAAGTGGTAAGGAAACCAATGGTGCGTGGAGGGGGAAGATAGGAGATGGGTCATGAACAATAATTGTATAAAACGCAAAGGTTGTGACAAGGAAGGGCAGAGCTAATTAAAACACCGAAGCTACAAGGTTGCAGCCAGCTGAAGACAGCGGACCTTTATTTCTTTTAACAATTAAACGATTTCTTTTTTGAACTTAATAAAAAAAAAAAACTCAGAGCCGCAGCCCAGCTATAGACAGCGGGCTCTGCAGTTAAAATAAAAGGAAAAAATTGTCTTTAATTTTATTTCGACTCTCCGGTCAGTACTCTTCCCTCGGATTATCGAGGAAGCACGGACTGAGACGTAACATTGGTGGCAGCGGTCGGATCTCTGAAAAGGTCCCAACTACCAAGAACAAATTAAAGTGATAGCGTCTCTGGGGCTTACACCAGAAACAGTGTATACAACGAAACAGTAACAGCACAGGAAACAGTGTGGACCAAGGACCAGTGAGACCAGCACTACCAGCATCAACCACAATAGCAGCAGCATCATTAACACTTACAGAACACAACCAAATATTTTTTAAACACACTCCCCAAATTACTATTATGGCTATGTTCGGTATCTTTTTGTGAGCATTTTTTTTTTTAATTTTCTTGTCAAAATTCTTACGCGTCGAAATAAGCGAATAGATAGATATAGAATAGAATTCCTTCCTCAAATTCATAGTAAGCATAAACGATATATTCAATATCGTGCCAACTTTCGACGGAAGTCCCGGCGACCTTAACAAATTTATCGCATGCGGCAACATATTGTTTTGCTCTGTCGATACCGACAAACATAAAACCTTCCTCGAGATCGTCAAGACCAGGCTACAGGGGGCAGCTTTCGAACTGATTCAGTTCAATTCTTTTACCACATGGAACGAATTCGTTAAAGAGCTCGAAAGCCAATTCAAGCAAGAGAAGTCACGATCTTCCGCCCAAAACGAACTAATGTCCGCCAAACAAGGGGCCAAGGAAAGTGTCTATGAATTCGGCGACAGACTTGCACAACTACTCTCGGCTTTAAATTCAGCCACGTTAGGAACTGTTAGTGAAAACCCAGTCAGGGATTTCTTAACGAAAGAAAACAGCAAATTGGCTCTGCAGACATTCGAAGATAATCTCAGGAATCACACCCTAACAATTTTGGTTAAAGCTCATAAGGCAGATAACCTCAAAAACGCAGTAGCCTACGCAGTTGAACAGTCATTTCGACTGGACAAATCTCCTCATCACTTTTCTTCACCTACCGGTAGCACATCAAACGCAACCAGACCCATTTGCCGAACATGTAACAAAGTAGGGCATTCGTCTGAAACATGCTACCAAAATACTAACAGACTCCCACAATTTCCAAACTCAGTTAAAAGAGAAGTGCAATTCCTCTCGTGTACATTTTGCCAAAAACCTAATCATTCGTTCCAAAACTGTAGGACTCGTCTAGCGCAAGCTCGACAAAATGTTCAAAACGAACAAAACAGAGGCAATATCAACAATTATAATAACCATAATCAAAATAATTATCAAAACCGTAATAACAATAATCATAATCAGAACCAAAATCATTACCAAGACCAGCGTACCAACCCTAATCGGCAAATCAATTACCACCACATACCGGATCATCAAAACCCGTCCAATCAAAGCAACGAAATCGAATTTCAGGGAAACGAACTGTCTCGGGAGGAAAACCCCGGCGATCCTTCCCGAGTAAACATTCAAGTCGAGATGCACCAAGCGAGGAATTAAACTCGATTTTGATTCAAATTTCCCTTATCCCTCAAAATAATTTAAGCATGATCCGCATCCCATTCGAAAATGGTATAATAAAAACTCTTCTGATAGACACAGGAGCAGAAATTAGCGTAATTAAAAACTATACTAACCTTAAACCATTGAACCCTAACGAAATGGTAATAACCTCCATAGTAGGTAAAAGTATCATTAGTCCCTTCACCGCAACAGAAACTTTAGTCTTTCAATCAGGTGAAGAAAAAATCAAATTAAAACATTTATTTCACGTGGTAAAAAATGACTACATTCCAGAATTCGACGGAATCATTGGCAATGATTTTCTGCAAAAATATTCTTGTTACATTTGTCATAAAACTAGCACTCTAGGCATTCGTCAATACGTTTCGAACAATTCTACAGGTCTTACGTACAAAACTGGGGAAGAAAAACTTCCATATCCAAAGTACACCAACGTAGAAACGGAGCGGGAAGAAAAAGATGATTTAATCGCTGAAGTACATAACTCCGGGGAACAGTACAATGCTACATATCCACATCCCGAGGACACAACTGCGGAATCACGTCGG
The DNA here is from genome assembly GCA_951230905.1 of Cheilosia variabilis. Lineage (NCBI taxonomy): Eukaryota > Metazoa > Arthropoda > Insecta > Diptera > Syrphidae > Cheilosia > Cheilosia variabilis. The sequence goes on from OX579676.1 coordinate 84,413,663, forward strand.
GTAGAACAGCATTTCAATAAAATCTGTATTCCCCCTAGAAGCAGGCTAGTGACAGAGATTGCATTTAACTCAGAACAAGACGTAGTGTTCAGGAAGAAACAGGTTTCTCCTGGGGTCTTTTTGGCCTCTTCCATTGCAGAATCAAACAAGAATCGAGCCAAAATATTACTTCTCAACACTAATGAAAAACAAGTAAATATCAACACAAAAGATATGGGCTTAGAATGGGACAAGCTAGAAGAATTTGATTTCATTAAGCCAAATCTAGAACAGGATCCAATATATAAAAGATTGGAAAATCTGGAAAAAAATTTAAACACAGATCACTGTAACCATGAAGAAAAAACTGCTATTATACAGATATGCCGTGAGTTTAATGATCTATTTTTTTTACCGGGTGATAAATTGTCTTTTACTAAAGCAAGTACCCACAAAATATTAACGGAAGTAGGAAAACCACCCATATACGTAAGACCTTATAGGCTGCCCGAAACCAGTTAAAATGAAATATATAAACAAGTAAACGAGATGCTAGACACTAATAAATATAATCAGACCAAGTTACAGCCCGTGGAACTCACCCTTGCTGCTCGTCCCCAAGAAACCAGACGCACAAGGAAATAAAAAATGGCGGGTAGTAGTAGACTATAGGCGCCTGAACGATGCCACTGTAGGTGATGCATTTCCTCTCCCAAACATAACTGACATATTAGATTAGCTAGGCAAAGCTAAATATTTTAGTACGCTCGATCTTGCGAACGGTTTTCACCAAATATTGGTAGAAGAAGAAGATCGAGAAAAGACCGCGTTTAGTACTGCTTTCGGTCACTATGAGTATAACAGGATGCCATTCGGACTTAAAAACGCTCCAGCTACGTTCCAACGGACAATGAACAATGTTCTTATGGAAATGATTGGCATTGAGTGTTTCGTATATGTCGACGACATCGTTATATATGGTTCAAATTTAACAGACCACAATGAGAAATTGCGAAACGTATTAGCAAGACTACGTTCGAGAGCATAATTTAAAATTACAACCTGACAAAAAATGTCACTTTATCAGAAAGGAACTTATGTACCTCGGGCATGTCATAAGTGACAACGGTATTAAACCAAATCCAGAGAAGATAGAAGTAGTAAAAACATACCCGAGACCAAAAAAAGCTGAAGATATAAAGGCATTTCTAGGTTTCGTTGGCTATTACCGTCGGTTTATTCCTAATTTTGCTCTCATAGCGAAACCCCTAACGAATCTTTTAAAAAAGGGTATAAATTTCAAATGGGACGCATTCTGCGAAGAGGCTTTCACAAGACTTAAAGAGAAATTAATCACTTCCCCTATATTGATATATCCTAACTTTAAGGAACATTTTCTAATAACCACAGACGCAAGCGATTTCGCAATAGGCGCTGTTTTGTCCCAAGGGAATATAGGTGAAGACAAGCCTGTTTATTACGTTAGTCGTAATTTAAATTCAGCAGAAACCAAGTATACAACTACTGAAAAGGAACTACTCGCAATAATATTTGCAGTACGACAATTTCGAAAGAATTGCTTTGGACATAGTCGGTCCTTTGCCTGTAAGCCACAACGATCAAAAATATTTGTTAACATTTCAGGACGACCTGACTAAATTTTCCGAAGCTTTTCCTATACCTTATGCTGAAGCCTCAACGATAGCACGAGTTTTTTCCGAAAATATTATATGCCGACAAGGTATTCCGATTTCTTTACTTACCGATCAAGGTACAAATTTTCTGAGTTCTATGTTTAAAGAATTATGCACATTGCTGAAAATAAAGAAACTTACTACATAACCTTACCACCCGCAAACAAATGGAGATTAATCCCACTTATAAACGGATTACTTCAGCTAACTCCTATAAAAGATAATCCAGGGATCTACTTCGGAATGGAAACTAATAGTGTATTATGACCTACAAACGCTAACAGAAGAATTAGACCACATCCACCAGTATGTATTAGAGATCAATAAACTGTGTTCACGACTGCAGGGAAAAACAAGTTGTGACATCCTCTGTAACAGCGCTACGGGCGAACTAAACAACTTAATGATGAGCATGAATATAAAATACGAACTATTAAATACTAACAGCAGGCAGAAACGAGGACTGATTAACGCAGTTGGTATATTAAGCAAATCTTTATTTGGCACCTTAGACAACGAAGACGCAACTTTTTACGATAAACAAATAACAAAATTACAAATGAACGAAAATCACCTACTCACACTACTAAAAAATCAAACAATGATACTCGAAACTACAGCAAACATATTTAAGAACTCCGAAAAAACAATAGGAAACCAATTAGGCACCGTCAACGCCAAACTAAACACATTAAAAGATATGGTAAACACACTAACTAGCACCGAAAACGAACAACGTATTTTCTCTGAAATAGAATCACTAACTAGTTTTGTCACTTTAATTATTATTAGATACCAAAACACAGTAAACGACATTATAGACCTAATAACTGATGTTAAACATGGTAAAACACACCCGGCAATAGTTACCCCAGAACAGCTCAAGACAGTAGTAACAAAAATTAAACAAGAACTTACTGACGGATTGAAAATCTCTTCCATCGTTACCGACGATATTTTATCACTATACCACATTACTACAATGAGCGTAATTGTTCGAAACAACAAAGTGATATATGAATTGAAAGTCCCACTACCTTACATAGAGTATTATCATATTTACAAAACCATCCCTTTACCCACGAATTTCAAAAATAACTTTATTTTCATACAACCAAACGCAAAATACTTACTCATAGACTTCAGGAAAGAATATTACTCCAGTTTAAGTACCGACGACTTGGCTAATTGCAAAGTCAAAGGGAATCAATTCCTATGCCCTATGTTACACCCTTTGTTCAACAGTAATTCAAAACACTCCCTATGTGAAGTAGAATTACTACGTAAGGCTAGTACTTTACCCACTTTATGCGACATAAAACAAACAAACCTATCAACCATATGGGTTCAGCTCTCCCAAGGCAATAAATGGCTGGTTTCATCACTCGGCGAGTATGAAATTGACGAAATTTGCAACGACAATGTAACGTCATACAAACTAGAAAACACAGCGACAATAGAAATAACAGGGGATTGTTACATTAAATCCAATTAGTTAATCATACACTCATACAACGAAAAATCCTCCTCCATTCATAATTCTTATGTACCACCCCTCAATATTTCACATTTTCTAAAAAACAACACATACATAAAATTCAACCAAACAAGCGACGTAGCCTACATAAGGTTCTCTAGTCAAGACGAACTTAAATCAGTATCAAACCAGATAAAGCAATTGAAAACTGCAGAAAAAGAACTACTGACACCGTTAGATTCGCACAATATCCACCACTATATCTCGATCTATGTAATTCTGGCAATAGTAGCTACCTTTATATACATCTTTAGAAGAAATTTAAAAACACAAATAACGAAAGATACCAACAAACTAACAGCACAAATATCCCATCCTATCCCAACTGAACACATAAATCCTCCAACCCAACACATACTAGAAATAAGTAATATTTAAATCGAACCACCATCTCCTAAACCAACATTTGTATTAACTACAGGAGTTTAAAATAAAAGGAAAAAAAAAAAAAAAAAACATTTTTTAATATTTCCTTGTACTAATTGTTAAAAATAATTTTTATACTAGAATAAGAATATTGTTATAGGTACTTCCTTTGTAGTAGGAGCCAAACATTGTATTTAGTCTAAGCACTTCGTTATAAGCATTGTATTTAGTTTAACAAGGTACTTAGAAAATATCTTTGAAACTCAAAAACAAAAAAATCATTATAATAATTAATAATATAAAATACATTTCCAGAGCATACGGCTATTAATAGGTCATTTGCTTTGTTTTCATTTGTTTTTCCATTTACCCAAACGCCACCCAAGCGCAATGAGTGAAGTGCATACCTACCCAATACGATACACACGTAACCCAACCCCGATTGCACAGCGGCACGCCGACACATGGCAAAACTGCAAAGGTTGCATATCGGAGGAATACTACGTTGTGGTATCAGGGGAATAATAATAATTTATGAACGGATGACACTTGACACCAGCGTAAGGCAAATGACACCCAAGATGTCATTTGGGTACTTTTAATGGGAACGGAAAACAATTAAGCAATAACTAAAAGTAGCGCGTATGCACATATGGTAATTGGTAAGGAAACCAATGGTGCGTGGAAGGGGAAGATAGGAGATGGGTCATGAACAATAATTGTATAAAAGGCAAAGGTTGTGACAAGGAAGGACAGAGCTAATTAAAACACCGAAGCTACAAGGTTGCAGCCAGCTGAAGACAGCGGACCTTTATTTCTTTAAACAATTAAACGATTTTTCTTTTGAACTTAATAAAAAAAAAAAACTCAGAGCCGCAGCCCAGCTATAGACAGCGGGCTCTGCAGTTAAAATAAAAGGAACAAATTGTCTTTAATTTTATTTCGGCTCTCCGCTCAGTACTCTTCCCTCGGATTATAGAGGAAGCACGGACTGAGACTTAACAGTAGGTATGTCTACAGAAACAGCGCTACATCAAGTAGTACGCGTTGCGGAGGAAGAGCTAAATACCGGGGGCATTGCGATGACCACTATAATGGACATTGAAGGTGCCTTCGATAAGATATGCTTTGAAAGTCTGAAACAAGCCTTGGACAAACGTAGGGTTAACCCACTGGTGGTAAGATGGGTGGACAATATGTTGAATACAAGGGCGATTAATATTCAGACGGGAACCTCAAAACTCAGAGGAAGGGTTAGCAGAGGTTGCCCACAAGGAGGTGTTCTCTCACCTACACTGTGGAATATCACTGTGGACTCTCTTCTCGACAGACTCGAGGCGACGGGCATTCACACAGTGGGATATGCCGACGACATAGCAATAATGGCCAGAGGCAAATTCATGAACGTCACCGCAGATATCATGAGGAATGCACTCAGAGTGGTTGAGCGGTGGTGTCTGGAACAAGGGCTCTCCATTAATGCGGCGAAAACAGATCTAATAGTCTTCACTAGGAAGAGGAAAAATCTGGAATTTCGGCCCTTAACACTTTTCGGATCGGAACTAACAATGACTAAGAAGGTTAAGTATCTGGGAGTCTATCTAGATACTGGACTTACTTGGAATTACCATGTTGAGGAGAAGGTCCGGAAGGCAAAAAGGGTACTACATCAGTGCAAACGTGTATGTGGAAAGAGGTGGGGACTCTCGCCTAGGTCAGCATACTGGATGTATACGATGATAACTAGACCCATTATCACGTACGCCTCGGTTGTATGGTGGGCGAAAGCCTCTCAGAAAACTGTGAGAAAGCACCTGGATAGGGTTGAACGTTTAGCATGTATGGGAATTACAGGTGCAATACGTACAACCCCAACATGTGCATTGGAAGTCATCATGGGGATATTACCGCTAGACTTATTTATTAAGAAAACAGCGGCCCAAACGGCACTTCGCTTGCATCGAGATGCGAAATGGCACCATCGTGGTACGATCTATGGACATAGGAAGATCCTGGAACTTGTCAAAGACGAGATTAGGGAGCTAACCATGCCTATGGATCGAATAACAAGGGTGCGTATTATGGAAAGAAATCACAAAACTCGTATTGAGAACCGATTACTTCCAGAAAAGGGAAATGGTGAAATAGCGATTTTCACGGATGGATCCATGAGGGCGGGGGCCGGTATCTATTCAGAAGAGCTGGAACTTGCCCGTCACATTAGCCTCGGGAAATACACTTCAGTATACCAGGCTGAGATGATTGCCTTGCTTTATGCGTTGGACTACTTGCTTGAATGTCAGGTGGAAGGAAGATATATCCTTATAGCACTGGACAATCAGGCGGTGATCAGATGCATGGAACAAACAAACATCACAACATCACTGGCACTGGAATGCGTACTTAAACTCAGTAAGTGTTCATCTAAAAATGAAGTAACACTGACTTGGGTACGAGGACACATACGGATCGAAGGCAATGAAAAGGCGGACGCCCTTGCAAAACAGGGGTCAACTGAAAAGTTGCTGGGACCAGAACCATTCTCTTCAATTGGCAGAGGAATGGCTGAACAGCTTATCCACAAATGGATCACGGCAGAACACCTGAGAAGGTGGTCAACCGTGGAACAATGTAGACAAGTGTTGTGATCCGCACCATAACCCTACTTATGACCTACCCTAATCATCACCTTCTCACTAGCGATCCATTCCATACATTACCAGAGCATACGGCTATTAATAGGTCATTTGCTTTGTTTTCATTTGTTTTTCCATTTACCCAAACGCCACCCAAGCGCAATGAGTGAAGTGCATACCTACCCAATACGATACACACGTAACCCAACTCCGATTGCACAGCGGCACGCCGACACATGGCAAAACTGCAAAGGTTGCATATCGGAGGAATACTACGTTGTGGTATCAGGGGAATAATAATAATTTATGAATGGATGACACTTGACACCAGCGTAAGGCAAATGACACCCAAGATGTCATTTGGGTACTTGTAATGGGAACGGAAAACAATTAAGCAATAACTAAAAGTAGCGCGTATGCACATATGGTAATTGGTAAGGAAACCAATGGTGCGTGGAGGGGGAAGATAGGAGATGGGTCATGAACAATAATTGTATAAAAGGCAAAGGTTGTGACAAGGAAGAACAGAGCTAATTAAAACACCGAAACTACAAGGTTGCAGCCAGCTTTTTTTTCTTTAAACAATTAAACGATTTCTTTTTTGAACTTAATAAACAAACTCAGAGTCGCATCCCAGCTATAGACAGCGGGCTCTGCAGTTAAAATAAAAGGAACAAATTGTCTTTAATTTATTTCGGCTCTCCGCTCAGTATTCTTCCCTCGGATTATCGACGAAGCACGGACTGAGACGTAACATTGGTGGCAGCGGTGGGATTTCTGAAAAGGTCCCAACTACCAAGAACAAATTAAAGTGATAGCGTCTCTGGGGCTTACACCAGAAACAGTGTATACAACGAAACAGTAACAGCACCACAGGAACAGTGTGGACCAAGGACCAGTGAGACCAGCACTACCAGCATCAATTAAATTAAACACACTCCACAAATTACTATTTCGTGCTAAGTTCGGTATCTTTTTGTGAGCATTTTTTTTAAATTTTCTTGTCAAAATTCTTACGCGTCGAAATAAGCGAATAGCGGAATTATTCGAATTCCTTCCTCTCCATTCCATAGTAGAAGAACCCAAGATGGAATTCAAAGTAAGCATAAACGATATATTCAATATCGTGCCAACTTTCGACGGAAGTCCCGGCGACCTTAACAAATTTATCGTAGAAATGCTGGACTAAACCATGGGTAGATCGTCGTCGTCAACTCGGTGTCTACTCTTACAAGAGAGCTTCAAATTGAAGATGCTCAACAGTTCAAGGATTTTTGATGTTTGACAACAAGTGAAATAGAATAGAAATAGAAAGAAGTCTGTCCAGCTATTTTCAACAGTTAAAAAGATAAATACAATGGACAGGCACCTTTAGTGGGACTTGTATGACTTGGCGAAAGTCAACAACCATCATTAGGCCAGCCAAACAGCGGACAGCCCAAACCAAAAATACCGTCTGACTTGAAAGCCTATGTCAACTTGGCTTTGGTCAATGCTTTCTCGTCCCTGAAAAAGTCTTTAAAAGGAAAAATCTTCGAAGACTTAAAAACAGAGATTAATCCTCAAGTAGGAGCCAACAGGCCGACTGTTCAACCTCAGCCGATATACCAACCGCAGCCTTCAGTCTACCAGCAACCACCTGTTATTTCCTGCACGACAAGGTCGTCATAATCGTTCGCAGGTGGAAGCAGCCGCAAGGACATTTGTTCCTGAAGGGGGGCACGGTAGACAAAATAATAACTATATTAGGTCGAATCCTCCGGGCGGATACCATTATATATATATATTTTCGAGAGATAATCGAATCAGACCACCATTGTCGGGTCTCTTTTCGTCTCTCTACCACTGTAAATCTTACTCAGAAAGACTCTCTGGATTTCTCCACAGTTCTTCTCTGGGCTCAATTCCTACTGTTAACGCTAGCATCTGTTTATATGAGATCCGTTACATCGACTGGGTCTCGACCCATTGATGTCCCAAGATCCTCATTCTTCTGCCAGCCAATGCCGGGCATTGACACAGTATATGTGCCGCTGTCTCAGATTCCTCCAGGCATAGTCTACAAGTATCATCCTCTATAGGGCCCATTTTCCTTAAGTGATACCTGAAATTACCATGTCCTGTAGACAAAGCCACCACCCATTTCAATGTTCCTCGACTCATGCTTAGAACCCTTCTTTGAGTTGAGCAGGTCGGCCACTTTATTGCCATTTTAGCTTGTCTACATTGTTCCACGGTTGACCACCTTCTCAGGTATTCTGCCGTGATCCATTTGTGGATAAGCTGTTCAACCATTCCTCTGCCAATTGAAGAGAATGGTTCTGGTCAAAGCTACTTTTCAGTTGACCCCTGTTTTGCAAGGGAGTCCGCCTTTTCACTGCCTTCGATCCCTTTGTGTCCTCGTACCCAAGTCAGTGTTACTTCATTTTTAGATGAACACTTATTGAGTTTAAGTACGCATTCCAGTGCCAGTGATGTTGTGATGTTTGTTTGTTCCATGCATCTGATCACCGCCTGATTGTCCAGTGCTATAAGGATATTACAACCTTCCACCTGAAACTCAAGCAAGTAGTCCAACGCATAAAGCAAAGCAATCATCTCAGCCTGGTATACTGAAGTGTATTTCCCGAGGCTAATGTGACGGGCAAGTTCCAGCTCTTCTGAATAGATACCGGCCCCCGCTCCGCCATCCATCATGGATCCATCCGTGAAAATCACTATTTCACCATTTCTTTTGTCTGGAAGTAATCCGTTCTCAATACGAGTTTTGTGATTTCTTTCCATAATACGCACCCTTGTTATTCGATCCATAGGCATGTTTAGCTCCCTAATCTCGTCTTTGACAAGTTCCAGGATCTTCCTATGTCCACAGATCGTACCACGATTGTGCCATTTCGCATCTCGATGCAAGCGAAGTGCCGTTTGGGCCGCTGTTTTCTTAATAAATTAGCCTAGCGGTAATATCGCCATGATGCACCTGTAATTCCCATACATGCTACCCCTTGAACACTATCAGGTGCTTCCTCACAGTTTTCTGAGAGGCTTTCGCCCACCATACAACCGAGGCATACGTGATAATGGGTCTAGTTATCATCGTATACATCCAGTATGCTGACCTAGGCGAGAGTCCCCACCTCTGTCCACATACACGTTTGCACTGATGTAGTACCCTTTTTGCCTTCCGGACCTTCTCCTCAACATGGTAATTCCAAGTAAGTCCAGTATCTAGATAGACTCCCAGATACTTAACCTTCTTAGTCATTGTTAGTTCCGATCCGAAAAGTGTTAAGGGCCGAAATTCCAGATTTTTCCTCTTCCTAGTGAAGACTATTAGATCTGTTTTCGCCGCATTAATGGAGAGCCCTTGTTCCAGACACCACCGCTCAACCACTCTGAGTGCATTCCTCATGATATCTGCGGTGACGTTCATGAATTTGCCTCTGGCCATTATTGCTATGTCGTCGGCATATCCCACTGTGTGAATGCCCGTCGCCTCGAGTCTGTCGAGAAGAGAGTCCACAGTGATATTCCACAGTGTAGGTGAGAGAACACCTCCTTGTGGGCAACCTCTGCTAACCCTTCCTCTGAGTTTTGAGGTTCCCGTCTGAATATTAATCGCCCTTGTATTCAACATATTGTCCACCCATCTTACCACCAGTGGGTTAACCCTACGTTTGTCCAAGGCTTGTTTCAGACTTTCAAAGCATATCTTATCGAAGGCACCTTCAATGTCCATTATAGTGGTCATCGCAATGCCCCCGGTATTTAGCTCTTCCTCCGCAACGCGTACTACTTGATATAGCGCTGTTTCTGTAGACATACCTACCCTGTATGCATGCTGTCTACTAATTAAAGGATACATCTTAAGCGCAGTACTCTCCATATAGTCCACCATCACCCTTTCCATTATTTTTAACAGGAAGGATGTTAAGCTGACTGGTCTGAATGACTTTGCCTCGGTGTAGTCCTTTTTTCCCGGTTTTGGAAGGAAGACCACATTTGCTTCCCTCCAAGTTATCGGGATATAGCCTATTGCTAGGCATGCAACGTATATATTCCTGAGCCTTGGTGCAATTACGTCTATACCCCATTGCATTAGACCTGGAAATATACCATCCGGCCCCGCAGTTTTGAAGGGTGAGAATGTTGCTATCGCACCCTTGATAGCTTGAGGTGTCACGATCCGTTCTGCTTCCGTCCTATCCATCCTGTTCGCTCCTTGTTTCCTTGGAGCCTAGGGCTGATCTGACTTATAGCTTCCTGGAAAGTGTACCTCCATTAGGACCTCATTTGTGTGATCCAGTGTTTCCATCATCTCCCCCGGTCTATTACGAATGAGTCCGATCTTGGAAACTGGATCTCTCGAGACAATCTTTTGTAGTCTACTGACTTCAAATGTACTCCTCATACTCGAGCAAAAGTCCCTCCATGACTCCCTTTTACGTCGTCGGAGAGTAACGTTAAGCTCTTTCTTTTTCGCCTGATATTCATCCCATGCTTCGGGTTCTCCCCTCCTCATGGCGTGATTGAAGGCCTTCCTCGCAGCCTTTTTTAGCTTTTCAAGTTCCCGGCACCACCAAGGCGCAGGATCTTGTTTTTCCACTAAAGTAGGTATACAAGCCACTCGGTACGCAACTTCAACAGCTGATTGCAGATGCTTCAGCTGTGATTCTACATGCCAAGTGTTTTTCGGTATTCCGAATGTCATTACATTCAGTTTTTCCTCCAACACTTCAAGGTATTTTATCCTATCTGTGTTCTTCGGAATTCTGATGTATTTCCGATCTTTTTTCCTTTTAGATCCATAGCGAACATCAAATGAAATGGCTCTGTGATCCGACAATGTAGCCTGATCCATTACCCTCCAATTTGATATTCTTTCAATTATCTGGCTACTGCACAGGGTAACATCGATCACTTCCATTCGTCTCACATCGACGAAGGTTGGCTCTGTTCCCCGGCTTAAGATAGCTAGATCCTTGCATGATTCAAATTCGAATAAGGCTTCTCCTCTGTAATTATCGTTGGTGCTGCCTCACACTGTATTATGTGCATTGGCATCACAACCAATCATTAGATCCTCGTTCCTGCTCCTGCATGCATTCACCAGAGACTCTAACTCTCTTGTCGGAGGAGGTTCTGGAGAATCATATGGCAGGTGTGCAGATGCTATGACAAAACTTCCCGCACCTGATCCTACTCGTACTGTTGCAAGGTCTGGGGCACACAGATCCGGCAATTTAAATGCTTGAACTCCGTGCCTCACCAAGATACAGGACCTAATTCTTCCGCTAGTTTGCGCATAATGCAACTCAGCCATGCTATTTGGGAGACCTCTAATCTTTCCTCTAAAGATCCAAGGCTCCTGTATCAGGGCTATATCAAACGAATCCTCATCAAAACATTTGGTCATCATTGCCGATGCTGCTTTGCTGTGATGAAGGTTCAATTGAATCACCCTCAGCTTTTCCCGGTACGGGAAAACATATTAATTATAATACATATATTCACTGCAAGCAAATTAACTGTCAACCGTCAAAATTCAAATTTCCCTAGTGAACATGCCCAAGCCAGTTTTCCAGGATATTTGAAAATTTTATAAATTTTGGTGGTGAATTCACCAATTTTCCGGCATCTTCCGGGTGAATTTACGAACTCACTTAGGCTAGTATAGAAATGAGAATGTATGAGTGACTTTATGAATTTTTCGGGAAAACAGCTTGTAGGCAGCCGACTTTCCACTGGAAAGATATATATCTCTGTATTCCATTATCTTTGCTTTTCATGCAAAAAACCACATGCATTGCCTACAATTTTAACAGAAGGCAGATCAGTGGCAGCAATTTGGTAACCATTACGAAGGCAAGGGGAGACAGAAGGAAGAAGGGACAAGGCAGAAGTTTAAGAACTTGTTCATCGTTGGGGATTTCCCCAAAGGGAAGTTATGCCGAAACATCAAATGTCAACTGTCAAATAATGTAAACAAAAATCATATAAGAGCGTTGGCTTCTCAAATAAAATATAATTTTGTTTATACCGCTTTAAAAAGCGGTGGTTTTTATTTTACGGAATTGTTTAAAGCGTTTTTCTTATAAAAAATATCTAATTTCGACCTTCGACCCCGAATTTTAGCATGCAATTGGGACCTTTAACACTTTATTTCTAATGGTGTACCCAAGGTCTCCACCAAAATTTAGCTCTGTGGGAATTTTTGTAGTTTGAAATGTCTTTTTTGACCGGACTATAAGTTACGTCAGATACGAAACTACTAGAAAAAAAACGTTTATGTATTTCGAAGTATATGTTTTGCTGTGAGTTATGTGAGTATAGAGTGTAGTAGTATCGAATTGTAAAACAAAAGCAATAAATGACCTTCAAAATCAATTTGAGTTTGTGTTTGTATTTATTTTGTCGGGAAGCTGTCTTCGGTGGTATTTTGTTGACGACGACTTGAACTGTTATGGACAACAAATAAACTAAGACTGCAGACGGACTGAAATTTTAAATTTTTCTTTTTTTTTTTGCTCTCAAAGTGGTAAATCAGTTACATAAAGAAACAGGGACACACTGTTGCTTTCCTCTGCTCCCGCAGTTCCAGTCTATCCTAGGGACTTTGCTGGAAAACTTGGAGAAGAAGACAACAACACACTAATAATAGTGCAATGCTGCAAGTTACGATGACTCTCATCGAACATGGCCACTGTACACATGGAGCTAAGATGACAATACAAAATGAAAATGAAAATTGTAATTTGTGATAGAAAAGTAAAAATGGTGATGTGAAAGAGATAGAAATAGAAAAGACGCAATACAAACAGAGCTCCAATAGAAAGGGAGAGATAGCTGAGGGACGTGGCATGCCAGCGCTGCTCGATTTTACTCGCCGGAAATGGGGGTGGTTCTTGCCCCAAACTCAACCGAACCTATCACAAAAACATTAATCATGGCAAAAAAAAATGTCTTCCTGCTGACATCGGACGGACGGTTACCACTGTGAGAAGCGCTCGTTGATGTGGTGAGCGCGGCCAATACCCACCCTACCTGGACATTCATGGCCTAGGAACTTGCACGTTGAACAGTTGGTCCAAAACAGTTCAATTCATCCGCCGAGAGATATGTAGCTTACTTACGTTACTCCATCCCCTGAAAACTTAGAACTCAAAGGGACATCATGCGATCAGATGCCCCAGGATAACACCAAAATTTTCATCCAAAAATAGCGTGCGTTTTGAATTTATTGGAATTATTGGTCATCAAATAAATTATATATTACCAAAAAAATTATTGAAAAAAAAATGTAAACATCATCTAAAGCAAACAATAAATAAAAAAATTATCGAAAATTGCTCTAGAACTCTTTGGGAACTTGAACTTGCTGCGGTAACATTTTTCGCAACAAGGTCCACTCTTTGTCCCTTCTTCGCTCCACCCCTGTCCCTCTTTTATTTGGGGTGAACCGCTTGAGGTCCTGGGACGTGTATGGGCATCCGAGGTCCCATCAGCACCTGGACCACATCCCCGGAGCCATAAGCGTACCCTCCGAGCAGGTTTTCATGCGGGTGAAAATGGCTATGACCTTTTACCCAACAGACGGACGGTCTGTTTAGCCACGAGATCCGGTTGCGTAGGGAGACGCGCTTCCGTCGATAAGGGTCGAGACGAGTCTGTTGGTGAGCCTGGCAGGCCGCCAGGAGACTCCCACTGACCCCAAGGAACAGCCAAAGCAGACGGACGGTCTCTAGAGGAGGATGAGGAGGGGAAGACGACCCACTTAACAAAAACTTCATCGTGGGACCCCTAGACACGAAACACTATGTCTAGCTGCCGGGTGTGGTGCACAACAAACACCAAAACACTCCAACGAGCGTCACATAACATCTATATGCGACGAAAACAATATGTTCTATGGGTGGAGGGACGACGATCCCTTTTTCTCGAATCAACCTGCCGCTGGAGCAACGAAGGAGCAGCAGGGGAGTGTAGGCGGACGGCCAACTAAATAGGCACTCTTCAACACAAAAACGAAACTGGTAGAACTACCACACTATCGGTAGGGAGTCTCGGTTGATGGGCATAGGGAAGACGATCCTTAAGTCAAGGTCCCGACGATTAAGCAACGAAGGAGCAGCAGAGAGCGTGGGCGGACGGCTGACGGAAAAAAAACAACACACACATAAAACAGAACAAAATCACAAAGCGCGGCTTCGAAAAATGCAAGAGGGTCACGAACGACGGGACCTCAAAATCAGAAAAACAATTCACTAGCACTGAGCTGTAATAACAGATGCGAAGACAGAGATCACTTCTGCAAAACAACGAAAGACCGAACGAAGATCAGCCTCAGCGATAATTAAATCTATTGTGAGCCTACTATCCGCAAGTCCCATCCCCGAAATCTGTGCGAGAGTCAACCGAACGAGTTTAATTAGTCGCGAAAACAAAACAACCCAGTGGGTTAACCCTACGTTTTTCCAAGGCTTGTTTCAGACTTTCAAAGCATATCTTATCGAAGGCACCTTCAATGTCCATTATAGTGGTCATCGCAATGCCCCCGGTATTTAGCTCTTCCTCCGCAACGCGTACTACTTGATGTAGCGCTGTTTCTGTAGACATACCTACCCTGTATGCATGCTGTCTACTAATTAAAGGATACATCTTAAGCGCAGTACTCTCCATATAGTCCACCATCACCCTTTCCATTATTTTTAACAGGAAGGATGTTAAGCTGACTGGTCTGAATGACTTTGCCTCGGTGTAGTCCTTTTTTCCCGGTTTTGGAAGGAAGACCACATTTGCTTCCCTCCAAGTTATCGGGATATAGCCTATTGCTAGGCATGCAACGTATATATTCCTGAGCCTTGGTGCAATTACGTCTATACCCCATTGCATTAGACCTGGAAATATACCATCCGGCCCCGCAGTTTTGAAGGGTGAGAATGTTGCTATCGCACCCTTGATAGCTTGAGGTGTCACGATCCGTTCTGCTTCCGTCCTATCCATCCTGTTCGCTCCTTGTTTCCTTGGAGCCTAGGGCTGATCTGACTTATAGCTTCCTGGAAAGTGTACCTCCATTAGGACCTCATTTGTGTGATCCAGTGTTTCCATCATCTCCCCCGGTCTATTACGAATGAGTCCGATCTTGGAAACTGGATCTCTCGAGACAATCTTTTGTAGTCTACTGACTTCAAATGTACTCCTCATACTCGAGCAAAAGTCCCTCCATGACTCCCTTTTACGTCGTCGGAGAGTAACGTTAAGCTCTTTCTTTTTCGCCTTATATTCATCCCATGCTTCGGGTTCTCCCCTCCTCATGGCGTGATTGAAGGCCTTCCTCGCAGCCTTTTTTAGCTTTTCAAGTTCCCGGCACCACCAAGGCGCAGGATCTTGTTTTTCCACTAAAGTAGGTATACAAGCCACTCGGTACGCAACTTCAACAGCTGATTGCAGATGCTTCAGCTGTGATTCTACATGCCAAGTGTTTTTCGGTATTCCGAATGTCATTACATTCAGTTTTTCCTCCAACACTTCAAGGTATTTTATCCTATCTGTGTTCTTCGGAATTCTGATGTATTTCCGATCTTTTTTCCTTTTAGATCCATAGCGAACATCAAATGAAATGGCTCTGTGATCCGACAATGTAGCCTGATCCATTACCCTCCAATTTGATATTCTTTCAATTATCTGGCTACTGCACAGGGTAACATCGATCACTTCCATTCGTCTCACATCGACGAAGGTTGGCTCTGTTCCCCGGCTTAAGATAGCTAGATCCTTGCATGATTCAAATTCGAATAAGGCTTCTCCTCTGTAATTATCGTTGGTGCTGCCTCACACTGTATTATGTGCATTGGCATCACAACCAATCATTAGATCCTCGTTCCTGCTCCTGCATGCATTCACCAGAGACTCTAACTCTCTTGTCGGAGGAGGTTCTGGAGAATCATACGGCAGGTGTGCAGATGCTATGACAAAACTTCCCGCACCTGATCCTACTCGTACTGTTGCAAGGTCTGGGGCACACAGATCCGGCAATTTAAATGCTTGAACTCCGTGCCTCACCAAGATACAGGACCTAATTCTTCCGCTAGTTTGCGCATAATGCAACTCAGCCATGCTATTTGGGAGACCTCTAATCTTTCCTCTAAAGATCCAAGGCTCCTGTATCAGGGCTATATCAAACGAATCCTCATCAAAACATTTGGTCATCATTGCCGATGCTGCTTTGCTGTGATGAAGGTTCAATTGAATCACCCTCAGCTTTTCCCGGTACGGGAAAACATATTAATTATAATACATATATTCACTGCAAGCAAATTAACTGTCAACCGTCAAAATTCAAATTTCCCTAGTGAACATGCCCAAGCCAGTTTTCCAGGATATTTGAAAATTTTATAAATTTTGGTGGTGAATTCACCAATTTTCCGGCATCTTCCGGGTGAATTTACGAACTCACTTAGGCTAGTATAGAAATGAGAATGTATGAGTGACTTTATGAATTTTTCGGGAAAACAGCTTGTAGGCAGCCGCCTTTCCACTGGAAAGATATATATCTCTGTATTCCATTATCTTTGCTTTTCATGCAAAAAACCACATGCATTGCCTACAATTTTAACAGAAGGCAGATCAGTGGCAGCAATTTGGTAACCATTACGATGGCAAGGGGAGACAGAAGGAAGAAGGGACAAGGCAGAAGTTTAAGAACTTGTTCATCGTTGGGGATTTCCCCAAAGGGAAGTTATGCCGAAACATCAAATGTCAACTGTCAAATAATGTAAACAAAAATCATATAAGAGCGTTGGCTTCTCAAATAAAATATAATTTTGTTTATACCGCTTTAAAAAGCGGTGGTTTTTATTTTACGGAATTGTTTAAAGCGTTTTTCTTATAAAAAATATCTAATTTCGACCTTCGACCCCGAATTTTAGCATGCAATTGGGACCTTTAACACTTTATTTCTAATGGTGTACCCAAGGTCTCCACCAAAATTTAGCTCTGTGGGAATTTTTGTAGTTTGAAATGTCTTTTTTGACCGGACTATAAGTTACGTCAGATACGAAACTACTAGAAAAAAAACGTTTATGTATTTCGAAGTATATGTTTTGCTGTGAGTTATGTGAGTATAGAGTGTAGTAGTATCGAATTGTAAAACAAAAGCAATAAATGACCTTCAAAATCAATTTGAGTTTGTGTTTGTATTTATTTTGTCGGGAAGCTGTCTTCGGTGGTATTTTGTTGACGACGACTTGAACTGTTATGGACAACAAATAAACTAAGACTGCAGACGGACTGAAATTTTAAATTTTTCTTTTTTTTTTTGCTCTCAAAGTGGTAAATCAGTTACATAAAGAAACAGGGACACACTGTTGCTTTCCTCTGCTCCCGCAGTTCCAGTCTATCCTAGGGACTTTGCTGGAAAACTTGGAGAAGAAGACAACAACACACTAATAATAGTGCAATGCTGCAAGTTACGATGACTCTCATCGAACATGGCCACTGTACACATGGAGCTAAGATGACAATACAAAATGAAAATGAAAATTGTAATTTGTGATAGAAAAGTAAAAATGGTGATGTGAAAGAGATAGAAATAGAAAAGACGCAATACAAACAGAGCTCCAATAGAAAGGGAGAGATAGCTGAGGGACGTGGCATGCCAGCGCTGCTCGATTTTACTCGCCGGAAATGGGGGTGGTTCTTGCCCCAAACTCAACCGAACCTATCACAAAAACATTAATCATGGCAAAAAAAAATGTCTTCCTGCTGACATCGGACGGACGGTTACCACTGTGAGAAGCGCTCGTTGATGTGGTGAGCGCGGCCAATACCCACCCTACCTGGACATTCATGGCCTAGGAACTTGCACGTTGAACAGTTGGTCCAAAACAGTTCAATTCATCCGCCGAGAGATATGTAGCTTACTTACGTTACTCCATCCCCTGAAAACTTAGAACTCAAAGGGACATCATGCGATCAGATGCCCCAGGATAACACCAAAATTTTCATCCAAAAATAGCGTGCGTTTTGAATTTATTGGAATTATTGGTCATCAAATAAATTATATATTACCAAAAAAATTATTGAAAAAAAAATGTAAACATCATCTAAAGCAAACAATAAATAAAAAAATTATCGAAAATTGCTCTAGAACTCTTTGGGAACTTGAACTTGCTGCGGTAACATTTTTCGCAACAAGGTCCACTCTTTGTCCCTTCTTCGCTCCACCCCTGTCCCTCTTTTATTTGGGGTGAACCGCTTGAGGTCCTGGGACGTGTATGGGCATCCGAGGTCCCATCAGCACCTGGACCACATCCCCGGAGCCATAAGCGTACCCTCCGAGCAGGTTTTCATGCGGGTGAAAATGGCTATGACCTTTTACCCAACAGACGGACGGTCTGTTTAGCCACGAGATCCGGTTGCGTAGGGAGACGCGCTTCCGTCGATAAGGGTCGAGACGAGTCTGTTGGTGAGCCTGGCAGGCCGCCAGGAGACTCCCACTGACCCCAAGGAACAGCCAAAGCAGACGGACGGTCTCTAGAGGAGGATGAGGAGGGGAAGACGACCCACTTAACAAAAACTTCATCGTGGGACCCCTAGACACGAAACACTATGTCTAGCTGCCGGGTGTGGTGCACAACAAACACCAAAACACTCCAACGAGCGTCACATAACATCTATATGCGACGAAAACAATATGTTCTATGGGTGGAGGGACGACGATCCCTTTTTCTCGAATCAACCTGCCGCTGGAGCAACGAAGGACCAGCAGGGGAGTGTAGGCGGACGGCCAACTAAATAGGCACTCTTCAACACAAAAACGAAACTGGTAGAACTACCACACTATCGGTAGGGAGTCTCGGTTGATGGGCATAGGGAAGACGATCCCTAAGTCAAGGTCCCGACGATTAAGCAACGAAGGAGCAGCAGAGAGCGTGGGCGGACGGCTGACGGAAAAAAAACAACACACACATAAAACAGAACAAAATCACAAAGCGCGGCTTCGAAAAATGCAAGAGGGTCACGAACGACGGGACCTCAAAATCAGAAAAACAATTCACTAGCACTGAGCTGTAATAACAGATGCGAAGACAGAGATCACTTCTGCAAAACAACGAAAGACCGAACGAAGATCAGCCTCAGCGATAATTAAATCTATTGTGAGCCTACTATCCGCAAGTCCCATCCCCGAAATCTGTGCGAGAGTCAACCGAACGAGTTTAATTAGTCGCGAAAACAAAACAACCCAGTGGGTTAACCCTACGTTTTTCCAAGGCTTGTTTCAGACTTTCAAAGCATATCTTATCGAAGGCACCTTCAATGTCCATTATAGTGGTCATCGCAATGCCCCCGGTATTTAGCTCTTCCTCCGCAACGCGTACTACTTGATGTAGCGCTGTTTCTGTAGACATACCTACCCTGTATGCATGCTGTCTACTAATTAAAGGATACATCTTAAGCGCAGTACTCTCCATATAGTCCACCATCACCCTTTCCATTATTTTTAACAGGAAGGATGTTAAGCTGACTGGTCTGAATGACTTTGCCTCGGTGTAGTCCTTTTTTCCCGGTTTTGGAAGGAAGACCACATTTGCTTCCCTCCAAGTTATCGGGATATAGCCTATTGCTAGGCATGCAACGTATATATTCCTGAGCCTTGGTGCAATTACGTCTATACCCCATTGCATTAGACCTGGAAATATACCATCCGGCCCCGCAGTTTTGAAGGGTGAGAATGTTGCTATCGCACCCTTGATAGCTTGAGGTGTCACGATCCGTTCTGCTTCCGTCCTATCCATCCTGTTCGCTCCTTGTTTCCTTGGAGCCTAGGGCTGATCTGACTTATAGCTTCCTGGAAAGTGTACCTCCATTAGGACCTCATTTGTGTGATCCAGTGTTTCCATCATCTCCCCCGGTCTATTACGAATGAGTCCGATCTTGGAAACTGGATCTCTCGAGACAATCTTTTGTAGTCTACTGACTTCAAATGTACTCCTCATACTCGAGCAAAAGTCCCTCCATGACTCCCTTTTACGTCGTCGGAGAGTAACGTTAAGCTCTTTCTTTTTCGCCTTATATTCATCCCATGCTTCGGGTTCTCCCCTCCTCATGGCGTGATTGAAGGCCTTCCTCGCAGCCTTTTTTAGCTTTTCAAGTTCCCGGCACCACCAAGGCGCAGGATCTTGTTTTTCCACTAAAGTAGGTATACAAGCCACTCGGTACGCAACTTCAACAGCTGATTGCAGATGCTTCAGCTGTGATTCTACATGCCAAGTGTTTTTCGGTATTCCGAATGTCATTACATTCAGTTTTTCCTCCAACACTTCAAGGTATTTTATCCTATCTGTGTTCTTCGGAATTCTGATGTATTTCCGATCTTTTTTCCTTTTAGATCCATAGCGAACATCAAATGAAATGGCTCTGTGATCCGACAATGTAGCCTGATCCATTACCCTCCAATTTGATATTCTTTCAATTATCTGGCTACTGCACAGGGTAACATCGATCACTTCCATTCGTCTCACATCGACGAAGGTTGGCTCTGTTCCCCGGCTTAAGATAGCTAGATCCTTGCATGATTCAAATTCGAATAAGGCTTCTCCTCTGTAATTATCGTTGGTGCTGCCTCACACTGTATTATGTGCATTGGCATCACAACCAATCATTAGATCCTCGTTCCTGCTCCTGCATGCATTCACCAGAGACTCTAACTCTCTTGTCGGAGGAGGTTCTGGAGAATCATACGGCAGGTGTGCAGATGCTATGACAAAACTTCCCGCACCTGATCCTACTCGTACTGTTGCAAGGTCTGGGGCACACAGATCCGGCAATTTAAATGCTTGAACTCCGTGCCTCACCAAGATACAGGACCTAATTCTTCCGCTAGTTTGCGCATAATGCAACTCAGCCATGCTATTTGGGAGACCTCTAATCTTTCCTCTAAAGATCCAAGGCTCCTGTATCAGGGCTATATCAAACGAATCCTCATCAAAACATTTGGTCATCATTGCCGATGCTGCTTTGCTGTGATGAAGGTTCAATTGAATCACCCTCAGCTTTTCCCGGTACGGGAAAACATATTAATTATAATACATATATTCACTGCAAGCAAATTAACTGTCAACCGTCAAAATTCAAATTTCCCTAGTGAACATGCCCAAGCCAGTTTTCCAGGATATTTGAAAATTTTATAAATTTTGGTGGTGAATTCACCAATTTTCCGGCATCTTCCGGCTGAATTTACGAACTCACTTAGGCTAGTATAGAAATGAGAATGTATGAGTGACTTTATGAATTTTTCGGGAAAACAGCTTGTAGGCAGCCGCCTTTCCACTGGAAAGATATATATCTCTGTATTCCATTATCTTTGCTTTTCATGCAAAAAACCACATGCATTGCCTACAATTTTAACAGAAGGCAGATCAGTGGCAGCAATTTGGTAACCATTACGATGGCAAGGGGAGACAGAAGGAAGAAGGGACAAGGCAGAAGTTTAAGAACTTGTTCATCGTTGGGGATTTCCCCAAAGGGAAGTTATGCCGAAACATCAAATGTCAACTGTCAAATAATGTAAACAAAAATCATATAAGAGCGTTGGCTTCTCAAATAAAATATAATTTTGTTTATACCGCTTTAAAAAGCGGTGGTTTTTATTTTACGGAATTGTTTAAAGCGTTTTTCTTATAAAAAATATCTAATTTCGACCTTCGACCCCGAATTTTAGCATGCAATTGGGACCTTTAACACTTTATTTCTAATGGTGTACCCAAGGTCTCCACCAAAATTTAGCTCTGTGGGAATTTTTGTAGTTTGAAATGTCTTTTTTGACCGGACTATAAGTTACGTCAGATACGAAACTACTAGAAAAAAAACGTTTATGTATTTCGAAGTATATGTTTTGCTGTGAGTTATGTGAGTATAGAGTGTAGTAGTATCGAATTGTAAAACAAAAGCAATAAATGACCTTCAAAATCAATTTGAGTTTGTGTTTGTATTTATTTTGTCGGGAAGCTGTCTTCGGTGGTATTTTGTTGACGACGACTTGAACTGTTATGGACAACAAATAAACTAAGACTGCAGACGGACTGAAATTTTAAATTTTTCTTTTTTTTTTTGCTCTCAAAGTGGTAAATCAGTTACATAAAGAAACAGGGACACACTGTTGCTTTCCTCTGCTCCCGCAGTTCCAGTCTATCCTAGGGACTTTGCTGGAAAACTTGGAGAAGAAGACAACAACACACTAATAATAGTGCAATGCTGCAAGTTACGATGACTCTCATCGAACATGGCCACTGTACACATGGAGCTAAGATGACAATACAAAATGAAAATGAAAATTGTAATTTGTGATAGAAAAGTAAAAATGGTGATGTGAAAGAGATAGAAATAGAAAAGACGCAATACAAACAGAGCTCCAATAGAAAGGGAGAGATAGCTGAGGGACGTGGCATGCCAGCGCTGCTCGATTTTACTCGCCGGAAATGGGGGTGGTTCTTGCCCCAAACTCAACCGAACCTATCACAAAAACATTAATCATGGCAAAAAAAAATGTCTTCCTGCTGACATCGGACGGACGGTTACCACTGTGAGAAGCGCTCGTTGATGTGGTGAGCGCGGCCAATACCCACCCTACCTGGACATTCATGGCCTAGGAACTTGCACGTTGAACAGTTGGTCCAAAACAGTTCAATTCATCCGCCGAGAGATATGTAGCTTACTTACGTTACTCCATCCCCTGAAAACTTAGAACTCAAAGGGACATCATGCGATCAGATGCCCCAGGATAACACCAAAATTTTCATCCAAAAATAGCGTGCGTTTTGAATTTATTGGAATTATTGGTCATCAAATAAATTATATATTACCAAAAAAATTATTGAAAAAAAAATGTAAACATCATCTAAAGCAAACAATAAATAAAAAAATTATCGAAAATTGCTCTAGAACTCTTTGGGAACTTGAACTTGCTGCGGTAACATTTTTCGCAACAAGGTCCACTCTTTGTCCCTTCTTCGCTCCACCCCTGTCCCTCTTTTATTTGGGGTGAACCGCTTGAGGTCCTGGGACGTGTATGGGCATCCGAGGTCCCATCAGCACCTGGACCACATCCCCGGAGCCATAAGCGTACCCTCCGAGCAGGTTTTCATGCGGGTGAAAATGGCTATGACCTTTTACCCAACAGACGGACGGTCTGTTTAGCCACGAGATCCGGTTGCGTAGGGAGACGCGCTTCCGTCGATAAGGGTCGAGACGAGTCTGTTGGTGAGCCTGGCAGGCCGCCAGGAGACTCCCACTGACCCCAAGGAACAGCCAAAGCAGACGGACGGTCTCTAGAGGAGGATGAGGAGGGGAAGACGACCCACTTAACAAAAACTTCATCGTGGGACCCCTAGACACGAAACACTATGTCTAGCTGCCGGGTGTGGTGCACAACAAACACCAAAACACTCCAACGAGCGTCACATAACATCTATATGCGACGAAAACAATATGTTCTATGGGTGGAGGGACGACGATCCCTTTTTCTCGAATCAACCTGCCGCTGGAGCAACGAAGGACCAGCAGGGGAGTGTAGGCGGACGGCCAACTAAATAGGCACTCTTCAACACAAAAACGAAACTGGTAGAACTACCACACTATCGGTAGGGAGTCTCGGTTGATGGGCATAGGGAAGACGATCCCTAAGTCAAGGTCCCGACGATTAAGCAACGAAGGAGCAGCAGAGAGCGTGGGCGGACGGCTGACGGAAAAAAAACAACACACACATAAAACAGAACAAAATCACAAAGCGCGGCTTCGAAAAATGCAAGAGGGTCACGAACGACGGGACCTCAAAATCAGAAAAACAATTCACTAGCACTGAGCTGTAATAACAGATGCGAAGACAGAGATCACTTCTGCAAAACAACGAAAGACCGAACGAAGATCAGCCTCAGCGATAATTAAATCTATTGTGAGCCTACTATCCGCAAGTCCCATCCCCGAAATCTGTGCGAGAGTCAACCGAACGAGTTTAATTAGTCGCGAAAACAAAACAACCCAGTGGGTTAACCCTACGTTTTTCCAAGGCTTGTTTCAGACTTTCAAAGCATATCTTATCGAAGGCACCTTCAATGTCCATTATAGTGGTCATCGCAATGCCCCCGGTATTTAGCTCTTCCTCCGCAACGCGTACTACTTGATGTAGCGCTGTTTCTGTAGACATACCTACCCTGTATGCATGCTGTCTACTAATTAAAGGATACATCTTAAGCGCAGTACTCTCCATATAGTCCACCATCACCCTTTCCATTATTTTTAACAGGAAGGATGTTAAGCTGACTGGTCTGAATGACTTTGCCTCGGTGTAGTCCTTTTTTCCCGGTTTTGGAAGGAAGACCACATTTGCTTCCCTCCAAGTTATCGGGATATAGCCTATTGCTAGGCATGCAACGTATATATTCCTGAGCCTTGGTGCAATTACGTCTATACCCCATTGCATTAGACCTGGAAATATACCATCCGGCCCCGCAGTTTTGAAGGGTGAGAATGTTGCTATCGCACCCTTGATAGCTTGAGGTGTCACGATCCGTTCTGCTTCCGTCCTATCCATCCTGTTCGCTCCTTGTTTCCTTGGAGCCTAGGGCTGATCTGACTTATAGCTTCCTGGAAAGTGTACCTCCATTAGGACCTCATTTGTGTGATCCAGTGTTTCCATCATCTCCCTCGGTCTATTACGAATGAGTCCGATCTTGGAAACTGGATCTCTCGAGACAATCTTTTGTAGTCTACTGACTTCAAATGTACTCCTCATACTCGAGCAAAAGTCCCTCCATGACTCCCTTTTACGTCGTCGGAGAGTAACGTTAAGCTCTTTCTTTTTCGCCTTATATTTATCCCATGCTTCGGGTTCTCCCCTCCTCATGGCGTGATTAAAGGCCTTCCTCGCAGCCTTTTTTAGCTTTTCAAGTTCCCGGCACCACCAAGGCGCAGGATCTTGTTTTTCCACTAAAGTAGGTATACAAGCCACTCGGTACGCAACTTCAACAGCTGATTGCAGATGCTTCAGCTGTGATTCTACATGCCAAGTGTTTTTCGGTATTCCGAATGTCATTACATTCAGTTTTTCCTCCAACACTTCAAGGTATTTTATCCTATCTGTGTTCTTCGGAATTCTGATGTATTTCCGATCTTTTTTCCTTTTAGATCCATAGCGAACATCAAATGAAATGGCTCTGTGATCCGACAATGTAGCCTGATCCATTACCCTCCAATTTGATATTCTTTCAATTATCTGGCTACTGCACAGGGTAACATCGATCACTTCCATTCGTCTCACATCGACGAAGGTTGGCTCTGTTCCCCGGCTTAAGATAGCTAGATCCTTGCATGATTCAAATTCGAATAAGGCTTCTCCTCTGTAATTATCGTTGGTGCTGCCTCACACTGTATTATGTGCATTGGCATCACAACCAATTATTAGATCCTCGTTCCTGCTCCTGCATGCATTCACCAGAGACTCTAACTCTCTTGTCGGAGGAGGTTCTGGAGAATCATACGGCAGGTGTGCAGATGCTATGACAAAACTTCCCGCACCTGATCCTACTCGTACTGTTGCAAGGTCTGGGGCACACAGATCCGGCAATTTAAATGCTTGAACTCCGTGCCTCACCAAGATACAGGACCTAATTCTTCCGCTAGTTTGCGCATAATGCAACTCAGCCATGCTATTTGGGAGACCTCTAATCTTTCCTCTAAAGATCCAAGGCTCCTGTATCAGGGCTATATCAAACGAATCCTCATCAAAACATTTGGTCATCATTGCCGATGCTGCTTTGCTGTGATGAAGGTTCAATTGAATCACCCTCAGCTTTTCCCGGTACGGGAAAACATATTAATTATAATACATATATTCACTGCAAGCAAATTAACTGTCAACCGTCAAAATTCAAATTTCCCTAGTGAACATGCCCAAGCCAGTTTTCCAGGATATTTGAAAATTTTATAAATTTTGGTGGTGAATTCACCAATTTTCCGGCATCTTCCGGGTGAATTTACGAACTCACTTAGGCTAGTATAGAAATGAGAATGTATGAGTGACTTCATGAATTTTTCGGGAAAACAGCTTGTAGGCGGCCGCCTTTCCACTGGAAAGATATATATCTCTGTATTCCATTATCTTTGCTTTTCATGCAAAAAACCAAATGCATTGCCTACAATTTTAACAGAAGGCAGATCAGTGGCAGCAATTTGGTAACCATTACGATGGCAAGGGGAGACGGAAGGAAGAAGGGACAAGGCAGCAGTTTAAGAACTTGTTCATCGTTGGGGATTTCCCCAAAGGGAAGTTATGCCGAAACATCAAATGTCAACTGTCAAATAATGTAAACAAAAATCATATAAAAGAGCGTTGGCTTCTCAAATAAAATATAATTTTGTTTATACCGCTTTAAAAAGCGGTGGTTTTTATTTTACGGAATTGTTTAAAGCGTTTTTCTTATAAAAAATATCTTATTTCGACCTTCGACCCCGAATTTTAGCATGCAATTGGGACCTTTAACACTTTATTTCTAATGGTGTACCCAAGGTCTCCACCAAAATTTAGCTCTGTGGGAATTTTTGTAGTTTGAAATGTCTTTTTTGACCGGACTATAAGTTACGTCAGATACGAAACTACTAGAAAAAAAACGTTTATGTATTTCGAAGTATATGTTTTGCTGTGAGTTATGTGAGTATAGAGTGTAGTAGTATCGAATTGTAAAACAAAAGCAATAAATGACCTTCAAAATCAATTTGAGTTTGTGTTTGTATTTATTTTGTCGGGAAGCTGTCTTCGGTGGTATTTTGTTGACGACGACTTGAACTGTTATGGACAACAAATAAACTAAGACTGCAGACGGACTGAAATTTTAAATTTTTCTTTTTTTTTTTGCTCTCAAAGTGGTAAATCAGTTACATAAAGAAACAGGGACACACTGTTGCTTTCCTCTGCTCCCGCAGTTTCAGTCTATCCTAGGGACTTTGCTGGAAAACTTGGAGAAGAAGACAACAACACACTAAGTAGTGCAATGCTGCAAGTTACGATGACTCTCATCGAACATGGCCACTGTACACATGGAGCTAAGATGACAATACAAAATGAAAATGAAAATTGTAATTTGTGATAGAAAAGTAAAAATGGTGATGTGAAAGAGATAGAAATAGAAAAGACGCAATACAAACAGAGCTCCAATAGAAAGGGAGAGATAGCTGAGGGACGTGGCATGCCAGCGCTGCTCGATTTTACTCGCCGGAAATGGGGGTGGTTCTTGCCCCAAACTCAACCGAACCTATCACAAAAACATTAATCATGGCAAAAAAAATTTCTTCCTGCTGACATCGGACGGACGGTTACCACTGTGAGAAGCGCTCGTTGATGTGGTGAGCGCGGCCAATACCCACCCTACCTGGACATTCATGGCCTAGGAACTTGCACGTTGAACAGTTGGTCCAAAACAGTTCAATTCATCCGCCGAGAGATATGTAGCTTACTTACGTTACTCCATCCCCTGAAAACTTAGAACTCAAAGGGACATCATGCGATCAGATGCCCCAGGATAACACCAAAATTTTCATCCAAAAATAGCGTGCGTTTTGAATTTATTGGAATTATTGGTCATCAAATAAATTATATATTACCAAAAAAATTATTGAAAAAAAAATGTAAACATCATCTAAAGCAAACAATAAATAAAAAAATTATCGAAAATTGCTCTAGAACTCTTTGGGAACTTGAACTTGCTGCGGTAACATTTTTCGCAACAAGGTCCACTCTTTGTCCCTTCTTCGCTCCACCCCTGTCCCTCTTTTATTTGGGGTGAACCGCTTGAGGTCCTGGAACGTGTATGGGCATCCGAGGTCCCATCAGCACCTGGACCACATCCCCGGAGCCATAAGCGTACCCTCCGAGCAGGTTTTCATGCGGGTGAAAATGGCTATGACCTTTTACCCAACAGACGGACGGTCTGTTTAGCCACGAGATCCGGTTGCGTAGGGAGACGCGCTTCCGTCGATAAGGGTCGAGACGAGTCTGTTGGTGAGCCTGGCAGGCCGCCAGGAGACTCCCACTGACCCCAAGGAACAGCCAAAGCAGACGGACGGTCTCTAGAGGAGGATGAGGGGGGGAAGACGACCCACTTAACAAAAACTCCATCGTGGGACCCCTAGACACGAAACACTATGTCTAGCTGCCGGGTGTGGTGCACAACAAAC
This sequence comes from Cheilosia variabilis, assembly GCA_951230905.1. NCBI lineage: Eukaryota > Metazoa > Arthropoda > Insecta > Diptera > Syrphidae > Cheilosia > Cheilosia variabilis. The sequence goes on from OX579676.1 coordinate 84,442,099, forward strand.
ACCAAAACACTCCAACGAGCGTCACATAACATCCATATGCAACGAAAACAATATGTTCTATGGGTGGAGGGACGACGATCCCTTTTTCTCGAATCAACCTGCCGCTGGAGCAACGAAGGACCAGCAGGGGAGTGTAGGCGGACGGCCAACTAAATAGGCACTCTTCAACACAAAAACGAAACTGGTAGAACTACCACACTATCGGTAGGGAGTCTCGGTTGATGGGCATAGGGAAGACGATCCCTAAGTCAAGGTCCCGACGATTAAGCAACGAAGGAGCAGCAGAGAGCGTGGGCGGACGGCTGATGGAAAGAAAACAACACACACATAAAACGGAACAAAATCACAAAGCGCGGCTTCGAAAAATGCAAGAGGGTCACGAACGACGGGACCTCAAAATCAGAAAAACAATTCACTAGCACTGAGCTGTAATAACAGATGCGAAGACAGAGATCACTTCTGCAAAACAACGAAAGACCGAACGAAGATCAGCCTCAGCGATAATTAAATCTATTGTGAGCCTACTATCCGCAAGTCCCATCCCCGAAATCTGTGCGAGAGTCAACCGAACGAGTTTAATTAGTCGCGAAAACAAAACAACCCAGTGGGTTAACCCTACGTTTTTCCAAGGCTTGTTTCAGACTTTCAAAGCATATCTTATCGAAGGCACCTTCAATGTCCATTATAGTGGTCATCGCAATGCCCCCGGTATTTAGCTCTTCCTCCGCAACGCGTACTACTTGATGTAGCGCTGTTTCTGTAGACATACCTACCCTGTATGCATGCTGTCTACTAATTAAAGGATACATCTTAAGCGCAGTACTCTCCATATAGTCCACCATCACCCTTTCCATTATTTTTAACAGGAAGGATGTTAAGCTGACTGGTCTGAATGACTTTGCCTCGGTGTAGTCCTTTTTTCCCGGTTTTGGAAGGAAGACCACATTTGCTTCCCTCCAAGTTATCGGGATATAGCCTATTGCTAGGCATGCAACGTATATATTCCTGAGCCTTGGTGCAATTACGTCTATACCCCATTGCATTAGACCTGGAAATATACCATCCGGCCCCGCAGTTTTGAAGGGTGAGAATGTTGCTATCGCACCCTTGATAGCTTGAGGTGTCACGATCCGTTCTGCTTCCGTCCTATCCATCCTGTTCGCTCCTTGTTTCCTTGGAGCCTAGGGCTGATCTGACTTATAGCTTCCTGGAAAGTGTACCTCCATTAGGACCTCATTTGTGTGATCCAGTGTTTCCATCATCTCCCCCGGTCTATTACGAATGAGTCCGATCTTGGAAACTGGATCTCTCGAGACAATCTTTTGTAGTCTACTGACTTCAAATGTACTCCTCATACTCGAGCAAAAGTCCCTCCATGACTCCGTTTTACGTCGTCGGAGAGTAACGTTAAGCTCTTTCTTTTTCGCCTTATATTCATCCCATGCTTCGGGTTCTCCCCTCCTCATGGCGTGATTGAAGGCCTTCCTCGCAGCCTTTTTTAGCTTTTCAAGTTCCCGGCACCACCAAGGCGCAGGATCTTGTTTTTCCACTAAAGTAGGTATACAAGCCACTCGGTACGCAACTTCAACAGCTGATTGCAGATGCTTCAGCTGTGATTCTACATGCCAAGTGTTTTTCGGTATTCCGAATGTCATTACATTCAGTTTTTCCTCCAACACTTCAAGGTATTTTATCCTATCTGTGTTCTTCGGAATTCTGATGTATTTCCGATCTTTTTTCCTTTTAGATCCATAGCGAACATCAAATGAAATGGCTCTGTGATCCGACAATGTAGCCTGATCCATTACCCTCCAATTTGATATTCTTTCAATTATCTGGCTACTGCACAGGGTAACATCGATCACTTCCATTCGTCTCACATCGACGAAGGTTGGCTCTGTTCCCCGGCTTAAGATAGCTAGATCCTTGCATGATTCAAATTCGAATAAGGCTTCTCCTCTGTAATTATCGTTGGTGCTGCCTCACACTGTATTATGTGCATTGGCATCACAACCAATCATTAGATCCTCGTTCCTGCTCCTGCATGCATTCACCAGAGACTCTAACTCTCTTGTCGGAGGAGGTTCTGGAGAATCATACGGCAGGTGTGCAGATGCTATGACAAAACTTCCCGCACCTGATCCTACTCGTACTGTTGCAAGGTCTGGGGCACACAGATCCGGCAATTTAAATGCTTGAACTCCGTGCCTCACCAAGATACAGGACCTAATTCTTCCGCTAGTTTGCGCATAATGCAACTCAGCCATGCTATTTGGGAGACCTCTAATCTTTCCTCTAAAGATCCAAGGCTCCTGTATCAGGGCTATATCAAACGAATCCTCATCAAAACATTTGGTCATCATTGCCGATGCTGCTTTGCTGTGATGAAGGTTCAATTGAATCACCCTCAGCTTTTCCCGGTACGGGAAAACATATTAATTATAATACATATATTCACTGCAAGCAAATTAACTGTCAACCGTCAAAATTCAAATTTCCCTAGTGAACATGCCCAAGCCAGTTTTCCAGGATATTTGAAAATTTTATAAATTTTGGTGGTGAATTCACCAATTTTCCGGCATCTTCCGGGTGAATTTACGAACTCACTTAGGCTAGTATAGAAATGAGAATGTATGAGTGACTTTATGAATTTTTCGGGAAAACAGCTTGTAGGCAGCCGCCTTTCCACTGGAAAGATATATATCTCTGTATTCCATTATCTTTGCTTTTCATGCAAAAAACCACATGCATTGCCTACAATTTTAACAGAAGGCAGATCAGTGGCAGCAATTTGGTAACCATTACGATGGCAAGGGGAGACAGAAGGAAGAAGGGACAAGGCAGAAGTTTAAGAACTTGTTCATCGTTGGGGATTTCCCCAAAGGGAAGTTATGCCGAAACATCAAATGTCAACTGTCAAATAATGTAAACAAAAATCATATAAGAGCGTTGGCTTCTCAAATAAAATATAATTTTGTTTATACCGCTTTAAAAAGCGGTGGTTTTTATTTTACGGAATTGTTTAAAGCGTTTTTCTTATAAAAAATATCTAATTTCGACCTTCGACCCCGAATTTTAGCATGCAATTGGGACCTTTAACACTTTATTTCTAATGGTGTACCCAAGGTCTCCACCAAAATTTAGCTCTGTGGGAATTTTTGTAGTTTGAAATGTCTTTTTTGACCGGACTATAAGTTACGTCAGATACGAAACTACTAGAAAAAAAACGTTTATGTATTTCGAAGTATATGTTTTGCTGTGAGTTATGTGAGTATAGAGTGTAGTAGTATCGAATTGTAAAACAAAAGCAATAAATGACCTTCAAAATCAATTTGAGTTTGTGTTTGTATTTATTTTGTCGGGAAGCTGTCTTCGGTGGTATTTTGTTGACGACGACTTGAACTGTTATGGACAACAAATAAACTAAGACTGCAGACGGACTGAAATTTTAAATTTTTCTTTTTTTTTTGCTCTCAAAGTGGTAAATCAGTTACATAAAGAAACAGGGACACACTGTTGCTTTCCTCTGCTCCCGCAGTTCCAGTCTATCCTAGGGACTTTGCTGGAAAACTTGGAGAAGAAGACAACAACACACTAATAATAGTGCAATGCTGCAAGTTACGATGACTCTCATCGAACATGGCCACTGTACACATGGAGCTAAGATGACAATACAAAATGAAAATGAAAATTGTAATTTGTGATAGAAAAGTAAAAATGGTGATGTGAAAGAGATAGAAATAGAAAAGACGCAATACAAACAGAGCTCCAATAGAAAGGGAGAGATAGCTGAGGGACGTGGCATGCCAGCGCTGCTCGATTTTACTCGCCGGAAATGGGGGTGGTTCTTGCCCCAAACTCAACCGAACCTATCACAAAAACATTAATCATGGCAAAAAAAAATGTCTTCCTGCTGACATCGGACGGACGGTTACCACTGTGAGAAGCGCTCGTTGATGTGGTGAGCGCGGCCAATACCCACCCTACCTGGACATTCATGGCCTAGGAACTTGCACGTTGAACAGTTGGTCCAAAACAGTTCAATTCATCCGCCGAGAGATATGTAGCTTACTTACGTTACTCCATCCCCTGAAAACTTAGAACTCAAAGGGACATCATGCGATCAGATGCCCCAGGATAACACCAAAATTTTCATCCAAAAATAGCGTGCGTTTTGAATTTATTGGAATTATTGGTCATCAAATAAATTATATATTACCAAAAAAATTATTGAAAAAAAAATGTAAACATCATCTAAAGCAAACAATAAATAAAAAAATTATCGAAAATTGCTGTAGAACTCTTTGGGAACTTGAACTTGCTGCGGTAACATTTTTCGCAACAAGGTCCACTCTTTGTCCCTTCTTCGCTCCACCCCTGTCCCTCTTTTATTTGGGGTGAACCGCTTGAGGTCCTGGGACGTGTATGGGCATCCGAGGTCCCATCAGCACCTGGACCACATCCCCGGAGCCATAAGCGTACCCTCCGAGCAGGTTTTCATGCGGGTGAAAATGGCTATGACCTTTTACCCAACAGACGGACGGTCTGTTTAGCCACGAGATCCGGTTGCGTAGGGAGACGCGCTTCCGTCGATAAGGGTCGAGACGAGTCTGTTGGTGAGCCTGGCAGGCCGCCAGGAGACTCCCACTGACCCCAAGGAACAGCCAAAGCAGACGGACGGTCTCTAGAGGAGGATGAGGAGGGGAAGACGACCCACTTAACAAAAACTCCATCGTGGGACCCCTAGACACGAAACACTATGTCTAGCTGCCGGGTGTGGTGCACAACAAACACCAAAACACTCCAACGAGCGTCACATAACATCTATATGCGACGAAAACAATATGTTCTATGGGTGGAGGGACGACGATCCCTTTTTCTCGAATCAACCTGCCGCTGGAGCAACGAAGGAGCAGCAGGGGAGTGTAGGCGGACGGCCAACTAAATAGGCACTCTTCAACACAAAAACGAAACTGGTAGAACTACCACACTATCGGTAGGGAGTCTCGGTTGATGGGCATAGGGAAGACGATCCCTAAGTCAAGGTCCCGACGATTAAGCAACGAAGGAGCAGCAGAGAGCGTGGGCGGACGGCTGACGGAAAGAAAACAACACACACATAAAACAGAACAAAATCACAAAGCGCGGCTTCGAAAAATGCAAGAGGGTCACGAACGACGGGACCTCAAAATCAGAAAAACAATTCACTAGCACTGAGCTGTAATAACAGATGCGAAGACAGAGATCACTTCTGCAAAACAACGAAAGACCGAACGAAGATCAGCCTCAGCGATAATTAAATCTATTGTGAGCCTACTATCCGCAAGTCCCATCCCCGAAATCTGTGCGAGAGTCAACCGAACGAGTTTAATTAGTCGCGAAAACAAAACAACCCAGTGGGTTAACCCTACGTTTTTCCAAGGCTTGTTTCAGACTTTCAAAGCATATCTTATCGAAGGCACCTTCAATGTCCATTATAGTGGTCATCGCAATGCCCCCGGTATTTAGCTCTTCCTCCGCAACGCGTACTACTTGATGTAGCGCTGTTTCTGTAGACATACCTACCCTGTATGCATGCTGTCTACTAATTAAAGGATACATCTTAAGCGCAGTACTCTCCATATAGTCCACCATCACCCTTTCCATTATTTTTAACAGGAAGGATGTTAAGCTGACTGGTCTGAATGACTTTGCCTCGGTGTAGTCCTTTTTTCCCGGTTTTGGAAGGAAGACCACATTTGCTTCCCTCCAAGTTATCGGGATATAGCCTATTGCTAGGCATGCAACGTATATATTCCTGAGCCTTGGTGCAATTACGTCTATACCCCATTGCATTAGACCTGGAAATATACCATCCGGCCCCGCAGTTTTGAAGGGTGAGAATGTTGCTATCGCACCCTTGATAGCTTGAGGTGTCACGATCCGTTCTGCTTCCGTCCTATCCATCCTGTTCGCTCCTTGTTTCCTTGGAGCCTAGGGCTGATCTGACTTATAGCTTCCTGGAAAGTGTACCTCCATTAGGACCTCATTTGTGTGATCCAGTGTTTCCATCATCTCCCCCGGTCTATTACGAATGAGTCCGATCTTGGAAACTGGATCTCTCGAGACAATCTTTCGTAGTCTACTGACTTCAAATGTACTCCTCATACTCGAGCAAAAGTCCCTCCATGACTCCCTTTTACGTCGTCGGAGAGTAACGTTAAGCTCTTTCTTTTTCGCCTTATATTCATCCCATGCTTCGGGTTCTCCCCTCCTCATGGCGTGATTGAAGGCCTTCCTCGCAGCCTTTTTTAGCTTTTCAAGTTCCCGGCACCACCAAGGCGCAGGATCTTGTTTTTCCACTAAAGTAGGTATACAAGCCACTCGGTACGCAACTTCAACAGCTGATTGCAGATGCTTCAGCTGTGATTCTACATGCCAAGTGTTTTTCGGTATTCCGAATGTCATTACATTCAGTTTTTCCTCCAACACTTCAAGGTATTTTATCCTATCTGTGTTCTTCGGAATTCTGATGTATTTCCGATCTTTTTTCCTTTTAGATCCATAGCGAACATCAAATGAAATGGCTCTGTGATCCGACAATGTAGCCTGATCCATTACCCTCCAATTTGATATTCTTTCAATTATCTGGCTACTGCACAGGGTAACATCGATCACTTCCATTCGTCTCACATCGACGAAGGTTGGCTCTGTTCCCCGGCTTAAGATAGCTAGATCCTTGCATGATTCAAATTCGAATAAGGCTTCTCCTCTGTAATTATCGTTGGTGCTGCCTCACACTGTATTATGTGCATTGGCATCACAACCAATCATTAGATCCTCGTTCCTGCTCCTGCATGCATTCACCAGAGACTCTAACTCTCTTGTCGGAGGAGGTTCTGGAGAATCATACGGCAGGTGTGCAGATGCTATGACAAAACTTCCCGCACCTGATCCTACTCGTACTGTTGCAAGGTCTGGGGCACACAGATCCGGCAATTTAAATGCTTGAACTCCGTGCCTCACCAAGATACAGGACCTAATTCTTCCGCTAGTTTGCGCATAATGCAACTCAGCCATGCTATTTGGGAGACCTCTAATCTTTCCTCTAAAGATCCAAGGCTCCTGTATCAGGGCTATATCAAACGAATCCTCATCAAAACATTTGGTCATCATTGCCGATGCTGCTTTGCTGTGATGAAGGTTCAATTGAATCACCCTCAGCTTTTCCCGGTACGGGAAAACATATTAATTATAATACATATATTCACTGCAAGCAAATTAACTGTCAACCGTCAAAATTCAAATTTCCCTAGTGAACATGCCCAAGCCAGTTTTCCAGGATATTTGAAAATTTTATAAATTTTGGTGGTGAATTCACCAATTTTCCGGCATCTTCCGGGTGAATTTACGAACTCACTTAGGCTAGTATAGAAATGAGAATGTATGAGTGACTTTATGAATTTTTCGGGAAAACAGCTTGTAGGCAGCCGCCTTTCCACTGGAAAGATATATATCTCTGTATTCCATTATCTTTGCTTTTCATGCAAAAAACCACATGCATTGCCTACAATTTTAACAGAAGGCAGATCAGTGGCAGCAATTTGGTAACCATTACGATGGCAAGGGGAGACAGAAGGAAGAAGGGACAAGGCAGAAGTTTAAGAACTTGTTCATCGTTGGGGATTTCCCCAAAGGGAAGTTATGCCGAAACATCAAATGTCAACTGTCAAATAATGTAAACAAAAATCATATAAGAGCGTTGGCTTCTCAAATAAAATATAATTTTGTTTATACCGCTTTAAAAAGCGGTGGTTTTTATTTTACGGAATTGTTTAAAGCGTTTTTCTTATAAAAAATATCTAATTTCGACCTTCGACCCCGAATTTTAGCATGCAATTGGGACCTTTAACACTTTATTTCTAATGGTGTACCCAAGGTCTCCACCAAAATTTAGCTCTGTGGGAATTTTTGTAGTTTGAAATGTCTTTTTTGACCGGACTATAAGTTACGTCAGATACGAAACTACTAGAAAAAAAACGTTTATGTATTTCGAAGTATATGTTTTGCTGTGAGTTATGTGAGTATAGAGTGTAGTAGTATCGAATTGTAAAACAAAAGCAATAAATGACCTTCAAAATCAATTTGAGTTTGTGTTTGTATTTATTTTGTCGGGAAGCTGTCTTCGGTGGTATTTTGTTGACGACGACTTGAACTGTTATGGACAACAAATAAACTAAGACTGCAGACGGACTGAAATTTTAAATTTTTCTTTTTTTTTTTGCTCTCAAAGTGGTAAATCAGTTACATAAAGAAACAGGGACACACTGTTGCTTTCCTCTGCTCCCGCAGTTCCAGTCTATCCTAGGGACTTTGCTGGAAAACTTGGAGAAGAAGACAACAACACACTAATAATAGTGCAATGCTGCAAGTTACGATGACTCTCATCGAACATGGCCACTGTACACATGGAGCTAAGATGACAATACAAAATGAAAATGAAAATTGTAATTTGTGATAGAAAAGTAAAAATGGTGATGTGAAAGAGATAGAAATAGAAAAGACGCAATACAAACAGAGCTCCAATAGAAAGGGAGAGATAGCTGAGGGACGTGGCATGCCAGCGCTGCTCGATTTTACTCGCCGGAAATGGGGGTGGTTCTTGCCCCAAACTCAACCGAACCTATCACAAAAACATTAATCATGGCAAAAAAAAATGTCTTCCTGCTGACATCGGACGGACGGTTACCACTGTGAGAAGCGCTCGTTGATGTGGTGAGCGCGGCCAATACCCACCCTACCTGGACATTCATGGCCTAGGAACTTGCACGTTGAACAGTTGGTCCAAAACAGTTCAATTCATCCGCCGAGAGATATGTAGCTTACTTACGTTACTCCATCCCCTGAAAACTTAGAACTCAAAGGGACATCATGCGATCAGATGCCCCAGGATAACACCAAAATTTTCATCCAAAAATAGCGTGCGTTTTGAATTTATTGGAATTATTGGTCATCAAATAAATTATATATTACCAAAAAAATTATTGAAAAAAAAATGTAAACATCATCTAAAGCAAACAATAAATAAAAAAATTATCGAAAATTGCTCTAGAACTCTTTGGGAACTTGAACTTGCTGCGGTAACATTTTTCGCAACAAGGTCCACTCTTTGTCCCTTCTTCGCTCCACCCCTGTCCCTCTTTTATTTGGGGTGAACCGCTTGAGGTCCTGGGACGTGTATGGGCATCCGAGGTCCCATCAGCACCTGGACCACATCCCCGGAGCCATAAGCGTACCCTCCGAGCAGGTTTTCATGCGGGTGAAAATGGCTATGACCTTTTACCCAACAGACGGACGGTCTGTTTAGCCACGAGATCCGGTTGCGTAGGGAGACGCGCTTCCGTCGATAAGGGTCGAGACGAGTCTGTTGGTGAGCCTGGAAGGCCGCCAGGAGACTCCCACTGACCCCAAGGAACAGCCAAAGCAGACGGACGGTCTCTAGAGGAGGATGAGGAGGGGAAGACGACCCACTTAACAAAAACTTCATCGTGGGACCCCTAGACACGAAACACTATGTCTAGCTGCCGGGTGTGGTGCACAACAAACACCAAAACACTCCAACGAGCGTCACATAACATCTATATGCGACGAAAACAATATGTTCTATGGGTGGAGGGACGACGATCCCTTTTTCTCGAATCAACCTGCCGCTGGAGCAACGAAGGAGCAGCAGGGGAGTGTAGGCGGACGGCCAACTAAATAGGCACTCTTCAACACAAAAACGAAACTGGTAGAACTACCACACTATCGGTAGGGAGTCTCGGTTGATGGGCATAGGGAAGACGATCCCTAAGTCAAGGTCCCGACGATTAAGCAACGAAGGAGCAGCAGAGAGCGTGGGCGGACGGCTGACGGAAAAAAAACAACACACACATAAAACAGAACAAAATCACAAAGCGCGGCTTCGAAAAATGCAAGAGGGTCACGAACGACGGGACCTCAAAATCAGAAAAACAATTCACTAGCACTGAGCTGTAATAACAGATGCGAAGACAGAGATCACTTCTGCAAAACAACGAAAGACCGAACGAAGATCAGCCTCAGCGATAATTAAATCTATTGTGAGCCTACTATCCGCAAGTCCCATCCCCGAAATCTGTGCGAGAGTCAACCGAACGAGTTTAATTAGTCGCGAAAACAAAACAACCCAGTGGGTTAACCCTACGTTTTTCCAAGGCTTGTTTCAGACTTTCAAAGCATATCTTATCGAAGGCACCTTCAATGTCCATTATAGTGGTCATCGCAATGCCCCCGGTATTTAGCTCTTCCTCCGCAACGCGTACTACTTGATGTAGCGCTGTTTCTGTAGACATACCTACCCTGTATGCATGCTGTCTACTAATTAAAGGATACATCTTAAGCGCAGTACTTTCCATATAGTCCACCATCACCCTTTCCATTATTTTTAACAGGAAGGATGTTAAGCTGACTGGTCTGAATGACTTTGCCTCGGTGTAGTCCTTTTTTCCCGGTTTTGGAAGGAAGACCACATTTGCTTCCCTCCAAGTTATCGGGATATAGCCTATTGCTAGGCATGCAACGTATATATTCCTGAGCCTTGGTGCAATTACGTCTATACCCCATTGCATTAGACCTGGAAATATACCATCCGGCCCCGCAGTTTTGAAGGGTGAGAATGTTGCTATCGCACCCTTGATAGCTTGTGGTGTCACGATCCGTTCTGCTTCCGTCCTATCCATCCTGTTCGCTCCTTGTTTCCTTGGAGCCTAGGGCTGATCTGACTTATAGCTTCCTGGAAAGTGTACCTCCATTAGGACCTCATTTGTGTGATCCAGTGTTTCCACCATCTCCCCAGGTCTATTACGAATGAGTCCGATCTTGGAAACTGGATCTCTCGAGACAATCTTTTGTAGTCTACTGACTTCAAATGTACTCCTCATACTCGAGCAAAAGTCCCTCCATGACTCCCTTTTACGTCGTCGCAGAGTAACGTTAAGCTCTTTCTTTTTCGCCTTATATTCATCCCATGCTTCGGGTTCTCCCCTCCTCATGGCGTGATTGAAGGCCTTCCTCGCAGCCTTTTTTAGCTTTTCAAGTTCCCGGCACCACCAAGGCGCAGGATCTTGTTTTTCCACTAAAGTAGGTATACAAGCCACTCGGTACGCAACTTCAACAGCTGATTGCAGATGCTTCAGCTGTGATTCTACATGCCAAGTGTTTTTCGGTATTCCGAATGTCATTACATTCAGTTTTTCCTCCAACACTTCAAGGTATTTTATCCTATCTGTGTTCTTCGGAATTCTGATGTATTTCCGATCTTTTTTCCTTTTAGATCCATAGCGAACATCAAATGAAATGGCTCTGTGATCCGACAATGTAGCCTGATCCATTACCCTCCAATTTGATATTCTTTCAATTATCTGGCTACTGCACAGGGTAACATCGATCACTTCCATTCGTCTCACATCGACGAAGGTTGGCTCTGTTCCCCGGCTTAAGATAGCTAGATCCTTGCATGATTCAAATTCGAATAAGGCTTCTCCTCTGTAATTATCGTTGGTGCTGCCTCACACTGTATTATGTGCATTGGCATCACAACCAATTATTAGATCCTCGTTCCTGCTCCTGCATGCATTCACCAGAGACTCTAACTCTCTTGTCGGAGGAGGTTCTGGAGAATCATACGGCAGGTGTGCAGATGCTATGACAAAACTTCCCGCACCTGATCCTACTCGTACTGTTGCAAGGTCTGGGGCACACAGATCCGGCAATTTAAATGCTTGAACTCCGTGCCTCACCAAGATACAGGACCTAATTCTTCCGCTAGTTTGCGCATAATGCAACTCAGCCATGCTATTTGGGAGACCTCTAATCTTTCCTCTAAAGATCCAAGGCTCCTGTATCAGGGCTATATCAAACGAATCCTCATCAAAACATTTGGTCATCATTGCCGATGCTGCTTTGCTGTGATGAAGGTTCAATTGAATCACCCTCAGCTTTTCCCGGTACGGGAAAACATATTAATTATAATACATATATTCACTGCAAGCAAATTAACTGTCAACCGTCAAAATTCAAATTTCCCTAGTGAACATGCCCAAGCCAGTTTTCCAGGATATTTGAAAATTTTATAAATTTTGGTGGTGAATTCACCAATTTTCCGGCATCTTCCGGGTGAATTTACGAACTCACTTAGGCTAGTATAGAAATGAGAATGTATGAGTGACTTCATGAATTTTTCGGGAAAACAGCTTGTAGGCAGCCGCCTTTCCACTGGAAAGATATATATCTCTGTATTCCATTATCTTTGCTTTTCATGCAAAAAACCAAATGCATTGCCTACAATTTTAACAGAAGGCAGATCAGTGGCAGCAATTTGGTAACCATTACGATGGCAAGGGGAGACGGAAGGAAGAAGGGACAAGGCAGCAGTTTAAGAACTTGTTCATCGTTGGGGATTTCCCCAAAGGGAAGTTATGCCGAAACATCAAATGTCAACTGTCAAATAATGTAAACAAAAATCATATAAAAGAGCGTTGGCTTCTCAAATAAAATATAATTTTGTTTATACCGCTTTAAAAAGCGGTGGTTTTTATTTTACGGAATTGTTTAAAGCGTTTTTCTTATAAAAAATATCTTATTTCGACCTTCGACCCCGAATTTTAGCATGCAATTGGGACCTTTAACACTTTATTTCTAATGGTGTACCCAAGGTCTCCACCAAAATTTAGCTCTGTGGGAATTTTTGTAGTTTGAAATGTCTTTTTTGACCGGACTATAAGTTACGTCAGATACGAAACTACTAGAAAAAAAACGTTTATGTATTTCGAAGTATATGTTTTGCTGTGAGTTATGTGAGTATAGAGTGTAGTAGTATCGAATTGTAAAACAAAAGCAATAAATGACCTTCAAAATCAATTTGAGTTTGTGTTTGTATTTATTTTGTCGGGAAGCTGTCTTCGGTGGTATTTTGTTGACGACGACTTGAACTGTTATGGACAACAAATAAACTAAGACTGCAGACGGACTGAAATTTTAAATTTTTCTTTTTTTTTTTGCTCTCAAAGTGGTAAATCAGTTACATAAAGAAACAGGGACACACTGTTGCTTTCCTCTGCTCCCGCAGTTTCAGTCTATCCTAGGGACTTTGCTGGAAAACTTGGAGAAGAAGACAACAACACACTAAGTAGTGCAATGCTGCAAGTTACGATGACTCTCATCGAACATGGCCACTGTACACATGGAGCTAAGATGACAATACAAAATGAAAATGAAAATTGTAATTTGTGATAGAAAAGTAAAAATGGTGATGTGAAAGAGATAGAAATAGAACAGACGCAATACAAACAGAGCTCCAATAGAAAGGGAGAGATAGCTGAGGGACGTGGCATGCCAGCGCTGCTCGATTTTACTCGCCGGAAATGGGGGTGGTTCTTGCCCCAAACTCAACCGAACCTATCACAAAAACATTAATCATGGCAAAAAAAATTTCTTCCTGCTGACATCGGACGGACGGTTACCACTGTGAGAAGCGCTCGTTGATGTGGTGAGCGCGGCCAATACCCACCCTACCTGGACATTCATGGCCTAGGAACTTGCACGTTGAACAGTTGGTCCAAAACAGTTCAATTCATCCGCCGAGAGATATGTAGCTTACTTACGTTACTCCATCCCCTGAAAACTTAGAACTCAAAGGGACATCATGCGATCAGATGCCCCAGGATAACACCAAAATTTTCATCCAAAAATAGCGTGCGTTTTGAATTTATTGGAATTATTGGTCATCAAATAAATTATATATTACCAAAAAAATTATTGAAAAAAAAATGTAAACATCATCTAAAGCAAACAATAAATAAAAAAATTATCGAAAATTGCTCTAGAACTCTTTGGGAACTTGAACTTGCTGCGGTAACATTTTTCGCAACAAGGTCCACTCTTTGTCCCTTCTTCGCTCCACCCCTGTCCCTCTTTTATTTGGGGTGAACCGCTTGAGGTCCTGGAACGTGTATGGGCATCCGAGGTCCCATCAGCACCTGGACCACATCCCCGCAGCCATAAGCGTACCCTCCGAGCAGGTTTTCATGCGGGTGAAAATGGCTATGACCTTTTACCCAACAGACGGACGGTCTGTTTAGCCACGAGATCCGGTTGCGTAGGGAGACGCGCTTCCGTCGATAAGGGTCGAGACGAGTCTGTTGGTGAGCCTGGCAGGCCGCCAGGAGACTCCCACTGACCCCAAGGAACAGCCAAAGCAGACGGACGGTCTCTAGAGGAGGATGAGGGGGGGAAGACGACCCACTTAACAAAAACTCCATCGTGGGACCCCTAGACACGAAACACTATGTCTAGCTGCCGGGTGTGGTGCACAACAAACACCAAAACACTCCAACGAGCGTCACATAACATCCATATGCGACGAAAACAATATTTTCTATGGGTGGAGGGACGACGATCCCTTTTTCTCGAATCAACCTGCCGCTGGAGCAACGAAGGACCAGCAGGGGAGTGTAGGCGGACGGCCAACTAAATAGGCACTCTTCAACACAAAAACGAAACTGGTAGAACTACCACACTATCGGTAGGGAGTCTCGGTTGATGGGCATAGGGAAGACGATCCCTAAGTCAAGGTCCCGACGATTAAGCAACGAAGGAGCAGCAGAGAGCGTGGGCGGACGGCTGATGGAAAGAAAACAACACACACATAAAACGGAACAAAATCACAAAGCGCGGCTTCGAAAAATGCAAGAGGGTCACGAACGACGGGACCTCAAAATCAGAAAAACAATTCACTAGCACTGAGCTGTAATAACAGATGCGAAGACAGAGATCACTTCTGCAAAACAACAAAAGACCGAACGAAGATCAGCCTCAGCGATAATTAAATCTATTGTGAGCCTACTATCCGCAAGTCCCATCCCCGAAATCTGTGCGAGAGTCAACCGAACGAGTTTAATTAGTCGCGAAAACAAAACAACCCAGTGGGTTAACCCTACGTTTTTCCAAGGCTTGTTTCAGACTTTCAAAGCATATCTTATCGAAGGCACCTTCAATGTCCATTATAGTGGTCATCGCAATGCCCCCGGTATTTAGCTCTTCCTCCGCAACGCGTACTACTTGATGTAGCGCTGTTTCTGTAGACATACCTACCCTGTATGCATGCTGTCTACTAATTAAAGGATACATCTTAAGCGCAGTACTCTCCATATAGTCCACCATCACCCTTTCCATTATTTTTAACAGGAAGGATGTTAAGCTGACTGGTCTGAATGACTTTGCCTCGGTGTAGTCCTTTTTTCCCGGTTTTGGAAGGAAGACCACATTTGCTTCCCTCCAAGTTATCGGGATATAGCCTATTGCTAGGCATGCAACGTATATATTCCTGAGCCTTGGTGCAATTACGTCTATACCCCATTGCATTAGACCTGGAAATATACCATCCGGCCCCGCAGTTTTGAAGGGTGAGAATGTTGCTATCGCACCCTTGATAGCTTGTGGTGTCACGATCCGTTCTGCTTCCGTCCTATCCATCCTGTTCGCTCCTTGTTTCCTTGGAGCCTAGGGCTGATCTGACTTATAGCTTCCTGGAAAGTGTACCTCCATTAGGACCTCATTTGTGTGATCCAGTGTTTCCACCATCTCCCCAGGTCTATTACGAATGAGTCCGATCTTGGAAACTGGATCTCTCGAGACAATCTTTTGTAGTCTACTGACTTCAAATGTACTCCTCATACTCGAGCAAAAGTCCCTCCATGACTCCCTTTTACGTCGTCGCAGAGTAACGTTAAGCTCTTTCTTTTTCGCCTTATATTCATCCCATGCTTCGGGTTCTCCCCTCCTCATGGCGTGATTGAAGGCCTTCCTCGCAGCCTTTTTTAGCTTTTCAAGTTCCCGGCACCACCAAGGCGCAGGATCTTGTTTTTCCACTAAAGTAGGTATACAAGCCACTCGGTACGCAACTTCAACAGCTGATTGCAGATGCTTCAGCTGTGATTCTACATGCCAAGTGTTTTTCGGTATTCCGAATGTCATTACATTCAGTTTTTCATCCAACACTTCAAGGTATTTTATCCTATCTGTGTTCTTCGGAATTCTGATGTATTTCCGATCTTTTTTCCTTTTAGATCCATAGCGAACATCAAATGAAATGGCTCTGTGATCCGACAATGTAGCCTGATCCATTACCCTCCAATTTGATATTCTTTCAATTATCTGGCTACTGCACAGGGTAACATCGATCACTTCCATTCGTCTCACATCGACGAAGGTTGGCTCTGTTCCCCGGTTTAAGATAGCTAGATCCTTGCATGATTCAATAAGGCTTCTCCTCTGTAATCGTTGGTGCTGCCTCACACTGTATTATGTGCATTGGCATCACAACCAATTATTAGATCCTCGTTCCTGCTCCTGCATGCATTCACCAGAGACTCTAACTCTCTTGTCGGAGGAGGTTCTGGAGAATCATACGGCAGGTGTGCAGATGCTATGACAAAACTTCCCGCACCTGATCCTACTCGTACTGTTGCAAGGTCTGGGGCACACAGATCCGGCAATTTAAATGCTTGAACTCCGTGCCTCACCAAGATACAGGACCTAATTCTTCCGCTAGTTTGCGCATAATGCAACTCAGCCATGCTATTTGGGAGACCTCTAATCTTTCCTCTAAAGATCCAAGGCTCCTGTATCAGGGCTATATCAAACGAATCCTCATCAAAACATTTGGTCATCATTGCCGATGCTGCTTTGCTGTGATGAAGGTTCAATTGAATCACCCTCAGCTTTTCCCGGTACGGGAAAACATATTAATTATAATACATATATTCACTGCAAGCAAATTAACTGTCAACCGTCAAAATTCAAATTTCCCTAGTGAACATGCCCAAGCCAGTTTTCCAGGATATTTGAAAATTTTATAAATTTTGGTGGTGAATTCACCAATTTTCCGGCATCTTCCGGGTGAATTTACGAACTCACTTAGGCTAGTATAGAAATGAGAATGTATGAGTGACTTCATGAATTTTTCGGGAAAACAGCTTGTAGGCAGCCTCCTTTCCACTGGAAAGATATAATTCTCTGTATTCTATTATCTTTGCTTTTCATGCAAAAAACCACATGCATTGCCTACAATTTTAACAGAAGGCAGATCAGTGGCAGCAATTTGGTAACCATTACGATGGCAAGGGGAGACAGAAGGAAGAAGGGACAAGGCAGCAGTTTAAGAACTTGTTCATCGTTGGGGATTCCCCAAAGGGAAGTTATGCCGAAACATCAAATGTCAACTGTCAAATAATGTAAACAAAAATCATTTAAAAGAGCGTTGGCTTCTCAAATAAAATATAATTTTGTTTATACCGCTTTAAAAAGCGGTGGTTTTTATTTTACGGAATTGTTTAAAGCGTTTTTCTTATAAGAACAGTTGGAACTGCGAAAATTTTTCTTTTTCTATTGTACCATAACAGAACGTGACTCCTTCAACTTTTAGCATCGCAATATCTAAGGAATGGTAATTCTTAGAAAAAGTATTAGGACTATTTTTGTAGATAATTTCAAGTTCTATAATTTTTTTCAGGGCTACTTTTTTGATAAAACTTACCGTTTTCGAAAAAAATCCAAAAATATCTAATTTCGACCTTCGACCCCGACTTTTAGCATGCAATTGGGACCTTTAACACTTTATTTCTAATGGTGTACCCAAGGTCTCCACCAAAATTTAGCTCTGTGGGAATTTTTGTAGTTTGAAATGTCTTTTTTGACCGGACTATAAGTTACTTCAGATACGAAACCACTAGAAAAAAAACGTTTATGTATTTCGAAGTATATGTTTTGCTGTGAGTATAGAGTGTTGAGTTTGTGTTTGTATTTA
Organism: Cheilosia variabilis; assembly: GCA_951230905.1. Lineage (NCBI taxonomy): Eukaryota > Metazoa > Arthropoda > Insecta > Diptera > Syrphidae > Cheilosia > Cheilosia variabilis. The sequence continues at coordinate 84,459,962 of OX579676.1, forward strand.
TTTTGTCGGGAAGCTGTCTTCGGTGGTATTTTGTTGACGACGACTTGAACTGTTATGGACAACAAATAAACTAAGACTGCAGACGGACTGAAATTTTAAATTTTTCTTTTTTTTTTTTGTTCTCAAAGTGGTAAATCAGTTAAATAAAGAAACAGGGACACACTGCTTTCCTCTGCTCCCGCAGTTCCAGTCTATCCTAGGGACTTTGCTGGAAAACTTGGAGAAGAAGACAACAACACACTAAGTAGTGCAATGCTGCAAGTTACGATGACTCTCATCGAACATGGCCACTGTACACATGGAGCTAAGATGACAATACAAAATGAAAATGAAAATTGTAATTTGTGATAGAAAAGTAAAAATGGTGATGTGAAAGAGATAGAAATAGAAAAGACGCAATACAAACAGAGCTCCAATAGAAAGGGAGAGATAGCTGAGGGACGTGGCATGCCAGCGCTGCTCGATTTTACTCGCCGGAAATGGGGGTGGTTCTTGCCCCACACTCAACCGAACCTATCACAAAAACATTAATTATGGCAAAAAAAATTTCTTCCTGCTGACATCGGACGGACGGTTACCACTGTGAGAAGCGCTCGTTGATGTGGTGAGCGCGGCCAATACCCACCCTACCTGGACATTCATTGCCTAGGAACTTGCACGTTGAACAGTTGGTCCAAAACAGTTCAATTCATCCGCCGAGAGATATGTAGCTTACTTACCTTACTCCATCCCCTGAAAACTTAGAACTCAAAGGGACATCATGCGATCAGATGCCCCAGGATAACACCAAAATTTTCATCCAAAAATAGCGTGCGTTTTGAATTTATTGGAATTATTGGTCATCATTATTTCCCTAGTGAACATGCCCAAGCCAGTTTTCCAGGATATTTGAAAATTTTATAAATTTTGGTGGTGAATTCACCAATTTTCCGGCATCTTCCGGGTGAATTTACGAACTCACTTAGGCTAGTATAGAAATGAGAATGTATGAGTGACTTCATGAATTTTTCGGGAAAACAGCTTGTAGGCAGCCGCCTTTCCACTGGAAAGATATATATCTCTGTATTCCATTATCTTTGCTTTTCATGCAAAAAACCACATGCATTGCCTACAATTTTAACAGAAGGCAGATCAGTGGCAGCAATTTGGTAACCATTACGACGGCAAGGGGAGACAGAAGGAAGAAGGGACAAGGCAGCAGTTTAAGAACTTGTTCATCGTTGGGGATTCCCAAAAGGGAAGTTATGCCGAAACATCAAATGTCAACTGTCAAATAATGTAAACAAAAATCATATAAAAGAGCGTTGGCTTCTCAAATAAAATATAATTTTGTTTATACCGCTTTAAAAAGCGGTGGTTTTTATTTTACGGAATTGTTTAAAGCGTTTTTCTTATAAGAACAGTTGGAACTGCGAAAATTTTTCTTTTTCTATTGTACCATAACAGAACGTGACTCCTTCAACTTTTAGCATCGCAATATCTAAGGAATGGTAATTCTTAGAAAAAGTATTAGGACTATTTTTGTAGATAATTTCAAGTTCTATAATTTTTGTCAGGGCTACTTTTTTGATAAAACTTACCGTTTTCGAAAAAAATCCAAAAATATCTAATTTCGACCTTCGACCCCGAATTTTAGCATGCAATTGGGACCTTTAACACTTTATTTCTAATGGTGTACCCAAGGTCTCCACCAAAATTTAGCTCTGTGGGAATTTTTGTAGTTTGAAATGTCTTTTTTGACCGGACTATAAGTTACTTCAGATACGAAACTACTAGAAAAAAAACGTTTATGTATTTCGAAGTATATGTTTTGCTGTGAGTATAGAGTGTAGTAGTATCGAATTGTAAAACAAAAGCAATAAATGACCTTCAAAATCAATTTGAGTTTGTGTTTGTATTTATTTTGTCGGGAAGCTGTCTTCGGTGGTATTTTGTTGACGACGACTTGAACTTTTTTTTTTTTTTTTAAATTTCTGACTCGCCAACGCGATAAAGAGGCACCTCGACCTGAGTAGATCTATTGTGCCATAGGATCAGAAAAAGGTTTGTTTAGGTTAATAGAGTTTCTACTTTCCTAATGTAGCTGATGATGATTTCAGCAGAGGATGTCTTTACTTCTTCTGGGCTTATAATTTCCCTGAGAAAGAAGTTCCTTCTGATACCACAGAGGGCTGGGCATTCACATAGAATATGCTCAGTTGTTTCGTCTTCTTCAAGACATAGGTGGCACTCCGAAGAGTCGGCTACATGTATTTTATTTAGGTGATATCGCAAACCATGGTGCCCTGTTAAGTAGCCAACTAGGTTTTTGACATCATGCCTACGTAGATTTAGAATCTTTCTGGCATTTTTTTTGAAGGGTTTGATCAACCTTCTGGCCTGTCTCAGGCCTGGGAGGCCTTCCCAAAGTGAGACACACTTGTTGTGCTCCCAGCTTTTTATGGCGAGGTTCGCCGCTGATTTAGGGATTGCACAGTAAGGTTCAGGTCCTGTAAAAGGTGTTTCCGAACCTTTTCTGGCCAGTTCGTCGGCCCTTTCATTTCCTTCAATTCCTTCGTGGCCAGTAACCCACCATATTTTGGTATTGTTTCTGGTGCAGAGTGTTTGGAGGGTATTGAAGCAGTGTAAGACTGATTTGGAGTCAATGATTGGTGAGCTAAGGGCATTTATAGCTGCTTGACTATCCGTGAATATATGGATGTTTGCGCCTTTTATACCTGATTTGTAAATGAGGCTTGCGCATTCTTTAATGGCATGGAGCTCTGCTTGAAATACGCTTGGGCTTTTTCCCATTGGTATTGCAATATTTTGGTTTGGTCCAAATATTCCGGCTCCGACCCCTGATTCCATTTTGGAACCATCCGTATACCACTTTATGCCTTTTTGGCAGTTTGGTGGGCTACCGCTAGCCCACGCCTCTCTATTAGTGATCTCCGTGGAGAATCCCCTGTTAAAACATAGTGTTTTTGGGAGGCGGTCTGTGATCGCGCAGATCACGTCAAGTTCTTTAATCTCCGAGAGAAGGTTTATCAGGTCCGAATGATCACCGATGTCCATCTCCTTCAATTGTAGCAGATTTGTTGAGCTACGTATTGCCACTTTTTTGATATAAATGACGACTTGAACTGTTATGGACAACAAATAAACTAAGACTGCAGACGGACTGAAATTTTAAATTTTTCTTTTTTTTTTTGCTCTCAAAGTGGTAAATCAGTTACATAAAGAAACAGGGACACACTGTTGCTTTCCTCTGCTCCCGCAGTTCTAGTCTATCGTAGGGACTTTGCTGGAAAACTTGGAGAAGAAGACAACAACACACTAAGTAGTGCAATGCTGCAAGTTACGATGACTCTCATCGAACATGGCCACTGTACACATGGAGCTAAGATGACAATACAAAATGAAAATGAAAATTGTAATTTGTGATAGAAAAGTAAAAATGGTGATTTGAAAGAGATAGAAATAGAAAAGACGCAATACAAACAGAGCTCCAATAGAAAGGGAGAGATAGCTGAGGGACGTGGCATGCCAGCGCTGCTCGATTTTACTCGCCGGAAATGGGGGTGGTTCTTGCCCCAAACTCAACCGAACCTATCACAAAAACATTAATCATGGCAAAAAAAATTTCTTCCTGCTGACATCGGACGGACGGTAACCACTGTGAGAAGCGCTCGTTGATGTGGTGAGCGCGGCCAATACCCACCCTACCTGGACATTCATGGCCTAGGAACTTGCACGTTGAACAGTTGGTCCAAAACAGTTCAATTCATCCGCCGAGAGATATGTAGCTTACTTACGTTACTCCATCCCCTGAAAACTTAGAACTCAAAGGGACATCATGCGATCAGATGCCCCAGGATAACACCAAAATTTTCATCCAAAAATAGCGTGCGTTTTGAATTTATTGGAATTATTGGTCATCAAATAAATTATATATTACCAAAAAAATTATTGAAAAAAAAATGTAAACATCATCTAAAGCAAACAATAAATAAAAAAATTATCGAAAATTGCTCTAGAAGTCTTTGGGAACTTGAACTTGCTGCGGTAACATTTTTCGCAACAAGGTCCACTCTTTGTCCCTTCTTCGCTCCACCCCTGTCCCTCTTTTATTTGGGGTGAACCGCTTGAGGTCCTGGGACGTGTATGGGCATCCGAGGTCCCATCAGCACCTGGACCACATCCCCGGAGCCATAAGCGTACCCTCCGAGCAGGTTTTCATGCGGGTGAAAATGGCTATGACCTTTTACCCAACAGACGGACGGTCTGTTTAGCCACGAGATCCGGTTGCGTAGGGAGACGCGCTTCCGTCGATAAGGGTCGAGACGAGTCTGTTGGTCCCGACGATTAAGCAACGAAGGAGCAGCAGAGAGCGTGGGCGGACGGCTGACGGAAAGAAAACAACACACACATAAAACAGAACAAAATCACAAAGCGCGGCTTCGAAAAATGCAAGAGGGTCACGAACGACGGGACCTCAAAATCAGAAAAACAATTCACTAGCACTGAGCTGTAATAACAGATGCGAAGACAGAGATCACTTCTGCAAAACAACGAACGACCGAACGAAGATCAGCCTCAGCGATAATTAAATCTATTGTGAGCCTACTATCCGCAAGTCCCATCCCCGAAATCTGTGCGAGAGTCAACCGAACGAGTTTAATTAGTCGCGAAAACAAAATAACCCAGTGGGTTAACCCTACGTTTTTCCAAGGCTTGTTTCAGACTTTCAAAGCATATCTTATCGAAGGCACCTTCAATGTCCATTATAGTGGTCATCGCAATGCCCCCGGTATTTAGCTCTTCCTCCGCAACGCGTACTACTTGATGTAGCGCTGTTTCTGTAGACATACCTACCCTGTATGCATGCTGTCTACTAATTAAAGGATACATCTTAAGCGCAGTACTCTCCATATAGTCCACCATCACCCTTTCCATTATTTTTAACAGGAAGGATGTTAAGCTGACTGGTCTGAATGACTTTGCCTCGGTGTAGTCCTTTTTTCCCGGTTTTGGAAGGAAGACCACATTTGCTTCCCTCCAAGTTATCGGGATATAGCCTATTGCTAGGCATGCAACGTATATATTCCTGAGCCTTGGTGCAATTACGTCTATACCCCATTGCATTAGACCTGGAAATATACCATCCGGCCCCGCAGTTTTGAAGGGTGAGAATGTTGCTATCGCACCCTTGATAGCTTGAGGTGTCACGATCCGTTCTGCTTCCGTCCTATCCATCCTGTTCGCTCCTTGTTTCCTTGGAGCCTAGGGCTGATCTGACTTATAGCTTCCTGGAAAGTGTACCTCCATTAGGACCTCATTTGTGTGATCCAGTGTTTCCATCATCTCCCCCGGTCTATTACGAATGAGTCCGATCTTGGAAACTGGATCTCTCGAGACAATCTTTTGTAGTCTACTGACTTCAAATGTACTCCTCATACTCGAGCAAAAGTCCCTCCATGACTCCCTTTTACGTCGTCGGAGAGTAACGTTAAGCTCTTTCTTTTTCGCCTTATATTCATCCCATGCTTCGGGTTCTCCCCTCCTCATGGCATGATTGAAGGCCTTCCTCGCAGCCTTTCTTAGCTTTTCAAGTTCCCGGCACCACCAAGGCGCAGGATCTTGTTTTTCCACTAAAGTAGGTATACAAGCCACTCGGTACGCAACTTCAACAGCTGATTGCAGATGCTTCAGCTGTGATTCTGCATGCCAAGTGTTTTTCGGTATTCCGAATGTCATTACATTCAGTTTTTCCTCCAACACTTCAAGGTATTTTATCCTATCTGTGTTCTTCGGAATTCTGATGTATTTCCGATCTTTTTTCCTTTTAGATCCATAGCGAACATCAAATGAAATGGCTCTGTGATCCGACAATGTAGCCTGATCCATTACCCTCCAATTTGATATTCTTTCAATTATCTGGCTACTGCACAGGGTAACATCGATCACTTCCATTCGTCTCACATCGACGAAGGTTGGCTCTGTTCCCCGGTTTAAGATAGCTAGATCCTTGCATGATTCAAATTCGAATAAGGCTTCTCCTCTGTAATTATCGTTGGTGCTGCCTCACACTGTATTATGTGCATTGGCATCACAACCAATTATTAGATCCTCGTTCCTGCTCCTGCATGCATTCACCAGAGACTCTAACTCTCTTGTCGGAGGAGGTTCTGGAGAATCATACGGCAGGTGTGCAGATGCTATGACAAAACTTCCCGCACCTGATCCTACTCGTACTGTTGCAAGGTCTGGGGCACACAGATCCGGCAATTTAAATGCTTGAACTCCGTGCCTCACCAAGATACAGGACCTAATTCTTCCGCTAGATTGCGCATAATGCAACTCAGCCATGCTATTTGGGAGACCTCTAATCTTTCCTCTAAAGATCCAAGGCTCCTGTATCAGGGCTATATCAAACGAATCCTCATCAAAACATTTGGTCATCATTGCCGATGCTGCTTTGCTGTGATGAAGGTTCAATTGAATCACCCTCAGCTTTTCCCGGTACGGGAAAACATATTAATTATAATACATATATTCACTGCAAGCAAATTAACTGTCAACCGTCAAAATTCAAATTTCCCTAGTGAACATGCCCAAGCCAGTTTTCCAGGATATTTAAAAATTTTATAAATTTTGGTGGTGAATTCACCAATTTTCCGGCATCTTCCGGGTGAATTTACGAACTCACTTAGGCTAGTATAGAAATGAGAATGGATGAGTGACTTCATGAATTTTTCGGGAAAACAGCTTGTAGGCAGCCGCCTTTCCACTGGAAAGATATATATCTCTGTATTCCATTATCTTTGCTTTTCATGCAAAAAACCACATGCATTGCCTACAATTTTAACAGAAGGCAGATCAGTGGCAGCAATTTGGTAACCATTACGATGGCAAGGGCCCCTATTGCAATTGTCAATTATCAATTGGTATTTGGTATTTATCAACCAATTTCTTAAATCGGTATTGTGATTGTCAATTGGTTGATTCATTGTCAATTTCTATTAATTTTTGATTGTGAATACAAAAATCGGTATTGCGAGTGTCAATTGTCATTGACTTTTCTGTCATTTCGTATCAATTTCTTTCAACTGGAAAAAACTGATTGATACAATTAAATTGTACAGGACTGCAATAAAATGTACGGTTTTTATGTAAAGTTTTTAGTTAATTTAACTGATTTGAACAATTTTACACAGGGCTAAGATAGTTAGCAACAAAATATAAGAAAAAGCATGAAGAATATTGAATATTATTCAAAGAAAAAATATGAAACAAAAAAAAACGAAATAAAAGAAATCAAGAGGGACAAATTACAAGCCTAAAGGAAAACAAAACAAATAAAGACGACCGAATTTTATTTAATTCTGTTCTAATTTAAACAAAAAATATCCACAGCAAACTAATAATAATTGTCGATAGCAAATGTCAAAGAGCGTATTTTATTCACAACAGTCAATTTCAGTCACAATGATCACAACCTTTATCAACTGAGTTACACAATACAAAAGTATCAATTGATTGATACATTTTACCAACTATCAATCGGTTGTTAATTGACAACCGCAATAAGGGTGAAGGGGAGACAGAAGGAAGAAGGGACAAGGCAGCAGTTTAAGAACTTGTTCATCGTTGGGGATTTCCCCAAAGGGAAGTTATGCCGAAACATCAAATGTCAACTGTCAAATAATGTAAACAAAAATCATATAAAAGAGCGTTGGCTTCTCAAATAAAATATAATTTTGTTTATACCGCTTTAAAAAGCGGTGGTTTTTATTTTACGGAATTGTTTAAAGCGTTTTTCTTATAAAAAATATCTAATTTCGACCTTCGACCCCGAATTTTAGCATGCAATTGGGACCTTTAACACTTTATTTCTAATGGTGTACCCAAGGTCTCCACCAAAATTTAGCTCTGTGGGAATTTTTGTAGTTTGAAATGTCTTTTTTGACCGGACTATAAGTTACGTCAGATACGAAACTACTAGAAAAAAAAGTTTATGTATTTCGAAGTATATGTTTTGCTGTGAGTTATGTGAGTATAGAGTGTAGTAGTATCGAATTGTAAAACAAAAGCAATAAATGACCTTCAAAATCAATTTGAGTTTGTGTTTGTATTTATTTTGTCGGGAAGCTGTCTTCGGTGGTATTTTGTTGACGACGACTTGAACTGTTATGGACAACAAATAAACTAAGACTGCAGACGGACTGAAATTTTAAATTTTTCTTTTTTTTTTCCTCTCAAAGTGGTAAATCAGTTACATAAAGAAACAGGGACACACTGTTGCTTTCCTCTGCTCCCGCAGTTCCAGTCTATCCTAGGGACTTTGCTGGAAAACTTGGAGAAGAAGACAACAACACACTAAGTAGTGCAATGCTGCAAGTTACGATGACTCTCATCGAACATGGCCACTGTACACATGGAGCTAAGATGACAATACAAAATGAAAATGAAAATTGTAATTTGTGATAGAAAAGTAAAAATGGTGATGTGAAAGAGATAGAAATAGAAAAGACGCAATACAAACAGAGCTCCAATAGAAAGGGAGAGATAGCTGAGGGACGTGGCATGCCAGCGCTGCTCGATTTTACTCGCCGGAAATGGGGGTGGTTCTTGCCCCAAACTCAACCGAACCTATCACAAAAACATTAATCATGGCAAAAAAAATTTCTTCCTGCTGACATCGGACGGACGGTTACCACTGTGAGAAGCGCTCGTTGATGTGGTGAGCGCGGCCAATACCCACCCTACCTGGACATTCATGGCCTAGGAACTTGCACGTTGAACAGTTGGTCCAAAACAGTTCAATTCATCCGCCGAGAGATATATAGCTTACTTACGTTACTCCATCCCCTGAAAACTTAGAACTCAAAGGGACATCATGCGATCAGATGCCCCAGGATAACACCAAAATTTTCATCCAAAAATAGCGTGCGTTTTGAATTTATTGGAATTATTGGTCATCAAATAAATTATATATTACCAAAAAAATTATTGAAAAAAAAATGTAGACATCATCTAAAGCAAACAATAAATAAAAAAATTATCGAAAATTACTCTAGAACTCTTTGGGAACTTGAACTTACTGCGGTAACATTTTTCGCAACAAGGTCCACTCTTTGTCCCTTCTTCGCTCCACCCCTGTCCCTCTTTTATTTGGGGTGAACCGCTTGAGGTCCTGGGACGTGTATGGGCATCCGAGGTCCCATCAGCACCTGGACCACATCCCCGGAGCCATAAGCGTACCCTCCGAGCAGGTTTTCATGCGGGTGAAAATGGCTATGACCTTTTACCCAACAGACGGACGGTCTGTTTAGCCACTAGATCCGGTTGCGTAGGGAGACGCGCTTCCGTCGATAAGGGTCGAGACGAGTCTGTTGGTGACCCTGGCAGGCCGCCAGGAGACTCCCACTGACCCCAAGGAACAGCCAAAGCAGACGGACGGTCTCTAGAGGAGGATGAGGGGGGGAAGACGACCCACTTAACAAAAACTCCATCGTGGGACCCCTAGACACGAAACACTATGTCTAGCTGCCGGGTGTGGTGCACAACAAACACCAAAACACTCCAACGAGCGTCACATAACATCCATATGCGACGAAAACAATATGTTCTATGGGTGGAGGGACGACGATCCCTTTTTCTCGAATCAACCTGCCGCTGGAGCAACGAAGGAGCAGCAGGGGAGTGTAGGCGGACGGCCAACTAAATAGGCACTCTTCAACACAAAAACGAAACTGGTAGAACTACCACACTATCGGTAGGGAGTCTCGGTTGATGGGCATAGGGAAGACGATCCCTAAGTCAAGGTCCCGACGATTAAGCAACGAAGGAGCAGCAGAGAGCGTGGGCGGACGGCTGATGGAAAGAAAACAACACACACATAAAACGGAACAAAATCACAAAGCGCGGCTTCGAAAAATGCAAGAGGGTCACGAACGACGGGACCTCAAAATCAGAAAAACAATTCACTAGCACTGAGCTGTAATAACAGATGCGAAGGCAGAGATCACTTCTGCAAAACAACGAAAGACCGAACGAAGATCAGCCTCAGCGATAATTAAATCTATTGTGAGCCTACTATCCGCAAGTCCCATCCCGGAATGGCGTTCAGTAATGAAAAAATGTGGTATTCCCGAACTCTTTCACATTTCCCCACGGTTGCCGAGGTTCGCAGCATTTATTTTTGCATTTGTTGTATGTTTTTGCATGTCACACGGATTCTTTTTTGACATAACACCGATAGGAAAACAAAATGGCGAATTTGAAAAAAAAAAACTGAGGGGGCCAGCGGCAAGAGGATTGTGAGTTGGGGGTCTCAGTATGGTTTGTCTATGAATTCCAGCATACAGAGAGAGGAATGAGTGGTTGTTTTTCGAGGATTAGCGGGTTACGGCAGCGCATTGGTATCGCACTAAATTGACCGTTTAGCCCGCTAATATGTTTGAATGGGGTGGTTAATGGCCGTGGGAGGCATTGCGGAATGCCAACTTTAGATCCCACCGTTGGGTCCTAATACCAGCGTATGAATGAGAGATTGTGTGTGAGGAAGCCAAGCGACTTCAAGCCAAAGATAATGGAATACAGAGATATATATCTTTCCAGTGGAAAGGCGGCTGCCTACAGGCTGTTTTCCCGAAAAATTCATGAAGTCACGCATACATTCACATTTCTATACTAGCCTAAGTGAGTTCGTGAATTCACCCGGAAGATGGCGGAAAATTGGTCAATTCACCACCGAAATTCATAAAATTTTCAAATATCCTGGAAAACTGGCTTGGCCATGTTCACTAGGAAAATTTGAATTTTGACGGTTGACAGTCAATTTGCTTGCAGTGAATATAATAATTAATATGTTTCACACACTTTGACACTGCCTTTTATCAAGCATGGTTAATATAGTTACGAATAACAATTCAAATTCTATTTTTACTAACAGAGTAATGGAAAAAGTTTTCTTTTTAAATTGAAAACAAGCAGGTTGTATAAATTAAAATTATTCACAATTTACCAATCAATTTGCATATAAATTCCAAATCCAACGTTTTAGTCACGTACCTACTAATCTATCAAGGCTATTTACTATAATTCGGCATGAAAAAATTCAAAACTGTAATCTAATTATTGAATAACGATAAATGTTTAAATAAAACAATCTCTTTGTTAAGTCGCGCGCCCTCTATAGTTCGTTGATTGCTAAAGTAATGTCATGAGCAACAACTTCACGTGGAAAGGGACGGCCATTTTTGAAAAGAGGGGAGCTCGCTCTGTTTCCGCTGACACGTGAAGGAGGTAGCCATTGGAGGGTTGAAGAAAAAGAAAGAAAAAAATAAAGAATCGAAAAGTATCAGACTAATCGCGTATTATTTAAAACTCAGATGTGGGGTCTAGCCCAAAACTAAAATAATAATTATAATGAACACACGAGTAACAAGGAAGATGATGGTGGACGCCCTCACATTAGCCGGAGTCGAGTTCCCAACGAGTGCCACAATTGCGCAACTGCGACCTTTATACGATGACTCGCCAGTGATCCGTTGTCTGAATGATGAAGAAAATCATCCCAGCGAAGCAGTACATGAACAGGAAGACTCTGTCGCAGAAACTCGTGAAGGCCAAATGAACGCAGAATATCCAGCCACGCAGAATTCAACTGCACCAGGTGTCCCGGAAGAAGTACGACAATTGGAAGCACAGCTAAATGTCTTGCGTATGCGCCGCGATGTAATGCTGCTGCAAGAACAAATTCGCAGGATGGAAGGCAGCGAGACGCAATCGACCGACAGTCCTAATCACCATGGAGTCAACTTCGACCATCTGGAAAATGCGCTAAATGCATTTACAGGAAGGAATCACTATGACATCAGGAAGTGGTTTCAAGAGTTCGAGCAATACACTGCAACGCGTGGATTCACACCAGACGAGATGTGTCTAGGAGTACGTCGGCTGCTCAAGGAAACCGCCAGAGAATTCCTCGGTACCTTGGGTGTTGTTAATTATCAGCAGTTAAAAGACGCTCTCATCGAAACTTTTGGGAGGCAAGTCACACATCGAGACATCTACCGGCAGCTGGAACATCGACGCATAAAACCGAACGAAACGTGTTTGGAGTATGTGATCTCGATGAAAGCACTCGCAGCCAAAATCTCTATCCCCGAAGCCGAAATGATAACATTCATAATCGATGGATTTGATGACGACAGTGCTAACATTACTCTAATCAACGACGTTGAAACATTCGCTGAACTGTTGACCAAATTAGATAGATATCAGGAAAAAAGAGCCATGCAATTGGCACGCGCCAAAACAGCCGCAGCCAAATCAGCCGTAGTCATGTATAAGCGTCCGACGTCCGCCGTAAGCACCACAAAAGCAAAGGAGCTTTCCGAAGTCCGCTGTTACAACTGCTCCCAATTTGGACACTTCAAGAGTAGCTGCACAAAACCAATCAGACCAGTCAACGCTTGCTTCACCTGCAACGAAGTAGGTCACTTCCATCAGAACTGTCCAAAGGCACAGACGAAACATCGAAGGATTGTTGCTACTGTAACCAAGGCGTTGGCCGAGTATTCCGATAGTGATGAAGAAGTAGCTGGTGCCCTCAGCGCCATGCAAATGGTAAGTGTTGCCTTTTTTGTTAATAAAAGCGAACGCACGGAATCTACAATTCTTTCTTCTTTATTTGACACTGCGCGCGATTAGTTTCATTCGGCGTAATACCATCCCAATCAAAATCCGTGTATCCAAAGTGTTAAGACCGACGAAGTACGTGGGAATCGGCCGGGTGAAATTATATTGTTACGGTATAATTGAAAGTCATATTGAATTCCAAAATGAAACTAAAAGCGTATCTCTTTTAGTTCTCCCGGACAATATGATGACAACACCATTGATATTGGGACGCGACTTTTTGAAGAAATTTAACATTGAATTATATAAAACACGAAAGCTTAAAGCGATTGCTCGTGAAAAAACTGAATTGAAGTCTAATAAAAATTTATTTTCTAAACGTTCATGGCCACGTGCGTTCGGTTTTAATAATTTAAGCGAAGTAGTTAGCGATTGTAGTATTCCGATGTACCCTCTGCATGGTGTGGGTGCAGCTTCCAACAGCATTGTCGACATAAATTCAGGTACAGTGTCAGGTCCGTTAGTTAGTGTCAATACAAGCCAAACTGAGGTTTTGATTCCGCCGACTGATTCTGTTTCGCAGGTGCACACCCCCGACATTTTTTCCATTGAACTTGACGACCCGCCGCCCGCAGTAGATATTTGCCCACGTTTAGAAAAGTGTCAAGGCGATGCTCTGAAAGAAGTTATTGATCGTGTCTATATAAATCCGACAGACGCTCAGCGTAGACCACACGATTATAAAATTAAGATTCGCTTAACGGATGATACACCATTCCATTGCCCACCGAGACCATTATCGGTTTTTGAGCGAAAGAAGGTTCGCGAGAAGGTGCAAGAGTTGTTAGATAGAAATATAATTCGTTACAGTAAGTCCCCGTATGCCTCCGCGGTTGTACTCACAAAGAAAAAGAATGGTGAATTACGTATGTGTATTGACTATCGCGCGCTGAATAAAAAGACGATTCGAGATAATTTTCCATTGCCGTTAATTGAAGACTGCATCGCGTTTATGGGAGGTAAGCGTTGGTTTACATTACTCGATTTAAAAGACGGTTTCAATCAAGTTGGTGTAGAAGCTGATTCTGTACAATTTACTTCTTTCGTAACACCAGACGGGCAGTACGAATATTTGCAAATGCCGTTCGGATTGAAAAATGCCCCGGCTGATTTTCAACGTTTTGTGCATGAAGTGTTTCGGGACCTGATAGAGGCAGGGCAAGTCATCATCTACATTGATGATATTGCTATAGCCACTAAAGACTTTGATTCGCATTTAACAATTCTTGTGGAGGTGTTGCGTCGGCTTTACGAAAAGGGACTTGAGCTGAAGTTGTCAAAGTGCAAGTTTGGCTACGATGAAATCGAATATCTGGGTTATTTGGTAAATTCAGCCGGGATTCGACCCACAGATGCTCATATTCGCTGCATTAAGCAGTATCCGATTCCAAGGAATTCAAAACAGCTACAAACGTGCATCGGGTTGTTCTCATATTTTCGTCGCTTTGTACCATCCTTTTCAAAAGTGGCGAGACCGCTTCTCGAATTATTGCGCAAGGATGCTAGGTTTGATTTTGACGCTTTATGTATAAAGGCGTTTGAAGAACTGCGTAGTAAGCTAGTGTCGGCACCCGTGTTAGCTGTTTACAACCCAGAAAAGGAAACCGAGCTGCATTGTGATGCAAGTAGTCAGGGGTATGGCTCTGCACTTATGCAACGCCAGGACGATGGCAAGTTTCACCCAGTCGCCTTTTTCTCTAAATCTACAACGGCTGCTGAAGCCAAATATCATAGCTTTGAGCTAGAGACTTTAGCAATCGTCTACTCGCTGAGGCGTTTTCGTGTATACCTGGAGGGAATACCATTTAAAATAATAACTGATTGTAATTCGCTTACACTTACTTTAAGTAAGAAACAAGTCAACCCCAGGATTGCTAGATGGGCGTTAGAGCTCGAAAACTACGATTATGTGATACAACATCGAGGTGGTTCATCGATGGGCCATGTTGATGCCCTCAGTCGATGCCATGTAGTTGCAGCTATCGATGCCGATGAAGTGGATTTTTCAATCCAAGTAGCGCAGAACCGAGACCCGGAAATAAAAAGCCTTAAAGACAAGCTAGTAGTAGATGTCCTTAAGCATTATGAATTGCAGGATGGTCTTGTTTTCCGGAAGACTAGCCCAGATCAATTATTGTTATACGTTCCATATGAAATGCAAAATAATGTTGTGCGAATGGTGCATGAGAAAATTGGTCACTTAGGAGTTGATAAGTGCTACAGCCAAATTCGAAAGAATTACTGGTTTCCTTCAATGAAGGACAAAATAGACCACTTTATAAGAAACTGTATAAAGTGCATAATGTACTCGACACCTGCCCGGTCGAACGATCACAACATGTATAGCATTCCGAAGAAGTCAATCCCGTTTGACACAATTCACATGGATCACTTTGGACCATTGCCGTCATTGGCCTCTAAGCGCAAACATATTTTGGTAGTCATCGACGCTTTCACAAAATTCGTCCGTTTATACCCAGTTAACTCGACAAGTACAAAGGAGGTCTGTGCTTCGATGGATAAATATTTTAGCTACTATAGCCGACCAAGGCGAATCATTACAGATCGTGGTTCTTGCTTCACCTCGTTAGAGTTTAGTAGTTACTTGCTTAGGCATAATATCGAACATATTAAAGTTGCTGTAGCATCTCCACAAGCTAATGGGCAGGTCGAGCGGGTTAATCGCGTGATCAAAGCAGTGTTGAGTAAAATAAGTGAGCCAGTAAACCATGCGGATTGGGCAAACAAGTTAACAGAAGTTGAATACGCTATAAATAACACAATACATAGCTCAACGAAAGAGACCCCAAGCAAGTTACTCTTTGGGGTAGACCAACGGGGCAAGGTAGTCGATGAGCTAACGGAATATCTAAGTGACAAGTTCAATTGCGGTAGTGGGCGTAATCTAAAGGACATTCGGTCAAAGGCTTTATGCTCTATAGAGCAATCGCAGTTTCGCAACGAACAATACTTTTTGAGGCACAGTGTACCTGCCAAGACATATTCAGTCGGTGATTTTGTAGTTATTAGACATGTTGATACCTCTGTCGGGACAAATAAGAAATTCGTTCAGAAATATCGGGGACCGTATGTCATTCATAAAGCCTTGACGAATGACAGATATGTAATAAAAGACATCGATAATTGTCAATTGACACAGCTGCCATATGACAATGTTGTGGAAGCTGTACGTATACGTCGATGGTTGACACCAACTGACAACCCGGGTGCTACGGTCGCTGACGGCGATGGGCAACACATCACCTGTTAGGTATATCTAAATAAAGAGGAGCGATTAATTTATTTTAAGTTTTGTATGTATGCTTTATGATCGCGGTCGATCATAGTGTCAGATTGACCGAGTTGTAATCTAATTATTGAATAACGATAAATGTTTAAATAAAACAATCTCTTTGTTAAGTCGCGCGCCCTCTATAGTTCGTTGATTGCTAAAGTAATGTCATGAGCAACAACTTCACGTGGAAAGGGACGGCCATTTTTGAAAAGAGGGGAGCTCGCTCTGTTTCCGCTGACACGTGAAGGAGGTAGCCATTGGAGGGTTGAAGAAAAAGAAAGAAAAAAATAAAGAATCGAAAAGTATCAGACTAATCGCGTATTATTTAAAAAACCTTAATAATTTTTTTCTACATAGTAGTGCACGTAGAATTAAATTATAGCTTTTTTTGATTTAAAAAACAAGAATAAATAATTGCAATACAAGTAATATCGCAATTTATCCGATAGATAGCACATACTTCTTTCGTAATGTTTCTTTTCAAAGTTCTTATAATTTGAACCCTAGTACACCAACCACTCTTTTAAATATATAAATTCATCCGCGTATCAATGAAATAGTCAATTAATAATTTCACGTATAAAATAAGTTGTTCCTTCCAGTCGGAATAATACAATGGGGTCATTCTGGAGGTAACCGAAAAATCGTATATCTAACGAACATACCTATCTAAAAGAGAGTGCCACCATAAATGGTGAATACAAAATTATGCTGTCTTATGACATTCGGCCGGCCGTTCTGAATTTTGATTGGTGGTCAGTCATTAGTAACTTTTTTTGTAGCTCACATGTATTCACAAAAACAACAATGTAAACAAATGGGTTTTGGGGGGATAGACGTACCCTTGTGCCGAACTGTCAAAGTCGAAACCTGAACGTCGGTGACAAGTGCCTTTAAGTCAACCATTATTATTTTGTTTTGTTTCAGACACCTAACAAACTCGTGTACCTCTTTGGAAGTTGTGTTTATTTTTATTAATTTCCTTACTTTGGGTACTAATAATTCGTTTTACTTTCCAGCTACATAATTACCGACATCTTGGCATGTGAGTCCCTGATCGATATCTGTGGTGGGGTAAGTTTTGCAAGCATTATGTATAATTACATGTCCCACTGATAACTATTGTTTCTTTTGGATTGCTGGTGACCATAGCAATGGTATCTGTCAACCATATACACAAAATTTTCTTACTGGATTTAAAATGGAATCATTTTTCTGGGCGTTGAATATATCTAGTTTTGATGAATTTGCTTGTAGGCTCTCGACAACAGCGTTTACAAATGCCTTGGCCTCTTCTTCCAGTGAGTTCTACCAGTTTTCTTCGCTGCTTATGGGATGGCGTGACAGTGAATTTGCAGCTACTAAGCAATTGCCTGCTGTATAGTAGAAACTTTGAAGCCGAGCTGTCAAATCGTCGATGTTTTTTTTTTTTTAAAATTAACACCAACGGTTTATGATCGGTTTCAATGCTAAAATGAATGCCAGTTAGAAATTCTGGAAATTTGCTTACTGCAGCCCAAGTAAGTGCAAGTGCCTCCTTCTCGATAGGTGCGTAACTTTTCTGCATCTGAAATACTCCTAGAGGCGTATGCTTCAGGTCGTAGATTTTGGTTTTTGTCAACTTGCAAAAGTACGGATCCAAGTTCGTAGGATGAAGCATCTGAAGAAATAATTGTTTTATGATGGGGATTATACAGTTTAGGTACTGGAGCGTTTCTTAACATCCTGGTTAGATAATGAAATGCTTGTTCTTGTGACACATCCCACAGAAAACTTGTATTACCTTTTAAGAGTTTTTAAGGGTGCGCTGATCTCGAACAAAAATTACACAAACTTACCCAAAAGATTCACCATACCCAGAAATCGTATTCAGTAATCGCTTCGATTTTTGATTTGCAGAGAGCTTTTACTATTATTCTAATAAGAATCATACGGACTTTTGAAAAATGATTCAACTTGCCGCACTTAAGCATTGTATATTGTTCGCTGGACAGAAACGACGTTTATGCATTTCGTTTGAACCACACCAAATACAGCGTTTGCTCTTTGCAGCAGCCTCTCTGATAACTTTTGATCGCTCACACCAACAACTATTCTGTCGCAAATCATTTCTTCCCTAAGATTGCCGTAGGGCAATTTTCGGATAGAGTTTATAGTTTATATGTTAAAAAGTCTGTTATTAATTCGCTATCTGGGATCTGGGCACCTAGCAGAAACTGCCGTATCTGCTGGTGGAGGATCTGACATTTTTGTTGTGTTTTAAATAATATAGGCGCGTTGCTTTACCGATTAAACTGCGTATGTGGATTAACTATACGTTACAACTATTCGCAACCCAAAATTAAATTACGCAGATCCCACCGCTGCCACCATGTTGTGTATAGAACTCCGAGCTCAAATGAAAAGCACCGCTCGAGAGTATAAATGCAACTGTCTTTATTCAGATTACATATTAATATTAATATATTATATAACATACAAAGAATGTTGAAGACAAAGAGTATTAGTTCATTAGCGCAAACAACTATGTAGCTAGGTACATAATACACATATACAACAATACGGTCTAATGATAACCGATTTTTTGGGCCGGCGATTGAAGATCATGACATGGACAATATGTGGTTCACACAACACCACCAATTATGGCTTTATTGCGTGAGAAGTTTCCTGGTCGTGTAATTTCATGTTTTTCCGACGCCAATTGGCTACCAACATCATGCGATTTCACACCGTTAGATTTTTTTCTGTGGGGCTACGCAAAAGACCGTGCTTACGCGAATAATCCCCGAACTCTAGACACATTAAAAACCAACATTACTCGAGTTATAGCCGACATACCGCCTGAAATGTGCGAAAAAGTGGTTAGAAACTACCTTAAAAGAATCGCGTGCTGCGTTGAGTCTTCTTAAAGGCCTTCAGATTGTAGTTCTTTTCCAAGGCCTGCCACCACACGACTATGCCATAAAGAATAATCGGTGTAAGTCCATCGGGTAGACCACAAACTGCTAACAAGAAAATTAGAAGCACTTGGTATCCATTCAATACTTAACAAGTGGATTGCATCCTACCTAAGTAACAGAAAACAGTTAATTAGAATAGGAAATACTTTTTCGAGGCAGTTTGAAGCAAAGTCTGGTGTCCCACAGGGAAGTCACTTGGGACCTTTGTTGTTTGCATTATTTGTGAACGATATAGATTCAAGGGTATCTTTCTGTAAGTGTCTGGGATTTGCTGATGACTGGAAGTTTTTTTGTAGAGTCAAATCTGTAGCCGATTGCGAAAAGCTTCAGGTTGACATAGACGCAATTACGGATTGGTGTAATTGTAATAATTTGCAACTGAACTTAGGGAAATGTAAGGTTTCGTCATTTTTCCACATTAGGTTGCCTATATTCTATGGTTACTCTATAGCTGGGCACTTAATAACTAGATCTGAGGGAATAAAAGACTTGGGCGTTACGTTTGATTCAAAATTAAATTTCAATAAACACATAGACTGCACAATATCCAGAGCTAACTCTCTTCTTGGATTTATTAAAAGGAACAGCAAGGATTTTTCAGATATACAAACTCTTAAAACCTTGCATTGTTCTTTAGTAAGATCTGTTTTAGAATACTGTTCTATTATTTGGTCACCAGCATATCAGGTGCATATAAATCGGATTGAACGTGTACAAAAGTCTTTTTCAAGATATTGCCTTCGTCACTTTAATGGGTCAGTAGAAATGCCCAGTTATGAAGAAAGATGTCGGATAATAAACTTAAAGTCCCTGGAAACGAGAAGACTTATTCAGGACATAACGTTTGTAAAAGACATCGCTTCTGGAAGAATAAACTCAATGTTTTTACTGTCCAAGCTCCCTTTTTACGTTCCGGGAATACCGTTACGTGTGCATGGCTTGTTTTATGAACCTAATCATTCGACAAGCTATGGAATGAATGAGCCTTTAACAAGGTGCATTAGGAGTTTTAATTTAATATGCAACTCCGGTGATTCCAGTGTTGATATTTCGATCAACAGGATTGCATTTAAAAAACGGTTAAATGAATTGTTATAATTGCTCATAGGGTTTTTTAACTTTTGCTTAGAATATTACGAATGTAATTATTAAAAGCACAAGTTTTTCCCTTAGGGTAATTGATTATATTTTTTCTTGCACACTAAGTGGAAGTTTTTTTTCCTTATTTCTTTTCGATAAATTTTTAAACTTCATTTTTTTTTCTCTTCACTTGAAGAGTTTTTTTTTTGCTATGTATACATATATTTAGTTATTTATTATTATTTTTTTTTTTTTGTTTTTGTTTTTTTTTTATTAAATATTTTTTCTCTTATGTTAAGAGTTTTTTTTTGCTTTTTTTTAAAAATTATGTAATTATATAGTCTGTAAATTGTAAAATGGTAGACTTAAATAAATAAACAAATAAACAAATAAACAATTCATTATATTGGGCTGGAGGCCGTGTCTCGAGCCAACAGCCCTTTTAAATCAACAGAGAGAAAACAGGGATTTCCTAACACGTTCGGCTATGTTTTCCTTCCATAAAAGCTTGCTATCTAGTAACAGTCCCAAGTATTTGGCACTTTTAACAAACTCGAGCGGAGTGCCGTTGAGATTAAGGGGGTGATAAGAGGCGTCTTAACCATTCTGGTGAATATAACTAGCTCCGTTTACATCGGTTTGACGCTTAGACCACAGTTTTTAGTCCAGGCGACTAGTTTACTTAAAGCGAGTTGCAGGATATCCGTAAAGGTCTGAGGATACTGTCCTGAACGTCATCCACATAGGCCACGACTTTGCATCCAGAAAGCTCCAATGAAATCAGAAGTTGGTTGTAAGCTAGATTCTAGATAGCAGTGGAGATAGCACTCCTCCTTGGGGGTACCTCGGTGCAGAAGTTTTCGACAGCGCTGCTGCTTCTCTCTGTAGGTGACAATATGGCCGATTAGGAGGCATATTTGTTCGGCAACGTTTAGCTTGTTTATAGCTGGAATAATCGAGCGAGTCTCTATGCTATTAAAAGCCTTCTCTTTGTCCAGGAAAATAGCCATACCATATTCCTTGAATGAAAGGGACCGACGATTGTATGAAGTGCGGATAGGCATGTTGAGAGCTATAAACTGGCGCTTGGTCTTTTGATGTGAAGATCGATGATTCTCTCAAGCGTTTTCAGAAGAAAGGAGCACAGACTGATCGGTCTGAAATCCTTACGAAGTGTGTGTGAGGTCTTACCAACTTTGGGAATGGAAACAACAGGAGAGAGTTATGCAGCCTGACAGAATCATCCTGAGACTGTCTTTGACAATATCAAAGGCGTTCTGTAGTTGCGCTGTGAACATGCTATTAGGTGCTGGTGACTTGTGCGGTTCAAAGCTATTGACAGTCCACTTTAGCTTCTCCTCGAAAATGGTGATTGCGTTTGGAAGGGTACCCAAAGGGGCATCCCTGCTAAGGTCATGGTTACCAGTGACAGGCGTGCAGCCCAGAAATTGGACCTCCATGAGCAGATTCAGTGATTGTTCTCTCATCGATCACTTCCATTCGTCTCACATCGACGAAGGTTGGCTCTGTTCCCTGGTTTAAGATAGCTAGATCCTTGCATGATTCAAATTCGAATAAGGCTTCTCCTCTGTAATTATCGTTGGTGCTGCCTCACACTGTATTATGTGCATTGGCATCACAACCAATTATTAGATCCTCGTTCCTGCTCCTGCATGCATTCACCAGAGACTCTAACTCTCTTGTCGGAGGAGGTTCTGGAGAATCATACGGCAGGTGTGCAGATGCTATGACAAAACTTCCCGCACCTGATCCTACTCGTACTGTTGCAAGGTCTGGGGCACACAGATCCGGCAATTTAAATGCTTGAACTCCGTGCCTCACCAAGATACAGGACCTAATTCTTCCGCTAGATTGCGCATAATGCAACTCAGCCATGCTATTTGGGAGACCTCTAATCTTTCCTCTAAAGATCCAAGGCTCCTGTATCAGGTCTATATCAAACGAATCCTCATCAAAACATTTGGTCATCATTGCCGATGCTGCTTTGCTGTGATGAAGGTTCAATTGAATCACCCTCAGCTTTTCCCGGTACGGGAAAACATATTAATTATAATACATATATTCACTGCAAGCAAATTAACTGTCAACCGTCAAAATTCAAATTTCCCTAGTGAACATGCCCAAGCCAGTTTTCCAGGATATTTAAAAATTTTATAAATTTTGGTGGTGAATTCACCAATTTTCCGGCATCTTCCGGGTGAATTTACGAACTCACTTAGGCTAGTATAGAAATGAGAATGGATGAGTGACTTCATGAATTTTTCGGGAAAACAGCTTGTAGGCAGCCGCCTTTCCACTGGAAAGATATATATCTCTGTATTCCATTATCTTTGCTTTTCATGCAAAAAACCACATGCATTGCCTACAATTTTAACAGAAGGCAGATCAGTGGCAGCAATTTGGTAACCATTACGATGGCAAGGGGAGACAGAAGGAAGAAGGGACAAGGCAGCAGTTTAAGAACTTGTTCATCGTTGGGGATTTTCCCAAAGGGAAGTTATGCCGAAACATCAAATGTCAACTGTCAAATAATGTAAACAAAAATCATATAAAAGAGGGTTGGCTTCTCAAATAAAATATAATTTTGTTTATACCGCTTTAAAAAGCGGTGGTTTTTATTTTACGGAATTGTTTAAAGCGTTTTTCTTATAAAAAATATCTAATTTCGACCTTCGACCCCGAATTTTAGCATGCAATTGGGACCTTTAACACTTTATTTCTAATGGTGTACCCAAGGTCTCCACCAAAATTTAGCTCTGTGGGAATTTTTGTAGTTTGAAATGTCTTTTTTGACCGGACTATAAGTTACGTCAGATACGAAACTACTAGAAAAAAAACGTTTATGTATTTCGAAGTATATGTTTTGCTGTGAGTTATGTGAGTATAGAGTGTAGTAGTATCGAATTGTAAAACAAAAGCAATAAATGACCTTCAAAATCAATTTGAGTTTGTGTTTGTATTTATTTTGTCGGGAAGCTGTCTTCGGTGGTATTTTGTTGACGACGACTTGAACTGTTATGGACAACAAATAAACTAAGACTGCAGACGGACTGAAATTTTAAATTTTTCTTTTTTTTTTTGCTCTCAAAGTGGTAAATCAGTTACATAAAGAAACAGGGACACACTGTTGCTTTCCTCTGCTCCCGCAGTTCCAGTCTATCCTAGGGACTTTGCTGGAAAACTTGGAGAAGAAGACAACAACACACTAAGTAGTGCAATGCTGCAAGTTACGATGACTCTCATCGAACATGGCCACTGTACACATGGAGCTAAGATGACAATACAAAATGAAAATGAAAATTGTAATTTGTGATAGAAAAGTAAAAATGGTGATGTGAAAGAGATAGAAATAGAAAAGACGCAATACAAACAGAGCTCCAATAGAAAGGGAGAGATAGCTGAGGGACGTGGCATGCCAGCGCTGCTCGATTTTACTCGCCGGAAATGGGGGTGGTTCTTGCCCCAAACTCAACCGAACCTATCACAAAAACATTAATCATGGCAAAAAAAATTTCTTCCTGCTGACATCGGACGGACGGTTACCACTGTGAGAAGCGCTCGTTGATGTGGTGAGCGCGGCCAATACCCACCCTACCTGGACATTCATGGCCTAGGAACTTGCACGTTGAACAGTTGGTCCAAAACAGTTCAATTCATCCGCCGAGAGATATATAGCTTACTTACGTTACTCCATCCCCTGAAAACTTAGAACTCAAAGGGACATCATGCGATCAGATGCCCCAGGATAACACCAAAATTTTCATCCAAAAATAGCGTGCGTTTTGAATTTATTGGAATTATTGGTCATCAAATAAATTATATATTACCAAAAAAATTATTGAAAAAAAAATGTAGACATCATCTAAAGCAAACAATAAATAAAAAAATTATCGAAAATTACTCTAGAACTCTTTGGGAACTTGAACTTACTGCGGTAACATTTTTCGCAACAAGGTCCACTCTTTGTCCCTTCTTCGCTCCACCCCTGTCCCTCTTTTATTTGGGGTGAACCGCTTGAGGTCCTGGGACGTGTATGGGCATCCGAGGTCCCATCAGCACCTGGACCACATCCCCGGAGCCATAAGCGTACCCTCCGAGCAGGTTTTCATGCGGGTGAAAATGGCTATGACCTTTTACCCAACAGACGGACGGTCTGTTTAGCCACTAGATCCGGTTGCGTAGGGAGACGCGCTTCCGTCGATAAGGGTCGAGACGAGTCTGTTGGTGACCCTGGCAGGCCGCCAGGAGACTCCCACTGACCCCAAGGAACAGCCAAAGCAGACGGACGGTCTCTAGAGGAGGATGAGGGGGGGAAGACGACCCACTTAACAAAAACTCCATCGTGGGACCCCTAGACACGAAACACTATGTCTAGCTGCCGGGTGTGGTGCACAACAAACACCAAAACACTCCAACGAGCGTCACATAACATCCATATGCGACGAAAACAATATGTTCTATGGGTGGAGGGACGACGATCCCTTTTTCTCGAATCAACCTGCCGCTGGAGCAACGAAGGAGCAGCAGGGGAGTGTAGGCGGACGGCCAACTAAATAGGCACTCTTCAACACAAAAACGAAACTGGTAGAACTACCACACTATCGGTAGGGAGTCTCGGTTGATGGGCATAGGGAAGACGATCCCTAAGTCAAGGTCCCGACGATTAAGCAACGAAGGAGCAGCAGAGAGCGTGGGCGGACGGCTGATGGAAAGAAAACAACACACACATAAAACGGAACAAAATCACAAAGCGCGGCTTCGAAAAATGCAAGAGGGTCACGAACGACGGGACCTCAAAATCAGAAAAACAATTCACTAGCACTGAGCTGTAATAACAGATGCGAAGGCAGAGATCACTTCTGCAAAACAACGAAAGACCGAACGAAGATCAGCCTCAGCGATAATTAAATCTATTGTGAGCCTACTATCCGCAAGTCCCATCCCGGAATGGCGTTCAGTAATGAAAAAATGTGGTATTCCCGAACTCTTTCACATTTCCCCACGGTTGCCGAGGTTCGCAGCATTTATTTTTGCATTTGTTGTATGTTTTTGCATGTCACACGGATTCTTTTTTGACATAACACCGATAGGAAAACAAAATGGCGAATTTGAAAAAAAAAAACTGAGGGGGCCAGCGGCAAGAGGATTGTGAGTTGGGGGTCTCAGTATGGTTTGTCTATGAATTCCAGCATACAGAGAGAGGAATGAGTGGTTGTTTTTCGAGGATTAGCGGGTTACGGCAGCGCATTGGTATCGCACTAAATTGACCGTTTAGCCCGCTAATATGTTTGAATGGGGTGGTTAATGGCCGTGGGAGGCATTGCGGAATGCCAACTTTAGATCCCACCGTTGGGTCCTAATACCAGCGTATGAATGAGAGATTGTGTGTGAGGAAGCCAAGCGACTTCAAGCCAAAGATAATGGAATACAGAGATATATATCTTTCCAGTGGAAAGGCGGCTGCCTACAGGCTGTTTTCCCGAAAAATTCATGAAGTCACGCATACATTCACATTTCTATACTAGCCTAAGTGAGTTCGTGAATTCACCCGGAAGATGGCGGAAAATTGGTGAATTCACCACCGAAATTCATAAAATTTTCAAATATCCTGGAAAACTGGCTTGGCCATGTTCACTAGGAAAATTTGAATTTTGACGGTTGACAGTCAATTTGCTTGCAGTGAATATAATAATTAATATGTTTCACACACTTTGACACTGCCTTTTATCAAGCATGGTTAATATAGTTACGAATAACAATTCAAATTCTATTTTTACTAACAGAGTAATGGAAAAAGTTTTCTTTTTAAATTGAAAACAAGCAGGTTGTATAAATTAAAATTATTCACAATTTACCAATCAATTTGCATATAAATTCCAAATCCAACGTTTTAGTCACGTACCTACTAATCTATCAAGGCTATTTACTATAATTCGGCATGAAAAAATTCAAAACCTTAATAATTTTTTTCTACATAGTAGTGCACGTAGAATTAAATTATAGCTTTTTTTGATTTAAAAAACAAGAATAAATAATTGCAATACAAGTACTATCGCAATTTATCCGATAGATAGCACATACTTCTTTCGTAATGTTTCTTTTCAAAGTTCTTATAATTTGAACCCTAGTACACCAACCACTCTTTTAAATATATAAATTCATCCGCGTATCAATTAAATAGTCAATTAATAATTTCACGTATAAAATAAGTTGTTCCTTCCAGTCGGAATAATACAATGGGGTCATTCTGGAGGTAACCGAAAAATCGTATATCTAACGAACATACCTATCTAAAAGAGAGTGCCACCATAAATGGTGAATACAAAATTATGCTGTCTTATGACATTCGGCCGGCCGTTCTGAATTTTGATTGGTGGTCAGTCATTAGTAACTTTTTTTGTAGCTCACATGTATTCACAAAAACAACAATGTAAACAAATGGGTTTTGGGGGGATAGACGTACCCTTGTGCCGAACTGTCAAAGTCGAAACCTGAACGTCGGTGACAAGTGCCTTTAAGTCAACCATTATTATTTTGTTTTGTTTCAGACACCTAACAAACTCGTGTACCTCTTTGGAAGTTGTGTTTATTTTTATTAATTTCCTTACTTTGGGTACTAATAATTCGTTTTACTTTCCAGCTACATAATTACCGACATCTTGGCATGTGAGTCCCTGATCGATATCTGTGGTGGGGTAAGTTTTGCAAGCATTATGTATAATTACATGTCCCACTGATAACTATTGTTTCTTTTGGATTGCTGGTGACCATAGCAATGGTATCTGTCAACCATATACACAAAATTTTCTTACTGGATTTAAAATGGAATCATTTTTCTGGGCGTTGAATATATCTAGTTTTGATGAATTTGCTTGTAGGCTCTCGACAACAGCGTTTACAAATGCCTTGGCCTCTTCTTCCAGTGAGTTCTACCAGTTTTCTTCGCTGCTTATGGGATGGCGTGACAGTGAATTTGCAGCTACTAAGCAATTGCCTGCTGTATAGTAGAAACTTTGAAGCCGAGCTGTCAAATCGTCGATGTTTTTTTTTTTTAAAATTAACACCAACGGTTTATGATCGGTTTCAATGCTAAAATGAATGCCAGTTAGAAATTCTGGAAATTTGCTTACTGCAGCCCAAGTAAGTGCAAGTGCCTCCTTCTCGATAGGTGCGTAACTTTTCTGCATCTGAAATACTCCTAGAGGCGTATGCTTCAGGTCGTAGATTTTGGTTTTTGTCAACTTGCAAAAGTACGGATCCAAGTTCGTAGGATGAAGCATCTGAAGAAATAATTGTTTTATGATGGGGATTATACAGTTTAGGTACTGGAGCGTTTCTTAACATCTTGGTTAGATAATGAAATGCTTGTTATTGTGACACATCCCACAGAAAACTTGTATTACCTTTTAAGAGTTTTTAAGGGTGCGCTGATCTCGAACAAAAATTACACAAACTTACCCAAAAGATTCACCATACCCAGAAATCGTATTCAGTAATCGCTTCGATTTTTGATTTGCAGAGAGCTTTTACTATTATTCTAATAAGAATCATACGGACTTTTGAAAAATGATTCAACTTGCCGCACTTAAGCATTGTATATTGTTCGCTGGACAGAAACGACGTTTATGCATTTCGTTTGAACCACACCAAATACAGCGTTTGCTCTTTGCAGCAGCCTCTCTGATAACTTTTGATCGCTCACACCAACAACTATTCTGTCGCAAATCATTTCTTCCCTAAGATTGCCGTAGGGCAATTTTCGGATAGAGTTTATAGTTTATATGTTAAAAAGTCTGTTATTAATTCGCTATCTGGGATCTGGGCACCTAGCAGAAACTGCCGTATCTGCTGGTGGAGGATCTGACATTTTTGTTGTGTTTTAAATAATATAGGCGCGTTGCTTTACCGATTAAACTGCGTATGTGGATTAACTATACGTTACAACTATTCGCAACCCAAAATTAAATTACGCAGATCCCACCGCTGCCACCATGTTGTGTATAGAACTCCGAGCTCAAATGAAAAGCACCGCTCGAGAGTATAAATGCAACTGTCTTTATTCAGATTACATATTAATATTAATATATTATATAACATACAAAGAATGTTGAAGACAAAGAGTATTAGTTCATTAGCGCAAACAACTATGTAGCTAGGTACATAATACACATATACAACAATACGGTCTAATGATAACCGATTTTTTGGGCCGGCGATTGAAGATCATGACATGGACAATATGTGGTTCACACAACACCACCAATTATGGCTTTATTGCGTGAGAAGTTTCCTGGTCGTGTAATTTCATGTTTTTCCGACGCCAATTGGCTACCAACATCATGCGATTTCACACCGTTAGATTTTTTTCTGTGGGGCTACGCAAAAGACCGTGCTTACGCGAATAATCCCCGAACTCTAGACACATTAAAAACCAACATTACTCGAGTTATAGCCGACATACCGCCTGAAATGTGCGAAAAAGTGGTTAGAAACTACCTTAAAAGAATCGCGTGCTGCGTTGAGTCTTCTTAAAGGCCTTCAGATTGTAGTTCTTTTCCAAGGCCTGCCACCACACGACTATGCCATAAAGAATAATCGGTGTAAGTCCAATTCATTATATTGGGCTGGAGGCCGTGTCTCGAGCCAACAGCCCTTTTAAATCAACAGAGAGAAAACAGGGATTTCCTAACACGTTCGGCTATGTTTTCCTTCCATAAAAGCTTGCTATCTAGTAACAGTCCCAAGTATTTGGCACTTTTAACAAACTCGAGCGGAGTGCCGTTGAGATTAAGGGGGTGATAAGAGGCGTCTTAACCATTCTGGTGAATATAACTAGCTCCGTTTACATCGGTTTGACGCTTAGACCACAGTTTTTAGTCCAGGCGACTAGTTTACTTAAAGCGAGTTGCAGGATATCCGTAAAGGTCTGAGGATACTGTCCTGAACGTCATCCACATAGGCCACGACTTTGCATCCAGAAAGCTCCAATGAAATCAGAAGTTGGTTGTAAGCTAGATTCTAGATAGCAGTGGAGATAGCACTCCTCCTTGGGGGTACCTCGGTGCAGAAGTTTTCGACAGCGCTGCTGCTTCTCTCTGTAGGTGACAATATGGCCGATTAGGAGGCATATTTGTTCGGCAACGTTTAGCTTGTTTATAGCTGGAATAATCGAGCGAGTCTCTATGCTATTAAAAGCCTTCTCTTTGTCCAGGAAAATAGCCATACCATATTCCTTGAATGAAAGGGACCGACGATTGTATGAAGTGCGGATAGGCATGTTGAGAGCTATAAACTGGCGCTTGGTCTTTTGATGTGAAGATCGATGATTCTCTCAAGCGTTTTCAGAAGAAAGGAGCACAGACTGATCGGTCTGAAATCCTTACGAAGTGTGTGTGAGGTCTTACCAACTTTGGGAATGGAAACAACAGGAGAGAGTTATGCAGCCTGACAGAATCATCCTGAGACTGTCTTTGACAATATCAAAGGCGTTCTGTAGTTGCGCTGTGAACATGCTATTAGGTGCTGGTGACTTGTGCGGTTCAAAGCTATTGACAGTCCACTTTAGCTTCTCCTCGAAAATGGTGATTGCGTTTGGAAGGGTACCCAAAGGGGCATCCCTGCTAAGGTCATGGTTACCAGTGACAGGCGTGCAGCCCAGAAATTGGACCTCCATGAGCAGATTCAGTGATTGTTCTCTCATCGATCACTTCCATTCGTCTCACATCGACGAAGGTTGGCTCTGTTCCCTGGTTTAAGATAGCTAGATCCTTGCATGATTCAAATTCGAATAAGGCTTCTCCTCTGTAATTATCGTTGGTGCTGCCTCACACTGTATTATGTGCATTGGCATCACAACCAATTATTAGATCCTCGTTCCTGCTCCTGCATGCATTCACCAGAGACTCTAACTCTCTTGTCGGAGGAGGTTCTGGAGAATCATACGGCAGGTGTGCAGATGCTATGACAAAACTTCCCGCACCTGATCCTACTCGTACTGTTGCAAGGTCTGGGGCACACAGATCCGGCAATTTAAATGCTTGAACTCCGTGCCTCACCAAGATACAGGACCTAATTCTTCCGCTAGATTGCGCATAATGCAACTCAGCCATGC
Organism: Cheilosia variabilis; assembly: GCA_951230905.1. Lineage (NCBI taxonomy): Eukaryota > Metazoa > Arthropoda > Insecta > Diptera > Syrphidae > Cheilosia > Cheilosia variabilis. The sequence continues at coordinate 84,490,122 of OX579676.1, forward strand.
TATTTGGGAGACCTCTAATCTTTCCTCTAAAGATCCAAGGCTCCTGTATCAGGGCTATATCAAACGAATCCTCATCAAAACATTTGGTCATCATTGCCGATGCTGCTTTGCTGTGATGAAGGTTCAATTGAATCACCCTCAGCTTTTCCCGGTACGGGAAAACATATTAATTATAATACATATATTCACTGCAAGCAAATTAACTGTCAACCGTCAAAATTCAAATTTCCCTAGTGAACATGCCCAAGCCAGTTTTCCAGGATATTTAAAAATTTTATAAATTTTGGTGGTGAATTCACCAATTTTCCGGCATCTTCCGGGTGAATTTACGAACTCACTTAGGCTAGTATAGAAATGAGAATGGATGAGTGACTTCATGAATTTTTCGGGAAAACAGCTTGTAGGCAGCCGCCTTTCCACTGGAAAGATATATATCTCTGTATTCCATTATCTTTGCTTTTCATGCAAAAAACCACATGCATTGCCTACAATTTTAACAGAAGGCAGATCAGTGGCAGCAATTTGGTAACCATTACGATGGCAAGGGGAGACAGAAGGAAGAAGGGACAAGGCAGCAGTTTAAGAACTTGTTCATCGTTGGGGATTTTCCCAAAGGGAAGTTATGCCGAAACATCAAATGTCAACTGTCAAATAATGTAAACAAAAATCATATAAAAGAGGGTTGGCTTCTCAAATAAAATATAATTTTGTTTATACCGCTTTAAAAAGCGGTGGTTTTTATTTTACGGAATTGTTTAAAGCGTTTTTCTTATAAAAAATATCTAATTTCGACCTTCGACCCCGAATTTTAGCATGCAATTGGGACCTTTAACACTTTATTTCTAATGGTGTACCCAAGGTCTCCACCAAAATTTAGCTCTGTGGGAATTTTTGTAGTTTGAAATGTCTTTTTTGACCGGACTATAAGTTACGTCAGATACGAAACTACTAGAAAAAAAACGTTTATGTATTTCGAAGTATATGTTTTGCTGTGAGTTATGTGAGTATAGAGTGTAGTAGTATCGAATTGTAAAACAAAAGCAATAAATGACCTTCAAAATCAATTTGAGTTTGTGTTTGTATTTATTTTGTCGGGAAGCTGTCTTCGGTGGTATTTTGTTGACGACGACTTGAACTGTTATGGACAACAAATAAACTAAGACTGCAGACGGACTGAAATTTTAAATTTTTCTTTTTTTTTTTGCTCTCAAAGTGGTAAATCAGTTACATAAAGAAACAGGGACACACTGTTGCTTTCCTCTGCTCCCGCAGTTCCAGTCTATCCTAGGGACTTTGCTGGAAAACTTGGAGAAGAAGACAACAACACACTAAGTAGTGCAATGCTGCAAGTTACGATGACTCTCATCGAACATGGCCACTGTACACATGGAGCTAAGATGACAATACAAAATGAAAATGAAAATTGTAATTTGTGATAGAAAAGTAAAAATGGTGATGTGAAAGAGATAGAAATAGAAAAGACGCAATACAAACAGAGCTCCAATAGAAAGGGAGAGATAGCTGAGGGACGTGGCATGCCAGCGCTGCTCGATTTTACTCGCCGGAAATGGGGGTGGTTCTTGCCCCAAACTCAACCGAACCTATCACAAAAACATTAATCATGGCAAAAAAAATTTCTTCCTGCTGACATCGGACGGACGGTTACCACTGTGAGAAGCGCTCGTTGATGTGGTGAGCGCGGCCAATACCCACCCTACCTGGACATTCATGGCCTAGGAACTTGCACGTTGAACAGTTGGTCCAAAACAGTTCAATTCATCCGCCGAGAGATATATAGCTTACTTACGTTACTCCATCCCCTGAAAACTTAGAACTCAAAGGGACATCATGCGATCAGATGCCCCAGGATAACACCAAAATTTTCATCCAAAAATAGCGTGCGTTTTGAATTTATTGGAATTATTGGTCATCAAATAAATTATATATTACCAAAAAAATTATTGAAAAAAAAATGTAGACATCATCTAAAGCAAACAATAAATAAAAAAATTATCGAAAATTACTCTAGAACTCTTTGGGAACTTGAACTTACTGCGGTAACATTTTTCGCAACAAGGTCCACTCTTTGTCCCTTCTTCGCTCCACCCCTGTCCCTCTTTTATTTGGGGTGAACCGCTTGAGGTCCTGGGACGTGTATGGGCATCCGAGGTCCCATCAGCACCTGGACCACATCCCCGGAGCCATAAGCGTACCCTCCGAGCAGGTTTTCATGCGGGTGAAAATGGCTATGACCTTTTACCCAACAGACGGACGGTCTGTTTAGCCACTAGATCCGGTTGCGTAGGGAGACGCGCTTCCGTCGATAAGGGTCGAGACGAGTCTGTTGGTGACCCTGGCAGGCCGCCAGGAGACTCCCACTGACCCCAAGGAACAGCCAAAGCAGACGGACGGTCTCTAGAGGAGGATGAGGGGGGGAAGACGACCCACTTAACAAAAACTCCATCGTGGGACCCCTAGACACGAAACACTATGTCTAGCTGCCGGGTGTGGTGCACAACAAACACCAAAACACTCCAACGAGCGTCACATAACATCCATATGCGACGAAAACAATATGTTCTATGGGTGGAGGGACGACGATCCCTTTTTCTCGAATCAACCTGCCGCTGGAGCAACGAAGGAGCAGCAGGGGAGTGTAGGCGGACGGCCAACTAAATAGGCACTCTTCAACACAAAAACGAAACTGGTAGAACTACCACACTATCGGTAGGGAGTCTCGGTTGATGGGCATAGGGAAGACGATCCCTAAGTCAAGGTCCCGACGATTAAGCAACGAAGGAGCAGCAGAGAGCGTGGGCGGACGGCTGATGGAAAGAAAACAACACACACATAAAACGGAACAAAATCACAAAGCGCGGCTTCGAAAAATGCAAGAGGGTCACGAACGACGGGACCTCAAAATCAGAAAAACAATTCACTAGCACTGAGCTGTAATAACAGATGCGAAGGCAGAGATCACTTCTGCAAAACAACGAAAGACCGAACGAAGATCAGCCTCAGCGATAATTAAATCTATTGTGAGCCTACTATCCGCAAGTCCCATCCCGGAATGGCGTTCAGTAATGAAAAAATGTGGTATTCCCGAACTCTTTCACATTTCCCCACGGTTGCCGAGGTTCGTAGCATTTATTTTTGCATTTGTTGTATGTTTTTGCATGTCACACGGATTCTTTTTTGACATAACACCGATAGGAAAACAAAATGGCGAATTTGAAAAAAAAAAACTGAGGGGGCCAGCGGCAAGAGGATTGTGAGTTGGGGGTCTCAGTATGGTTTGTCTATGAATTCCAGCATACAGAGAGAGGAATGAGTGGTTGTTTTTCGAGGATTAGCGGGTTACGGCAGCGCATTGGTATCGCACTAAATTGACCGTTTAGCCCGCTAATATGTTTGAATGGGGTGGTTAATGGCCGTGGGAGGCATTGCGGAATGCCAACTTTAGATCCCACCGTTGGGTCCTAATACCAGCGTATGAATGAGAGATTGTGTGTGAGGAAGCCAAGCGACTTCAAGCCAAAGATAATGGAATACAGAGATATATATCTTTCCAGTGGAAAGGCGGCTGCCTACAGGCTGTTTTCCCGAAAAATTCATGAAGTCACGCATACATTCACATTTCTATACTAGCCTAAGTGAGTTCGTGAATTCACCCGGAAGATGGCGGAAAATTGGTGAATTCACCACCGAAATTCATAAAATTTTCAAATATCCTGGAAAACTGGCTTGGCCATGTTCACTAGGAAAATTTGAATTTTGACGGTTGACAGTCAATTTGCTTGCAGTGAATATAATAATTAATATGTTTCACACACTTTGACACTGCCTTTTATCAAGCATGGTTAATATAGTTACGAATAACAATTCAAATTCTATTTTTACTAACAGAGTAATGGAAAAAGTTTTCTTTTTAAATTGAAAACAAGCAGGTTGTATAAATTAAAATTATTCACAATTTATTAATCAATTTGCATATAAATTCCAAATCCAACGTTTTAGTCACGTACCTACTAATCTATCAAGGCTATTTACTATAATTCGGCATGAAAAAATTCAAAACCTTAATAATTTTTTTCTACATAGTAGTGCACGTAGAATTAAATTATAGCTTTTTTTGATTTAAAAAACAAGAATAAATAATTGCAATACAAGTAATATCGCAATTTATCCGATAGATAGCACATACTTCTTTCGTAATGTTTCTTTTCAAAGTTCTTATAATTTGAACCCTAGTACACCAACCACTCTTTTAAATATATAAATTCATCCGCGTATCAATGAAATAGTCAATTAATAATTTCACGTATAAAATAAGTTGTTCCTTCCAGTCGGAATAATACAATGGGGTCATTCTGGAGGTAACCGAAAAATCGTATATCTAACGAACATACCTATCTAAAAGAGAGTGCCACCATAAATGGTGAATACAAAATTATGCTGTCTTATGACATTCGGCCGGCCGTTCTGAATTTTGATTGGTGGTCAGTCATTAGTAACTTTTTTTGTAGCTCACATGTATTCACAAAAACAACAATGTAAACAAATGGGTTTTGGGGGGATAGACGTACCCTTGTGCCGAACTGTCAAAGTCGAAACCTGAACGTCGGTGACAAGTGCCTTTAAGTCAACCATTATTATTTTGTTTTGTTTCAGACACCTAACAAACTCGTGTACCTCTTTGGAAGTTGTGTTTATTTTTATTAATTTCCTTACTTTGGGTACTAATAATTCGTTTTACTTTCCAGCTACATAATTACCGACATCTTGGCATGTGAGTCCCTGATCGATATCTGTGGTGGGGTAAGTTTTGCAAGCATTATGTATAATTACATGTCCCACTGATAACTATTGTTTCTTTTGGATTGCTGGTGACCATAGCAATGGTATCTGTCAACCATATACACAAAATTTTCTTACTGGATTTAAAATGGAATCATTTTTCTGGGCGTTGAATATGTCTAGTTTTGATGAATTTGCTTGTAGGCTCTCGACAACAGCGTTTTCAAATGCTTTGGCCTCTTCTTCCAGTGAGTTCTACCAGTTTTCTTCGCTGCTTATGGGATGGCGTGACAGTGAATTTGCAGCTACTAAGCAATTGCCTGCTGTATAGTAGAAACTTTGAAGCCGAGCTGTCAAATCGTCGATGTTTTTTTTTTTTTTAAATTAACACCAACGGTTTATGATCGGTTTCAATGCTAAAATGAATGCCAGTTAGAAATTCTGGAAATTTGCTTACTGCAGCCCAAGTAAGTGCAAGTGCCTCCTTCTCGATAGGTGCGTAACTTTTCTGCATCTGAAATACTCCTAGAGGCGTATGCTTCAGGTCGTAGATTTTGGTTTTTGTCAACTTGCAAAAGTACGGATCCAAGTTCGTAGGATGAAGCATCTGAAGAAATAATTGTTTTATGATGGGGATTATACAGTTTAGGTACTGGAGCGTTTCTTAACATCTTGGTTAGATAATGAAATGCTTGTTCTTGTGACACATCCCACAGAAAACTTGTATTACCTTTTAAGAGTTTTTAAGTGTGCGCTGATCTCGAACAAAAATTACACAAACTTACCCAAAAGATTCACCATACCCAGAAATCGTATTCAGTAATCGCTTCGATTTTTGATTTGCAGAGAGCTTTTACTATTATTCTAATAAGAATCATACGGACTTTTGAAAAATGATTCAACTTGCCGCACTTAAGCATTGTATATTGTTCGCTGGACAGAAACGACGTTTATGCATTTCGTTTGAACCACACCAAATACAGCGTTTGCTCTTTGCAGCAGCCTCTCTGATAACTTTTGATCGCTCACACCAACAACTATTCTGTCGCAAATCATTTCTTCCCTAAGATTGCCGTAGGGCAATTTTCGGATAGAGTTTATAGTTTATATGTTAAAAAGTCTGTTATTAATTCGCTATCTGGGATCTGGGCACCTAGCAGAAACTGCCGTATCTGCTGGTGGAGGATCTGACATTTTTGTTGTGTTTTAAATAATATAGGCGCGTTGCTTTACCGATTAAACTGCGTATGTGGATTAACTATACGTTACAACTATTCGCAACCCAAAATTAAATTACGCAGATCCCACCGCTGCCACCATGTTGTGTATAGAACTCCGAGCTCAAATGAAAAGCACCGCTCGAGAGTATAAATGCAACTGTCTTTATTCAGATTACATATTAATATTAATATATTATATAACATACAAAGAATGTTGAAGACAAAGAGTATTAGTTCATTAGCGCAAACAACTATGTAGCTAGGTACATAATACACATATACAACAATACGGTCTAATGATAACCGATTTTTTTGGCCGGCGATTGAAGATCATGACATGGACAATATGTGGTTCACACAACACCACCAATTATGGCTTTATTGCGTGAGAAGTTTCCTGGTCGTGTAATTTCATGTTTTTCCGACGCCAATTGGCTACCAACATCATGCGATTTCACACCGTTAGATTTTTTTCTGTGGGGCTACGCAAAAGACCGTGCTTACGCGAATAATCCCCGAACTCTAGACACATTAAAAACCAACATTACTCGAGTTATAGCCGACATACCGCCTGAAATGTGCGAAAAAGTGGTTAGAAACTACCTTAAAAGAATCGCGTGCTGCGTTGAGTCTTCTTAAAGGCCTTCAGATTGTAGTTCTTTTCCAAGGCCTGCCACCACACGACTATGCCATAAAGAATAATCGGTGTAAGTCCAATTCATTATATTGGGCTGGAGGCCGTGTCTCGAGCCAACAGCCCTTTTAAATCAACAGAGAGAACAGGGATTTCCTAACACGTTCGGCTATGTTTTCCTTCCATAAAAGCTTGCTATCTAGTAACAGTCCCAAGTATTTGGCACTTTTAACAAACTCGAGCGGAGTGCCGTTGAGATTAAGGGGGTGATAAGAGGCGTCTTAACCATTCTGGTGAATATAACTAGCTCCGTTTACATCGGTTTGACGCTTAGACCACAGTTTTTAGTCCAGGCGACTAGTTTACTTAAAGCGAGTTGCAGGATATCCGTAAAGGTCTGAGGATACTGTCCTGAACGTCATCCACATAGGCCACGACTTTGCATCCAGAAAGCTCCAATGAAATCAGAAGTTGGTTGTAAGCTAGATTCTAGATAGCAGTGGAGATAGCACTCCTCCTTGGGGGTACCTCGGTGCAGAAGTTTTCGACAGCGCTGCTGCTTCTCTCTGTAGGTGACAATATGGCCGATTAGGAGGCATATTTGTTCGGCAACGTTTAGCTTGTTTATAGCTGGAATAATCGAGCGAGTCTCTATGCTATTAAAAGCCTTCTCTTTGTCCAGGAAAATAGCCATACCATATTCCTTGAATGAAAGGGACCGACGATTGTATGAAGTGCGGATAGGCATGTTGAGAGCTATAAACTGGCGCTTGGTCTTTTGATGTGAAGATCGATGATTCTCTCAAGCGTTTTCAGAAGAAAGGAGCACAGACTGATCGGTCTGAAATCCTTACGAAGTGTGTGTGAGGTCTTACCAACTTTGGGAATGGAAACAACAGGAGAGAGTTATGCAGCCTGACAGAATCATCCTGAGACTGTCTTTGACAATATCAAAGGCGTTCTGTAGTTGCGCTGTGAACATGCTATTAGGTGCTGGTGACTTGTGCGGTTCAAAGCAATTGACAGTCCACTTTAGCTTCTCCTCGAAAATGGTGATTGCGTTTGGAAGGGTACCCAAAGGGGCATCCCTGCTAAGGTCATGGTTACCAGTGACAGGCGTGCAGCCCAGAAATTGGACCTCCATGAGCAGATTCAGTGATTGTTCTTCTGATTCTGCCCATTGGCCATTGGGGTCTTTTAGTACGTAGGGTTCTGGGGTGGATTTAGATAAGACTTTCCGCAATCTGGATCACTCATTAGTGTTGTTTATGTTCTCACAGAAATTGCACCAGGAGCTGCGTTGCGCTTTTCGGACTTCTTTTTTAAAGAGTTTTCTTGCTCTTACAGCGAAGCGTAGGAAGTTGCTTACACCACCACGGTGGTTTCCTGCCTTCTCTGACTATGGTGGTAGGACAAGAGCCCGTTAAAGCCCTACCCAGGGCTGAGGTGAGCACGTTGTTCAGCAAATCTAGTCTGATCGCTAGGTTGCGATTGTTTGTGGTTTGCCAGATTCGCAGACAGGATTGTATAATGTTTAGCCCAGTTATTTTTCCGTCGATTGCTGTAAGAAAATTTGTTGGGCATGAACCTACAGTCTAGAGCGAAGTATATGTAATGGTGGTGCAAGAAAGATGGATTATCCGTACTACCCATAGGTCATGGTGTGCATTAGTGTCGCAACCTATCACAATGCCGGTCTTTTTGTAATCCGCATTTTTAGCAGCCCGTTGTAGCTCAACTGATGGCAGGCTTGCTTCCTCGTATGAAAGATATCCGGACGATGGCCAAACCGGATTGTCATTGTTTGGAGTTAGCTGCGCTGCAGCAAGACCACCTGTGCTATGCTGGAAGATTAAAGTTTGTTTTAGTGTTGTTTTAGCGAGAATGCAGCTCTAAATTACCTTTACCTCCGTGTAGTAGAGGGTATAGCCAGGTGCCTTGAGCCCAGTTACGCGGTCTTTGACAAGCCACGGTTCTTGAACGAGTGCAAGTTCAAGTCCGTCCCCGATGAGGCGGACTCTTAGGTTGGCGGTTGCCAATTTGAAGTGGTGTAGATTAATCTGTATCAGATTTAACGGCATTGCATCAGGCTTCTCCACAATGGTATCATCCAAATCCTCTGATGGCGAGTCTGTGTCTGCCTAGGATGATGAGGAGGAAATGGGAGCGTTGGCTGCAGCGGTGCGAAGGTCATCCTTCCTGAAGAGCTTAAACTCTACTTCCTTCAGGCCGAAGTTAATGAAGAAGTTTCTATCCCAAAGAATCGGACCAGAGAGCGGCTTGTTTTTTTGCGGTCCTCTTCGGAACCACTTCAGTGTTGCATGCGCAAAACTCCTATATCTTACCTGCCTATCCTATCTTCCATTCATATACTTCTTCCCACAATACAATATCTTTATATCGTGTTATATGGCAGAGAACATTCACATATTTCTTTGCATACGTAAATATGCCTACCTTTTGCTTAATTCAAATTAATCTTACTTCCTTCCATATGGTTTAATGTGAGAAGTGCATTCGCATATTTCCATATGGTTTTATATGACAAATGCTCGCAACATTTCTTTCCCACGATCGCAGTACTTCGCGGCGTGAACCGGACACTGCCAGCGTTCTTCTTCAAGGTAATGACACGTCCAGAAAAATTCATGTTTGGAGGCAGAGCAGACAGTTTTTTTTTTTTTTTTTAAGTTCCCATGCCCAGTTGGCAGACACTGCGACCTAAAAGATCTATTGTATCAGTGGGGAGAGGTTTACTCTAAGAGACGTTCGACCTCCCTGATGAAGGTCAATAAGTCCTTCGTAGCAGAGTGAGCTATATCTGCTGGTGTACGAGTCTCTCTATTAAAGACACGTTTTCTTAACCAATAGAAAGGCCGGGCAGTAACAGAAGATGTGTTCGGAGGATTCGACATCCTCCAGACAAAATCTGCATTCTGTTTCCAGACACAGGTTCATTTTGTTGAGGTGGTATCTAAGGCCACAATGACCGGTGAGGAAGCCCACTAGCTTTCTTATATTTTCCTTACTGAGTCTAAGGATTTCCTTATAGGAGTAGGACTTAATTAATCGTTTGGATTGTCTTACACCAGGGACCTGTTCCCAGTGTTCAAGACGAAGCTGGTTTTCCCAATCGTTAATTTGCCTTAGCGCAGTAGTCCAATTGACTGTGCAGTAGGGTTCTGGTCCACAGAGAAGAGATTCGGAACCAGCCCTAGCTAGTTTGTCCGCATGTTCGTTGCCTGCAATACCCTGATGGCCCGGCACCCAGCCAAGGCTAACCTTGCTGTGTTTGGCTAGGGCTTGCAGAGCAACGTGACAGCATTTAACTGTTTTGGAGTCCATTGTATTGGACGCCAAAGCTTGTAAAGCTGCCTGACTGTCTGAGAAGGTTTGAATGATTGCGCCTTTCATACCTTTTTTGGATATTAGATCAGCACAAATTTCGATCGCATGGATTTCCGCTTGAAAAACCGTGGGACACATTCCCATGGGTATCGAGACTTTGGTGTTGGGTCCAAAGACACCAGCTCCAACTCCGGAACCCATTTTTGACCCGTCGGTGTACCATACCAGGCTTTTTGGGTCAAGTGTCGGAACACCATTGGTCCAAATAGCGCGTTCAAGTATTTCTACCTCATATAATTTCCCAAAACTATACTCCCTAACCATAGTGTCAGGAACGGAGCAGAACATGTCCAAGTTTGGGATTAGGTTAAGAATTTTCAGATGTCCCACATGGTCAACTGATCTAAACCTATATTCTAGCTGCAGTTTAGTGGCGCATCTAGCACCCGTCTTCATAATAAAGTACTGCAGGGGTGAGAGCCCAATGATGGCCTCAAGTGCTGTTGTTGGGCTAGTGCGCATTGCACCTGTGATGCCGAGACAGGCAATCCTTTGAAGCTTCTGAAGCTTGTTGGCCGTGTTTCGTTCAAGTACTTTCGGCCACCAGATGATTGCCGCGTACGAGGTAATGGGTCTTACCATCATGGTATATAACCAGTGTATCATACTAGGATTAAGACCCCAAGTTCTGCCGTACAGACACCTAGCCCACATGGCTCTGGAGGCATGTTCTGTGGCGGACTTGATGTGTAGGTTCCAGTTTAGTTTCCTGTCAAGGATGATTCCGAGATATTTAACTTCGTTGGAGTAGTTTAATGTAGTTCCGTTCAGGATAATGGGTCCTAAATTGAACAGTCTGCTTCTGGTGAAAGGAACTAGAATAGTTTTGCTAGGATTGATGGATAAGCCTTCCGTAGAACACCATTCTGAAACATGTAGTAGAGCGTTCCTCATTCTACTATTAATGGTAGCACAATGCTTTCCACTAATGATAATTGCCAAATCATCGGCATATCCGATGGCGTCATAACCTAAATTATGTAGTTTGACTAGTAGGCTGTCTATGACGAGTGACCACAGCAATGGGGAGAGCACACCCCCTTGGGGGCAGCCTTTGACTGCTGTCACCGACACAGCCACTCCTCCTGACGAGGATGTTATTACTCGACTTTCTAACATGGCTCGGATCCAACGGTTAGTCGAGTCTTCGATGCCTTACAACTGATTGCCCTGGCAATCGAGTCGTATCCGGTATTGTCGAAAGCACCCTCAACATCTAAGAATGCGCCTAGGGCAATATCCTTGCGGTGAAGGGCTTCTTCTATCTTTTTGACGAGATGGTGAAGAGCACCCTCAGTGGACTTGCCTTTTCTGTACGCAAACTGACTTGAGTGGAGAGGTTTAGATATTAATATCTGACCTCTGATATGAACATCAATTAGTCTTTCCATGTTTTAAGAACAAAAGATGTTAGACTGATAGGTCTATATGATTTAGGTAGTTCGCTCGGCCTGTTGCCATTTTTGGCGATGAAAACTACGTTCACCTGTCTCCAAGTGTAAGGAATGTAACCCCAATTGTAACTAGCTCTAAATAATGTTGTAATTGCTGGCAGTATGACGTCAATAACCCTCTGAAAAAGGGCTGGGAATATGCCGTCCCCACCAGGTGCTTTAAAAGGTTTGAAAGAGCCAACTGCCCATCTAACCTTATCTGGACTAAAAATCTCGCCAGATAGGCTATTTACTCGTCTGGAAACAGAGATCCTGGGATCAGTGTCGTATGAGTATTCGTGTGATTCACGGAAGGTCGAACCCGGAAAATGAACCTGAAGTAAGGTTTTGATTGTTTCCGTACGGTCCTTCGTGTAGGTTCCATCTGTTTTCTTAAGTAGGCCTACACAGTTAGACTGATCTTTTCTCAGAGCCTTGTGGATACGAGCTGCTACTGGCATATCAGATATGTCTACACAGCATTTTCTCCAGGAGGCCCTTTTAGATCTTCCCAACTCTAAGTTGTAATCTGTGAGAGCGGATCTATATTCGTCCCACATTTTGCTGACTTTTGCTCGATTGAAGAGTTTTCTAACCTTCCTTCTGAGTTTGGCTAGTTGGTCATTCCACCAGGGAACCTTACGTCTACTCAAACTGGTTTTGTTGACACAACTATCATGATAGGAGGTTATCAACACGTTGTTGAGTTGGTGAGCAGCCTCATCAATGTCCCATATGGATTCAATTTGAGAGACAAACATATTCGCTTTTGAAATGACAAGTTCTAGATACTTATTCCAGTCCGTCGACTTGGGATCGTATCTATCTTGTGCAAGTGCAGACTGACCGGGTATATCAAACCTAATATGTTGGTGGTCCGATAAAGAGGCTTCGTCAGACACATGCCAGTTTACTAAGTAATTTGACATAAATGAACTGGCAAGAGTGAGGTCAAGTACCTCCCCGCGTATCGCATTTATAAAGGTAAGCTTAGAACCTTTGTTTAAGATATCAACGTTAATACCAATTAGAAAATCTAAAAGACACTCACCTCTTTTATTATTATCGCTGCTGCCCCAAACCGTATTGTGTGCATTAGCATCGCAACCGATGATGTAGTGCAAGTTGTTCCTCATGCAGTAGCGGATCAGGTTCTCAACTTCGATGGGCGGAATATTGGTGTCGTCGCCAGGGAAGTACGCTGAAGCACAGACGATGTTATGTGTGCCTCGTTCCGTTGGTACTTCTATAAGGAGGGTCGCCAAATCTTTTGTGATGAGTTCTGGAATAGGAAGAAAGTTGATATTTTTGTCGATTAAGCAGGCCGCACGTGGCACTGGCTCGTCTCGTTTGTAAATAAGCTCACCTGCTTTATTACCTAGACCCTTTATTTGTCCGCTGATAACCCATGGTTCTTGGATGAGGCCAAGGGCTATCATTTCCTCGGCGAACCTTTTGATAAGGGTAGCGGACGCGCCCTCCTTTACCCTCTTGACAACCCTCCAGGTGTTAGCCCTTAATGCGGCATTTTGAGTCGTCAGGGTGGCAAGCACTTTCTCATTTGAGAGTTCCAGGCTATGCGGAAAGAAACATCGAACGATGTGTGGCTTTGGAAAGTAGTCCTCCTCCACCAACATCAGGTCCAGTCCACATTTGGCTCTGATACTCCCAAAATTTGAGCGCATCCATCCTGCGGTAGCACCATCTGTGCAAATAAACATTACCCACCCCGACTTTGGAACTGATCCAGAGAACTTGGGCCACACGCCACTGTTGGTCAGTTCTATCGAGGTGTCAATGACCGCCTCCTGCACCAGAGCCGTTTGCTCAGAGGAGAGAGGTTTGTTAATCAAGTCAGTCGGGACGATACCTAACCTGACTAGGTTCGCCACCTGACTAAAGGTGGGGACCTCAGGTAAAGGACCCTTCCTAACTTTCTTGGCGGCCGATGCCGGCGGTGTGTTGTCTTCCGACCTAGCTCGTTTAGAGATCGGCCTGTTTTTGGAGGCGGATTTGGCTAAGATGAGAGCGTTTTCTCTGTCTAAGCCTTGTCGCAGTGCACTTTTAAAGCGTCTTTTTTCGAAGCCATTTAGCTTAACGAATCAACTTTATTGGACCTGTAGTCCAGCCAGACTCTTCCCAATAGAAGAGCATCCCGATTTCTCGGAAATTAAACTACAGGAGTCAACGATGGTGGATGCGTCGGAATCGGAGGTCGAAGATTCCCTGTGCTCAAATCTGGCACAGCCCTGATCAATAGATGGAGCCCTCATGACATCGTCATCCATTTGCAGGGGATTCGGTTGCCCAGCAGCAGACCGAGAGCCTGGGGTCACATTTGGCTCCTCAGCGCAAGTGATGTTGACCGTCGGGGCTACCCGATTTGTTTGTTCCTCTAGGTGCCCAACAGCAACATCAGAGGTTGATGCGGTTACAGAGGCATCTGTATGTAAATTTTTTAAATTTGGTTTTGAAATTTTGTTCCCACGAGAAACCGGGAAAGAAGCATCACCCATGCTGGAGCCCGGTACGCCACGGGAAGGCTAGTGATGAAACCGAAGGTCACCAGGTATTCGGAGTTCGCATACTAACGACTAATCTCTCTTATAGCCATGCATCCCTCGGCGTATGCTGTTCCGCCTTGGATTAGAGATTTATTATTGAGGTTTACTTCTCATGGGTAGTGCTTAGCTAGTTGCTCCTCTAGCAGCCTGTCTGTCAAGGGTGACCCTTCAGACGACTACCGCCTCCGACAGCGTAGCCCACTGAGTCTTTGCAACGTTAAGCCTCCGCACCAGCGCACTTGTAATAAGGAGCAGACAGTTAGTTAATTTTCGTAGAGGAGTGTCGTCAATTCGATACAAGTCGCTGTTGCCTGCCTTGTGAAAGCAAAAGTGAATAACGTAGAATAAAATATTTATGCAACAAGAAAATAAACAAAACAAAAACTTCATTCAATCTTGCATTTCCAATATATAAAATAAAATAAAAATGATCTCTGCCGAATACTTCTCGGCGAGTGTTTTTTCTGTTTGATATTGGCGAATATTTACTTTTGAGAAAAATAAACAAAATTCGTTCTCAAGTGCACAAATGTGATGGTGTAAATCAACAAATACAATCTGCAAACATAAAAATCATAACAATTGGCGCAGTCGGTAGGATTAAGGAAGCAGCAGTTTTAAACTGATAATAGTTTGAAAAGCCTTAATCCGAATAATTGTACTGGGCAAGACTACCTTACCCTTAAACTAGAAACTGAGTCGAGGGTATATGAATAGGTAAATGAACCAGCAACACCAACTAGAGAGGACTCAACTCCAGAAGAAAATCCCGCCGACCAACCAGGACCTTCAACAGGACAACCAGCATTTTCACCCAGAAGACTTCGATCCGGGACGATATTATTAAATAATAGTGATAGTGTGAGTTTAAGTGATTATTTAGAATTATTACTAGATAAAGCCAGAAACAATGAAAATCTAACAGTTCTGCAGTGTGAAAATATAAACAGAGAATTAGAAAAAAACCCGTGAGCAGAGACTCAGTAAAATGAGCCATCTGAAAGAAGCAACTGCACAATTTAAAAAGGAATTGCTAGATTTTCAAGGTCAAACGCAGCCCCTAGCTAAAGATAAAAAGTTATCACGGAAAGATAGTATTGAAAGTGATTTGAGGGGTAGCGAAATTATTTTAAACTGGTTGGACATTTCCGTTCCTGAATCTGAAGAGGAATTATCCATTGAAATCGCCAAACTAAGCGCAGATAGCGCCACTATTTTCGGGTGACCAAAGCTATGCATTGAGTACAGAACTACAAACGTTTCTAGGCTGCTGTAAGAAGGTACTTGAATGCCTACCTGATGCCGAACACCAAGCTTTTGTCCAAATATTGCCTACCAGACTGCGAGGGGATGTATGCTATGCTGCGTTAAAGTGGCTCTCGGTGAGAGAAACACTTAGGCCGTTGATCGGCCCATTGTGCATACCACTGGTATTTAGGGGTTCCTTTACTGGTTACTCATTGTGAACCATTTGATACCGTTAATAAAGCCAAGAATGCTGGCAGCGCTGATATTGCAAAGATCATTAAGATCATTGAGGAAATAGTTTCCTAAGTGCGCCATCCTTAGGTTGGATAGAGCAGGGCAGCTACAGATGAGATGGGTGACGGATTCGTCCTCCTCCTCATCCCTACAGCTTCTGCAGAAGTCATTATGTGGCAGTCCAAGTCTTTGCGCGTGTCTGGCCAGAACACAATGACCGGTGATGACGTTAGTGACCAATGAAATACTACGTCTATTGAGACGTAGAAGCTCTTTGGATCTTTTATTATCCAGTGTCGGCCAAGTAAGCCTGGCAACATCACAGTATCTTAGATGTTTCCATCTATGACTTGCTGTCCCTGTTGCGTTCGCATTGATGATATGTTTAGCGTAAGACAGCGGTGCCCGCACGTTGTGCAGACTAACACTATCAACGCCGGAGGAGCCTAGTCTCGCAAGTTCGTCAGCTGCACAGTTCCCTGGGAAATCACAGTGTCCCGGAACCCAGCAAAGGGTAAGGTTGTACTGTCCAGCTATCTCGTTAAGAGATACGCGGCAATCTTCCCCCGCTTTAGATCTTATTTCGCTGGATATTAAGGATCTGATGGCAGCCTGACTATCAATATATATGACAATATCCCTGTGTGATATTTCATTAATCAGCAGCCACGCTGTGGCTTGGCGAATAGCTGTGATTTCGGCTTGGAAGACACTACAGTGTACCGGGAGAGAGAAGGAGAGGCCCAGGCTCAGTTCTTCTGAGAATACCCCTGCTCCGACTCCCTCTAATGTTTTGGAACCGTCCGTAAAAATTGACAGTGCTCCTTCGTGTAGGACATTTCGTGAGTCCCATCGGGATCTGTCCGGTATTTCGCATTTAAAGCCCTTTTTGAAGTCGATTTTCGTAGGCAGATAGTCAGTAATAGAGGGTAGGGGGCATGTCTGTAGGAGGATGCTGGCATGGCCAGTTGGTTGTCCTCTGCAGTGCTTACCCTCTTTGAGTCTGATAGCCGTCGTATTCCTTGCTGACGATGTTTAGAGGAAGAAGATTAAGCATTACTTGTAGAGCGGCGGTATGAGATGTCCTCAGTGCACCCGTAATGCTGATGTATGCCAGGCGTTGAGTCTTCTCAAGGGCCTTCAGATTGCACTTTTTATCCAAGGCCGGCCACCACACGACGATGCCGTAAAGAATGATCGGTCTGATCACCGCGGTATAAAGCCAATGCATTATGTTTGGTTGGAGGCCCCATCTCGAGCCGACAGCTCTCCTATAGGAGTAGAGAGCCACTAGGGATTTCCTAGAACGTTCGGCAATGTTCTCCCTCCATAAGAGTTTAGTAGGTATTGGGGCGGTTGGGACTGGGAATTCCGTGCTAGAGCGAGAGGGAAGATATGACCTTGGAGTGAGCGTGTTGTCTTTGTCGTAAGTATGTTATCTAGATATGTTGTGTGTTTGATGTGCCGCCGCCGCCGCCGCCGCTGGTGGTTGTTAGTTTTGGTTATCAGTTTAGTGTGTTTTGTGGGTGGGGTGAATTGTTTGGAGATGACGTAATTATTGGTATTCGTCGTCGTCGTCGTCGTGTTGGGTGTGTTGTGATGATGAAAATTAAAAAAGAGTGATATGTGCGGGGCTGAGTGGTTTGAACTTGGTACGATGAGTTTGGGAGTTGGGATGTCGTAGCTTAGTTATCGTTGCTGTTGATTTGGGGCCGCGACGGTTATCGTGGCTGTTGATTTGTATGGTGGATCGTTGCCATGCGACGGTTATCGTGGCTGTTGATTTGTATGGTGGATCGTTGCCATGCGACGGTTATCGTGGTTGTTGATTTGTATGATGGTTCGTAGCCATGGTCGTTGTGTATGTTAATTAGATGTGGTTTTGATATGGTTTATTTGATCGAAGGGTTAAAGTAGCACGATGGAACATGTTACTCTTATCATTCTGATCATATTGTTTTTTCTGGAATTTCTTTAAAGAAGTATAGTGTTATCCGAAAAACCAGCCGCTAATGTAGCACTATGGAATATGTTACTCTTATCATTCTGAACATATTGTTTTTTCTGGCATTTCTTTAAAGATTTTCAGTATAAAAACTCTTTTGGAATCTAAGCATAGCATTACTTCATTTCATAAATTTGAATTGAGAACACGACAAGCAAAAAACAATGGAAGCCCTACTAAACATTTTCGATGAGGAAAAAAACAAGGTCTCGGATGCATGCTGGGAGTTTCCGGGTCTTAAGAAGGAGCTGGAGGACACAATGAAGGAGGTCCGTAGAACAAGGAGCTGGTTGCAGCTGAAAACTGCAATACATCTATTGGCAGCATATAATGCGAGAGCCAGGGCAGGAGATTTCCTGGACAGCGACGTTAGTCCTGTCTTATTATCTATACTAGATTTTAAATAAATAAATAACAATAAAAAATAAAACCATTAAATTAATTGTTTTTTATTAATCCATGAGTTGTTAGTGGATGGGAAACCCAACCATTTGACATATACTTTTTCGCCTTTTGTTGCAAGAATCTTTTCCACGAGAAATATGTTGGGAAAATTCGTCTTTTGTAATTCGTGTGTATAGAAACTCCCTCTAATAGGCTGACCTTGAAAATCTTCAACTAGATATGTAATAGGGTTTGTTATCTGAACTTTTCTTATTTTGAATATTTCAGTTGTCCAATTTGGTGTGTATCCTTTTTCGAAAGCATATTTAAACTTGCTTATTCGAACGCTATTGCCAACTTCGTATTTTCCCTTCTCAGCAATTTTTATTCGTTTATAAACTCTTGATAGTAATTCTTTGGCATTGTTTTTATTTATATCAACGGGACGTCTTTTTATTGTTCTATGTATCGTGTGATTATATGCATGCACCAAATCCTTATAAATGGGTAGCCATTTGTAGTTCCCATTGAAACTGAATTCTTTCCACATTTTCTCCTTAAGGGTGCGGTTAAAGCGTTCAACAATTGATGCTTTTAATGTACTGTACGTTGAGTAGTGATTTATTTTGTAGGTATTCATCAAATTTTGGAAGACCTTGTTGAAGAATTCTTTACCATCGTCGGTTTGGAGATTTTTAGGTGCTCGATTTGAATTGGTAAAAATTGTTCTCATAGCTTGTGTTGTAGCTGATGCAGTCTTATGTTTCAAAGGAACGACCCAAGCATACTTTGAAAAAGTATCAATTACGGTTACTAAATAGTTGAACCCCTCATTCTCATCACTGTATGGTATCATTTCAACCAAGTCTGCTTGCCACAGATCATCAAAACCCTTAATAATAACTCTACGCCTTTTGAAATTCCTTCGGGCCTTTTCTTTTACTCATTATAAAAACGAATGAATAGAAACAAGGAGAGTTTTTGTATTTTATTAGATATTTTATTTGACCAATCGTCAATAAAGTAACATCAATTTCTTAATTCTAATCAATCTGCTTTCAACCATATAGCATGCGCAAGTATCTGGTCCTTCTTGACAGAGATTTGCAGACCAGGGGCAGTTTATAAAATGACACCCATGAACAGAGGTGGTGGAGGATACGTTTTCAAAGTTCCTCAGAAAACTAATGCAATCAATAAATTCATTGAAATGTTCCTCAAGAAGAGTTTGGTTATTTGTTTTTAGAAATTTTAACATCTCATCGAAGATCGTAGACGTATTTACTGCAGACATGATTTCAAATCGAACTCCGAATGCGTACTAAATTGGTGAAAAACTAGTTGCTGTCCCGCTAATAGGTTCACCACTATTTTTATACTTCTCGAAAATATCCAGCATATACTTTCTAATTTTGTTTAATAATTCAAGAGTCTTCAAATTTTGCTCATCAGTGTATGACCGCAAATCCTCACCCATTTTTTCCAGTTTATCTTCGATGATTTGTAGCTTCAGTGTCTCATCATTTATGGTCCCCATGAGCGCGTTGAAATTGTTGTCTACATACCGTCGATGATTTAGCATGTGTGATATGTGGCACTAAGCCTAAACTTATTCAGTAAAGCTTTTAGCAATAAGCAGTTCTTATATATTGTATTTCATAATACTTGCGCCAGTTGTTTGTCCTCTCACATGCTAACCCTTGTGCTACATCAAATAATAAATTCTGTACTAAGTTATACACAGCGTGTTTTACTTGAGTCATCACAGTGGCGACGAGGAATAAAACGTTTTAACAAGTAAATAAAAATAAAATGTCCATTATCGGAACAGTTCAAAAATTTGATTTTAACCACAATGACTGGGGTATATTTAAAGCCCAGTTGGAACAGTTTTTCATCGCAAACGACGTAGTGGCGGAAGTGAAGAAAAAAGCGATTTTAATCAGCGCTTTATCGGAGCAATCATATAAATTAGTGAACAATTTGATACATCCAGTGAAAATGGAAACGGCTTTATATGCAAATCTAAGTAAAGCTTTCGACGATCACCTTAAACCCACAGTTTCTGGGTTCGCAGAACGGCACAAGTGCTACTCCGCAGTTAAAGATCATCACGAGACAGTTAACCAATGGGCAGCACGAGTGCGATCACTTTCTATAAGCTGTGAATTTGGTGATGAGCTTAATTCAGCTCTTCGCGACAAATTTGTGATGGGACTGCAGAAGGGAGGGGCGAAAGATAAGCTGTTCTTGGAGAGTGTCGATAAATTAACATTTGACAGAGCGGTGAAAATCGCAAATGCAGTGGAGTGTGTCAAGCACCAATATGAGCTTGACGTATGCGTAAAACAAGAACCAAGTTCATCCGATGAAATATATCAAATTGGGCAGGCGCGGAAAAGGGGCAGCAGTGGACAAATGACGGCAAAACAACAGCAGCAACGGGGGCAAAAACATCAAAGCGGCAGTAGCAACTATAATGGTAGTAAGTGTGGAATTTGTGGACTAGCAAATCATGCGGAAAGCACATGCCGATTCAAGAACTATCGATGTAAGCGGTGTAAGAATAGAAGACATTTGCAGCGGGTTTGTCCGAATAAACAGAGTAATTATAATTCGCAAAAGGATTTTAATTTTATTGAAAGTTCTGAGTTGTCTTTGTTTAATGTTTCTTCTAGTTTAAAGACAAATGAACCCATAACAGTAAAAGTGTGCATGAATAGTGTTCCTATAATGATGGAAATTGATACGGGAGCTTCTATTTCTGCAATATCATTAAAAACTTACCGGGAAAATTTCAGTTTAATTAAATTATACCAATCAAATGCGATTTTTAGTAACTACAACGGCACAAAAATAAAACCTATTGGTGTTTGTATAATGGATGTTTTATATTTACAATAACATGTGCAAAAAGGTAAAAGTAGTTGTTGTTGAAAATGGCGGTCCACCATTGCTGGGTCGAAATTTTTTAAATGAATTTGGCATTCAAAGGACTATTTCAGTACACACGTTTAGTGTATGGTTTAGCATCTGCGCCAGCAATACTTAAAATCTTCCAAGCTGCGGGCCTTAAATTAAACAAGGACAAATGTAAGTTTCTATCGAAATCCATCAATTATTTGGGCCATGTGATCGATAAATCGGGGCTAAGAACTTGTCCAAAAAAGATTAAAGTTATTCAAGAAATCAAAAACCCCTCTTGTTTGAGAGAACTTCAATCGTTTCTGGGAGTTATAAATTTTTATAGGAAGTTTTTGCCAAATGTAACAACACTTTGTGCGCCTCTATATGACCTCTTAAAAAAAACGGCAAAATTTACGTGGAGAAAAGTGCATTCCCAAGCAATGGACCGAATCAAAAAAGAAATCACATCCACAAGAGCGTTAGCGCATTTTGATCCATTTTTGATGGTTAAACTTACGGTGGATGCGAGTCCGATTGGTCTAGGTGCAGTGTTGTCACAAGTGTATGAAAATGGTATGGAAAGGCCAATAGAGTTTGCATCACGGAAGTTGTCTGAGACAGAACAGAAATATTCCCAGTTAGACAGGGAAGCGATTCTTTTTGGAGTAAAACGTTTCCATCACTACTTGTATGGACGAGAATTCACATTAGTGACCGATAACAAGAACATTGATGCACATTTTAGGTTCCAAAAAGGGAATACCGCAAATGGCAGCGAATCGTTTGCAACGAATTGCGTTGGTTTTGGCAGGTTACACATTTAAAATTGAATGTATTCGGTCATGTGCAAATGTTGCCGATTATTTTTCTCGATTACCAAATAATTCTGAAAGTGATTCGGTGGGGGAACAAGTAGTTGATTCTAGTTCTTACATAAATTATGTTAAGGAAAACATTAAATTGCCAATTACAATAGACATGGTAGAAAAAGAAACGCAAATCGATGTCATATTAGCAAAGGTTATGAAATTCGTTCAATCTGGATGGGTCGAAGACCAGGTTGATATGGAACTAAGACCATACTTTCTGAGACGAAATGAATTAAGCATTGAGTCGGGCTGTCTGTTTTGGGGTTATCGCATAATAATCCCTGCATCACTGCAGGTTTTGGTTGTAGCTGAATTGCATAATACCCATATGGGAATAGGGAAAATGAAAGCTATGGCACGAAATTATTGCTGGTGGCCAAAGCTCGATAGTGAATTGGAAACCACTGTTAAATCGTGTAAACAGTGCCTGGCAACTAGAACTGATCCTCCGAAAGGGAAGCTTATTTGTTGGGAATGGCCCGAAGAACCGTGGGCCCGTGTGCACATAGATTTTTTGGGGCCAATATTTAAAAGATGGTTTTTAGTAATGGTGGATAGCCATAGCAAATGGCCCGAATGTTTGGATATGGGTACTACAACAACGAGTAGAGCCACTATAAATAAACTAAGACCAATATTTGCGCGTTTTGGTGTACCAAAAACATTAGTTTCTGATAATGGTACCGCATTTGTTTCAAACGAATTCGAACAATTTTTAAAAAGCAATGGTATAAAACATCTAACAACGCCAGTAGGTAACCCAGCTACTAATGGGCAGGCCGAAAATTTTGTTAAAACTATTAAAAATGCATTAAAACGATCACTGGGATCGGATGAACAAATTGAAGTTTCAACGGCGTTAAATTCATTTCTATTAGATTATAGAAATACTATTCATTCAAGTACAGGTATATCTCCAGCTGAATTAATGATAGGTAGAAAATTAAGAACTAGGCTAGACTTACTTAATCCTAAGAGGAACATGCACGTCGATTTGAGTAAAATTAAATCAACAATTCAGAAACAACAAGAAATCCAAAAACGAAATTATAAATCCAAAGAAAGAAAACATTTTGAAATAAATGAAATTGTAATGGTTAAAGATTATAGCAGAACTTATAAAGTAATTTGGACTAAAGCTAAAATTGAAAAACGGTTGGGCATGCAAACATATTTAGTAAAAGTAATGGAATCTAACAAAATATGGAAAAGACATTTAAATCAGATAATTAGTGCATGCGACAGTATGAATAATCATTATATGCCGACAACTTTAAGAGATGAACATGATAACTTAATTATAAGCAGACCAAAACCTATTGAACATACAGTAGAACCTAATTTAGAAGAGGAAGAGGTAGTTCCGGAAAAGGAAAAAGTAAAAAAATCTGAAATTATAAATCTAAACTTAAAAAACGGAGGTACATCTGAGCAAACTTTAAGAATTCCTTATAATTTAAGAAGTCGGAAAAATAGTGTATAACTGTACCACAACTAATGTAAAATTTTGAATTGTAAGGGACAAAGCTTTTAGCAATAAGCAGTTCTTATATATTGTATTTCATAATACTTGTGTCAGTTGTTTGTCCTCTCTAGCATGATTCACATGCTAACCCTTGTGCTACATCAAATAATAAATTCTGTACTAAGTTATACACAGCGTGTTTTACTAGAGTCATCACAGCATGTTTTTATCATTAATGACCATAGTGCTATCTACATATTTCTTATTTGCCGCCTGTGTTGGGTTTACAGGTTTTCCAACATTGTTTAGACATTTTCCCTCAATATCGAAATCACCATTAGGTAGTAGTCTAAATCCTACGCCAGCAGGTCCTCGCGAACTCTCGGATGTTCTATGAAATTGGTTGGAGCTTCGTCCGAACTTGTCAACACTCATTTTATTAATAATGAAGATTATTCTCTAAACGATGTCTAATATATATAGATAATGTTCGTTTCCAACTCGAATTGATTTTATATAGGCCAATTCCTGAACCAAGTGTTGAGGTCAAATCCGGTCGGTTCCTATCTGGTCGGTTCCTATCCGGTCGGTTCCTATACAGTCGGTTCAGATGTGGGACCATACTGATTTCCTTGCTTTTAATGGATTGAATTGATTATTAGTGTATGATATTTGATTCACGTAATTCTTCTACAATTGAGTTAACCTCATTTTGAAGGTTATTATTGCCGGCTCTTTGAGATGCAATTAAAAGCCTTAATCTATTGACGAGTTCATTGGGGCTATCCCAATACACATATTCGATGGGTTTATTCGAATAACTCACATCAAATGAATTACTATTGTATGCTTTTCCAATTTTCTTTATGACTCTCGGCGTTAGGTGTTGAAGTAAAGGTCGGATTATATGTTTATACTTATAACCTCTGTTGCCTTTAACTTGTAAGTTACTATTATAGTTTTTGAAGTGTGTTTTTGTTTTTTGTAATATCTTTAGATATTGATCCAAGTCTTCATTGGTATATCGATCTTTTCTAGGATTTTTTCGAAATATTAATTCATAAAGGCCATTCGTTCCATGGAAGATTTCATCATCAATGACGAAATTCTTGTGTTCGTTAATTACAAAACTTGATCTACCTAATTTCGTTGAATTTGATTCCACGTCGAAATGTGGACCATAGATTTTGTCACGATTTGAATCTGATGGGGATGATCGATTAATTGGAGTGCTTTGATCAAGACTATTGTCGTAGGGTGTCCTAAATGAATTATCATTATTATTTGATTCTGGAGATGAGAAGTCAAAACTTGCATTAGAAATGGATTTTTTTTTCTTCTTCTGGGTATTGTAAACGTCGCCGTCGTAGTAGTTGTTGATTCTTTATTTTCATATCTATATTATTGTAAGCAACATCTGCAGCAGCAGCAGTATCATTTTGAGTATGAGCACTTTTGACATTTTTCACGATTTCCTTTAAGGGTTCAACTATTGGTTTAAAAGTAGTCTCAAGTTCCGCATCCTTCGTAGTTTTTCCAGACTGAAGAAACATATATTTTCTCTTTAAAGCTTTTCTAGCTTTTACTAAATCTTTAAGTAAATTTTCATCAACATCCATAATTGTCGAATACAGGGACGAATGCTCTAATCGTATGTTATCATTTAAACAGTTGATTTATGACTGAATAGATTTATATAGATACAGTTTCTTTAAATGAATTATTATATCGGCCTTTATTCAATCTAAAATCTTTATTAATAACCAAGAACCCATATGTATCTTTGCAGCATTTTTTACACAATTCCTTGAATTGATTGAATGTCATGTCAGAGTTGACATGATCGTTGTATATATGCTTCAGGTTAAGTTCGTCTTGTTTAAAAATAACTAAATAGTTTGCATTGTCTCGAATCAAGTGTTTTGGTATATGTGTATAAGATTGACACAAGTAGAAACTATCCACGTCATTATGTCGACCCATGCAGAAATATTCTCGAATATTGTTTTGCTTATCACAAGCCACATCATCGAATATAAAAACTGAGTTTCGATTTGCTTCAGAAGGCGTAATAATTTCACAATTATTTGAAAATTCATTATATCCCATACCCGTGATGGACTCTATTAGCTTTCTCAGGTATGTATACTTTGGTTGATGCAGAGACTTTGAGTATATGTAGAGATTTCCAAATTTTAAACCATTTGGATCGAGGAGAATGCTCAACATGACATTGGTTTTTCCACAATTTGATGGACCCACAATTATTCCTCTAATACTATTAGGAAATATTGCTCCATGTTTCCTGTGTACTTTAATTTTACTATCAAAGTTCTTGACTTAAATAAAATCTCGTTGTTGTTGTTTTATGAACCTCATTCTGCTATTGAGTGAAACTAATCAATATAAAAGATCATGTTTTATAGTTGAGAAATTCATAATTGTTCAACATATACAACAAGAAAGTCGTATAAAATGATAGATTATAGTGTGAAAGCCAACAGTTGGAAAGATACATTCAAAGGGTACGGATTAGTGAATTCCTTAATCGAAAAATTACCATTTGAATTACATCTTCCCTCATATAACTTCTGTGGGCCAGGGACTAAATTGAAAGAACGCCTTGCTAGAGGAGATAGGGGAGTTAATCAGTGGGATGAAGCTTGTCGCGAACACGATATTGCATATGCTAACAATAAAAATCTACCCGACCGACATATTGCAGACAAAATTTTAACTGAAAAGGCCTGGCAGAGAGTAAAGGCAAAAGACTCATCGATAGCAGAGAAAATAAATAGTATATTAGTAACGAATATGATGAAAGCTAAAACGAAACTTGGTATGGGTTGCAAAGCCAAGAGAAGGAAAAGAAACCCACGCAAAAAGAATAATTTATTTAAAAAAGCCATTATGGAGGCTACAAATGCTATTCGAGACACCAGACACGAAGATCCTAACGTAATTGCAACAACTGCTCTACAAGCAGCTAAAAAGATCATTAAAAATAAACGAAAGAGCATTACAATTCCTCGAGTAATACCTCTACCGAAAATTGGTGGTTTCTTACCATTGTTACCTATTTTAGCTGGGCTATCGGCTATTGGATCAGTAGCTGGAGGAGCTGCGGGCGTAGTTAAAGCTATAAATGAATCAAAGTTAGCCAAGAAACAATTGGAAG
Organism: Cheilosia variabilis; assembly: GCA_951230905.1. Lineage (NCBI taxonomy): Eukaryota > Metazoa > Arthropoda > Insecta > Diptera > Syrphidae > Cheilosia > Cheilosia variabilis. Next base: position 84,516,468 of record OX579676.1, read on the forward strand.
AGAATAAACGTCACAATCAGACTATGGAAGGAATTAAAATTAAGCATGGTAGTGGACTTTATCTACAGCCATATAAAAAAGGATTTGGACTTTTCCTTCAACCACACGATTCAAAAAACTTTTAAATTCGCTACCTAATCGTCCACTCACCAATATTGATATTATGAAATTTGGAAAATTGAATATACAATGCTTTAGGGGTGTTTACATGATAGATAAATTACCAGTAAGATCCGATAACAAGGAATGTGGTGTAATTAATTTGGACAATGAGAGTGGGCCGGGGACACATTGGGTAGCATACATTAAGAATAAAAATATTGTCAAATATTTCGATAGTTCTGGTAACTTAAGACCACCCATAGAGGTTGTACGATATTTAGGTGAAAATATTCACTATAATTATAACAGTTGTCAAAATTTCAATACATTTATATGTGGTCATCTATGTTTAAAGTTTCTAATTGAGCAAAATATAAATAAATAGAGTAAAATCAAAATATTGTGTTTCATTTCTATTCCATTAGTTATGTCGTTAACACTCACTTTAAGCGGAAACCAATCTACTCTCACTGCAGAGTACTTTCCTCCAATTATCCTAAATTCTGATTATGTATGTGGCTTAGTTGATCTGCAGACCTATAATTCCATACCTAATGTGGATAAATTAAATAATTTATTTCATTGTGGTGATGGTGGTGGTGGTGATGGAGAAATCAAGATTGAATTTACAGTGGGCTCTTATGAAATTGAGGATATTAATAAAATAATTCAGAAGGTTCTGAACACACACAATGAGAATAGCGTTGAAAAAGTTATAATCAAATTAAAAGCCAATAATAATACTTTGAAATGTGAACTGTACAGCAATGTGGAAATCGATTTTACACAAGACCGATCTATTGGTTCTCTTTTAGGATTCAGTAAGAAGAAACTAGCTCCTAATATTCTACATGCATCTGATCAGTATGTTAATATCAATAGAGTGAATATTGTACGAGTTGAATGTAATTTAATTGACGAAACATATATCAATAGTCAACCTGCTCATATACTACATGAATTTTCAGTCAACGTTAGTCCAGGATATAAAATAGTTGAAGTTCCACACAATGTCATCTATTTGCCAGTGAACGCTAAGAGGATAAGTTCTATAACATTGAATCTCTTGGATCAGGACGGAAATCGTATAAACTTTCGAAACGAAATCATAACAATTCGCTTGCATTTGAAACCACAATAATGATAGTATATAACTGCCCCTCAAGTTATAAAAGAGCAGGTAACACTACTAACTCTAGCAATATACCATCATCTTCTGACAAGAGAACATCAAAACTTACTATAGAAAATCAACAATTTCTATTGTCACTGGGATATAAATTAAAACATTAAATCAATCCCCAACAACAACAACATGCTGAATATTTTCGAAGAACCAAAGTTTGAGGAGAGTATCTCAAAAATGGATTATCACACCTATTCACCGTATCTGAATAACTTTGAGAAAAATGACATTATACAAATTTGTGTCCAGCATCAAAATCTTAATATTTTGCCTTCAGAAAGTTACATTTATATTGAAGGTACTGTATCGAAATCTGATGGATCGGCAGTTACGAAAACAAAACTTGTAAACAACGGAATAGCCTTCTTATTTGACGAAATACGTTATGAATTAAATGGCATGGAAATTGATAGCAATCGTAGTGTCGGCATAACATCAACTATTAAAAACTACATTTCTTTAAACAAAAACGAAAGCGATATGCTATTGAATGCATCTTGGTCGCCCAACTCTTCAATTAATCTGGATAGTTTCTACTTTAATTTTTGTATACCTCTAAATAAATTACTGGGTTTTGCTGAAGACTATAAGAGAGTAATACCCAATGGACGCCATGATTTGATTCTAACACGATCACGCACAGATGATAATTCATTAATTGCAGACGATGATGAAAAAGCAAAGATAAAATTACTTAAAGTACAATGGAAAATTCCCCATATTACACTGTCTGATTCTTACAAATTAAAACTTTACAAACCTATTAATAATGGTGAAACTATGAAGATTGCCTTTCGTAACTGGGATCTGTATGAATATCCTGCTTTGCCCAGCACCAATCATCATATTTGGAATGTGAAGACAACCTCACAAATGGAGAAGCCACGCTACATTCTCCTTGCATTGCAAACTAACAAACGTAATCTACTAAAAGGAAATCCAACCTATTTCGATCATTGTGATATTACAAACGTGAAGGCATACTTAAATTCTGATGCCTACCCCTGTGAAGATTTAAATTTATCCTTTGATAAAAATAATTACAGTTTACTATACAATATGTACTGTGACTTTCAGAAAACCTACTACAACCGACTAGTTGCTGAACCACTCTTATCAAGAGATACATTTAAATCTCAAGCGACAATTTTCGTTATAGATTGCAGACATCAGAGTGAAATAATCAAAAATGGTCCAGTTGATATTCGCATTGAATTCAAAACAACAGGAACAAAGCCAATTCCAGCAAATACGTCAGCCTACTGTTTAATGTTACACGATCGCATCGTAAATTATAATCCACTCAGTCAAATAGTTTCGCGAGAAATCTAATTTCTTAGTTCAAAGTTAACTCTTGTGGGGAAAAGACACGCACGCATAAACCATGTATTTTATACTTGACGTACAAGGTTTCAAAGGACCTAATAATAAGTTTATCGCTAAAGAAATAGCAATACTACACAATGGCCATCATCATCATTTTATCATCAAACCACCATTCAACTCTGACCAATTATCATCTGCATTAAAAAGACAAGTTCAATGGCTTTACCAAAATCATCATGGCCTAGTTTGGGATGGAGGTTTCACCGAATTTAAGAAAGTTCAGAAATACCTTCGCATGAAAATAAAAAATACAGTTTTGTACGTCAAAGGAGATGAAAAAGTTCAATGGATGAAGGAGCTACTTTGTGATGATGGAAATGTTGAAGTGATGAATATCGAAGAAGTTGGCTGTCCTAATTTCAACGAATTGAAGCGACTCTATCCTTGTGAAATAAAATGCACGTTCCATAGCAAATGCTGTGCCCTACAAAATGTATACCTGTTGGACAAATTCTTATCTGGAAATTAAATAAAAAAAAAACAAAACAAATTTCTTCTTTTTCTTTATTTACGTCTTTTATAACCATATGGAAGGGAACTATTGTCTTCGAGAAATCTACGTTTTTCCGACCTGGGTTTGTATGTTTTTGTTTCGGCAATTGTTATGACCTCGTGCTCTCGTGTCCGGCGAATATTATTTGATAAAATTTGGATATCATCGGCATTCGCAGCATTAAGTACAGCTTCTTTGATTGTCTCAAAATTTACCTTCTTCGATGCTGAATAATTCAAATTGATTCTGTTATGAGCCAGGCTTAGGCCACGGAGGCATCTTTGATGCAAGTGAGAAGGGTGCGGCACGCTCGCGGTTGCTCGGCTCAGCTCGACGAATGGGGTAGTTCTTACCCCCCTCACCATACACCTCCTGCTCAAAACACTTCTGTAATCGTGCCTTAATAGTAAATAAAAGAAAGAAAAATAGAAAAGAAAGTTACTCTACATTACGTTGACCTCGGACGGACTGAAGGAAAGCGAAAATAGAAGGAGGAAAAGAAAAGAGAAGTTCAAAGACTTTTGCCTATGCCCTCGAGAGAAATCGGGAAGCTCATAGTTAACGAAACACCAAAATCTCTTTTCTTTTTTGAAAATACCTTGACTATTAATTTGAACCTCTTGTCCGTGTCCCTTCTCTGGTATCCGTATTTTATGTTAGCTAAAGTTTCTCCCTTTAAAAATCACCAGAAAATCCTACATCAAAATTGCTAATAAATAAACTTCACTCATAAAGTTATCAAAAAACTCACCCAAAACTCTAATGGAATTTTTTTTTTCCACACTGTAGTAGTCTACTGCTTAGTTTCTCTACCTGCTGAGGGCAATGACCTTTCCCGATCAGTTATCGATAGAAAAATGACTGAACAGTGCTTTTAGCCTAAGTGTCCCATATAAACCTTTTTTTTTTTTTCTCTTTTGCCACATTACGTTTCTTTTGTTTACACTCTTCTATCCTCTGTCATTGCATTTGGCTATATTTCCTACCTATTTCTGTCTCATCACTTTTCTCTTTTTAACTCTCCACTCTTTAGACAAGTAAGGCAGGTATCTTAATTTCCTTAGTCTGGTCAGTTCACAGTCGGTCGTTTAGGAAACTTACTTACCGACACTAGATAGCCAAATTTTAAAAATGGAAGTATCGCGACAATGATACAATAAAACTAACATACGAATAAATAGATATGTGAATAAATAAATAAATATATATGACGAAACCAATAAATAAATATAATAAATGACAATACCTAACAACTAAATAACAATAACTAACTCTATATTGCACCGCTTTTGATCAGTTCATGACTTTCGATCAGATTGGTTTGTATCCTAATCATGAACGGTGACACATTTTGTTGACGAGACAACCGGTAGGGTGCGAGCGAGACAAACATATATTCCCGATCTTATCGCAAATGTCAAATGCACCGTGCACATGCAATTTGTCAATAAATGGTCGCCGCGATAACTTTTCCGTGTTTTAAAGTCATTTTCTTGTATTTATCCGGGTATAAATATTTTAACTTACGAGGACCTAATGGGCTGCCGCAACAATTCCTTTTACTTTACACACGATTTTTTCAGTGCCATCTTTTGTACTAAAGACTTTGTAGGAATAATTTTTGGGGCCTCCACTCACGAATTCAGTAATATAACTCCCATACCCGTAGCATTGTAATTCGTCAGTCATATCCCCTATAAATTCACCAGTCTGTGGATCAGGTTCTCCTTCACGACTTACATAGATTACGGAATCGGTGTCGTAGTACAAAACTCTGCCTCCTAATATTTCCAGGTAACTATACAATTTCAGACGAGCTTGTGTGGTAGTATAAGCTGCAATACACACATTAACGGTTGATAAGGTCTCCGCTTCTTCTTCTTTATACAACCAACTTACTATAACGTTTTCCTCATTTATAGGTAGAATGTGACAGACTTCAATAGCTGGATTTGTAATCATTTGGAATAATTCTGATGGACTATTAATTATACATGTTTTCTGTTGATTTTCTCTTTGTCCGAATTTACCCCAAAATGAATTAAGTATGAGTTTAGCAAAAGATCTCTTCCCAGGGTTATCACAAATTTGTTCAAAATCGAGTTTAACATCTTCATTAGCCAAAAAGTCAGCTACATATTTCTTTTTCTCTTCCATTGTAGCGCATTTATCTGGCCAGCCTGATGCTTCTTGTTTCATTTTAATGAATTTATTCATCATTTGACTGAAAAGGCCATCTGATTTTTCCATTTTATTATATTGAACCATAGAATATTCCCATATTTCGAAAATATCTACTATCTTATACCCTTTCTCCATTGCTTTTAAGACCTCATCAATAATCCAGGTGCCGTGTATAGCTCTTTCGTCATGAGTATGGGCGCAGCGTTCGTCTTGAGACATTTGTTTGCTGCATGTTCTACACAATGTAAATATAAGCTTATTATTTTGTTTAATAGGCAATACCGGATGTAACAGCTGCTCTGGAGGTATTATTTTGCATTTTATAATCCCATTCGTGTTTTTTAAGCCGATTTGAGAACAATCGGTGGTGTGAACTTTCGGGTGATCCACTGGATATTTTCCGTATTTGCAAACCCACGGGTATAGGGAACATACATCTATGTACTTAATTTTTTCACCTTCTTTACATTTATAATAATTATATGCGTTCCCCGTACGGCCCCCGTAAAATGCGTCGCGAGGATTTAACGGGCTTTGTTGTATTAAAGGATGTGTTTTTAAATATTTGACATCATCGATACTCAATTGTTTCTCGAATTCACAAGCCCACATTTCAATTACCTCGTATCCGAACTGCCTTAGCCGTGTAGATTTAGACATGGTCTGTTCATAGCGTAGATTTAACGTGTCGCACGGATCTTTGCTTAAAGGCATATCGCGAATCGTTTTCAAACATGAGTGGCCATGATAATAACAACCGTGGAACTCAAACACCTCTTTGGTTTCCTTGCAAAAACCGTCAACTTTCACACCACATACTACCGCTTCTCGCTGCTTAGCTGCATGTTGAATGTAACAATTCCGTCTCCTTTCTTCCAAAATAAGCCATTTAATTGCCTGAATCGATTGATTATCAGCTTGTCTATATGCATTTCTTGGTATTAAGCCTATAGTGTCTGGTTTAAGAAAATTACGACGGTACACCAAGTTGCATGCCGATGCTATAGTCACAGCTTCCAAAAACGGTTCCACATTACACTGCTTAAGGAAAATATTTCTGAATTTTATACATGCCTCAGATAAGATCTGTACATCGCTTTCACAGTATGCAACAAGGTCACGCTGCATATTAAATTCACTTTGTTTATTTTCTTCATACCATTTAAAGAATACATCTCGATCATTTACCTTCATGGCATCTGGATTGTAATATTCTGCAGGCGGCAGTGGACCAATATAGTTTTCATTTTCGATGGTATTAAAGAAATGCGGAAAATACCCCTTTTTTAACTCTTGCGGTAAATCGAAAGCTTTTGGAAGAACTGATAGAGCCATGGGAAAATAGTTCAATGAGTCTATGAATTTCACATTCCCCAATCCCATGAGTATTATTTTAGTTCCTCTCATAATCAATTCGGGTTGAAACTTTGTATTTTGCAGGATATAGTTAAAAATAAATTGATGATCATATGCCTGCCCATTGTGAGCCGAAACAATAACTTTTGTGAAACTTTTTCGGGCGTTCAAAATGTACTCTAAGAACTCGGATATAACATTATGACCCTTTTTTATATTAAGTCTGAATTTACATTTCTGACAGAAGTGTAGATTATTCTCACTCAAACAATGGTCACATCTTTGCTGGAAAACACATAAATTCGGTTCATGAAGTCTTACTGGAACAGCATTGTCTTTTATCACTTTTTCACCAATAATTGTTTCTTGACGACTCTCCAAATCATAAAACACATAGAGAACATTGCCTAATTTTGGGCTTCTAGTGTCGCGTCGAATATAACACAAGTGTTCTTGGGAAACGTGCTTATTACAATTTTTACAATAGTATTCATTGCACGTATGTTCTCTATCTCTTCTATATGTTTTCAGACATTCAACACATTTTTTAACTGTTTCACAAATTGCTTGGTTGCCTGTTGACCCCGAAGTCTTATGGTTATCAAAACATTCCTGTCCTCTAAAACTTCTATTGCAATCTTTACATACAATTTCGGATAGATTTTGAGGACATATAGGTGATTGCTGACATTGAGGGCATGACTTTACGCATCTATGATCGGTTTTATTATTGAATGGTACACTGCAAATTTCGCAAAAATAACTACAACAAAATGCCGCTGTCAAAGATGTTATAACATTGAAGTGTCCTTTGTAATACAGTAAATTTATTCTCTCATCACTGTTATTTGTATCGTCTTCGAATATAATACTTCGTCCTTTTTGCTCATATTCGTAGACTGTGATCTTATAATCCTTCAGATAACTTTGAAAAGTGCGAAGCTCTGGAATACCGCAACCTTCGGAAGGTATACTAACACCGGTCGAAGTTATTAGATTAGCCGTTCGAAGATCTTGAGATTTATCAATATTGCGCCGAATTTTTACATATTCTGAGTCTTTATCAACACGAGCAATTGCAACAACTAAAGCACGAGGTAAACATAGTTTGTCTTTGTTTCTTATTACAATGATTCCCCTCCGCTTTTTGCATTCTTCATCGAAAGAATTGTATTTATTATTTCGAACGTTTCCTTGTCCTTTAGGAAGTCTTATCGACGTAAGATTTATACGGAAAGTATCCGTGCTTAAGCCCTCGGAATTGCTTTGGAAAATTTTAGTGATTAATTCCCATACCTCGCTCCACCTTAAATCGGATGCCTTCCTATAGCTCATCCAACCAGGACCATGGTGTTCGAAATTCTTCCCTGTAAATGTTATACCCACCATATCAGAAGGATCCAAATCGTCAGTCACTTTTTTAAATATCCCTTTCACTGCACTTTGAATCCAGCTAGATGGTTCAATGTTGTCTGCTACATCCCTAATCCGGAATTCAATTTTACGACCACGCAAATTGAATCTTTTCACAAAGGTTGGGTAATCTTTAACCACCTCAAAGCACTTAAAAGTCTAATAAACCAATAAAAAGAAAAAGAACAGTTAACTTCTTTGTTTCACTTTTTTTAATTTATTTTTTTGTATTTTATAAAAATGGTTGCGAGTAGAGAATAGGCACCTCATCGTCTTCCTCTGCAACAGGATGGAACGCCAGATCAAAGGAACTTCCAACTTCTTTGAGGACTTCCATCTCATATAAGTGTAGTTGGTTAATGGTGTCCTCATCCATCGCGTTGAATCGAAGAGGCAAAAATACCTTTTTCGCCTCCAGCTCTACCAGGACCCTTGGTCCATACTTGGTTTGGCACCGCATCGCCTTTAAGATACGACACCGTTTCCCCAATCCGACCGTCTTCAGACCCTCTAGGGGCTTTACTTTACCCAGTTGGTTAAGGAAATCCATGTTCTTTGCAGCGATTAATTTGAAAGTAAACTGTTGTCTAGTTCCTTCAACACTCGCCTTTTATACATGAAAATACCTCCGGAAATATCACAATTTTTTTTTCAAACAATGTGTGGTCAGAGTAAGATAAGAGTAACATATTTCATCGTGCTACATTAGTGGGCGGTTTTTCAGATAACACCATACTTCTTTAAAGAAATCCCCGAAAAAACAATATGGTCAGAGTAAGATAAGAGTAACATGTTCCATCGTGCTGCATTAGCGGCTGGTTTTTCTGAAAATACCGACGGAAATATCACAATTTTTTTTTCAAACAATGTGTGGTCAGAGTAAGATAAGAGTAACATATTTCATCGTGCTACATTAGTGGGCGGTTTTTCAGATAACACCATACTTCTTTAAAGAAATCCCCGAAAAAACAATATGGTCAGAGTAAGATAAGAGTAACATGTTCCATCGTGCTACATTAACCCCCCTCCGATCAAATAAACCATACCAAAACCACATCTAATTAACATCCAAAATCAACAGCCACGATAACCGTCCCAAGCAACCCATGACCACGGCAACGACTCACGATAACCGTCGCATGGCAACGATCCACCATACAAATCAACAGCCACGATAACCGTCGCATGGCAACGATCCACCATACAAATCAACAGCCACGATAACCGTCGCATGGCAACGATCCACCATACAAATCAACAGCCACGATAACCGTCGCTCGGCGGCGGCGCCCCCACCCAACCATCAATATATTTTAACACTTGAACCTACATCTCACAGCATACGCTATAGCGCCAAGCTACGACACCCGCCGACCCCAAAACTCATCGTACCAAGTTCAAACCACAGCCACGCATCTCGCTTTTTTTAATTTTCATCGACGACGAATAACAATAATTACGTCATCTCGCCAGCGCCGGCGCCAGCGACACATCAAACACACTAAACTGATAACAAAAAACTAACAACCAACTGCGGCGGCAGCGGCGGCGACACATCAAACACACTACATATCTAATTAACATACGAGCGACAAAGACAACACTATCACTCCATGGCCATATCTTCCCTCTCACTCTAGCACGGAATTCCCACCCCCAATCGCCCCATTACCTACTACAGTTAAATAAAGAGGCGACTTCTCGTCGAACTGCGAACAAGATACGAAGCGTTTGATTTGGCTTGCGAGCCGTGACACTTGTATTTTCAGTAATTCGATGGTCCCCGCCTTTAGCGTGCAAACTATTGCCGAAAGGTATTAACTGAAGGCTCTTTAGCCAGAGTTAGTGGGCACCAGTCGATAAGTACAAAGTTGGCGATAGGACCAGCCAACTTTACATGGCGATCCTGCCAGGAGCATCAAAAGATTCCAGGAGATCAGAAGGTTCCAGGAGATAACGAGCCGCAACCTTCCCAAAATTAAGCCTTTATGCCCAGTAAGGAGCAACTGGCCCTCGCCGCCACATATATCCAAAAAGCGGAGGCCCTGTTAAAACCAACGTCTCCACCGGAGCCCGTGCTAAGAATTGGACCACAACCTCTTACTCTGGAAGAATACAGGCGCCGAACGAAGAGGAAAACCCCGGAAAAGCCAATAACCCCCGTTGAAGCGAGATCAACCCGAGGTGGTCAGCGCGTCCGACAGCGGAAAGAGCTAGCGGAATTAAAGCGACTTGTCAACATTCCAGGACAACCCCGCCATATTAGGGACAAATTTCTACGCCAACTCCGCGACAAGAAGAAGGAGCAGCGAGCGGCAGAAAAGGAAAAACGGGAGGAGACCAAAAATTTTAACCGACTTTTCGACAAAACGGTTCAGCACCTCCAATATTGGTCCGATGGGAGGACAAGAGAGCAAGGAAGTAATTAATACCGGCCCTCAAATAATCGCCCCTGAGGTCAAACGCGGACAACATCCGGACATGACCGCCGCTGTCCTATTTTTAATATTCATAACCGCGATAGCTGTTGGTCTAGTATATTTAGGACTCCAACACTATAGACGGAAATTAATTGCGGATACAATTTCCCATCTGGAAAGGAGACCTGCCCAGGTATAAAGGAAAACAATAGATATATTTTTCAAAATATATAAATATAAATAAATCTATAGATAATATAAAATTTAAATAAATTTTTCCATTAAAAAAAAAAAAAAAAAGAGAAATATATGTATACTTAAATATACTTAACATTAGATCAATTTGTTTTGTTATTATGAAATATAAGCAAAAATAAACAAGAACTACTAGTTAGACTACTTTATTCTATATTATTTTGTTCGGTCTCATAAAGTTAGGATCTATTTTTCTCTCAAATTTTTAGCCATTCCAACAAATGAACTTTGCTCGACTACTCGAAGCTTTAGAAGCACTTAAGCAATGCCTCGCCAGCCTGAAGAAATCGCCTAATAGGACGAGAACTGAAGAAAGCGTCCATAACAAATTAGCGCAGATTGAAGGGTTTTGGACTACCTTCAGGGAGCACCTTGATAACATTGATCAGGAATCCATTACCGAGATAGAGAGAGCCAATCTAAAAAGCATAATAGCTACAGCAGAAAACTTCAAACAGGAATCAGAACGAATAGTCAGGAATAGTTTAATAATAGAACCAAATATTATATATTACAAACCGACACCATGACCGAATCATTCAGTTTTAGTCTAGCCCAAAAATTGCCAACCCTCAGGTGTGAAGAGGATGGCAAAAGAGCAGAAGACATTAGGGATTTCCTAAACAATGTAGAATTTTACCTAGACACCCTTGATACAACCTCGAAAGCATTATTAGTGAAGTTTTTGTTACAATGCAAGATCCAGGGAAAAGCCCTTACAGAGTTAGGCAACCAAAAACCCGACAGTTTCGCCACATTAAAAAAAGCATTACTCGAAAAATGTGGTCCGAAAGAAACTATTGAGACGATACAAACTAAACTCAGTAGAACGCACCAAGGAAATCGACCCATACGAGATGTTTTATCTCTTAATAAAAATCAATCACTCGATTCAAATTCAATATATTTCGTGCCACGCACTTGACTGCCAAACCACAAGTGAGTCATATATTTCAACTCGTGTTATACAATGCCTATGTACATAATATTAGAAAATTCAATATATAATTCAAAGTAAGTGTTGCCACTATATAACATTTTCTTCCCCTAATTTGGATACCACCTCGGACTATTTAATTGACTGCGACGTCTAAGATTATATTTCCGATAAGTTGACTTCACCTTCGGAGACCTGACGACGACATGATCCAAGCAGTTTTTTGGTTGATTGGGCGCTGCTAGTGTGCCTTCAGTCCCGGGCACCGGAGCTTCAGCAAACTTCTTCATTTGGTTCAAGTGTCTCTTCCACAGCTTATTTCCATCCGTATTCACCAGATATGTCTGCTTCCCGATCCTCCTCTTAACCACTGCTACCGACCACCGCTTGTCCTTACGAAAATCTTTAACTAAAGCTGACTCACCAATACAAAATTCTTTCCGATCTCGTCTCCCTCGGCTGTTTTTGTCATCTGTCAGTATTTTAACGTCCTCCTCAACCTCCTCATTCTTAGGTCTCAATAAGTCCAAGCGCATCCGTAAATTTCTCCCGAACATCAGAGACCCCGGTGACTGGCCTGTTGTAGAATGTTTTGCCAATCTATGATGGAATAAGTATTTCGCTAACGCCGTCGACATTGACTCCTTTCCTCCCTCTAGAATTTTTTTTAGTCCCATTTTGAATGACTTCACTGCATTTTCCGCTAAACCGTTGCTTTGTGGGTGACCCGGGGGTGATGTTATGTGCTTTATTCCGTTCCTCTCGACGAACGCTCGAAATTCGCATCCCGTAAATGTAGGCCCATTGTCTGTCACCAAGGTTTTTGGCAGGCCAAATCGTGCAAACGTTTCGTAGAACCTTTCAATTGTGGATTTCGCAACGATGCTGTTCATCGGATAAATTTCCACCCATTTCGTGCTGGCGTCTACGATGATCAGAAATTGACGATTGAGAAAAGGCCCCGCGAAATCAGCATGTATCCTCTCCCATGGTTCCCTTGCCTCTGGCCATTTGTTGATGACAGTTTTTGGAGGATCTGCATTGTGAACTCCACACGCTAAACAACTTCTCACCATATTTTCAATGTGCAAGTCCATTTTTGGCCACCACACATATGATCTCGCCAACGATTTCGTTTTCGACATGCCCAAATGCGCGCTGTGTAACTCCTCCAGTACCTTAGACTGCAGCTGTTCCGGTACTAGAACTCGAAAACCCCACATGATGACGCCTTTTACGACCTCAAGCTCATCCCTTCTTAACCAGTATGGTTTTAGGTTCTCCTCGACTCTATTTGGCCACCCATCGACAGTGTTTTTCAAGACATCTTTAAGAACTCGATCTTCTTTGGTGAGCTCGTGAATGATATTAACATTAATTACTTTTGTTTCTGTAATTACCTCCTTGATAGTCTCCTCCACTGCCTGTTCGCTCCCATCAGCTTCGTCCTTATACGAGAATCTGGATAGCATGTCGGCCACCTTGTTGTCCTTGCCTTTTATGTATTCAATGTATTCAAACTTGTAGTTGAATGCTGCTAGGTATGTCGCCCACCTCTGCACTCTTTTAGCGGCCATCATCGGAATGCTTCGATGCTCACCATATTTTGCGAGCAAAGGCTTATGGTCGCTCCTTATTGAGAACTGCCTCCCATACAGATAATCTGCGAACTTTTGAACTCCATAGTACACCGCCAGCGCCTCTTTATCGAGCACACTATAATTGCTCTCCGCCGACGATAGAACCCTCGATGCAAAAGAAATTGGACGTTCCTCTCCAGACGGCAACTTGTGTGACAATGCCGCAGCGATTCCTTTATCGGATGCATCACACTCCAACACAACATCCCACTCTGGGTGATAATGCACCAACACCTTGTCCGACGCAATTATGCCCTTGACCCGCTCAAATGCTGCTTCACACTCCTGTGTCCAAACGAAGGTTGCGCCAGATTTCAGCAGATCGTAGATTGGTGCCATCATTATAGAAACATGGGGAATATATCTCCCGTAATAGTTTACTAGACCAGAGAATGCTTGCACCTGCTTGACATTCTTCGGCTGCTCCGCTTTAAGTACAGCTTGTACTCCTTCTGGATTCTTTCTTATGCCGATTTTATTTATTATTTGACCCAGGTAGCAAATCTCTTCCTTAAAAAATTCGCATTTGCTCAGCTTCACCGTCATTCCCGCATCCTGCAATCTCTTGAAAACACGCTCAAGATTTGTAATGTGCTCGTCGTCGTTTTTTCCAGTGACCAGGATATCATCGACGAAAACAGTGACATTATCAATGTCGTGAAATAGTTTGGCCATAATCCTCTGGAACTTTGATGTTGCCGGTGATACACCGTATGGCATACGATTTACCAGATATACCCCTTTTGACGTTGACCATGCACATAGCTTTTTGCTCTCATCATCCAGCTCCACCTGTAAGTAAGCTTCTTTTAGATCGATTTTTGAGTATTTCTCACCTCCAGATAATTTTTGCAACAGATCCTGAATCCTGGGTAACGGGTATTTATCCGCCTCTAAATACTTATTCAGCGTCGACTTGTAATCGCCGCACAGTCTTATGCGTCCATCAGACTTTATTACAGGTACTAAAGGTGTGCCCCATTTATTGTATTCCATCGGCGTGATTATACCTTCTTCCGTCAGACGATCGATCTCCTTCTCAACATCTTCTTTCATTGCATATGGTAATGTCCTGGATTTCACAAACACTGGATTCACTGCCTCTTGTCCGTCCTTCAGCTTTAGATTAATTTTTTCGAAATTAAATTTGCCCAATTTGTTTGTAAAAACATTTGTAAACTTGTTTTCTAGTTCCTTTATTTTATACTCTGTTAATTTCGTTATTTTATGTATTTCGTTTTTCATTGACCAAATTAATCCAAATTCCTTAGCAAAATTCCTTCCCAGCAACGCACTTCTCCCTGGCTCCGTAACGTATACCTCCAATTCTTTTTGTAAATTGTGATACTCAATTTTGCACTTAATTTTTCCATACAATTTGATGTCTTCGCCTCCATAGCCCTTTACGTTCATGTTCGATGCTACTAGCTTCTTTGTTCTTAATAATCTCTCCAGCGCACACTTTGGGATTATTGTCACTGCACTGCCTGTGTCGAGTTCCATGTTGAAATTGCTGCCATCGATTTTCACTTCCAATAATATTGGTGGATAATTATTTGATGTGATGTTCTTCAGCTCTATATATTCTGCATGCTCCTGCGTCTTTTCAGCCTTTGTGATATTATTTATGTGTTCACTCCGCGAATATTTGTTCTTACACATAACCTTCAGATGTCCGCGAACTTTGCATATGTTACATACAAACTTTTTGTAATAGCATTGTTCGCTGTTATGTCCCATTCTACCGCATCGGTAGCATCCATCATTCTTATTCGCCTTTTCCGCAGTGCTTTTATTTTTTTCTGTCGCAGACCTCTGTCCGTATGACTTTATGGTTTGATCGTTGCATGACTTTCGCGCGTCTATGTACCTAGCATTTACTTTATTTACTGTGCAGGTGGTAGCATAGCGGCTATTCAGTAACGTTTCTTTTTTTATTGCGGCTGTCCATGCATTGTCAAGAGATATTGTTTCGTCCTCTTCTAATAACTTCTCCAGAATTGGGCCATCTCTCTGACCGGTTATGAATATGTCACGCAGCGCCGTGCTTAGCTGGTTACCGAATTTGCAGTTAACTGCAGATTTTTTTACTCTTGTATACCACTCATTTATGCTTTCGTTTTCCATCTGTTTTAATCCATAAAATATTCGCCGCTCCACAAAAACTGCCACCTTTTTCGTTTTCGGGTATACGCTGTCTCTGAGAAGCTTGAAGGTTTCATGATGTAGCTTTGTTAACAGGAACGCTGTCTTTCTTTGTTCATCCTCTTCTCCAACGCTGAGAAAATACTGCTCCAATTTCGCTTCAAATATTTCCCAGTCTACGAATTCTGGGTTGAATTTTTCGAAGTTGTTTCCAACCGCGATGGTCTGTACTACCGCCCTCTCTTCCGTAGCCATAGCACAGCACTGCACGAACACTTTATACTTGGTAATTAATTTTTTCCTTTAAAATCCTCGTCGCCAATGTTTTATCTCTTAATAAAAATCAATCACTCGATTCAAATTCAATATATTTCGTGCCACGCACTTGACTGCCAAACCACAAGTGAGTCATATATTTCAACTCGTGTTATACAATGCCTATGTACATAATATTAGAAAATTCAATATATAATTCAAAGTAAGTGTAAGTGTTGCCACTATATAACACGAGAATTCGTTACCGAAATAGAAACTCTTATAGCAAGAATGACCGAGCTTGAAGTATCTTGCCATGGTGAACAGACCAGGGAAACCCTTACTACGGCCAATGACAGACGAGGATTAGCCTTCCTGAAACGGGGAGTGAATGATCGACTCAAGATTATTCTAGATAGCGCCCGACATACCAAGCTTCAGGACGCGATACAACATCTCTTGGAGTTAGATCAAAGTTCCACCCCTAGCACGGACACAGTTAGGTATATACAGAATAGGAATAGGAATCCTCGCAGACAACATTTTAATTATAACAATCCTAATCTACCACAAACTAGCAATTTTAACCGCAACCCAAACCAATATGATCAGAATTACCAAAATAGGAACAATGATAGGAATAGGTATATTGATAATAGGCCCAGGCATGTGAATCAAAACGCACCAAATAATAATCACCCCAACAACCGACAGGGAAACCCTAATTATAACAACAACAATCGCGTTGATAATAGGTCGAACAATAGAAATCCTTCAAATAGAAACTACAACCGAAATAATAACAGAAATAATCAAAGGGTATTAGCATTGGGAAACGAACAACCCACCGAGGGGGAAGCCGGCCCATCGGGGGGGAATCAATAGATCCACCAAGGCCAAATGCTATCTGCACTGCTGGAATCTCAAACGGCATCTTCATACAGTTACAACTGAAAAATAATCAGAATATACGATTTCTCATAGATACAGGAGCATCAATTTGTGTAATCAAAAGTAGTTCATTAAATAAAAACATTCCCATATTCAAAAACAATAGCACAAAAATTTTAGGCGTATCAGGAGATTTACAGACAATAGGAACATGCAACATTGAGATCCATTCAGGACAGTTTATTATACCATACGAATTTCATGTAGTACCAGATACTTTCCCAATTCCAGTCGAAGGCATAATAGGCGCGAATTTTCTTACAGAATTCGGTGCCAAGATCGATTTAGAATCATTTATATTGAAAATCAGGAAAAATCATCAAACGGTTACACTACCCTTATGTACAGAACACAACATAAACTCAGTTTCACTAGCTCCCAGGTGTGAAGCAACTTACTGGTTGAACACCCAACACACAGGAAGTAGAATATTCTATCCACAAGAATTATGTGAAAACGTTTTCATGGCAGGTTCTTTATCTACTGCCGTAAACGGAAAAATACCCGTTCAAATTTTGAATGCACGAGAAACAACCGTGACTCTCAAATGGGTTGAACCTATATCCCAACCCGCTTCAGAACATTACATTCTACGTTACAACCAGACAGATAAAACAGTAAACAACCGAGTCAAGAAAATATTAAGCGAAATTAATTTTGATACATTGAATAGCGAAGAGAAATCAGAAATTGAAGCAATATGTTCCAAATTCCACGACATTTTTCACGTAGATGGTGACAAACTCACCTATACTCATATTGGTACAGCAGATATCACACTTAAAGACGGATCATCTCCAAAATATACAAAACCGTATCGTTTGCCACATACTCAAAATAATTTCGACGATAAACCAATTGCCTACGCAAGCAAATCTCTTAATAAAGCAGAGAAAAACTATAGCACGATTGAGAAAGAATTACTTGCGATAGTGTGGGCAGTTAAACACTATCGACCCTATCTGTTCGGAAGAAGATTTAAAATCTTGACAGACCACAGACCCCTAGTATATTTGTTCTCTTTGAAAGAACCCAGTAGTAGACTAACCAAATTTAGACTATTACTGGAGGAATACAATTTTTATATAGAATATTCTCCAGGTAAAGATAACTGTACCGCTGATGCACTAAGTCGGATAAAATTGGATTCTGAAGAATTAAAAACCTTATATATCTGTGTTGTAACAAGAAATCAATCAAAATCGAATAACCAGTCAGTAACAATAAATAGCGAAAGTCAGGAAGACAATAATGTGAAAAGCGACGATCAGTTAATAACAGAATTATTAAAGTTACCAGAAACTGAACTTAAACTTATAGAATTAAAAATTGTTGACAATTTTAAGGAAGATTTAGTCAATTTCAAGGACCACGGTGATGTAATCATCGGACCAAACAAAGTTTTGGCATATATTCCAAATGGAAATTGTTTACTCCTAATACGGCCCAAGGACAGCACTACCACCCAATCGACATTGTTTGGCAAAACACTGTGGAGGGATGTGCAAAAACTCTGCGGACCCACATCAATTAAAAGAATATTTATTACTAAAACTGAATTAAAGAAGCTTGCAGGCGGCCGCCAACAATGCAGCATTAATGATCTAAAAAAGAAATTAGGAGAAATGTTTAAAGAGAGTAATATTAAAGTGCACCTTATAGATAAAAATATTGAAATAACGGATCCTTGTAAAAAGAAATTGATACTAAATGACTATCATATACTTCCAACCAGCGGACATGCAGGAATAAACCGCATGATCCAGAACATAAAGAAAAAGTACTTTTGGACGGGAATGCAAAACGATGTGGCCACATTTGTAAAGCATTGCCCTATCTGTCAACGAAATAAGTACATACAACCTAAAAAACAACCCATGACTATAACATCGACAGCTGAATCAGGTTTTGACAAAATATTTTTAGATCTCGTAGGACCCCTAGAAGAATCAGAAGACGGTTCCAAATACATCCTCACCATACAAGACGAATTAACAAAATTTGTCGAAGCCATACCAATTCCTAACAAAGAAGCAAACACCGTAGCAAACGCACTAGTAGTAGCTTTTATCCTTAGGTATGGAGTACCGCGTACAATAGCATCCGATCAGGGAACTGAATTTTTAAATCAGGTATTTAAGGATATATGTAGGTTACTAAGAATAGAACAATTACAGTCTACAGCCTACCATCATGAAAGCATCGGAGCACTCGAAAACTCACATAAGGTTTTAGGAGCTTATCTTAGAAGTTATGTTTCAGAAAACCATAGCGACTGGAGTACCTGGTTGCCATATTATGTTTTCTGTTATAATACCTCTGTACACTCCGAGACAGGTTTTACACCGTTTGAATTAATATTCGGGAAACAGTGTAATCTGCCAACAAATTTAAAAAGAAATGTAGACCCCGTGTATAACTACCAGGATTATGTAATTGACTTAAAACATAAATTACAAATTGCTCATAGGGATGCCCGCGAAACTCTTATAAAGAAGAAAACTATACGAAAAGGTAGATACGATGCAGACGGACAAGCAAAGAATGTTAGTTTTGAAGTAGGAAGCTTGGTATTACTAAGGAATGAGGCAAGAAAGAAATTAGATCCAATTTTTGTGGGACCTTACGAAGTTTTGTCACAAAATGGTGTAAACTGTGATATAAAATATGAAAATAAAAGAATAACAGTTCACAAAAATAGGTTAAAACCATTTTATATATATTTAACACTTTTAGAAACTTGAACTATTTAGTAATATTTTATTATTCTTATAATATTAATTATAAAAAAAAAAAAAAAAAAAAAAAAAAAAAAAAAAAAAAAAAAGGGAGAAAGTCCCTTAAATATAAACATATGCATATTGTATATAGAATATATAGATAAAAAGGCCTTATATTTAAGCTATCATAATCAATTTGTTAGTAAACTAAAAATAAATCTTATAATAATATTTCAAAGATAAATAAGTTAATTTGTTAGTAAACGAAAAATAAAAATAACTTAATTCTACAATACGTAGTAAGATTGACTAATAAAAAATAAAGGAAAATTGTAAGAAAAATTAAAAATAAAAATAAGTTAATTTGTTAGTAAACGAAAAATAAAAATAACTTAGTTTGTTATTCTACAATACGTAATAAGATTGACTAATAAGAAATAAAGGAAAATTGTAAGAAAAATTAAACTAATTAAATAATAATAATAATAATAAGATATCAACAAAGATATTGTAAAAAGATTGTATAAGAATGTAACGTAAATCAAAGCAATAGGAAAACATAGCAATAGATCCTTTATTGTAAAAGTGGCGCCTAAAAGAAGAAATCAAGTTGTATCATGATTTCTCCTTTTTCCCCAGGAAGGGTGGTGTGAAGGGATCGCACCAGCGACCACTTAACTCAAATCAAACCTACTTCGATATCCGATACTCCTCACATAAATTAAATATGCCAATGCCTCAGACATCAAAGTGATATGACGAGTATAGCGACACTCATGGAGCGAACAATTAAAGGCAAGAGTCATATTACTTTGATGGCACGCTCGGTGCATGCATGGCGCTACAAGTTGTATACGTTGGAACGAGGGCACGACCAGGGTACATTTGTGTACGATTGTAAATATGTCAACTCAGCATCGTACGCAAGTGAACCCAAAACACTTGAAGCGTTTGGTCGTTTACCCTCGTCATGCTAGATGCTGATAAGGCATAACATTGGGTTATCGATAATCGAAGTGGGTTCTCGATAACATTTTATAAAATATATAAAAGAGGCACAGTTAAATAAAGAGGCGACTTCTCGTCGAACTGCGAACAAGATACGAAGCGTTTGATTTGGCTTGCGAGCCGTGACACTTGTATTTTCAGTAATTCGATGGTCCCCGCCTTTAGCGTGCAAACTATTGCCGAAAGGTATTAACTGAAGGCTCTTTAGCCAGAGTTAGTGGGCACCAGTCGATAAGTACAAAGTTGGCGATAGGACCAGCCAACTTTACAAAATTGATTAACGAACATATTTTTGGTCCATATCGAGCCTGATTTTTCGCTTTATTTCTTCGTATAATTCATCGTTTACAACAAACTTAAATTGTGCATGAGCGCATGCGATAATCAGAGACAAATAAATTAAAGTTAAAGTGTATCATACGTTTAACACATAACTATATTTATGTATGTTTGTATAGTACATACAAACTCAGATTTTAATTGAATTCACGGTTCGCGCTTAATGAGCATGGTATTTCAAAGTAGTTCGTTTTGGCACTAAGTCTCAAAATTTAAAAGAAAATGAGTTCGACAGTTTCTCTTTCCGCACTTCGTCTCACACGTGGTCACATCAAAGGTTCACTTACGAAGCTTTGCACTTATTCGGAATCTATCAAAGAAACTACATCGCTAGTAGAGCTCGAGGTCAAATTAAAAAGAGCAGAGGACTTGTGGAGTGAATTTAATGCTTCTCAGCAATTGATTTATGAGTTCGCGGATGATCAAGGTTACACAGATCCAATACCCGACTTTGAAGAAGTGGAATCGAAGTTTTTACTTTTAAAATCAGTTTTGGTATCAGCAATTAGGGAGCGCGAACAAGTTGAAAAAAACAAGGATATTGTCAGTCGTTTAGCCGAGCAACAAAAGGTTCTAATTGACTCGCTTAACAAATCTAATCCCACAAAGGGCTTGGATATTTTCCTTCCCTCGATCCGTATCGAACCATTCTCTGGCAATTATCAGGACTGGCCCGCTTTCCGCGATATGTTTGCAAGCGCAGTACATAACAAATCCAATCTGACTCCAACTCAAAAATTCCATTTTTTGAAATCTTGTCTCGGAATGGAGCACTTACACTTCTCAATGACATAACAATTTGTGATGCAACATATGATCAGGCTTGGGAGAGACTAGAAAAACGTTTCGATAGGCCCCGTTATGTAATTAATGATTACATAAAAACATTTTTGGAGCTTCCATCAGCACCTAATTC
The DNA here is from genome assembly GCA_951230905.1 of Cheilosia variabilis. Lineage (NCBI taxonomy): Eukaryota > Metazoa > Arthropoda > Insecta > Diptera > Syrphidae > Cheilosia > Cheilosia variabilis. Next base: position 84,538,174 of record OX579676.1, read on the forward strand.
GAATGTCGTCCATCTTCGCAAAATATCAGATGGCGCCGATGAAGTTATAAGAGGATTAATTTCGATTAACTCACTTAATAGGGATCCATGGCTGATTTACATCCTACTTAATAAGGTGGACCCTGACACTCACCAGGCGTGGTCTGAAGAAAGTGTTTTGGAGGACTATCCCACTATCGACCAATTTATTAGTTTCTTAGAACATCGTTGTGAAGCTTTGGAAAGTTGCAAAGTCGTGAACCAAAACCTAGGATCCAGGCAGCCAGAAGTATGCATGCCTCGTCGTCTATTATTGCTTGCCCTAAATGTAAGGCCCCCCACAGTCTTTCTCAATGTTCCGATTTCTTAGCCATGACTGTGCAGTCCAGAAGAGAATTCGTGAGATCTAACAGAATTTGTTTTAACTGTTTGCGTACTGGTCACTCGTCTGCACGTTGCCAGTCTAAATCGCTGCAGGACCTGTAACACTCGTCACCATAGTTTGGTTCACGAAGCTTCCGTTAGCAGCAACACCAGCCCTACGGCTAATGCATATGCTAACAATTCTCTTTGCCAAACCAACGAAATTCAAAACTATTCGTTCAATCCTAACATTGCTTCAACTTCGGGAGCTAACATCGCTTCAACTTCGGGAGCAACAAACTTCGTCGTCAATAACCATTCGGTCAATCTCGCGCATCACATACCACAAACGTTACTTCCTACAGCTATTGGAAAAGTGCTAGACATCAACGGCAGATATCAACATGTCCGCATCCTAATTTATTCAGGCTCGCAGGTTTCATTCGTAACTGAGTCCTGTGTCCAAAAACTTGGACTCAAGCGAAGAAATGCTCGCATACCGATAAGCGGTATTGGATCCACCAGTGCTGGCAGATCCAGAGGCCTCATTTCGCTCACTATATTATCACGCTGTGATAAATTTAGTATCCTGGTTGATACATATATTCTATCGAGCGTTACATCGAATTTGCCAACCTTCTCGTTTAGCGTCAAAGATTGGGATCAACTAACTTATCTGGAACTCGCTGATCCATCGTTTAATGAATCGAAAGCTGTTGATATATTATTAGGAGCTGACAAGGCATGGGAGGTTCTACAGGGAAGTGTGGTTCGCAGTAATAAGGGCTATCCGATTGCTCAAAAAACGGTATTCGGCTGGGTCTTAGCCGGTAGCTTATCAACACAAAATGAATCCAGGATTGTCTCTCACCACTCTTGTCTGAACATCGATGCAATTTTACAATCGTTTTGGACGATTGAAGAAGTCTCCAAATCAAATCCGTCTATCGAAGATAAAAAAATTGAGGAACACTTCCTTAAAACCCACAACCGTGATGTAAACGGAAAATACGTTGTCGAGCTACCCTTCAAATATTCGCCCCAATTTTCAGACACTCTCAGCGGTTCGGTTTCGCGCCTTAAAGCCATGGAGAGAAAGTTCTCCAGAGACAAAACCCTTTTCCAAAGCTACTCCAAATTCCTCGATGAGCTCGGACACATGTCTCGAGTTCCTGCTGCGGAGATAGGAAACCCAAATGTTTTTTACCTTCCACACCACGCTGTCCTTAAACCAGACAGCGCAACCACTAAGTTGCGTGTCGTTTTTGATGGCTCGTTCAAGGATACCAATGGAAACTATTTAAATGATTCGCTGATGATAGGACCCTCCTATTCAACGCAATCTGTTTTCGGTTTGTTTACGATTTCTTCGGCATAAATTCGTTTTCACCGCAGACATCATTAAAATGTTTCGCCAAATACTTGTCGCGGAAAAGGACTGCGATTTCCAACGGATAGTTTGGCGCAATTCATCCTCAGAACCATTGCAGCATTTCCGACTTAGGACGGTTACGTACGGAACGTCATGTGCACCCTTTTTGTCGGTAAGGGCATTGGAACAACTCGCGACGGATCATAAGGAAGAATTTCCTATCGCTTCTGAAATAATTCTAAATGATTTTTATGTAGATGACGTTGTCTCCGGGGGGGACACTTTATCTGACGCTATTTTCCAAAAAAAATCGCTAATTAAACTTTTATCTAAGTGCGGTATGAAATTAAGTAAATGGCAGAGTAATTGCACCCAACTTCTTGACAACCCAGACACCTTGTCTAGTGAAACGGTTTCGTTAGATACTAGTGCGGACTCGTGGTTTAAAGTGCTTGGCCTTCACTGGAACCCCCAACGGGATATTTTCAGTTTTCGCATAAACTCTCTTTCGAACGAACCAATTACAAAACGCCAGATTCTCAAGGATATAACACGTATATTCGACCCCCTCGGTTTCCTCGATCCTTCGGTGGTACCACTTAAAATCGTATTCCAAGAACTCTGGCACCTTAAACTCGATTGGGATGATGAAATCCCTACTCCAATCGCTATAAAATGGAGTCGGTTTCGCGAAGAACTGTCAGTGTTTTCCAAAATTGAAATACCTAGAATCATAGGGTTGTCGCATTCTTCTTTCCAAATACATGGGTTTTCTGATGCATCGGCATCTGCATACGCCGCAGTGATATACTCTCGATACGAACTCCCTAATGGTACATTTGAAACAACTATCCTTGCCGCTAAGTCTCGTGTTTCCCCATTAAAACAATTAAGTATCCCTCGGTTAGAACTGTGTGCAGCGCTTCTACTAGCAAGATTACTTGTTGCAGTACAAAAATCACTGAACATAACATTCAAGGATGTCTTCGCATGGTCGGACTTGAAGGTAGTTTTATCGTGGCTCTCTTCTCCTCCCCGACGTTGGAACATCTTTGTAGGAAATCGCACATCTGAGATTCTCGATACAATCCCAAGAGACAGATGGTTTCATGTCCGATCTGAAAGCAATCCCACCGATTGCGCCTCTCGCCCTTCGCAACTTCTTTCACATCCCATTTGGTGGACAGGCCCTACTTGGTTACAGCAACGATCCGACAGCTGGCCGATTCTCGGTCATCATGAAGAAGACCCTAGCTGCTGGGATGAAGCAAAGAAGCTTTCTCCCCAATCGTTATTCGTGAGCTACGATGAGCATCCATTCGAAATACTGGCAACACGCATATCATCCTGGAATATTCTAATCAAAGCAGTAGCACGAATGTATCGTTTCACATCCAGAGCTCGCAAATTATCATCAGGTTCGTCAGTTCAACTACAGCCTCAGGACGCCAAAACGCGTATCATCAAATGGCTTCAAAGTCGGTACTTCGGTGACTACATCAATACACTTAAGAGATCATGTCCTCTTCCCAAAAACTGCAAATTAATAAATTTATCTCCCTTTCTAGATGCTGAGAATATTTTACGTGTTGGAGGACGAATACAGCACGCAAGCATAGCATATAATGCTAAGCATCCAATAATCATCCCAAAGGGTCACGCTATCACAAAACTAATCGTTCTCGACGGTCACATTCGATTTTTGCACCCGGGAATCTCCACCCTTTTCGCGCTGCTCCGACAGGAATTTTGAATAATCGGCTGTCGAAATCTAATTCGAAGGACAACGCATTCCTGTATTCGATGTTTTCGCCAGCGAAAGGCTACAACCTCACAGCTCATGGGTAACCTTCCTTCACAACGAATACAACAAACCAGGCCATTCGCGCATTGCGGTTGTGATTATGCTGGACCTATATTACTGAAGGTGAAATCGGGCCGAAAATCTGTGCTTTCTAAAGGCTACATCTCGCTTTTCGTCTGCCTTGTGTCGAAAGCAATACATTTAGAACTCGTTAGTGACCTAACAACTGACGCATTTCTCGCCGCCTTCCGTCGGTTTATCGCGCGTCGTGGTAAACCCTCACACCTTTACTCCGATAACGGCACAAACTTTCGCGGAGCCGCTCGTCAACTATCAGAAATGCACCAACAAGTTCTGTCTGAGAACCACAACTCCATAATTGCAGAATCGCTTGCTCGTGACGGTATTTCCTGGCACTTCATCCCTCCTTCGGCACCACATTTCGGCGGTTTGTGGGAGGCGGGCGTGAAGTCAGTGAAACAACACCTTCGGCGTGTTATCGGAACAGAAATTTTGACGTTCGAACAATTTTATACTTTGCTATCACAGATCGAAGCCGTTCTTAATTCGCGCCCCTTATGCCAAATTTCCGATCATGACCTAGACCCATTAACCCCCGCACATTTCATTCTAGGTGAATCGTATGCAGCCATTCCCGAACCAACGTTAGATATCCCATTAAATCGCATGTCCTGCTGGCAAAGCATACAGTCCAAGGTACAGGGCTATTGGAAACGCTGGCAAATGGAATATTTAACATCGCTTCAAAATCGACCGCTCTGGCAACAAACGCAACCAAACATAAAGATCAACGACCTTGTGGTGATCAAGGATAGTAATCTACCACCAGGGAAATGGGCAATGGGCCGAGTCATCGACACACATCCGGAAAAAGATGGGCTTGTCCGCGTCATCACTGTGAAAACAGCAACTGGCGATCTCACCCGACCAATCCACAAGGTAGCAGTTCTCCCTGTATTCTGAAACGTCGTTCAGGGGCGGCGGAATGTTTAGGAATTACTAATCGTTTATTTCTATAATTTTTCAAATAATTTCATGATCATGATCATTAGTTTGCACCATATGTTTTTTCTAATTGTCGTATTTGCCAATCATAACATGGTTTACCTATAATAACTTACTTTAGCTAAAAGTCACTCAATTTGCTAACGTTACTCAAAGCTTTTCTTATTGCCGTTTATTTTCGAACTTGTTTGTTAGAATCGCACTGTAATGTATTGAGCATTTTTGTTATCTCGTCCACTTGGATTTCGGACACAGCACGGTAAACACCTCCAATAAATTATAAATCTGTTTTGGGATATCTCGTCGTTTTCTTCGCTCGCTTTTTCTTATTAAAATTGATTAACGAACACTGGCTGTTTGAAAATATTATCTATTATATTATTATATTATGCGTTCACCAGAAAAATTTTCACGTAATATACCCTATGTATAAGTGTAAAGTCACTCAATGCTTGCTCTTTAAGTTACCTAACCAAATAACTGAATTCTGCTTAACTTTTGCTTGCTATTAATTACTGCAATTCTATGTTTTTTTTCGTATTATCTTTGTTGATTGACATTTGTCAATACGATATTCTATGTAAGAATACTAGCGCACCAAACGTGAACACTCCATAAAAATAAAGCTTGTAGGCTAAGTAACGGGAAATCGGCCGGAGTTGGTGGTCTCAGTATTGTCTCTGGCGGTAACAAATAGATTGTTAAGACCAGGGAATTCGTTTTTTTCTTCTCTTCCCATCGTTGGACGTAAATTTCGCTCGTAGTCAATTGCCGCTCATTTTGGTCCGTATCGAGCCGGATCGTTAATCAATAATCGCAATTATCTTTGGAAGCTGTTTGATAAAATCGTTTGGATTTTTCGTTTGAATTAGGTTCTTTATTGTGAAGATTCTCGCGCATGATTTGGAATTCTATAGAATTAGCTTTGTGGTTGCTCGGTGTTCACTGATCGTGCTGACTTATTTCATGTGCCGTGGTATAGGATCGTTGGAGTTTGAATTTGGGTTGCTTTTCCACGTGTTAATTCGTTGTTGATCGCTGCAGATTTGTACCAGGAACGTACAGCGTGATTCTCGCGTGATTTCACCTTCTAAGTGAATTTATATTGAAACGTTTAAGGAAGATGACTTCAAGGGCAAATTTATCCGTTTTACGTGGCATACGTGGTCGCCTTAAAGGGTCGCTAACGAAACACGCTTTCTTTACGGAAAATTTAGTGGACACGATAACATTAGAAGCATTAGAAGTTCGTATGGAAAAGGTCAATGAATTATGGGATGAATTTAAAGCCACTCAAGATTCGATGTACGAGCTTTCCGATCAGGAGGGTTATGTAGATCCTGATAAAGATTTCGATGAGTTTGAACCGAAATATCTCGTTGTCAAATCAATTATGCTTGCGGCAATAAGGGAACGCCTTGCGCCCAAGCCACAAGATGAGGTAGCTCGCTTGGCTGAACAGCAAGTTGCTTCCGTAGACCGTTTGACTCAACAGCAAGCTGTGTTAGCTGATCGTCTCAATTCATCAACTGCGTCATCGTTGTCGTAACAACGGGTAGAAACTCTCCTCCCACAAATAAGGATCGAACCATTCTCAGGAAACTATCGCGATTGGCCGACATTTAGAGATATGTTCGAGGGATCTATACACAATCGACCCAATTTGCCCCCAACGCAAAAGTTTCATCTGTTGAAGTCCCATCTCAGGGGAGATGCATTAAATCTGCTCAGCCATATTACCATTTCCGATGCTACGTACACTCAGACATTGGAACGGTTAGAAAGCCGGTATGATAGACCGCGTCACATCATAAATAATTTCATTAAAACCTTTTTCGATTTACCATCCATTAATGCTCCAAACGTGACCACATTGCGAAGGATATCCGACGGAGCGGATGAAGTAGTCAGGGGACTCTCTTCATTCATTGGATAGGGACCCATGGCTAATTTACCTTCTGTTGAATAAGGTAGATTCAGAAACACGGCAGGCATGGTCTCAAGCAAGTGTTGAAGAGGACTATCGAACAATAGATAGATTCCTCAATTTTTTGGAACGGCGTTGTGAGGCAATGGAAAGTTGCAGAGGTCATGTTCGCGAACCAAGCAAAAGCAAAAATTCTGCCGTTAGGTGTATGCATGTTTCGTAGTCGCCTAATTCCTCATGCCCCAAATGCGCAGGTTCACATTTATTACCTCAGTGTGCGGATTTCTTGGCCATGGACATCCAGGGTAAAAGAGACTTCGTCAAAACGAATAGGATGCTTTATGCTTTAATTGTCTGCGTTCAGGTCATACTTCAGCTCGTTGTTCATCTAGGTCTCGATGCAGAACTTGCAATACTCGTGACCATACCCTAGTTCATTTTGACTGTACAAATTCCGTTCCTGCACACTCCGTTTCTTCAAATTCGATAACTACAAACTCGACTCAAGGTGGGCATTGTGATCAACCTGGAACAAGCGATAGCTCGCATGCTTCATCCCAACCACCATCGAACCGAATTTTAAATTTTTTTTTTTTTTTGCGTGTAGCTAGGTGAAAATCGTTGAAAGACATCGCATGCGAGCTTTGCGATAGTGTGGGACTGGAAACACCCACTAAAAACACCCAGGGAAGGCATGGTGTTACCATCCTTCCAATAATCGCACCTAGTCGTCAGACTAATCAGCAATTTTGTTCTAATATGTACTAATGTACTTACGTACAGTTTTAAGGAACTAACTTTGGTTTGTTGCCTTTTGTTTTTTAATTCATTATCACTTTGTTAGTGTGATTATGTTGTTGCATATTTCTTTTCTTTTTACCTAGTTAACTAGTTCAAAAGGTTTTACTCTACGTAATCTTCTAACTAAATTAGTATTATTAAGTAGTTGGACTACTTCTAAATTAGCATGGTTGCGAAGCCTAACTTCATGTCTTCTAGCGACCTTCCGAACCTCGTCCTCTACCATTTCAATTTTTAGATCCCTATGTAGATCAGCGTTACGTACGTACCACGGCGCATTAACAATATTGCGTAATACTTTGTTTTGGAAGCATTGTATGCTTTGAAGGTTGGACTTACTTGTGCACCCCCATAATTGGAGGCCATATGTCCAAATTGGTTTTAATATTTGCTTGTAGAGAAGCAGTTTATTGTGAATTGAGAGGCATGAATACCTCCCTATGAGCCAATATATTTTAATGTATCGTAAATTTAGTTCATCACGTTTTTTCTTGACATGAGTTTTCCAGCGCAACTTTGCGTCCAAAGTCAAGCCTAAGTACTTAGCTGAGTTCGAATGCTGAACCACTTTATTATTTATATACACAGGTATGTGTTGTACGTGTTTATTTGTAAAGTTAACATGAACCGACTTCAGTTCATTTAATTTTATTTGCCATTTGTTGGTCCAATTAGATATATCATTTACTGTCCTTTGCAGTTTTTCGGCAACTTCCTGCACGATTTTTCCTACTGCAAGTACAGCAGTATCGTCTGCAAAAGTGGCAACAGTAGTTTCTTCATTTTGTGGTAGGTCGTTCGTGTATAGGAGAAATAGTACAGGTCCCAGCACACTTCCTTGCGGTACTCCAGCTTTAATGTGTTTCAATGCTGAGTATTCATCTTCTTGTTAAATTCTAAATAATCGTTGCATTATATAGGACTCCAGTATTTCAGAGTACTGTTTTGGAAGATATTTTTGTAGCTTACGGACTAATCCTTTGTGCCAGACTTTATCAAAAGCCTGTGTTACATCAAGGAAGATGGTAGAGCATATTTGTTTTTCTTCTAAAGCCTTTTCTATTATATTAGTTATTCTGTGGACTTGATCTATAGTTGAATATTTATTTCTAAATCCGAACTGATGGTTTGGGATCAGTGTTTTTTCTTCTAGAATCGGATGGAGTCGTTTTAGAAGGATTTTTTCGAATAGCTTAGAAAGGATTGGCAGCAATGATATCGGCCGATATGACGTTACTTCACTGGGCAATTTGCCCGGCTTAGGTACCATAATAACTTCCGCGACCTTCCACATACGTGGAACATACCTTAGTCTGAACGCTGCATTTATTATCTGTGCCATTTTTTTCATACCTTTTTTAGGCAGTTTTTTCAGAATTTCACCCGTTATTAGATCAAATCCCGGAGCTTTTTTCGGGTTAATCTTTTCTTTCTTTTTTTTGGCTATTTCCCTAGAGGTTACTGCTGGAATCGATCTCTCGTCTTCACACATTTCTTCCATTTGTTGGGAATTATCATTATCGTCATATGGCTGGAAGACATTTTCAAGGTGTTCCGCGAATAGATCCGCCTTTTGTTTGTTTGTTTTAGCCCAGTTACCACTGCTGTTTTTCACTGGCGGAATGTATGCCGTTGGTCTTTTCATTTTTTTTGTAGCCTTCCACAGTGAGTATTGTGTACTAGCATCGTTTGTCAGATTTGTAAGGTATCTTTCCATCGATGCATTTTTAAATTCTGCTATCTTTTTTCTGAGTTTATTGTTTAAACTATTAAGTCTATTTTTATCACTCGGAGCTCTTGTCAGTTGCCATTGTTGCGAGCTCTTCTCTTTTCTGATATAATGTCGCAGACTTCTTTGGGATACACGTTTCTTTTTACTTTGCTATTTAGTTCAGGCGTTGCAGCCCATGCAGCCTTTTGTATAGCTAAGGTGAAGGACTGTACTTCGCTTTCTAATTGCTCTATTGTATTAATTGTTGTGGATAGTTCGATGCATTCATCTATTAGGTATCTGAAATATATCCAGTCAGTTAGTTTATTTACTAGACGTGGGTTGTGTTCCTTTATTATAATTTTATTACCAAGTGTAAGCAGCACAGATGAGTGATCTGAGTCAAGATCTGGCCCTTCCTTAACTTGGGTAGTATTTGAAGAAATATTCTTAGTTATGAAGAAGTCGACAACATCCGGGATTTTGTTCCTATCTGTGGGCCAGTAAGTAGGATTTCCCGTTGAATGGTAGTTAGCATTGGTTTTTTTAATAGATTCAAGGAGTTCTCTTCCTCTTGTACTTGTTAATCTTGATCCCCAAGATTTGTTCTTAGCGTTGAAATCTCCACCTATTATGAATTTATTTCCGAATTTGCGTAAGAGGCATTCAAAATTGTTTTGTTTCAGTCTGTAGCTAGGAGAACAATATGCCGCTGTTACCGTTATCTGCCCGGTGCTTGTTTTTATGTTTACGGATTTGGCTTGTATTTCACACGACTGGTATTCTTCATCTTCATCGTGTTTAACACCTTCCTTAATTATAACTGCGGCCCCTCCTCTTGCTGCATTGTGAGGATGTGGGGTATGGTATGTCTTGTATCCGCGAAGCTTGTATTTTGTTCCAATTTTAAAATGTGTCTCGGAGACTAGACATATGTCAATTTTGTTTATATCGAGAGTCGCTTGTAATTCATCTTTGCGATTCTCGAGGCCATTAGCATTCCATAACAAGATTTGTATGTTTTTAGCCATTATGATCTTTTAGGTACAGTTCTTTTATTACTGTTTTGTTTTTCAAGGAAAGATATTCTTTCCAGAATTTTCTTATTATTCTTTTCTATATCTTCCATTCTGTTAAGAATTCTTTGCATTATATCCTCCATAACATTGCTGGGAGGCTTGGGGGCTCCGACTGGTTTTGCAACGTTTGTCGAAGCAACATGCGCATATGTTTTCTTTGGACCGGCTATGGGGCTTAATTTGTCATTTTTGCTTAAGGGTAGATTTCCTTTATCTCTATCCAATTTTTTATTAATTTTGGGCCTAGATTTCGGTCTCGAGTCTTTTTTGTTTTGTTTTTCTCTGTCTTTAATTGCGTCTATTTGAACAGGCTTTTGCATTTTTTTTTGCTTGTTGTCTTTTACCTGCTGTAGCTCTTTTGCTACTATACACCCTCTGTAGTTGGCTGGGTGTCTTTCGCTTCAATTGGCGCATTTAGGGACAGCCTTTTTTTCCTTTATGCAGTCTTTTGTATGGTGGTCTCCTGCACATTTAACGCATTTCGGGTTAGAGCTGCAGTATTTGTGAGTGTGACCATACTTTTGGCAGTTCTTACATTGAGGAACTAGCTTTGATTTCCGCAAAGGATGAATTTGTACTTTCATTCCTAAGATATCTTTAATTTCATAAATTTTCTTGATGTCTTCATCTTGCTCAAAAGTAAGCATGAACATTGGTAGCGGTGCTTTACTCTTGTGCTTAAGCATGTTGACGACTTCAAGTATTTTGAAGTTTTTCTTCTTAAGGTCTTTCGCAATGCGTTCAGGTGTACATGAGTAGTGCAGTTTCTTTGCAACAACCATTATTGGTCTTGTTTGTTTATTTTCAAACGAATTCCATTGCACCTTTTTCTGGTTTAGTAATTTTGTCAAGTTTCTGTAGGATTCTTCGTTATCCACATTTATTTTAACATCATTACTATTTAGAAGAGCTGTATTAGCTTTTATTTTATTTTCTTCTAGAATATTCAATAAGCCTTCGTACTTCGTAATACAGAGCACTATAATTGGGGGAGGCTTTGTTGGCTTGAGTGGTTTAGTTTCTCTATCTTTCACCTTTTCAGGGCTTTTCTGGTTCTCCTTTGGTGGTGAAAGCTCTGGAGACATGCTGATTTTTCTTTTCTTGTTCCGTTTTGTCCTTCTAAAGGATGGTTCTGTCTCTCTGCGCAGTTCTTCTTCATCCGTAGAGTACACTACAGTTTTAGGTATCTGTTCATTTTGATTTTTTTTTTTTTTTTTTTTTTTTTTTATTTTTATATTTCATAGCAAAAAAACTAATATAATAAGATAGATACATTAAGAAAATACATTTTGATTTTTCGTTAAGCATTGCATGAAATATTAAGATACAATCTGTTGTCGAAGACAAGAGGCGAGTGTATCTATTAATACAAAACCAATTTTTAAAACAGTGTATAAAACTATTGATGGGGAAAGTATAATACAAATTCCGATAAAAATTAAAATTTTGGAGTTCGAAAATAAGAAATTAAAAAAAAACAAAAAGAAAATAAAAAATAAAGATACAAAATTTAGACGATTTATAATCTATTTAATTATGTAATTAGAGTAAAAAACAAATCAATATGAGAATGGTTGAAAGAGAGAAGCCATCTTTTAATATTATTTAAAAATATAGTTTTCACTCTCTCGCATCTAAGGTTTTCCGGCAGTGCATTGAACAAACGAGGTGCAGTAACAGAATAGAAACGTGAAAAATGTGTTTTGTAAATTGCTGGTACCCTTACAAAATTTCTGGTGTTTACTCTCAGATTAAAATTTTCATGAACTCTAACGGCGTAGTACCCGCAGTTTTCAAAAAATATTTTTAAAACTTTATAGTAGTAAAGGTGCCTTAGAGGGAGAATCCCAAGTTTTTTGAAGAGCACGAAACTAGGAGTTCTACGGGTCACTTTAGACATAATTCTTATTGCGTGTTTTTGCTTCTTAAGTAAACCCTCTACATTAGAAAAATACGTACCACCCCAACAGGTTAATCCGTACTGCAGCTTAGATTTAAATAGAGCATTGTAGACTAAATTCAATATGGGCAAACTACAGTAAAGACTAAGATGATAAAGTTGCCTGATGGTTCTATTCAGATATTGCTTTAGGTTGAAAATGTGATCCTTTCAACTAAGCCTATGATCCAATATAATGCCTAAGTACTTAAAATTGTCGACGCGATCAATTTTGAAGCAGGCATTACTGCAACTTTCATTACTGTTAAAGGTAATAGTGTGATGGAGGCTTAAACGAAATCTCAAGCAATTCGGTGAATGGTAATGCAAAGGAAAGTCATCGCATATTGAACCTTTGATATTAAAAATCATAAATTTAGTTTTATTACTAATTACCAATTTATGCTGATTGAACCATCTTCGCAATATATCCAAATCATTATTAACATCCAAAAAAAGGTTAAGATAACTCTTATTGGAGTAGGAAAGGGCAGTATCGTCGGCAAATGCTGTAATTTTGCCTTTAAAGGGTTGAATAAATAGCGAATTAACATATATTAAAAACAGAATAGGACCCAACACAGAACCTTGGGGAACACCTATATTAACCAAATGTTGTGAACTGAAACAATTTTTTATTTTAACTATTTGCTTACGATTTTTTAAGTATGAAGCAAACCAGTCATAAATAAAACCTCTGAAACCAGCATTGAAGAGTTTATTTAACAACAAAGTATGGTTCACCATATCAAAAGCTTTAGTTATATCTATGAAAAGAGTAGCGGGAATTTCAGATATATTCAGGCTTTTATAAATTTCGCCAGTTAATTTTAATAAAGCATTTTCCGTCGACCTTCCGCTTCTAAATCCAAATTGAGAGCCACTAAAAAAATTTGTTCTATCAAGAAAAGACAACATTCTAGACTTCATACCTCTTTCAAAAACTTTTGAAAAAACAGAAAGAAGGGAAATAGGACGATAGTTATTTAATGCCGTAGTATCGCCTTTTTTATGGAGTGGTATTACTACTGCTGTTTTTAATGATTCTGGGAAAATTCCAAACTGAACGCAGAGATTAAATATAAAGCACAGGACATCCGAAATTTGAAAAGAAATGTTTTTCAAGACCAAGCTGGAGATCTTATCAAAAGAGGAGGAATTGGATGTTTTAAGCGAAAAAATAATTTTTTGGATTTCTAGTGCAGTAAACTGTTCAAAAAAGAAACTTTCAGATTGAACGTCTATTTGTTTTAAAGAATAATCATATGGATTCACTTCCTTAGAACAGTCTAGAAAAGAATTTAAATTAGAAAAAAAATCGTTAAATAAATTGGCAACTTCTTGAGGTTCAGATACAGGAGTATTGTTGTTGTTAATAATAATATCGGAATCTGTAATACCATTAGTCCTGTTCAGAATTTCGTTAATAACTCCCCATTCCCTTTTAACATTACCAAAATTCGCAGCTAATCTATTATAAAAGTAAGTATCTCTACAACGCGGTATCTCAGTATTTAGCTCTAGACACAACTTATCATAATATTTTTTTAATCTCGCATTATTAGGATGTTTTTTAACTTTTGAACATATTTGTTTTTTCTTTCTAATTTTCCTTAGCAAAGGGACAGTCATCCATTGCTTAAGACACTTTAAATTATTATTATTATTACAAATTTTCAGAGTACAATTGGAAATATGAAGTTGCAACTTTTTTAAGAAGAGATCAAAAGCAATTGATGGATCCTGAGCATTATAGACATCATCCCAAAACTCAAAATTTAATTTCGATTTAAGAGCAACAAAATCAATCTTGTTATATGCATATTTTGAGTTCACAGATTGTTGAATTCTAGATGCCCTGCAATCAAGTTGAATACTGGTTAAGCTGTGGTCTGATATTTTCAGATCATAAGCTCCTGTTTTATAAGTAACGCCATTGCTTCTATGAATCCTTACAAAAATATGGTCTAAGCAAGACTCTAAACGAGTAGGGTTAGTTAAAAGAGAATCAAACCCAAACGAAGACAAAACTGATAAGTAGTTATCTACTTCAGCTGAATCGAGCAGGATATTAATGTTAAAGTCCCCTAACAGAACAATATTTTTACAAGTCAGAAGCTCCAAAAATTCCGTGAATTCATCCAGAAACACCTTCACTGTGCACTTATGGAATCTATAAATACATATAAAACAATAACGAACACCAGAAATTTCGCAACAAACATTAATAATATCAGCACTTTCCATTTTCCATTTTTTCACCTCGCAAGCCAATAAATCACTTCGATAGAAAACTGCAACACCTCCAGCTGAATACAAGTCGTTACAATTAGCCTCAAACGAAAAATTAGGAATTTTATAATCTGAAATCTCAGTGTCAAAAATCCAGATTTCAGAAAGTATTGTTGATTGACCTGGTCTTTAAGCAGCTGCAGCTCAAGCTTTAATTTATTAATTTCACTTGCCAGTTTTTCACTGAGTTGCTTAAAATTATCTCTTTCTTCACAGGCTTTTTTATAATTAGCTTCCAACATTGAATTTTCTCTGGTTGGTTGGGATGGTGGTGTCCTTACCAATTTACGACTCTTTATAAAAGGGTCATCTTTCAGCAACAATTTTAAATAACCACTCCTTAAGTGAACGGTATCGTCTGCCGCAAACTCTATTGCCCACAGCTATTGGCAATGTATTAGATAGCAGGGGTAAATATCAGCAAGTGCGGTTCCTTCTAGACTCGGGATCCCTTCGTTTCCGAATCCTGTGCTCAACGGCTGGGATTGAAATGTCGAAATGCACGGGTACTTATCAGTGGGATAGGTTCCACCAGTGCAGGCAAATCTAGGGGTATTGTTTCGATGCGCCTCACCTCTCGTTTCGAACCAATCAGTATTTCGGTTGATGCATATGTGCTACCTCAGGTCACAGCCAAATTACCAACGATTTCTTTTGACGTTCAGGATTGGGATCATTTTACCGAACTGAATTTAGCGGATTCTTCATTCAACGTGTCGAGTTCAATAGATATGCTATTAGGAGCTGATAAGGTTTGGGATATACTCCAAGGTAATTTGAAGTATAGTGAAGGAGGATATCCGATTGCTCAAAAGACACGTTAATGCACAATCAACCACAAAATGTTCAATCACATCACGGCATTCTCGATGTTGATGCGATGCTACAAGCTTTCCGGACTATTGAGGAAGTAGATCCTAAAACATTTCTAGCCCAAGAAGAAAGGGATATAGAAGAGCATTTTCTTAGAACACATCGAAGGGATGCTGATGGAAGGTATATCGTAGACCTCCCCTTTAAAAATCCACCACAGTTCCCGGACACCTTAAAAGGTGCCATTCATCGTTTGAAGTCTATGGAAAGAAGGTTTTTGAAGGATGAACAACTTCGTCATGGCTATACTCGGTTTCTTGAAGAATATCTTTCGTTAGGACATATGCGCAGGCTTTCGCAAGAAGACATCGCTCGGGAAAATGTGTTTTATCCACCACATCATTCTGTTATTAAACTCGATAGTACTCTCACAAAGCTTCGTGTGGTTTTCGATGGATCCTTTAAGGATACCAGTGGACAGTCGTTAAACGAATGCCTAATGATTGGTCCACCGATTCAAAGAAATTTGTTTTCTGTTTGCTTAAGATTCCGAAAGTATAAATTTGTCCTTACAGCAGACATTGTCAAAATGTTTCGTCAAATATGGATATCGGACAGGGATAGAGATTTCCTTTGAATTGTTTGGCGAAAAACGCCTAACGACCCTCTTGAGTATTACCAGCTGTGCACCGTGCTATATGGCACATCATGTGCACCCTTTCAATCTATTCGGGTCTTAGAACAACTCGCTCATGATTATAGAAATGAACATCGCCTTGCAGCTGACATTATTGCAAATGATTTTTACGTGGATGATGCTGCATCCGGTGCAGATAAATTGGAAGACGCCTTGTATAAAAAACAATGGCATATCAACCTTCTGTCTAAAGGAGGATTTACACTAAGCAAATGGCAAAGCAATTCCTTGGAGCTGCTGGAAAACCGTGATGAAACTCAAACCGAAGCCGTTTCACAGGACAACGATGGCGATCATTGGGTCAAGGTTCTAGGCCTTTCCTGGAATTCTCGCATGGATATTTTTAGTTTTCGGTTAAATCTTTGTTCTGTTGAAAAGGCTACAAAGCGACAAATTTTGAGGGATATAGCCAGTATTTTAGATCCACTCGGTTTCATCGCACCTTCTGCTATTTTACTAAAAATTATCTTTCAGGATCTGTGGCATCGGAAGTTGGAATGGGATGACGAAGTTCCCGGCTTTATCTCCACGCAATGGCTGAAATATCGTGAAGAATTATCTGTTTTAACTCAACTGGCCATTCCTAGATCAATTGGGTTATCAGACGCATCCTTTCAGCTTCACGGATTCTCGGATGCTTCGGCAGCCGCCTACGCTGCCGTTATTTATTCCCGATATCAACTACCCAATGGTCAGATCGAAATTCGAATTGTAACTGCTAAGACTCGCGTTGCGCCACTGAAGCAACTTAGAATCCCTCGCCTCGAATTATGTGCCCCTCTTTTATTGGCTAGACTTCTTGACGCCGTTCAAAAATCTCTGAAAATAACATTTGCAAATGTTTTCGCTTGGAGTGATTCACGAATAGTTTTATCTTGGCCTTCTTCACCATGTCGCCGTTGGGATACGTTCGTTGGGAATCGTACTGCAGAAATCCTCAATACAATTCCGAGAAATCGATGGTTTCACGTGAGATCGGAATACAACCCGGCCGATTGCGCGTCTCGCGGAATAACCCCATCCAAACTATTTGAACATCCGATTTGATGGCATGGACCAGATTGGCTTTTGCAAGGTGGGCAAAACTGGTCGAATTTGAAGAGCACCCGGATTGTTTAAAGGAAGAAAAGAAACACGTACAGCAATCGATGGTAGCAGTAGTTTCTGATCATCCCTTCGAAACACTCTTGACGTCAATCTCATCTTGGAATAAATTGATCCGAAGCGTTGCCTTTCTATATCGTTTCATATCAAATAGTAGCAAACGGACTCACATCTCTGGTCGTCATTTACAAGCTAACGAATTGCACAATGCAAAGCTGAGTCTCATCAGATGGCTACAAGGCGTTCAGTTTGGACAATCAATTCAACACTATGAAAAATTTGGAAATTTTCCTAACAAATGCAATATTATAGCTCTAAATCCTTTTCTAGATACGGAAAAACTGCTACGAGTTGGAGGACGACAAGCCAACATTTCGTACAACACCAAACACCCAATAATTATCCCTAAAGAGCACCGCATCACAAAGCTTATTCTACTCGACGCATATCGCAGATTTCTCCATGCAGGAGTATCGACACTCTTCGCACTCATTCGTCAAGAATACTTGGTCATCGGCTGCAGAAATTTGCTAAGAAAGATTGCTCACAGCTGTATACCATGCTTCAAACAGAAGAAAGCCACCACCGCACAAACAATGGGCAATCTACCACCCCTAAGAGTTCGTCAATGTAGACCGTTCGCTCAATGCGGATGCGATTATACCGGTCCGATCGCAATCAAAGCGAAAATCGGGAGGAAGGTTCATGTCACCAAAGGATATATTTCGCTATTCGTGTGTTTAGTGACGAAGGCGATACATGTTGAACTTGTCAACGACCTAACAACGGAAGCGTTTTTGGCAGCACTCCGACGATTTGTCGCGCGACGGGGGAAACCGCATAACGAATGTTATTTCAGAAGAACACAACTCGTCGGTAGAAGAAACGTTAGCACGAAATGGTATTATATGGCATTTCATACCCCCTTCGGCACCCCATTTCGGCGTATTATGGGAGGCGGGTGTAAAATCCGTCAGACATCATCTTCGAAGGATTATCGGAGAAGATATTCTCAATTTCGAAGAATTATACACGCTTCTTACTCAAGTAGAGGCAATACTCAACTCTAGGGGTCTATGTCAGATATCTGATAACGATATTGATCCACTAACCCCTGCTCACTTCTTTCTAGGTGAACTATATTCGGCGATACCAGAGCCGTCATTGGATATACCAACCAACCGTTTGTCATCCTGGCAGTCAATCCAAGCCAAGGTTCAAGGCTACTGGAGCATGGAATATCTCACATCACTCCAAAATCGACCTAAGTGGCAGCAGGTGCAGCGGGACATGCAAATTGACGACGTCGTCATTTTAAAAGACCCAAACTTACCTCCAGGTAAATGTGAAATGGGACTGGTACACATAAGGACTGCCAATGGAAGTTTTCTTCGACCTATAAACAAGTTGGCACTGTTACCCGTGAGCTGAAACTATGTTCCAGGGGCGGCGGAATGTTTGAAAATATTATCTATTATATTATTATATTATGAAAAATTAGCCCGTAACATACCCTATGTATAAGTGTAAAGTCACTCAATGCTTGATCTTTAAGTTACCTAACCAAATAACTGAATTCTGCTTAACTTTTGCCTGCTGTTAATTACTACAATTCTATGTTTTTTTTTGTATTCTCTCTGTGTTTATTTTCCCACTCAAATTGTAATCATTTGTTTCTCGGTCACTTGGATTTGGACCAGCATCGTAGACGGTAACAAATATATTGTTAAGACCATGGAATTCGTTTTTTTCTTCTCTTCCCATCGTTGGACGTAAATTTCGCTCATCGTCAATTGCCGCTCACTGGCGTTATCCTAACTCCCGAACTTTGTTTTATGGGCATCGCGCTGTTCAATTGTTCTGTGTTCCTTATTGAACTTGTTTGGTTTTTGTTTAGGATTCGATTAAAATAAAAAAAATAGTGAAATACACATTTCGGAACAGCGAATTCTTGCAGTAAATGCCAACTTTGAAAAAAAGAACAATTTTGAATGTTGAAAATGTTCAATTCGGTGTTTGAAAGCGTAAGCTGTAAATTCGGCTTGGCAGGCTAGAGCCACTTCGTTCTACGAGTCAATGTAGGTAGGTACTCTTTTACCCACCGCTTCCAAAACGCTTTAGCATAATATTGGGCTTTCATTCAGTTTTTTCGCAAGACATGTTTATCGTCACTGAACTCGCCAATAGGCTTGGATCCGTTTGATGAACCGATTAAGAAATGGTTGGGTGTGATAGCTTCGTGAAATATGCCATCCACTAGGAGGTACGTGAAGGGCCTGGAAATAATCACATTCTCTACCTCAATTAGCATACTTTTGAAGAGCTCATCACAGGCATTGCGACTTTGCATGATTGCATTAAGAGTTGTCTTAACAGAGCGGACAAGACGTTCCCAACTTCCACCCATGTGAGGCGAAGCTGGAGAATTAAACTTCCACTTAATTGTGGTTGATTTGAGCTCACTGGCCAAAGTGAGCCCTTCGCAGTTCATTCTCCACTCAATGGAGATTGGTTCCATTATCACAATATACCTCATTTGGAATCCCTCTTCGTGCAATAAAATTGCGTAAACAGAGTAGACATGAGTCCGTTGACAAGGTGTGGGCCACCTCAATGTGGATTGCGCGTGTTGTTAAGCAGGTCACCAGCATTCCCCATCTCTTTTCAGAGCGTCTTCCGATAGCCAGTGTAAACGGCTCAAAGTAGTCTATCCCTACAAATGTAAATGGACGAGTAAATGTAGCCAATCTTGCTGCAGGTATACGAGTATACGTAGTTGTGGGATACACACGTATCGAGATTAGCTTAACAATAATATAGCTTATTTGTCTTAAAGTAAATAAAATAAAAATCAGACAATACGAAGTGAAACAAAGTGCAAAATAATAGTTTCATTCGAATCTTGTTTTTATAAATTCTTTTTTACAAACAAAGAAAAAGAAAAAAATGAATTGCCTGTGTGAAAAAAAAGTCGAACGCATTGACTCTAAAATTGATTGCAATGACTGTAAAAAGCTTTTCCATGCAAAGTGTGTTAATGTTTTACCAGTGGATATTGAATTTATGAAAAAAACCCGTAATATCTGGAGGTGCTCTCAGTGCTCTACTTCGCGTAGAAATTCATTCTCCACTGAGAGCCCACTCCCCGGTTCTCATCACAAAAGACCAGCTTATGCAATTGAAACCGAAAAACAATCAAATAACACCATAACAATTGAAATGGTTTTTAATGAAATCCATGAATTAAAAAAAATTAACCAGGACTGCTTGTCTAAAATTACTGTGCCACAAAATGAAAACATTGAACTTAAAACGGCTGTGAATATCTTGCAAGAACGTATTAATATCTTGGAGCAGTCAAAACTAAGTAATACAATTGAAATCTTCAACGTACCAGATGTCAACAATTCTACTGCATTACAAACCGCGTTGCAAATTGTCCGCGTCGGAGTGGGTGTTGAGCTGAGTGAGAGTGACATTAACTCGTGTTTCGTAAAACAAGTCAAAACAAAGAGAGCTGCTTCTAACTCAAACAACTTGGCCAATCCCACTACCAACGTATTATCTATCAATTTCACTCGTCAGATCATAAAAGAGAACATTATGAGAACAAAACAACAGAGAAGACAAAAACTAACAACTAAACTGCTGGGCGACAATCAGGATGGCTCTCCAATTTTCATCAACGACAGCTTAACGTCCCACATGCGAGCACTCTTCAATGCCTATAAAAAAGTTAAAATAGAAAAAAGATTTAAGTATATATGGATGAGGAATAGCATAATATTTTTGCGTAAAAATGAGGGAGATAATGTAATTAAAGTGAGGTGTTTTGAAGACCTCAATAGATTGTAAATCTATAATCTATTTATTATAATGAATAAAAATAACTCAAATTACCAAAAAAATTATGCTATTCCCACCATTTCTACATTGATTACTCATCAGAATATACGTAGTATGAGAGCAAATTTTAATTCTTTTTTAACTCACTTGAATGCATGTAATATTAATGCTGATTTTATTGTTTTGTCTGAGATTTGGTTGTACGACAATGAAATATCCAACTATAATATTCCTGACTATGAACCATATCCAAATTGCAATAATTCATACAACTCAGGTGGTATCGTAGTATATGTAAAAACAGAGTACCAACATAAATATGATGTAGTTAAAATTAGTGTGAGTAGTGCCGATATCTTACAAATCAATTGCCATATTTGTGACGAAAAGTTTACCATTTTTTGTGTTTATCGCTTACATGAAAACAATTTAAGCAGGAATGTTTTTATAGAGCAGATGAATGGTTTACTTAAGGATGTAAAGACGAAGAACTTATTGGTTGTAGGAGATATTAATATAGACATTTTAAAAAATTGCATAGACACTGACAACTACATGATACTAATGTCATCATACGGCTTGGAACCTTATGTAATGGAACCGACTCGTATCACAGACTCATCACAAACATGCATAGATCATATTTTTGTAAGGTTAGACAACAAATTTTCATTTAAATTATCTGCTGAAGTACTAGATCACAAAATTACCGATCACTGTATGACTAACTTAAACATAGCTAAACTCCAATCGAATAGTTTTAGAAAATATTTGCCTTTTAGGGCAACTAAGAAAGTAAATTTTAATAATCTAATAGGTTGTTTGATGTTTGAGTTTTGGGAGCCTGTGTATACAGAAAATGATCCCTCGGTAGCATACGATATTTTTCTTAATATTTAAAAAAATCATATTACAAGTTGCACTGAAATCCTGAATTCAAAGAAGGGTAATTTAAAACGTCTTAGGCCGTGGATAAGTAGAGAACTACTAAAAAAAGTAAATGAAAAAAATGAGATTCGGAAAAAATGTTTACACCATCCACTTAATACAAAGTTGAAGAAATATTTTTTAAAGTTAAATGAAGATGTAAAAAAACAGGTGCAGTATAGTAAAGATAAATACTATGCTGATAAACTTTCAAACTGTAGAGGGAATGTGAAAGAAGAATGGAAAGTCGTGAATAATATCCTTAGCAGTCAAACTGATAAAAACGAGATTCTAACAATTGAAGTTGAAGGTGCAACAATATCTGATCCAGTTTCTATTGCTAATCATTTTAATGAATTCTTTGTGTCTGTAGCAACTTAATCAAAGCAACTCCCTCCACAAAATAATTGTAGTTGTAACTTATATGCAGATGTAGTTGATGAATTATCTCAAAGCAATAGTTTTGTTTTTAAACCGTTTACCCCGTTTGAAATTCATAAGAAAATCATGTCGCTTGATAACAAAAACTCCAGCACTTCTGACGGTATCACAAATTGCCTTCTTAAACGTATTTCTCTGTTTATTGTTGATGTTTTAAGTCATTTATTCAATTTGAGTGTCAATTGTGGTAACTTTCCCTCGTCTCTAAAAGCGGCTGACGTTATTCCCCTGTTTAAAAAGGGTGCTAGAAGTTTAATGTCGCAGTACAGGCCTATCTCTATACTTCCAACATTTTCTAAATTATTTGAAAAACTTTTAAAAGTGCGCATAATTTCTTTTCTTAATAAAAATAACTTTTTTAGTGATGATCAATTTGGTTTTCGAGAGGGGAGATCCACTGAAGATGCCATACTTAAATTGAGTACTGAAATTTATAATGGTTTTAATAACAATAGTACCAGTATAGCTCTCTTTATAGATATAAAGCATTCGATATGGTTAGCCCCAATATACTTTTAGACAAATTATACAAAGCTGGGTTCAGAGGAGTAATTTATAACTGGTTTTCTTCGTACTTGTCGGGGAGAAGTCAACGAGTAAAAATAGATGGAAAGTACAGCGATGAATTAAAAATTACTATTGGTGTACCCCAAGGCTCAGTCTTGGGGCCAATTTTATTTTTAATATATATAAACTCTTTGTTTATTCAAAACTTTAGTAGTCGTATAACAGCTTTTGCAGACGACATCACATGTACGTATACTAACAAAAACTTATTTGAATCAGCAGTAAAGCTTCATATGGACTTACAAATACTACGTCAATGGTTCGCCAAACATGAGTTACTTATTAGCAACAAAACTAAACTTATGGTTTGTAACTTAAAAGGTTCATGTCCGAATGATTGCGACATAATCTTCCACTCCGCTGCTTGTACAAAATTGTCCTTAGCTGTTCATGCTTGTGGACAATGTAATTTTTCAGTAGATTCTGTGTGTAGTCCAAATTGCTTTAAAGTTGAAAGTGTTGAACGCTTTAAATATCTAGGGGTTTTAATTGATAAGAATCTAAGCTGGAAAGCGCATGTAGAGGAGTTAAAAAAGTATATGTTATCTGTTACGCGTAAATTGTATCTTTTGAAACCACATTGCTCAAAAAAAATTCTTTTAATGATATACTATGGACTTGCGCACTCGAAATTACAATATGGTATTACAAGTTGGGGTGGAATATACAATTCGACAATTGAAGTATTAAACATTGCCCAGAAACATCTTATAAGAATTATTTGTGGAGCGAACAGGTTAACAAATGGCCCTTATTTTACAATCTCCGAGTTTTACCAATAAGTCATCTTTACATCTTTAAAGTTCTAAAAGTGTTTTTCTTGCGAAGCGGTTATAGCGCTACTCTCAGAAGCTCAAGTGCTTACGGGTTAAGAGTAAATAATATGGCAGTTGTAAACACCCCTGTAGACAGAAAAACGCACTTTTTGAAATTGTATACTGCGGCGGCGCCTAGGCTTTTTAACAAATTACCGTATGAAATAAGAATAATAACACAAACCGCGTTATTTTCCAATAAAATTAGAAAATGGCTTTTTAGTATGGATATTTCTATGGCCAAAATGTTGTTAAACTCAGCTTATATTTCGTAATCTTCTTTATTTTGCATATATGCACATTCAATTTTCAACTTTTTTCTTTTTTCTTTCAATAAATTGTATCCAAAGTAAATCTCTTGTATTTACCCGACAAGAAACACAAAAATGTTATTTTAATTGATGGTTCATTCGCCTCTAGTCACTCAAGTGCTACAGAATGATACCTATTTCTAAAAATGTTTAGTTTCTTTCTTTAATTAAAAATTGTAAAATGAATTTTGTATTAACATTTGTGTCTATTAGAATCAAAAGCAATGTATTCCACTTTTACTACTTTTGAGATAATCGTAAAAAACGTTTCTTAAGCCGTTGCCCTCAGAATAATAAAAACTTTTTAATTTTTATATCTTAGCATAGGTTTTTAGACTTTACTAAACGCAATTTATTGTGAAACCTCAAAAGGTCTTTGAAATATTTACGAATGCATTTTGGAATAGAGTTGTTCTGAAAATTAATATTTTGGAATACATGCGTTTTGAAATGTTCTCTTCGGAATAGATCGATTCATGAAAATGAAAAATTTTTTTTCTTTAAGCAGTTTTTTTATGTTTTTATTTTTTCAAGTTATTGTTTTACACAAACTCATAAATAAAAATAAAAAACTATAATAAAAAAAAGAAAACAAATTCATATAGATATTATTATTTTATAGAAGGTAAAGAATAATAACAACAAACATTATTTAAACCAATAAAAAGAAACAAAAGTACATTACCAAAATTTAAATCTAGTTAATTATAATGATTAAAAATAAACGAAACAAGTGAAAGGAGTTTAAGTAAAAGTATTAAACGAATTTAGAAAGAAATCAGAAAAAAAAAACAGTATAAATTATTGCAATCAAGAAAATTAAATTCTTATCGCAACCTCTCTTTCGTGAAACTCACAGATAGGATCGTCAATGTTATCATCTTCTTCCTCGAATGATGGATTAATATCTAATACTTCTTTATAAAATTTAAGAGACGGTAAGGATTTCCAATCACGTCCATAATGTTTAGTCAGTAAATTATTGACATCGTTCAACTTCCCATCCTTTAGTTTTACTCCTAATGGTAGTCTTTTTGGAGCCATGGACGAAATTTGTTTACCTTTTTTTGTGTTTGGCCTTAATTCTCCAATATCCGACTTATAAAAAGTCTCACCTTGCACACCAATCACTCCGTTCTTACCTCTCTTCAAAATAAATCTTTTTGAGGCGTTGAACTTAAAATGCCAAGCAGAAGGAGGTTTTGTATATTTTAAGACTTCGGCCTTAAAATCTAGAACGGGACATTCATCAGTTCCCAAGCTTATAACAGTCCCGTGTTCTTCGTAAATTGATAAATATTCATCGACAGCCACAATCGTTTCCCTTACCTTAACTTTTTTCTCAATTTGGGCAAACACTCTATCAGGTGGTATGTAGGAGTGTCCAGGAACTGGGAAAATCAATTCCACTGTATTCACATGAGGTGGTGCTTTTTTTGCTAGCCAATACTCACACATACCAATCATAATGGAGTTTTTATTTTGCCCTCCACATCCATCGGCAACTAGGCGAATCGTTCTAACGCCTTGAACGCTTGTTTTACAAAGCTGGTGAAACACTGCAGATGCTATTTCGTTAGAGCCTTTGGGCCTGTTATTTTCAGTCCAATAATATAAAAACACATTTTCCTTACTAAGGGATGAATGAGAAGTACCAATGACAAGGCCAAAAAGATGCAAATAAATCTGACGACTATAGTACGCTGCTTGATCAGATACTTTAGGGAGTGTCATATTTTTTTGGCAATCGAAAGACATTGTCAACAAATCATTCCTTTCCTCTTTTAGTAGATCAAAAAATGCTTTCCTCCTTAACTTATGAATCCTCAATTGAGACATAAGATGAACATTGTTTCCGTCTAATCGTTCAATTCTCAACAATTCCTTTAGTCGAAGGCATGTTGAGCAAACATCTGATGAAGGGGCTTTAAATCCAAGATTGAAGCTTGTTGTGAAAACCATACGAAAAAAACTGGATTTAACTTGATTGCACTGATGACTTTGATTATAAACCTTCACATTCTATTAATAGAAAGCTCTGCAGGTAGATATTGTCGTTTTGCGATCCGGCCTCGGCAGTAATGTACTTCAACAGTTTTATATTGCTTGATAAAATTAACAATTAAACGCTTTGAATCTGCAAGCTTACTACTTTTCCGATCACCACCGCGATGTTCCGATGGAACTGCACCTGTTTTAAAATGGTTATCGCATATGTTTCGCACACGAGCTGCTGTAACTCCGATTATTTTTAAAAATGTTTTTTGGTAAACTTTAAAAATGCGTTTGCACTGAGTTCGAACAGTGTAGGTAACAGAAAACTGTTTCCTTGGACCATTCTTCAAATTCCGGTCGGTGCGTTCAGGCTTCTTAATTTGGCAATAACTTAAGATAAATGCATCCTGGGCAAGTTTCGACGGTATTGTATAGAAGCCATTTGAAAAATAGTGTGCATCTGATATCTTAAGTAATCGGCATTTGTAAGCGGCACCTCTGTGATTGCATGTTGGCATTATTGGTAATTGTTTTCTTTTGTACCTAGTATTGATTAAGAACAATAATATACCGCTCCTTGCCTCCAAACATTCTTCACTTACCGTTCTGCTCTAGCTAGCTCGCGTTTCCTGTTTCCAAGATTTGTTTTTCTTTTGCGTGGATATGCAGTCAGAACAGGTGTTTCAATGGAATCCATGTTATTCAAAAAAAACTTTAGTGCACTTTACACAAATAACTAACCATACTCAACGAGACAACGATGCACACTGTTAGTTCAGTACAAAGTTTGACAGATTTGCGGATTTTCCCGCCATTTTTGGAATACATTAGTTTTGATTCTTAAAGTAAAAAAAAAATAATTTTGTATTGGAATAGACTTATTTTGGTTTTAACTAGGAATAGATTCGTTTTGCTTCAAAATGATATGAGGAATACATCGGTTTTGATTCTAACCCACGAATTCAAATCAAAATATCTCTGGAATTAGTTGGTTTTGAAAACAAACGAAAACATCAATAGATAGATTTCAAGTGGGAGAATTAAAATGCATCGCCAACTCGATTTTTCAAAAAGTGGAATACATCGTTTTTGATTTTGATAAACACTTTTTAAGAAACGCACAATAAAAAAAAAAAAAAAAAAAGGTAACTCGGACATTTGTGGTGGACATGGTCTGGCATTCCGAATTTTACAAACGTCGCATGACTTCCTTACTGCTTTTAATAGCCCGCGTAACTGCGGGATGGAGTAAAGCTGGCGGAATTCGTTTACTACAGTTTCGTTGTTGTGGCGATAGTAACGTCTGTGTCGACAACTAAACGAGTAATCCCATGTGATTTTGGCAGCAGGATCGGTCGTTTTGTCGCGATTGGAATATAAAGTGCCGCGTCAATTCTACCTCGTGAACGAATAACTCCAATAGTGTCCAAGTAAGGAACTTGTTTGTATATAACGCTGGTTTTCTTCACAGGAAAATTTCGATTGAGGGCTGCCATCTCTTCCACATAGTATTCCATTTTGGGCCTGACGGTAGATAACATTTTCAGCTGCTAGGTACTCTTTACTTGTGAATGGTCCTCTGTTCTCAATAATTTTCTCCAGGATGAGAATCTGTTAACTTCAAGTAAACTCGAACGATTTGAAGGGCTGTGTAGCATGTGGACACGTATCTCTTCTTCTGCTGTCGATATCACGATATCAGGAGCGGTGGATTGCGTGGCCATTCATCTTCAGACCCATAAAGAATTTTGGACCAGTATACCACCTACCATCTGCACTAAAGTCCGGTGACTTTGCCATTTGATTGCCTCGTCTGCTACGTTATCTTTTGTAGGTACCCACTGCCACTCGTTGGAACTGCTTATATTTCCTGTGGTCCGAATTGATCCATGCAATGACCGTTCTAGAGTCACTCCAAAAGTATCGTTTACGAAAGTGAATCGAGTGTTGTTTTTGTATGCTTTAAGCTAATCTAGCACCAAGCACCGCATCCTGAAGCTCGAGCCGAGGAATGGAGAGAAGCTTAATTGGAGCCACTCGAGTTTTCGCGCCAATCAATGAACACTGCACATTTCTTCTTTTTCCCATTCTTATGTGAGCGACTGCTGCAAAGGCATTCTCGCTGGCCTCCACTAATATATTCATCTACTTCTGCTTTCGCTTTCAGATAACATCGAGGGATACGAATTGCTTGAATTTTAGGCAGAAAATTCACCCAACAAAGCCACTTTTCGTGTTGGAAGTCTGTAATCTCGTCATCCCAATCAATCGAAGACCGCCAAATGTTCTGCAGGAGTATTTTGATCAGGACAATACAATTTGCAATTAGTCCCTGTTGGAGTAAATTAACTCTGAACTATGAATGAATACATATTGAAATTTAAATTATTTATTGTTCAATTTGATTCAATTCAATTAATTGTAATTTTGCCCATGTGAACGCTATTTAAAATAACTTGTCAAAATTTAGTCTACACTTTCTGTCTGTCACTTTAATGACATTTAATTCTGAATTTTGTTGGTTAGAATAAAAACATTATTTTTGGTGAGAATAAAAGAGAATTCTGTAAAATTGTCAAGGGAGTGGTTTGATTTCATCGAAGTAGTTTGCCATCAGAGAAACATTGGTCCATCGAGCCTTTTTCGAATTGTTGGAAGCTGAAATTGCCGAAGAAGTCATCTCATCAATTGGAATCCATTTGCCGGCCGAGGAAGCTGAAATTGCCGAAGAAGTCATCTCATCAATTGGAATCCATTTGCCGGCCGAGGTTCTTTTGTCTGGAAAAACCGTAAGTACCACTACTTACTTTATATACTTATTCTATATGCCTGCAAATATATAAAAAAACAAAAGAAATTCTACAATATGGGTGAAAAGGCCATCAAAAAGGCAATACTTCAAATGGAAAAGGATTTTAATAGTTTTAAGACCAAAAAAGAAGCTTCTTCCAAGACACGAAGTGTGAAAAATTTTGTTTCCATCCGCTTAACTTTGTTAGAAGAAACTTTTACAAGGATAACCATAACCAGCTGTGAAGAGTTCGCTGATTCTATGGACGATGAAGAGAAGGTGAGGGAGATCGACGAGCGTTATGATATGGCCAGAGAAGTGTACATACAGTACAAAACGGAACTTTTGGACGAAATGGACAAGGAGGAAGTGGACAAGAAACCAACTGTCAATGCATCTTCACGTTCAGAATTCCGGTTGCAGAACATCACCTTGCCAACATTCGCCGGGAGTTACGAGAATTGGAGGTCGTTTTATAATACGTTTTCATCACTAGTTCATAGCAATGAATCGTTGACTGAGATTGAGAAATTTCACCACCTCAAATCTTGTCTGACAGGTGAAGCTGATCGCCTACTTCAACATTTAACGATCGAGAAGGGGAATTATGAGATGGCGTGGACAATTCTAACATCACGGTATGATCATAAGCGCGTATTGGTTAATGCGCAATTTAAGGTTTTCTTTGGTCAGGCAGTTTTGCATAATGAAAGTGCATTAGGGTTAAAAAGTTTGCTAGATATTTCCACCGAGTGTCGACACTCCCTTAATAACTTAGGACTCCCAGTGGAGCACTGGGATCAATTTTGATTTACATTATGTTGCAAAAGGTTCCAGGCTCAACGCAGCAATTATGGGAGGAGAAACTGGGTTCAAGCAAGGAGTTGCCGACATTCTCCGAGTTTTCGGATTTCTTGGAAACCAGATTCCGGACACTGGAGGTTCTGGAGCAGCAGAAGCCGAAGTCAACGAGTAAGAATGCCACATCAAAAGCAGCGTTTCACGTTAAAAATCGGCAAAAGGAGCAATTTAGTTGCAAAGTGTGCAGCAAGGGCCAACACTCATTGCGGAAATGCAACAAATTTTTGAAAATGGACATCTCGGAGCGGTACAACATCGTAAAAAAAATCAATGTCTGCGAAAATTGTCTGGCTTATAGCCATACTACCCACCAATGCCCTAGTCAAATGCGTTGCTATTAGTGCCAACAAAAGCACAATTCTTTACTCCATTTCAGCAATAATCCAACCAATCTACACAATCAGCACCCCACTTCACACTCACACTCATACCCTACACAACACACCACTCCCTACAATATACGAAACTCCACACAATGTCAAATTTTAAACTCAAACCACACACCACACAATAGCAATCCAATACAGTCCATTAATCAAATCCCACACACAAACACTCACACAAGCTCATACCAAGTCAGTACAATCAACCCATCTGCACCGTGTTTTCAACTCTCTGAGTCTGAGCAGCCGACAACATGAGCTGCATTTAGATCTTGTCACTCTATACAGTATGAGGATACTCAGGTCCTTTTAGCCACTGCTGTAATCAAGGTTAGGGACCCAAGAGGAACATTTTTAAATCTTCGTGCCTTAATTGATTCAGGCTCAGAAGCCACTTTTATCACTGAGGCTGCCGTTCAGGCGTTACGACTTAAACGTCGTCGTACTTTTTTGAATGTGTCAGGGCTGGGGAAGGTCAGCAGTGGTACATGTCACAGTTCGGTTGACATAACATTCGGGTCAAACCACTCGAACTTCGTGGCCAGGACACGAGCATATATTTTCAAATCACTGACTGGGCTTCTTCCGGCCAAGGAACTTACAATTAAGAAGTGGGATCACATCGATGGTCTACAATTAGCTGATCCATGCTTCTTCAAACCCGCCACCGTGGATATACTTTTGGGAAGTGACGTATATTCGGAAATCATTCTTCCAGAAATCATCCGAAACAAACAAAATGTATCACCGATAGCCCAAAACACTCTTCTAGGATGGATTCTTGTAGGTAAACTTCCATTGAAACCGGCAACTGTTCGAAGCTTTATGCAAGTTTCCGATCTGGATTCTCAAATGCAACGATTTTGGGAGATTGAAGAATCACCATTCGATTTCGAGGCGCAAGAAGATCGGATATGCGAAGAATTTTTTGTGAAAAACACCAAACGGATGCCTAGTGGAAGGTACAAAGTTAAGCTGCCCTTTAAGGAGATGCGTTACCCGGCAATGGGAACATCGTTGGACATTGCTTTAAGGAGGTTTTACCAGTTGGAGAGAAGGTTTCTGCACAACCCTACACTCCGAGAGGATTACACGAAATGTATAAAGGAGTATATCCAACTAGGTCACATGAAGCTACTTGAAGATGAGGACAAAACAATACTTTTAACTCCTTACCATTATGCTGTTCCGCACCATGCTGTATTCAAGGAAGCGAGTTCGACTACAAAGCTGCGAGTCGTCTTCGATGCTGCTGCCAAAACGTCCGATGGTACTTCGCTGAATGATCACCTGTAAGTAGGTCCTAAAATACAAAACGATGTTTTAAATATCATTCAGCGTTGAAAAAACATCAATATACTTTTACGGCAGATATGGAAAAAATGTATCGGCAGATCTTCGTGGACGGACAAGATGCTTTTTATCAGCTGATATACTGGAGAGATGATCCACAGCACTCCGTGAAGCTTTACCGACTGGACACAGTTACCTTTGGTACTGCATCTGCTCCATATTTGGCGATTCGGACTCTTCACAAGCTGGCGAACGATGAGGAAGCAAATTTTCCAAAGGCTGCTATTGTTTTACGTGAGGACACTTACGTTGATGATGTTATCACTGGAGCCGACACTGTTGAAAAAGCCCTACAAAAGAGAGATGAGTTAAGATCTATGTTATCATCAGCAGGTTTTAACTTACGGAAATGGACCAGTAACTCCTTGGACCTTCTGCGACAGCTTCCACCTTCAGACTGCGAAGTCGACTTTTTAGTGCCGTTTGACTCAGCCAACACACACGTCAAAACCCTCGGCATAAAGTGGCAACCGTTGAGCGACTCATTCTCGTTCCAGAACATCGAGTTGGGAGAGGCAGAAGTCACCAAACGCACAATGCTCTCCGCGATTGCCAGGCTTTTTGATCCACTTGGGTGGATTTCTCCGTGCATCGTGAAGGCAAAGCTAATGATGCAGGAACTTTGGTCACGAGGTTTGGATTGGGATAAGCCCATTACCCCAGAGCTGAAGCAGGAATGGCTTGCATTTCGAGAAGATCTTCCAGTTGTAGAGCAGATTCGAATTCCTCGGTGGATCCAGATACACAGCAGGAGCAGAAACCTGGAATTACATGGATTTTGTGACGCTTCCGAGAAAGCTTATGCAGCGGTGATTTACCTGCGTGTTCTGGATGAGAAGAACAATATCCACATGATTTCTAAGACTAAGGTTGCGCCACTAAAAAGGATCACTTTACCACGCCTGGAACTTTGGGGCGCCGTGCTCTTAGCCAAACTCTTAAACGAGACGTATAAAGCATTAGGTTTACAAAATTGCAGGATGTTCGCATGGACGGATTCGCTGATCACATTATGCTGGATTACAGCTATTCCTTCCAGATGGGAGACGTTCGTGTCCAACCGAGTTGCGGAAATTCAAAGACTAACTAAATGCGATATATGGAGACACATTCCATCCCAACACAACCCAGCAGATCTTGCTTCTCGTGGCATTCTTCCTTCATCACTGGTTCAAAACAAATTTTGGTGGAACGGGCCAGAATTCCTTCACCATTCTTGGGAAATTCCTTTTCCCACTCAACCCGCTTCATTGGAGACTAACGAAGGGATGCGATCTACGAGGGTACACTGCATTACACAGGATGAAAATCAGTTTAGCTCTTTAATTAACAGGAAGTCGGATTTGGCTACGATTGTAAGAATCATTGCACGCTGCAACCGCTTCGTCTTTAATGCCAAAAGACCCAGAAACGAGAGAAGGTTTGGCCCACTGCTGTTGAAGGAGCTTCATTCAGCATTGTTGACAGCAGTTTACGTCGTGCAACAGGAAATTTTTTCATTGGAGGTAACAGATATTCGACTAAAAAGCGCAAAAATTAAGGGATTCAAATCTTTAAAACCGTTTTTGGACAAAGACAATATTTTGCGAGTTGGTGGCAGGCTACAAAACTCCGCACTCAATTACGACCAACAGCACCCAATTCTACTTAGGCCCAACCATCATTTTTCGCTTAAGGTTATAAATGAAGCGCATGTGCGGACCCTACACGGTGGAGTTCAGTTGATGATGTCATACTTGCGAAGCAAATACTGGATTTTCAGCATGAAGAATGCAGTAAAGAAATGCATCCATAACTGCAACACTTGCTTTCGGTATAAACCTCGACCGATGACACAGCTGATGGGAAACTTACCCGCTTCTCGAGTACGGATGTCAAGACCTTTTAGTCACTCAGGAGTGGATTATGCAGGCCCTATCGACGTTAAAACCTGGAGAGGACGAAACGCTAAGAGTTTCAAAGGATACTTTGCAGTTTTCATTTGCATGGCGACCAAGGCGATTCACATCGAAGTCGTCAGCGACATGACGACTCAGTCATTTTTAGCTGCATTTAGGCGCTTCACTTCTCGAAGGGGACTCTGTAGTCAAATGTACAGCGACTGCGGTACCAACTTCATCGGCGCGAATAAGGAGCTTAAAAAACTCTTGGAAGCAGCAAAATTCGATTGGGACCAAGTAGTCGAGTCACTTGGCAAGGAAGGAACGCAATGGCATTTTATTTCACCGGCTTCCCCCAATTTTGGAGGATTATGGGAGGGGTAAAATCCATAAAATTCCATCTCAAACGACTTGCTGGAAACCAAATGCTGACGTACGAGGAGCTGCAAACCCTACTTTCGCAGATAGAGGCATGCCTCAATTCCAGGCCCTTATGCCCTTTATCGGAGGACGTGGAGGACCTAAACGCGTTAACACCAGGACACTTCTTGATAGGAGAAGCCATCATCACCGCACCACAACCGGAGTATGCAGTCGACAAAATTGCTCATTTGGATCGATGGAAGAGGGTACAGGCAATTATGCAATCCTTTTGGAAGCGTTGGAGCAGCGAGTATCTCACCCGTTTACAACACAGGCCGAAATGGCTTAACGTGGATTCGCATGCAATTGCCAATGGGGACCTGGTTTTAATGAAGGACGAAAGGTTACTGCCTTCGAAATGGATGTTAGCACGAGTCACAGCATTACATCCCGGAGCTGATAATTTGGTACGCGTCGTAACACTGAAGACCCAAAATGGCGAATTAAAACGACCTGTCAATAAATTATGCCGATTACCTTCAAATTCATTCAACACAGAAAGCACGATTATTTAAACAAACACATATACACATATAAACATAATACGGATATCATGAAATAATAAAACCCACATCACATCACCACACTTATTAAAAATCCAACATATTAAAAATAATACTACTAATTAATCAAAAAAAAAAAAACACAAAAAAATATATACACAAGACTAAATGCACAAAGGTCCCATCACTAGTACAATTATATTACACTCAACACTTGCATGACGTCATTGTTTATGATTTCCATTCATAATATCCCAAGCTCCACACAACACATGAATGATAACATGTTTACGTTTTGAAACGGAATGAAAATGGAATGAGCAACACTGAATTAAGTTCTATTTATACCTATATTATTATGTAAAACAAACAATTCAAGTTAATATTAACACTCGAATCCCGACTGCAGTACACGAAAAAACAAACCGAAATCATCAAAAATAAAAAAAATAAAAAACCCGACCGACGCCAACAAACACTGATAACGATCACGATGAATGGAGCCTCTGTCATAGTAGAACCATTATCCACGTTAGGGCAAAAGAGATATTAATAATGTTCACTGTTCTCTTGCTGTGTTTACCTATGCTTGCAATTTGTTATGTGTGTATTGTCTTCTTTACTAATCAATGCAATTTATATTCGCAGAAAAGAAGAAGATAATGATTTAACATTTAAGCTGAACGAACGAAATAGAAAATTGGCGATTGCGGCGAAAAAGAAGAGATTCAATGTGCAGGGATGTCTATCATATTACCTCCCTGGGGATTATTCAATGATGATGATGGTGCTTGTTGCGAACGCAGTTCACGGGGGGGGGGGAGAATGTTGGACTAAATTAACTCTGAACTATGAATACATATTGAAATTTAAATTATTTATTGTTCAATTTGATTCAATTCAATTAATTGTAATTTTGCCCATGTGAACGCTATTTAAAATAACTTGTCAAAATTTAGTCTACACTTTCTGTCTGTCACTTTAATGACATTTAATTCTGAATTTTGTTGGTTAGAATAAAAACATTATTTTTGGTGAGAATAAAAGAGAATTCTGTAAAATTGTCAAGGTAGTGGTTTGATTTCATCGAAGTAATTTGACATCAGAGAAACAGTCCCAATGGGTCGCAAACTTGCGTCATGATCCGCAGAAACTGACGTTTAGTTGGTCGACGACATCCATTCAAAATCTGCTCGTTGAATCCATCACTCTTGAGCATAAATAAAAATGTGTCATTTATAGTGGACCACCACATTCCAAGAACTTTTTTAACTCCTAGATCCTCATCAGAGTCAAAACACTTTTTGTTTTTGTCAAAGTCCTCTCCAGGGCATCGATGACTATATTCGAGTTGGATATCCAGTTCCTTATTTCGAACCACCCCTGGCGATGCACAAATGTCACTTCCCTTGCCTCTACTTCGGTATCGACGCTATCTAAATAATCGTCCACATAATGTTTATCCAGAATTGCTTTCACTGCGTTTGGGAATTGCTCTGCAAATCCACTGGCGTTTTTGTTCTTACCAAATTGTGCACTGCTTGGAAAACAAGAAGCACCAAATGTCATCACCTTCATTTCGAAAGTTTCAAGCTCCTCTTCTGGGTCGTTTCTACACAAAAAACGCTTTGAGTGTCGATCCTCGTACCTAACTCGCACTTGGTTAAACATTTCACGAATATCAGCGCAGATGGCGATTTGTTTTTGTCGAAATTGATAGAGTACAGCTGGGAGTGACTTCATTAGCATTGAATTTAAAGAAGTTCCTCTTACTTGTGCTGCTGCATACCAAACACTCCTGACCGGGTTTGTTAGGGTTGGAAACCGTTAAGATTGGTAAATACCATCTTCGAGGATGGTTGAGCTCCAACTCCGCTTTTGACAACTTGTGGATATAACCCTTCATGAGATTTTCACGGATTTTTTCTTTCAGCACTAAGGCGAATTCAGGTTCTGATTTCCAACTTTAATGGTTGTGTCCTCAAGCATCTGCATTGATCGCTCGTCTTCGACGGATAATAAGTTCCTAGATGAAGGAACAACACCAAAACTGTCCAAGGAGAAGTAGTCCTTAACCATTTGCTGCCCTACGCTGTCGTTTGCTTGTTGACATTCGCACATATGGAGAACTTGAAATTTTTCTTTTTGAAAAGCATCTTCATTGTTATCATTTTCTATCGGCCCATAGATACTCCAGCCAAGTCTCGTTTTCGCTACGACTGGTTCATTCTCCTTACCCTTACGGAACTTTAGTGGCATACCAAGCTTCCAGCTGTCGAGTCCAATTAAAAGCCTGGGAACTGCGTTCTTATAAGCCTGTATTGGCACTCCTTTAAGGTAGCTGTGTTTGTACATCAAAGAAACAACGGAAAGCGTTTGTTCTGGCAGATTAAGAGACTTCACCGTATGTGTATTTAAAATAGAATGCGTTGTTTGTGTTGTTAATCCAGAAATATTAAACGAAACAAGTTGGGACTGCTCCTCCATACGATTGGTGTTGGTGGTCCATTTAAGACAAAGTGGTTCGGAACTTCCTTTTAAATCTAATTGAGCGGCCAGCTCCTGATCTATTAAAGTGATGGATGACCCGTCATCCAGAAAGGCAAACCTCTCAATCTTCTGTTTGTTTCCATGCAGCACCACAGGCACAATTCGAAATAGGATGGATTGATTTTTCATCCGATGGGTATTTCATATGGATCCACTGTCATCTCCTGCAATATCATCGGACTGTTAAGATGATCGGTTAATCCGGTCGACTCCATTGTTGCGCACAGGTGAAGATTCGGAACGCACTTTCTTCAACAACGAGTTCAGGATCAATTCTGGTCGCCCATACAACATTCGGAGAATTGATATGATACCGGGAACATTTAAAGGTAGTAGCAGCCTACTGCGGACAGCTTCTAGCGCCTTACCGTTGAGGCATATTTGCAGTCCAATACGATTTTCGTCGTTGGTGTAGATTAAAAGCTGCTTAAGAACAATGGCCTCCTGGTTCCTTTGGACATCCAGTCAGCGATGGCAGCTCTTTTGGCATTACATGCCGAGCCGCAATTTGATCCGAAGCGGTAGGAACTTGACTTCATCCTGGCACAGTGGCTCTTAATTCGAGCATCGGTTTGGATCGTTGATGGGAGCACATTGCATTGCACATAGAGGTCGGGAAGCATACGAATATCCATTAGCTGCAACGGTTGTGTTGGCTACTTGAGGCACATTGACGTTTTGTGCTGTAACTTCAGAATCAATTTGGGGCCCTCTTGGCCCTTGAATCTGCACCCCGTCAACTGTAGCACCTTGTTGTAACCACTGGCTTACCTTTTGATTGGCAACTTCCTCGTCTTCATCCGCACTCGATTCAGTCTGAGAATCGTTCTGCATTGCAATACGCTGTAGTACTCCATATCGTCTATCAACATACTCCTTATTCAGTTGCTCTTTTCGTTCTTCATCTACGCGTTATAGCTCAAGCGCAGCGAGCTTAGATGACTTATTTGCGTGCTGTGAAATGCGGCTTTTTGGCTGCCTCCACACTGAGTCTGATGTAATTGCTTTAGCAAATTGGTCCCGTATCGTCCAAATCAGTACAGTTCTTGCATTTGTTTCCCGTGTTAACATTGGGAACTGCATCTCTTCCTCCAGGAGGCGTACGTGACATCATTTTTGATTTCAAATCAGTGTTATTCCTTCAAAAGGAATTTGAAGAATGTTGGCAGTAAATGCCAACTTTGAAAAAAAGAAAAATGTTGAAGAATTTCCAATTCAGTGTTTGAAAGCGTAAGCTTCAAATTCCCTGCAATATTTACTAGTTTGTAACAGGACTGTTCGACAGTTCTTTTAACGAACATACCTGGAGGAAATCGATACTCGTTCTATTATTCTATCGAAAAGAGAGTAAGCTTTTATTTAAAAATCGTTGGGAGACGAGCGGTTAAAATTAAAATCTTCCAAGTAGCCAGCTTTCCAGAAAGCCGCTGAAATTAACGGCTAATAACATCATTCAATTATTCATTTTTAAATTCAGCTGGCGTATAAGCAAGAGCTTATTTCACTTAAGTGAAATAATTCAAAAGAATTTGAAAAGTGCGCGTGCAGTGCTGTCCGAAATATTGTGGAAAACCCCAGAGTGTGAATTACCTTTCCGGAGGAATTAATTGAAAGCTAAGCAGCCATTGCAGCAAAATTAAAAAGAGCCACCATTGAAACTACCAGCTCCAGGCAAAGTAGTACTTGGAGGCCCTTTAATACTCCAAACCGAAGTACTGGCTTTGGCCGCATGAGCTAAGGCGCCAGCTTGGTGGAGCTTCAGCAACTCGAAAAAAACTAGACAAAGGGTCAAGTCCCACGACCACCGACAAGCTAATTGAGGGAACTAGCATGCCAGCACAGACCCAATTCAAACAAAGTTTAATGCAACAAGTTTCTAAACTACATGGTTCATTTAGAATAAAACAGGTGCAAATATTACTTTTAGTTTCTTCTCTATAAATCACAAAATTATTTTCCTTTCTTACTTCCACTTTTTGGCTTCGCATTTTAAAGGTACCCATGAGCAGAGATGAATGATTAAAAGAGATGGATATCTTTCGTACGTCTATCCCCCCAAAACCCATTTGTTTACATTGTTGTTTTTGTAATTTCAATCCCTGTCTGTGAATACATGTGAGCTAAAAAAAAGTCTCCTTATGACAGACCACCAAGCAAAATTCAGAACGGCCGGCCGAATGTCATAAAATGTTCATTAGATATACGATTTTTCTGTTACCTCCAGAATGACCCCATTGTATTAATCTGACTGGAAGGAACAACTTATTTTATATGTGAAATTATTAACTGTTTATTTAATTTAATACGCGGATTAATTTATATATTTAAAGGAGTGGTTGGTGTACTAGGGTTAAAATTATAAGAACTTTGAAAAGAAACATTACGAAAGAATTATGTGCTATCTATCGAATAAATTGCGATATTTACTTGTATGGCAATTATCTATTCTTGTTTCTTAAATCAAAAAAAGCTATATAATATATAATTCTTCGTGCAGTACTAAAATGTAGAAATACATACATAAAATATATTCACCTCTATTCTGAGATTCGAATCGAATCCAAAGTTATTCGATTTCTTCCAACTGACATACCTACTTTCGATCTCGATAGAGATTAATTTTTTATTCATTTCTCCCCGCATTCTCAGTTTCGATTGCATTAGGTTAAATGTCAAATTTCATTCGAGCGGAAATTTGTGGCCGAAAGCTGTATTAAAAATGTATGTTGAATTGTTTTTAAATAAATCGAAAGAAATGTAGCTTACTTTTATCACAAAATGTATATAAAACGCATATTATGAACTAGGAAGCAACATTTGTTCGTTTATGAACAAAAAAAATATAATTTAATTGTTATAATAATTGCAAGTCGCAATCCATTTATTTATCCATTTTGGAAAAAGAATTTGTATGATTTCTAAGCGAAACAATACAAACTTACATGTCGTACGGCAGATTAAATGAATTCGATTTGTCTCGAAGTATTTTTCGATTCAATTCGACCGATTCCTCCTCCAAAAATACATATAAAGCCATATTTACTTAATAAAAGCAAGAGAAAAAAATTACAATTTGACAGCTAAAACTTTGAACAGCTGACTTCGAAAATCAAGTTCATCCAGTGAAATCATTCGATAATGTACTCCTTTCCCTCGAAACTTAGAATGTGAGGAGTTCATTCGAGTGAGAGTTTTAAATTCGAGGAATACTCGAATTGATCGAATCTCAGAATTAGCGTGATTATAAACAATAAAAACTTTTAATGCCGAATTATGGTTGATAGCGTTGATAGACTGGTAAATTGTAAATAATTTTAGTTTATACGGCCTGCTTGTGTTCAATTTAACAAGAAAACTTCTTTCATTACTCTCTTAATAAAAATGGAATTTGAATTGTTATTCGTAACTATATTAACCATGCTTGATAAAATACAGTGTCAAAGTGTTAGAAAAACATTAATTATATATTCACTGCAAGCAAGTTAACTGTAAACCGTCAAAATTCAAATATTCCTAGTGAACATGCCCAAGCCAGTTTCCCAGGATATTTGAAAATTTTATGAATTTCGGTGGTGAGTTCACCAATTTTCCGCCATCTTCCGGGTGAATACACGAACTCACTTATGCTAGTATAGAAATGAGAATGTATGCGTGACTTCATGAATTTTTCGGGAAAACAGCTTGTAGGCAGCCGCCTTTCCACTGGAAATATATATATCTCTGTATTCCATTATCTTTGGTACCTACTTTAACCATAGACTAACCAAACTAGACAGCCAACTGAGAGCAGAAACGGTACATTTGCCTACAAGCTACCTGCCCTACATTAGATTTCATAAGGATTCATGCCTGTAGAAATCAAAGGAGCGGCCTTGCTGCCGCACGCATACTTATACAATCTGCTGCTGGGACTTCATGTCCATCGGGCGGCCATTCTTATGGTGGATCATTGACTTACTATATATAGACTGCTAGTGAAATGTCACTTCCATACAATCTCTGCCCAGAAAATAACGCCAACATAACTAGCGCTCGTGGTTCTATGCGAAAAATAAGTGAAACAAAGTGACAACCATCTTGGATTTATCCATAGAATGCTAGAGCCACCTGTTGGGCGTGAGTTGATTTGCCAAGTGAAACGGTTGAAATTCAAATAGTTGCGGCATTGTATACAATAGATGTCATCTCGAAATTGTGCTAGTTTAAATAATTAATAATAGATGGTACCAACAAAATTTGAATAAAAAATCGTTTTTCATTGTCCCATAAATTGCACAATTTTCGTATATTTATTGCGAACTAGTTTTTTATATTGTTTTTAATTATTCATTTTAGAATTATGATGTAATAACTGTTGCGACGGATCTGGCAACGTCGGAAGGCAAAATATGACAAGCTGTCCAGCTTGTGCCACGTTTATGATTTCTTTTCACATTTTTATTGCGGTTAGGAGATTGTGGAAATCTTTGGCTTAATTTGCGTTGGGAATATTAAAGTAAATATAGATTACACAGAATATGTATTAAATAAATATCATTGTCATTTGCAGGAATTTTTAAACGAATAAAACTGAATTGTGGTAACTAATTACTAATTGTACTTGAGGTTTCATCGTTGTGGAAAATTCGAGAGCTCTCCTCAATAGGTACCTTCAGTTGATGACTCCACATTATCGTCACCGCAATTAATTACGTGCTTTTCGTTTGCGCCTTGAGTATGTTGGACTCCTGTATGTGCGATCACCAATGGCGCAGAACACGATTCACATCGCCAGTCCTCATTCGCAACGGCAGCCGTCACTCCAACGCATGCGTAGTGGTACCAGCCATCACAGTCATCGCAGCACACCTGTTTTGCGTGTAACCTTTCGCTGGTGAATGGACTTGATTTACTTTGATGATTTTTTTTTTTTTTTTTCACTTTCTCGAACTCAAATCTCTCGGAAAACCAACTCAAGAATTAAACCACTTCCTTCTGTTACGTGTAGAATTATATATATTGTAAAAAAAAAACCATTAAAAATGTACATAAGACGTCTTAAACGTCAATACACAAACTGTCATAATTTGTTTCAGGTTAAATGAACATTTACATTGGCAATAAAGTTAAATATTTTATAAACAGTTTACATTAGTTTGCATATAAATATTGAAGTTAATAAATTCATTTCAACATTCTCCCCCCCGTGAACTCTGTTCGCAACAAGCACCATCATCATCATCGAACGATTCGCATTGCGGTAATGCGGTGGACATCTCTGCTCATAACATATCTCCTGTTTTCTGTTTCGCTCATTTCAAATTCTTTTCATTATCTTCTTCTCTGCGAATATATAATTTGACTAATTAATAAAGAAGACAAACATATACAATTATAAGCATAGGTGAAGAAGGAACATGCTAGCTATCTCTTTTGCCCTAACGTTGATAGCATTTCTGCTGACTGACTACTTGAATTGGCCTTGGAATCGTTATCAGTTGTTGGCGTCAGCGTCGCCCGCTGGGTTTTATTTTTATTTAATTTGCGTTGTTCAATCGGGTTGAATTAATATTAATTGGTTATATTGTGTTGTTTTGTGTAATTTCAGGTGAGTACCTTATCTATATTAATAATATATTAAATATGTAATATGTTTTCATTTTGTGTTGAATGTTTCATTTTCCCTTGTGTTTCAATGTAAACATGTTGCTATTAGTGTATGTGTTTTTGTGTAGTAAATATAAGGCTATGAATGAAATTCGTAGATTGAGTGCAAGTGTTGAGTCGAATTTGTACTAGTGATGTGACCTTAGTACCTTTGTGTTGTAATTGTGCAAATAGTACTATTTCGTATTATTTTGTATTAGTATTATTATTTTTGATTTTGTTTTGAAATAGTGTGGTGATGTGTTATGGATTTTATTAATTCATGTTATCCATGTTATGTTGTGTCCATATAATATTTATATGTGTATATATATGTGTATATTTTTTTTTATTTATATTAGTGTATTTTCCGTAGAAATTGTGTTGGATGGTAACAGGCATATTTTTCCGATGGATCGTTTTAGTTCTCCGTTCTGGGTTTTGAGTGTCACGACGCGTACCAATTTGTCTGCTCCGGGATGTATTGCTGTGACTCTTCCCAAGCTCCATTTAGAAGGCGGCAATCTTTCGTCCTTTATTAGAACAAGGTCCCCATTGGTGATTCCGCGTGAGTCCTCTTTAAGCCATTTTGGCCTTTGTTGCAGACGGGTGAGATATTCACTGCTCCACCGGTTCCAAAAGGACTGCATAATTGCCTGTACCCTCTTCCATCGATCCAAATGGGCAACCTTGTCGATTGCATAATCCGGTTGTGGTGCGGTAATAATTGCATCTCCTGTCAGGAAATGTCCTGGCGTAAGCACGTTGAGATCGTCGACGTCTTCCGACAAAGGACATAAGGGCCGTGAATTGAGGCATGCCTCGATCTGCGAGAGTAGAGTTGCCAGCTCCTCGTACGTCATCGTTTGGTTACCTGCGATTCGTTTCAGATGGAATTTAATGGATTTTACCCCTGCCTCCCATAGTCCTCCAAAGTTGGGGGAAGCCGGTGGGATAAAATGCCATTGCGTTCCATCATTACTCAGCAACTCTGCTACCTGGTCCCAATCGAATCTTGCTGCTTTTAGGAGTTTCTGCAGCTCCGTGTTCGCACCGACGAAATTCGTCCCGCAGTCGCTGTACATATGAGTACAGAGTCCCCTTCGCGACGTGAAGCTCCTGAATGCAGCTAAAAAGGCCTGAGTCGTCATATCACTGACGACTTCGATGTGAATCGCCTTGGTCGCCATGCAAATAAAAATTGCAAAATAGCCTTTGAAACTCTTGGCGTTTCGTCCTCTCCAGGTCTTGATATCGATGGGGCCTGCATAGTCCACACCTGCGTGACTAAAAGGTCTCGAAACCCGTACTCGAGGGGCAGGTAGGTTTCCCATCAGTTGCGTCATCGGTCTAGCCTTGTACCGGAAGCAAGTGTTGCAGCTATGGATGCACCTTTTGACTGCGTTTTTCAGGTTGCAAATCCAATACTTGCTTCGCAAGTACGCCATCATTGGTTGAACGCCACCGTGTAAAGTCCTTTTGTGTGCCTCATCTATAATCAACCGCGAAAAATGATGGTTAGGCCTAAGAAGAATTGGATGCTGTTGGTCGTAATCGAGTGATGAGTTCTGTAGCCTACCACCTACTCGAAAAATGTTGTTTTTGTCCAGGAATGGTTTCAAACATTTGAACCCCTTAATTTGCCGAACATCTGCAAACATCTCCCGCTGCACGACGTAAACTGCTGTTAATAATGCTGCATGGAGCTCCATTAACAGAATTGGGCCGAATTTTCGTTCACGCATGGGTCTCCTGGCATTAAAAACGAAGCGATTACAACGTGATATAATCCGCACAATTCTAGACAAATTCGACTTTCTTTAAATTAAAGCGCTGAACTCATTTTTCTCCTGTCTTATGTGGTGAACCCTTGTAGATCGCATCCCTTCGTTGGTCTCCAATGAAGCGGGTTGAGTGGGAAAAGGAATTTCCCAAGAATGGTGAAGGAACTCTGGCCCGTTCCACCAAAATTTATTTCCGACGAGTGAAGAGGGAAGTACGCCGCGAGACGCAAGATCTGCTGGGTTGTGTTGGGATGGAATATGTCTCCACATATCGCACTTAGTGAGCCTTTGAATTTCCGCAACTCGGTTGGACACGAACGTTTCCCATCTCGAAGGAGTAGCTGTAATCCAGCATAAAGTGATCAGCGAATCCGTCCATGCAAACATCCTGGTATTTTGAAATCCTAGTGCTGTAGATGTCTCGTTCAAAAGCTTTGCTAAGATGACGGCGCCACAAAGTTCCAAGCGTGGTAGCGTAATCTTTTTTAAAGGCGCAACCTTTGTCTTGGAAATCTCGGAAGCGTCACTAAATCCATGTATTTCCAGATTTTTGCTCTTGTCGTGTACCTGGATCCACCGAGGAATGCAGATCTGCTCAACAGCTGGAAGATCTTCCCGAAAAGCAAGCCATTCTTGCTTTAGCTCTGGCGTTATGGGCTTGTCCCAGTCTAAGCCTCGTGACCAAAGTTCCTGCATCATCAGCTTCGCCTTCACAATACACGGTGAAATCGAAAGTGGATCGAAAAGCCTGGCAATTGTCGAAAGCATTGTGCGTTTGGTGACTTCCGCCTCTCCCAACTCGACGTTCTCAAACGAGAATGAGTCGCTTAA
The DNA here is from genome assembly GCA_951230905.1 of Cheilosia variabilis. NCBI lineage: Eukaryota > Metazoa > Arthropoda > Insecta > Diptera > Syrphidae > Cheilosia > Cheilosia variabilis. The sequence continues at coordinate 84,582,967 of OX579676.1, forward strand.
CGGTTGCCACTTAATGCCGAGGGTTTTGACGTGTGTGTTGGCTGAGTCAAACGGCAATGAAAAGTCGACTTCGCAGTCTGAAGGTGGAAGGTGTTGCAGAAGATCCAAGGAGTTACTTGTCCACTTTCGTAAGTTGAAACCTGCTGATGACAACATGGATCTCAACTGTTCTCTCTTTTCTAGGGCTTCTTCAACTGTATCTGCTCCCGTGATAACGTCATCCACGTACGTATCCTCACGCAAAATAACGGCAGCCTTGGGAAAATTTGCTTCCTCGTCGTTCGCTAGCTTGTGAAGCGTCCGAATCGCCAAATATGGAGCAGATGCAGTACCAAAGGTAACTGTGTCCAGTCGGTAAAGCTTCACGGAGTGCTGTGGATCATCTCTCCAGTATATCAGCTGATAAAAAGCATCTTGTCCGTCCACGAAGATCTGCCGATACATTTTTTCCATATCTGCCGTAAAAGTATATTGATGTTTTTTCAACGCTGAATGATATTTAAAACATCGTTTTGTATTTTAGGACCTACTTACAGGTGATCATTCAGCGAAGTACCATCGGACGTTTTGGCAGCAGCATCGAAGACGACTCGCAGCTTTGTAGTCGAACTCGCTTCCTTGAATACAGCATGGTGCGGAACAGCATAATGGTAAGGAGTTAAAAGTATTGTTTTGTCCTCATCTTCAAGTAGCTTCATGTGACCTAGTTGAATATACTCCTTGATACATTTCGTGTAGTCTTCTCTCAGTGTAGGGTTGTGCAGGAACCTTCTCTCCAACTGATAGAACCTCCTTAAAGCACCGTCCAAAGATGTTCCCATTGCCGGGTAACGCATCTCCTTAAAGGGCAGCTTGACCTGGTATCTTCCATTGGGCATCCGTTTGGTGTTTTCCGCAAAATGTTCTTCGCATATTCGATCTTCTCGGGCCTCAAAATTCTGGAATGGCGATTCCTCAATTTCCCAAAATCTTTGTATTTGAGAGTCAAGATCAAAAACTTGCATAAAGCTTCGAACAGGTGTCGGTTCCACTGGAAGTTTGCCTACAAGGATCCATCCAAGAAGAGTGTTTTGGGCTATTGGTGACAGGGTTTCATCATTTCGGATGATTTCTGGAAGTATGATTTCCGAATAGACGTCACTTCCCAGAAGTATATCCACAGTGGTGGGTTTGAAGAAGCATGGATCAGCTAATCGTAGACCATCGATGTGATCCCACTTCCTTATTGTCAGTTCTTTGGCCGGAAGAAGCCCAGTCAGTGATTTAAAAACGTATGCTCGTATCTTAGTCACGAAGTTCGAGTGGTTTGACCCGAATGTTATGTCAACTGAACTATGACATGTACCACTGCTGACCTTCCCCAGCCCTGACACATTCAAAAAAAATACGACGACGTTTAAGTTGTAACGCTTGAACGGCAGCCTCAGTAATGAAAGTGGCTTCTGAGCCCGAATCAATTAAGGCACGAAGATTCATAAAAGCTCCCCTTGAGTCCCTAACCTTGATTACAGCAGTAGCTAAAAGGACTTGAGTGTTTTCATATTGTATCGAGTGACAGGATCTAAATGCGGCTGATGTCGTCGGCTGCTCAGTACCGGTTGGTTGAAAATTCGGTGCAGAAGGGTTAATTGTACTAACTTGATATGAGTTTGTGTGAGTATTTGTGTGTGGGGTTTGATTAATGGACTGTATTGGATTGATATTGTGTGGTGTATGGTTTGAGTCAGAGATTTGATATTGTGTGGAGTTTGGTATATTGCAGGGAGTAGTGTGTTGTGTAGGGTATGAGTGTGAGTGTGAAGTGGGGTGCTGATTGATTGGGTTATTGCTGAAATGGAGTAATGAATTGTGTTTTTGTTGGCAGTAGTAGCAACGCATTTGACTAGGGCATTGGTGTGTAGAATGGCTGTAAGCCAGGCAATTTTCGCAGACGCAAATTTTTCGCACGATGTTGCACCGCTCGGAGATGTCCATTTTTAGAAACTTGTTACATTTCCGCAACGAATGTTGTCCTTTGCTGCACACCTTGCAACTAAATTGCTCCTTTTGTCGATTTTTTATGTGAAACACTGCTTTCGATGTTGCATTCTTACTGGATGACTTCGGCTTCTGCTGTTCCAAAACCTCCAGTGTCCGGAATCTGGTTTCCAAAAACTCTGAAAATTCGGTGAAAGTCGGCAACTCCTTGCTTGAACCCAGTTTTTCCTCCCACAGTTGTTGTGTTGAACCTGGAACCTTTTGCAACAATACGTAAATCAATATTGAATCCCAGTGCTGCACTGGGAGCCCTAAGTTCTTAAGAGAATGTCGACATTCGGTGGAAATATCCAGCAAACTCTTTAACCCTGATGCAGTTTCATTATGCAACACTGCCTGACCAAAAAAAACCTTGAATTGCGTATTAACTAATACGCGCTTATGATCATAGCGTGATGTTAAAATTGTCCACGCCATGTCATAGTTCCCCTTCTCGATAGTTAAATGTTGAAGTAAACGATCAGCTTCACCTGTCAGACAAGATTTGAGATGATGAAATTTCTCAATCTCAGTCAACGATTCATTGTTGTGAACTAGCGAACAAAACGTGTTGTAAAAAGATCTCCAATTTTCGTAGCTTCCAGCGAATGTTGGCAAAGCGATGTTCTGCAACCGGAATTCGGAACGCGAAGATGTACTGACAACTGGTTTCTTGTCCACTTCCTCCTTGTCCAACTCATCCAGCAGCTCCGTTTTGTACTCCATGTACATTTCTCTGGCCAACTCATAGTGCTCGTCGATCTCTTGTACTCGCTCTTCGTCGTCCGTCGCATCAGTAAACTCTTCACAACGCGTGGAAATCATTTTAAAATGTTCCTCCAACAAAGTTAAACGAGTAGAAACAAAATTTTTTACACTTCGTGTCTTACGGGCAGTTTCTTTTTTGGTTTTAAAACTATTGAAATCCCTCTCCATTTGTTGTATTGCCTTTTTGATGGCCTTTGAACTCATATTTTTTCTTTGTTCTTATATATTTGCAGGTATATATAGTAAGTATATAAAGTAAGTAGTGGTACTTACGGTTTTTTCAGACAAAATCCTCCGCCGGCAAATGGATTCCAATTTATGAGAAGACTTCTTCACGAATTTTAGCACCCAACAATCAAAAAAGGCTCGATGGACCAATGTTTTGCGTGTAACCTTTCGCTGGTGAATGGACTTGATTTACTTTGATGATTTTTTTTTTCACTTTCTCGAACTCAAATCTCTCGGAAAACCAACTCAAGAATTAAACCACTTCCTTCTGTTACGTGTAGAATTATAAATATATATTGTAAAAAAAAACCATTAAAAATGTACATAAGACGTCTTAAACGTCAATACACAAACTGTCATAATTTGTTTCAGGTTAAATGAACATTTACATTGGCAATAAAGTTAAATATTTTATAAACAGTTTACATTAGTTTGCATATAAATAATAGAAGTTAATAAATTCATTTCAACACCATTTGTCGGTTATCCTTGTTCTTGCACGCAAGGCAGTTGTAGTTCCTTCGCTTGGTTCCAGAAGCTTGGGATTTGGGGTTCTTTGGCGCCATAAAGAATTTTTAAATATTGAGAAGAGCTCTCGAATTTTCCACAACGATGCAACCTCAAGTATTTACAATTACTAATTATTTACCACAATTCAGTTTTATTCGTTTAAAAATGCCTGCAAATGACAATGATATTTATTTAATACATATTCTGTGTAATTGTGATGAAAGTTACTGATGTGGTGAACGCACCCAACCATCCACATAACATTTTAATATCGCTCTCGATCTCATCTGTCAAACTGTTTCTTCCTTCTTCCGCCAGCCATCATCGATATAAGACGTTCCTTGGACAAGTGTAAACCAATAAAATTAGCATCTAAGTTCATCTACAAGAGTGTTTTTCTTATTAACGATTATATATTGCCGCACAAGAGACATTACATTGGCGACGAGATTGGGATACATATTTTCCGTGTCGATCGCTGCAAAACTAAACAAAAAAAAAAAAAACGAATAAAGCATGGTGAATGAACCTGAGCGGCAAGCACCACAAACGACAACATGGTGGGGAAGCGTACCACAATTCCAATACGAACAAGACAATTGGAGGATTTATAAAGGAAGGCTGGAGCAATTCTTCGGTGCATGTGACATAACAGACCGGAACAAAAAACGTGCAGCTCTGTTAAATTTCTGTGAGTCAAAAACGTACGACATCATTTACGACATCTGCAGTCCCAACGATCCGGGGAGCAAAACATACGAGGAGCTAATAACCATCTTCGACAACAACTTCACAACTCCAAAAATTTTATACTGCGAACGGCAAGCATTCTACGAAGCAAAGAAGAGGAGCGACGAAAATGCGCAGGAGCTTTTAATACGCCTACGCACACTCTCTAAATCGTGTGAGTTTGAGTCGCGTTTAGACGATATGCTAGTCGACAAATTCATCACAGGAATGACAGGACGCATATTCGACAGGCTGTGCGAAGAGTCCAAGCTTACGTTAAACAAAGCGTTCGAGATCGCAAAAAGGTACGAAATCAAGAACGACAACCAGCAAACGGAATCCGTCAACATGGTGAGAACGGAGTACAAACGGCGGCAGCAGCACCAACGTACGCATGCGGCTAAAAACGATCATGTCAACATCACGGACGTCTAAGGCAATCGGTGAACACAAGTGCAAGCATTGCGGCTTCAAGAACCACAAGGAGAACGATTGTCGCTATAAGTATATGACGTGCTACAACTATAAGCAGGTCGGTCACATGGCATCAGTATGCAGATCGAGAAGAACCGGCGCAAGAGCCCAAATCAGCACTATTAACGTTGGAGACGACAGTAACAGCGTGAGTGAGAAAAATGTTTATTCAATAAGATCTTTTAAAAGCAAGGCAAGTAAGCCAAAGGATAGTAGTTTTTGGTTGCGAGATGGATTTCGAAATAGATACGGGGGCGGCGGTGACCGCTATCCCATTTAAAGTATATATATCACGTTTATCCAAGCAAGAACTGTTACCCGATTCTACTCTAGTTTATGATTATGGAGGAAACTCTTTGATGGTAATGGGTGCTCTGTGTGCTGAAATAAGATTCAATGGTATGTGTAGACCATTTAAGTTTTTAATAATCAAAGAAGCGGAGGCAACGATTATAGGCAGAGATTTCATGCATAATTTTAAAGTAAGAAACATAGAAATTAAGGCATTATATTCAGATAAACCAAATTTAAGAGATATTTTAGCAACGTACCGTAATTTATTTGCAAAAGAATTTGGTAAACTAAAAAATGTTAAGGTAAAACTAGATATATCGCCAAATGCAACTCCTAAATTTGTAAAAGCTCGCCAGATCCCTTTTGCATTCCTTCCAAGTGTTGAAGAACAGTTAAAAAATCTAGAGAGAGAAGGTATCATAACGAAAACGGACAGCACTGAATGGGGCACACCTTTGGTGCCTATTTTAAAAGAGAACGGAAAAATACGCATTTGTGCAGATTATAAGATAACGGTTAACCCGTTCTTAAAGGACACGAATTACCCTTTACCCAGAATTCACGACATTTTGATTAAACTCAAAGACGGTAAATTTTTCACGAAGTTAGATCTTGCTAGTGCATATAATCAAATCGAACTGGACGATCAATCAAAAGGATTAGTAACGTGGAGTACACACTTAGGCAATTTCAAAATGAATCGGTTACCTTTCGGGATAAAACCGGCGACAGGCATTTTTCAAAGGGAAATGGAAAAGGTTCTGGGAAACGAAGAAGGAGTAGTTAGTTTTCTGGACGATGTTGTAAAAGCCGCACCCGACTTAGCGACTCACAACAAACGACTAGGCGACACGTTTCAAAAACTTGCCAACAATGGGCTACGGTTAAATAAGGAAAAGTGCGTGTTTGCAAAAAGGCAGATTGCATATCTCGGGCATAAAGTTACGGATAAAGGTATTTCTAAAATAAATAAAAACGAAACGATTAGGAATTTCCCCAAACTAACAAACATTTCGGACGTGCGTTCTTTCTGCGGTTTTGTGAATTATTTCGGAAAATTCATTCCAAATCTTTCCACAAAGCTTTCTCCTATTTACGATCTCTTAAAGAGTGAGGATCCATTTGTTTGGACGAAGGAAGCGGACAAGGCTTTTGAATCGGTAAAGCGCGAAATTATGTGTGAAACGATTTTAGTGCATTTTAACCCCGATTTGCCTTTGATTCTGACGTGTGACGCTTCCAACGTGGGCATCGGTGCGGTGTTAGCACACAGATTTCCGGATGGTGTTTAACGTCCAATTGAATTTGTATCACGTTTGCTATCGAAGTCTGAAAAGAATTACGGAGTGATAGAAAAAGAAGCTCTCGCAATTATTTATGCAACAAAAAAGTTTCACCAATTTTTGATTGGAAGGCATTTTGAGCTGGTCACAGATCACAAACCACTCTTAGCAATCTTTGGTGAAAATCGTGATATTCCTCAAATGTCTGCCCAGTCGTTTACAGCGATGGGCATTTCAATTATCTGCTTTCAATTATTCAGTACGTCACGTGAAATCCGAAAACAATTGCGCGGATACTATTTCTCGTTATCCGCTACGGACAGAGAACGACACTTCCACGGAAAATGAAAACGAATTCAAGAATTATTTGTTTTTTGTTAGTGAAAACAAGAACTTGGTAGTAGATGCGTCTGCATCTTTAAAAATGAAACGTTCAATGACACGGAGATATCGGACGTTATGGAATGCGTTCGTACCGGTAAATTTGAAAAATTAAAAAATCAGGCGTTGAACGCCTACTTTATAAAACGATTTGAATTAACGATCGAAAATGACATTTTAATGTGGGGATATAGAGTGGTAATACCAAAAACTTTAAGAAGCACAATTTTAAAGGCAGTACATAGAACCCATTTGGGAATGGTGAAGACAAAATCACTTTTAAGATCATATGTTTGGTGGCCAAAAATCGACGACGACATAGAAAAATGTATTGGTGGTTGCGAGGCTTGTGCTACAACCTTACCGAGTCCGCCTAAGGCGCAAACGATGATGTGGCAAATTCCGCCTGGCCCGTGGAAAAGAATGCACCTACATTTTTTTGGCCCTTTGAGGGGATTCAATTTCCTGGTTATCATCGATGCGTATACGAAATGGATTGAAGTTTTTTACACAAAGCACCCAACGACAGCGTTTGTTATTCGATGTTTGCGCTACACGTTTTCCCGTTTCGGTTTACCCGAGCAGATTGTATCTGACAACGGTAGTCAATTTACTTCTGACGAATTTAAGAGCTTTCTGAATTTAAATAAGGTTAGACAGTCACTAACCGCTCCGGGCTATCCAGCGACTAACGGTGCGGCTGAAAATGCAGTACGAACGCTAAAAAATGCGATAAAGAGCCGCGAAGCCGAAAAAGATATAGATATTGTAGTATGCGAATTTTTATTCGATTATCGCCTTGCAGCACACTGTGTTACAGGGATTGCTCCTGCAGCTTCAATGCTAACGTTTGAGCCTCGGTGTAAGTTAGATTTTTTGAATCCAAGACACATTAATCCGTTTAAGAGAGACGGGTATTTTGACAGGAACGAGATAGAACGGTCGTTGGAGAAGGGAGATAGGGTAATGATTCGTGATTATAATTTAAATAATAATAGTAGGTAATGGGGTGGTTGGGAGTGGGAATTCCGTGCTAGAGTGAGAGGGAAGATATGGCGATGGAGTGATAGTGTTGTCTTTGTCGCTCGTATGTTAATTAGATATGTAGTGTGTTTGATGTGTCGCTGGCGCTGCCGCCGCAGTTGGTTGTTAGTTTTTTGTTATCAGTTTAGTGTGTTTTGGGGTGTCGCTGGCGCCGTCGCTGGCGAGATGACGTAATTATTGTTATTCGTCGTCGCTGAAAATTAAAAAAAGCGAGATGCGTGGCAGTGGTTTGAACTTGGTACGATGAGTTTTGGGGTCGGCGGGTGTCGTAGCTTGGCGCTATAGCGTATGCTGTGAGATGTAGGTTCAAGTGTTAAAATATATTGATGGTTGGGTGTGGGGGCGCCGCCGCCGAGCGACGGTTATCGTGGCTGTTGATTTGTATGGTGGATCGTTGCCATGCGACGGTTATCGTGAGTCGTTGCCGTGGTCATGGGTCGCCGCTTGGGACGGTTATCGTGGCTGTTGATTTTGGATGTTAATTAGATGTGGTTTTGGTATGGTTTATTTGATCGGAGGGGGAGGGGGGTTAATGCAGCACGATGGAACATGTTACTCTTATCTTACTCTGACCATATTGTTTTTTTCGGGGATTTCTTTAAAGAAGTATGGTGTTATCTGAAAACCGCCCACTAATGCGCCGAAATTGTATGTAAAGATTGCAATAGAAGTTTTAGAGGACAGGAATGTTTTGATAACCATAAGACTTCGGGGTCAACAGGCAACCAGGCAATTTGTGAAACAGTTAAAAAATGTGTTGAATGTCTGAAAACATATAGAAGAGATAGAGAACATACTTGCAATGAATACTATTGTAAAAATTGTAATAAACACGTTTCCCAAGAACACCTGTGCTATATTCAATGCGACACTAGAAGCCCAAAATTAGGCAATGTTCTCTATGTGTTTTATGATTTGGAGAGTCGTCAAGAAACAATTATTGGTGAAAAAGTGATAAAAGACAATGCTGTTCCGGTAAAACTTCATGAACCGAATTTATGTGTTTTCCAGCAAAGATGTGACCTTTGTTTGGGTGAGAATAATCTACGCTTCTGTCAGAAATGTAAATTCAGACTTAATATAAAAAAGGGCCAGAATGTTATATCCGAGTTCTTAGAGCACATTTTGGACGCCCGAAAAAGTTTCACAAAAGTTATTGTTTTGGCTCATAATGGACAGGCATATGATCATCAGTTTATTTTAAACAATATCCTGCAAAATACAAAATTTCAACCCGAATTGATTATGAGAGGAACTAAAATAATACTCATGGGCTTGGGGAATGTGAAATTCATAGACTCATTGAACTATTTTCCCATGGCTCTATCAGTTCTTCCAAAAGCTTTCGATCTACCGCAAGAGTTAAAAAAGGGGTATTTTCCGCATTTCTTTAATACCATCGAAAATGAAAACTATATTGGACCACTGCCGCCTGCAGAATATTACAATCCAGATGCCATGAAGGTAAATGATAGGGATGTATTCTTTAAATGGTATGAAGAAAATAAACAAGGTGAATTTAATATCCAGCGTGACCTTGTTGCATACTGTGAAAGCGATGTACAGATCTTATCTGAAGCATGTATAAAATTCAGAAATATTTTCCTTAAGCAGTGTAATGTGGAACCGTTTTTGGAGGCTGTGACTATAGCATCGGCATGCAACTTGGTGTATCGTCGTAATTTTCTTAAACCCGACACTATAGGCTTAATACCTAGAAATGGATATAGACAAGCTGATAATCAGTCGATCCAGGCAATTAAATGGCTTATTTTGGAAGAAAGGAGACGGAATTGTTACATTCAACATTCAGCTAAGCAGCGAGAAGCGATAGTATGTGGTGTGAAAGTTGACGGTTTTTGCCATGAAACCAAAGAGGTGTTTGAGTTCCACGGTTGTTATTATCATGGCCACTCATGTTTGAAAACGGTTCGCGACATGCCTTTAAGCAAAGATCCGTGCGACACGTTAAATCTACGCTATGAACAAACCATGTCTAAATCTACACGGTTACGGCAGTTCGGATACGAGGTAATTGAATTGGCTTGTGAATTCGAGAAACAATTGAGTATCGATGATGTCAACTATTTAAAAACACATCCTTTAATACAACAAAGTCCGTTAAATCCTCGCGACGCATTTTACGGGGGCCGTACGGGGAACGCATATAATTATTATAAATGTAAGGAAGGTGAAAAAATCAAGTACATAGATGTATGTTCCCTATACCCGTGGGTTTGCAAATACGGAAAATATCCGGTGGATCACCCGAAAGTTCACACCACCAATTGTTCTCAAATCGATTTAAAAAACACGAATGGGATTATAAAATGTAAAATAATACCTCCAGAGCAACTGTTACATCCGGTATTGCCTATTAAACAAAATAATAAGCTTATATTTACATTGTGTAGAACATGCAGCAAACAAATGTCTCAAGACGAACGCTGCGCCCATACTGATGATGAAAGAGCTATACACGGCACCTGGATTATTGATGAGGTCTTAAAAGCAATAGAGAAAGGGTATAAGATAGTAGATATTTTCGAAATATGGGAATATTCTATGGTTCAATATAATAAAATGGAAAAATCAGATGGTCTTTTCAGTCAAATGATGAATAAATTCATTAAAATGAAACAAGAAGCATCAGGCTGGCCAAATAAATGCGCTACAATGGAAGAGAAAAAGAAATATGTAGCTGACTTTTTGGCTAATGAAGATGTTAAACTCGATTTTGCAGAAATTTGTAATAACCCTGGGAGGAGATCTTTTGCTAAGCTCATACTTAATTCATTTTGGGGTAAATTTGGACAAAGAGAAAATCAGCAGAAAACATGCATAATTAATAGTCCATCAGAATTATTCCAAATGATTACAAATCCAACTATTGAAGTCTGTCACATTCTACCTATAAATGAGGAAAATGTTATAGTAAGTTGGTTGTATAAAGAAGAAGAAGCGGAGACCTTATCAACTGTCAATGTGTGTATTGCAGCATATACTACCACACAAGCTCGTTTGAAATTGTATAGTTACCTGGAAATATTAGGAGGTAGAGTTTTGTACTACGACACCGATTCCGTAATCTATGTAAGTCGTGAAGGAGAACCTGATCCACAGATTGGTGAATTTATAGGGGATATGACTGACGAATTACAATGCTACGGGTATGGGAGTTATATTACTGAATTCGTGAGTGGAGGCCCCAAAAATTATTCCTACAAAGTCTTTAGTACAAAAGATGGCACTGAAAAAATCGTGTGAAAAGTAAAAGGAATCAATTTGAATTATTCAGCATCGAAGAAGGTAAATTTTGAGACAATCAAAGAAGCTGTACTTAATGCTGCGAATGCCGATGATATCCAAATTTTATCAAATAATATTCGCCGGACACGAGAGCACGAGGTCATAACAATTGCCGAAACAAAAACATACAAACCCAGGTCGGAAAAACGTAGATTTCTCGAAGACAATAGTTCCCTTCCATATGGTTATAAAAGACGTAAATAAAGAAAAAGAAAGAAATTTGTTTTGTTTTTTTTTTTATTTAATTTCCAGATAAGAATTTGTCCAACAGGTATACATTTTGTAGGGCACAGCATTTGCTATGGAACGTGCATTTTATTTCACAAGGATAGAGTCGCTTCAATTCGTTGAAATTAGGACAGCCAACTTCTTCGATATTCATCACTTCAACATTTTCATCACAAAGTAACCCCTTCATCCATTGAACTTTTTCATCTCCTTTGACGTACAAAACTGTATTTTTTATTTTCATGCGAAGGTATTTCTGAACTTTCTTAAATTCGGTGAAACCTCCATCCCAAACTAGGCCATGATGATTTTGGTAAAGCCATTGAACTTGTCTTTTTAATGCAGATGATAATTGGTCAGAGTTGAATGGTGGTTTGATGATAAAATGATGATGATGGCCATTGTGTAGTATTGCTATTTCTTTAGCGATAAAATTATTATTAGGTCCTTTGAAACCTTGTACGTCAAGTATAAAATGCATGGTTTATGCACGCGTGTCTTTCCTCAACAAGAGTTAACTTTGAACTAAGAAATTAGATTTCTCGCGAAACTATTTGACTGAGTGGATTATAATTTACGATGCGATCGTGTAACATTAAACAGTAGGCTGACGTATTTGCAGGGATTGGTTTTGTTCCTGTTGTTTTGAATTCAATGCGAATATCAACTGGACCATTTTTGATTATTTCACTCTGATGTCTGCAATCTATAACGAAAATTGTCGCTTGAGATTTAAATGTATCTCTTGATAAGAGTGGTTCAGCAACTAGTCGGTTGTAGTAGGTTTTTTGAAAGTCACAGTACATATTGTATAGTAAACTGTAATTATTTTTATCAAAGGATAAATTTAAATCTTCACAGGGGTAGGCATCAGAATTTAAGTATGCCTTCACGTTTGTAATATCACAATGATCGAAATAGGTTGGATTTCCTTTTAGTAGATTACGTTTGTTAGTTTGCAATGCAATGAGAATGTAGCGTGGCTTCTCCATTTGTGAGGTTGTCTTCACATTCCAAATATGATGATTGGTGCTGGGCAAAGCAGGATATTCATACAGATCCCAGTTACGAAAGGCAATCTTCATAGTTTGACCATTATTAATAGGTTTGTAAAGTTTTAATTTGTAAGAATCAGACAGTGTAATATGGGGAATTTTCCATTGTACTTTAAGTAATTTTATCTTTGCTTTTTCATCATCGTCAGCAATTAATGAATTATCATCTGTGCGTGATCGTGTTAGAATCAAATCATGGCGTCCATTGGGTATTACTCTCTTATAGTCTTCAGCAAAACCCAGTAATTTATTTAGAGGTATACAAAAATTAAAGTAGAAACTATCCAGATTAATTGAAGAGTTGGGCGACCAAGATGCATTCAATAGCATATCGCTTTCGTTTTTGTTTAAAGAAATGTAGTTTTTAATAGTTGATGTTATGCCGACACTACGATTGCTATCAATTTCCATGCCATTTAATTCATAACGTATTTCGTCAAATAAGAAAGCTATTCCGTTGTTTACAAGTTTTGTTTTCGTAACTGCCGATCCATCAGATTTCGATACAGTACCTTCAATATAAATGTAACTTTCTGAAGGCAAAATATTAAGATTTTGATGCTGGACACAGATTTGTATAATGTCATTTTTCTCAAAGTTATTCAGATATGGTGAATAGGTGTGATAATCCATTTTTGAGATACTCTCCTCAAACTTTGGTTCTTCGAAAATATTCAGCATGTTGTTGTTGTTGAGGGGTTGATTTAATGTTTTAATTTATATCCCAGTGACAATAGAAATTGTTGATTTTCTATAGTAAGTTTTGATGTTCTCTTATCAGAAGATGATAGTATATTGCTAGAGTTAGTAGTGTTACCTGCTCTTTTATAACTTGAGGGGCAATTATATACTATCATTATTGTGGTTTCAAATGCAAGCGAATTGTTATGATTTCGTTTCGAAAGTTTATACGATTTCCGTCCTGATCCAAGAGATTCAATGTTATAGAACTTATCCTCTTAGCGTTCACTGGCAAATAGATGACATTGTGAGGAACTTCAACTATTTTATATCCTGGACTAACGTTGACTGAAAATTCATGTAGTATATGAGCAGGTTGACTATTGATATATGTTTCGTCAATTAAATTACATTCAACTCGTACAATATTCACTCTATTGATATTAACATACTGATCAGATACATGCAGAATATTAGGAGCTAGTTTCTTCTTACTGAATCCTAAAAGAGAACCAATAGATCGGTCTTGTGTAAAATCGATTTCCACATTGCTGTACAGTTCACATTTCAAAGTATTATTATTGGCTTTTAATTTGATTATAACTTTTTCAACGCCATTCTCATTGTGTGCGTTCAGAACCTTCTGAATTATTTTATTAATATCCTCAATTTCATAAGAGCCCACTGTAAATTCAACTTCGATTCCTCCATCATTACCACCACCACCAGCACCACAGTGAAATAAATTATTTAATTCATCCACATTAGGTATGGAATTATAGGTCTGCAGATCAACTAAGCCACATACATAATCAGAATTTAGGATAATTGGAGGAAAGTACTCTGCAGTGAGAGTAGATTGGTTTCCGCTTAAAGTGAGTGTTAACGACATAACTATTGGAATAGAAATGAAACGCAATATTTTGATTTTACTCTATTTATTTATATTTTGCTCAATTAGAAACTTTAAACATAGATGACCACATATAAATGTATTGAAATTTTGGCAGCTGTTATAATTATAGTGAATAGTTTCACCTAAATATCGTACAACCTCTATGGGTGGTCTTAAGTTACCAAAACTATCGAAATATTTGACAATATTTTTATTCTTAATGTATGCTACCCAATGTGTCCCCGGACCACTCTCATTGTCCAAATTAATTACACCACATTCCTTGTTATCAGATCTTACTGGTAATTTGTCTCTCATGTAAACACATATTCAATTTTCCAAATTTCATAATATCAATATTGGTGAGTGGACGATTAGGTAGCGAATTTAAAAGTTTTTTGAATCGTGTGGTTTAAGGAAAAGTCCAAATCCTTTTTTATATGGCTGTAGATAAAGTCCACTACCATGTTTAATTTTAACTCCTTCCATAGCCTGATTGTGACGTTTATTCTCTTCCAATTGTTTTTTGGCTACCTTTGATTCATTTATAGCTTTAACTACGCCCGCAGCTCCTCCAGCTACTGATCCAATAGCCGATAGCCCCGCTAAAATAGGTAACAATGGTAAGAAACCACCAATTTTCGGTAGAGGTATTACTCGAGGAATTGTAATGCTCTTTCGTTTATTTTTAATGATCTTTTTAGCTGCTTGTAGAGCAGTTGTTGCAATTACGTTAGGATCTTCGCTTCTAGTGTCTCGAATAGCATTTCTAGCCTCCATAATGGCTTTTTTAAATAAATTATTCTTTTTGCGTGGGTTTCTTTTCCTTCTCTTGGCTTTACAACCCATACCAAGTTTCGTTTTAGCTTTCATCATATTCGTTACTAATATACTATTTATTTTCTCTGCTATCGATGAGTCTTTTGCCTTTACTCTCTGCCAAGCTTTTTCAGTTAAAATTTTGTCTGCAATATGTCGGTCGGGTAGATTTTTATTGTTAGCATATGCAATATCGTGTTCGCGACAAGCTTCATCCAGCTGATTAACTCCCCTATCTCCTCTAGCAAGGCGTTCTTTCAATTTAGTCCCTGGCCCACAGAAGTTATACGAGGGAAGATGTAATTCAATTGGTAATTTTTCGATTAAGGAATTCACTAATCCGTACCCTTTGAATGTATCTTTCCAACTGTCGGCTTTCACACTATAATCTATCATTTTATACGACTTTCTTGTTGTATATGTTGAACAATTATGAATTTCTCAACTATAAAACATGATCTTTTATATTGATTAGTTTCATTCATTAGCAGAATGAGGTTCATAAAACAACAACAACAACGAGATTTTATTAAAGTCAAGAACTTTGATAGTAAAATTAAAGTACGCAGGAAACATGGAGCAATATTCCCTAATAGTATTAGAGGAATAATTGTGGGTCCATCAAATTGTGGAAAAACCAATGTCATGTTGAGCATTCTCCTCGATCCAAATGGTTTAAAATTTGAAAATCTCTACATATACTCAAAGTCTCTGCATCAACCAAAGTATACATACCTGAGAAAGCTAATAGAGTCCATCAAGGGTATGGGATATAATGAATTTTCAAATAATTGTGAAATTATCACGCCCTCTGAAGCAAATCGAAACTCAGTTTTTATATTCGATGATGTGGCCTGTGATAAGCAAAACAATATTCGAGAATATTTCTGCATGGGTCGACATAATGACGTGGATAGTTTCTACTTGTGTCAATCTTATACACATATACCAAAACACTTGATTCGAGACAATGCAAACTATTTAGTTATTTTTAAACAAGACGAACTTAATCTGAAGCATATATACAACGATCATGTCAACTCTGACATGACATTCAATCAATTCAAGGAATTGTGTAAAAAATGCTGCAAAGATACATATGGGTTCTTGGTAATTAATAAGGATTTTAGCTTGAATAAAGGTCGCTATAATAATTCATTAAAAGAAACTGTATCTATATAAATCTATTCAGTCATAAATCAACCGTTTAAATGATTACATTCGATTAGAGCATTCGTCCCTGTATTCGTCAATTATGGATGTTGATGAAAATTTACTTAAAGATTTAGTAAAAACTAAAAAAGCTTTAAAGAGAAAATATATGTTTCTTCAGTCGGGAAAAACTACGAAGGATGCGGAACTTGAGAATACTTTTAAACCAATAGTTGAACCCTTAAAGGAAATCGTGAAAAATGTCAAAAGTGCTCATACTCAAAATGATACTGCTGCTGCTGCAGATGTTGCTTACAATAATATAGATATGAAAATAAAGAATCAACAACTACTACGACGCCGACGTTTACAATACCCTGAAGAAGAAAAAAAATCCATTTCTAATGCAAGTTTTGACTTCTCATCTCCAGAATCAAATCAGACAACGAATAATGATAATTCATTTAGGACACCCTACGACAATAGCCTTGATCAAAGCACTCCAATTAATCGATCGTCCTCATCAGATTCGAATCGTGACAAAATCTATGGTCCACATTTCGACGTGGAATCAAATTCAATGAAATTAGGTAGATCAAGTTTTGTAATTAACGAACACAAGAATTTCGTCATTGATGGTGAAATCTTCCATGGAACGAATGGCCTTTATGAATTAATATTTCGAAAAAATCCTAGAAAAGATCGATATACCAATGAAGACTTGGATCAATATCTAAAGATATTACAAAAAACAAAAACACACTTGAAAAA
This sequence comes from Cheilosia variabilis, assembly GCA_951230905.1. Taxonomy (NCBI): domain Eukaryota; kingdom Metazoa; phylum Arthropoda; class Insecta; order Diptera; family Syrphidae; genus Cheilosia; species Cheilosia variabilis. The sequence goes on from OX579676.1 coordinate 84,599,604, forward strand.
CTATGATAGTAACTTACAAGTTAAAGGCAACAGAGGTTGTAAGTATAAACATATAATCCGACCTTTACTTCAACACCTAACGCCGAGAGTCATAAAGAAACTTGGCAAAGCATACAATAGTAGTTCATATGATATGAGTTATTCAAATAAACCCATCGAATATGTGTATTGGGATAGCCCCAATGAACTCGTCAATAGATTAAGACTTTTAATTGCATCTCAAAGAGCCGGCAATAATAATCTTCAAAATGAGGTTAACTCAATTGTAGAAGAATTACGTGAATCAAATATCATACACTAATAACCAATTCAATACATTAAAAACAAACAAATCAGTATGGTCCCACACCCGAACCGACTGTATAGGAACCGACCGGATAGGAATCAACCGGATTTGACCTCAACACTTGGTTCAGGAATTAGCCTATATAAAATCAACTCGTGTTGGAAACGAACATTATCTATATAATAGACATCGTCTAGAGAATAATCTTCATTATTAATAAAATGAGTGTTGACAAGTTCGGACGAAACTCCAATCAATTTCATAGAACAGCTGAGAGTTCACGAGGACCTGCTGGCGTAGGATTTAGACTACTACCTAATGGTGATTTCGATATTGAGGGAAAATGTCTAAACAATGTTGGAAAACCTGTAAACCCAACACAGGCGGCAAATAAGGAATATGTTGATAGCACTATGGTCATTAATGATAAAAACATGCTAAATCATCGACGGTATGTAGACAACAATTTCAACGCACTCATGGGGACCATAAATGATGAGACACTGAAGCTACAAATCATCGAAGATAAATTGGGAAAAATGGATGCGGATTTGCGGTCATACACTGATGAGCAAAATTTAAAGACTCTTGAATTATTAAACAAAATTAGAAAGTATATGCTGGATATTTTCGAGAAGTATAAAAGTAGCGGTGAACCTATTAGCGGGACAGCAACTAGTTTTTCACCAATTTAGTACGCATTCGGAATTCGATTTGAAATGATGTCTACAGTAAATACGTCTACGATCTTCGATGAGATGTTAAAATTTCTAAAAACAAATAACCAAACTCTTCTTGAGGAACATTTCAATGAATTTATTGATTGCATTAGTTTTCTGAGGAACTTTGAAAACGTATCCTCTACACATCTGTTCATGGGTGTCATTTTATAAACTGTCCCTGGTCTGCAAATCTATGTCAAGAAGGACCAGATACTTGCGCATGCTATATGGTTGAAAGCAGATTGATTAGAATTAAGAAATTGATGTTACTTTATCGATGTTTGGTCAAATAAAATATCTAATAAAATACAAAAACTCTCCTTGTTTCTATTCATTCGTTTTTATAATGAGTAAAAGAAAAGTTGTTGGTGAGCTGCACAAGCCAGCCCGAAGGAATTTCAAAAGGCGTAGAGTTATTATTAAGGGTTTTGATGATCTGTGGCAAGCAGACTTGGTTGAAATGATACCATACAGTGATGAGAATGAGGGCTTCAACTATTTACTAACCGTAATTGATACTTTTTCAAAGTATGCTTGGGTCGTTCCTTTGAAACATAAGACTGCATCAGGTACAACACAAGCTATGAGAACAATTTTTACCAATTCAAATCGAGCACCTAAAAATCTACAAACCGACGATGGTAAAGAATTCTTCAACAAGGTCTTCCAAAATTTGATGAATACCTACGAAATTAATCACTACTCAACGTACAGTACATTAAAAGCATCAATTGTTGAACGCTTTAACCGCACCCTTAAGGAGAAAATGTGGAAAGAATTCAGTTTCAATGGGAACTACAAATGGCTACCCATTTATAAGGATTTGGTGCATGCATATAATCACACGATACATAGAACAATAAAAAGACGTCCCGTCGATATAAATAAAAACAATGCCAAAGAACTACTATCAAGAGTTTATAAACGAATAAAAATTGCTGAGAAGGGAAAATACGAAGTTGGCAATAGCGTTCGAATAAGCAAGTTTAAACATGCTTTCGAAAAAGGCTACACACCAAATTGGACAACTGAAATATTCAAAATAAGAAAAGTTCAGATAACAAATCCTATTACATATCTAGTTGAAGATTTTCAAAGACAACCTATTAGAGGGAGTTTCTATACACACGAATTACAAAAGACGAACTTCCCCAACATATTTCTCGTGGAAAAGATTCTCGCAACAAAAGGCGAAAAAGTATATGTCAAATGGCTGGGCTTCCCAACCACTAACAACTCCTGGATTAATAAAAAGCAATTGTTATAATGTATTTATTTTTATTTTTATTTAAAATGTAAAATTGCTAATAAGCCAGGACTAACGTCCATGGCTCTCGCATTATATGCGGCCAATAGATGAATAGCTGCTTTAATAAAAAAAACAATTTTTATAGAGGATTTATTTTTATTTTTATTTAAATTGTAAAACTGCTAATAAGACAGGACTAACGTCACTGTCTATAAAATCAGCAGCTTTGGCTCTCGCATTATATGCGGCCAATAGATAAATAGCTGCTTTAAGATTCAGCCAACGCTTGGTTCGGTGGACCTCCTTCATCGCGTCCTCCAGCTCCTTCCGTAAAGCTGCAAACTCCCAGCATACCGCCGAGATCTTATTTTTCTCCTCCTCGAAAATGATTTACAATGCTTCCATTTTACTCGTCGTCGTCGTCGTCGTCGTGTTCTCAAGTTAGGTTTGTGAAATGAAGTAATGCTATGCTTAGATTCCAAAGAGTTTTTATACTGAAAATCTTTAAAGAAATGTCAGAAAAAAAAAAACAATATGGTCCGAATGATGGGAGTAACATGCTCCATCGTGCTACATTAGCGGGCAGTTTTTCAGATAACACCATACTTCTTTAAAGAAATCCCCGAAAAAAAAACAATATGGTCAGAGTAAGATAAGAGTAACATGTTCCATCGTGCCGCATTAGTGGGTGGTTTTGCGGATAACATTATATTTCTTCAAAGAAATTCCTCTGAAAAACAATATGACCAGAATGATAAGAGTAACATGTTCCATCGTGCTACATTAGTGGGTGGTTTTGCGGATAACATTATATTTCTTCAAAGAAATTCCTCTGAAAAACAATATGACCAGAATGATAAGAGTAACATGTTCCATCGTGCTACATTTAGTTGGGTTTCCACCCGTCCACTAACAATTCATAGGTTAATAAAAAAAAACAATTAATTTATCGGCTTTATTTTTTTTATTTTACTAAAAATTAATAACAATTTTATGAAATGGTCATTCTATATGATTGTTTCATCGATTTGAGATTCACTAGTTCCACGTTGGGCTCATGTCTCAATTCCTGATTTGTAAAGAACTCGATTTCACCATTACTTAGAATCCTCTCCTGTTCATATTCTCGATACTCGAAGCATGAAATACCCAAAGATCGTAGCTTATAATTGCTATCATATGTGCAACGAATAGCTAGTTCCTTGTCGTCGTCGAACTGCAGTTTAAAATGCCTATAAAAAACTTCTTTGCTCTCGATTATCCCTGATATTTCGATTTCTTTTTTAATCAAATCTTGCCTAAATCCTTCGATTGCTTCATGTACAGTAACAAATTTTTTCCCTTCGATTCTCTCTGTTGTTGGTGTTATGATGTCATTATTTAGAGATGGATTTGCAGTAGTGTTATTGTTGTTGTTGTTGTTGTTGTTGTTGGTTTTTAATGTTGAAACCGTCAATAAGCGAAACGATAATCCAACTTCTACTGTGTCATTATTGGGCAAACTCAATGCAAAAGTTACATTTTCCATAGAATTTATATTTCTTAAGTCAAATTCAAGCGGGAATCCATTGAGAAATAATGGAAAAATTGAGAAAATCGATAAAACAATTAAAAACATTCTCGTATTAAATAAGTCTTAATTCGTCAGAGGCTATCACTGAAATGAATAATTAAAAGTCAACAACTTCTTTTAAATCATAAATTAATATCACAATCTGCGAATTATATCCTTCATTTATAAAGTATTTTCTACAACAACATTTTCCTGCTCCTCCTCCTTCTCAGCCGTTGCCCTAGGATTTCGAGTATTGTTTTGTTTGCCTTCAGATAAGACCAATTTTAATGTTTCAACATCATCACCAAAGGGACAATCCGTTGGAAACCGATTGGTTTTCCTTTTTGGCTTTGATGAAACTGTTCCATGCATCGTCAATTCACCACCAACAACATACATTTTGACATGCTGAAATCTGTGAAGTTTTATTTTAAAATTAGCTAAAGAAGATGTTGATTCTCCATTTCTTAAGCGAAAAATTAAACAGCTGTTTCCATTTTCAGAAGTCATATAAAGCTCACAAGTCATCCTATGAAATTGTATGTATGAGAAATTTATCTCCGTCCATCCTACTTCACAAATACATAGATTATCACCTTCTCTCAATGATTCGCACCAAAACATTTCGCTTTTGCAAGTATATTCAATAATATCTGAAGACCCCTTCTTATTGGTTTCGCTGTCAATCTGAACCTTACTAAGTGCTCCCTAAAATGTCTCTTTGATCGATGAACTGAACTATCACCTAATATTTTCACATGAACTTCCTGTGTTCTATTCTCATACAACATTACTTAATGTATGACCTCTTCTCATTTACTTATCTTCTTTTATACAATGAATAAGATTACCAATTATAACAATCCCACAAGCAACCCATGACCACGGCAACGACTCACGATAACCGTCGCATGGCAACGATCCACCATACAAATCAACAGCCACGATAACCGTCGCATGGCAACGATCCACCATACAAATCAACAGCCACGATAACCGTCGCTCGGCGGCGGCGCCCCCACACCCAACCATCAATATATTTTAACACTTGAACCTACATCTCACAGCACACGCTATAGCGCCAAGCTACGACACCCGCCGACCCCAAAACTCATCGTACCAAGTTCAAACCACTGCCACGCATCTCGCTTTTTTTAATTTTCAGCGACGACGAATAACAATAATTACGTCATCTCGCCAGCGACGGCGCCAGCGACACCCCAAAACACACTAAACTGATAACAAAAAACTAACAACCAACTGCGGCGGCAGCGGCGGCGACACATCAAACACACTACATATCTAATTAACATACGAGCGACAAAGACAACACTATCACTCCATCGCCATATCTTCCCTCTCACTCTAGCACGGAATTCCCACTCCCAACCACCCCATTACCTACTAATAATAAAGCTCAGTGGTTGAAAGCTTACATTGAAAAAGTGTTGGGACCAAGAATGTACTTATGCAAAATGGATTCTGGTAGGTTTATTAAAAGACATATCGATCAAATAAGAAGGTTTATAAATTTAAAAAAAACCGAAGTCAAAGATATTTGTAAAAACGAAAATAGAAAAATGGTGTACTTTAAAAATGATAGCTTGTTAAGAAATAATTGTGATGTAACTCCAAATACGGCTTTCGAAGGAATGGAACTTAGAGACAGGGCTAATATTAAAAGGCCTGTAAGATATGTATAAATACTTTGAAGGGGTGGCGTATGTGATGTAAGTTACTGATGTGGTGAACGCACCCAACCATCCACATAACATTTTAATATCGCTCTCGATCTCATCTGTCAAACTGTTTCTTCCTTCTTCCGCCAGCCATCATCGATATAAGACGTTCCTTGGACAAGTGTAAACCAATAAAATTAGCATCTAAGTTCATCTACAAGAGTGTTTTTCATATTAACGATTATATATTGCCTCACAAGAGACATTACAGTAATCTATATTTACTTTAATATTCCCAACGCAAATTAAGCCAAAGATTTCCACAATCTCCTAACCGCAATAAAAATGTGAAAAGAAATCAAAAACGTGGCACAAGCTTGACAGCTTGTCATATTTTGCCTTCCGACGTTGCCAGATCCGTCGCAACAGTACCCATGGTGGTAAGAAGTTTGCAGATCACCGTAAATCTCTTACTGGTGAAGAGATTAACGCGCGGTCTGTTGCCAATCGATGCAGTTTACAGAGCCCTTCCTTACGATCTTTACATAAGGCAGGTGACTCCCTTGCAGTTTTAAGTGCCCCTGCATCCACCACCATTCACTGCTTTACACTTTCAGGCAAACAGACAGCTAGAGGTGCTGCTAGGTCAACTTGCTCTAAGACATCCAAAGGCTCGAACATTAGTATTCGTCGATTGCAGGCTCAAATGCGATTCGTACAGGACGAACAATCTATTTCACAGCAGAAGGAGACTTTGTTACGAAAGCAAAGAGATCTGGTAGTGCAGTTGGAGGAGGAAGAAGAAAAGAGCTCGGAATCTGACGATGATGATGACAAAAGTTGTGCCCATGTCGAAACCTGGTTGAAAGAAACGTGTGGAACAAATTCGATGTCTACTGGAGCACCGGGAGCAGAAAGTACAACTGCAGCTCAGCTAAGAGACGTAGACAGTAACCGAATTGACAGCGCACCACCAATACAGCAGCAGGATCCACTTTTGCGTCAAATTCTTGAGAAACTTCTCGCATTGGAAGTTAAGTGTATGGCAAATGCAAAAAATGATTCCTCATCTGAAGGCTACCGGCTGTAGTCCCGACTAATGTAACCAGTGCTACAAGTGTAAACAACACTACCAAATTTTTCCCAAAATGGACAAAGGATTACCAATCGCATCAACGCTGATCAGTTAGCGGCACGCAACGGTCTCTCTAAGGAACTACCAAAGTTCTTGGGAGAACCTGAAGAATGGCCACTATTCATCGCCAGCTACGAACAAACCACCGATCTTTGTGGATTTTCTGACCACGAAAACTTGATTCGTCTCCGACAGGCGTTAGATGGATCCGCTCGTAATGCTGTACAAAATTTGCTGCTTCATGCTTCTTGCGTACCGCAAATAATATCTACTCTACGCATGAAGTTTGGAAAGCCAGAACTCATCATAGACACACTATTGTCGCAGATAAGAGAAATGCCGCCCCCTAAAGAAAGTCGTCCGGAAACTCTCGTTGATTTTGCCATCGAAGTGCAGAACATATGCGCTATTATAAAAACATCTGGCCTGCTTAATCATCTCAATAATCCGGAACTGGAACAAGAGCTAGTTTCCAAACTACCCGGGCTCTTAGGCCCATTTAGGGGGATGCATAAGCTGACGTTGTCCTCGACGACTCTAGAGGACTTCAGTAATTGGCTGTTCCAATTTGCACAAGTCGCGAATAGCATAATAATTTCTAGTACGTCTTCTAAAGTTCGTCGGAGAGGGACGCTAAATACCCACATCAAATCGTCTGAAGATGTCAGCTCTAAGGTATGTGTCATTTGCAAAAATAATTGCTCGCACGTCGAGATCTGTAACGTTTTCTCCAACCTGAGCAGATCTGAGAAGTGGAGAGTGGTAAGGGAGAATCAGCTTTGTCGAAGATGTCTCAGACCACACTTTCCACATGCATGCCTTTCTTCTGCCACAGGCGGCGTTAATGGATGTCGTTTTCTTCACCATCCCAGCTTGCACAGGAGCACAACTTTGGCTACTGCGCCAACTTCCACTCATATGAACTGCAATGCTCATCGTCAAAATTATGATCCAATTCTGTTTCAAGTCCTTCCCGTCACGCTATACGGAAGAGGGGTGCGAATATCAACCTTCGCCTTTTTCGATGACGGATCGTCTCTTACATTGATTGATGAGGACCTGATGACAGCATTAAATCTTGAAGGATCTCCACAGCCTTAGTGTCTGCTTGTAAACCTAGAAATCTCCGGGGTAGACAGAGCAATTCGTTTTCCGCTTAGAGATGTCCATACAGTAAAAAAACCTAGGCCTTGTACAGCAAACTCTGGACGCGAAGAAGCTTCAGGATCAGTTTAAGCACTTAGTTGGACTTCCAATAAAATCCCGCCGTACCGAAGCTTCTTATTGGCCTTACAGCCGTCTTGGCGTAAGCCTGAAATCTAAAGAGGGAGCTTCATTTGGACCTGTGGCGGAAAAAACTCGATTAGGCTGGACAATTAAAGGGCAAATAGCTGAACGTCAGTCATACGCCGGGAAGACGAATCACTTTTGCGCTCTACACGTCTGCGATTGCGATGCATCTGCAAATGCCTAATTGCTTGAGACCGTCAGAAACTACATTTGCATCGACAATTTAGGAGTCGAAGGTAAAGGTGGAGCGGTCGTGTCAAAGAATGACCAACATGCCTACGAACAGTTGCAGAAATTCACGCGAAGGATTGGAGATCGATTTGAGACCGGCTTGTTATGGAATGGGCGCCATACTTCGCATCCTGATAGCCTCCCCATGGCTAAACGGAGAGCCAGATGTACGCTCATGAAAATGCAGAAAGACCCGTCCCTCGCCCACGCGATACAATGTAAAATCGATGACTACCTAGCGAAAGGATACGCCAGAAAGTTGCGGCCAGATGAAGTTGATGAAAGGAAGTGCTGGTATCTCCCTGTGTTTCCAGTGAGCAATCCCAACAAGCCGGGAAAGCTTCGGCTCGTGTGGGATGCGGCGGCGAAAGTTGATGGTGTATCCTTAAATACCATGCTTTTGAAGGGCCCAGACCAGCTAACGTCTTTGGTGTCAGCACTTCGCAAATTCCGGCAGAGGCGAATAGCAATCGATGGAGACATCGCCGAAATGTATCATCAGGTAAAGATTCGGGAAGAGGATCAAAACTATGAGCCTTTTTATGGATTGAACCAGGTTCTCACGCACCGGCCGTTTATGTCATGATGGTTATGACGTTCGGGGCTTCATGTTCTCCGAGTTTTGCAGAATACATGAAAAACAAAAATGCCGAGGAGTTTCACGACCGATATCCCAGAGCAGTCCGTTGTATTCTGGAGAATCACTACGTCGACGACATGTTAGACAGCGTGGACACTGAAGAGGAGGCGATCAGGCTGGCACGTGAAGTCCACTTCATACACTCTAAGGGCGGTTTTCAGATGCGCAACTGGGTATCAAATTCCAAAACGGTTTTAAACGCTCTGAAAGCCAAACCCACTGATGCATTGAATTTGAATGGGAGCCTCGAATTGGCTACGGAGAAGGTATTGGGCATGTGATGGTCCACTGCGGACGATTGCTTCTCATTCCAGATATCAAACCGATATAGAAATGACGATGTTTTGTTGGGGAACCGACGACCTACGAAGAAAGAAGTACTTAGCCTGGTCATTACCATATTCGATCCAATCGGTCTTCTTGGATTCTATGTCATGTATGCTAAAATAGTTTTTCAAGAGACATGGCGGTCAGGTTGCACATGGGACCAACAAATCCACGATGATCAGTATTCGAAATGGTTGACGTGGCTTCGACTATTGCCAGACGTGGTAGCTATGAAGAAAACAAGAGTGGCACCTTTGAAAATGATGTCGGTGCCACGGTTGGATCTTCAAGCTGCTGTGCTCGGGGCCCGAATGGCAAATAATCTTATTGCAAATCACTCCGTGAAGATTTCAAGCGTAACATTTTGGTCAGATTCCCGCACGGTATTATCCTGGCTGCGTTCTGACCATCGGCGTTATAGTCAATTCGTAGCATTTCGTGTTAGCGAAATCTTCGAGCTAACAGACCTATCCAACTGGCGATGGTTACCTACTGCTGAAAACGTAGCGGACGAAGCCACGAAATGGCAAAGAGTTCTTGACTTCTCCAGCAACAGTCGATGGCTTAATGGTCCAGCCTTCCTTAAGCAAGATCCGAGCCTTTGGCCACGGGAGAGTAGCGGAAGTTGTATACCCACGGACGAAGAACTGCGTGCCCAGTATGTTGGTTTCCACATGACTGAGGAAGCTGGCAAAACCAATTTTTTAATGCAACCTGAGCAGTTTTCCACTTGGAAGAGGCTACTACAAATTACCGCTGCCGTTATTCATGTCGCCTACCATTGGAGAGACAAAGTTCACGGGCATCCAACAAAGGTAAATTCGCCATCTCAGGGTGCAATGCAGCTGGCTGAAACCATACTGTACAAGGAAGCTCAGGCGAATAGGTACCTAGAAGAGATAAACTTGCTATCTAGGAACAATCCAGTCAAGAAAGCGAGCCCTCTTTACAAACTCTCGGCTTACCTAGACAGCGATGGCATACTTGGACTGGTGGGGAGGGCGACTTTAGAAAATAAAACAGACCCCATCATATTGCCTAGGAGTGAGTATATAACCACCTTAATCGTTCTTGATCGCCATTGCAGATACCACCACGACAACCATGAAACTGTCGTTAACGAGATTCGGCAACAATTTTGGATACCGAGACTAAGGGCTGTGCTTAACAAAGTGCGACGGAGCTGTCAGAATTGCAAGAATCATCAAGCGCAACCGGCACCACCAAAAATGTCTTTATTTCCACCAGCACGCGTTGCCGCCTTTTGTCGGCCATTCAAATATGTTGGAGTGGACTACTTTGGGCCCATGTTCGTATCCGTCCGTCGAAGTAGCGAAAAGAGGTACGGCGTGTTATTGACGTGCTTGACAACCAGAGCGATTCACCTCGAGGTGGCCTACTTCTTGTCAACAGATTCGTGTATCATTGCGATTCGCAACTTTATTGCTCGACGCGGTTCCCCAGTCAAGCTGTGGAGCGATAACGGAACCAACTTCAAGGGGGCGGAACGACAATTGAGTGAAGCATTTACCATGATGAACCAAAATGAAATGATAAGAGCCTTCACCAGTCCCTCTATGAGATGGCAATTCATACCGCCCGCGTCGCCACATATGGGCGGTGCTTGGGAACGTCTCTTAAGATCTGTAAAGGACGTTCTGCATAAGGTCCTACCATCGCGCAATCCCAACGAAGAACTGCTGCGCGGTGCTCTAATGGAAGTTGAGATGATAGTGAACTCCCGCCCACTTACGTATATACCCATCAGTCATGAAGAGGAAGAAGCCTTGACTCCGAACCACTTTCTTCTGGGTAGCTCTAGCAGTGTGACGCCTCTTGCAGAACCAGTGTGCGACGGAATACAACTTCGAAGGAACTGGCAAATATCGCAGCAACTTGCTAACGCCTTTTGGAAGAGATGGGTGCGTGAGTATCTGCCCGTGATAGCCCGACGATGTGAAGCAAATCGAAGTTGATGACATCGTTTATATAGTTGATCCCGATAGTCCAAGAAACTGCTGGCCTAAGGGGCGAATCGTTGAAGTTAAAAGGAGCACAGATGGTCGAGTAAGAAGCGCCACGGTCAAAACGCCGCTGGACTATACACGAGACCAGCTACGAAAATTGCCATACTTGACATCCGTCGGCCAAAGGATGAGGTAAGTCCCCAGGAGGACGTACCGGTGGGGAATGTTGCGACGGATCTGGCAACGTCGGAAGGCAAAATATGACAAGCTGTCAAGTTTGTGCCACGTTTTTGATTTCTTTTCACATTTTTATTGCGGTTAGGAGATTGTGGAAATCTTTGGCTTAATTTGCGTTGGGAATATTAAAGTAAATATAGATTACACAGAATATGTATTAAAAAAATTTCATTGTCATTTGCAGGAATTTTTAAACGAATAAAACTGAATTGTGGTAACTAATTACTAATTGTACTTGAGGTTGCATCGTTGTGGAAAATTCGAGAGCTCTTTTCACATTTTCGTCGATGAATTTTTTATGTCGGCACTGAACCGGGAGACAATTGCATTCCAAAGTCAATTTTTTGTAGCAATTTGCTTCGAAATGTTTGGAGCAAATTCTTTTATTATCAACTGATTCCGCGTCAATGTACTGGTCATTAAGAAAACGTATCACCTCAAGCCAATCCTTGTTAAATTCCTTTTTTTTACGCAATCTAAATAAAACAAAATGAGTTTTCTGCTTCATGCATTTTGATTGAAAAGCTTACCTATATAAACAGATTTGTCCCTTTTCAGAGCAACTTGAATCATATTGCAAATTGCAACACTTCATTTTTTAATTTTAAATCTGTATTCAATTAATCGCAATAACACAGTCTTATGCAAAACTATCTGCAACGAAAAGGAAACGTCAGATGTGAGTTTCCAATTTATTACGCTCCGAACCACGAGAGCTAGCGCTTATGTTGGAACCAAAGCGAAGTTGTCTACCAGCAGCATTGTATGTAGAGACCATTGACTTATTATATATGGACTGCTAGTGAAAAGTCACTTCCATACAATCTCTGCCCAGAAAATGACGCCAACATAACTAGCGCTCGTGGTTCTATGCGAAAAATAAGTGAAACAAAGTGACAACCATCTTTGATTTCTCCATAGAATGCTAGAGCCACCTATTGGGCGTGAGTTGATTTGCCAAGTGAAACGGTTGAAATTCAAATAGTTGCGGCATTGTATACAATAGATGTCATCTCGAAATTGTGCTAGTTTAAATAATTAATAATAGATGGTACCAACAAAATTTGAATAAAAAATCGTTTTTCATTGTCCCATAAATTGCACAATTTTCGTATATTTATTGCGAATTAGTTTTTTATATTGTTTTTAACTATTCATTTTAGAATTATGATGTAATAACACTTTAGCGTACATTTCAATTCCATTTCTCATCAATAAATGCTTATGATTGTCAAGAATATCACATTCAAGTACATGAGAATTTAATTCATCATATAAATTGCTTACATCCATATTTCTCAAAGTACTTATATCTTTTAAACTCAACAAAGATTTCTTTTATTTTCAACGATTAACCAACGTTACACTTACAAAATATTTTACACGTCCTCCTCGTCTCAGCGCCACAAGATGGATGATTCTCTCTTCCGCCTTCTTCGTGTTTTTCCTTTTTTTCTCGCTGCTGTCTCTCGTTCACCTTTTTTCCGCTGAGGGCGCATCACTCGCTAAAGTGTAAAGGTTCTACTACATTGAAAATTGGGAAAAGTATAAACGTCTTATCACATTACAATACATTATTATATTACAACTCGGCTAATCTGACGTTATGATCGACCCCGATCACGCTATATGGTTTCAACTGGTAAAGTGCTACCAACAATGCTATCAGCCGCCGTAGTCCTTAACCCCTCATCCGGTTCTAACCATTTGCGAATTCGTATAGCTTCTATGACATTATCGTACGGTAACTGCGTCAGCTGGCAATTCTCAATGTCTCTTACAACGTACCGGTCGTTAGGTAATACTTTATGAATGATGTATGGACCCCTATACTTTTGAACAAATTTTTTATTCGTTCCAACTGTGGTGTCAATATGTTTAACAACTACAAAATCAGCTACTGAATACGTTTTAGCTGAAACACTGTGTTTTAAAAAGTACCGTTCATTATATTCCTGTGATTTTCTAATAGCACTTGAAGCGTGCGACCGTAAAGATTCCAAATTTCGTTCAACCCCACCGTTAGATCTATCGTTTAGGTACTCCGTGAGTTCGTCAATTATGCAACCACGTTGATCGACACCAAAAAGTAGTTTACTAGGTGAGTCTCCAGTAGAACTGTGAGTAGTGTTATTGATCGCGAATTCCACTTGTGACAATTTGTTTGACCAATCAGCATGATTAACTGGCTCACTGATCTTACTCAACACGGCTTTAATCACCCGGTTTACCCGTTCCACCTGTCCGTTTGCTTGTGGAGATGCCACAGCAACTTTGACGTGGTCGACATTGTGTCTTACAAGGAACCTACTGAACTCCAAAGAGGTAAAACAAGTACCCCTATCTGTTATAATGCGCCTGGGTCGACTGTAGTAGCTAAAATACTTATCCATTGATGCGCAGACCTCTTTTGTACTTGTCGAACTGACAGGGTATAAACGCACGAACTTCGTAAAGGCGTCTATGACAACCAGAATGTGTTTGCGCTTTGAGGTTAAACTCGGCAGTGGCCCGAAATGATCCAAATGGATTGTATCGAAAGGGATTGGTTTTTTCGGAATGCTGTACAGGTTATGGTCGTTAGACCGTGCCGGCGCAGAGTATATTATACACTTAATGCAATTTCTGATAAATCGATCTATTTTATTTTTCATACCTGGGAACCAATAGTTTTTTCGTATTTGGTTGTAACATTTATCTATTCCTAGATGACCAATTTTCTCGTGTATCATACGTATCACGTTGTTTTCCATTTCCATTGGTACATAAAGTAATAAAATGTTAGGCTCAACTTTACGGAAAACCATACCATCCTGCATTTCGTATCGCTCTAATGCCCTTACTTCTAGTTCCTTTCGCAATTTTTGAATATTCAAATCCCGGTTCTGAGCCACTTGAATTTGGAAGTCAACCTCATCCCCACTAATAGCAGCTATGATGTGACACCGACTTAATGCGTCCACGTGACCCATAGATGCTCCACTTCTATGTTGAATCGAATAATCGTAGTTTTCTAGCTCCAGTGCCCATCTAGCAATCCGAGGATTGACCTGCTTTTTACTTTAGGTAAGGGTAAGGGAATTACAATCCGTAATAACCTTAAAACGTATGCCCTCCAAGTATACTCTAAAACGTCGCAATGAATAAATTATCGCCAATGTTTCAAGTTCGAAACTATGGTACTTGGCCTCGGCCGCTGTTGTAGTTTTCGAAAAGTACGCTACAGGTTGGAGTTTACCATCGTCCTGACGTTGCATAAGGGCAGACCCAAACCCATGACTGCTGGCATCACAATGAAACTCAGTCTCTCTATTTGGGCCATATATCGCTAACACAGGGGCCGACCGTAGTTTGTCACGCAATTCCTCAAATGCCTTAACGCACGCGGCATTAAAATCGAACTTCACCTCTTTTCGCAAAAGTTCTAATAGTGGTCTAGCGATCCTGGGAAAAGAGGGTACGAAACGGCGGAAATATGAGAATAAGCCAATGCAAGTATGTAACTCTTTCTGATTGGTCGGCATCGGGTACTGTTCAATTGAACGAATATGTGCATTTGTTGGTCGAATCCCTGTCGAATTGACCAAATAATAGTCAGTCAGAAGAAGAACCGGTGCGAAGAAAAACTGTCCATAACTTGTTTCTTTTGTTTCGAAAAGTCGAAAGAGCATCTACTGAGCTAGGTATTAATTTTTTGAAAGTTAGCTTTGTGAAAGTCGTAAGAGGAGACGACTGCGGAAGAACTGGACTGAAGTGGAGAGTTGTGGAAATATGAAAGAAGAAGAGGGGGATGAAAGTTATCAATAGTAGAGAGAGAAAGGGGACAAGGTGAGATAGAGGAGTTAATGGGATCAGTTGTGAAGATAAGATCTAATTGCCTACCCATGTAGTTAGAGACCCCGCTAACTTGGCATAGACTAGAGTCTGTCAGGCTATCTATGAAGAGACATTGCTTGGTTGATTTGGTATTTGAAGCTATAAAGAAGTATTCATCTTCTGATGGAGTCCAGTGCAGCTGAGGCAGATTAAAGTCGCCGAAAATGAGGATGTCGTCAAAAGAATCAGATGCGTCGATTATTAAGTCTATTGCACTAAAGGCAGGTTGGTAGGATTCGATAGGTTGGGCTGGTAGAATATAGAAACACATAACGTACAGGGACTTATGGGGGAGAGTTATTTTTATTGAAACAAAGTCTAGTTTTGAAGATGAGGAAATAGCAAGAGGAGATGCGTCAAGACTATTGGCCAGTAGAACACCTCGACAAGGAGAGTCATCTACTGGGCGGTTAAGATCATCGTCTGGAAAGACATTGAAGGAAGGGGGAAATAACTCTTGGTTTTTTATGTTGGGTATTAGGTTGGTTTCAGTTAGGGCATATATATCGAATGGAAGAGCATGAGATTGTCGCAGAACAGCACTGGTTTTGGAGCGCAGCCCTCTTACATTCTGGTAATAAAAGGTAAGAGGAATTTTGTTCGGAGATGAAGGGTGAATCAATGGCGGCAGAGGCACTTTAGGGACGAAAAAATGTGTTGTGGTCAACGCGGCTCCGTTGGAGGTGTGATATTCTTTTGGAGTGAACAAAGTTTCCAAATGCAGTAAGGTATCCACTATTTTTTGTGGCGATATATTAAAAGACTCGTGGAACTTGGTGTAAATGTTCCTTAGACTGGTAAGGTCGGTAGGGAGACCTTCCTGCTGGATTGAAACCATGACGCTAGTTTTTGTCTTACCCTCGTTCAAACCTAGTCAGATTTGTCATGATATGCAAGAAAGAGACGAGTATTCTCGTAAGTCTTTTTTTCTCTAAGCCTAGAGAGAGCATAACGACATTCTGTGGAATCGAGGGTTTGCTGGGTTTGTTTAACAAGGGTTGGCAAAAGGGGATCGAGAAATGGGATAGTAGTGGTGGTCGTTGTAGGGGAAGGGATGGACGAAGAGGAAGTAGATAAAGAGGATTTCGCTGATGTATCGGATAAGTCATTAGATTTACTAGATGCGGGATTTATAAAATGGGAACTAATGAAGTTGGGGTACTTAGCACCTGTTGTTAAGTCAAAATTCGGGAAAGAATTATTATTCGAGGGTGATATAGTAGATGGGCTAGAGGAGATGGTGTTAGATGCTGGAGTAAGTTTAAAAGAGACGCGGTTACGCGGGGCCTTAGATGGCTTAGAAATATTTAAAGAAGAAGAGGGTGGGTTGTTAGGGATATGGGTAGGAGGGGCAAAATTAGGAAAAAGCTTGGTTTTTTGGCTCCAATTCGTGTCAGGTTTAGGACGGGAACTGGGAACAGGTTTTGGTATCTTATTACTAGTTTTATTATTATTATTGGAGGGGACAGATTTTGATGACTTATTTCTATGAGCGTTGGAGGGGAAGGATTTTGATGACTTATTACTATGAGCGTTGGAGGGCTTTTCCGTCCACTTGCATATACTCATTTTCCCGAGGTTGAGAATATCACCAGCAGACCTTAGGAATAACCATTCATACTTAGTGGGGAGGTCTAATTTAAATTTGCGATTACCTTTATGGTTAAACATTTTGCATTGGCTGATAGTGATGACAAATCTTTCAGTGAAAAATGTCTTAATCCAAGAGATATCTGCATATTGGGGGGCGCCTTTGATGAAAAGAGTGGTGAGGTTTTCAGACTCCAGTTTATCGTGTCTGTCTTGCCAATCGGAGGGTGTCCATGTAGTACCAAAATGTTTTATAAGCCTGCGTGGAACAGCGGTGGGGGGAGCGGGCAAAGTAAGGGGTGCAGCTGGTGATGTGGACGGTAATGGTATGGGCACTGTTGATGATGTTTTAGGAGATGCTATTGTAGTCTTAATAGTGGTTGTTGTTGTTGCTGTAGTCGTCGTTGTTGTTGGTTGAGGAATGGGTGTAGTTTGGTATTCTGTAGATTCATGGATTTCAGCGAGTATTGATGTATTGTATACTGAGCTCGATTGTGGCTGAATGAGATCTGGTATGAAATCAATCTTGTTTGAAGTCAGTCTAATATTCTCATCAATATCGCCCATAACTACGCGGAAAGCAGCGACATCGTTACTAATATCATTGATTTTGCTTATTAAATCAAACAATATTGGATCGACGGGTTGATGAGGTGGAGCAGTTGGCTTTGATGGGCTTTGTAAGTACGTATCCAGGTAAGAGCGAAAGGAGTTAAGATGGTCATCGATCGTTATTAAATGCGGGTCACTAAGACTTGCCAGCTGTTTGTCTATATTTTTGAATTTCGTTTTACAGAAGGTGGTGGAAAGATCTATGCTGGTAGATATTTCTTCTACACACTTGAATAGATCGTCAAATTTTGCGAGTTGGGTCACGATATGCTTGTGAAGCATTTTACACTCAGTGGAAATAACAACAATAATACACAAAAAAAAAGGCTATATCAACTATCGAGTGACATATAATTCGTAAGTATTCAAATTCGTCGTAACAAAACTTACACTTACTCAATTTTGGTTCAAGTCCTTTTTCGTAAAGACGTCGCAGAACCTTATCAAGAACTTTTATGTGGGACTCGAAATCGGTCGTAGCAATTAGGATGTCATCAATATAAATTACAATTTCACCCGCTTCAATCAGGTCTTGGAATATCTGATACACGAAACGCTGGAAGTCAGCCGGGGCATTCCTTAAACCGAACGGCATTTGCAAATATTCATACTGACCATCCGGGGTCACGAACGACGTAAATTGCACTGAATCAACTTCCATGCCAATCTGATTGAATCCGTCTTTCAGATCAATTAATGTAAACCAATGTTTCCCTTCCATAAATTCGATACAGTCTTCGATTAACGGC
Source organism: Cheilosia variabilis (assembly GCA_951230905.1). Lineage (NCBI taxonomy): Eukaryota > Metazoa > Arthropoda > Insecta > Diptera > Syrphidae > Cheilosia > Cheilosia variabilis. Next base: position 84,617,749 of record OX579676.1, read on the forward strand.
AGTGGGAAATTGTCTCGGATCGTCTTTTTATTTAACGCCCGATAGTCAATGCACATGCGCAATTCACCATTCTTTTTCTTAACAAGGACAATGGCTGAGGCATACGGCGATTTACTATGCCGTATCACCCCCTTCCGTAACAAATTGTAACGGTTGTTGTTAAAATTCTTGGGCCTTCCACCTTACAGGACAGGAACCTAAGGATGTTGGGGGTGGAAGGTTGTCCGATCGACTCAGGCGAGGTAGGCATGCTGGCATATGCACGGTCATAGCTCGTCGTGGGGTGGGGTCGTTCGCCAGTCTATCGGACCACCGTATTTGTTTACATGCCTATACAAATCAAAAAAAGAAAAGGAACTATCAAAAAAAAAAAAAAAGGAGGATGGGAAAGGAATCGGGAACGGAGACTAGGAAGGGAAATTAATTACCACGGGAGAAAAATATACCTCCTGAAGGCGAACCGTCCTCAACAACCCTCTTTCTCGCTTCTCTCTCAAGTTCGGTAGCTATGTTGGTTCCGCTACCGACGGGCTACCCTCCCCTCTACCCTTCCCATTACTAAGTTGGGTACCATGGTTGCCACTCGCCCAGGGTGTATGGCAACCCCTAACTATACTATAAAAATAGGCTCACCTCCGCCCCTGCTTTCCATGATCCATTGTCCAGTGCATCTGTCGCCCCCGCGTGTGAGTTTACCCAGCCATACTGGCCAACGTCAGCCGATCTAAAACGGATCTAAAATTTGCTTCCCCAAATATCATACCACGCCATCCACAGATAGCCCCACCAGAAAATACGTGATTTATTCGAACAAGCAGAATTTATTACCAAAACAAATATTTCATATTCTCTTAACTCTAATGTCTAATTTCTACATTCAAACGATTACGCCACTGTTCCCTAACAACGTTTCCTATGATTTAGTGTTAATCGGTTCGAAGGCGATTCCAAAATAAAGAAAAAAAAAAAACGTAAACAAAAGCCAAAGAAAACGGAATTGGTCAACTTCTACGACCATTCAATTTGTAGACTTATAACAACGCTACGCGGAAAGGAAGAAAGGAATCAAAACAAATGTCAGTTGACAGTTGGCTCGCTGACGTTCACAGCCGCTCGCATTACTGTCCACCGAGTCTCTTTCCGCAAAAAAAAAAAAAAACTAACGCGATACCCCAACCGAACCAGTTATTTTTCCCAACGATTTACAATAACAAGTGAATAGATTGTTTAATTACCTGTACCGTAGTGGTGTGCACATCACGACGCAGGAACAGCTGAAAATTAAAAAAAAATAAAATAAAGGGAAAAATACGTTGGAGAGCGGGGAAGGAGGCCCAAATTGCCTAGGATTCGCGCGCGGTTTCCTGTTTTGTTGTAACCCTTCTTCTTTCTCGGTTTATACTTTAGTTTTTATAATACATTTTTTTTTCTTTTCGGTTTCTTATATGTATTTCCTTTCCACTACTCTTTTCTTTTTTTTTCTTTCCTTTTTTTTTTTTTTTTTTTTGGAATTCTAATTATACAGATAATACTAATAATACTTATAAAACTAAACACAATCAAAATTAATTACTACTCCAAGGGGTGGTGCAGAGGGTAACAACGGATGATGAAATCTGCAGGCTGCCGGGGTAGGGTACGGTCATCTCCGTCGGATCTAGGTAGTTTTCGATGGCTCGTGTAGGTCGAGTATTCGGACTGACCGGTAGTTGGATAAGTTTATTTTTTTTTCTCTATGATTTTATATTCGTCTTTTCGGTCGGTTTCACTTTTTTGGGGGGGGGGGGGGGGGGGGTGTGGGTGAAGAAGTACACCACGCACCGCACTTTCTACACTTTCTTTATACACTTTATAACCGAGGGTTTTCTGCGGTAGTTTTCCTACCTTCCCTTTCCTTCACTCCCTTCGGCCTTTTACCTTTGATTCACGGACCAAAAGTCTAATATTTATTTTTTTTTGTCCTTTTTTGTTCTTTTTTTTTTTCTTTTTTTTTGGGGGGGGGGGGTTTTCAGCGGATTCACCCACGCGGCACTTCGGGCGTGGAGGCTCACGGCTCTCACGGCACTCACGCGACACACAAACTACGAGACTTTACCTCGGGCTTTTCCCTTTTTCAGCGGCTAGTTCATCGCTCGGGACGAACGCCCGCCTTGTTGCTATTTTTTTTTTTGAGAAAAAGGTAATTTACCCGAACTATCCAATATTAAGCGAGCAACCACGTCTTTCCGCCGCGACCGACCCAAAACGAAAAAAAAACCAGAAGCGTCTTTCGCTCCGCCGGATATACCCATCCTCCATTACCCTCGTCGTCACCCATATCTGTTTCCGGTGGTTAATGCGGTTATCGAAGTTATCGAATGTAAAGGGGGGCCTGTTCGTGGAGTGACCACAGAAACTACATTCCACTTCGAGTCACAGCGTTCAGCCAATCTTTCGCGGTGCTGGATAGGACCAGGGATTAACCCAACACCTGCCCCTACAAAACTTTTAAATTTTTGGTGCTTTACACCTAAAAATGAAAATGAAAAGGGCTGTTTGGTTGTTACCGCAGTGACTACTCAGCGTCGCATATCCTTGGCGTGAAACACGCCCAGATAATGCCCGCTTATGTCTTCGAGGTCGTACATGTTATCGCTATGTACGGCTTTGACACGAGCTTTAACGAATTTAGGACACAATTTGGCACAGATTCGCTTGCTGGCGTCGCTCAAAACAAAATTCCTTTTAAACACTACGTCTCCAACCCTAAACTTCACCTCCCTGCTTCGGGTGTTATACCTATTCTCATATACTCGGTGGGCGCGTTCTAAGGATTGCCTTAAATGAGAGTGAATTAGATTCATATGAGCCGATTTAGGCAAGGTAAGGAATTCCGGGTTATTGACTGCTTTCAACTGTTTCAGAAGTTTATAATCGGACCCATGCTCTATTTTGTTTTGACCGAAAAGTGCCTCATAGGGGGACATACCTATCGCCGTGTGTACCGTCGTTCTTAAAGCACTGCCAATGGAACTTAAATGTTTATCCCAGTGCCGCTGGTCCCTTCCAATGTAAGACCGAATTGCGCACAGTACGGAACGGTTCACCCTCTCGCTAGCGTTAGCCTGCGGCGAGTAAGCGGCTGTTCTAACGTGTGAGACCCCATATGAATTTAGAAATTTTTTGAACTCCTTGCTGATGAACTGCTTACCGTTGTCGGTCATTAGGGACTCCGGTACCCCGAAAACGGCGAAAATTTGTTCATCCAAAAACTTGATGGCGCCTTCGCTCGTCGCTCTTCGAAGCGGTTGGAAGTGCACGAACTTCGTAAGCTGATCTAGGCACACGATCATAAAGGTGTTGCCCTGGAGCGACCGGGGGTAAGGTCCCATGAAATCGACGAAGAGGTGTTGGTACGGCCTCTCCACCACAAATGCCTTTCCCATCTTCGGCCTCAGCGTAACATTCGGGGCCTTAGAACTTTTGCATACTTCACAATTAGCGATTACCGATTTTACTTGCGCCGCCATATTAGGCCAGTAAAATCGGTCACGAAGACGGTACAGAGTTTTAGCCACTCCTCCGTGCGCTGCCTTAGGAGGCTCATGGGCCAAATGGATCAAGGGTTCAGAAAGCGCTGATGGAACCCACAGCTTCCAAACCAAGTCATCTTCAACGGGGTTCCCGGTACAAAACTGGACCCTTTTATAGACGAAGTTGTTGGAAACTTGAAGGTCTGGAAGCTGGTCTTGGTGGTTCCTGATGGTCTCAATCAGCTTAACATATTCATCCGAATTGAAGCTTGGATGGGTGAGGTCAATATGCAGGACGATTTCAGGGTCACGGACATTCCCATCGTGCAAGGCGTCCGTTGCGTAAACCCGCGATAGAGCGTCCGGAACAACGTTCTGAGACCCTTTTCGATGCTCGATATCGAAGGCAAACCCTTGCAGCTTCAGGCTCCATCGAGCTAGCCGGCCACTGAGGTCCTTTTGCCCCATAAGCCACTTTAGGCTAGCATGGTCCGTCACAATTTTAAAGGGATGCCCCTCCACATAGGGTCGAAACTTTTTAACGCCTAATACCGCCGCAAGACATTCTAACTCCGTTACCGAATAGTTGCGCTGAGCAGAGTTAAGCTTGTGAGAGTAGTAGTAAATCGGCCGTTCCGTCCCCTCTTCGTCCTCCTGGCAGAGCACACAGCCAACGCCGGTAGTCGAGGCGTCACATAAGATAACAAATGGCTTTGTAAAGTTAGGGCTAACAAGGACTGGGGCTGTAGTAAGCGCCTCCTTCAGCTCGCGGAACGCTGTAATAGCCTCAGGTCCAAACACAAACTTGGATCCTTTCTTCAAGGTGTCGGTGATTGGTGATGCCAGTGCCGAATAGTTCCTAATGAACCTTCGGTACCAACCTGATAGGCCCAAAAACCGCCTCACCTGTCTAGCCGATGTAGGTACCGGAAACTCCACCACAGACGCAACCTTGTCGGGGTTAGTTTTTAGGCCTCCCTCACCCACAATAAATCCCAGGTACTCTAGCTCCTTGAAGCAGAACCTTGACTTTTCTAAATTAATAGTGAGGCCCGCCTTTGTTAACAAGGTGGCCGTCAACTTAAGTAAACGCACGTGCTCGTCAAAGGTTTCGGAAACGATCAAGAGGTCGTCCAAGTAGATAAAGATTTTATGTCTCAATTCATGAGGCACCACTTTGTCCATCAGGCGGCATAGGCGCTGCGGCGCGTTGCAGAGGCCAAATGGCATTACCTTAAATTGTAGCAGTGGTCTACCCGGAATAGTGAAGGCCGTCTTTTCACGCGAACCTTTCTCTAACGGTATCTGCCAAAAGGCGTCCTTCAAGTCTACACTCGAGATGATAAGAGAGTCTGGTACACGCCCCAGCAACCCGTCTATATGAGGCAGCGGATACGCATCCCCCTTAGTGACAGAATTGAGTTTGCGGAAGTCTAGGCAGAAACGGTTTTTGCCGTTCTTCTTCCGGACCAGTACTACGGGAGAACTCCAAGCACTGGAGCTTTCCTCAATAACGTCCATAAGAAGCATACGATCCACCTCCTCATAGAGCAGCTTCTGGATCGCTGGAGACACGGGATAGTGCCTTTGTTTAATCGGGGCAGCATCCCCGGTGTCGATATGATGCACTTCTAGTTGGGTTCGCCCAAGACCATGTACGGCGGAAGACGGAAACAAAGACTTTACTTCGTCGAGCTCCACCGACTGTGCGCGGCTCAAATGATGAGTTTTCGGATCCGTTGATTGGGATGAAAGAGTAGAAGACAATTCCGAAATTATCTGCGGCGCGAGATTGAAAAGTTTCCAAAAGTTGACGCCAAGGTAGAGTTTTTGTTCTAACGAGGGAACTATAAATAAGCACATCTCTTTTACCAAGCCGTTATATTTTACTTGGGCATTTACCGTGCCAACAATGGGTTGTACTTGACCGCTGGCCGTACTCACCCCCGCACTAAACGGTTTATACGCAATCTGGTTGGCTTTAAGAAAATCAATAGCTCCCGCGCCCAGGCAGCTGATACTGGCTCCTGAGTCCAGCAATCCAAACATGGGAGTATCGCAGATCAGGACGTTTGCGTATGGTCTAGGGTCATCGGAGTTGACTAAGGTGGTGGAAGCAATAGATCGGTAAATATCTTTCTTTTCCTGGAAGCGTTGCCGTAGTCTGGTTATTTTGGAAGAAACTTTTTGTGGCCCGCCGAAAATTCGGGCCCGTACTTGCTCATAGTTCAGGAGTCTTTCGTGAAGAGTGGGTCTGGGAGGATGAGTCTGGTAATTGGTGCTACTAGTAGCGGGTCTAGCTAAGATTTGTGGTGGGATTATCGCAGAGGACAAAATAGGTGGGGCAGAAGGAGAGTCATCTACTGCAAGTCCGGGCACGGCTTGGGAGAGCAATGTTCCCCGGATGCGATATTGCTCTTCCACTTGTTTTCCGAGCACTTCGGACACTGAGGAGTGGTAGTGTTAGGGAGCCCGCACCTATAGCAAAACAAGCTCCTTTGCGTATTTGGACACTGATGGTAGACATGCCCGGATACCTTACAGTTCCAACATACGACCATATTGGATGGTTTGGTAGGGATCGGATACCCGACAGCATCAACAGATTCCAAGGAGGGATCTTCGGAAACCTCAAAATTGATCTCATTTACTCTTCTGGGAAGATGAGACGGAAAGGGACTTGATTGCCTGGGCCGAGAAAGAAACTCCCGATTGTATTTTTCAATATTCCGACATGTGTATACCATTTCGGGTAGACTACTGGTCCTAAACGTCAGCAACCGACCTCCGATCTCGGGACGGACGTTCTGCCGTATTAAAAATATCAGCCTTTCGGGGCCCCTGGGATTACGCAGCCGAGAATTTAGTTTGAGGATGTCGGCATAAAATTGGTCGAACGATTCATGGGTGCCTTGGCGGCGATCGTCCATCCTTCTTGCCAATTCCTCTTCACTCTCCAAGCCCCTGAAATGTTCGACTAAAGCTAGACGCAGTTCCGGCCAACTCACCCCTGGATGGGTTTTGAGGTGTATCCAAAACCAGGTGCTTACCTCGCCATCTATGAAATGGTGAAAATTACGGGCAATTTCTTCCCATTCCACATAGTACGATTCACGTAGATGAGAGAGGCGGAATAGGAAGTCATCAACTGTCATATTAAGGTTATCATATCTCAATCCCCACTTATGGAAGTCCCTGTAGCCCAATGTACTACGATTTGGGGCGTGATCGACACGACTCCAACCAGGGTTAGAGGGTGGTAAGTTTTGGCTATTGACTTCCGCCATAGACACCTCACGGACCTGGTTGACCAGGTTTTGGATAGGTGCGCCACTGCCGCTTACCTGGTGAACTCGGGCCGGTGGGCTTAAACCTGTTGGTACGTTACGGATAGGTGGTGATAAAACCGACGCCTGTGGTGGGTGTTGAGGCTGTTCGGGTCTATTTTCGGACGGTTCCGAAGTCGGTTGACGAAGGGTTTCCCGAATTGTATCAGTGACCTCTCGCCTTAGCTTCGCTCTCTCATCATCCAACTCCCTTCTAAGGGTAGACAGTTCTTCGGCTCTATCTACCCCGATACTGGCCGTCACTATCTCGCGGATATATTGTTGGAGCGAGACTTTCCCCGTATCCAAGTCACGGGACAGCGAGGCCTCACGAGGTATACCGGACCCAGAAGGTTGATTTTCCTCAAGTGATAACCCCACTCCATCAAGATGACCAGAACGCTGGTCGGCCGTAACTAAAGCCGTGGCGCCGAGGGAGTGATGACTGGTTTCAGGAAAACCAGCGAATCCGCTTGAGCTAGCCACCGGGTTCGGCAGGCTGTGATGACTTGAATGCGGCGTGTTTGCCACCAGCGGCTGCCCTATTGGCGCAGGTGGTTGGGTAGCTAAAGACGACTGCCAACTAATGGGGGTGTCTTCAAAAGGCAACGACCTTCGAGTAGGGTTATTAAGATCATGTAGGTAGAACGATCGAGATTGGTTACCCCGACCCCTCGTATTCCTCAAATTATAATGAGGTTTATCAGCTGCCGCTGGTTTACCCCCGCCTGGGTGTGACATTTCTATGCCAAGCAAATGGAGCGGGGGGGAGAAATAGTTAAATGAAAAACGAAAGGGGGAAGTAGGAAAAAAAAATAAATAACTAAAAAAAAAAAAAAAAATGTTAAATAAAGGGTGATTTTTTAAGAGGTTTAGAACTTTTTTTAAAAAAAAAACACAAAAAATTCGAAAAAATGAATGAAATATTTATTTGAATCGATAGTTTGAACCTTGCAATTTAATGTTTAAAGATAATTTCATGCAAATGTTGACCGCGGCTGCGTCTCAGGTAGCCCATCCGCTGAGTCCAATTTTGGCATACTCTTTCACACATATCGGCCGGTATCTCACGAATGAATGCATGGATGTTGGCTTCCAGTGCGTCAATCGAAGCGGGCTTGTCCCTATACACATTAGCCTTGGCATACCCCCACAAAAAATAATCTAATGGTGTCAAATCGCACGATCTAGGCGGCCAATTGACCGGCCCGAAACGTGAAATTAACTGTTCACCAAACTCGCCTCGCAATTGCGCCATTGTTTCGCGTGCTGTGTGGCATGTGGCACCGTCTTGTTGAAACCACATATCATGCAAGTCAAGAACTTCCATTTCGGGCAAAAAAAAGTTTGTTATCATCGCTCGGTAGCGTTCACCATTGACAGTAACGCTGCGATTCGCATCATCTTTGAAGAAATATGGCCCAATAATGCCGCCGGCCCATAAACCGCACCAAACAGTGGCTTTTTCGGGATGCATTGGTAGCTGTTGCAATGCTTCTGGCTGATCTTCACTCCAAATGCGGCAATTTTGCTTATTTACGTACCCATTCAACCAAAAATGAGCCTCATCGCTGAACACAATTTTTCGATAAAAAAGCGGATCCTCGGCCAGCTTTCCAAGAGCCCATTCACCAAAAATTCGGCGTTGTGGTAGGTCGGCTGGCTTTAGTTCTTGCACCAGCTGTATCTTAAAAGGCTTTACGCCCAAATCCTTCCGCAAAATTTTCCACGTAGTGCTGTAACAAAGGCCTAACTGCTGGGAACGGCGCCGAATCGACATTTCGCGGTCTTCTGTCACACTAGCTGATACGGCCGCAATATTTTCTTCACTACGCACAGTACGTAAACGTGTTGGTGGTTTAATGTCCAACAAAGTAAATTTGGTGCGAAATTTGGTCACAATCTTCCGAATAGACTGCTCAGAAGGTCGAGAATGCCGATCATAAAATGGAAGCAGCGCGCGATGAACATTTCGAACCGAGCATGAATTTTGATAGTAAAATTCAATAATTTGCAAGCGTTGTTCATTTGTAAGACGATCCATGGTTAAATTGCAAACCAAACTGAAGCTGTTTGACAGTGACACAAGGTACTAAACACACGTCAGCTGTCAAAACCAGTGTTGCCAAAACCAAACCAGCTAAAAAATCACCCTTTATGTATATATAAATGAGTATAAGTCGATTGTATTATACGCAAAGACTAAGTACCTAGTGTTAGAAGGAGGAAAAATAATGAGAAAGGAAACTAATACTACTAAATAGTGGCTCTATGTATACTAACAAAAAGGGAAAAAAAAAAAAAATATATAACTTTTAAAACTGGTGGTGACTGCGAATTACCCAAAAGAATATGGAGTTGGGGCGACTTCGCACTGAACATCAAAATGGAACACTACTGATGCAGGAAAGGTGAGCACTGACTTAGAGAGAAGCGAGACATGATATACGAAATAACTGGGCTATAGGTACAAGGAATACAGCAGCACTCAAATTTTAAGTTCTTGGACTGGATACCCCCTGTCAGAAGCCCTTTTGGCCGATGCGGTGTTGTTGGACTTGGTTATGTGCAAGCTTAACCGGCTGCGGCTGACAAATGAAAGTGAAAGGATCCGTTCCATTCCGGACAGCAGATATCGCTATTTGCAATTACCAGAGCCGCTAAAAGTGTTAGCCTGGAGGAGCAATTCGATGGCCTAAAGTATAACAGACATTGGAAGCCTCCCAGGTGTGTCTGATAAGTTTTCCAAAGCATTAAAGCTGCAAAACAGGACGAAGGTATGTTATGGCAACCACCATACCGTCCAGTGACAGTCTAAGCTTAGAAGCGGAATACGGCATGCTCGTATAGGTAGATGGTACATGAGATTTAGGTTATGCGCCTATTCGGAGGCATTTAAAAATTTGAGAGGTTACGAAAATTACGGTTAAAGTGAAAGATTGCCAAAAAACGTGAAAAAAATTGATTGAACTAGTTGAGGACCCAATAATCGGGCCCCACGTTGGGCGCCACCTGTAATCGGTTGTTGTTAAAATTCTTGGGCCTTCCACCTTACAGGACAGGAACCTAAGGATGTTGGGGGTGGAAGGTTGTCCGATCGACTCAGGCGAGGTAGGCATGCTGGCATATGCACGGTCATAGTTCGTCGTGGGGTGGGGTCGTTCGCCAGTCTATCGGACCACCGTATTTGTTTACATGCCTATACAAATCAAAAAAAGAAAAGGAACTATCAAAAAAAAAAAAAAGGAGGATGGGAAAGGAATCGGGAACGGAGACTAGGAAGGGAAATTAATTACCACGGGAGAAAAATATACCTCCTGAAGGCGAACCGTCCTCAACAACCCTCTTTCTCGCTTCTCTCTCAAGTTCGGTAGCTATGTTGGTTCCGCTACCGACGGGCTACCCTCCCCTCTACCCTTCCCATTACTAAGTTGGGTACCATGGTTGCCACTCGCCCAGGGTGTATGGCAACCCCTAACTATACTATAAAAATAGGCTCACCTCCGTCCCTGCTTTCCATGATCCATTGTCCAGTGCATCTGTCGCCCCCGCGTGTGAGTTTACCCAGCCATACTGGCCAACGTCAGCCGATCTAAAACGGATCTAAAATTTGCTTCCCCAAATATCATACCACGCCATCCACAGATAGCCCCACCAGAAAATACGTGATTTATTCGAACAAGCAGAATTTATTACCAAAACAAATATTTCATATTCTCTTAACTCTAATGTCTAATTTCTACATTCAAACGATTACGCCACTGTTCCCTAACAACGTTTCCTATGATTTAGTGTTAATCGGTTCGAAGGCGATTCCAAAATAAAGAAAAAAAAAAAACGTAAACAAAAGCCAAAGAAAACGGAATTGGTCAACTTCTACGACCATTCAATTTGTAGACTTATAACAACGCTACGCGGAAAGGAAGAAAGGAATCAAAACAAATGTCAGTTGACAGTTGGCTCGCTGACGTTCACAGCCGCTCGCATTACTGTCCACCGAGTCTCTTTCCGCAAAAAAAAAAAAAAACTAACGCGATACCCCAACCGAACCAGTTATTTTTCCCAACGATTTACAATAACAAGTGAATAGATTGTTTAATTACCTGTACCGTAGTGGTGTGCACATCACGACGCAGGAACAGCTGAAAATTAAAAAAAAATAAAATAAAGGGAAAAATACGTTGGAGAGCGGGGAAGGAGGCCCAAATTGCCTAGGATTCGCGCGCGGTTTCCTGTTTTGTTGTAACCCTTCTTCTTTCTCGGTTTATACTTTAGTTTTTATAATACATTTTTTTTTCTTTTCGGTTTCTTATATGTATTTCCTTTCCACTACTCTTTTCTTTTTTTTTCTTTCCTTTTTTTTTTTTTTTGGAATTCTAATTATACAGATAATACTAATAATACTTATAAAACTAAACACAATCAAAATTAATTACTACTCCAAGGGGTGGTGCAGAGGGTAACAACGGATGATGAAATCTGCAGGCTGCCGGGGTAGGGTACGGTCATCTCCGTCGGATCTAGGTAGTTTTCGATGGCTCGTGTAGGTCGAGTATTCGGACTGACCGGTAGTTGGATAAGTTTATTTTTTTTTCTCTATGATTTTATATTCGTCTTTTCGGTCGGTTTCACTTTTTTGGGGGGGGGGGGGGGTGTGGGTGAAGAAGTACACCACGCACCGCACTTTCTACACTTTCTTTATACACTTTATAACCGAGGGTTTTCTGCGGTAGTTTTCCTACCTTCCCTTTCCTTCACTCCCTTCGGCCTTTTACCTTTGATTCACGGACCAAAAGTCTAATATTTATTTTTTTTTGTCCTTTTTTGTTCTTTTTTTTTTTCTTTTTTTTTGGGGGGGGGGGGGTTTTCAGCGGATTCACCCACGCGGCACTTCGGGCGTGGAGGCTCACGGCTCTCACGGCACTCACGCGACACACAAACTACGAGACTTTACCTCGGGCTTTTCCCTTTTTCAGCGGCTAGTTCATCGCTCGGGACGAACGCCCGCCTTGTTGCTATTTTTTTTTTTGAGAAAAAGGTAATTTACCCGAACTATCCAATATTAAGCGAGCAACCACGTCTTTCCGCCGCGACCGACCCAAAACGAAAAAAAAACCAGAAGCGTCTTTCGCTCCGCCGGATATACCCATCCTCCATTACCCTCGTCGTCACCCATATCTGTTTCCGGTGGTTAATGCGGTTATCGAAGTTATCGAATGTAAAGGGGGGCCTGTTCGTGGAGTGACCACAGAAACTACATTCCACTTCGAGTCACAGCGTTCAGCCAATCTTTCGCGGTGCTGGATAGGACCAGGGATTAACCCAACACCTGCCCCTACAAAATCATTAACTATCTTTCGTACCTCAGATTTTTCGAACACTGACAGCGGTCTAGGAGAACAATGAAATGGTGTGTCGTCAGTTAAGCGGATTTTCATTTTATAATCATGTGGTCTACGCGCTACATTTATTGGATTTAGCAAAGCACAATCAATAACAATCTTCAGAGCATCTACCTGGAATTTATTTAACCGCGGAAAAATGTCTATTTCTTTTCTAACGGCGTCTAGGTCGGCGGCAAAAGTTTCGGAAACTTGATCAACACAGTGTTCCGGCGGATCTATCTTACACGGCAACCCCGATACACCCCCGCACAAACCAAAGGACGGGGCCAATACATCAACTGGGCATTCATTAACACCCATCTCAATTACTTCGCTTATGGTGGATGAAAGATTTATAGGACTACTACATTCATTGGCTACATTTTCTGAATCATCCAAGTCAAACACACTTAACCATGACCGATTATGAACAACCGACTTATTATTTAATACTTCATTACACGGTTTTACTTTTACAACTTGTTTCAGATGAATATTAAAAGTTTTCAGGAAATCGCGTCCCAAGATCAGCGGTACTATCATAACATCGTCCGGGAGAACTAAGAGAAATAATTGTTTAATTTCATTTCTAAACTTAATGAAACATTTTACCGTACCGTACGCGTATAATTTTGTTCGTCCAATTCCGACGTATTTGGTTGGTTTCAATTGGTTTGCTATCTTAATATTACTTGGGATGATCGACCGCTGAACAAGGTTAATAGCGCTACCGGTATCAAATAAAGAAGAACAATAGGTATATTTCGTGTGTTTACTTAGACCATTGCAGAAGGCAACACTTACCACTTGCATGGCGCTGATGGCACCAGCAGTTTCTTCATCACTATCGTCTTTTAACATCTGAGAGACAGCGGCGACAATCCTCTGGTGTTTCCTTTGCGGCTTTGGGCAGCTGTGGTGGTAGTGACCGATCTCACCGCAGATGAAGCAGGAATTTGCTGGTCTCGGTGGTTTTGGGCAGCTACTTTTATAGTGCCCGAATTGACTACAGTTGTAGCATCTTACCGCGGATAGTTCCTTCGGTTGGACAGCGGTGTGTGACTTCGGGACGATGACTTCTTTGACAGCGGTTGACTTCTGGCGTGCTATGCTAACTTCTCGTTTGTGTTCGTAGCGATCCAATTTTGACAGCAATTCGGGAAGACTTTGGTAGTCGTTGATCAATGTGATGTTACTGCTTTCGTCGTTGAAACCATCGATGATGAAAGTAAGTAGTTCTGTTTCAGGGACATCGATTTTTGCGGCCACGGACTTCATGGCAATTACGTATTCCAAGCATGTCTCTCCAGGTTTTATTTTGCGGTTTTCCATCTGGCGATAGACATCTTGGTGTGTGACTTGTTGTCCAAACGTTTCGATCAACGAACATTTTATTTGCTGATAATTGACGACGCCTAGTGTACCAAGAAAGTCTTTGGCCGTCTCCTTCAGCAGACGACGCACCCCCAAACACATCTCATCCGACGTGAACGAGCGTGCCGTTGTGTACTGCTCGTACTCATCGAACCACTTGCGTATGTCGTACTCGTTCTTCCCAGTGAAAATGTTTAACGCATGCTCCAGATGCTCGAAATTTGCAGGACGGTGGCCCTGTTGGTCGGCACTCCGCGTTGCGTCAGTTTGCATAGCACTTATTTGCTGTTGTAGCAACAGGACTTCACGTTTCATCTGGAGGATTTTCAATAGGGCTTCCAACTGGCAAGTCTGCTCGTGTGCACCTACGGTGTTTTCTTGCTGTGGAAACTGTCGGGTTCCGCTTTCTGGGTCAGCTTCTTCGTCGATTGTTGGCTGTTGCCGAGTCTCCTGGTTTTCTGGGACCTCATTGGACGTTATCTGGTCATATAGTGGGCGCAGTTGCGCAATTGTTGCACTCGAAGGGAATGAGGTATCAGCAGCATGTAACGCATCCATCATCATTTGCCTTGTAATTTTATTATTGGCCATTTCCTTGTAGAATAATTATTCTTCCACAAAACTTATTTTATTTTTAAACACTTTGGTATTTTTCTAGGTTGAACCCCACATCTGAGATTTAAACTCAACAAAGATTTCTTTTATTTTCAACGATTAACCAAGGTTACGCTTACAAAATATTTTACACGTCCTCCTCGTCTCAGCGCCACAAGATGGATGATTCTCTCTTCCGCCTTCTTCGTGTTTTTCCTTTTTTTCTCGCTGCTGTCTCTCGTTCACCTTTTTTCCGCTGAGGGCGCATCACTCGCTAAAGTGTAAAGGTTCTACTACATTGAAAATTGGGAAAAGTATAAAGGTCTTATCACATTACAATACATTATTAGATTACAATCTGCAACGAAATGGAAACGTCAGATGTGAGTTTCCAATTTATTCCGCTCCGAGCCACGAGAGCTAGCGCTTATGTTGGAACCAACGCGAAGTTGTCTACTAGCAGTCCATATATTCTTGGCTGGACACACCGTCGGATATACCCAAATAGAGAGGAATAATCACACTTGTGATTAGTGAACCGAAACCATAGACAAACCATACTGAGACCCCCAAATCACAATCCTCTTGCCGCTGGCCCCCTCAGTTTTTTTTTTCAAATTCGCCATTTTGTTTTCCTATCGGTGTTATGTCAAAAAAGAATCCGTGTGACATGCAAAAACATACAAAAAATGCAAAAATAAATGCTGCCAACCTCGGCAACCGTGGGGAAATGTGAAAGAGTTCGGGAATACCACAATTTTTCATTACTGAACGCCATTGGTTAGTTATTATAAATTGTTAAAAGGCGAATAATTTGATTTGTTTGGTTAGTAAAACTATTTAAAGTTGATGTTCTATATACTAGAAACATATTAGGACAAACATGGTTGTGTATTTTCCGCTTTTGGATATCATTAACTTCGATTTCGTGTGTAAATTTTTCTTAAATAATGAAGAAAATTTGCTCAAAATGTTTTCATTTTCCCTCAACCAATCTACATTGTTAATTTTTTATGAACATTTTAAGCAAATGTGCACTTATTCCTTAAAAAAAATATTATCCACACGTAACGAACAATTTCAAATTAAACGGATAAAATTCTATGAACTCTGCCAGCAACTTTGCCCACAGCGGAAGTGTCTCATATCTCCTGGTAGTGTGTTGGTGAGCAGAATTTTTGAAGTTTCGTGACATTTGTCAATACGATTTTCTATGTAAGAATACAAGCGCACCAAACGTGAACACTCCATAAAAATATAGCTTGTAGGCTTAGTAACGGGAAATCGGCCGGAGTTGGTGGTCTTGTTATTGTCTCTGGCCGAAACATTTGGTTGGTGGTGGTGGCTGGTCGGTAGGTAGCAAATAAAGGGATAAAAACATCATTTGGGCACAATGAGGCTTCGTTCTTTCAAGCATGAGTAGTTTCTTTGAAAAAGAAATGATGACAAATTTTAGGAATTTCGTTCGTATGAAATGCAAATCTGGATATTTGCACTTATAAACGATTTTGTTCGCTTTCCTTTTTATGATGAAATGACGGTTGATCTTTTATTTTAGATTTGAAAATTCATTCTTGTAGATAAATATGTGAACGCCAATGGAATTTATTTCTAGTTAACCTTTTTGACGTATTTCTGTTAGCTATGAATTCATGACCAACAATTTAATGATATAATATCTACAATTAATGAGCAAAAACTGCGGATGTTAATGTCACTTTCCAAATATGCAAAAGGAGATAAAATTGACGGCCTTGATTTACAGGTGGCTTTGGTCGGGTAAATTTTAGGGTGGATGGGCTAAGGATCTTTTATTGGATTGTTTTTTATCCTCATATAGCTACACTGAAAATAAAATACCTGGTAATATTTATTAACAAAATTCGATTGTTAAATTTCAACAAAATTAGTTTTCAATTTGAACGATATTTTGTCTAACGGATAAAACATTTACTACAAAACTACTTTGTCAGATAAACAAAACAGAATTTTCAATTTAATAAATCGATATTGTATCAATTGAGCAATTTATTTGTTGAATCAACAAATTTAAATTATGGAACTGAGATAATATGACAAAATGACAAACAATTTTGATGGTATTAAAAACTTTTTTTTTTTAATTTAACAAAAATATAATTGATAAATTTCTTCGCAAAATCAACAGCATTTTAGTAAATTTAACAAAAACAGTTCATACGCGCAATAAACGATAAACAATAAAATTCGGTACTTATATTAGGTAGATATACTATTTAAAACACCAGCAAAATAAGATTACTCACGATACTAATCCTTTTTGTTTTTTTTTAATATTTCTGACAAACTGTCGCACAAAGTAGGTAGGCAATTTTTTTATTAGTAATTAATTTGGTATTCTTTTTGAATTCGTTTTTATTTTTTTTTTTCATTAAATTCATATATGCACATACTCCTACTGGGTAATAATTCTTCTATCGTATTATTTTCTTTTAATTCTATCGAACTATTCAAATTAAACTCAAATTAAAATACATATAACATACTTTCAGAAAATAGGTAGGCAGGCAATATTATTTATTTTGTTGAATAGGTAAGTAATTCCCAGTATTTGTCAGTTATACGGGAACAGTATAAATGAAATCAGGTTTTTATGCACTCCAAATATTACCGACTCATTGGTTTATTCGAAAAATAAGACAGACTGTCTTGGTAATTCGGAAAAACCTAAATAAGGTCCTCATTGTTATCAATAATAAAAAGAAAAATTACGAATAGGGTTGTATATAAAAAAAGAATGGTGTTTTTGTCCAAATTAAAAAAGAGAAACCAACACAAAAGTCTGTGCAAAAAAAATAATTAAAACTAACCATCTTCTACCTGCATTCGAAATTATGCTTTTGCTTCTGCCAAAAGTAAAAAAAAGGAAGGAATTTATAAATGAACTACCTCACAATTCTTTCGAAAACCTTATCCCATTCAAATTCAATAAAATTAATTTGGGTTTTGCTAGATTTTGTAAAAATGTTAATTTATGGAGAAATCCTATAAAGTTTAGTTGACATTTTTTCGATTTTAAGATTTATGGCTCCATATAAAAATGCACTAGTATAAAAAAACATATAATATGCGGTTGGCCGGTGACACTTATTTGGCGAATTGTCCGGTTTTTTAGAATCATTATTTGAATTCAGTAAATGAAGTATTTTGGAACGAGTCTTTATTTAAATAAAGAAGTGTGAAAAATAACGTGGAAGATAGGTGAAAATTAATACCAATTTAAAAACTTTCAGAAATGAAGACCTAACCACTCGTACGGCGTACATTATGAACTTCTGTAAGCCCATTCTCTGCATATAACTATAATCGAACAGCACTACATAAAATATGACCGAATGTCAGTTCGAACAGGCCTCCCCTGACTTGTCTGTCGCTTTGACAGACAATTATGAATTTTGAAATAACGCATTTTTCCTAACCGTCGACGAAGAGCGACGTTTTTAAGTTTTGTTCCGACTTCTCAATAAAGCTAAGTTTTGTTTGAATCAAATAATATATTTATTTCGAATTAGTTTTCATCTCAGAAAGGAGATTCTGCCAAAAATTTTCAGTATGTCTGAAAAGGAGGAAAATCGCGTTGATGCTTTGGTCGAAGAGGTTGGCAAATTAAGGCTACTGGTAGAGAGTCTGGTGGCGGGACTGAGAAATACGGCGGCTGCTCAAGAATCCAGACCGGATGAATTTCAATCCCTGCAAGGCACTTTGCAAGAAATTCCACAATCAACAAGGTATTTTCCAACGGAAGCAGCGAACGAGAAAAGTGGATTGAATTCATCTGTCGTTCATGACGGTCAAGTGACCCAGGAAAATATTTTACTGAAATATTTTACCACAGTCACATTTCGCGGATAATGGTATCCACACTTCGTCGCACGTCAATGCACGTATATGCAGGAGGGTATGCTGCCCCTACGACGACGCACAGGAATATGCCAGTGTTGCTGCAGAAGACAGCTTAGATTATATAGAAGTATATATATGTTGTTGAAGTATAAAATATTGAAATGTTAATACTTAAATTGAATTACAATGGCATTACTAGCATCTCAGTTAAAATTGAAACTTGGTACTAAAGAGATGCCAAGATAGAAGAGTACCTATTTTACAGTAGGAAAATTAGTCTTTGTTCTCGAGGGAGTCGGAAAACGTTGTACAGTGCAGACGTACAAATAATTGAAATAATTAAATTGATAACGTTTGAGAAAAAGGTCGTTTTGATTTTCTTTGTTTAAATAAGTCTCGTGAAAAGCAAAAATTAAATTTACCCTGTCGTCGACGAGAAGTTAACCCGACGCATAGCAAGGAACTTTCTGTAAACTAGCAGAAAAGACATTGGTGCCGAAACCCGTGAATAATTCGTATTCCCATCATATAATCAACCGCCATCCCTACCAAGTGCTGAGAATAATTCGAGCTACACAAATATCCATCACCAAACAATCCATGGTAACATTTTATTAATATATGTATTAATAGTTTCACTGATTGCAGAGCGCTAGCGAAATTTCTAAGCCATCAGTAGAAAGAAAAGCTTTACATCGTCCGACGTAGTGGACTTCAAACATCAAAGCAGAAGAGGGAAACGACCGCTATACAGAGAGGAAATTAATTCGGAAGAGCTTGTTTCATCGCACTCAACGAATAATCATCACTCAACTCACCTCGCAGCAGCCCAGGAAAAGCTTCTGGACCATAAGGTGAATTTTTATTTTTTTATTTTTTACTTGCTCTATTTGTTTGTGGTGAAAAAAGTCTTGCTGCTGGAAATTTGTTGCGTGATAGTTTGTTGCGAAACTTTGGGGAATCGGTTTAGACTTGCTTGACAAACTTAAAGAATCGTTGCTGCTGCTAGGAAAAGTTACCATCGAACATTATTGTTGTTGGAGATTCAAGGGCGTGTTGTTGTTTTTGCTGCATTTGCTGTTGACGAGTCAATGTCATCGAACATAGTTATTGGAATTACAAAGGAAATTTTTGTTGTTGTTACTGATTTCACAATCAATCGGATTGCAAATTATAGTATCTCACGTTTCCGTATTGTGACTGATTTATCGAGTGTCGAGGCCGCTAATTATTATCAATACGATGCTAGTAGACGTACAGGAAGAACTTGTTGATAGACAGCAAGTACAGGTCGAGAATGCTAGCAGTTCGAATAAAACCTTATCGGAGTTGAAAGTGTTGAGAGGTACTACGAAGACTAGTCTGGGAAGAATTAAATCTCTCATAGCAGAAAAGGGCGATTCACTGAGCTAGAGTGTAGATTAGGCATACTTGAGTCGTATTTCAAGCAAATATTAAACGTTCAGACAGCCATTGAAAGGTTTAATATTGCGAACGATGTTGCGGCGAATTACAACTTTCGAGATGAAGTGGAAGATATTTACGTGAGCACAAAGTCGGCAATATTGGGCCTTTTGTCAGCGGCGAGACAAAATACTACAGCTGTCGGAGGTGAAATGTTAAATACCACTTATTTTCAACATTAAGCACTCATGTTCTAAGCTGATAAAGCTTCCAACTTTCTCCGGAAAATTCTCCGAGTACCCCAATTTTATTGGTTTATTTAAAAATTTGGTGGATAAAGATGACAGCCTTGACAACTTGCAAAAATTCAATTACCTTCGTCGTTGTCTTTCGGGTGCAGCTTTGGGTGCCGTCAAGGAGTTTGACATGATAGGCACTAATTACCGTAAGGCATTAGAACGAAGAAAAGCGCTTTGATAATAAAAGTCTCATATTTCAAGAGCACATAAATTTATTGTTGGGAATCCCAAAAATCAACAAGGTTTTTGCATTTTCGTTGAGAAATTTAGAGGATAGTTTTAATACTCATTTGACGGCAATGCTCTCGATTGGCAATTATAAAGATATTACCAATGCCATTTTGATTTCGCTAGCGTTAGATCGAGTTGATGCAAAAACTCAGGCCAAATGGCAGGATTCCATTGACTACAGTAAATTGCCGGTTTGGCAGGATTTTACGGTAGTGTTAGACCGTCGTTGTAAGAATCTAGAAGCAAAGGAATCGAAATTGCTTACCTTGGAAGGTGCGTTCAAGACTAGTTCGAGATCGGATCAACAACCACGTACTAGGAACGATAGAAGCAGATCAAACAGAAATGTTAGGGGCACTTCGTTAGCCGCACAACGTGTGCAGTGTGAATACTGTCAGGCTGATAACCATGTTGTAGATTCTTGTTCAGAATTTCGAAATTTGTCGGTTGCCAGAAGGTTCCAGGAAGTAAAGAAATTGGTCCTGTGTAGAATTTGTTTGGAAAAGGGGCATTCGGTTCGTCGTTGTACAAAGTCGAAATGCAGTATCTGCACGTTACCACATCATAGGCTCTTACACAGATTTTCTGCGAATAGTGAAACTACATACTAGCGATGCAATTGCCGAACAAGGATCTGAAAATCCCGCAGTTCTCCTTGGCAGTTCTAGCAATCAGGTAGTTTTAGCGACGGCTGAAATACTGATTAAAGACACTTTCGGTAGATATCAGCCAGCTCGTGCCTTATTGGATTCGGCATCTCAGCTTAATTTTATTACGGAAGGAATGGCACAAAGGCTTAAATTAGTCAAAGCAAGAACCGAATTGCAAGTTAGTGGAATAGGAAACGAAGTTTCGCCTCTGTACCTAGATCTGAAGTATGTTTGATAGGAAGTCAGGACATTCAAGATGACACAAACCTTCATGATCTTGTGGCAAAGTTTTGGGAAATAGAAAACGTTGATATAGGAGTCAAATTGCTAAACCCTGAGGAAGAAAGGTGTGAAAAACACTTTCTAACAACCGTGAAACGGAGTAATAGTGGTCGATTTGTTGTTAGGCTACCCTTCAAAGAGGATCCTTCGATATTAGGAGAATCGTTTGAGATAGCGAAGAGGAGATTTATGTCTCTAGAAAGAAGATTAGAGAAAAATTGCGAAATTCGAAAGCAATATATTGAATTCATGAATGAATATGAACGGCTAGGACACATGGAGGGAGTAAAAAGGGAAGAGATGAGAAATGTGTGCTACTTTTGTCCTCATCAATACGTCCTTCTACCCGAATCTTCATCCACTAAACTGAGGGTCGTATTTGATTGTAGCGCTCGGACATCCACGGGTACATCCCTTAACGACATATTGTTGAAAGGTCCTGCAACACAGGATGATCTTTTTTCAATAATTTTACGCTATCGGTGTTATAAATTCGCCTTAACAGCCGATATATCGAAAATGTGCCGCCAGATACTTATGGATTCAAGGGATCGTAAGTATCAATGCGTACGCAGATGCAGGCAGACCACTGAAAGTTCACCAACTGAACACAGTCACGTATGGTACTACGTCTGCTCCCTATCAAGCTACTCGCTGTTTGAAAATGTTGTCAGACGAAGGCTCGTTGAAGTTTCCATTAGGCTCAAAGGTTCTACAAGAGGATTTTTATATGGATGACCTTATAAGTGGAGGAGATTCGTCTGAAGAAATTAGAAGGATTTATGAAGAAGTTAGGTCGTTGCTATTGAGTGCCGGATTTGAACTCAGAAAATGGTGGACAAATGAGGAAATATTGTTGAAGGAAATTCCGGAAGCAGATAGGGAAAAACCCTTAAGAATTAATGATTCTGATATTGTTAAAACCCTTGGTATAAAGTGGAATCCATCTACCGACAATCTCCAATATGTTTTGCCGGAATTCCCACTAAAATCCAAAATAACGAAACGCATAATCCTATCGGAGTTATCGATGTTGTTCGATCCTTTAGGCCGGATCAACCCTGTCATCGTTAAGGGAAAAATCTTGTTGCAAAGTTTATGGGTCAAAAAGAGTGATTGGGATGAGTCGGTTCAGTCTAGGATCCATAGCGAATGGCAGATTTTCCGGTCTCGCTTAAAAGAAGTGGAGTCTGTTAAGGTTCCTAGATATGTTCTAAGGTCAAGACCAAAGTTGGTTCAAATCCACGGATTTTCCGACGCATCGCTACAGGCATATGGCTGTTGCGTGTTTTTAAGGACATTAGATGAAAACGGTGAAGTCAGTTGCCATTTGGTGACTGCGAAATCAAAAGTAGCACATATTAAAACGCAGAGTCTACCTAGATTAGAGCTGTGTGCCGCGGAGATGTTGGCGTCGTTGGTAGCGAAAATCCTTCCCAATTTTTGCCATATCGTAGATGAGGTGTATCTGTGGACAGATTCTGAAATTGTCCTATGCTGGCTTTCGGCGCATCCATCAATCTGGGAGGTATTTATAACTAATAGAATATCGAAAATACAAACTAGATTAACCCAAGCGATTTGGAAACATGTAAGCTCGAAACAGAATCCAGCAGATATTATATCGAGAGGGGCTTTCGCACAGGAGCTTGTCGATAGTATCTGGTTCACTGGGCCTAAGTTTATTTATCTTCCGGAAGAATGTTGGCCAGAGAAAAAGGATTGCTCGCGGATAGACGAAGACACGCCTGGGAGACGAAAGGGACAAGTAACACGCGGGAACAGTAAATGCAGATTGGGCAAATAATTATCTCGGTTTTAGTGATGTCCAAAAAACGCTTCGTGTTATTGCTGTAGTGCTAAAGGCCATCAGCATAATGCGAAGGAACAAATTGAAAGAGGAAAGAAGGGAGCTGAATTTGTGTACTGAAGAAAAGAGGAGTTCGAACATGATCACATCGGCGATGGAGTTGGAAGAAGCCTTATTAAGGATAATTAGGCATATACAAAAAGGGAGTTTCAAAGATCAATTGGAAATGAAGCAAATGATCAGCCCTGCGAGTTGCGTCAAAAATTTAAATCCCTTCCTTGACGATAGCTCTTTAAAGCTCCTCCGAGTTGGTGGGCGTCTGCAGAATGCAGACATTCCCTATGTCGTTAAATATCCTATCCTCCTTCCCAAATTCCAACCCTTTGTTAAATATCTTTTTGTCTATTTTCATAGAAGGAACTACCATGCTGGATCACAAGCATTAGTTGGCATAATTAGACAGCGCTTCTGGGTGATAGATGCGCGAAGGCTCGCCAAGAAGGTCGTAGATAGTTGTCTACATTGCTTTAGATACAAAACCAAAGATGATGAGCCAGATCATGGGGCAGATCATGCAGATAGAGTCCAACCTGCCAGGCCGTTCCAGAAGACCGGTGTCGATTTTTGTGGGCCATTCAAAAACACTCTTAAACGTCGAGGGCTACGAACATGCAAGTCTTACGTTGCAGTTTTTGTGTGCTTCGCAGTTAAAGCAGTCCATTTGGAAGTAGTTTCGGACTTATCTACGGAAGGGTTTATAGCGGCGCTCAAGAGGTTCGTCACGCAAAGGGGTTTGTGCCAAGATCTGTACTGCGATAATGGTACCAACTTCGTGGGGGGCCGCAATGAATTAAATGCATTAAAGCAGCACTTTTTGGAGCAACAGACTCAAACAGGGTGTTCTGCAGAAGGGATCGAGTTTCATCACATTCCTCCTAGAGCGCCTCATTTCGGAGGCTTATGGGAGGCTGCTGCGAAATCAGCCAAGAATCACCTCTACAGAACGGCTAGTGAGGCCTGTTTGATGTTCGAGGAGTTGGCAACAGTGGTGGCAGAGATAGAAGCCGTTTTAAATTCTCGGCCCATATGCCTGATGTCTAGTGATCCTAGCGATGAGCAGGTGCTTACTCCAGGACATTTCTTGATTGGGGCGCCGCTTAACGCAATAGCTGAACCCTTGGTTACCGACTGCAAGGCGTCTTCGTTAAACAGGTGGCGGTTACTGTCGCAAATCAAATAGCACTTCTGGAATCGTTGGTCGAAAGAGTATCTGTTGGAGCTGCAACTGCTGTTGGCAAACTTCGTCAGCAAATATCCAAATCCACGCGGTTGTATCGTATGTGATGCCTACGAGTGTATTTCCTATAAATACATCCAACATCCATTACATATACATATACATATTCCCTTTACACCCATATAATATTATAACACTTAGGTTATTCGTACTACTGTGCGTACGACTTAAATTCATTCTTTTATCAACCCGCAAGCGAGCCTGCTGTGCTACGCATAGTGTGCCAGCAAAATAAATTTGGGTTTTTTATGAGCAAAGCAAAGCAAAGAAGTAGCCAGCCCAGACGGCGGCACCCACACACACCGAGCCAGTAAAATCGCCAGCTGCCAGATGGTAAAAGTATATCGCAGGATAGGGTAAGCGTGCGAGTGAGCGAGACAGACAGTGTGCAATGTAAGCCAGTCGAGTTTGGAGAGTTGTGGTGAGTTGTGTGTGCTAGTGCCATACGCAAGAGCAACTGATAATATTTTTCCTTGGTGTTCAATAAAAATTCTCTTTATATTAACATGAGTGTGCAAGTTTAATACTCAATATGGGTATTTATACATAGTGCAAGTGGACGAAGAATAAGGGTGGTTTTTGACAAGCGAACGAGCACAGTGTTTTTCCTCTTTTTTATGACGGGAGTGTGTAGGTATGGATTTTATTTTTTTCTTGTAGAGTAGGTAGGAAAGAGTTGTTTTGTTTTTGCCGGCATAGGTATGTGCAAGTGGAGAGTGTACAGTGTACAGTGTAGTTGTCATGATTCGTGTTAGAACATGCATAACGTAGCCAGCAACAGACAGTGATACACACAAGCGAAGTAATACTCGTCGATGTGTAAGCAAGGCATTTTCTGTGTTTTATTTTTGTACAAACACAAGGGCAAGTTATACAGTATGGCATGCGCATGTCAAAGTAGGTAGGAAGATAGTGCTTACAGCGGAAAGTCCGAATATTCACAAGAGATGAAATTCGATGAACAATGATAGTAAGTGCAAGTGGGAAAGTGTGTCTGCAGACAGATAGTGTGCTATAGTATAGACAGTTGAGCAAGTAGACAGAGCAGTGCAAGTATATAGTGGTGAATTTAAAAAGAAATTCATGAGTTGTGGTCAGATAGGTAGTGTGCCAGTACAGATAGCTAAACAAGTAGAGAGAGTAGAGCAACTAGTGTTTATTTGTGTTTACGTTCGTTATCCATGGATACCCAAAGCAAAATAAAATTTGTTATCAAAAAGCATTTGATTAAGAGCCAGCATAATAAAGTAATAATAACATTTCCTACAGCAGTGCCAGTGCGACATTTAACTAATTATTAGTTCTGCCTTTTTTGGTGTTATTTTCCTTTTTTTTCTCGTTTTCATTTTTCCTTTTTCTTGATATTTCTTACAGACCGATAGCAAGTACGAAGGGGCATGAAGCAGTAATGGACAACATCCAGCGTTTGGCTGCTTATGTGGAAAGCGTGGAGTTCTCCCTCAATGACTGCGAGGGACTGAAAGTGCGTCTCGAGCGGCTTGATGATGCATGGGCTTTATTTCAGATCATATGTACATACCGAGCTGCTCGACACGATTGCCAGCAAAGAGCAAGTAAAAATGAAGAAGGCCATGGTGAAGGCAGAGTCCCTCTACTATGACACCAAGGCAGCGTTCCAACGTCGTTTCGGTATGTTGCAGCGCCAGGAGACTGCCGAACAGCTAAAGCAAGTACCGATAGTGATGCCAGCGATTCAACCACAGCCGATAGCAGTGTTAGTGCAGATGCCAGTACAGCTCCAGGATATTAACAACTCCTGGGGTGAGTTCGACGGGTCCCTTACCAAATGGCAAGGTTTCCGGGACCGCTTCGTGGCAGCCATCCACGACAGGGACAGCGTGTCGCCAGCGTTCAAATTTTCCTTTTTGAGAAAATCATTGGTCGGCAAAGCAGCACGTACCATGGGAGAGTGGCAGTTAACGGACGAGAACTACCACGCGGTTTGGGAGCGTCTCAACTAGCTGTACGACAGGAAATACTCTACCTGTCGTGAACTATTGCGCCAGTTTATATATTTGCCAGCTCTGCAAGGACATCCAAGGTCGGATGACTTGCAACAGATGTCCAATGTCACCCACGAGACATTACGCCAGCTGCGAGCCCAAGGATTGCCCACTGAGCATTGGGATATGTTCGTGGTGCACATGTTGCACGAGCGGCTGGACAGTGAAACTGGAAAGCAGTGGGAGCTCCAGCGCCAGTCCGAGACACCGACAGCCAAGCAGATGCTTGAATTCCTGGACAAGCAGCTTCAGCAAGCAGTCATCTACCGGACAGCCAGAGGTTCTGTTTGATGGGATCAGTGAGTAGCTTACAAGCAAATTGTGCTGATAGAAGCTTCAACCGATTCGAATGCGGACGTGCCAGTCAACGAAAGAGCATTGCCAGTCAGCCAGCAAAGGAACCATTTGGAGTGACGAATCCGCCAGCAAAGCCAGTTCAATAGGCCAGCGTCAACATTGCACCGCATCGTCACAAGTGCTAAGTGTGCAACGGAGAGCATCAGCTCTACAACTGCGAGCAGTTTAAAGAGTTGAACTTACGAAACAGGAAAGAGTTTGCCCAGACAAGAGGTCTCTACGAGAATTGTCTGAAGTAGGGGCATAGTGCAAGCCAGTGTTACCAGGGTGCATGTCCACGATGCCCTGGGGGACAGCAGCATAACAGCGTTTTATGCCCTTCTCGGGACATAAATAAGCCAGCCGTCGTCATGAGGGTCAAAACTACAGCCAGAAAGCGCAAGTATCATGAAGAATGACTAGAGTAGAAAGCGAGCAAGGGCCGAAAGACAGCCAGTATAGATAGCGCCTTTATTACATAAGAGGAAACAGCAAATTTCTTTCTACTCCTTCCCAAGTTTTAAAGCGAGTGCGACAGCGGCACTACTGCCAACAGTGACCGTGAGAGTTCAGTCAAATGACATTTTCTCTGGATCAGTGCGTGTCATTCGAGAGCACAACCAAATCTTATGTTGAATGATATTATTCAATCGCTTCACATTGAAGTATCGTCTACAGAAAGGTGAGTTATCGGAATCAATGGCAATCCCATTCGATCACGAAAGCAAGCGATAGTCCGAATAGTGCCCTGGTTTTCGTACAACGCATACATAGAGGATGAATTTTGGATTCTGTCAAAAGAATCGAATTGGACAGTTTATACACCGCAAGTGAATCTACAGCTGATAATTGCTAGTCGCGACAGACAGTTTGCTGATCCAGCGTATTGGAGGAGAGCTCGATTTGATATCTTGTTGGGAGTCAAATTCTTTGCGAAGATGTTGGCCAACTCGATTCCTCGAAACATACAAGGTGTTGTCTTGATAGAGATTGCCTTTGAGACAGTGGTCTTTGGTGACCATCCGTTGAATACGGACGCTGAGACAGGAAACCTTTTATCAATTGCAAAATGCATTGAGATGGACAGCATGGCCACTATGGTGCGACGACTCTGGGAAATGGATCAGGTCGGATCGCATCCAGTACGAAAGAGGAGCAAGAAGTCGAAGACAACTTCGTCCGAACAGCAGAGCGAGATGAGCAAGGTCGTTTTATTGGCACAATTCCAATGAAACCAGTCACGAAAGAGATAGGGAGTTCAATGGAGATAGCATTGATACGATTTATGTATTTGGAAAGGAAGTTAGGTAGGGAGCCAGCATTAAGGGAGAAGTACATATGTTGACTTCATGCGAGAGTATGAGGGTCTTGGGCATATGACGAAAGTGATTGGCCAGCAAAGAGCAAGCGAGCTACTATATTGTGTTCCGCATCATTGTGTAAAAAAGAAGTTAAACAAAGGGTTGTGTTCGATTTCAGTTTTCGGACTGATAAAGGGATATAGCTCAAATAAGTCCAACAGCTTGGTGGAAAGGTACAGCGAGATTTACCAGAGATAGTGATGCGTTTTCGAAGGCATCGGATAGCATTCAGTGCTGACATCAAGATGATGTTCAGACAAGTGCGAGTAGCAAGACGACAGTGGGACTTACAAAGAGTATCCTGGCGTGAGTCACCAAAGGAAGAACTGCAGTGCGAGCGGTTATGCAGTGTGCAAGGGATGCAAGTGAATTCTTTCCAAATGCAGCGAAAGCAATCGAAAGTGGCCTATACATGGATGATTGTGTATCAGGTAGTGATAGTGAACGCCAGCATGTTTTAGTAGCAAATGAAGTCGACAGGGTATTAAGGACAGCAGGTTTTGAACTACGAAAGTGTGAAGATATTACAAAGCGAAAGATATTGAGTTGTGTAGCTCAATTAAACAAATGGGCACCTATATAGCGCCAGTGACAGTATTGGGGAAAAATTTAATTCAAGATAGGTGACGATTGGGTCTCTATGGGACTAGGAGGTGCCAGTAGAAATCAGGGCTAGATGGAAAGTGCTGTGGAAAGAGATACAGGTAGAAAGGGGAAAATCCAAATTTATGGTTTTTCGGATGCTTCGATGACAGTATATGTGCGAGTAGAGCAAGTGAATGGACAGACAATGAGCAAGTTTGGAACTTGCAGCGGCTGAGTTGCTGAGCGGTCTGCTAGTTGATCATACATGTCGGTACGAAAGGCAGTCCAGCTGACGTATTCAGTCGAGGAGTAATGCCAGCAGAGTTGATAAAAAGCGAGTTATGGTTATACGGGCCAGCCTGACTGACTTCAGCGGGAAGTAAATGGCCAGTGAATCCGATAGTAAACAAAGTGCCAGCAGTTGCATCAGAAGAGATGCATGTATGTATAGTGATGAATTTCATGGAAAGTCTTAGCATATGGATGCCGAGCCAGCAAGTTGGATAGGATAGTTTCAATCGCCGGGTATGCCGACAGCCTGGAAAAGGGTTTGCCCATCCTCGGCTATGTATTTCGTTTCATGAATACTTTAAGAGCGAAGCGACGAAAGATTACGGCCAAAGAGTGAATCTACATCCGTTGCACTGCAAGTATGCGAAAGGGTACCTGCCATTCAGTATTTAATTCGAAAGTCACAAGAAGATAGTTATAAGAAAGATGTTTCTGCAATTCGAAACAATGGACAGCTACCCGAAGCCAGCAAATTCGAATCTCTTAGACCCGTGTTCGATAGGGATGGTATCCTACGTGTCGGTGGGCGCCTTCACAAAGCAAGTGGAAAGTATAAATTGCGCCATCTAGCAATAATACCCAATGGGTCGCGGTTGGCATGGCTGGATGAGGCAGTACATACGCCAGCGATTTTGGATTCCGAAGCTGAGAAATGAGCTGAGGAACTTCTTACATAAATATGTGACTTGTGTAAGATACAATTATCGTTTTCAACAGCAACTGATGTCAGAGCTGCCAGCTGATAGGGTGCAAGTGAGAAAGCCGTTCCGGCATACAGATGCTGATTATTCAGGACCATTCACACTTAAAGTATTGGATAGAAAAGGAAAGCAGGATATCATTTCCTGATTGGTGAACCCATAGTGTTACCAATACAAATTGCGATAGTGGAGCAGTCAAATACGAAAGGGAAAGAGAAAGAAAGGCAAGCGATGTTACAGCATTTCTGGAAGAGAAAGGGAAGGTTTGCAAGTTGGACAGCTAGTATTGATTCAAAGCGAAAGTTTTGCGCCAGCACAGTGGTCAATGGGAAGAGTGTGCCAGCTTATTAAGAGCAAGGATGTTTTAGCCAGATCTGTAATCATACAAACCGAAACCGGACAGTTTGCTAGACCAGTACAGAAAGTGTGTATCCTGCCAGTCGACAAAGCAGGTCCGGAGGGCCAAGAGCAAGCGGAACAACGACAACGCCTACTGCGGAGAACCTAGAGGAAAACGAGCGTTTTCGGCGGCACTGTATCGTATGCGATGCCTACGAGTGTATTTCCTATAAATACATCCAACATACATTACATATACATATACATATTCCCTTTACACCCATATAATATTATAACACTTAGGTTATTCGTACTACTGCGCGTACGACTTAAATTCATTCTTTTATCACCCGCAAGCGAGCCAGCTGTGCTACGCATAGTGTGCCAGCAAAATAAATTTGGGTTTTTTATGAGCAAAGCTCTTTTTCCCAAAACAAAAAAATGATCAGACTTTTATTTCGATCGGAATAGTTTTTCAGCCGTTTAATTTTTCCTACGATACAGCGGTGGTGTTAATCTGGGATGACAAGACTCCTCCTCAACAATGGTTACTAGGAAGAGTAGCGAAACTAATAGAATCGGCAGATGGTAAGGTTAGAGTTGTCGATGTTAGGACCAAAAGAGGCATCCTGCGACGAGCTATTCATCGTTTGGCGCCATTACCAGTAGAGGATTGAAGCCATCCGAGGATACTTCAAGGCGGGCAGAATGTTACTGCAGAAGACAGCTTAGATTAAGAAGTATATATATGTTGGTGAAGTATAAAATATTGAAATGTTAATACTTAAATTGAATTACAATGGCATTACTAGCATCTCAGTTAAGATTGATGAGATGCCAAGATAGAAGAGTACCTATATTACAGTAGGAAAATTAGTCTTTGTTCTCGAGAGAGTCGGAAAACAGTCGTTGTACAGTGCAGACGCACAGATAATTGAAATAATTAAATTGATAACGTTTGAGAAAAAGATCGTTTTGATTTTCTATGTTTAAATAAGTCTCGTGAAAAGCAAAAATTAAATTTACCCTGTCGTCGACGAGAAGTTAACCCGACGCACAGCAAGGAACTTTCTGTAAACTAGCAGAAAAGACAGCCAGCAACAACCAATCCAACCTGTTTTTACCAGAAATGCGAAGCGCCGCCGCAAAGTTTCTCACCCAGAGATTCAAATGTCACAAATGTCGGAGTCATCATGGAGATTCTGCCAGAATTCGATCCGCTTTCACGAACATCTGTAAGTGGAGATCAGTTTATCAGACGTATAAATCAACTGTATACGGCGTATAACTGGCCTGAGCATGTACTGTTGCTGGCTGTTGGCGCAAACCTGAAGGGAGCAGCAAAGCTATGGCTGGATGGATATCCGGAAGTTTTCACTACGTGGCAACAGTTTGTCGATGCGTTCTTAACAAATTTTCCAATTACCATTACAGAAGCGGACATTCATCTGGAGCTCGCAACAAGTCATCGAAATAGTGACGAAAGTCTTGAGCACTACTTTCATAGGATGTGTGCCATGGGATGAAAGGGAAATGTATCAGACCAGGCGATAGTGAAGTACATAATACGGGGTGCAAGTGACAGTCAATTGCAGTTAGCACTCTCGGCACATCGCTTTAGTACATTGATAGATTTTTTAATGGCGATTCGGATGTACATAAGCAACGCACCTATGCAGAAAACACCACAAACTCAGCGACCGAAATTGGAGGCATCGAAACCAATTGCTAACACACCACGTGAACAAAATTCTGTGCGCTGTTATAATTGCCATGAGAGGGCAGCCTCAAAGAAGGGATAGATGCAACCAGTGTAATCGTATTGGACATAAGTCGGAGGAATGCCCGAAGTTACTAAACTCAAGGAATGTAAATCATATGTCAGAACGCGAGTTGCTTACTCCTATGGATTTAGAGAAAATAACGAAGTCTGTTAGAAAATAACGAAGTCTGTTATTATCAAAGACCAACGTGAATTCGTGGCTCTTGTGGATCCTGGAAGTTCCACTACACTTATTAAGAAATCCGTTGCCCAGAATATAACACAAATTCTTCCCTGCCGTAAACTTATTTTAGAGGGTTTTGCTGGTGGTCAGTACTTGTGTGACTCGAAGAT
This sequence comes from Cheilosia variabilis, assembly GCA_951230905.1. NCBI lineage: Eukaryota > Metazoa > Arthropoda > Insecta > Diptera > Syrphidae > Cheilosia > Cheilosia variabilis. The sequence continues at coordinate 84,649,547 of OX579676.1, forward strand.
TGTCTGCGAACTTAACATGGAGGACACAAATATGATGCAACAATTCACGTAGTAGATGACGACAAACTTAACGACGAGTTTTTACTTGGATTGGACATACTTTGCCGAAGCGACAGCCGTCTAGTGATTGAGAGAGGGGTCTGTCGCGTAGAAAAGGCAAATTCCAATATAGAATCAAAGTTAAATAATAACAGTGATAAGCTACAATATGTACTATCCAATTACTCTTCTTGCTTTGCGGATAAATTAAGTGATCTTGGAAACTGCGAATTTTCCAAGATGACTATCATATTGACTACGAACGAACCCGTCTTTATGAAGCCGTATCGCATTCCGTTTGCGAAGAGGGATAAAGTTAGCGTTATAATTTCCGAGCTTTTGGAAAATGGAATTATTCGTAATAGTAATTCTCCGTATGCGTCTCCAATCGTCTTGGTGGGTAAGAAGAATGGCGAGGATAGGTTATGTGTCTACTACAGAGGACTGAATGCTGTGACTGTGAAGCAAGGATTTCCAATGCCGGTGATCGATGAGTTGCTGTCTCCACTGGCTGGAAATAAATATTTTACAACACTTGATTTGCTCTCGGGATACCACCAAATCGAGATAGAGGAGGATTCAAAGAAGTATACCGCTTTTGTCACTCACGAAGGCCTTTATGAATATAACCATATTCCGTTTGGGTTAGTCAACGCGCCTGGTGTTTTTCAAAGGATAATCAACCAGCTTATATCCAAAATGGAAAAGGGAGAGGCACTGGCATATTTAGACGACATCGTCATACCAAGTGAAACTATCGAACAGGGATTATATCGGCTCGAGAAAATGTTGCAGATTTTTGAGAAAACTGGATTAACACTGCGGTTGGGTAAGTGCACATTTCTTGCAACCGAAGTAGTTTTCTTAGGCCATCGAATTAATTCGATGGGTATACGACAGGATGTAGATAAGCTGGCATCAATTTCAGATTTTCCACCACTTAAAAATGTTCACGATGTCCGCCGTTTTATCGGACTAAGCGGTTTCTTCCGTAAATTAGTGCAGGGCTACCCCACTGTAGCCCAGCCGTTAACACAGCTTTTGAGGCAAGAACAACCGTTCAAGTGGGAAAAGGAACAGATCGATGCATTTGCTACACTAAAATCTTTGCTTACAACTGCACCAGTGCTGGATATCTTCGATTCAAAATGTCATCACGAAGTGCATACTGACGCCAGCAGTGTTGGTCTAGCGGGAATCCTGATGCAGTCCAGAGACATGAAGTCTTTTCGACCGGTATTTTATTTTAGTCGTTGTACAACTACCGCCGAACGCATCTACCACAGTCATGAGCTAGAGGTACTGGCCATTGTTGAATCGCTGGAACGGTTTAAGATTTATCTTCTTGGAAGAACGTTTAAGGTTGTGACCGACTGTGCTGCTGTAACTACGACTAAGCTTAAGAAATAGCTTGTTCCACGAATAGCCAGGTGGTGGCTCAAGCTCCAAGAATTTGATTTTCTACTTGAACATCGAAGCGCCGACCGAATGAAACATGTTGATGCGCTAAGTCGGGCACCATATGAACAACCTTCTGGCATCGATGTCGTGCGAAGTAGTATTCAGCGCATTGACGTAGCAACCAGCGACTGGGTTTTGGCAATGCAGTTAAATGACGGAAAGTTATCCGATATTTTGGTTGTTATAAAAGGGAACGTAGGCCATAACCAAGCGCACCACATACGAAAGGACTACGCTGAGGTGAATGGCCGCATCTATAGAAATACGGTTGAAGGCAAGCGGCTAGTTGTACCAAAGTCTATCCGCTGGCGTATTGTTCAATATTGCCACGATGATTGTGGGCATTTTGGATTGGATAAAACCATAGAACGCATTCAACGTCATTTCTGGTTCTCCAGAATGCGTTCGTATGTCAAAGGCTATATTTGTTCATGCTTATCATGTGCGTACAACAAGCTGCGTGGAGGGAAAGCAGAGAACTGCACGTTGAAGATATAGTTCCTATACCTTTTAGAACTCTACACATTGACCATCATTTGGCCCGTTTATTTGCAGCCGTAAAGGAAACTCATATATTGCAGCTATATCCGACTCCTTCAGTAAATACTTGGTAGTGAAGGCCACCCGAACTACAAAGACACAACCGTTTCTCAATATAATCAATGAGCTGACCGCTTACTTCGGACTACCACACGGATCGTTACAGACCGAGGAACAAGTTTTACTTCAAGGACCTTCGCGGAATACTGTAGGAAGCTAAATATACGGCATGTTCAAACTGCCGTGAGGACACCGCGTGCAAATGGCCAAGTCGAAAGGGCAAACCGGAACATTTTCAATTACTTGCGAACATCCACTGAAGATGACACTGATTGGGACCTTAACCTGCGAAATCTTCAATGGACGGTGAACTGACAACGAAACGCAACTACCGGATACAGTCCCAATGAACTAATTTTCGGGTTTAACCTACGAGACATACAATCGAATATACTCATCGACGCTGTGACCGATGACCAAGATGATCCTCTGGAAGAAACCATCTACGAAAAGCGGAGCGGTGCTCGCGAAAATATTATGAAAGCACGAAGTGATTGGAAGCAGCGTTACGACAAAGAGCATTAGTTACCACAAACGTACAACGAAGGAGATCTAGTGCTGATCGAAAACGAACCAGCCGCGACTGGGCAATCACGAAAACTAGAGCCGAAGGATAAAGGCCCTTATATTATTGGAAAGGTTTTGGGACGTGACCGCTATGTTATCAAGAGTGTTCCAGGCCTCAAAAGAAGCGGACGGGAATTTGATTCTGTTTATGCGGCGGACAAGATAAAACCCTGGTGTTCGCTGGTTCCCGATTTGGATGGTATCGAAGATGACGACGTTGATGACATCAGCACTACAGATGATTCAGGAGATGTCACCAACGAATACGACCAAATGAGTGCTGATGATGAAGACCCCATCGAGGAAGATTATGGAACAGGATTGGCCGAGCTGTAAGCCCATTCTCTGCATAAAACTATAAACGAACAGCACTACATAAAATATGACCGAATGTCAGTTCGAACAGGCCTCCCCTGACTTATCTGTCACTTTGACAGACAATTATGAATTTTGAAATAACGCATTTTTCCTAACCGTCGATGAAGAGCGACGCTTTTAAGTTTTGTTCCGACTTATCAATAAAGCTAAGTTTTGTTTGAATCAAATAATATATTTATTTCGAATTAGTTTTCACTTCATCGTAGTTTTGTAACAGTAACTGACTGTTTCTAACTTCATATTTCGAAAAAAAGTTCCATACTTCTTACTAATAACTTAAAGCATACATTTCTAACAAGACCACCATAACCAATCAAATAAACCGAGTAAATCAGGTGTTATGAGTCGAGGTCAGGCCACAGAGGCATCTTTGGCATGGCGGAGGAGGACATTGGCACGCTCGCGGTTGCACGGCTAAGCTCGTCGGACGGGGTAGTTCTTGCCACCCTTCACACCAGCCACCTGCTCTTCACAAAAAAATCGTGCCAAGAAAACAAAATAAAAGGGATAGCAGAAGATCTAAAATTACTTGACAGCGGACGGACAAAAAAAATTATAGATGAAGGAGAAAAGAAGAGAAAATAGGAAAGAAGAAAAGGAAATGCTCAATAGAACCTATGCCTATACCGAGGAACAAGGATGGAAAGTCAGATGCTTTTGGACATTCCTCTTAAAAATAAACTAAACTATCCTTACTGTACCCGACACCAAAAGAACGCACTAACCTAATCTATGTACCTGAGCATCTTTCCAGCTTTCCACTTTCGCTCCTCTGTATGGGTTCGTCTAAGTCCGGAGATGTGCCCGATGTAATTGGCACAAACGCGGCCTTCCCTCCCCATGCCTTAAGTGGCACAACCTTGGTTATCTCTTTTGGCCACGAAGTCGGAGATAACCCCTTAATTCACTGGAACCAGTCAGTCGTCTGTTGTCAGTGCATGTTCGTTATGTCCTCAGTATCGATACGTCTGTCACATCTCGCGCAGCTAACCCATAGAACTTGTGGACGGACGGCCTTCCCAGCAACCCACACACCGCATCACTGAAAATCTACTCCATTGTATGATACAAAACACTTTCAAATAGGAGTTCATCAATATCAACTTTTTATTTGCGAGGCTCATAAAAGGATGCAAAAATTCGCATCTCCTGTGTTTAATTCTTAACTTAAACTATAAAACTGGAGAAACCAAATAGAATTAAAAAAAAATTAAAACTAATGTGCTAAGCTAGTAAGATATCTATCCTTAAACCATAAAAAAATTCAATTCAATCTTAAAAACTACACTTCAAAAAAACTTAAGCAAAAAATTAAGAAAATAAAAAAAAACTTACGTAGCGATAAGGTGGTGAGGATCCCTCGTCGTCCTGCGCGCAGCACTTGGAGAAATCGTCGTCGTTTAGCACCTTGAATTGGAATTTAACTCCTATTTACGCGACCGAAAGGTTTAACTATAGGCACTTAGCTATTTCTCTAATTAATCTAATGAAAGCACCTCAATTTCTTAGATGGCAAAAAAACAAAAAAACTATCTTAAAATGTAAGTTTAAATCTAATTTAACCGCACTCGCTCACAAACTCAAAATAAAAAAATTATTTGTCTTTTGTTTGACCTCTGGGAGGGACCTTTTCTTTTTTTTCTTTTTTCTTTTATTGAAATTGTTGTTGTTGTACGTATGTAGTGTGACCTCTAACGTCCTCAGTTGGGAAACCCGTTGGGGCTTTGTCCGCCCTCACGGTTCTTGTGACCGTTGCGCAAGCCTTTACACTGCTCACCAAAATACGTGACCTCCCACGGTTCTTAGTGGGCCGCTTGTCGAAATTCTGACCTAAGAGCGGCGTTGATGCCCGTATAGGAGACGCAAATGGTGGCGAGTTTGTCGCTTGGTGGGCACAAGGAACCTAGCAGAGGTCTGGATCGTTTCTACGCCCAGTGGCCTCAATCCAGTACCTGTACAGGAGCACTCAATAAATGAATCGTCCAATTCCATAACTAGAAGAACACATACCTCTGCTTTGCGATAGGATATTCTATCCTTTTCCTTGTTGGGGAAGCCCCTTTCTAGATTGCCCGGATTATCCGCTGGCTGAAATTTCCCTATTCGATGAGAATCACACGACTACTAATTCGATTTTAGGACATTAATTTTTCTTTTTCTCACCTCACTACACTTAAATGCACCGCTTAGGATTCTTTTCCAGTGAATCAAAAAAACTTGTTCAAATATGCACTAGCCGTTTCTACTTGAAATTTGTCGATTTATGACGAAATAAACGAATTCCTGTCGCACTTTTGCTTGGCAACTCTGCTATAACCACACAGCTGTTAGTAATGACGCTTTGATTCGTAATGACCCACATATTCCTAATTAAGTAAGTGTCATTGCCCTTTCGTTCGTTTTCCTATTTCTTTCATTGAGTGCTTCTGCATTCCCCTACACATTTACAGCACAGCGCAGTTTGCATTGCAACGGATGGCGAACCATTGTGTGTGTAGGATAATTGCCTTCTCCTTCTTGCCTCTTTTCTATCCTACTTCAATGAGTGAACTCGGTTCTGATCACAGTTGCCCTAGAATCACCTTATACACTACAAATTATATATACTACACAAATTAGACCCTTCTACTTCTTACTCACTACTCTGGTTATCTATAAAGCTAACACGAAAATACGTATCACTAACATCTAACCTTATCCTAAATAACATACAATAAAATACGAGTTAACCTATAATTAAAATCCCAACGTCGACCTAATTGGTCTAAATCGATTTAATATCACATTTGCTATTGTGAATTAACCTCTGTTGACAATTCGAGACAATCTCTAGCAGAGTGGACGACAGAGGTGACAAGTGTTGTCAATGACGTGTGAGACAAGGACAAAGGTAAATGATGCAAGTAGAGCACAATTCAGGTACGAAAACACTCAACAAATGTCAAAACAAATCGACAAGCAGAAAATAAAACACGCGTTTGACACTACAGGTAATTAATCTTGTTAATTTTCAGGCAATTCCTATTTTGTATTTGCCTATTATTTCTAGGAAGATGCCCCCAACAAATCGTGGATTCGATTTATAGGATTTGAACCCAAGAAACACCGGTTTGGTGATAAAACCCAACCACCAAAGGATACGGTGGCGAGCCGGGTGTCTTTAAAGGTGTTTCTTGTGAAATCCTAGGAAGCGAGGACTAAATTCATAGATATTGGCGCAAGCGTATACCGGTGAGTGAGTTATATTGTTATCGGGGTTGTTTCTTGTCTCTACTTCTAGGCAGCTATTCGAACCAACCCCCTGTCGCTAATTATGTTGTTATTTTTGTTTTTAACCTATTCTGATACTAATTGCAGTTACACGCAACATAGGATAATCAATCTGTCCATGGAAGAAATAAATCTAATTGTCAAAATGCAGAAATTCTTCCAAAGAAAAATAAATACACATCCAACTACACACAAAGTAGGTACCTGTTCATCTCATTCATAAAAGCAACAGACGACAAACCTGACAAATTATGAAATCGAACCAAAAAGGAAGAGAAAGAATACATTACAAAACCAACCCCTCTGAAATCGGAAAGGGAAAGCATATCAGAAAACAGCAATGCAAATGTATACGCATTCATTCATTCTTCTGTGGTACTCCATGACATCAAATCGAACAATTCAAAATTCTAAAGCTGTCAGAGTAGAGAGTAGGTCTACTCAGGCGTCGCGTTGAACTTTACGATACTTACGATCTAAAGTCGATCCAACGCCTGAAGTTGTATTTTGTGTGCCAGCATATGAACGCTTTGTTTCTACATAATCTGTCACGCGTTCAACGCGATATTGTGAATTCGGCATAACATCAGTGTTGCTGACACACATATACTAGAAACGAAATGAGCATACGTGCGTGACTTTATGAATTTTTCGGGAAAACAGCATGTAGGCAGCCCCCTTTCCACTGGAATGTTATATATCTCTGTACACGATTATTTTTGGTTATAGGTTTTAATCTCTTTTTTGCGGTTTTGAGGGCTAAGTGCATTTTGTGTATACGTTCCTTGGAAATAAAAAACTATCATTTTTAAGTTATTCGTTTACGACTACGTTACCATGCCATTGGATGGGTTTAGTATTATTGCTCACTATCAGAAGTCAATTAAAAAGGCTCGGAATGATGAGACAAAGGTAACGAAATTGAGTACGCGCTTAAGATATAATATTCACGCGACAGTGTATCTAATTGTGTTGTAAATTTGCCGTGTGCAAGGTGTAAAAACTCAGTTTATGGAGCTGAGCTTCAGCTGGGTCTATAAGCGTTGAAATGACTGGCCTAACAACTTTGGATAATGTTTAAAAACTATCGCTAGGAGAGAACTTAAAAAAATTGTCAGGTCTTCAAGCTAGACCGCCATGAACAACTGCGCAGCAATAGAAATAAATCACTGAACTTTATTTCAATATCTTAGAAAGTGGGAAGCTGTGTAGCTACATTATGTTGCGTTATTATAGTTTACTAAATAACTCGCTTTCCGTTGCTCAGATTTAAAAGCATAGACAAACCATACTGTTTAAGTGTTTAAAATGTGGGTGTTCCCCTGCGAACATAGTTTTCAGTGGTTCGGGAGGTTCAGTTACAGGTGTTAACTTTACTTCTCCATTGGCAACGCACACGCTAGTAAACTCTTCTGGCCATTTTTAGCTTGACAATATGAGCAAACTTTTTCCATGTAATCTATGTACATAACTGATATTTTCATCATATTCAAATCACATTTTTCAGCTGCTGGTAGCTTTTTTTTTTTTGACATTTCAAGATTATTTGAAAATAAATTCCATTGAAAATTTGCGGTTGCTTTGCGGTAATACACTTTTAGTCTCTTTTACACACCGCTGACTTCAGCATTATAAAAATGAGGAAAAAATTTAGTGTCATGCGGGCTTAACGATCATAAATTAATGTCGTTTTTGATTTGGCAAATGTATCCTACATTTTTTGAGAAAAATCAATTTTTGGTTGCTTGTCATGTTCGTTTTTTTTTTCATCTTACTTCTCTTTTGAGAAAACTAGATTTTTTCTCAGATTCACACATACTTTCAATAATACCAATACGTATGACACACAGCTGGCGGTTACGAATTGTTTATCGTTGGAACGATTCCTTTTTTAACTGAATTATTCATTTTGTATGGAAACAATTTTTTATATTAAATTATTTCGAAATGAGTTATAATAATAATAATATACTTTATTAATCAAATGTTCTTATATTTTCTAATTCTATGTTTTTACAGAGTTCGTAAACTAAAATTTACATTTACATTTACTTCCGTTGGGTTTCTAAGTAAGTGTTAAGTTTTCTCTAGGCGCAAGTTGCTTTGTGGCCATTGTGACTGTAGGACATTGTTATTTTGACAATAGAATGTTATTGTAGGCTCAGGTACTGCTGCTTTCATAGTCCGGTCGGCTTTTTCGTTTCCGGTTATGCCTACGTGACACGTGTCCTGGTATTGGTATCCACATTGATTTTATATAAAACGGGTTTGCTATTAGTTCGTCTTTTGAATGGCTTTGATTACTGACAGGTTGTCGGTGCAAATACATTTTTGTTGTTGGTTCAGTGGTTCTTAGAATTGCCAAAGCTTCTGCTGACAGCAGAGACAATACTGAGACCACCAACTCCGGCCGATTTCCCGTTACTTAGCCTACAAGCTATATTTTTTATGGAGTGTACACATCTGGTGCGCTAGTATTGTTACATAGAAAATCGTATTGACAAATGTCACAAAACTTCAAAAATTCCGGCTCACCAACACCCTCCCAGCAGATATGAGACACTTCCGCTGTGGGCAAAGTTGCTGGCAGAGTTCATAGAGTTTTATCCGTTAAATTTGAAATTGTTCGTTACGTTTGGATAATAGTTTTTGTTAGGAATAAGTGCACATTTGCTTAAAATGTTCATGAAAAATTAACAATAGGCGTGTTTTTTTGAGCTTCGATCTAAGCAAAGCAAAGTAAAGTAGGATTTTCAGCACGCAATCACAACAACTACTCTGAGTCCTCGAAGTGTCAAGTGGAACGTAGTTGTTGTAATTGCGTGCTGAAAATCCTACTTTACTTTGCTTTGCTGAGATCGAAGCTCAAAAAAACAGGCCTAATGTAGATTGGTTGAGGGAAAATGAAAATATTTTGAGCAAATTTTCTTCATTATTTAAGAAAAATTTACACACGAAATCGAAGTTAATGCTATCCAAAAGCGGAAAATACACAACCATGTTTGTTCTAATATGTTTCTAGTAAATAGAACATCAACTTTAAATAGTTTTACTAACCAAACAAATCAAATTATTCGCCTTTTAACAATTTATAATAACTAACCAATGGCGTTCAGTAATGAAAAAATGTGGTATTCCCGAACTCTTTCACATTTCCCCACGGTTGCCGAGGTTGGCAGCATTTATTTTAGCATTTTTTGTATGTTTTTGCATGTCACACGGATTTTTTTTTGACATAACACCGATAGGAAAACAAAATGGCGAATTTGAAAAAAAATTGAGGGGCCCAGCGGCAAGAGGATTGTGAGTTGGGGGTCTCAGTATGGTTTGTCTATGGCTGACAGTACCGGTGAGAAATGTAAGAGGAGTCCTTTGGATAATGCTTCGCCGTCTTGATCAAGACTGCCAAGGACGTACCATTCTTAAATTTTGAGAACCCGTTTTTTTTTTTTTTTAGCTTGGATGAGTTTCGAGGAGCATTTGCTTGTACGTTACATGGTTTGTGGATACTTTAGGCAGCGTGTTAAGGTCAGTGATAAATGATTCCTTTTTTAGCAACCATGGAGGATGAAGTGGGGGCTTGGATGTTTTGGACAATATGGGTATACCTATAGATTTTGCGAGGGATATCATATTATATATTGAAGATGGGCATTTCGGTGTTTCACGTCGCCGGAGGATCTTTTTAACATCCAGAGCAATTGGTGTTTTGTATTTGGAGTTTAACTTTTGGAATTGCAGTGAAGTGACGTAGTCGAATCGCTGTTTAATAGACGACAGTCCAACTTCAGTTAATATGATCTTAATCGGTGTACTTCTTAAAGCTTTTAGGCTGGTTCTTATTGCCGAATGGTATATATGTTGCATGAGTTTAAATGACGATTGAGAGCATTTCCCATAATCAATTTTAGGAAATAAAGTGGATCTGGTGATGTTAATCAAAGAATTTACATGACAGAAACTGTTCTTAGAAGCGAGATACTTAATTTTATTAACTTTGATAACTAGGCTTTTCTTATGGTTTGAACAATGTTCCTTAATATTAAATCGAACATCAAAAATAATACCTAGAATATTTAATGAAGTTACATTTTTTATGTTAGCAAAGTTAGTGTCTAAACTTATAATTATTGGACAACTAGTTTTTTTTACAAAGATGCAGAATTCAGCTTTTTTCAATTGAAATCTTTGACCCAGAGGTATTGCACCAGGTCGTGACGTCGACTAAAAATTTAAAAAAAGCTGCAGATATAGGTAGTTGTTAGATTGCAACATTTTGTAAATATTTATTATAATGTCATCCGCGTATAAGGAGTGACCGATTGTTTTATATCTAAGTACTAATGAACTTAACTCATTAAAAGCTATTATAAATAGGATAATGTGTAAATGTGTAAAAATCAATTGAAATGGATTTCCAGTGCAAGTGAAAAAAAGATATTTTAATGCGGCCAACTCCAATACACACAAGAACCAATACAATTCGTATTTTATTTATTTGGCACCAGAAATCTGAAATCTCAGATCAAAATCTGAAAAACAAATCGAAAACGACATAAGTATTCAATAGCTAATTAAGTATTTTCCCTTTTCACAGAACTCAAATTCGTTCCCTTTAAAAACCCTCGATACTTTGTAAAAATCTAACAAATTTTAACAATAAAATTCCTTAATTCCCTATACGTGTGAAGCAACAACAAAAATGTTTACCTTTTTGTGGGAGTTTCAATGTCCGAAAAACCTTATGTGCAAAAAAGGGGGAAAAAACATCAAAATTGTGGGAATATCAGGAATCTGACAAAAATAACATTGATTGATGAAATTTGAACACTTTATTTGATTATTAATTATAGAGCAGTATGAAAAATTAGAACGAAAATTCATTTTTCAGCTGGCAGTTTTTTTTGACATTTCAAGATTATATGAAAATAAATTCGTTTGAAAATTTGTGGTTGCTTTGCAAACCATTGCTACCCCTTTCGGTATACACTTTCAGTCTCTTTTACGCACCGCTGACTTTTGAACATGATAAAAATGAGGATAAAATGTAGTGTCATACGGGCTTAGAAATAGCTTATTTAAATCGCGTTTTAAGAAATATTTCTAGTGCCAAAAAATAATATATTATTAATAGATCATTCAATAAGAACGTAGGATAAGTAAGAAGAAAACAAAATTTTGACAAAACTCGATTTAATTATTCAACATACAGTAGAAGTCGGTTATAACGACGGTGAAGGGACCGAGGAAATAAGGTCGCTATAACCGGCGGTCGCTATATCCGACTGCCTTGCACAAATATTCAGGAAAAAATTAAAAAAACATTTACGAACGAAAGGAATTCATTTTTTTTTTTAAATTAAATTAATTCACATTAATTTTTATTTTATTTAAGAGTTTCGGAAAAAAATATTTTTGTTTGTTTTTTATACGTAGAGTTAAAATCTGCTTTTAAAGAAGAAAGACTTTTTATTGTATTCTCATTAGACTCATTAAAAGCGACAAAAGTCCGCAACAATTGAATAGTTTTATTGCTTCGAAGGCTTTAGGAGCTGTGGAGTTTTCTTCGATAATGTAGACCGATCGTCGGCGACCCAACAAACTGTTAGCCTGTTCCTTTGTAAAATTACAAGAATAAACAAGAAATATTCAGATACACGTGCGGGTTATTTTTTTCATTTTCTCCCATTCCGTCGTTATAACCGACGACAATGATTGATGTTTTTCCGAAAATTGTTCGTTATATCCGACGTGTCGTTATATACGACGACGTTATATCCGAAGGTAGAATAGCTTAAAATATAATGAAACTAACCAAATGAAAGGAAAATGGACGTTATAAGCGACTGGTCGTTATAAGCGAGGTCGTTATAAGCGACTTCCACTGTAGTTGCCTTCGAGGGCGATACATACAACGTGTATAGCGATTTTCTAACTTTTCGATACCACTTTTATAGTACGATTTCTCTTTTTCGTCAAAATAGTCTTCAGTTTCAGCAATTACTTCATCATTGGACTTAAATATCTTTCCAGCTAGCATTCTGGTGTGTAATATTGAAGCCATGTTTCATCCATTGTCATTGTTTATCAGCTCCAAACTCTCCTCTGAAGCATCTATTCGTTGTTGTTTTTGGTCGACTGTGACTCACGCGGCACCCACTTTGCACAGAGCTTTTGCATACCCAAATGTTAGTGTAAAATGGTAAAAACACTACCATCTGATATCTTTAAAATGCCAGCTAGCTCGTGCACCTTCAATTTGCGATAACCAATTTGTGGATTTTTTGTTTTCTGGAATAACAGCCTCATTTGGGCGTCCACTGCTCTCTGCATCATTTGTGCTGGTACGACCACGTTTAAATTCAGCAATCCACTTCTCTACCATTTGTCTCGATGGAGCAGAGTCCGGATAATGTTTATGTTCCGCGCTGAGTTGAGCGGGAAGAAAAAAAAGTTTTGCTTGGAATGGTTGATACTCAAGCGGGATGGAGAATCAGTTAGATGAACTGATTGAGGAAGAAATAAAACGCTGTTACTTCGGATTTGTATGTTTAATGAATTTTGCTTTACTTTTTTGCTGCTAGTTGAAGAGTGATCTTGACTTACAATTTGTCCTCCCTTGAAGCTTCTGATGGCTTATATACCATAATCAGCTGTGCGTTCAGGGGTTAATGACCATACAATACAGATAATACAATAGTAGTTTTTCGTTGTGTTAGAGCAATTTTGTCTAACGAATACATAAAGTTACATAGATGAATGCCTTTTCATTTACTCCTTCAACAATGCCCCCCATCTTCGGAGTGGGTGTTAGAGTGCACTGCGCTGGTAGATGCATCTCGCTCACATGCAATTCGGCCATTATGAATTTTCCTGGACTAGTGGTTAGAAGTTGCAACTATAAGACACATATGACAATGACCTGTGTTGGAGTGAGATCTGCATTATTCGTTGTTCGTCGTACTGCCCAAATTTGACAGTTCTCGTTTTCTGTCGGTTGTGTGGTGTCGTGGAGAGTATTTTCGTTTAGTTTTATATTTAATTATTATTTTGGTGTTGTGTGCATAAAGGTTAGGACCTCGAAATGTTCTGCGCATCTTGTGTGCTCGATTACAATACATTCGAGTACCTAGTTTCTCTGCAAATGCACATTTTCTTTCTTCTTCTTCTTCCTTTCTTCCTCTGCGCGCGCTACTTTTGTTGGGAAGCAACATTTTTTTTTCCACTCAACTCAGCGCGGAACAGTTTATCCATTGTTTGGTTTCAACTGAATTTTGTTCATCAAAAAGCAATGCTTTATCAAAACTAGAAATTAACTTTTTCCCATTTTTTTTTTCAATAACAAAAGTTGATTCACACAAAATGCTATCCAATTTTGCAATTTTCCAATTTTCAACCACTTTTTCGAGCATTTGGGGCTGTATGTCGGCAATAACGCCACGAATGTTGGCTTTCAAGTCCCCTAACGTTTCTGGTTTGTTGGCGTAGGCGAGCGACTTCACATATCCCCAAAGAAAATAATCCAATGGTGTCAAATCACACGATCTTAGTGGCCAATTGACAGGTCCATTCCGCGAAACTTGTTGGAACCACATCTGATCCACATTCATGCCATCCAATTCGGGAACAAAATAGTCGGTTATCATGGCTCTATACCGGTCTCCATTAACGGTAACTGACTCTCCAGCATCATTTCGGAAGAAGTATGGCCCAATGACTCTACCAGCCCCATAGAGTACACCAAACAGTCAGTTTTTGTGGATGTAATGGCGTTCAAGGGTTTCATGTGGATTCTCTTCACTCCAAATGCGGCAATTTTGCTTGTTGACGTAGCCATTCAACCAAAAATGAGCCTCGTCACTGAACAAAATTTTGCGATGAAAATCAGCATCGATATCAATCTCATTTTCGGCCCATACACCAAAATCACGACGCATTGTATGGTCTCGCGGCTTTAATTCTTGCACAAGCTGGATCTTGTAAGGTCGTAAGCTAAGATCTTTGCGCAAAATCTTCCATAAAGTTGATGGACAAAGCTCCAATTGCTGTGCACGGTGGCGAATCGATTCACCCGGGTCCTCTTCAACACTTTGCTCTACAGCGGCAATTGTTTCTTCGGTGCACACTGTTCGACGTCTCTGCGGATGCGTATTATCACATAGAGTAAACGTAGTGCGAAAACGATCCATGGTTAACCGAATTAATTGCTCTGATAGACGATTATGTCGACTATAAAATGAACGGAGCTTGCGGTAAACTTCGCGAACTGAACCATTATTTTCGAAATAAATTTGCACGATTTGCAAGCTTTGTTCATTTGTCAACTTGTTCATGATGAAATGGCAAACCAAACTAAAAATAAATCACTTGACAGCTGACAAAATGGCCGGCAGTTAAAATAGTGTTGCCAACTTAAAGTTCTATACATCTAAAAAAAACTCCCTGTATAATGGTATGTCCAGACCAGCCAAACATTTGATAAACAATTAAATACCTACATGTTCCATAAATATTTCTAAAACATTTATTAAACAAAACACTTTTTATTAAATGTTTTGCTGGTTTGGATCTGGACACCAAAAAAACATTTATGAAATGTTTTACAGTAACCCAATCGTGATGGGAAATATTATTTGTTTTTCAAGTTTCCCTGCAAAAAGTGAGCTCTGTTTTTCGATTTTTTTTTTCTTAAATAAAATAAAAATGTACAGAAGAGCTTGGAATACCTAATGAGAAAGTGGATTAAATCGCGTGTCGCGTGATTCCCGAGACCAAAATTACAAAAATAAAAATTTTCCTCGCTGCTAATAATCCTACATTACTTCTAGTCCAAAAAAAGGATAAAATTGAAACCTTTCATAAGCATTTAATAAATTAATTTCAGAAATCTTTTATAAGTGTATGAAATGTGTCCGATTTGCTTCTAAAACATTTCATAAACATTTCTGAAATGTTTCGCTGGTCTGGACACACCTTAATATGCCAAACAATCTCAAGTGCTTGCAGCAAAATATTGTTCATGCGTTGCATATTTGAACATGAAATACTAAATTTGTTTCACAAAAAAATATTTGAAAAGAAAAATTATGCAAATTTGATTCAAATATGGTAACACCCCCGACATTGCAAGTGAGATGACATGTGCCTTGTGTGACGTCACGTTGAGCAGAATATTTGAAATATGGGGCTTGTAATACCCTGTGTATTATCTGTTTTGTTTTTGAAAGCAACTGTTGCCACAATTCAAAAATTAAACTTTTCAATGATCCGTCCTGTTTTATTTTCGTGATCTGATCCGGATCAGTCTGGAACAGTTAAATCGGGCGATCTTGCGGGCCAGTGCAAATCGCTAAAACGAGAGATAAGGCGACCCGGGAACGCCGCCTTCAGAATATCGGTTGTGGCTCCGTCCTGTTGGAACCACATGTCCTCCGGTCCTAACTCGTCCAATTGCTGTAGAAAAAACTCGGTTAACATGGCCCTATAGCGCGCACCGTCAACTGTTGTCGTTTGACCAGCGGCGTTCTCGAAAAAAAAATGGCCCGATGACTCCTCCAGCGTGAAAAGCGCACCATGCAGTAACTTTGAGCGGGTGTAATGGCTCCTCGTGCATTACACGTGGATTTTCGGTGCCCCAGAAGCGATAGTTTTGCTTCTTCACGTACCCGCTGAGGTATAAATGAGCCTCATCGCTCATTATGATTCGTCCACTTCGTCCTCGAGATTGAGGATGGCTTGGGCGTAGGTTACACGCGTTTGGCGGTATACAGGCAGCAGCTGATGCACGGACTGGGCTTTGTACGGGAACATGCGCAAGTCTTTGACCAAAATTCGCTTTAGGGACGACCGGCTGATAGCTAATTGCGAGGCACGGCGTCTGGTCGATGTTTCCGGCGACAGCTCGACATCCTCGTCAACACGAGATGTATTCTACATCTGTCTAGTTCACAAATGTCAAAACAGATTTGACAAGTCATTTGACAAAATTCATCGAATCATCGATTCAAACGAGTTATTTACGTCGTTTTCTATGAAAACGACTTCCAATCGTTGCATTGTTGAAACAAACACACCTTTTGCAATGTTCAGCTGACCGACAAGAAGTCACAACTCACAATTTTAAATCATTTCCAGACTTAATGATAGGCTAATATCTATTATTAAATTTGTAACCAAACCGTTTACACGGAAGTTTTGCGACTAATGTCTCACAGCTGATAAATACGTTGCAAGAAAATTAGTTTGTGTTCGGTATGAATGCATCGACGAGTTTTTGACGAAAACACGGTTGTCGATGCAGTGTAAATGGGGTATTAGAAAATTCGAAACAATTGACATAATTAATGAAATTACATTTGAAAACAATTGCTGAGAATATGAGCAATATGAGCTCATCTAAATATATAAAAGAGAGTGACGTTAGTTACTACGCTTATAACTCAAGAACGCCTGGACCGATTTCGATGACTCGCACAAATTTGACTGGTCTCCAAACAAGAAGAATACTCAAGAAAATTCCCGAAAAATCCCCGAAAAAAAAAACAATTATGAAGAAAATTGTTTTTCCCATACATTATTTATAATAATTTTTATCTTGGCTGAAAGAAAACGTGATATCTGCTAAAGATATCCGTATCTTCTCGGATAGTCAAGCGGCTATAAAGTGCCTGGAATCAGTCTCTACAAATTCAATAACAGCCCAAGACTGTCGTTCGTCTCTTAGAGAGATGGCAGAGCAGTTCAATATTCACCTCTGTTGGGTGCCAGGGCATAGGAACATCACAGGTAACTGAAAGGCTGATGAACTCGCCAAACACGGAACCACACTACCTATACTTCCAGATAAGGATTCCTTAGGTATCCCAATCGCTACTTGTAAACTCAAAATAAAGCTGGATGCTATCGAAAGAGCAAATCTTAGATGGAAAACCGGTTCGACATGTCTAGCGCCAAAACAGATCTGGCCAAAACTGGATCTAAAACGTTCTAGGCATCTGATCTCCCTCGATAGGAAGCATATCAGTGCTACAATAGGTGTCATCACAGGACACTGTCTTATAGGCAGGCATTCAAAAAGGCTTGGCGTATTATGTAATGATTTTTGCAGTAGCTGTTTTGACGAGGAAGAGGAAGAAACTATTCTTCATCTCCTCTGCACTTGTCCGGCTCTCTCACAAAAACGAAAACTCCCTTTGGGAGAGTTCTACTACAGCGATCTTAACGATCTAAAAAACACGGGCATTCGTAATCTCTTACGCTTCATTAGAAGCTCCAACTGGTTCAACGATTAGGAAGAATCAAGTACATAGATTCATGTGGTATCACAAGGGACCTTATTAACCTATTTATGGACGCCATCTTCATCATAAAGGGTGATTTTTTAGCTGGTTTGGTTTTGGCAACACTGGTTTTGACAGCTGACGTGTGTTTAGTACCTTGTGTCACTGTCAAACAGCTTCAGTTTGGTTTGCAATTTAACCATGGATCGTCTTACAAATGAACAACGCTTGCAAATTATTGAATTTTACTATCAAAATTCGTGCTCGGTTCGAAATGTTCATCGCGCGCTGCTTCCATTTTATGATCGGCATTCTCGACCTTCTGAGCAGTCTATTCGGAAGATTGTGACCAAATTTCGCACCAAATTTACTTTGTTGGACATTAAACCACCAACACGTTTACGTACTGTGCGTAGTGAAGAAAATATTGCGGCCGTATCAGCTAGTGTGACAGAAGACCGCGAAATGTCGATTCGGCGCCGTTCCCAGCAGTTAGGCCTTTGTTACAGCACTACGTGGAAAATTTTGCGGAAGGATTTGGGCGTAAAGCCTTTTAAGATACAGCTGGTGCAAGAACTAAAGCCAGCCGACCTACCACAACGCCGAATTTTTGGTGAATGGGCTCTTGGAAAGCTGGCCGAGGATCCGCTTTTTTATCGAAAAATTGTGTTCAGCGATGAGGCTCATTTTTGGTTGAATGGGTACGTAAATAAGCAAAATTGCCGCATTTGGAGTGAAGATCAGCCAGAAGCATTGCAACAGCTACCAATGCATCCCGAAAAAGCCACTGTTTGGTGCGGTTTATGGGCCGGCGGCATTATTGGGCCATATTTCTTCAAAGATGATGCGAATCGCAGCGTTACTGTCAATGGTGAACGCTACCGAGCGATGATAACAAACTTTTTTTTGCCCGAAATGGAAGTTCTTGACTTGCATGATATGTGGTTTCAACAAGACGGTGCCACATGCCACACAGCACGCGAAACAATGGCGCAATTGCGAGGCGAGTTTGGTGAACAGTTAATTTCACGTTTCGGGCCGGTCAATTGGCCGCCTAGATCGTGCGATTTGACACCATTAGATTATTTTTTGTGGGGGTATGCCAAGGCTAATGTGTATAGGGACAAGCCCGCTTCGATTGACGCACTGGAAGTCAACATCCATGCATTCATTCGTGAGATACCGGCCGATATGTATGCCAAAATTGGACTCAGCGGATGGGCTACCTGAGACGCAGCCGCGGTCAACATTTGCATGAAATTATCTTTAAACATTAAATTGCAAGGTTCAAACTATCGATTCAAATATATATTTCAATAATTTTTTCGAATTTTTTGTGTTTTTTTTTTTAAAAAAAGTTCTAAACCTTTAAAAAATCACCCTTTAGATGCCGTTTATGTTTACGTTACGTTTTGACAATTTTTTGCGATAATTGTTTTTTGCGCCAAATTTTGTGTAGCAATTTTTTTTTGTCACATTAAAAACGAACATGTTAAAAAGAAGTGTATGATAAGGTGATGAAGGCAATTGATGATGGAAATATTGGCATGTTTTTCCTTGATGCGCCTGGTGGCACTGGCAATACATTCCTCATATCATTGCTTTTGGCTACAGTTCGTGCAAGATCGGAAATTGCTGTAGCAGTTGCTTCTTCTGAAATATCGTCTACGCTGCTGGAAGGTTGCCGAACCGCTCATTCGGCATTGAAATTGCGGTTGAAGAACCAACATGTAACATAGCCAAACATTCAGCAATGGCCAATGTTTTGGTAGCAAGTATAATCATTATCTGGGACGAATGCACAATGTCGCATAAACGTGCGTTAGAAACCCTGAATCGCACTATGAAAGATCTGCGTAATGACGCAAGATGTTTTAGGGGTGCAGTGATTTTACTCTCAGGCGATATCCGGCAAAAACTACCAGCAATACCACGATCGAGCAATTTTAGCGGCAAAGAACAAGGATGTGGATCACTTAAACTGCACAATTCAAAATCAGATCGTTGGTTCGCTGCATTCCTTCAAATCTATCGAATGTGTAACAAACGAAGACGAAGCAACCAACTATCCAACTGAGTTTTTGAATTCATTGGATGTGCCGGGCTTGCCAACGCACAATTTCCAATTGAAGGTTGGTTCAGTCGTCATCATGCTTCGCAATCTCAATCAACCAAAATTATGCAACGGAACGCGTTTAGCGGTTACAAAACTAATGAGCAATGTGATTCACGCGATAGTACTAAAAGGAAAGTTCAAAGGTGAGGAAGTTCTCATTCCGAGCTTAAGCGAATCCAATTTCCAATTCGTCTCGCATTCTCCATGGCCAAGCTTTTTAAATAATGCATAAGTACATAGATTACTTCAGAGCAGGTTGTCTATCTTTGTCCATAAAATTATCTATAGCTAACAAGTCGTTTCCACGTAACCCCTGAGGTAGATTTTAACGCGTTTAACATGTAGTACGCTGTTTTATCCCGTTTGACTATTTTAACTCAAATATGAAATTTAAACAAAATCGTTACAGCCGCTTAGGCTGCAGTTGATGAAAACCGCTCAGACAGACAAGACTGGGTTGGCAGAACTATCTCGAAACTTTTTTTTTTCGACGAATGCAGTACTTGTCCTACATACATATGTGCAAGTGAAAATGTTGTGTATCATGCAGCCGTAAATTAAATACAATCACTGTTCTATTATTTTTTGAGATTTCAATAATAGAATTCAAAGAAATTAATGTTTGATTTTATTCTATTTTCACCAAATATTGGAAGGGACGAAGTCCGTTGGGTCAGCTAATTTTTAATAAAAAACTGGATAGCTTAACAATAGAACAACGAGTTAAAGTTATTAAAACTTACTACAAAAGTGGTGATTCAAACGGCCACTTTTCGCGCATTACGCGATGATTATGGTCGTCATCGACCAACTAACGCAAGCAATCTGTAAAATTCTGAAAAAATTTGAAGAGAGTGGAAGCGTCACTGATGTCGTGAGGCCTGTGCATCATCGTAATGCACGCTTAGTCGAAAATATTGCTGCTGCAAGTGCAAGCTGACCATTCACAAGGCCGTAGATACGCTTCTTGTGTATTGGAACAACACTCAGCATTCTGTAAGGCGAAACGTTCAAACGTTTTCGTGTGTACGAACAATTTATTTCTGCAACTAAGAGCAAATCATTCGTACGCAAGAAAACGTTTTAACGTTTTTGCCTTACAGAATCTGACCCCAGGCAATAAACACCGATTTTAATAACAGCATTTTCTTCAATGATGAGGCACATTTCTCACTCGGCGGCCATTTGAATGATATTGTATTTCACACTTAATGGCAAAGTCCAAACTTTATAATGAAATAAAATTTTTATCAAAAATTTATCGCTGTGTGTGTTTTATTAAGCTTTACTTTCGAAACCGTAGAATGAATGACCCTTTATAAATATATGTGAAGATATCGGCATTGTTATTTAATATGTACTGGCATATAAGCCACAAGTGGATTTTATTTAACATTATTCTTATATTTTATACGCTTCTCAGATTTGTACCTACCTATATAATTATAGAAGAAAACAACCACACGAACTTTTGATGAACGAGAAAGTTTAGTTTGACCCAGTCATGAACATTTTTTTTTTTTTTTGAATTTCATTGTTTAATAAATGTTTTACCTAATTTTGCTCTATTTTTTGCAGTTACTTCACTGCATTGGAAAGCTTTTCGAGCTCCCGGTTACGATTGATCATTTGCAACGGACAGGCGTTGGAAAGACAATAAATTCTCTACGAAAATATAATGGCGAGGTAGGAAGTGCTGCGAAAACTCTGGTGACGAAATGGAAAGCAATGGTAGCGACTGGAGAAATATCGGATAAACAAGAATGTCAAACATTAGTGGTGGACGAGATTGTCAGAAATAATATAAAATTAGAAAACACTGAGTTAAATATTACGAATAATATTGCTCTTAGTAATCAAAATGAAACTAAATTCATGCAAAACCACAGCCATACAAATAACCAAAGAAATCCACATCATAGAGATACAGATACGAGCATTTCATCAATCAGCTCTACTGTGATTGACAAAAACAATAAAAGTAATAGCCACGAATCAAAAAAAAAAGACAAAATGCGAAAATCACGTCAGGAGAGAAAGAAGATTTTTAAACCGCAATCAACCTTAACAAACATCTATTATCATCAAAGTAATTCTACATCGAACGGAAGCAGTGCATTGTCTGATTCATCTGAAAAGCGTAAGTCTATTTTCACATGTTATATTAAAAATATTTAAGCTGTCGATGCACTTATTTCTACATTTCCCATTATTATTATAATACCAATGAAATTGGTTTAGTTGCGTGGGGTTGGAATTTTTTGATTTTCTTTCACATTTTAAAGTACCCGTAAACGAAACACATTGGAATGCTGGAATATTACTACCCGTTTTCAGTGTAGTGATAGGCTGAATTTGTATAATGTACATATAATATTTACTACGCTTCCATTGAAACATTTTTATTACACATACATATCAAATGAAAGTGAGAGATGTCAATTAAAATAATTTCCCCAAATTTTTCAAAATAAACCAAGGCAACAGATCAATTTTTTTACTTTCTCGTATTCCTAGTAAGTTTATTAAATCTGACAGCTGTCTGACTCTGACTGTATCTGGGGTTTGAAGGTCAAATCTGAAAATTTAGCCTTATTTCGCTTGGTCTTATTTCACGGCACCTTTGACAGCTACTGTGTGTTTTGGGTTGTTATGGGATGGAGGATTTGCGAGGTTGTCTGAAGAGCGGATCATTTTCTGGATAATGCTGCTTCTTGATTGATGTTGGAAGATGTAGCTCTTTATGATAGGCAGTTTAAGATATTGGTTAGGAACAGATTCTAATTCCAGTCGGCTCGGTCGGTTATGAGTTTAGGTATTATGAAAAAGAGCCACGTTTGGTGATTTCGAGAGGCAAAGTGATAAGCGAACGCAAATAAAATCCAAATAAAAACTTAGAAAAGTAGAGAAGCATAAATAAAACAAGTAAAAGTGTTATCATCGGCCTGGCGGATGCAGTGATACCCTCCACTGCATACAAGTCATGCAAAGTTTTAGGCATGTGAGGTAGTACGTAATTAAAGGGTGATTTTTTAAGAGGTTTAGAACTTTTTTTAACGAAAAAACACAAAAAATTCGAAAAAATGAATGAAATATTTATTTGAATCGATAGTTTGAACCTTGCAATTTAATGTTTAAAGATAATTTCATGCAAATGTTGACCGCGGCTGCGTCTCAGGTAGCCCATCCGCTGAGTCCAATTTTGGCATACTCTTTCACACATATCGGCCGGTATCTCACGAATGAATGCATGGATGTTGGCTTCCAGTGCGTCAATCGAAGCGGGCTTGTCCCTATACACATTAGCCTTGGCATACCCCCACAAAAAATAATCTAATGGTGTCAAATCGCACGATCTAGGCGGCCAATTGACCGGCCCGAAACGTGAAATTAACTCTTCACCAAACTCGCCTCGCAATTGCGCCATTGTTTCGCGTGCTGTGTGGCATGTGGCACCGTCTTGTTGAAACCACATATCATGCAAGTCAAGAACTTCCATTTCGGGCAAAAAAAAGTTTGTTATCATCGCTCGGTAGCGTTCACCATTGACAGTAACGCTGCGATTCGCATCATCTTTGAAGAAATATGGCCCAATAATGCCGCCGGCCCATAAACCGCACCAAACAGTGGCTTTTTCGGGATGCATTGGTAGCTGTTGCAATGCTTCTGGCTGATCTTCACTCCAAATGCGGCAATTTTGCTTATTTACGTGCCCATTCAACCAAAAATGAGCCTCATCGCTGAACACAATTTTTCGATAAAAAAGCGAAAAAGAACATTTCGAACCGAGCACGAATTTTGATAGTAAAATTCAATAATTTGCAAGCGTTGTTCATTTGTAAGACGATCCATGGTTAAATTGCAAACCAAACTGAAGCTGTTTGACAGTGACACAAGGTACTAAACACACGTCAGCTGTCAAAACCAGTGTTGCCAAAACCAAACCAGCTAAAAAATCACCCTTTACATTGAACAACAGACAGAGACACATGGGTCTAATATTGATTTTGTATGGGAGGTACCAGAACTACTTGACCGACATAGCCCAATTTCAATACCAACCTGACGACGATAAAAATAAGTCCTTTCACCAACTTTCATTCGCCTTTGTCAATTCCTTTGGGCGCTATCGTGCTTTCAACAGACAGACAGACGGACATGGCTAAATCGATTCAGAATGTGATCCTGATTCAGAATATATATACTTTATGAGGTCTCCGGTGACTCCTTCTTGGCGTTACAAATGTAATGACAAAGTGAATATACCTTCCTGTGGAGGGTATAATTACTAGGACGCGCGAGTTATATTGAGCTTGCAACTTTTTGCGTTTTTTAAAAAAACAAACAAAAATTTCGACTTTTTAATTAATTGTCTTTATTGATCGAGAGTCGTCTACAAACTAACTTTACATTTTCTTTTAATAATGCTACTTGCTGCTGATCTTGATACAGTGGCAGTTCATTGCGCTTACCTGGTATCAAGTTCAGCGTTGCGTTTTAATTTGCAATTCTTGAATTCTAAGAATTCGGTATTTTGTATTATGTTCAGCGTTACATTTAATTGCAATTGTTGAATTCTAGGAATTCGGTATTTTGTATTAATTTGCAATTGTTGAATTCTAAGAATTCATTATTTTGTATTATTACTATTTTCCGGGAATGTTGTTGGCGAGCCGGAACCCGTTTCCTGGAAGTGATCCCAATGCCTGTGGGATCGTTATGTTGACGGGTGCTGACTCCGACATAACTCGCCCCCCCTTTGATTCATGACTCTCCTGAGTTATGATTATTCGATTTCTTAACTTATGCAATTTAATATGAATAAAGATTACAAAGATTACTGTTACAAATATTAAAATTAGAAGAATGCTTATATTGTATTTTACATGGGTTTTTCTTGAAAGTTTAAGTTCTTTAATGTGTTCAATATTTTCTACTTGATTTAACATGATTTCGTCAAAAGTTAATTGGCTCCTTGTAGAATTTAAAATATCTTCGTATGGTATTACAAACTTCTCTTCAAATATTTCTTTTTCGTTAGTAAAGGTTTCCTTTCCAATGAATAGTTTACAATCATTAAAATTGAGTAAATAATTTCCGTTTATTTTAATTTTTCTTTCGTCACATGTACTTGTTATTTCGAAGTTTTTATAGTTTTTTAGTAATAACAATCCTTTTTCAATTTCTATAAGTTGGCTTTTAACATTTTTTATTTTAATACAGTTTTTAGAGTAAATGCATAGATTTGTCTTTTTTAAATTTTTGAAGTCCATATTTTCTTTGAATGTGTAAATTGTTTCATTTATTTTTACAATTTCTTCGCTTTCTATAATTAGTTCATTGGACTCACTGTCCGTCATAGCAGTAACAAAATATTTAGTGGTTTCTATTATTTCTTTGGGTACTTTAATAGCGAGGATAATTCTATTATTATTACATTTTGCTGTTCCTATTTTAATTGATCGTAGCTTGTCGAAATCTATATCATATTTAACTATCTCAGCTTTACTTAGTACACTACTGGTCATTATTCCTAATCTACTTGAGGCAATGTTAGCCTGTATATGTTCTATATTGTCTTTTATAATTCCTATTTTTATTAAGGTTTCTAAGTATATAAGTTTATTAGATAGTCTACTAATTCTACCATCTGTCGTATTAAATTTGTTTAAGATTCGTTTTCTGTCGTCTTCTATTGTTTGCTTGAGCATTAGGAATGTTTTGTTAAAATGGTCATTGACTATAATTTGGTTGTTGTGTTGGGTAATGATGTTGTGATTGTTTTCGTCAGTGATTTTTAAGTGTTCTTCAATGTTTCGTCTGTCGTCGTCGTCCATTGTACCGTATAGCCACCGCATGCCGGTGCCTACAATGTTTAAAAGACCTCTCCTGTGTTTATGGGGAATAATCGTATGCGTTTTATGTTTTAGTGATTCTAATTCTTCCGTTAATAACTCTTTTCCGTTTTCTATTTGGGTATTTGACAGATTTTCTTCTAGATTTTGTAAAATTTTTTGTATTTCTATTGGGTTGATTGTATGCAAAATAATGTCATATGATTTTGTTATTTGAACGTTGCCTAGTTTTATTTCCGAAAATCCATTATTTGCGTTAATTTGTTCTAACATTAATGTTGCTTGAGTCATGGTTAATGTCAGTAGTAGGGTCAATAACATTTGTATCCATTTGACCTGAAAATTTGTAAGGGCGTTTTAAAGGGTGATTTTTTAAGAGGTTTAGAACTTTTTTTAAAAAAAAAACACAAAAAATTCGAAAAAATGAATGAAATATTTATTTGAATCGATAGTTTGAACCTTGCAATTTAATGTTTAAAGATAATTTCATGCAAATGTTGACCGCGGCTGCGTCTCAGGTAGCCCATCCGCTGAGTCCAATTTTGGCATACTCTTTCACACATATCGGCCGGTATCTCACGAATGAATGCATGGATGTTGGCTTCCAGTGCGTCAATCGAAGCGGGCTTGTCCCTATACACATTAGCCTTGGCATACCCCCACAAAAAATAATCTAATGGTGTCAAATCGCACGATCTAGGCGGCCAATTGACCGGCCCGAAACGTGAAATTAACTGTTCACCAAACTCGCCTCGCAATTGCGCCATTGTTTCGCGTGCTGTGTGGCATGTGGCACCGTCTTGTTGAAACCACATATCATGCAAGTCAAGAACTTCCATTTCGGGCAAAAAAAAGTTTGTTATCATCGCTCGGTAGCGTTCACCATTGACAGTAACGCTGCGATTCGCATCATCTTTGAAGAAATATGGCCCAATAATGCCGCCGGCCCATAAACCGCACCAAACAGTGGCTTTTTCGGGATGCATTGGTAGCTGTTGCAATGCTTCTGGCTGATCTTCACTCCAAATGCGGCAATTTTGCTTATTTACGTACCCATTCAACCAAAAATGAGCCTCATCGCTGAACACAATTTTTCGATAAAAAAGCGGATCCTCGGCCAGCTTTCCAAGAGCCCATTCACCAAAAATTCGGCGTTGTGGTAGGTCGGCTGGCTTTAGTTCTTGCACCAGCTGTATCTTAAAAGGCTTTACGCCCAAATCCTTTTCGCAAAATTTTCCACGTAGTGCTGTAACAAAGGCCTAACTGCTGGGAACGGCGCCGAATCGACATTTCGCGGTCTTCTGTCACACTAGCTGATACGGCCGCAATATTTTCTTCACTACGCACAGTACGTAAACGTGTTGGTGGTTTAATTTTCCAACAAAGTAAATTTGGTGCGAAATTTGGTCACAATCTTCCGAATAGACTGCTCAGAAGGTCGAGAATGCCGATCATAAAATGGAAGCAGCGCGCGATGAACATTTCGAACCGAGCACGAATTTTGATAGTAAAATTCAATAATTTGCAAGCGTTGTTCATTTGTAAGACGATCCATGGTTAAATTGCAAACCAAACTGAAGCTGTTTGACAGTGACACAAGGTACTAAACACACGTCAGCTGTCAAAACCAGTGTTGCCAAAACCAAACCAGCTAAAAAATCACCCTTTATATTAGACGTATGTATATTAGAAAGATCGAGTTCTCGGTATCTTGGCT
Organism: Cheilosia variabilis; assembly: GCA_951230905.1. NCBI lineage: Eukaryota > Metazoa > Arthropoda > Insecta > Diptera > Syrphidae > Cheilosia > Cheilosia variabilis. The sequence goes on from OX579676.1 coordinate 84,676,829, forward strand.
GTTCCTTATGTCTAAGAGCTTTGTAGTTCTTTATGTAGCCTGTTTCCCTTGTTTCTTCATAATCTTCCCTATTTTCGTTTAGTTTCGATATAATTTTTTTCTTTTTTTGTGTGAATATTTTTTCTAACAATTTCCCTGTTTATTCTACCCTCTTGTATCTGCGATGGTTTGAATTTGGTTGTGGAGTGAACAGAATTGTTGTACCATTCTACACATTTGTAAATTTTTTCAAGAGCTGTCAATTGCGATTTTTCTGCTGAAAGTGTTCTCATTTTATCTCCAATAGTACTGTGGAATCTCTCAATATCTGAGTTTCCAGTGTGACTATTAGCTTTAGTGAAGTGTACATCAACTTGCTCAACTCTCAAAAAATCTTTTATGTTAGTGTTGTTAAATTCATTATCAAAAATTATTAAATTAGGCTTATTTTTGATTGAGAAATATAATCTTAGCTTTTCTCTAATTGTAATGCTGCTTCTGTCTTCTAAATGAAGTATTAATGCGTGTTTGGAAAATTTATCAATAAATGTGATAAAATTGTTTTTACTATTAGTGTAAATGTCTATGTGCATTGTTTCGTTAATATCCGATGGTGTATTTGTTGTTTTAAATTTCTCTTTAATAGGTTTTCTATCATATTTGGCCCTAGTGCAAATGTTACAATTATTTATGTACTTTTGAATAAGTTTCTTGAGGTTATTATGGTATATGAGTTTCTTAAGCCCTTCGTAGTTTTCGACTATGCCTGCGTGTCCAGTTTCCGTTTTATGGTACCTGGCTATTTGTTTGAAAGCTTCGTCCTCACTGCCTATGTCTCTCGCTTGGTATGCACATTTATAAAATTTAATGTTTCTGTTCGCGCTGAATAGCTCGATAAGTTTTTGCTGGACTATGTTATATTCGTGTTCTGTGAGATCTGAGTATATTCCTATTTTTCCTCTGTGCTTAATATATCTCCTAAATGTATCGGCTAGATTGTTTTGTTCAATATCGTTGGAATTTACATAAATTTTTCTCTTGTTATTGATTACTTCAATTTCTCTGGACTTATTATTAGAGAGAATTATTTGAGTATAAAACCTGTTTACGACCGTGTCCAAAATTACAAAATGGTCATTCCCTTCTTCTACTTGTGAGTGTATGGTATTTGCTAAGCTCATATTATCATTTTGTGGAATATTTTCCGCTATATTTTCTGGGGATGTTTCGATGACATTAATTTCTCCAGTATTTGTATTTATGCGGCTTAGAAAATCGGCTGCTACATTTTCTTTACCCTTAATGTAGTCGATATTGATATTGTATTCGCCCAGTTTAAGCAACCATCTTTGAAGTCTTGGGTTTATGTCTTTACCTTTGTGTTTGGCTTGGAGCCATTTCAGAGGTTGATGATCTGTCATCAGATCAAAAGGTCTGCCATAAATGTATGGTCGGAAATAGTTGACCGCCCAGACAATTGCTAAGAGTTCTTTCTCCGTAGCACAGTAATTCCTCTCGTGTTCGTTTAGGGACCTACTGGAGTAACATATTGGGTGGCAGTCTTGTGTTAAGACTGCTCCGATGACTAAATCGCTAGCGTCTGTGATAAGCTTGAATTTCTTTTCGAAGTCCGGGTATTTTAGAACCGGTGGATCGGTTAGAATAAACTTAAGTTTTTCAAAAGCGTTCACATATAGAGGATCTTTAACATTTATCTTTGCATTCTTTTTTAAGTATTTTGTTAGGGGCTGAGCTATTTTCGCGTAATCCTTAATGAATTTACGGTAGTAGCCCGTTATCCCTAGGAAGGATTTTATTTGCCTGGGGGTTGTAGGCAATTTTAACTCTTGAATAGCTGAAATTTTCGACATGTTTGGTTTAACACCTTGTGGTGTTAGAATATGTCCGAGGAATTCCGTTTCTCGGGCGAAAAATGTACACTTGTCGGGTTGCACTTTTAGGTTGTGGTCTCTGAGTTTATTAAAAATTTTCTGAATGCTGGTGACGTGTTCGTCTAGGCTAGTACTGAAAATCAAAATGTCGTCAAGGTAGACAACACAAATTTGATTTATGTATTCCCTTAGTTTGTCCGGATAGAGTGTTAAAGAATAGTTTATTTTGTAAGGGAATTCTTTTGTACTTCTGAAGTTTTGTTCTATTAAGTAAAGTTGTCGAGTGTCTATTAGACAACGGATTCTTTCCTCATCAATACTAACTTCGACTATTGGTAAATCTCGTCTAGAGGCGGTGAATGAAAATTTACTTCTTCGACATGGTCTACGTCCATAGCGTCAGGAGAATTATTTCTAATTTGGATCGAATTGTTAAAATTTCTTGGGTTCCTATATTGACCCGAGTTATTATTTCTAAATTGCCCTGACATTTGTCGGTTATTAGGATTATTATGATAATTTGGCCCATTGTTATAGTTATTATTGTTAGTAGTTGGAATATTAGCATTATGATTATTGCTAAAATTCGGTCTGTTAACATTCCTAAATTGCTCTTGATTGTTAGTGTTCTGCACTCTATAATATCTTTGATTCTCACTTCGTTGGTTTATTCCTCTTTGATAATTATAACTGTTAAAACTTTGTGTTTGTTTTGTTAATAGTCCTGATTCTTCAAGTGTATAAAATGCTTCTCTAAGGTTATTAACTGATCTACTTAGAACTACACTCGCTAAATTAGCATCCAGACCATTAAGAAAAGTTTTCAAAATCATTTTTTCGTTACTGTTATGGCAGAATTCTACGGGTTTTGCGGTATCAAATTCATATTTACAGTTTAACTTGTCTAAAATGTTTTTCAATTTATTATAATATTCACTTACATTGTAATTCTTTGTTGAGAGCGCCTGGTGGTATAATGAATAGTAACTGTCTCTTACACCATAGTTTCGAATAAGTTCTGCTTTTATTTGTTCCCACGTTGGATTTTGTCCTAGTGTTCTTATTGCCTGTAGTGCTGGTCCCTGGATTTTGTTGATTACGTGACGACTTAGAAAGTATCTCTCCAGTTGAGTACCCACATAGCATGGGATAAATATCTCGACTTCTCGTATGCATGAGGATAGAGAGTAGTCGTTTGAGTTTCCTCCGAACTCCTTGATTTTAGATGATTCCTTAAGGACTTCATCCATTGCTAGATTTATTTGTTGTTCTGCGGCGGGATTTGGGTTTGCCATTTCACTTTTATTATTTTTATTTTATTTTTATGAGAAGATCACTTTCACTTCGACTTTGCGTATATTTATTTGAGTTTACGTTTTCGCGGCGTCGCTTTATTATTTCACTAAAGTGATTCACTGAGAGTGTTCGTATTCTACTGTCTTTAGACCTTAGAAGCACCGACTGCGCCAGTTATATTGAGCTTGCAACTTTTTGCGTTTTTTTAAAAAAACAAACAAAAATTCCGACTTTTTAATTAATTGTCTTTATTGATCGAGAGTCGTCTACAAACTAACTTTACATTTTCTTTTAATAATGCTACTTGCTGCTGATCTTGATACAGTGGCAGTTCATTGCGCTTACCTGGTATCAAGTTCAGCGTTTTAATTTGCAATTGTTGAATTCTAAGAATTCGGTATTTTGTATTATGTTCAGCGTTACATTTAATTTGCAATTGTTGAATTCTAGGAATTCGGTATTTTGTATTAATTTGCAATTGTTGAATTCTAAGAATTCATTATTTTGTATTATTACTATTTTCCGGGAATGTTGTTGGCGAGCCGGAACCCGTTTCCTGGAAGTGATCCCAATGCCTGTGGGATCGTTATGTTGACGGGTGCTGACTCCGAAATAACTCGCGCGTTGTATTCCCGTGCGTTCTATAACGTGTTCTAAACTCAAATATTTGTGAAGCAACAGCATATTTGATTAAAAATGAACCACTGTGTTAAATGCAATAAAATTGTAACTGGCGAGTTAAGTGGGAGTGCGAGAAAATGTCACCTTACGCTCCAACGTAGCGGACTGGATTGGTATGGGAGCATATCCGATGATTAGGTATATGTGTGATGACTGCATGATGTATATAAATAATGTTGACATGGTGTTAAAAGATATACAAGAAACAGCCGTTAAAAATGGAAATTATTTGAAAGAATATAAACGAGAATTCACAGATGCACTGAAGACTAATAAAATGGAAATAAAATGTTTGCTTGAAGCGATTGAGTCGAGGTACGCAGCTAGGCTGAGTGCGATGCAAAAGGCTCACTACTTGCGAACATAGTGTAAAGGAAATGAAGAAAAAAAATCTATGCAATGACGTAGGTAAGATAACGAGAGATAACGAGAGATACACAGTAGACACGTGTCAAATTTATTATGGAAAAATATTCGATAAACCAACGTGTTTTAATCGTTAAAACATATTATCAAAATCAATCATCGATTACTGTGACGATGACAAAGTTACGTGAAATTTTTGGGAGAAACAACGTACCAAGAAAACGCACTATTTATCGTGTAGTTAATGATTTCAAAGAAAGAGGGTCTGTAGGTGATAGGCCCAAGCATCCTTTGCATCCATTAAAGGTTACAGTCTGGTGTGCAATTTGGTCAGGAGGAATCATTGGACCTTACTTCTCTGAAAATGAAAACGACGTTAACGGTAAATGTGAGTGGGGAGCGATATCGTGATATGATTGAAAACTTTTTGACGCCACAACTTCATGCTTTGGGCTTGATTAACGTGTGGTATCAACAAAACGGTGCCACATCGCATACAGCCAGGATTACAATGGAATTACTGCTCGTTTCACAACTGAAATGGTGATGTTGATTGGCCTCCACGGTCGCCTGATTTGACTGCTCCGGACTTCTTTTTGTGGGGATAACTGAAAAGCAAGGTTTATGCAAACAAACCAGAAACGCTTGAGCAACTCAAACAAAATATTCGTGATGAAATTAATGAAATACCGCGTGAAATGTGTGAGAATCTAATGAAAAATGTGCTCAAAAGGGCTCGCATTTGTGAGACTAACAGATGCGGACTGTTTTGGGTTGGGTTGTAATTGATAATATCACACTTTTTCTAATAAAATAAAACTCTTGTAATATAGAGGGAAAATTAAAAGGCGTTCCTTTTCGGATACTGTTTCAAAACGTTATAATATTTATTTGAGTTGTTGTATAAAAAGAAAACTGTTGAAGCAAACTATATATGTATTATATTACATTAAATTTCTATTTACATTGGTTTTTGACAGTTGTTAAAAAAACTCTCCACAAAGTTTGGAATCTATAATTATATGAGTTGCCATTGTATTTGAATTCTATTATTAATTATTAACATTCTCCCCCGCCGTGAACGCAGTTCGCAACATTGATGTCATCAGCACCTCAGTCCATTTTATGCCAACGTATGTATTGTGCCTTGTGGTTAGAAAATGTGTCATCTCACGACATGTAAAGACAAACAGAATTAGCGTATTTGAACAAACTTGCAAAAAGGTGACAACAACAGAAAACAAAAAAAAGAGACTGCAATACACAACATGACGAAATGACTGCACAGTGCATGATTCAGGTTTCGCTCACTCATCCTAGAGTCAGCGCACAAGCCTTTATTGTTTTTTTTTTTTTTTTCGTCTTTTCCTTCTTCTTCTTCGCTGACGAACGATGACTACCGCTGTTGTTGTTGTTGCATTATTGTAATTCGCGAGTATAGTAATTTTCCATTGTTGGAGATGGACGCGGTGATGTTTATTTTGTGTTTTTTTTGTAATTAATTTCGGGCGTTTTTATTTTATATTATTGTGTAATGTAATTGCGATTCGCAAAAATAGTGTTTAGCCAAATTGTGGCGTAGGAGAAAAGGTAAGTGTTTAGTGCATAATTATTATGTTCATTTTTATACAGTGGTGTGAATGGATTTTCATTGATAAATTTTTTTTTTTTGTTCCGCGATCGCGTTGTGTGCATGTGTGTGTGTGTGTATGTAGAATGATGCGCGCGGTGAATTTTCATTCAAAATTCCCTTATTGTTTTATTTGTTTAAATGAATGATTAAATAGTGTATTTTGTGAGTTTTGTAGTGTGATTATTGGTTTATTTTCAATAGAAATTATTCCAAATCATAGTGTCGTTATTTATGTTATGTGTCTGTTGATAGACTGTATTTTGGTTGTGAATGATAGTTTCTTCATGATATTTTTATTTTGTAAAATGGGTTGCCATACTACTAGTGCTGTGCGGCATTTGGTATATTATTGTATGTTATATTGGATTGACTTCTTTTTGTGTTATGATGTGTTGAAATGAATGTAATAATGTCCTGTGTTGAGTTGAATGAATGTGATATATTGTTTAGTTGTATTGTATATTAAGTGTGTTGATAGATTTTATATTGTGTCGAAAGTGTATTGAATTAATATAATATTTCTATCTGGAATTAGAATTGTGTTGGGTTGAATTGATAGATTTATTATATTCAGTTTACACTGGTTTTATTGTGTTGAATTATTGCTGGGTAAAGGACAAATGTTGGTTATAGGGCGTTTCAGTTCGGTTGTTGCTGTTTTGAGTGTTACTACTCGTACTAAATTATCAGGTCCCGGGTGTAATTTTAGTATTCTGCCCAGATTCCATTTCAGTGGTGGAAGTCGTTCGTCTTTTATCAAAACTAAGTCTCCTTCTTTCAGATTTGAGTCGGCGATTTGTTTCCACTTTGGGCGCTGCTGAAGCCGGGTAAGATACTCATTGCTCCATAATTTCCAGAACGATTGTGAGAGGGTTTGGACTCGCTTCCAGCGATCTAAATGCGAAATCTTCTCCAACTTATATTCTGGTTGTGGAGGTGTTATTAATGGTTCTTCCACGAGGAAGTGGCCGGGTGTTATTGCTCCTAGGTCGTTGATATCACCCAACGTTGGACACAAAGGTCTTGAGTTCAGACAAGCTTCTACTTGTGTAAGAAGCGTGGTGAGCTCTTCAAACGTCAGAATCTGGTTGCCAGCTACACGCTTGAGGTGAAATTTCACGGATTTCACTCCCGCTTCCCATAAACCTCTAAAGTGTGGAGAAGCAGGGGGAATGAAATTCCACTTAGTACCTTCACTGGCTAGTACCTCTACCACATTTTTCCAGTCAAACTGTGCCTCCTTCAACTGCTTCTTCAGTTCTATGTTGCCGCCTACAAAATTTCGACCACAGTCGCTGAAAAGCTCTCTGCATAGGCCTCGTCTTGCAACCAACCTCCTGAACGCTCCTAAAAAAGTTTGGGTAGTCATATCACTGACCAATTCAACGTGTAACGCCTTTGTTGCCATGCAGACGAAAATCGCGATGTATCCTTTGAGGATCTTAGCATTCCGTCCTCTCCAGGTTTTGACATCAATGGGTCCTGCGTAGTCAACTCCTGCGAATGTAAACGGACGTGAAATGGTCGTTCTTGATGGCGGAAGATTACCCATTAACTGTCTTAACGGTTTTGCCCTAAATTTAAAACAAATATTGCAGTTGTGGACATGTTTTTTGACAGCGTTTTTCAGGTTAAAAATCCAGAATCGTTGACGAATGGCAATCATCTTTTCGTTTCCTCCATGCAGCGTATTTTCGTGGGCATCACTGATTATGTATTTTGACAAAAGATGATCTGCCTTTAGTAGAATTGGGTGTTTTCTGTTGAATGAGAGTGTGGAGTTCGACAGTCTCTCCCCAACTCTTAAAATCCCGTCTCCGTCTCTGAAAGGTGTTAGTGTTTTGTACCCCTTGAAACTTTCTTCTTCTGAAGTGAATGTCTCTTCTTGAACCGCTTTGATTATACGCGTTAAGGCCTTCTCAAATTCCTGCGGCGATAATATGTCCGTGTACTATTGAGAAGGCCTGGCGTTGGCTCGCATGCGTAGGCAATATGCAACCACTCGAACTGTCTTTCTTAGGGTTGAACAATTTTGCAGAATTTGGTTTACCACACTAATGGCCTTGTTTTCCAAACAGTGAAGAACAGTTGCAGAACGAGCTTCTTGGTGTGTTTCCAGACAAGATGGTTGCTCCGGGTAGATTGCATCCCATTGATGCCTTAAAAAGTCTGGTCCTTCCCACCACAGCTGGTTTTTAACGATCATTGATGGAAAAATTCCGCGGGATGCGACATCAGCAGGATTCAACTCTGATGGAATGTGTTTCCAAGTTGTTTTAGTGCACAACCTTTGGATCTGGGATCTCTAATCCAGCATAGCGTAATGACTGAATCGGTCCACGCTTAAAAATCAGCTGCTTCCAACTTCAGAATTTTTGTCGTTTCATGAAGTAGTTTGGCAAGTAGGACAGCTCCACAAAGTTCTAATCTAGGGAGTGTAACTGTGTCTAAGGGTGCAACTTTCGTCTTCGCTATCAACAGGTGCATGTGGATAACGTCACTAGTTTCAACAAATGGTAACGAAAAATCTACTGCTCTTTGACTTAATGGAATGTTTTGTAAAACCTCTTCTGAATTGCTGACTTGCTTGCGAAGATGGAAGCCTGCAGTTGCTAAAAGATCTCTTACCGCCTGCAGTTTGAATTGCGTCTCTTCGATGGTATCGGCTCCACTGATGATGTCATCGACATAAGTTTCCTCTCTGATGACGGATGTAGCCAATGGAAATGTTGATGCCTCGTCATCTGCTAGCTGCAAAAAAACTCTAATGGCGAGATACGGTGCTGAAGCTGTGCCAAAAGTTACCGATCAGCTGGTAATTTGCATCTGCTGTGTTGACTCGGATCTGACGATACATCTTCTCGACATCACCAGTAAAGGTAAACCTTTATTTACGCCACCTTAATATTATGTCCATAACATTCGTTTGAACTTTAGGTCCAACTTATCATTCAAAGGAAGAGCCAAAAAATGGTTTAAAAGTTGCGTCGAATACGATTCGCAATCTTGAGGTGGTGCTGATATTTACCTGATATTGTATTCCATACATAATTGCCGACATTAAATAAAACATTTATCAATATAAGATCCATTCTCTTTCATTTAATCAAAAATTATAAACAAACTAAGTAGTATACCTTCCCGGCGGACACCCTGTATTAAAACCGAAAGAGAAGCAAGCGAGTAAAGAAACAAGAATGCAGATTGAAGAAAAATTAAGCCGTTATCTTTAAATGTAGGAATAAGTGGAATTAATACCAGGCAGAATGGATCTGTTGTAATTCGCTGTGAAAATGAAGAGTCTCGTGAAAAACTCACAAAAGAAATTAAAGAGAAAATTAGTGAGAAATATGATGTTGAAACACCTAATATGAGCAAACCCAAAGTTTTGATAGCAGGATGAGTGAGCAGTTGGATGAAGAAAGAATAACAAGAGCAGTAAAAAATCGAAACAAAATTGAATTCAAGGAGCTTAAATGTTTAAAAGTTTTTTAATCACACAACAATCCTCAGCTTTTTAACGCCATAATTGAGATTGATGGCCGAGCATTTGATGATCTGATGAAAATGAAAACAAGTAAAAGTGTTATCATCGGCCTGGCCGACCCTCCACTGCATACAAGACATTCAAAATTTTAGGCATATGAGGTAGTACGTAATTACATTGAAGAGGTTAGCTACAGGTCAACAAATAATAAATATCAGCTTCTTAGCTATGTATTCTTCACATTGAATTTTTACGCAACGAAATTTCTAGAAAGTGCTTCTATTGTAAAAATAGTATAGGTGTGACATACTTAATAACAAAGTATTTGGAGAAGTAATAGAAATACTTGACCGGCAAAGCCCATTTTTAATACCAAGCTTACGATAATAAATATAAGTAATCTTACAAAATTTCATTCGAATAAGTGAATAGACGCTTTCTTCTAATATTGGTTTTGTCTACCAACCAAAATTACCAGATAATATCAACCTGACGACGATAAAAGTAAGTCCTCTCACAACGTTTCCCTTCCCTAGGTCGATTCTTTTCGACGCTATCGTGTTTTCAACATGTGTTTTCTAATATTGGCTTTGTATGGGAGGTACCAGAACTACTTGACCGATAAAGCCAAATTTTAATAACAACCTAACGACGATAAAAAGAAGTCCTTTCACCAAACTTCATTCGCCTATGTAAATTCCTTTGGGCGCTAGACGGACAGACAGCCAGACAGACCCAACGATTCGATGCAATTCAGCGTCATCTCATACAGGAGGTGTAGTTTTCTATGTAAATCAGTTGTGGGAAGTGAGTGCGGTAGAGGAAGTAGGAGTCAATTTGGACTGGTGGGGATTTAAGATAAAAATAACACTATGTTCGCAATCCTTTATACTAGTGGGGCTGTATAGGTCGCCTAGTTCATCAATGGCTAACTTTGCGGAATTTCTCAAAGAGTACATGGTGCATCTGAGCCTAAATGGTTAGTTATCATGGGAGACATTAATATTGACTGGCTGGTAAACGATACATATAAGCTACGAATTGAACAGGTAATCAATGATAGTTTTTGCAAACAAATTGTCAACCATCCAACTAGGATCACACAAACATCGCGTAAAATTATTGATTATGTGATCACGAATATCATTTAAGCAAATGTGGAAGTTGTAGATAAACTGAAAATAAGTGATCACGAAAGTCTACTAGTGAAGGTTAGGTTAGGTTAGGTATGTGGGTTGGCGTGGAGTGCTCCGTGCGCCCGTTAGTCCGAAAGGCATTCGGTTAAATTCATAGTGGCCCAACCCCGTGCTAAATGCAGTCTTTTCCCGGTCCTGCTTTTCAATAAGCACTTGGTGGTAACCGCTAGCCAGATCAAGGGTTGTGAAGTAGCGGCAGTTTCCTAGCTGATCGAGAATATCTTCTATTCTTGGCAGAGGAAACGCGTCTTTAATCGTCACATCATTGAGTTTTCGAAAATCCACTACAATTCGCCATCTCTTTTGTCCATCAGCCCCTGGTTTTTTAGGGACGACCAAAAGAGGAGAGTTCCACGGTGATTTACTAGGGGTTATTACTTTGTCATTTAACATTTGCTTCACCTGATTATGAATCTCATCCCTAGCGACTTGTGGGAGCCGATACTGCTTCTGGTTTATTGGGCCTTGATCCGGTTGGGTTCTAATTTTATGCGCCAGGATATAGGTATGTGTCAACGGGTCCCCTTCCAAATGGAAAATGTCGTTAAATTGAATGCAAATATTTTCTATTGCACATTTTTCCTCTTTGTTTAAGTTGGTCTCTATTTTTAATGACTTAAGTAGTTGTGAAATTCGTTCACTTGGCTGTTGCCTACTTACGCTCAATATCACGTTCTTAGTTTTTTCCCTTCCTATACTTCGGAACTTGTTGAAATTTTCAAATTTGGGGACGAATTCTTCTTTCAAGGATCGTCCGTGGAATTGAGTATTGAAACAGCAAGATGGTGGTCTCTTACTCTTGATATTGTGTTCGCTAAGTAAACTCCAGGTTTTAGTTCCTGACTATGCACGAGAACGTCGCGTAACCCTGTGTTTACCTTTAGCTTAACAATGGTTTGGGTTCGGGCCTTTATTTCCTGGTTTGATACTTTAATTGTATTATTAGCCACATTGACTGTATTGATTGGTTCGCATGGGCGTTTAAGATGATACTCCGAAACCAAGTTCCTATTTTTGTCAAAGAATTTCAATGTTTTAGCCACTGTATCAATAATTGTTCTGTTCCAAAGGATATCCCTACCAATAATACCATCTGCGGGTATGTCGCTTAGACCGTTTATAATATGCAATTTGCCCTTAACGCCATTTGTCAATAGTTTACTAGTGGTGATAGTACCTACTGTTGTACTATTTCCACCGAATGCTCCACCTACTTGCCTTGTCTCCTTTCTGGATATGTTTGTGTTGGGTTTTAACGAGCTTTCTTTCAAAAGACTTGTGTCTGCCCCTGTATCCACTAATAGAGTTATTTTACCTCCTTTGCCCTCTGGCAAGGGGAGTTCTACAAAAACGTCGTTTTTACTTAATTTTTTTATTAAACAAAGCCTGTTTCGTTTGATATTGCCAAATTTATTTTTTGGATTTAAGATACAGTCTAGTTTTTGGCCGATCTCCTTTGAGCATCGCGATATGATATCGCCTACTTGCATGAATAAATTGTGGTGAATTCTTGAATCTATTCCCTACTTTTGGTATTTAAGCGTACCACGCTGAATAGATAGGCGATTACTCGCCGCAACTAAAGTGAAAAGGGGCAACTGCCGACTCTGGTGTCCAAATCAAATCATGTCTTTATTGTCAAAATTGCAATTCTTAAATACTATTTACAGTGACTGTTATACTTATCTTCTATCTTATTTCTACTTACAATAACGATAGTGGATAACTTATTCTAAATTCCTATTGGCTATGCGCCATTCAATAGGATCTTGTTTCTATTGAGTGACATTCAGTTCAATTGAGTGCATGACACATCTAGCTATGTGATATGCTGTGCATATCAACCTGTGTGACACATTGTACTCGATTGAACTATACATTCTGTCGTCACTTTGTTGTCGTGTGAAATCTAATCTATGATTAATGTGTTGTGGACAGTGGTGTCTGCAAGTGGCTACACTACACCCTTGCCCTTAAGAAAAATTTTTGGATGTGAATTATTTATGAACTAAAATTTTTTAAGTACGTTGGTTTGGTTTTTATGGTTTCAGGAGATTATTATGTATTTCTTTATTTGTTCCGTTGAAATCTATAATTGAGTTTACTCCTTTTCTTTTTATTATTTTAAATGGACCTATATATGGTGCTTGATTTTTTTTCTTATTTTCTACTTTCAGTAATACTAAGTCATCTATATCTAAATCTAATTCTTTATTATACTTCTTATTTTCATGGAGTGTTCTTTTCTCTTTTGTTTTTGTTGTCATTTCTTTTGCTTTAGCGAGAGCATATTTTAACCTAGTTCGTAGTTCGCGAGCATAATTGTCGTAGTCATAGATTTTTGTTTTATTGTTTATGGTGTCGGAGGGTAAACATGGTAATTTCCCATAAACGAGTTCATATGGTGAATACCCGGTATCTATATGTGGTGTCGTATTATAAGCAAATGTGAAGTACGGGACCCATTTGTCCCATTCATTATCTTCGACAAATGATAACAAAAATTCGTTAAGTACTCTGTGATTTCTTTCAAGTGCACCTATCGTTTGATGATGGTATGGGGAGGAGAATGTTTGCTTGATTTTTAACAGTGAGCATATATTTGTTATCAGTTCGTTATTGAATTCTGTCCCTTTGTCTGATTTTAAAATTTTGAAATGTCCATATTTAAGAATGAATTCCTCTACCAAAGTCTTAGCCGTTGTTGTTGCATCTTTTGATGTCATAGGATATGCAATAACGAATTTCGTTAATTCACACTGCATTGTGAGAATGTATCTTTTTCCATTCGATAATCTTAATGGTCCGACAGTGTCGATTGACACAACTTCAAAACTGTTGTTCGGGGTGTCGGTTATTGTTTGTGGTTCTTTCGTATGTTTTGTTTGTTTATTTCTTGCGCATGAGTCGCAGTTTGCTATGAATTTCTTCACCATTTGGCTCATTTTTCGCCAGATGTATCTTTGTTTTAGTTTTGTTAGGGTTTTTCGAACACCTAGATGTCCTCCGTGCAAAGAGTTGTGGAATTCATCGATGAGTTTGTATTTGGTAATATCATCAATTATTTGTTGGGGGGCGTTGTATATTATGATTTTCAGCATAGGATTCTGGCCGTTTATTTTTATATTTGCGTACGCTTCTTTTAATTCTTCTTTTTCAAAATGCTTAAATATTTCATCGTCGTTTATTATAGCAAGTTCATTTATATTTTCTTTCTTCATTCTGGATGCTAATTTCTTCAGTGTCGACTCTAGTGTCGCTGAGTTATCGTTAGATCCTCTATGCATAGTATATGTTTCCTTGTCTGATGTATGCTTCCTCAAGGTTGAATCTGGATTCGTTGATTTGTCGCTACATCGCACGTGCACAAAATTCTTATCAATCGTAATTTTTGAATTCCTAGCGTTTTTATCAATATTAAATTTTAATTTCTTCATGTTTTTGACGTCATTAATAGATATACATTCCCAAATTTGAAGTTGATCAGGCTTCTGTTGAGAGTTGCATTTCTCCTTGCTATTGTTTGTATTATTTTTATTTTTCATCCCCCTTGTGATGATTAGTGTTCTCTTTGCGTTTTCGTCGATTTCTGTTGGTATCATCTGTTTAAGTATGTCAGAGTCTATTTTGATTCTAGATAGAGCATCTGCGTTTGAATTCATTTTTCCTTTCTTGTATATTATCTCAAAATCATAGTCACATAAATCCAGACGAATTCTAGTCATTTTTGATGATGGATTTTTATGTGAAAATAGTGATACCAAAGGTCTGTGGTCTGTGACAACAGTAAATTTGTTTCCGTATAGGTATGGTCGGAAAAATTGTATTCCCCAATGGATTGCAAGCAGTTCCTTTTCTATGACAGATTTGCTTAGGTCATGTTTTTGAAGCGATTTGCTTGCGTAGGATATAGGTAGATCTTTACCTATTTCGCCTTGTGATAGTATTGCTCCTAGTGCATAATTCGATGCATCTGTAGTTAGAATAAATGGTTTTTCGAAATTCGGGTATTGTAGTATTGGGGGCTCAATAAGTTTATTTTTTAATGTATCAAATGCTTGTTGACAGTTTGTACTCCAATTAAATTTTGTGTTTTTCTTTAGTAGTGCATTCAAACTTTGTGCGATTCCAGCAAAATCTGATATGAATCTTCTGTAGTAGTTACAGAAGGCTATAAAGCATCTTACTTCATCTGAATTTTTTGGGGTTGGATATTCTTTAATTATTTTGTGTTTCGCTGGGTCAGTTTTTACTCCGTTTCGCGTGATGAGATGTCCCAAGTATATTACTTCTGGACAAAGGAAATTGCATTTTTCTGCATTTAGTTTTAGGTTATACCGTTTGAGTCGTTCAAGAACACGTACTAAGTTTTCATTGTGATGGTTAAGACTACAGCCGTAGATAATGATGTCGTCTACGTACAAAAAGGCTTCGGTGTCTAGTCCTGCTAAAACGATTGTTAGCATTCTTTGGAAACTGTTGGACGAAATTTTTAGTCCGAATGGAAGTCTTTTAAATTGGTAGTGACCATTGCGTGTGGAAAACGCAGTTAGTGGTCTTGAATCCTTGTGGAGTCCTATTTGGTGAAATGAACTAGTCATGTCAAGTGTGGAAAACCATTTAGCTCGTCCTAATCTGTCGAGTATGTCTTCTAAACGCGTCAGTGGAAATTTGTCCTTTACTATCTTATTATTTAGTTTTCTAAAGTCTACTACGACTCGCAATTTCTTTTTGTCTGCGACGTTTTTCTTTGGTACCAGCAATAATGGAGCGTTATAAGGGCTTTTTGAGTGTTCTATTATGTCGTTTTTCATCATTTCTTCGACTTGTTCTGATACGATATCTAAATGAGTGTGAGGGAGTCTATAGTTCTTTATGTAGACTGGTGTGTTGTCAACGATTTCTATTTTCTGAGTGTAGAAATTGTTTGTTGTTAATGGTTCGTTTGTTAAGAGGAATACTTCTTGGTATTTTTTGAATATGTTAGTTAATGCTTGTTTTGCATGTTTGTCCTTGCAATCAATTTTTATTTTATCTAAAATTGCCTGAAAGCGTTTTTTGTCATGTTTATTTTCATCTTTCCATAAAAGTATGTCATAGTCTGTAAGTTTTTCTGTGTTTAAAGAGACATTATTTAAGGTTACTTCATAGTCGTTTGTGTTTAGCAACTTTATATGTGCCATTCCACGTTTTGGTACTATTGTATTACTTATGAATACACCTTGTGCTATTTCTTTGTTGGTAATGAGAGTGTCGTTTTCTAATTTTAGTCTTAATGGTTGTATCATTTCTGTTCTTGCAGGCACTTTTATTGCGAGAGTGTGCAAGGGTTTGGTTTGCATTGGCAATGTTATGGTTTTTTCTTCATCATTTAGGGATATTGTGAAGGTTTCGTAATCTATTTTGCATAGACATTTTTGTAGAAAATCTCTGCCTAGAATGCTGTCTGTATCAATTGGGAATTTCTCTTCTACTAGTTAAAATTCGTGATAACACTTGGTTTCACACAGTTGGAGGTTCGATTGTATAATGCCTAAGGAGTATATTTTTTCATTTGTTATACCAGTTAGTTTGCATCTATGTTCGGAAAGTATTCTTCGTCTGCAAGTTTGTTTGAACTTTTGCAAATTGAAATGTCGGCACCTGTATCGATGAGGAAAGTCATAGTTTTGTGATTATGCTTTGCTATGATGGAATTTGTATTGGTATCCGATATCTTGTACACTTTTAATTTTGGCTGTGCGGAATATTTATGTATTCCGAGCCGCATTCGTTTCCCTGTTCTTGTTCGTTGTTCAATATCCGTATGCGATGTGCCACATTTCTGTTGTTGCGATTGTTGTAGTTGTTGTTTTGGTTTCTGTTGTTATTGTTTTGGTTACTTGAGTTGTGCTGGCGATTGTTGTTCCGATTATTAGTAGGTTGATGGGAATTGTTGTTGTGGTTATAATTTCGTGTTTGGTTATCGTTGTTGCGTCTATTGCGGTTATTGCCTTGGTTTGTGTATGTAGGGATAGGTCGGTTTGTATTTTGTCTATATTGCATTATTGTATTTGTGCTCGTTTTTTCTAGTTCGATAGCCAGGTTTGTTGCTTCTGTTAATGATTTGGGCTGAGAGGCGAAAATGGTTTGTTTGAGATTATCATTTAAACCGTTCTTGAAGATGTTCAATGCGTATATCTCATTCATTTTTCGAATTACATTTTTTTCTGAATTTGTCACGGTATTTCCTAGCTCATTAATTTGCAACGTGTTTAACTCAGATATTGTATTGAGTAATTTATCCTTAAATGAGGTTACTGATAAATTCCTTTGCGTAAGACTGGAAAGTGTATTGTGTATTTGGGGTATTGTTAAATTGCTTTTGTATTTCTCTTGAAGTAGAGTTTTGAGTGTATCGAAATCACTTGGCTCTTCACCACCTAGAGCTGTTTTTATGGCTGAACCTAATTTTACATGGAAAATGAACTCAATGAATTGTTGAGTACAAGTAGGTTTTAGTGAATTGTACATTATCTGAACTATTTTAAGAAAACTGTCTAATTCTTTATAATTCCCTGTGAATAGCGGTATGGCTTTCATAGCCGTTCCTAGATCGAAGTCTGACATATTGCTTTCTTGTTTTGCTAACTGTTCCTCTAGTAGGTTTTTTGTGTGGTTATAGAGGTTTCTAAATTCTAATCTGAGTGCTGTGTCAGATTTGTCATCGCTTAGATTAGTTCCTATGAATTCAAATTCTTCTTTTAGTTTATTTAATAAATTTAATTTTGAAATAATAGTATTTATTGTATAGGGTCTTCCTGAACTCTTTTTAAGGTTGATTAATATTGTTTCTATTTGGGTTTTTATTGATTCCATTTATTATTTGCTTAAACATTTATACATTTGTTATTGTATTATTTGTCTTATGTTTGTGTACATATTGCTTAAAGTATTTATTTACTTTGTATGCTATATATAAAATTATGCCTATTATTATAGCTGTTACCATTGATTCTGGGATTAGGGATGTCATCGGGATGTGCTCTTCTATGTTGTTGACTACGGTTGCTTGGGCTGCTGGTTTGCTTTGGGTTTTTCCCATAGTTTCTTCTTCTCTTCTTTTATTTTTTCAATGAGTGTGTTTTTTTGGTTTTTATCTGTCGTGATTGCTATTATTCGGTGTAGCTCCGCAATTCGTTGTCGGGTTTTGACTTGTCGCCCTCCACGCGTTCTTTTTGGTCTTAATGTAGTCGTTTCTTCTCGTAGTCTTCTGATCTGCTGTTTACTTTGCTCTTGTCGTCTTCTGTATTCCGTTATGCTTATTGGTTTTGGTCCGGCGTTGACTGGAGTTGGAGAGTATAATGGGATGTCTTTATTGGTGATCTTGGGGATGTATTCTTCCGTTGGCAGTTCTCCTGTTTTTAAAAATTCTTCCCATTTATCTGCTATCTCGTCTATTTGTTCGCAATTCATCTATAATCAGATGTCAGGCAGGATCGCCATGTGGTGAATTCTTGAATCTATTCCCTACTTTTGGTATTTAAGCGTACCACGCTGAATAGATAGGCGATTACTCGCCGCAACTAAAGTGAAAAGGGGCAACTGCCGACTCTGGTGTCCAAATCAAATCATGTCTTTATTGTCAAAATTGCAATTCTTAAATACTATTTACAGTGACTGTTATACTTATCTTCTATCTTATTTCTACTTACAATAACGATAGTGGATAACTTATTCTAAATTCCTATTGGCTATGCGCCATTCAATAGGATCTTGTTTCTATTGAGTGACATTCAGTTCAATTGAGTGCATGACACATCTAGCTATGTGATATGCTGTGCATATCAACCTGTGTGACACATTGTACTCGATTGAACTATACATTCTGTCGTCACTTTGTTGTCGTGTGAAATCTAATCTATGATTAATGTGTTGTGGACAGTGGTGTCTGCAAGTGGCTACACTACAAAATTTATAAATTGCGGCATCAGACTTACGAGCTTGTTTTGTAGTTGAGTCATGGCTTTTGGTCTATACTCTAGTTGTATTTTTTGCAGGCAATTTATATGCCTTTGCCCTTTTTTGTGCCTCTTAAGAATTTGTTTCTTATTCTTGCTGCTGGGCTCCGGGATACTTAATTGGCTTATCGTGGTATCTGAAACGGTTTTTTCGGTAAAGGGTAGCTCATGGTTTTGGTTTAAAATTATACTGCTTGGGATGGGTTTTACTGATTTGTTATGACTATCAGTTGAGAATGCTTTAGGGGCACAGCTCACCTCTTTTAGCTGGCCCCTCGTTCGTTTCCCTGTCCCTTCTTTGCCAGGTAGTTCCTTTTACTATAACAATCCTCTTCAGAGTGTCCCACCCTTGAGCACCAATCACATTTTAGCTTTGGCTTACCACGTTTTGCCGCTGTCATGTAAACTTGTGCTTTCGGGCAAGTCCCTGGGTCGTGGCCATAAGCCTTGCAGGGGTCGCAGTATGGGGTGTTACGGCGAACCCTACATTCTGCGTAAGTGTGATTTGACTTACCACAGAACCCACACGATAATTTCTCTGCTGGCCTGTTACGAAGGTGCTGTACACTGGTCTTGTTTGAACTGTTTTGAGTGTTCCAGTTCGAAGTACTCGGACCTATATTGATTGGGGTTTGCGGACTTGGGTATGCGGACGCTGGAGGCACATAAGTCGGCTGCCAATCTTGGATCATTTCTGGGGAGCTGTGTATATAGTGATTACTTAGGTACATTGGAGGGTTATTGCTCAATTGGGAATTGTTAGGTATAGAATTATTCGGATTTGTGGGGTTTTGGAGATATTGGGAACGAAGAAGATTAGACGTTTTTAACGCCGTATCTGCTAACGTCTGTAATTCATCCCCACTGACCGTCAACATAAATTGACGCAACGCTGGATCTAATAGCCCTACTTTGAAACTACAGATTATGGAATTCTTAAGTTCCTTTTTAAGAGCTACAGAGTCTGCGCTTGAGTAGCTGCCATCAATAATATCCGTCGCTTTTGCTTGTAGTGATGTAAGACGTCTGGCGAAGGCATGTATATCTTCTGTTGCTAGCTGATGCGACTGCTTTATTTCGGCAGTCACACTATCCAGTGTCCGAACAGTAAGATATGTGCCTTTGATGAGAGTCTCTAACTCCCGCACTGTACTTATTTTGTTGCATCTAACCAATTCAAACGCATCACCAATTAATCTGGTTGACAGCATTGCCACATAGATTGCTTCGCTATCTGGGTCTATACACTTCAGACCTAGGGAACATGCGTTGAGAAACTCATAAACATTTCCTGATAGCTCGGGTGTTCTTGCCCCAGAAAATTTGGGAACAATCTGTGCAATTATTTTTGCAATGCCGTCGTTACTCATTGTGTCGGTTGAATTAGAAGAGTCCATGTAATCTGGTGTGAAACTGGAGTTTTGGAATTGCAGGGCTACCAATTGGTCCCTTTGCTTCCTCTTCTCTTTTTTAAACCACTCTATTTGTGCTATATATTCTAATTCTAACCCACGTACCCTTTAAGTCTCCCGTTGGTTTTGGTCCTGTTTTGTCAGGGAAGCCCTAAGTTCGCTTTTCACTTTAGTGAGGTTGGACTGGAGTGCCACAATTTCTAAGTTTAATTTTGAAATTGTTTCCTCGGCCTCAGTGTTTACTTTTTCGGCTTCAATTTGGCTGCGGTCTTAACTTAATCGTACCCTTTTGGTATTGTTTAGTTCAGCCTTAAGCGCTTGGATTTCACTTTGGTGACTATCCTTTAGCCTTTTGACTGCCTCTAGATACTCAATGAGTATTGCGTCGGTAGTCTCAAGCCTCGTAAACTGTTCCCACTGCGAGCTTAATTGTGCATAAATTAACGCGTATACTTCCCTGCTAGCAATGGCTTTAAGTTCAGATAACAGCGAGTCGTTGAAATGTTTTATTTCTTGCCCTTGTTCCTTAATTTCTTTTTTGAGTTGATGAATTTCCTCTATCAACTGGGCTTCTGTGGACTCCGTTCTGTCCATAAGCTTAAAACCAAAACAATTTAATCAGTGACCACGGTGGAGTCGAAAATCAGCCAACTTTGGTATCGGTCGTGTTTCACTTCGGATAATACTAACATTTGGCTCAGTTCAAACTGACCCATTCGGATGTGTGCTGGAAAGCTCGTCTAGGTCGTGCAAGAAGTGTCTCCCTAGGAATCTGTGCCTATAGTTCATGTGATACCGAAGAGTATTTTGCCCCGTTATAATTCCTACGAGGGTGGAAAGAGATTTTCTATCCTTTCGCATGAAACTCTCGGTTCTGGCTTCATTGAAAGTTGGCCATAGCATTCTTGTGGTATGACAAGTTTCTAGTGCAGTCCATCTAGAGTTCGCCTCTTTTGTGGCCTTTCTTTCTGCTACAAGCTTGAGTGCGCAAGGCGGGATTTTCACAGAGGGATCAGCTTGTTCTGATACAGCTGCCGAACCTAGTCTAGCCAATTCGTCAGCTTTCTCGTTGCCTGGAATGCCTTCATGTCCCGGAACCCAGCAGAGCAATATCTTATGCTGAGTGCCAAGAACCCTGAATTCTTCGCGACAGCATTTCACAAGCTTTGATTTTATTTCTATCGCAGTTAATGCTTTTATTGCTGCCTGGCTGTCGATAAAAAATGTAATACCTTCAGGTGGTGTTGCCCTTACCACAGACTCACGGGCTGCTGTTGTCACTGCCAGGACCTCTGCTTGGAAGACACTGCTGTGGTCGGGGAGTCGAATCGATTTTGATATACCCAACGACTCGGAGAAGACGCCAGACCCTACCTCGGTTTCCATTTCTGAACCGTCTGTAAAAACGGCTACGGATTGTGCGTTAGGTACGAGTCCGTCTCTCCATTCTTCCCTGCTGGGATAGGCGCTCGAGAAAGGTCTTGTGAACTCTAGGTATTTCGTAATGTAGTCCGTGTTAGGTACATAGCCAAAGGCACTAATGGCGGCTGAAGATTGGATAAAAATGTCTAGCTGCAGCAGATTGAGGATAGCCTCAAGACCTGCGGTAGGAGTTGTCCTTATCGCACTTGTGGTGCCAATACACGCTAGTCTTTGTACTTTCGTAATGGCCTTTAGGTAGGTGGTTTTGCAGGTTGCCGGCCACCATACGAGACAGCCATTATGTCAGTATAGGTCTTATTATAGCCGTGTACATCCACAGTTTAATTTTAAGGGATGGTCCCCAAGTTTTCCCAAAAATTCTGCTACTGTGGCTTTTTTAATTCTCCCGTGTGTGTTCAATTTCCAGTTTATTTTTTTGTCCAGTATAAGTCCCAGATACTTTGCACTGTCAGATACTCTGAGTGGTATACCGCCAACAGAAGGGGCGACAAACCGTGGTATTTTTCTTTTATTAGTGAAGATAACCAGTTCGGTTTTCTGGGGATTTAAATTTAGACAGCAGTTCCGGTCTAAAGTAAAGTAAGTGTGAAGTACGTATAATTTCAAATTTAAAAGTAAATGTAAATGCAATGCATTCACAATCATATAAGGAAGCCAAAATGATATGATACGTCACAGTTTTATTCTACCATGGTTATTAAACGTTCAGGAACCTTTCTAACGCGATTTGTTCGACGAATAGTTGGTTCGTTGACTGAATCCGCTACACTCGGCTCTGCCTTTGGGACTGCAGTTCAACAATAATCGTATCAGATGCTGCTGCAGGTGGTAGTAAATTTTCAGCTATCATCGTAGTGTTAGTTACCTGAGAATCCGTATCTTCTTCCACTACCAACGACTGATTGTGAGACAATGTCGAAGATCGTAATTCACCACGATGATTTGGAAGCTGAGCTCCCACCTTCCGCATCTGGTCAGCGTGCCTCTTCCACGTACGACCATCATCTAACCCCACATTATAATGTACGTCGCCCAACACCTCGGCTATTCTGCAAAACAACCATTTACTTTTTGACAAATAATCGCGTACAGCAACTCTTTCCCCTACCAGGAATTCTTTTGAGGTTAACTTATACTTAATTTTTCTGCAGTGTTCCAAATCTAACCTTGAATGTATTTATATAAGTAGCTGGATGGATTGCTCGCCGATATGCCATCAGAATCGTTGCTAGATCCCGATGTGTTGAGTTTGCAGGACACATTATGGATTTAAGTTTGCTCTTGAAAGTTTGTACGAACCTCTCCGCTTGTCCATTTGTCGCCGGATGGTATGGTGCCCCTTGTTTATGGACAATGCCATTACTCTTTAAGAAATTTTAGAATTCCTTTAAGTTGAATTGCGTAAAATGGTCGCTTACGAGTACGCTTGGTAGCCCAAAAGACGCAAACATTTCTTCGCACACCCTGATCGTTGTCTCGGTTGTCATGTTCGATACGATATGTACTTCAGGCCATTTACTAAAAGTGTCAACCAAAACAAAGAAATATATACCCAGGAATGGCCCCGCGTAGTCCACATGCACTCTTTCAAAAACCTTGCTTGTAGGCAACCAACGGTGTGTAGGAACTGCTTTCGGATCTGCCCGATGCGCTTGGCATAACGCGCAGTTGGAAACCAGCTCTTCAATCTGTTTATCCATTTGATTCCACCAGCAGCGCGCAAGTGCTTTTATTTTCGACATTCCGAAATGTCCCGTATGTAGTTCGTCCAGTATTCTTTTCCGTAAAATCTTTGGTATATATACGCGTACTCCCCGAAGCAAACAACCTCGCTGCAAAGCAAACTCAGTTTGAGCTATCCCGAAGCGATGCTCTGGCTCACAATAGCGCCCATATTTGAGACATTCCACAAGTAATTGGACCTCACTTTCCATTTTCGTCTTTTCAGCTAGTTCGGTGACTGTACTCGCAAATTCTGAATTAGCTCCATTTCGACAGCATCTATTTCTTCCAGGGCTGTATACGTCTCTGAACTCGGCAACCGCGACAATGCATCTGCATCCGCGTTCTCGGTACTTCTTTTAACCCGTACTTCATAATCAAAAGATTCTAAATAGATCGCATAATGCTGCATTCGCGTTGCTGAAAGTGTGGTAAGGCCTTTATGCGGGGAAAATATATGTGCGATTGCCTTATTATCGGTTACTAGAGTGAACTTCCTCCCAAACAGGTATTGATAAAACTTCCGTGCCTCGAATATAATCGCGTAGGCTTCCCTATCCACCTGACTGTACCGTTGTTGAACGGGGTTCAGTGTTTGGGATGCAAATTGAATAGGGGTTTCAGTACCATCTTTGCACAAATGGCTTAATACAGCCCCTACCCCAATCGGACTTGCATCCACCGCTAAAATTACTGGTAATTGTGGGTCATATTGAGTCAGCACCGTGTCGGACAACATCTGATTTTTTCACTTTCTCCATTACGTAGTAAGAGAAAGATATTGTATTCGTACAAAATTTCGAGCTCGAGATGTTAATCAATTCTGACATTACGATGATAGGCGAACTCAAAAAAGTGGTTCGCAAAATTCTGTCTGTCGGGGCCGTTTTTTTTTTTTTTGCATGGTAACCTCAATATTAATGGTACTTCCCATACAAAATTTTCAACCAGTTTGATTTGTTCGAAAACGGCTCTAACGATTTCAACAAAAATTTATATATAAGCTTAAGTAGGTGAGGTAAACATAACTGCGTACTCAGTTTGCCGCTAAAAAATCGAGTAACGGTACTTTTGAAATTTGGACATATCTCGAAAACGGTCCATACGATTGTAACAAACATTAATTTCTAAGGTAATATGGTCATTCCTAACTTAATGCAAAACTCAGTTTTTCTCTGTATTATCGTAAAATGTATTTTTGAAAAATATAGTTTTCCCTAGTTTACCTCAAAACGGCATGATTTTGACCAAAATGCAAACTTATATGTAGTAAAATTGATGATTTCAAAATTATTGCGTCCTTAATTTTCAATTCGAATCACTGGAAACGCTCACTTTAAAAACTGCTCATATCTCGAAAACCCCATTTTCGATTTCGGTAAAACCCTAAAAACCAAGTAATGCTTACATCCCGAACAATAACTTGTACCCGTTTTTCATCTAAATAGTATTTTTCAAACTAGACAATATTTGGTACTGTTTACATTTATCAAAAATTACTACCCGATTTGTATTCACATATTTTCGGTATAGTTTTGAAATAATAACAATGCCCCTGATATGTAACCACCTTTATGTACTTTACAGGTACATACTGTTCTCTTTCCCAAATAAGAGTATATTGATAGTCTGTAAGCTCTTTTGTTAGTTGTAAGTACTTTTACTAAATTAAGTAAGTTAGTCTAAGCCTAACTCTCGTGTTCTTCATTTCGTAGACTAGACCCTCAGATTGAAGTACATAACAGTGGCGACGAGGATGAAACTTGGTACCGCGTGGCTAATTTTGTATTAGAAAGCGTTTGGCTTTATTTGCCTTTTTTTAAATTTAAAAGTGGTTCAATAAAGTGAAATAGAGTAAGAATGGCAGAAAGTGCTAAACTCTTCATGGGTTCAATCGAATCCTATACGCTGGGTGAAGATTTTAATTTGTATGCACGGCGGCTAGATCACCTACTTTCATTAAATAAAGTATCGTCAGATCCAGAAAAAGTGTCATTTCTAGTAAGCCTCGGTGGTCCAGATCTATACAAAATCTTAAATTCATTAATTGCGCCAAAACTTGAAACGGACTATACTTACAATAAATTGATTGAAAAACTTAAATTACATTTTGCGCCAAAGAAAAACAGTTTGTCGAGAGCTTTAAGTTCTTTAAGAGACAGCAAAGACATAGTGAGTGCATAAGCGATTACATAGTTGAGTTAAAACAATTGGCTAATGAGTGCGAATTTGATAAATTTTTGGAGAGAGCGCTGTTAATACAGTTTGTGTGTGGGTTAAATAATACCAAAATCCAAAATCGGCTCCTCAATGAAACGGAGCTTGTATCACTAGAAAAGGCGGCAGAGATTGCGCTATGTATGGAGATGAACAGTAGTAATATTGATATGATGAAGAGCGGTAGTGTTAACTATGTATCGAATGATCAGAGAGTACACAGCAATCGTCAAAGTAGAAGTAAGCAGAGAAGAAGTTCACCGCTTCAAACGAGAGGGACAAAGCAACGAAACTCACAACAGTTCCATGGGACAGGAAGGAATCAACATCAGGAGAAGGCATTGTACAACTCGAGATCGCGGGAGCGAAGCAACGGAAAAAAAATGTTTAATTGCTATTTTTGTGGCGGCTTAGGACACTATGCCAGAAATTGCTTCAAGAAAAAAAATAGAAAGGGGTATAATGTAAATAATATTGAAATTGGAGATAATGATAATGAAATAAATTCAGTGGATATAGGTTATTTAAATTGTATGATTTATAAAGGCAAAAGGCCTTTGACTATTGAGTTAAATGTTGAGAATACCAAGTTTAAGTTTGAAATTGATACTGGGGCTTGTGTATCCGTGTGTCACAATTCGGATTATGAAAAATATTTCAAGCACTGCAAATTGGTGGTAGCAAATTATCCTCTAAAGTTATTATCAGGTGATAACGTCGAAGTTGTTGGAAAAATTAATGTACTTGTTAGGGATATGGAAGCGTCGTACTACCTTGACCTAATTCTCATTAAAAGTAAGCACGCATTTAGGGCGCTATTGGGCCGAAACTAGATGGAAAGTATATATCCAGAATGGCGACATAATTTTTTCTCGAAAAGTGGCAGGGTATGTAAATTAGATGGTCTCAATGAACTTCCAGTTAATATAGAAAGTAAATATGCTTCAATATTTGCAAAAAGTAATAAATCCGTCATAAAACACTTTGAGGCTGAAATAGAGATGGTGGAAAATGCATATCCGATTTTCTGTAAGGCATATCCCGTTCCGTTTGGGTTGAGAGATAAGGTGAAGGAAGAAATAGAAAGGCTTTGTACAGCTGGTGTTTTGGTACCAGTGAAGAGAAGTAAATGGGCAAGTCCAGTGGTGATTGTAAATAAAGGTGATGGCTCGATTGGGCTGTGTGTTAATTGCAAAAGAACAGTAAATAGATTTGTAGAAATGGAGCATACGGTAATTCCTAGAATTGATGATATTTTGGCTGGGTTAGCGGAATGGAAGTACTTTTGCAAATTAGATTTAACAGGTGCATATCTGCAAGTGTCATTGTCAGAGAGGTCCCAAGAACTGTTAACGATAAACACTCACATAGGACTATTTAAGTTTACAAGGCTAGTGTTCGGCTTGAAAACAGCACCTCAAATATTTTCAGGGGTTGTCGAGGAAATATTAAAAGGTCTGAAGATGGTTCATATATATTTCGATGACATTCTTATAGGTGGCAAAGACAAAGGCGACTGCATGCGTAATTTAGGTCGGTTGAAGGGTTGTGATGCGTTTTATGAGAACACAAGCGTTCTCACTTAGCCTCTCACAATCAACTCCTACTCTCACCTCCGCGTTGGTGACTGGTGGGTGCCTAGTACCTCGACTGGAGATTGGGTAACCAACCCCTTTGGAAGGTTGTTGGTGGCAGCAGACGAGAGAGGGGGGGGGGGGGGGGGGGGAGTGTTTTCTCACTAAGGCACTCCCTCTTTTTCCAGACGGCAGCGGAGGAATTCTCTAGATGGAATCAACGGTGGCGTCTACAGTTCCAGTCAGGCCGAACTATTTAGTGTAACCCCTATATGGGCTGTTTCGACATATTCGAATACCAGGTCTATAGGGATTTCCAATACCGAGCCAGGGTGTTGGAGAAGAGTTGGTGGCGGATGAACCCTTAATGGGCCAACGGCAGCGCTCACATCCCAAAGTGGGTTACTGGCACCGGAATAACCGGCCTGCTGTCCTAGGGTCAAAACAAGGGCCTGGCCCTCCAGGTTGGGGGTTGTGCCGTCGGGGTAACTTCCCGACCACGGAAAAAAGTATTAGTTATGAGAGAGACACGAGGAGCCTCGGATATTGAATTCCCTCAAACGGCAACTAGACCCGGAACGTCAACGGACAACGAGATGAGAGTATGCACCTGGAACGTGCGGACGCTGTATACCCCAGGTGCTACTCAAAAACTTGAGTCTGTCCTCACGCGGTACAAGGCAGACATTACCGCGATCCAGGAGATACGATGGATAGGATCAGGTATGATGAAAAGAAAAAATTGCGACATCTATTACAGCTGCCATAAAAGATTGCATGTATTAGGATGCGGATTCGCCGTGGGAAATCGGCTTAGGACAAAAGTTATTGACTTTAAGCTACTTTCCAAAACATAAGCCTAATATGTGCACACGCCCCTACCGACGAGGCTGAAGACCCCATCAAGGAGGAGTTTTATGACCTCCTGGATGGAGCCTACGGAGCCTGTCCGGAGTACGATGTAAAAGTTGTACTCGGGGACTTCAATGCTAAAATCGGAAAGGAGAACATCTTTGGCGGGTTAGTTGGTAATCACAGAATCCACGAAACGACAACAGACAACGGCTACCGACTAATCGATTTTGCAGCAGCTCGTAATACGGTGATAAGTAGCACTAGGTTTCCAAGGCTAAGGATCCACACAGCAACCTGGCGCTCTCCAGACGGTCGAACCGCCAACCAAATCGACCATGTGCTAATCGATGCGAGGCACGTATCCAACATCCTCAACGTGCACACATATCGAGGGGCAAATGTCGACTCTGACCATTTTCTTGTCGCGGCAAAATTCAGAGCTCGACTGTCCAACGAGAAGAAGCTGCGAACCGCCCAGAAGAAGAAATTCGACGTTGGACGCCTTAGCACACCTGGAGTAGCCAGAGCCTACAGAGAGCGCCTGAGTGAGAGACTCTCCATTGTGCATTCACCCACCACAGACGCCAACAACCAGTGGTCCCAGTATCGCGACATCATCAAGTAGCCGAAACTACTATAGGGTACCAGCCACCCCAGAGAAAAAGCCCGTGGTATGATGATGAGTGCGTTCGTCGGAAAAAGGTGACAGAAGATGCACATATGAAGACGCTGCAGCGCAAAACAAGGGCAGCGAGGGAAGAGTATCGAACCAGGAGGAGGGAGGAGAAGAAAATCCTGCGTCGAAAGAAGAGGGCTTACGCAGTCTCCCAGCTCAAGGAGATCGAAGAGTCTCGCGATCGAAACAACATCCGGAGGTTTTACAAGAAAGCCAAGCAACTGGCTGCTGGCTTCAAGACCGGAACGCAGGCTCTTCGAAACAGCGAAGGAAATCTTGTCACCGAAGCGCAGGGAATAGTAGATGTGTTTAAGCAGCACTTCCAGGAGCTGCTAAATGGGCATCATGTAGAGAGAGTGATAGGGCAAGAAGAGAACCCACGTCCAGTCAATGAAGAACCAGTTCCACCACCCAGTATAGAAGAAGTTGGCTTAGCTATAAAAAAGCTTAAGAACAACAAGGCCGCAGGCTCTGATGGTCTACCAGCGGAGCTCTTCAAATACGGTGGTGATGTCTTGGTAGGGCGCATGTACCAAATCATCAACCAAGTATGGGTGGAAGAAAGCATGCCCGATGACTGGACTATCAGCTCCATATGCCCCATCTACAAAAAAGGCGATCCTATGTCTTGCAAGAATTATCGAGGCATATCCCTGCTTAATGTCGCATACAAGATCCTATCCAACGTACTGTGTGAACGTCTTAAACCGTTCTGCAACACACTAATCGGCACGTACCAGTGTGGCTTCCGGCCCGGCAGATCGACCATAGACCAAATTTTCACACTGAGACAAATCCTGGAGAAGACCAATGAATTTCAAGTCGAGACTCAGATAGCATTCATCGTCAGGAGCTCTATATGGCGATGGCCGAATTCGGGATCCCGGCAAAACTGATCCAGCTGTGTCGCGTTACGCTGGAAAACACGCGCTGCTATGTGCAATTTGGAAGTAGCTCCTCCGAATTATTCCAAACTTGCACCGGATTTCGGCAAGGAGATGCGCTATCATGTGACTTCTTCAATCTCGTGCTGGAGCAGATAGTGCGCAGGGCAGGTGTCAACACGGAAGGCACTATCTTCAACAGATCCGTACAGCTACTGGGGTATGCGGACGATATCGACATCATCGGTCGCTCCCAGCGTGCCGTGATAGAGGCTTTCACGGCGATTGAAGAACAGGCGAAATTTGTTGGCCTTGAAGTAAACGAGGACAAGACCAAGTACATGCTATCAACAAACAAACAAGCATCTGTCCACCGCCACAAAACGTCACTGTTGATAGTAAAAATTTCGAGGTAGTTAGGGAGTTTACCTACCTCGGAATAAACATAAACTCCACGAATGACACCATAGTGGAGATCCGGCGAAGAATTACCCTAGGAAACCGCTGCTACTTCGGTTTGGCAAAGCAATTGGGTTCAAAACTCCTAACTCGAAGGACGAAATGTACGCTTTACAAAACACTCATCCTGCCAGTCCTGCTTTATGGCGCCGAGTGCTGGACGATAAGCAGGAAGGGAGAGCTGATACTGGGCTCCTTCGAAAGAAAAATTCTTCGACGGATTTTCGGTCCTGTGTGCGAGGAGGGCGAATGGAGGAGAAGATACAACCGCGAACTCTATGAGCTGTACCAAGATGTGGATGTAGTCCAAAAAGCCAAAATACGTCGACTACATTGGCTCGGCCACATCGAGCGAATGGATAATAATGCTCCAGCTAAGAGGATCTTCGAATCCCAGCCCCCAGGTTCGAGGCGACAAGGAAGACCGAACCTCCGTTTCAAAGACCAAGCCATCGCGGATGCCAGAGCGCTTGGTCTGGAAAATTGGAAGCAGCGTGCCCGGGATCGTAGAGGATGGAAGGCTGCAGTGTCTCAGGCAGAGACTCTCCACGGGTCGGGAGCCCGTTAAGTAAGTAAGTATGCGTAATTTAGAGTTGGTGTTAGATAGGCTTTTGGAATTCAATGTTAAAGTAGATTTGAACAAATGTGAATTTTTAAAAAAAGAAATTGAATATTTAGGATATAGTATTAGCCCATTAGGAATAAAACCAAGTTCCAAAAAATTGGAGGCTGTTTTAAAGGCACCTGAACCGCAAAATAAAACCCAACTAAAGTCATATTTAGGAATGATAAATTATTACAATAAGTGTATTCCAAATTTATCCGCCGAGCTAGCAATATTGCATGAGCTAACATCGATTAATAAAGCATGGAAGTGGAATGAAAGTCACAAAATAGTGTTCCAAAGAAGTAAGGACTTGGTTTTGGGAATCGACGTGTTAACTCACTATGACCCTAGAAAACCAATAATAATTTCAGCGGATGCGAGTCCTTATGGTGTGGGTGCGGTTTTATCCCATTTAGTTGAAGGTGAAGAGCGACCTGTGATGTTCGTTTCCAGTACGCTTAGTTCCGCCGAAAGGAACTACTCACAATTGCACCGGGAAGCATTAGCAATTGTGTTTGCAGTGAAAAAATTCCACAAATATATATATATGGCCTTAGTTTCACTATCTATAGCGACCACCAACCTCTGCAGGCTATCTTCGGGGATAAGAAGGATATACCATCAGTGGCGGCAAACAGGCTCCAGCGGTGGGCCATTCTGCTTTCTATGTATAAGTATTCAATAAAATACAGAAAAGCTTCGCAGATGGGAAACGCAGATGCTTTATCGAGGTTGCCTCTTGTCGCTGCTACGGATGTTGAGGTTGATAGTATTAATTCGCTGAATGTGTCAGATTTTCCTCTGAATATACAAGATATTTGCATTGAGACAAATAAAGATGAGGTTTTGAGAATGGTATACAAGTATGTAACAGGCGAGTGGCCAAATGTTGTGCCTTTAGAAATCAAGCCTTATTTTTTAAAGAGATATTCGTTAGCATCTGAGTCTGGGTGTCTGTTTTATGGAGATCGAGTAGTCATTCCAAACAGTTTGCTGAATAAGGTTTTGAACCTGGTGCACGAGGGACATATTGGAGTTGTTCGGGCAAAATCTTTAGCGCGTACTTATGTGTGGTGGCCAAATATAGATAAGGACATAGAGAGGTTTGTGATGGAATGCGAAGTTTGTCAAGTGACACAAAATTCCAAGAAAAGTAAGTTGAGTTCATGGCCGGCACCTAGCTATCCGTTTGAGAGAATTCATGTGGACTTTTGTAAAATTGAGAGTTTGTCAGTTTTGATTTTGGTTGACACGTTTTCAAAGTGGATAGAAGCCTTCATTATGACAAATACTGCAGCAAAAAATGTAATTGAACGACTTAGATTAGTGTTTAGTATTTTTGGATTACCAAAACGCATAGTAAGCGATAATGGACCTCCATTTAATTCAAAAGAGTTTGTTTTATTTTGCACCTCAAATGGAATTGAAGTGCTTAAGTCTCCAGCGTATCATCCACAGTCAAATGGCAGTGCAGAAAGGGCCGTTCAAACATTCAAAAACTCAATTAGAAAAATGCTCATTGACCCCAAAGTTAGGCATTTGTCTTGGAATGTTAAGTTAAATAATTTTTTAATCAAATATAGGAATACTCCGCCCACGGCAACAAAGTTATCACCTGCGAGTATGTTATTTAAATTCAAGCCGAAAACATTAATAGACTTAATTAAACCTGCAAAGCAAGATAGTTATGTTGAAGAAGAAAAGATGGAGTTCATGAATCAAAAATGCAATGAACAGTCACATGCGAAACACAAGCCTGAACAATCAAACATTAAATTAGAAAGATTTAAGGTAGGTGAGACTATACTATATAGAAATATCTTTTCAAATGTTGTTAAATGGATACCAGGCAAAGTCCTTAAGAAGTTGAGCAATTTTAGGTATTTGGTAATAGTAAATGGAATTACTAAACAAGCTCATATTGATCAAATTAAAAGTAAGAAAATAAAACAAGTACGATTTCTTTCATGCCCTATTGTAACAAAAATTAGAAGCAGTAAAAGGCGTCGCGATATGGATGAGGATTTGAATAATTCCTATATGGTGACTAGAAGCAAAGCAAAAAAGCTGAGGGAAATTATATTATAAGCGATACATAAGCTTCGTTTGAAGTTATTGATTTGTAAATGTAAATAAAGTTATACACAACATTTTTTTTTCAGTAAATTTTTTGTAGCTATGGTTAATTTGTAAAACGGAATTTAGTGTTAGTTTGTTGGTTGACGTATATTTTGGGATATACCGATATAAATAGTTAAATACGAAACATTTGGGTTGGATTTCATAGTTGTAATTTTTTTAAAAGGGGGAGGGAGTGATATGTAACCACCTTTATGTACTTTACAGGTACATACTGTTCTCTTTCCCAAATAAGAGTATATTGATAGTCTGTAAGCTCTTTTGTTAGTTGTAAGTACTTTTACTAAATAAAGTAAGTTAGTCTAAGCCTAACTCTCGTGTTCTTCATTTCGTAGACTAGATCCTCAGATTCAAGTACATAACAGCCCCAACTTCGAATAACTGCTGAAGTGTTTTCGCAACAACGGAGGAGTATTCAAGCAACTTTACGTTGACGCAAAAAAAGATTATAAGTTGTTGTGCAGGAGAAAGAAAAAATGCTACTATGAGGCGGAGGCTAACCGACTAGCACTTTGTAACAGCGCAGTACAGTTCTGGAAATTAGCTAGAAATCTCAACGGTGGGAAGTATTCCATCAGCAGCGACTTGTCCGCCAGTATACTAATGACACATTTTAAGAAACTACTATGCCCAGAAGTAAGCAAAATCGTTCTTCATTACGCTGCCCCAGGACTGCAAAATGATTTATTGGATGCACCGATAACTTCTGAAGAAATAGTTACAGCATTGAGTAGGTTAAAGGATGGTAAGGCTCCAGGATCGGATAGAATTCCAATCGAATTTTACAAATATGGATCGGATGAACTTGTGGAAACACTGAAAATTCTTTTTAATAATATATTGGAGTATTGCGTAATTCCGCAACAGTTTAAGGAAGCAATCATTTTTCCGATTCACAAGAAAGGAAGCAAATCGGATCCAGGCAATTATCGAGGAATTTCCTTCTTAAACGCCTCCTACAAAATCTTCACTGCGGTACTTCAAAAAAGGATAACTAAGTGGATTGATGTAAATAAGCTTTTTAAGGAATACCAAGCAGGATTCAGACCCGGATATTCAACTGTTGATCATATTTTTGTCCTAAGAAGCATTGCTGAGTCCTTTCTTGATAAAGGTAAAAAGCTTTACGCGTTCTTTGTCGATTTCAAGGCGGCATTTGATACGGTTGACCGTAACGCTCTTTTACTAAAACTCTATAACATGGGACTTTCAATTAAATTGGGCAGAGTTCTCCAAAGCTTATATGATGAGACTTGGGCAGCGGTGTGGAGTGGGGACACATTATCAGAGTGGTTCCAGACAAAATCAGGAGTCAGGCAGGGGTGTACCTTAAGCCCGGTGCTTTTTGCGCTATTCATCGAGGACATTGTTGACTGTTTACCAGGAGGTATTGAATACGCAGGCACCTTAATTAAGGCTCTTCTGTTTGCTGACGATATTGTGCTCCTAGCATATTCCCCTGCAACTCTGCAGCTGATGATCAACCGATTAGCCGAATATTGCAGCTTATGGAGTCTCGTAGTCAACTTAGAGAAATCCAATGTGATGATTTTTAAAAATGGCGGAGGAAGAAGCTGTCTTAACGAGCACTGGACATTTAATGGGCAACAAATCGGAGTTGTGAAGGAGTACAAGTATCTGGGGATGTATTTGACAAAGAATTTAGGTATGGAGAAGCACCTGAAGGAAAAACTTACCAAAGCAAAAGCAGCTATAAATACTACATGGAAAAAATGCTTTGCAAATAAAGATATTGCTCATAGTAGTAAATTCAAAGTATTTGAAGCAGTTGCCGAGTCCATACTATTTTACGCAGCTCAAGTATGGGGAAGTAAAAGGTACGATACGGTTGAGAAACTGCTAAGATTTTATATTAAGCGCATTTTCCACCTTCCTCCCAGTGCGCCGAACTACTTGATATCGATTGAAACGGGGCTGTCTCCTCTATTTATAAAAACCATCAAATTACAAATCGGTTACGTGTTAAAGGTTCTTAAGATGGAAGATCATCGTCTACCCAAAAAAGTGGCGCTTAAGACAATTAGTAACAGGTCTAGTTGGTACGGAGACTGGCTAGAGTTGGCACAATGCTGTGGAATGGAGTTGAACCTCAACCCAGAAACACCCCAAAACTGGAAACCAATTCTTGAGGTCCTTGTGCAAAAGCTGGACCTGCAATTTAGAGATATGTGCTGTAGTGAGGCGTCGGAATCAACTCATAGACGAGTGTATAGTCGATTATGTTATGATATAAGAAATAATTATTTTAGGGACGAACACAGTACAGAGGTGATTTCAACGATGGTAAAGCTTCGAGGAGAATTGTTGCAACTAAATTATATACCACATAGGAGTGACCTACCCGTCCTTTGTGGTATATGCAATACAGCTGAAAGAGAGGATGTATTTCATTTTGTGGGTACATGTCCAATTCTGCGGGAAATAAGGAGACATTTCTTTGGAGTGGACTTCTTATCGGAAGAACAAGTACTCGAATATATCAATGAGTTGAATGTTCCCAAACTGTACGGATACTGCAAAACGGCACTAAATTACAGAAACAGGATAATCACCGAGAGCTTTTAAAAATTTCTTTGTATGTAAAAAATAATAGCCAAAAAATTTGAGAATCGAAATATGTATCATATAAATGTCAATCGGCAGACGGCAATGCCATGCTTAATTTGATTTTGTATATATATTCAGAACTTTGTTTGATGAAATAAACTAACTAACTAACTAACTTCGAATAACAGCTACGTAAAACTTCTTTTTAGCAAATATTACCAACTTGAAATTTTTTCCAACCATATTCCTAAAAATATTTCCAACAACTTGGAGCTTACACAATCAGCAACTCCCACTTCATTTACATTAATGTGTGGAGGGTAAGCAATGCCGTAAACGTTTCAATGGAACACGTATTAGAGCAACCAGACCTCTTGAACGAATTCATTCTGATGTTTGTGGTACAATTGATCCTGTTGCTTGGGAAGGCTCGAGACATTTTGTGTCATTCATTGATGATTAGTCATTTTACAATGATATACCCAATTAAAAAGAAATCCGAAGTTTTCGAAGTTTTTCAAGAATATGAAGCAATGGTTATTGTAATGTTCAAAACTGCAATTTCAAAAATGACTATTGACCAAGGGCGTGAATATTTATCAAAAAATCAAGAAAACTGGTATAAACGAAAGGGTATTCAAGTGGAACCAGCTATAGCTTACTCGCCACAGGAAAATGGAGTTGCAGAAAGGTTCAACAGAACTCTAGTTGAAAAGATAAGAACCATGCTGATTGAGACAAGCGTGCCTAAGAAGCTGTGGAAGTATAAAGTTTTCGCAAGCAGCAAGTATTGAAAAGCTACAAACTACTTCAAAAATTCGGAATGTCAGAATGCAACTCAGTTAAAAGTCCAATGGAAAATGGGCTGCAGTTACAGCCAAGTTATGCCCAAACAAAAACGGAGAAACCAAACCGTGAACTTCTGGGAAGCCTGATGTATATCATGTTGTGCTCAAGACCAGACATATGCTATCCTGTTGCATATATGGGCCTATATCAGCAATCTCCATCCGAGGTACATTGGCAGCACCTAAAAAGAATCGTTCGGTATCTGAAATACACAAAAGACCGGAAACTTGAATTCAAAATAAATGAAGATTTCCCAATTATTGGATATTATGCTGATGCTGACTGGATATATTTTCAAAATATATGGATGCACTGTTTCTTGGTGCAGCAAAAAGCAAACTACTGTCGCTACATCATCTAGTGAAGCAGAATATATTGCGTTGAGCTCAGCTGTTACAGAAGCGCTAAGGTTAAAAGGCATAACGCAAGACCTGGACGAGTTGAAAGAAGAGCCTGTTATAATTTATGAGGATAACCGTGGATGCATCAGTATGGCAAATAATTTAGAAAGGAAAAGAGCTAAACTTATAGACATAAAATACCATTTTATAAGAGACACAATTGCGAGCGGCGCTGTACAAATTCAACACATAGGAACTACAGAACAATTGGCTGATATTTTCACGAAGAGTCTAGATGCCACCCGTTTTAAGAAGCTAAGTCTAAATTTGAGATTAAACGATTAAGAGGGGGTGTTGAAATTGGATAATGTTTAGATAATCGTTTACT
Organism: Cheilosia variabilis; assembly: GCA_951230905.1. Classification (NCBI taxonomy): domain Eukaryota; kingdom Metazoa; phylum Arthropoda; class Insecta; order Diptera; family Syrphidae; genus Cheilosia; species Cheilosia variabilis. The sequence goes on from OX579676.1 coordinate 84,713,493, forward strand.
GTATTGTCTGATACACGTTGTATTTGAGTTATTTATCGTGTTTACAGGCTGTTTGTTGTTTTTTCGTTATTTATATTTTTTCATAACTTCCAATAAAACTTTGCTAACAATAAGAAGTAATAAACTAAGTTTAAATATAGGGAAGACTAAATCCATGTTTATTAATGGCATAAGCGAAAACAGAACTATTGTAAACAATGAAATAGTTGAATTAGTAGATCAAATCAAATATTTAGGTAAATATTGGTAATAAATTGAATTCCAAAGATCACATTAGACAATAAGCAAAAAAGTAGGTTTTTTCGCTCGTATTAGAAAACGTATGTCAATGTCTTGTGCAATTAATGTATATAATATTATTATAAAGCCTCACTTTGAGTATTGTTCAACAGTTATTTATATGGGAAATATTTCAATGATAGATAGATTGCATAAGCTACAAAGTAAAGCGATGAGAATAATCTTGAGGTGTAGCTGGCGGACACCGATTATTATCATGTTAAATGTACTTAAATGGTTAAGTGTAAACCAGAGAACTAGAATGAATCATGCTTATTTTGAGATTCGAACGAATAGTCAATTCTAACGAATTCCTCTTTTCGTTCGAATGAACTTTGTGTATTTTGAGATTCGAACGAATAATATTCACTATCGAGAATGTCATAAAATGAATTCAAATGAATTTGGCTTTCGAAATCAGCTGTTTCACATTTTTATGTTATATAGAGTGAACATACTTTTGTTTTTTTATGGAGCCTCTTTTTTCATTGTTTTATTAAAACTATATAGATATTTCAAATACTAACTACTTATGAGAAATATATGCTTAGAACTACAAAAATGTTAAGTAGCAGTCTTATCTCAAATGGGACTAGGTGTAAGAATATTAAAATATGTTATTAGTAATATTTTGACACTCTAAAGTCTGAAATTTAAATATGAGCCTATCTAAAATAGGTTCTAATTTCGTTATTAGATTACGAACCCATATTGTTCAAGTAAAGAATGCAAAAAAGAAGGTAGGTATATGTTATATTAAACTTCGAGTTTTTGCTGTTTATTTAACTCAATTCTGTTCACACTACTTTTCAAATATGGTTACTGTTCAAATCAAAACAAAATTTTTCTTGATACAGTTGTTTTTCTGTATACAATCGGTGACAAATAACAACAGACATGGCGATTGTTTTGTTTATGGATGAAAAAAGAGAAAATTCCATACAGTATCCTCCTGTATACTGGATGTCTCAAATCCATTTCCGAAAAAAATCCCTTAGGAAAATGTGGAAAAACAACACTTATCACTGTGTAGCGTTAGGAAAATACAGACGAATAAAAAATGACATTTGTTGCGAACGATTAGAAAGTCAAAATAAACTCCACATTCGAATGAAAAATGAACTTTCGATTGACAGAATGAACTTTCTATTCTGTTCGAATGTCAACATACAGATTGTTCAAATTCGACACACTTTCGAAAGAAAACGAATCTCAAAATAAGCATGAATGTGTTGATTTTTGTTTTTAAAATGAAAAATGAATAAATATATGTTGGTGATGTACATAGATATAATGTAAGGAACAGAAGCGATATAAGGCTCCCCCTATTCAGAACGCGGTTTGCCCAAAATAGTTTAATGTACAATGCTTAAAAATATTTAATGAACTTCCCAATGAACTTAAAACTGAAAATAGCCTATTTCATTTTAAACACAATCTTATTAATATATTAAGACCAATTATACATAAGTTATTATATATTTATTTAAATTTAGATGTTAAAATGTTAAAATAGCTAATAGAGCAACGTTGGTCTGTGCAATAAAGTTTTCGATAAGTTTGCGTCTGCAATTTATTTTTAATTCAATTTCGATTTGTTTGCGATCTGTTTGGGTGAGTGTGGGTTTATTTGGGTAGGTAAATGGGTTTGTTGAAGAGAGATAATTGATGGATTTAGATCATTTATTAATAATTGCAGATTGTGGTAATTATTAAAATAGTCACTGATATTTTATTGCAGAACTTTTACCATCATATTTTCTAGAGTGGGATGTTATACGTTTGGGTATGGGTGAAGAATAAATGAGCTGTGATGTAATATATAAATTCTGCTTCCATATAAAACGTTCCAGAACACGGCCTTGTAGTGGAACATATGGTTTTAATTAAATATCGCCATCGTTTATATGAACTTATGTAATACTCGTTATTATTTCTTAAATTTAAGGTTAAGTAAGTTATAGGAGATACATTTATGATTGGATTACTAGCAGTTGGTTGTGGAGTATGAATTTCGGCGTTAGATGTTCTTTCGTTCATCAAAAGTTTTGTTGGTTGTTTTCTTATTTTATTGGGTAGGCAGGTACAAATCTGAAAAGCACTACTAGATAAAACAAACGAGAGTTGTACGATTTTGAGTACAAGGACAAGCGTAGTAGGAGTTTCTGTTTTCTGATCTCTTAGGGTATGTTCTTATTTTTGCCTGGAATAGATTACTGACGCTGGCTTAAGGTGTCGTGGATTGGAAGTAGGGTTCGTGATAGACCGATATCTTTACGTAGATATATATGTAAGAATTCAGAGATTTGTTTGCATTAGCAGATATAAACTGAATATCCCGATGGACGTGTGTGGGGGTGCAAATGAAGTGTCAGTTTCTGATTGTGTAAGCTCTTGGTGGTTGGAATCATTTTAAGGTGCATATTTAATATGGTTGAAAAAAATAAAAAGTGGGAAATAAAGGGTTTTCCAATAAGAGGTGTTTTTGTGAATGACCTGCTATTTCGGTAGCTGTCACTTTTGAAGCTTTTATTCTTTGACATTTGACAAATGGAACGATAACGCATCAACAAGACATTGAAATTATTTAAATTCACTACAAAAATGGTGAAAATCTTGCAGCCACAGTTCGCAAAACTAAAGCATTTTTTGGTCGTCGTGAAGCACCTTGTCGGACCGCAGTACAGAAATTGGTGAAAAATTCGAGCTGTTGGGACAAGTTCGTGATGTGAAGAATAAAACACGTGCACGTCGCTCAAGAACAACTGAGAATATTGCTGCTGTAGCCCAAAGTGTTGAAGAAAACCCAGTTTTGTCCATTCCTCGTCGTTCTTTGGAATTGGTCATTCCACAAACGTCATTACACCGTATTTTGCATAAAGACTTGGGTCCTAAGGCTTATAAAGTTCAGTTAACACAAGAACTCAAGCCGGCCGATCATCACCAAACGAAACCATTGATCTTTTACGTGAAAAGTTTCCAGACCGTGTTATCTCTCGAAGAGGTGATCACAATTGGCCACCGAGATCTTGTGATTTAAAACCTTGCGACTTCTTCCTTTTGTGCCATGTGAAAGATAAGGTCTACGCCAACAGCCCAGCGTCGATTCAAGACCTCAAAGATAAAATTCGTGAGGTTATTGAGGACATAGGGCAGCCACTTTGCGATTTGGTTATGAAAAGGATATGGTCCTGTATGCGTGCTCGTGGTGGCCATTAGCTTGAGGTTGTTTTTCATTATTAACGGCATACCTTCCTCTTTATTATGAAATAAACATCCGATCAGATCGGAAATAATTAAAAAAACTGATTTATTCGAATTTTTTGAGAAAAACTAATTACGGGATCTTATTTGGAATATTTATGTTTTGATCCAAATCGTTCGAGCTGTTTTTGTAAAATTATGCAGACAAAACAGTTTTTTTTGTTTCGTATAGGGAGGGCGAAGAATGCATCATGCACGGTCAAGAAATTTAAATATTCTTGGTGTGTCAGACTCTTACTGACTAAACTCCCCCTCTCCCTTTGGCTTTCTTCAAAAGCCCCCTGGAACCACTATTCGTATTCCTTCTGGGGGACGTTATTTTCCTTATACAGTAAAAACTCTTTTATCCGGAATGCTTGGGACCGACAGTGTTCCGGATAATCGATTTTTCCGGATATTAGAGGTTAAGAGATTTGGTGAAGGAAAACAAAACTATAAGTCTGCCTTTTAGTCTAGACGACAAACGGTAAACTTATTTTTCAGACTAAAACGCAGACGGCAAATTTGTTTTCCTTTTCAGGCACGCATTCTTGTGCAAATCGCAACATGCTTGAACATTTACATGCTTGTGTAAAATCATCAGCACACAGCATTGCGGATATTAGAGGTTTCTCCGGATAGTAGAGTGTAAATTTCACAAATATTTTCATAAAAAAATTCCGGATATTAGAGGTTGCCGGTTATTGGAGTTCCGGTTAAAAGAGTTTTTACTGTACCTCATAAACTTTGGTGTTCTTCTATGAGGGTGTGCTCTCGCTTTCTTATCTCTTCTTGGTTTTGAGCACGGTTTCGATAAACGCTGATACCCGTGAAGAAGGTATGATAAGCGTCGTCTACCAATGAGTCGCCGTACTGGCATGTCGGATGGTCTACTTTCCGCATCCTGTGTAGGTATGCATTCAAATATCCATGTCCGGTTAGAAACTACGTGGTATAATAATTTTGTTCTCCGTGTTTTCGCGTTGTCCATTCAGCTACGTCTCAGCCTGGCGGTCCATCTACCTCTTGTTTCAGAGTTCCACCTTAGTTGCCATAAATGTTTGGTGGCCTGTTTTGCTTCAGTGGTTGCCGCTTCTGATCCTACTTCCGCTCTCTTCTCATATACTAGCCTTCTCTCTGCGGCTAAGAGGTCAATGGGTGCCATTCCTGCAACGACAAAAGCGGCTGGTTCTGATACAGTGCGGTAAGAACTTGCGATGCGGAGGGCTCCGCGTCTCTGTACTCCTGCCATCTGTTTCCAGTACTTCTCCTGTTTAAGTGCCTCTGCCCATATTTCGCATCCATATAGAAGTATTGCGTGTGTAATTGTCATGAGGAGCCTTCGTTTGCTTTCTCTTGGTCCTCCAACGTTTGCCATGAGTCTGCTAAGGAATGTGGTCACTTTAGCAGCTCGTTCGGAAGCGGACTTAATATAACTCCAGAAAGTAAGTTTTGAGTCGATAGTTATCCCAAGATATTTTACTGCGTTTTTGCTGGTGATTACGTCTGGGACTATATGAAATTGAATTTGCGTCAGGATATGTTTTCTGGTCAGTAGAACAATCTCGGTCTTTTCAGATGCAACACTAAGACCATGGATTTCTACCCAGAGATGGACACGTCTCATAATTTGATTCAACTCTCTTCGTGCTTCCTCAGTGTCCCTTGCAGTTATCACCGCGCCAATGTCGTCTGTGTACCCTATCAAATAAGTGTCGTTAGGCATTTCCATACGGAGAATCTCGTCATAAAATATGTTCCAGAGGTCGGGTCCAAGGATTGACCCCTGCGCTGCTCCTGCTGTGATGACGTGTGACCTAGATATATAGATAGATAGATATAATTCATTTCTATAAATTCAATACAAAATACAAATTCCGAAATAAGAACAATTTTTATAATTGCTTTAAGTATAGAAAATAGGAAAAATAGAGACATTCGGTGTTTTGTGCACTTAGTACAAAAAATTTTTCGTTGAATGTCACTTCAAAGAACTATTACAAATTTCAAGAATTTAGTTTTGGGTGGGGTGACCCTATAAACATTAGCAAAAGGATATAGTGGAACAAAAAATTTAGCACAAACAGAATTTTAAAAAAAAATGGAGTAAGAACTTTAAAACTCAAATAAAGGGTGATTTTTTAGCTGGTTTGGTTTTGGCAACACTGGTTTTGACAGCTGACGTGTGTTTAGTACCTTGTGTCACTGTCAAACAGCTTCAGTTTGGTTTGCAATTTAACCATGGATCGTCTTACAAATGAACAACGCTTGCAAATTATTGAATTTTACTATCAAAATTCGTGCTCGGTTCGAAATGTTCATCGCGCGCTGCTTCCATTTTATGATCGGCATTCTCGACCTTCTGAGCAGTCTATTCGGAAGATTGTGACCAAATTTCGCACCAAATTTACTTTGTTGGACATTAAACCACCAACACGTTTACGTACTGTGCGTAGTGAAGAAAATATTGCGGCCGTATCAGCTAGTGTGACAGAAGACCGCGAAATGTCGATTCGGCGCCGTTCCCAGCAGTTAGGCCTTTGTTACAGCACTACGTGGAAATTTTTGCGGAAGGATTTGGGCGTAAAGCCTTTTAAGATACAGCTGGTGCAAGAACTAAAGCCAGCCGACCTACCACTACGCCGAATTTTTGGTGAATGGGCTCTTGGAAAGCTGGCCGAGGATCCGCTTTTTTATCGAAAAATTGTGTTCAGCGATGAGGCTCATTTTTGGTTGAATGGGTACGTAAATAAGCAAAATTGCCGCATTTGGAGTGAAGATCAGCCAGAAGCATTGCAACAGCTACCAATGCATCCCGAAAAAGCCACTGTTTGGTGCGGTTTATGGGCCGGCGGCATTATTGGGCCATATTTCTTCAAAGATGATGCGAATCGCAGCGTTACTGTCAATGGTGAACGCTACCGAGCGATGATAACAAACTTTTTTTTGCCCGAAATGGAAGTTCTTGACTTGCATGATATGTGGTTTCAACAAGACGGTGCCACATGCGACACAGCACGCGAAACAATGGCGCAATTGCGAGGCGAGTTTGGTGAACAGTTAATTTCACGTTTCGGGCCGGTCAATTGGCCGCCTAGATCGTGCGATTTGACACCATTAGATTATTTTTGTGGGGGTATGCCAAGGCTAATGTGTATAGGGACAAGCCCGCTTCGATTGACGCACTGGAAGCCAACATCCATGCATTCATTCGTGAGATACCGGCCGATATGTGTGAAAGAGTATGCCAAAATTGGACTCAGCGGATGGGCTACCTGAGACGCAGCCGCGGTCAACATTTGCATGAAATTATCTTTAAACATTAAATTGCAAGGTTCAAACTATCGATTCAAACAAATATTTCATTCATTTTTTCGAATTTTTTGTGTTTTTTTTTTAAAAAAAGTTCTAAACCTCTTAAAAAATCACCCTTTAGAATAAAAGAAGCAGATAACTTTAAAGAAACTCAAACGGAAGTGCAAAAAATAATAAATACATACATAATTCGTAGAACTAAAATTTAAACCAGAGTGTATGAAAGTATAGATTCTAAATTAACAAAGTTAAAATTGAAAAGCCAGCATTTTACATGACTTAACGGCATTCCAGGCGTTAATATCATCCTTATTGATAGAGGAAGTTTATTATATAATCGGTATGAGGAAACTGACTAAAAATTAAGATATGCGGTAGTACGAAAACTTGGAAAAGATAACATATTTAAAAAGTTTCTACGTAGCTTGTAGTTTGAAATTACGATTCCCGGACTTCATAAAAAAATTTTCAAAACCTTAAAACAGTACAAATGGCGAACTGGATGAAGGGCAATAAATCCTCAGTAGCAGAGTTCTTTAGATCTGCTGGTGTACGAGTCTCTCTATTGAAGACACGTTTTCTTAACCAATGAAAGGCCGGACAGTGACAGAAGATGTGTGCAGAGGATTCGACATCCTTCAGACAGATCTACATTCTGTATCCGGACAAAGGTTCATTTTGTTGAGGTGGTATTTTAAGCCATAGTGGCCTTTGAGGAAGCCTACTAGCTTTCTTATGTTATCCTTACTGAGTTTTAGGATTTTATTGTAGGAGTAGGGCTTGATTAAACGCTGGAATTGTCTTAGACCAGGGACATGTATGTATGTATGTATGTTTTGTCAACTGTCAACTGGCACGCGTCTGTTCTGAAGCGGTGGTGAAGAAAAGTAAAAAAAAAAGTGGTTAAAAGAGCAAGACTCTAATAAGACTAGCGATAACGTAATAACAGAAGTGCAGTGCATTGAAAGAAATAAAAATATTAAAGAAATAAATATAAGTTGTCTGTAAAATCTTATTAGAAAGTTGGTGAAATAGAAATAGAAGGTAACCTCAAAAAAGAGTAAGTCCACTACAAATTACACCATAACATACAGAGCTCCATCTAATGAGGAGTAGAAATACTTGAATTTAAAAACAGGGTGAAACGAAAAAAAAAAAAGTAAAAATAAATAGGTAAAAATAATATAATAACAAAATGAATAGGCAAGAAATGATTTCAATCCTAAACAAATTCAAGGAAGAACTAAAAACTGAACTGAAAGTAGATTTCAAAAAGGAGTTAGAGGCAAGCCAAATGGCTATGAGGCAAGACATAAAGGAAGAAATTAATAAAAAATACGATGAAGTAAATCAAAACGTAAACAGTTTGAAAACGGAAATAAAGGAAAAAACTGAAATGCTAGAAGATGAAATAAATAATCTGAAAGAAATAATTGCCAAACAAAATGAAAGATATGACAAATCCGACCGAAGAAACAATATATTAATATTTAATGTCAAAGAAATAGATGAAAACAAAGAGAAGTTGACGAATCTAGTCAAACAACTGATGAGAACTAAGATAGACGTAAACCTATCAGAAACCGAAATTAATTTTTTAAAAAGAATTGGAAAACCTGATAACGACAATAATAAAACGAGACCTATTTTAGTCGGACTTATATCCCAACTCAAAAAGGCCGAAATTATGGAACAAAAAAGGAAATTAAAAGGTACAAATATTTATATACATCACAAACGATCTTTCGAGATCGGAGCGTGAAAGAAAGAAAAATATTATTAGAATTACCCAGGAGCTAGAAAAAAATGGAGCGTCAGTAATAGTAAGAAAGAACAAATTGTTTGCAGACGGAAAAAAGGTAGATCTCACAAACAAAACAACAAAAGATAACGAAACATACCAAAAAAGGATTAGATCACCGGAAGAGACGCAAAAAAGATCGAATAGTAGAGGAAGAGAAGTACTCCACCAATAACAACAGTTTAAGAAAATAATAAGAATTAAGAAATAGAATTAAGGAATGAATTAATAAGACAAGAATAACATTGGGAATAAAGAAACAGAATTAAATCGAAAGAGAGGAAGGCAACGGGAAACCACCTCTCGAGCTAATATATTGAATACATATATAAACATACTTCCCTAGTAACAATCATCATGAATACACAAACAAATACAACGGCCCTCAGTCCTTGGCAGGCCTTAAATGGCCAGAGGGTGCTAAGAATCCCCGGTGGGAATTTAAATATTGGAACATGGAATGTTCGAAGCTTATATCAAGAAGGAAAACTAGACAACGTAATAAAAGAGGCGAGTAGACTCAAAATAGATATAGCAGATGGTTTGGAAACGGGAATATATCTAAAAGTGGTTACACTTTATACTATGCATGCTCTGAAGCAAACCAATACATTTACGGGGTAGCAATTCTTATAACTGAAAAACTTAAAAAATCAATAATAGGAGTGGTTTACTTTACTTATCAAACCGAGTTATATTAATGCAACTTAAAGCTAAGAACACTCTGATTAACATAATCCAAGTATATGCCCCAACAACAGACTGTGAAGAACCAGTTATTGATGAATTTTATGAACAACTGGGGCAAGCAATAAACTTAACAAAAAAGAAAGAGATAACGTTAATATTAGGAGACCTTAATGCAAAAGTGGCCAGGGGACGAATTGGAGATGTGGTTGGCGACTATGGCCTAGGTAACAAAAACGAAAGGGGACAAAAGCTGATTGAATTTTGTCAAATAAATGAACTAACTGTCATGAACACATGGTTCAAGTTACCCCCGAGAAGACTTTATACATGGACCTCCCCGAGACATACAGCGGATTCAATAGTAAGAAATCAGATACACTACATCATCATAAACAAAAGGCTTAGGAATATGATTAAATCAACAAAGTCCTATCCAGGTGCAGAAGTAAGATCAGATCATAACCCTATTATAGGAAAAATTAAAATTCAGCTGAAAAAACTTCAAAGGAAACCACAACGAGGAAAATTAGAACTAAATCTCCTCAAAAACCAGGAGATACAAAACCAGGTTAAGAGAGAGATAAATGAAAAAATTACACAAATAAATACAAACCAAACTACCGAAGAAAACATTAACTCCAGATGGATAGAAATTAAGAATACTCTACTGGAGACGAGTAAAAGACACTTAAACAACAGAGATCAACAACCAAGAAATGAGTGGATGACAGATGAAATACTTATCCTAATGGAAGAAAGAAGAAAAAGTAAGTCAAATGAAAGTAGATACAAAGAAATAAACAGATCAGTGAGAAACAAGATAAAAGAGAGGCCAAGAATAGATACCTACAACAGCAATGCGAGGAACTAGAGAGACATGATAGAAACCATGACAACTTCAATTTACACAAAAAAGTAAGAGAGATATCCGGAACTGCGAGGAAAAAACAATTTGGGGTGCTAAAAGACAATGAAGATAAGATTTTATTGAGTACGAAAGACAAGATAAACCGATGGAAAGAATACATCGAAGAACTGTTTTATGATGAAAGAGACCAACCTCAACCTCGTCACGGAACAGAGGGACTAGAAATCATTAAAGAGGAAGTCATAAAAGTTATAACGGATTCAAAAAATAGAAAAGAGACAGGACCAGATGGAGTACCAAATGAACTTCTCAAACTCATAGAAGAAGAAAACATACCAATTCTAGTTAACCTTTTCAATGCCATCTATAGATATGGCAAAATCCCAAATGATTGCCTACAAACTGTCTTCATAACATTACCGAAGAAAAATAACGCAACACATTGTGCTGATTATAGGACAATTAGTTTAATGAGCCACACGATAAAGATCTTCCTAAAAATCATACATAAAAGAATATATAATAAACTCGAAGAGGGCATTGGCTCCTCACAGTTTGGTTTTAAAAACGGCTTTGGTACTAGAGAGGCATTATTCGCACTCAATATGATTATTCAACGAAGCTTAGAGATGAGTAAACATGTTTTTGCATGCTTCGTAGATTATGAAAAAGCTTTTGATACAGTTCAACACAAAAAAATGATTGAGATCCTTAATAATAAAAATATAGACATGAATGACATAAGGGTGATCGAAAATCTATACTGGGGTCAGAAAGCAAAAATAACAATCGATGGAGAAGAGTCAGACCAAATAGAGATTCGAAGAGGAGTAAGACAGGGATGCATCTTATACCCTTCCCTTTTCAACATGTATTCGGAAGAAATATTCAAAGAAGCAATCTCAAAAAGCGATGGTGGGATAAGAATAAATGGAGTCAACGTAAACAACATAAGATACGCAGATGATGCCGTCATAATAGCAAACGACATGAACGAGCTAAGTAACATGATGAATAAGCTAAATGATGTAAGCAACAATTACGGACTACGAATAAACACAGCAAAAACAAAATTTATTGTTATAAGTAGGAAACAACAACGGCAAAATTACGAACTAAAAGTTAACAATAAAAACATAGAAAGAGTTGACACCATTAAATACTTAGGAACGATAATAAATAAGAACGCAAATCCTTGTAAAGAAATACAATGCAGGATAGAACAAGCGAGGACAGTATTTTGTAAAATGAAAAAAGCATTTTGCAGCAGAGAAATCAATCTAAATACCAAGTTAAGATTAGTGAAATGCTATATATGGTCGGTACTCTTATATGGAGTTGAAACGTGGACGCTACACAGAGCCACGAAAAAAAATAGAGGCCTTCGAAATGTGGATTTATCGAAGAATTCTGCGCATCTCCTGGGTCGAAAGGATAACAAACGAAGAAGTACTACGACGAATAGAGACGAAAAGAGAACTAATGTATGTAATTAAAAAACGAAAACTCGAATACCTCGAACACATTCTAAGAAATGAGAAATATAAACTTCTGCAAACAATACTTCAGGGAAAGATAGAAGGAAGGCGAGCGGTCGGGAGACAGAGGATGACTTGGCTGGCAAACATGCGGGAATGGCTCAACCTCTCGACCTCGGAAATAATGAAAGGAGTAACAAACAAACAAACTATAAAGATGATGATTTATCCGGAGCGGAAAGGAACCTTAAATAGGATATATAATCGCCTAGTCTGTATTCTAGGCGATTGTTACTCGGTGCAGCCAAGTTAGCACTGGAGTCCGAAAAGGCGGTCAATAGCTGGAGTTCATTGAATACATTTTTGGTGAAGGAGTTCGGCAAGCAGGAACACGCAAATGCCCACAAATAGACAACAAAATGTGAAGGTGAATCATTTCTCGAATATTTTTAAGAAGATAGCAGCAAGGGGTACCATAGAAGAAGGGCATCTCTTGTCGTACGTTGTAGCGGGTATCCAGGATGACGTTGTAAGCAAGGGTATTCTTTATCACGCCAAGACGTTAGATGAGTTAGATGTGATGGACACCAAGTTATATGTAAAAAGAAGGCAGAGGCAGACGATCTAGTATTTCGAACAAACTTGATCTGATGTGATGACTCTGAACCATCAGAAATGCTTAAAAGCATCCAAGAACCAGAACGGCGTGGCGAAGTGGAAAATATGATTGCGGAGTGCTCTCCGAAAAGTCCCGAAACAACCTGTGTGTGGATGAAAATCGTTCCGGATGAAAAAAAGCCGATTTACCAAAGGCCAAGACGCTTGGCCCCCCTTGAGAAGGCAGTCGTATACAAGCAGATCTCCGAGTGGATGCGAGATGGGATCATTCGCAACAGTAATTCCGACTTTGCCAGTTCCATCGTACTGCCACTCAAAAACGATGGTTCACTTCGACTCTGTGTCGAATTTCGTCAACTAAACCGACATGTTCTGAAAGACCGTTATCCGTTGCCGATTATAGAAGAGGTGCTCGAGCAATATTGTACGATGACAAGGTCTTCTCCATCCTGGACCTGAAAAACGGATGCACGTGGACATCGAAGAGAATAGCAAAAAGTACACGGCATTTGTGACTCCAGGTGGGTACTTTGAGTTCAACAAGGTTCCATTTGGTTTGTGCAACTTTGCCGCCTTGTTCCAGAGGTACGTAAACGTTGTTCTTCAAGATCTCAAGCGCCGGCGGGTTGTCTTGGCCTACATCGATGACTTAATAATTCCTGCCAAATCGGAACAGGAAGGAATTGAAAAGCTAAGGCAAGTTTTGGAGGTATCTGAGGAGAATTGGCTGATGATAAACTGGAGAAAGTGTGCTTTTCTCCAAACACAAGTTAAGTTACCGGAACTTTATTATGAACGGCAGCATCAAACCATCTGAGGAGAAGATAGTCGCAGTTAAACAATTTCCTGAACTGAAAAATGTCAAGCCGGTTATGCAGTATCTCGGGCTGACTGACTATTACCGAAAATTTATTCCTGGCTACGCCACCATTGCAAAGCCACTATCGGACCTAACCAAAAGAGACACAAAGTTTATTTGGAGGCCTTTGCCAAGAAGAAGCTTACTGTCAGTTTATTTGGAGACCTTGCCAAGAAGAAGCTTACTGTAAGTTGATGAGCTTGTTATGCCAAGAGCCGGTGTTGAAGCTCTTCAATCCGCATTTTTTAGTTTTCTTTCAAGGTATATTCGTATTTTTTGAGAGAGCGGGAGGGTTTTTTTTTTCACATAAATTCTCGGAATCGGAACTGGAGTCGAATGGATTTGGTCTGCTGAAGTTCTAGGTTTTGCGGAGTGAATTTTTTTTTTTTAGTTGGGTAGATGTGGATTTATTTATATGAACGTGTGTACATACTACCTCATACGTACAAATTACAATATTTGCATTCCAATATAAAATCAACCACTGGCCTGGCCACGGCCACCATGGATGGCGATGGAGTGCGAGTGTGCTGTGGGTTTGAGTGGGACGGAGAATGTGATCGAGAGAGATCGAGTGAGATTCCTAATATAATTACAGTAAGTGGTTGTCCAGTATTAATGGCCAGGTGTATTCGTTAAATGGAAAAATTTGTAATATCGAGCACATTTTAATTGTACGAAACGTTAAATAAAATGTACAAATATTGTTTCTATTCATTCGTTTCATTCATTTATTCATAAAGTTAAAAAAAACATTGTGAGTTCAAATACATAGCAGTAATGCACAATAACAAAAAAGTTATACGTAGTAGCTAACAGTCTTACAACAGGCCCATACACATCCAAACATCAATTCACAATCCAGAGAGTTGCTTTACACCTGCCTACATATGTATGAACATACATACATATTTCTTTACTAAAGAAATGTCAACTCCTTTTTTCATACGTTATATAGAGAAACCAATGAAGTTGAAAAAAGTATCCGTTATATCGATTATTGGTTATACTGGACCACCACTGTACATAAAAATCAATTGCGGGCGGTGCGTATTTAAATGATTTTTGTTTTATTTTGTTCACTTTGTTCACAGGTGGCGCTGTAGGCACATTTCGTGTTTTATCCATCTCAGATTGTGTTTGAATTGATGTTCTCTTAATACGTGAACCGATTTTGTTTCTGGAAACTTCAAATGAAAGGTTACGTCAATACCAAGTTTTGTATGTGGATTGGTTATACGAGTTATAGGCATTTTAGTGAACATACATGTGTTGTCGTTCTCAGAAAGCCCTCAACTACTTTAAATGAACTTTTGTGATTATGTATGGTTGGTTGCAGCTTAAAGGACAAGATAGTTTTGGACCCGATAGGTGGCGCTGTTGTCCATCTCTGAAGCCACTAAACTGATTTCAAGGAAATCTCGTGGACTTAGTATATGGTTGGTTGCGGCTTGAAAGATACGATAGTTTTGGACCTGACTCAGATTGTCGTCTCCAAAACCTCTCAACCAATTTCAGTAAAATTTTGTGGTATGGTTAACCCGATGGTTCCGTTCTTGCTCTGCTTTGGGGTGGTGGGCGCAAATCGCAAGAATTTAAGAATATGTGATGTGGCATATGGCATATGAGGGCGTACGTCGTACACTCAAGTAGTCCAGGATACTAACCACTGAAACATCGTGTTCACAAGTCGCCACTACTGATATTTATTGTTCTATAGCACCTATATCGAAAGTAAAGTGAAAAAAAATTATCCGAACGGTGATACTTACTTCCCGGGCTTCTTCGAGCGACCAACATGACATCAGCGCACGAAAAGCTAAAAGCGATCATGGCCTTCATCGTTAAGCACAATGTTTTCGGACAATCGATTCAATCATTAGCGCAAAAAAAAAAACTATCAAGAAGCCGACCCGGAAATCTATGAAGAGGTTTCTATGCATTGAACTCAATTTGATTCTAAGGGAGTTTCATTCGTTCAATAGCGAGGTTTAACTATTAAAAGGGATAAATTTAATGACAGAAATTTTAGAAACAACAACAATAACTTTAGAAACAACCGTAATAATAGAAACTTTAGAAACAATAGAGGTAATAGTAACGCTAGAAACAATAACAGAAATATTAATCATGTAGGTATTTTGGAAAACGGGCAGCAAGTCTCCGAGTCCTGAGAGACTCAGAATACCAAATGGAAAACAACCAATAAGATCAATCTTTCATCTAAATCAACATTTAACAAACATTTAAATATTGAAAGATCATTCCGACATCAACGACATAACTCGAGCGATGACGAAAAGAGTAACAAAAGACAAAATCGATAGTGACATACCCGAAAGCAATGCTTTAGACGTAAGGCCTGATCAACTTTACGCCTGGGAATGCACATCAATTTCGGAAATAAAAAACGTACGTAAACTAGAATTTAAAAAATGTGCTCAAAACTCGTGAGATAGAAGAAATAATTTGCCTAAATTAATAAACGTCGACGATAAAAAAGTTATAATAGAATACAGTGATAAACCTAATCACGACTTAGGTCAGATTTAGGAGAAACTTGTATTCATAATGGCCAAACGAGATATTGAAAAATTAGCCAGCTAAAACTGATGTAATATTCGGGCATATTAATATAAATGAATTCAAAAAGGCATATATGTACTATGTTGCAACAAATTTGAAAACCAATAAAAGGCAAACTAACTAAGGCAATAACTAATATATCAACCAGCGCTGAGAATAAATGACAAAAACGAAATGCATAGAATAATAACAGAATTCCATGACACCCCTCTTGAAGGTGCACATTCAGGTATCAGAAGAACCATAATTAAAATTAAACAACATTTAAGAATTTAAGCAAGATGGTAAAAAAGCATATTAATGAATGTACAGTATGTGCACAGAGTAAGCAAATTCGGAACACTAAAGAAAAATTAGTAATAACTGAGACACCAACAACAAGCTTTGAAGTAACAGCAGATACAGTGGGACCACTCAGACCATGATTTCCGATATATACTGACATTACAATGTGAATTGACCAAAACCACAGAGTGCTTAACGAATACCTTTTAGCTTTTGCTAAAGAGGATAACTGGCATGAATGGATACCTTATTTTGTATTCAGTTACAATACAACACCCCATTCCAGTATCGGAATATCACCCTTTGAGTTTATGTATGGAAGATTAGTAACACTTCCAGAAAACTCAACTACGCCTGAATCAAATCCTGTATATAATATAGAAGACTACTACTTAGAATTAAAATTTAGATTAAGCCAAATGAGAAGCATTGCGGCAATTTTATAAGCAAAAGCAAAGCTTGAAAGAAAGAATTCAGTAGATAAGAAGACACATCCATTGAGTATTGGTATATAGGCAATTTAGTATATTTAAGAGTAGGAAATGAGAAAAAATTTGATTTGCCTTATAAGGGACCCTACGAGGTTATAGAATTAAGAGGTGTTAATACGAAAATAAAAATGGAAAATAAAATAAAGGAGGTACAGGTTCAAGTAAAAGTTAAAAAAAAAAAATTTAATTTTTTTTTTTACTGAAGAGTGAGTATGTAGTATCCATACCAGATTCCACACAAAATAATTCATAGTAACACACCAGTCCATAGTAAACAAATCCAATTCAGTAGTTCATTCATAAATCGTAAAACAATTTGTGACAAACAAACAAATGCATTTTTTCTCATACAAGAGACACACTGCATAGCCGAATGCATTAGTGCATTCGACACCCGACTCATGATAAAGCCAATAGCCGCTATAGAGTTGAGGCCATCTAACTTGTGGTTGAATAATGCTGGCACAGCATTGTGTCAGCATATTGTATCAAATGTCGAATAATTATGAATCTTGATATCTTCGGTTATATGTGTGTGTAAGTTCGATTGTAAGTAGCAAGTAAGATTTTGTATAAATAGGCTAATCATTTTTAAATAAAATTTAATGATAATATGACGATCTATGGTTTGGCTTCTTAGCCTTTATTTTATTTTCAGTTCGGCTCTTTAGCCTGACATTCAGTTCGGCTTCTTAGCCAACAATTGTATTGGCTTGGGATAGCCGTTTAAAGATAATCCACAAACCTTATAAGAAAGGCATTTTAAGGAGAAAACATTACACTCAGCTGCATACCGACGCCTGCAAGAATGGATACAGAGCAGTGCTAGTACAACAACATGATGATGGTCTATATCATCCATTATTTTTCCTAAGCCTTAAAACTATAAGTACGGAAAAGAATTATTCCAGTTATGATCTCGAGGTACTCGCTATAATCAGAGCTCTGAAAAGACTTCGCATCTACCTACCTCAGGTTGAAATTCGAGGTTTTCACCGACTGCAAGGCATTCAGGGATTCAATGCTTGAATAGCCGCGTCGCTCATTGGGCTCTTCAGCTAGAGGAGTTCCACTGTGAAGTACATCATCGACCCGGCACCGCAATGCCTCGCGTTGACGCGCTAAGCCGCCATCCATTATGTGTTTACGCTATAGAGGACTGGTCACTGAAAGCTGTTAAGAACGCAGAACTGAAGGACGAGTTTTGTTGTGCCGTACGAGAGGTTCTTATCAAGTCGGATTCGTTCGAAGACTATCGTCTCAGAGGCGATGTGCTGTACAAATTCGTGGAGGGCACGCATGTTTTGGTAGTTCCAATGTCTGTACAGAAGCATATGATTCGCATGGTTCATGAGAAGGGGCATTTTGCTCTCGGTAAGGTTTCAAAACTAATTAAAGACGATTTTTTTTTATTCCACAGGTGGACCGCAAGATCGCTGAAGTTATCAGCAATTGCATCCCCTGTATCCTCGCTGCAAAGAAGTCTAGAAAGAAGGAGTCGTTACTTCATCCACTTGCCAAAGTTGACCAATCATTACACACGTTCCATCTGGATCATCTCGGGCCGCTCACCCTCCACTCCAAAAAACTACCGTTATCTCTTTGTGGTTGTAAACGCATTTTGCAAGTTCACCTGGATGTATTCCAGTACGACGTCAACTGAAGTTATCAACCGCCTGGACATGCAATCGCAGATTTTTGGTCACCCCCGACGTTTCATATCCGACAAAGGGTCAGCATTCACCTCTACGATTTCGCAAAGTATTGCTTGGAGAGGAACATCGAGCATCATCTCGTGACGACCGGTGTCTCCAGAGGCAATGGACAGGTGGAGAAGATGAACAAGACCATTATTCAAGTGCTGACGCGCCTTACCATTGAAGATCCATTAAAATGGTACAAATTCGTTCCGAAAGTACAACGTGTCCTAAATTCTATGGTGTCGCGAAGTATTGTACAGAATCGAGACGGATTCTGCGTCCGAGGAAGAAGATGCGGAGGGTGCTGTTAATTCGACTGGGTCAGTAGAATCCCAGGATGGCCGTGTGGGTGGCAAATTTGCTGAGAGCGCGGCGAATTGCACAATTGTAGCAGCCGAGAGTACATAATAAGAAAAAACAGAAAGGAGTTAAGCAACCACCGGCACGGTGCGCACATCGATATCTTTCATTTACTTTTCTTTCTTATTAAATTTATTGTTCTAAATACCTACTTAAAGGGCGTTTTATTTTCATTGGGTAAAATAATCTACATATATATTTGAATTGATGTTCTCTTAATGCGTGAACAGATTTTGGTTCTTGAAATTCCAAATGAAAGGTGAAATCAATCTTCGAAACCACTCAAATGATTTCAATGAAATTGTGTGGATGGGTATGTTCGGTTCCACCTGGGGAGATAGGATAGTTTTGGATTCGATGGGTGGCGCTGCTGTCGATGTCCAAAACCACTCAACCAATTTTAATGAAAATTTGTGAGTAGGTATGGTTGACCCGATAGTTCTGGTCCTGCTCTGCTTTGGAGTGGTTGTCGCAAATCGCAAGCATTAAGGAATATGTTATGTGGCATATGGCCTATCTGTGCGTAGGCCGTAGGGCGCGTATCGCTTGGTAGAAAGAAGGGGAGGTATATTGCGTTTGTTTTAGATTGTTTTCGTTTTGTCTTTGTTGTTTAAATTTGTCAAACATAGCTTGTTTACCTTATATTTTTTCTTGAATAATTTTTAAAAGCTAATATTTCCTTCTGACTAATATCATCAAGCTGTTTAGCGTACCTAACGAATACACTATGTGGTTGTATTGCAATGTATTCAGCAATTCACTGTTGCTTAAGAAAATTTATGTGTAAGCCAAACCAAATACGTTTCTCGGTCACTTGGATCGCAGACACACAAGAGAAAACATTGGTGATTAAATCGAATGTTAAAGTTATTCGAACTCGTTTGTTTCTTCACCATTTTTTCAAATTACTTTTATTCTCATCGTTGGTCGTCTTTGCGCATTCCCAAATATATTTTGGTCCCAATTCGAGCCGGATATCGCTGAAAAACGTTTTGTTCGTAGTGCCTTGTATTTTTCGAGATTTACCGTACCTATAACTGTCCGGGTGGTACCTACTTAGAACGCTTAAACAAATTCAGAGACAAATCAACTGTTTATCTATGTCTTTTTTGGGCTTTTTGGTCGATTCTTCTAAAAATGTGAATATTAAAAAAACTATTCCATTATTTTCCACCCTACGTTTCGTTTTTATTTTCCAACTTCTTCAGGGGCAACGTTCTTTATTGGAGCTTCTTGGGAGAGGGGATACATAAGTTGCTTGGTATTTAAATGATTGCTTTAAATTTCACTTACTGTTTGTTTACAACTACATTTAAAATTGTACGGTCCAGAATAGGCGAACAAATAAACAAAAAATAAAATAAATAAATAAATAAATTAATAAATAAATAACTAAACAATTGCATACACTATATACTAAACAGAACTCAAAACTTATATTACAGAAGATATCACAGATCAAGTTGGGTCTGATTTCACAGAGCCACACTGTAATTCGTGTTTATGTTGTCTTTGTCCTCTTTGGTGTTCATAGTTTTTGTGAGCTTTTGCTGGATTTTTAAGCTCTCTAACGTGAGTCTTTTGTTTTGATTTTTTTCCCTATCCAAAATCTTTATGTTGTCAAAATCAGCTGTGTGATTAGTGTCTAAGATGTGTTGTGAAAGTCCCGTTGATGTTTTTTTCTTTTCTGATGTCTGCCTGGTGCTCAGCTGATCTCACAGAGAGTGCTCTTTTTGTAGTCCCTATGTATATTTTTTCGCATTTTCTTTTCCCATGCAGGCGATTTGGTATACCACGTTATGTTGTTGCGCTTTGTTTATTTTGTCTTTCGTGTTGGGGAACATGCCGATAATGGTGGTATTTGGTTTTTGTGCGAACGATATGTTTTCTTTAGTTACTGTTCCATATAAGCTTCTGTTGTCTGTTAAGTTGGGTATGTATGTTAAACCAAAATATGTTTTGGTGTTGCCAGGTAAAGGTTTTTGTGGATCTTGCTGAAATTTGATTTTGTTAAGCTTGTCATTTATTAGTTCGTTGATTATTTTGTTTGGATGTGTGTGTTTTGTTCGTAAAAGACTGTGTCACTTATGTCCATGATTTTGTTGATCAAATTATTTGCCGTATTGATCTTCTGTTTCATTGGTTGTGTTGTGTGAAAATTCATCATTCTACCTGAAGAAGCGTACCAGTTGAATATTATTTTTTGGTTTGTTCGATGTAATTTGCCGTCTAAGTATGGTAGGCAGTTATTTTCCTCTATTTCTATTGTTAACTGTAATTTGTCGTGTTGTTTGTTTAGAGTTTTCATAATTGCGACTTTATCTGTACTTTTTATTATCGCGAAAATATCGTCAACGTATTTTGTCAGGCCTTTTATTGTTATTCCGGTGTTTTGGAGTTCTTCTATAGCATTATCCAGTAGATTGTCCAGAATGATATCTGCTATTGTAGGAGAGAGGGGATTCCCCATTGGCATACCATATGTTTGGTGGTAGAATTTGTTGTCGTATTTAAAATAATTGTTGTCTTTGAGGCAACAAATTAATATTTCTAAAAATTGTGGTTTTGGTATTTTTGTGTGGTTTTTTATTGTGTCCCAACGTCTCATAATGGTCTTTATTGCCAGATGTGTTGGAATGTTGGTGAACACTAATTACACAGCTGATTTTGACAACATAAAGATTTTGGATAGGGAAACAAATCAAAACAAAAGACTCTCGTTAGAGAGCTTAAGAATCCAGCAAAAGCTCACAAAAACTATGAACACCAAAGAGGACAAAGACAACATAAACACGAATTATAGTGTGGCTCTGTGAAATCAGACCCATCTTGATCTGTGATATCTTCTGTAATATACGTTTTGAGTTCAGTTTAGTATATAGTGTATGCAATTGTTTAGTTATTTATTTATTTATTTATTTTTTTGTTTATTTGTTCGCCTATTCTGGACCGTACAATTTTAAATGTAGTTGTAAACAAACAGTAAAGCAATCATTTAAATACCAAACAACTTATGTATCCCCTCTCCCAAGAAGCTCCAATAAAGAACGTTGCCCCTGAAGAAGTTGGAAAATACCAACGAAACGTAGGTTGGAAAATAATGGAATAGTTTTTTAATATTCGCATTTTTAGAAGAATCGACCAAAAAGCCCAAAAAAGACATACACAAAATTATAATTGGTCAACAAAATAGATAGATAGATAGATAGATAGATATACATATATTTATTTAGCTTAAGATAAGCCATTTTCATTTTACACTGTTTAAATGGTTACATTTATAATTTAGATTACAGTTTGTTATAATTACTTGGTATTTCTTGAAAAGTATATATATTTATTGAACTACCCCCGATCTTGTGAAATCACAAATTTTTCTTTTAAATAATAAAAAGTTTGGTTCGTTCTTAATTTCTGTTGGCAGACTGTTGAATCTCTGAAATCCAGTGTAGTTAATTGTTCGCTGTCCTCTTATGGTTCTTGTTCTTTGTATTCTGAGATCTCCGACACTCCTTAGATTGTATGTTGTATTTTCCCTTATTGCGACATTTTCACGGAGATAAATTGGACACGTACCGTTCTTAATTTTATAGATAAAAATCATAGCGCTCACGAAAAGTTGTTGATTGACAGTTAACCAATTTAGGGAGTTTATCATAGATGTTATTGGGGTATATCGAGTTCTTTTTAGTAATATTCGCATTGCTTTATTTTGTAAGACTTGTAGTCTATTCTTTTGATATTGTGGACATACAAATAAAACACTACCACAATATTCAAAATGAGGTTTAATAATCACATTATACACTTTGACGGCACAGCTTAGTGTTACACATTGTCTTATAGCTATTTGCATTGCTCTTAATCTATCCATATATGTAGATTCAATGGCTTGTAGTAATTTCTTAATTTCACATTCATTTTGTTTTAACGATTCCTCGAATTTATTTTTATATTCCCTTAAGTTGCTGCTATTCATTTGAACAGCTTCCTGCACGTCTTTCAAAACCATATCAGTGTTTTGGATATATACCACACAATCTTCACACATAAATCTGATCATATGATTAGTATCCAATATTCCCGCGGAGTATTGGTCAAGGCCACTGCATTTAGTCGCAGAATGGAATATTTTGCCACATACTCCTTCACAGGCAATTCCTGTTTCTCCGCGGATTGTATTTTTGCACTTTGAGCAAACCTGCATTTTTTTTTTTTTTTTTATTTGATTATTAATTTATATAATATTATTGTAGCTTTTCACTCATTATCACTTCTAGAATCCCGTATTGAGTCACTTTCTCATATAAACTTCAGTTATTTTTGCGTCTTTTTCGCACATTTACTTTTAATTATTTTTTTATATTTTTCCCACAATTATTCCAAACAATTCGCACTTAAAACACTTGAAAACACTTGCACTATGATTCAGTTACTCTTTTGCATAATGTTTGCGCTTTTCAATGTTTTAAATTTGCAGCAAATTGGACGAATTTGGAGAACAAAAAAAACAAACCTTCCGTCTAGGAAAGGCTATCCAAAAATAATCCTATTCAACTGTTTATCATTTACTTGCACATATCATTCGTAAAGACAATTTAACTGAACTATGTCCGAGTCAAGGACGTTGCCAGTACTTCGTGCTACTCGTGGCCATTTGAAAGGTTCGTTAACGAAACTAGTTACCTACGTGGAAACTATTTCTAATGCAACTTCGCTAACGGAACTTTAGATTCGCTACTACAAAGTGGATGATTTGTGGAAAGAGTTCGCGGCTTTCCAAAACGTTTTGTATACGTTTGCTGATAACGAAAGCTGTACGGATCCAGGCCAGGATTCGAAGAATTCGAGGCCAAGGTTTTAGTTGTCAAGTCGGGTCAACTATCTGTAATAACTGATCGCGAAAAGGTCGAGAAAAACAACGATCTTGTCGGCCAACTGGCTGTACAACAAAAGGGTTTAATTGAAACTTTAAGCAAATCGAGAAAAAATGATGACGGGATTCTTCCATCAGTCAGAGTTGAACCGTTTTCGGGCCATTATCGGAAATGGCCAACGTTTCGTGTTCCAAAGCATTGTCCAAACATTCTGTTGAAATGAAAAAAAATGTGCACATTGACAGAAAAGTTTACAAAGGAAAGTGAAAACATTCGTAACGAAATGAAAAGCAGTAACAGCAACGTATGTGATGAAGTCAAGAAAATTGTGGAAGTCAAATGTCATTTGCAGATATTGCCAAAAGAGCAAATGACAGATGCCCAGAAAATGTGCTGCCAGTAACACGAAAAGAGTTGCCACAGAAGAGTAGCAAAAGAGTTAGATCCAAAAGATTTCAATATTTCTTAAAGTGAAAGCACGCATAATGGAATATTCATTATACTAGAGAGTGAAGATGCGACGGATAGAAGTAAAATAAAAAAAGCAATTGAAAAAAAATATGGGCGAAAAATACGAAATTCGAGTAGCGGAAAAATTTAAACCAAGAATTTTGGTGGCAAATATGAATTTTTTTTTTGTACGTGTAGCTAGGTGAAAATCGTTGAAAGACATTGCATGCGAGCTTTCCGATAGTGTGGGACTTGAAGTACCCACTAAAAAAACCCAGGGAAGGCATAATGTTACCATCCTCCCTTCAATAATCGCACCTAGTCGTCAGACTAGTCAACAATTTTTTTCTAATATGTACTTATGAACTTGTTATACTATCGTACTATACATAGACAGTCAGGCAGCAATAAAAGCCCTGGGTTCCAGGGCACAGTGACATTCCTGGCAACTGCAAAGCGGACGAGCTAGCCAGACAAGGAAGAGGCCTTCACTCGAACAACAACAGTGAACCGTACGCTCCTATGCAATCGATTAAATTCTCCTTACTTAACGAGGCAATAATTGTCGCGAACAATAGGTGGAACAGCATTAATACCTGCGCCACATCGAAGCAAATCTGGCCAAACATAGATGCCAAAAGGACTCAGAAGCTTCTCTCTATTAGTAGAAATAGAATCAGCTCAGTAGTAGGAGCATTAACAGGGCACTGTTTGATAGGTAGACACGCTCGCAGACTAGGAGCACCCTACAACGATTTCTGCAGAAGCTGCATGGATGAGGAGGAAGAGGAAACCGTTCTCAATCTTCTGTGCACCTGCCCAGCTCTCGAAAATTTGCGCAAAACATGCTTAGGAAAATACTTCTTCGTAAACCTCAGTGACTTGTCTCTCACAGACACACGCTGCATCAGCAAATATATTACCAAGGCCAAATGGCTGCAATGATCACTCTTATATTTTCAGTATCAGCAGCTGGTCCCATCAGCTACTATTTAGACGGATTGTTTATAGATTGCAATAGAGGGGAAACTGCTTCGGTTACCCCTTCGTGTTTATCCGAAATAAACCGTCACTCGGTTAGACCCACTCTTTTACCAATTTGAGACACCTCACAATTTGCGCAGTAATCAGAACGATTGATCCAATCACCTCTATTACTACGCCTCGCTTTATCTGCACTATCCGATGAGTTACCATAGGATACAGGCGAGGGTCCAACCGTTACGGTTACCACCCGCCTATCCGAAGGCTAACTGTCGACTGTTGACCTCCTCCTTGACCAACCTTACCAAACGTCTAGTAAGGCCTCGCAAAGAAAGGGCAGCTCTACTAAC
Source organism: Cheilosia variabilis (assembly GCA_951230905.1). Lineage (NCBI taxonomy): Eukaryota > Metazoa > Arthropoda > Insecta > Diptera > Syrphidae > Cheilosia > Cheilosia variabilis. Next base: position 84,738,727 of record OX579676.1, read on the forward strand.
CACAGATACTGACACAACCGGTATACGTCACTTCGGACGAGATGTCGGAGGATCATAAACGAAGGGTACACTGTTTCGGTCACCCCTCGTATATTGTCATGGCAGCAACTCTTACTTTTTCTTTCTTTACACATAATGTGTTCATACATTTGAACAAAAACTAAACCTACGAATAATACAAATTAACAACAAATGATTTAATAAAGAAACTGCAATCTATAGTTCATAAGGAACTAGAGGCGAGAGCAGCTAGAATAACATAAAAATAACAATACATTAATTTAAAAGTAGTGAGGTGGGGTTACAAATTTAGAGCTATTTATATAAATATTTACAATGAAATAGTGATAACAAAATTTAGCGCAAAAATAAAGATATAAAAAAAAAAAAAAAAAAACAAGTATCTAATTAAGTGGTTACCGATAGTAATTCATTTACATTTTTATAATTTAAACCAAAGAGCCAACATTTTACTTCTTTGAGAAAAGTGGATTCATTTCTAATAATCCTAATGCTACTAGGTAGATAATTAAAAAGTCTTGGAGCAACTGACGTATAAAAATTTAAAAAAAATTGCAAATTGTGATGTGGTTGTAGTACCACAGATAGTATAGCGAGATGTTGATAGTTTACTTTAAGGTTATAGCTAGAAGAGCAACGGTTCAATAAATAGCCAGATCTGGAGAAAAAAAATCATTAATACCTTATAAAAATACAAATGCTTCAGAGGTAGGACTTTGATGCTTTTGAGAAGTATTAAACTATCATGTCGACGACTTTTATTACAAACAAGACGAATAATATGTTTTTGGGAAATTAGAAGTGGATTAATTTTATTGCTGTGAGTCCCACCCCATGAAACTATGCCATATTCAAGCTTAGAGTGCACTTAACAATAATAAATACAAGTAAGGAGTTCTCGTGAGCAATAAGATTTTAAAAAGAACATTTGCCTTGTAGCGGCCCTAAGATACTTTTTGATTGCTTCCGTATGAGCAGACCAACCCATCTTCCAATCAACCAGCACCCCCAGGTACTTGTATGACTTGACACACTCAATATCAAAACATTTCACAGAGCACGAAAGTGATTCAAAAAATGTCTGTGGGTGCACTGACGAGCTACAGATTACTCTACTATGATTATATTTCTCACACCTTGCACAATGGAAAGAGGAAGATCCATAGTCTACCTCCTTACCAGAAACATTAAAAAACATAATTTTGGTTTTATCGCTTATTACCATTTTATGCATTTCAAACCAATGGCTTAAGACTTCCAAGTCATGATTAATATCTGCAGAAAGATCCAAAGCTGAGTCACTTTGAAAAGCACATGCCATGTCATCAGCGAACGCATTTACTTTGCAACGGTATTTTTGTAAAACCAGCGAGTTAATAAAGATTAAAAAAAATATTATTGGGCCAAGCACAGAGCCCTGAGGAACACCCAAAGAGATGCTTCTCAAGGAGCTTAATTCTCCACTAATCTTAACTCTTTGTCCTCTATCGGATAGGTAGGAACGGAACCAATTATGCATTATGCCTCTAAAACCACAATTGTAGAGTTTGTCTAGGAGTATTGTGTGATCGACGGTATCAAACGCTTTTGTAATGTCGATAAAGAGAGCCGCAGTTAATTACCTATTATTAATGCCATTGTATATATCATAGACAAACCATACTGAGACCCCCAACTTTTTGTTTTCCTATCGTTGTTATGTCAAAAAAGAGTCCGTGTGACATGCAAAAACATACAAAAAATCCAAAAATAAATTGATATCATTAACTTCGATTTCGTGTGTAAATTTTTCTTAAATAATGAAGAAAATTTGCTCAAAATGTTTTCATTTTCCCTCAACCAATCTACATTGTTAATTTTTCATGAACATTTTAAGCAAATGTGCACTTATTCCTAAAAAAAAATATTACCCACACGTAACGAACAATTTCAAATTAAACGGATAAAATCCTATGAACTCTGCCAGCAACTTTGCCCACAGCGGAAGTGTCTCATATCTCCTGGGAGTGTGTTGGTGAGCAGAATTTTTGAAGTTTCGTGACATTTGTCAATACAATAAAAATACTAGCGCACCAAACGTGAACACCCCATAAAAATATAGCTTGTAGGCTAAGTAACGGGAAATCGGCCGGAATTGGTGGTCTCAGTATTGTCTCTGGTATATAAAGGGTGATTTTTTAGCTGGTTTGGTTTTGGCAACACTGGTTTTGACAGCTGACGTGTGTTTAGTACCTTGTGTCACTGTCAAACAGCTTCAGTTTGGTTTGCAATTTAACCATGGATCGTCTTACAAATGAACAACGCTTGCAAATTATTGAATTTTACTATCAAAATTCGTGCTCGGTTCGAAATGTTCATCGCGCGCTGCTTCCATTTTATGATCGGCATTCTCGACCTTCTGAGCAGTCTATTCGGAAGATTGTGACCAAATTTCGCACCAAATTTACTTTGTTGGACATTAAACCACCAACACGTTTACGTACTGTGCGTAGTGAAGAAAATATTGCGGCCGTATCAGCTAGTGTGACAGAAGACCGCGAAATGTCGATTCGGCGCCGTTCCCAGCAGTTAGGCCTTTGTTACAGCACTACGTGGAAAATTTTGCGGAAGGATTTGGGCGTAAAGCATTTTAAGATACAGCTGGTGCAAGAACTAAAGCCAGCCGACCTACCACAACGCCGAATTTTTGGTGAATGGGCTCTTGGAAAGCTGGCCGAGGATCCGCTTTTTTATCGAAAAATTGTGTTCAGCGATGAGGCTCATTTTTGGTTGAATGGGTACGTAAATAAGCAAAATTGCCGCATTTGGAGTGAAGATCAGCCAGAAGCATTGCAACAGCTACCAATGCATCCCGAAAAAGCCACTGTTTGGTGCGGTTTATGGGCCGGCGGCATTATTGGGCCATATTTCTTCAAAGATGATACGAATCGCAGCGTTACTGTCAATGGTGAACGCTACCGAGCGATGATAACAAACTTTTTTTTGCCCGAAATGGAAGTTCTTGACTTGCATGATATGTGGTTTCAACAAGACGGTGCTACATGCCACACAGCACGCGAAACAATGGCGCAATTGCGAGGCGAGTTTGGTGAACAGTTAATTTCACGTTTCGGGCCGGTCAATTGGCCGCCTAGATCGTGCGATTTGACACCATTAGATTATTTTTTGTGGGGGTATGCCAAGGCTAATGTGTATAGGGACAAGCCCGCTTCGATTGACACACTGGAAACCAACATCCATGCATTCATTCGTGAGATACCGGCCGATATGTGTGAAAGAGTATGCCAAAATTGGACTCAGCGGATGGGCTACCTGAGACGCAGCCGCGGTCAACATTTGCATGAAATTATCTTTAAACATTAAATTGCAAGGTTCAAACTATCGATTCAAATAAATATTTCATTCATTTTTTCGAATTTTTTGTGTTTTTTTTTTAAACAAAGTTCTAAACCTCTTAAAAAATCACCCTTTAGCATTTTCAAAAAAAAAAAAATTATTTGGCGGACCCTGTACAAAGGATTTATTTTATTTAACACACTTCCAAATAATATTAAAATGAATAAATCTAATTTTGAAAAGGAAATGTATAGAATTTATAAAAAGAAATAATTAAATTAACTGCGATAAGACTGAATTTAGATAAATGTACTATATTATATTAATGTAAACTATAAAGTTTTTATTAAATAATAATGAAGAAATACTACTACAAAGTCAGTTCTTAGTTTCGCCTTCATGGTGAAGCGTTAAGCCTTTTGAATCATTTACTGGTATGTGTTGATACATATACTCAGGCGTAGGAAAAACTTGAAAAGCGCTTTGATAGGCCGCGGTACATCGTGAATAATTTTATTCAAACATTCATGGAGCTACCGTCTGTTCAGACTTCGAACGTTAATATTTTACGAAAAATATCAGACGGTGCTGATGAAATTTTCCGGGCTTAACAGCGATAAACTCGCTTACCAGGGATCCATGGCTTATTTATATCCTAACAAACAAGTTGGACCCTGAAACTTGTCAAGCATGGTCTGAGGAGGATTTACCTAGGACAATCCTAGTATAAAACAGTTGTTAGACTTTTAGGACCGTCGGTGCGAAGCATTGGAAAGTTGTAGGACAAGTGATAGTGAATCAAATCGACAGAGAAAACCAGTGGTAAGAAGAATGCACGTTGTATGTGCCAAAGGCAATGCATACCATGGTCTGACTCAATGTCAAGCGTTTATTGACATGGACTCACAATCTCGTCGTGAGTTTGTTAAGACTAACAACTTTGCTTTAACTGTCTTCGAATTGGACACCCTTCAGCCCGCTGCCAGTCAATGTTTCGATGCCGTTCATGCAATACACATCACCATACTTTGGTTCATGATGATTCCGCGAATACTACCATTAACCATTCGGCTAATCCAACCCTTAGTAACACTTCGTCTAATCGCGGTCCTACTACCGGCTTCGTACCCCACACACAACCACCTACCATTCGTTTAATCCACAAACAAACACCAGTGCGACTCGTTCTGCCCCACTTACTAACTTTGGTCTTCAAAAGCCATACAACTCATCAAATCTTCCTTCGACAACATCACAATAACTATTTTACACACCCTATAATCCAAACATTTCTCCTCACTGCGCTAGGAAAAGTGCTGGACGCCAACGGAAAATACCAGCAAGCTCGGATTCTGATTGATTCAGGCTCCCAGGTATCTTTCGTTACAGAGTCATGCGCTCAAAGACTGGGAATAAAACGAAGAAACGCGGTACTGGATCTACCAGTGCAGGTATCTCTTTGGTTATCACTTCACTCTGCGATACATATAGTATCTCGGTTGATACTTATATAATTATCAAGTGTACAACTTCATTTACCATCGAAGATTGAAATCACCTGCATCGATTAAACCTAGCCGATCCTTCGTTCAATAAATCTGAACCCGTTGACATTTTGATAGGTGCAGATAAAGTGTGGGAAGTTTTACAAGGACAATGCGTCAATCAATCAATCCAATAGCTCAAAAAACTGTTTTCGGTTGGGTTTTGGCTGGGCCATTACCATTCGGAACAGCACCTCGCATTACGTCACATCATGTCCATTTAGATATCGACTCTATTCTGCAATCCTTTTGGACCATCGAAGAAGTCGATCCGAAATTTGCCGTATCAAATGAAGATAAGCAAATCGAAGAACATTTTCTAAAAACACATTGCCGCGATTCATGCGAAAAATACATCGTCGAATTACCGTTTAAATCACACCCACGGTTTGGTGACACTTTAAACGGAGCGGTTTCGCGTCTAAAATGGATGGAGTAAAAGTTGTCGAAAAATACCGATTTATTCGACTGTTACTCCCGCATTCTTGATGAATATCTAACGTTAGGCCATGTGTCGAAAGTTCCTGCTTCAGAAATCTCCAAACAGAATGTGTTTTACCTTCCCCATCATTCTGTTCTGAAACCAGATAGCAGCACGACTAAGCTTCGGGTCGCATTCGACGGGTCATACAAGTACGCAAACGGAGACTGCCTAAGTGAAGCGCTTATGATTGTCCCACTCATCCAACGTAATCTTTTCTCTGTTTGCTTACGATTTCGCCGACATCAATTCGTTTTTACAGCAGACATAGTTAAGATGTTTAGCCAAATCTGGGTGGCCGACAATGATTTGGACTTCCAACGCAATGTATGCCGAAATTCACCAACGGAGCCTTTGCAACACTTTTGGTTACGCACGGTCACATACGGAACTTTGTGCGCTCCATTTTTATCTGTTCGGACATTGGAACAATTCGAAAAATACTATCGGAATGAGTTTCCAATTGCATCAGACATTGTGCTAAACGACTTCTACGTAGACGATTTCGAATTGAGCGGTAATACTTTAGCTGAAGCAATTTTTAAACGTGACACCTTAAACAACTCCTCGAAAAATGCGGTATGCGATTAAGCAAGTGACAAAGCAATTGCGCCGAACTTCGTCAAGACTCGGATATATATAAAGGGTGATTTTCTAAGAGGTTTAGAACTTTTTTTTAAAAAAAAAACACAAAAAATTCGAAAAAATGAATGAAATATTTATTTGAATCGATAGTTTGAACCTTGCAATTTAATGTTTAAAGATAATTTCATGCAAATGTTGACCGCGGCTGCGTCTCAGGTAGCCCATCCGCTGAGTCCAATTTTGGCATACTCATACGCTTTGATAGGCCGCGGTACATCGTGAATAATTTTATTCAAACATTCATGGAGCTACCGTCTGTTCAGACTTCGAACGTTAATATTTTACGAAAAATATCAGACGGTGCTGATGAAATTTTCCGGGCTTAACAGCGATAAACTCGCTTACCAGGGATCAATGGCTTATTTATATCCTAACAAACAAGTTGGACCCTGAAACTTGTCAAGCATGGTCTGAGGAGGATTTACCTAGGACAATCCTAGTATAAAACAGTTGTTAGACTTTTAGGACCGTCGGTGCGAAGCATTGGAAAGTTGTAGGACAAGTGATAGTGAATCAAATCGACAGAGAAAACCAGTGGTAAGAAGAATGCACGTTGTATGTGCCAAAGGCAATGCATACCATGGTCTGACTCAATGTCAAGCGTTTATTGACATGGACTCACAATCTCGTCGTGAGTTTGTTAAGACTAACAACTTTGCTTTAACTGTCTTCGAATTGGACACCCTTCAGCCCGCTGCCAGTCAATGTTTCGATGCCGTTCATGCAATACACATCACCATACTTTGGTTCATGATGATTCCGCGAATACTACCATTAACCATTCGGCTAATCCAACCCTTAGTAACACTTCGTCTAATCGCGGTCCTACTACCGGCTTCGTACCCCACACACAACCACCTACCATTCGTTTAATCCACAAACAAACACCAGTGCGACTCGTTCTGCCCCACTTACTAACTTTGGTCTTCAAAAGCCATACAACTCATCAAATCTTCCTTCGACAACATCACAATAACTATTTTACACACCCTATAATCCAAACATTTCTCCTCACTGCGCTAGGAAAAGTGCTGGACGCCAACGGAAAATACCAGCAAGCTCGGATTCTGATTGATTCAGGCTCCCAGGTATCTTTCGTTACAGAGTCATGCGCTCAAAGACTGGGAATAAAACGAAGAAACGCGGTACTGGATCTACCAGTGCAGGTATCTCTTTGGTTATCACTTCACTCTGCGATACATATAGTATCTCGGTTGATACTTATATAATTATCAAGTGTACAACTTCATTTACCATCGAAGATTGAAATCACCTGCATCGATTAAACCTAGCCGATCCTTCGTTCAATAAATCTGAACCCGTTGACATTTTGATAGGTGCAGATAAAGCGTGGGAAGTTTTACAAGGACAATGCGTCAATCAATCAATCCAATAGCTCAAAAAACTGTTTTCGGTTGGGTTTTGGCTGGGCCATTACCATTCGGAACAGCACCTCGCATTACGTCACATCATGTCCATTTAGATATCGACTCTATTCTGCAATCCTTTTGGACCATCGAAGAAGTCGATCCGAAATTTGCCGTATCAAATGAAGATAAGCAAATCGAAGAACATTTTCTAAAAACACATTGCCGCGATTCATGCGAAAAATACATCGTCGAATTACCGTTTAAATCACACCCACGGTTTGGTGACACTTTAAACGGAGCGGTTTCGCGTCTAAAATGGATGGAGTAAAAGTTGTCGAAAAATACCGATTTATTCGACTGTTACTCCCGCATTCTTGATGAATATCTAACGTTAGGCCATATGTCGAAAGTTCCTGCTTCAGAAATCTCCAAACAGAATGTGTTTTACCTTCCCCATCATTCTGTTCTGAAACCAGATAGCAGCACGACTAAGCTTCGGGTCGCATTCGACGGGTCATACAAGTACGCAAACGGAGACTGCCTAAGTGAAGCGCTTATGATTGTCCCACTCATCCAACGTAATCTTTTCTCTGTTTGCTTACGATTTCGCCGACATCAATTCGTTTTTACAGCAGACATAGTTAAGATGTTTAGCCAAATCTGGGTGGCCGACAATGATTTGGACTTCCAACGCAATGTATGCCGAAATTCACCAACGGAGCCTTTGCAACACTTTTGGTTACGCACGGTCACATACGGAACTTTGTGCGCTCCATTTTTATCTGTTCGGACATTGGAACAATTCGAAAAATACTATCGGAATGAGTTTCCAATTGCATCAGACATTGTGCTAAACGACTTCTACGTAGACGATTTCGAATTGAGCGGTAATACTTTAGCTGAAGCAATTTTTAAACGTGACACCTTAAACAACTCCTCGAAAAATGCGGTATGCGATTAAGCAAGTGACAAAGCAATTGCGCCGAACTTCGTCAAGACTCGGATATATATAAAGGGTGATTTTCTAAGAGGTTTAGAACTTTTTTAAAAAAAAAAACACAAAAAATTCGAAAAAATGAATGAAATATTTATTTGAATCGATAGTTTCAACCTTGCAATTTAATGTTTAAAGATAATTTCATGCAAATGTTGACCGCGGCTGCGTCTCAGGTAGCCCATCCGCTGAGTCCAATTTTGGCATACTCTTTCACACATATCGGCCGGTATCTCACGAATGAATGCATGGATGTTGGCTTCCAGTGCGTCAATCGAAGCGGGCTTGTCCCTATACACATTAGCCTTGGCATACCCCCACAAAAAATAATCTAATGGTGTCAAATCGCACGATCTAGGCGGCCAATTGACCGGCCCGAAACGTGAAATTAACTGTTCACCAAACTCGCCTCGCAATTGCGCCATTGTTTCGCGTGCTGTGTGGCATGTGGCACCGTCTTGTTGCAACCACATATCATGCAAGTCAAGAACTTCCATTTCGGGCAAAAAAAAGTTTGTTATCATCGCTCGGTAGCGTTCACCATTGACAGTAACGCTGCGATTCGCATCATCTTTGAAGAAATATGGCCCAATAATGCCGCCGGCCCATAAACCGCACCAAACAGTGGCTTTTTCGGGATGCATTGGTAGCTGTTGCAATGCTTCTGGCTGATCTTCACTCCAAATGCGGCAATTTTGCTTATTTACGTACCCATTCAACCAAAAATGAGCCTCATCGCTGAACACAATTTTTCGATAAAAAAGCGGATCCTCGGCCAGCTTTCCAAGAGCCCATTCACCAAAAATTCGGCGTTGTGGTAGGTCGGCTGGCTTTAGTTCTTGCACCAGCTGTATCTTAAAAGGCTTTACGCCCAAATCCTTCCGCAAAATTTTCCACGTAGTGCTGTAACAAAGGCCTAACTGCTGGGAACGGCGCCGAATCGACATTTCGCGGTCTTCTGTCACACTAGCTGATACGGCCGCAATATTTTCTTCACTACGCACAGTACGTAAACGTGTTGGTGGTTTAATGTCCAACAAAGTAAATTTGGTGCGAAATTTGGTCACAATCTTCCGAATAGACTGCTCAGAAGGTCGAGAATGCCGATCATAAAATGGAAGCAGCGCGCGATGAACATTTCGAACCGAGCACGAATTTTGATAGTAAAATTCAATAATTTGCAAGCGTTGTTCATTTGTAAGACGATCCATGGTTAAATTGCAAACCAAACTGAAGCTGTTTGACAGTGACACAAGGTACTAAACACACGTCAGCTGTCAAAACCAGTGTTGCCAAAACCAAACCAGCTAAAAAATCACCCTTTATATATATTTCGAGAGATAATCGAATCAGACCACCATTGTCGGGTCTCTTTTCGTCTCTCTACCACTGTAAATCTTACTCAGAGAGACTCTCTGGATTTCTTCACAGTTCTTCTCTGGGCTGAATTCCTAGTGTTAACGCTAGCATCTGTTTATGGGAGATACGTTTCATCGACTGGGTCTCGACCCATTGATGTCCCAAGATCCTCATTCTTCTGCCAGCCAATGCCGGGCATTGACACAGTATATGTGCCGCTGTCTCAGATTCCTCCAGGCATAGTCTACAAGTATCATCCTCTATAAGGCCCATTTTCCTTAAGTGATACCTGAAATTACCATGTCCTGTAGACAAAGCCACCACCCATTTCAATGTTCCTCGACTCATGCTTAGAACTCTTCTTTGTGTGGAGCAGGTCGGCCACTTTATTGCCATTTTAGGTTGTCTACATTGGTGAAATACAGCTGCACACAATCGATAATTTTCTTAAAAATTGGACCGATCGTGTAGGCTACTGCATGGCCAGCCGAGGCAGCCATTTGAATGACATTATTTTCCATTATTAACCGGAAGGATTGTACTTTCAAATAAAAAAAGAAATTTGAGAAAATATTCAGTAGTTTTTTTTTTATAGCATTTTCAAAAAAAAAAAAATTATTTGGCGGACCCTGTACAAAGGATTTATTTTATTTAACACACTTCCAAATAATATTAAAATGAATAAATCTAATTTTGAAAAGGAAATGTATAGAATTTATAAAAAGAAATAATTAAATTAACTGCGATAAGACTGAATTTAGATAAATGTACTATATTATATTAATGTAAACTATAAAGTTTTTATTAAATAATAATGAAGAAATACTACTACAAAGTCAGTTCTTCTTTTCGCCTTCATGGTGAAGCGTTAAGCCTTTTGAATCATTTACTTGTATGTGTTGATACATATACTCAGGCGTAGGAAAAACTTGAAAAGCGCTTTGATAGGCCGCGGTACATCGTGAATAATTTTATTCAAACATTCATGGAGCTACCGTCTGTTCAGACTTCGAACGTTAATATTTTACGAAAAATATCAGACGGAGCTGATGAAATTTTCCGGGCTTAACAGCGATAAACTCGCTTACCAGGGATCCATGGCTTATTTATATCCTAACAAACAAGTTGGACCCTGAAACTTGTCAAACATGGTCTGAGGAGGATTTACCTAGGACAATCCTAGTATAAAACAGTTGTTAGACTTTTTGGACCGTCGGTGCGAAGCATTGGAAAGTTGTAGGACAAGTGATAGTGAATCAAATCGACAGAGAAAACCAGTGGTAAGAAGAATGCACGTTGTATGTGCCAAAGGCAATGCATACCATGGTCTGACTCAATGTCAAGCGTTTATTGACATGGACTCACAATCTCGTCGAGAGTTTGTTAAGACTAACAACTTTGCTTTAACTGTCTTCGAATTGGACACCCTTCAGCCCGCTGCCAGTCAATGTTTCGATGCCGATCATGCAATACACATCACCATACTTTGGTTCATGATGATTCCGCGAATACTACCATTAACCATTCGGCTAATCCAACCCTTAGTAACACTTCGTCTAATCGCGGTCCTACTACCGGCTTCGTACCCCACACACAACCACCTAACATTCGTTTAATCCACAAACAAACACCAGTGCGACTCGTTCTGCCCCACTTACTAACTTTGGTCTTCAAAAGCCATACAACTCATCAAATCTTCCTTCGACAACATCACAATAACTATTTTACACACCCTATAATCCAAACATTTCTCCTCACTGCGCTAGGAAAAGTGCTGGACGCCAACGGAAAATACCAGCAAGCTCGGATTCTGATTGATTCAGGCTCCCAGGTATCTTTCGTTACAGAGTCATGCGCTCAAAGACTCGGAATAAAACGAAGAAACGCGGTACTGGATCTACCAGTGCAGGTATCTCTTTGGTTATCACTTCACTCTGCGATACATATAGTATCTCGGTTGATACTTATATAATTATCAAGTGTACAACTTCATTTACCATCGAAGATTGAAATCACCTGCATCGATTAAACCTAGCCGATCCTTCGTTCAATAAATCTGAACCCGTTGACATTTTGCTAGGTGCAGATAAAACGTGGGAAGTTTTACAAGGACAATGCGTCAATCAATCAATCCAATAGCTCAAAAAACTGGTTTTGGTTGGGTTTTGGCTGGGCCATTACCATTCGGAACAGCACCTCGCATTACGTCACATCATGTCCATTTAGATATCGACTCTATTCTGCAATCCTTTTGGACCATCGAAGAAGTCGCTCCGAAATTTGCCGTATCAAATGAAGATAAGCAAATCGAAGAACATTTTCTAAAAACACATTGCCGCGATTCATGCGAAAAATACATCGTCGAATTACCGTTTAAATCACACCCACGGTTTGGTGACACTTTAAACGGAGCGGTTTCGCGTCTAAAATGGATGGAGTAAAAGTTGTCGAAAAATACCGATTTATTCGACTGTTACTCCCGCATTCTTGATGAATATCTAACGTTAGGCCATATGTCGAAAGTTCCTGCTTCAGAAATCTCCAAACAGAATGTGTTTTACCTTCCCCATCATTCTGTTCTGAAACCAGATAGCAGCACGACTAAGCTTCGGGTCGCATTCGACGGGTCATACAAGTACGCAAACGGAGACTGCCTAAGTGAAGCGCTTATGATTGTCCCACTCATCCAACGTAATCTTTTCTCTGTTTGCTTACGATTTCGCCGACATCAATTCGTTTTTACAGCAGACATAGTTAAGATGTTTAGCCAAATCTGGGTGGCCGACAATGATTTGGACTTCCAACGCAATGTATGCCGAAATTCACCAACGGAGCCTTTGCAACACTTTTGGTTACGCACGGTCACATACGGAACTTTGTGCGCTCCATTTTTATCTGTTCGGACATTGGAACAATTCGAAAAATACTATCGGAATGAGTTTCCAATTGCATCAGACATTGTGCTAAACGACTTCTACGTAGACGATTTCGAATTGAGCGGTAATACTTTAGCTGAAGCAATTTTTAAACGTGACACCTTAAACAACTCCTCGAAAAATGCGGTATGCGATTAAGCAAGTGACAAAGCAATTGCGCCGAACTTCGTCAAGACTCGGATATATATAAAGGGTGATTTTCTAAGAGGTTTAGAACTTTTTTTAAAAAAAAAACACAAAAAATTCGAAAAAATGAATGAAATATTTATTTGAATCGATAGTTTGAACCTTGCAATTTAATGTTTAAAGATAATTTCATGCAAATGTTGACCGCGGCTGCGTCTCAGGTAGCCCATCCGCTGAGTCCAATTTTGGCATACTCATACGCTTTGATAGGCCGCGGTACATCGTGAATAATTTTATTCAAACATTCATGGAGCTACCGTCTGTTCAGACTTCGAACGTTAATATTTTACGAAAAATATCAGACGGTGCTGATGAAATTTTCCGGGCTTAACAGCGATAAACTCGCTTACCAGGGATCCATGGCTTATTTATATCCTAACAAACAAGTTGGACCCTGAAACTTGTCAAGCATGGTCTGAGGAGGATTTACCTAGGACAATCCTAGTATAAAACAGTTGTTAGACTTTTAGGACCGTCGGTGCGAAGCATTGGAAAGTTGTAGGACAAGTGATAGTGAATCAAATCGACAGAGAAAACCAGTGGTAAGAAGAATGCACGTTGTATGTGCCAAAGGCAATGCATACCATGGTCTGACTCAATGTCAAGCGTTTATTGACATGGACTCACAATCTCGTCGTGAGTTTGTTAAGACTAACAACTTTGCTTTAACTGTCTTCGAATTGGACACCCTTCAGCCCGCTGCCAGTCAATGTTTCGATGCCGTTCATGCAATACACATCACCATACTTTGGTTCATGATGATTCCGCGAATACTACCATTAACCATTCGGCTAATCCAACCCTAAGTAACACTTCGTCTAATCGCGGTCCTACTACCGGCTTCGTACCCCACACACAACCACCTACCATTCGTTTAATCCACAAACAAACACCAGTGCGACTCGTTCTGCCCCACTTACTAACTTTGGTCTTCAAAAGCCATACAACTCATCAAATCTTCCTTCGACAACATCACAATAACTATTTTACACACCCTATAATCCAAACATTTCTCCTCACTGCGCTAGGAAAAGTGCTGGACGCCAACGGAAAATACCAGCAAGCTCGGATTCTGATTGATTCAGGCTCCCAGGTATCTTTCGTTACAGAGTCATGCGCTCAAAGACTGGGAATAAAACGAAGAAACGCGGTACTGGATCTACCAGTGCAGGTATCTCTTTGGTTATCACTTCACTCTGCGATACATATAGTATCTCGGTTGATACTTATATAATTATCAAGTGTACAACTTCATTTACCATCGAAGATTGAAATCACCTGCATCGATTAAACCTAGCCGATCCTTCGTTCAATAAATCTGAACCCGTTGACATTTTGATAGGTGCAGATAAAGCGTGGGAAGTTTTACAAGGACAATGCGTCAATCAATCAATCCAATAGCTCAAAAAACTGTTTTCGGTTGGGTTTTGGCTGGGCCATTACCATTCGGAACAGCACCTCGCATTACGTCACATCATGTCCATTTAGATATCGACTCTATTCTGCAATCCTTTTGGACCATCGAAGAAGTCGATCCGAAATTTGCCGTATCAAATGAAGATAAGCAAATCGAAGAACATTTTCTAAAAACACATTGCCGCGATTCATGCGAAAAATACATCGTCGAATTACCGTTTAAATCACACCCACGGTTTGGTGACACTTTAAACGGAGCGGTTTCGCGTCTAAAATGGATGGAGTAAAAGTTGTCGAAAAATACCGATTTATTCGACTGTTACTCCCGCATTCTTGATGAATATCTAACGTTAGGCCATATGTCGAAAGTTCCTGCTTCAGAAATCTCCAAACAGAATGTGTTTTACCTTCCCCATCATTCTGTTCTGAAACCAGATAGCAGCACGACTAAGCTTCGGGTCGCATTCGACGGGTCATACAAGTACGCAAACGGAGACTGCCTAAGTGAAGCGCTTATGATTGTCCCACTCATCCAACGTAATCTTTTCTCTGTTTGCTTACGATTTCGCCGACATCAATTCGTTTTTACAGCAGACATAGTTAAGATGTTTAGCCAAATCTGGGTGGCCGACAATGATTTGGACTTCCAACGCAATGTATGCCGAAATTCACCAACGGAGCCTTTGCAACACTTTTGGTTACGCACGGTCACATACGGAACTTTGTGCGCTCCATTTTTATCTGTTCGGACATTGGAACAATTCGAAAAATACTATCGGAATGAGTTTCCAATTGCATCAGACATTGTGCTAAACGACTTCTACGTAGACGATTTCGAATTGAGCGGTAATACTTTAGCTGAAGCAATTTTTAAACGTGACACCTTAAACAACTCCTCGAAAAATGCGGTATGCGATTAAGCAAGTGACAAAGCAATTGCGCCGAACTTCGTCAAGACTCGGATATAAAGGGTGATTTTTTAGCTGGTTTGGTTTTGGCAACACTGGTTTTGACAGCTGACGTGTGTTTAGTACCTTGTGTCACTGTCAAACAGCTTCAGTTTGGTTTGCAATTTAACCATGGATCGTCTTACAAATGAACAACGCTTGCAAATTATTGAATTTTACTATCAAAATTCGTGCTCGGTTCGAAATGTTCATCGCGCGCTGCTTCCATTTTATGATCGGCATTCTCGACCTTCTGAGCAGTCTATTCGGAAGATTGTGACCAAATTTCGCACCAAATTTACTTTGTTGGACATTAAACCACCAACACGTTTACGTACTGTGCGTAGTGAAGAAAATATTGCGGCCGTATCAGCTAGTGTGACAGAAGACCGCGAAATGTCGATTCGGCGCCGTTCCCAGCAGTTAGGCCTTTGTTACAGCACTACGTGGAAAATTTTGCGGAAGGATTTGGGCGTAAAGCCTTTTAAGATACAGCTGGTGCAAGAACTAAAGCCAGCCGACCTACCACAACGCCGAATTTTTGGTGAATGGGCTCTTGGAAAGCTGGCCGAGGATCCGCTTTTTTATCGAAAAATTGTGTTCAGCGATGAGGCTCATTTTTGGTTGAATGGGTACGTAAATAAGCAAAATTGCCGCATTTGGAGTGAAGATCAGCCAGAAGCATTGCAACAGCTACCAATGCATCCCGAAAAAGCCACTGTTTGGTGCGGTTTATGGGCCGGCGGCATTATTGGGCCATATTTCTTCAAAGATGATGCGAATCGCAGCGTTACTGTCAATGGTGAACGCTACCGAGCGATGATAACAAACTTTTTTTTGCCCGAAATGGAAGTTCTTGACTTGCATGATATGTGGTTTCAACAAGACGGTGCCACATGCCACACAGCACGCGAAACAATGGCGCAATTGCGAGGCGAGTTTGGTGAACAGTTAATTTCACGTTTCGGGCCGGTCAATTGGCCGCCTAGATCGTGCGATTTGACACCATTAGATTATTTTTTGTGGGGGTATGCCAAGGCTAATGTGTATAGGGACAAGCCCGCTTCGATTGACGCACTGGAAGCCAACATCCAAGCATTCATTCGTGAATCCATTCAGCGGATGGGCTACCTGAGACGCAGCCGCGGTCAACATTTGCATGAAATTATCTTTAAACATTAAATTGCAAGGTTCAAACTATCGATTCAAATAAATATTTCATTAATTTTTTCGAATTTTTTGTGTTTTTTTTTTTAAAAAAGTTCTAAACCTCTTAAAAAATCACCCTTTATATATTTCGAGAGATAATCGAATCAGACCACCATTGTCGGGTCTCTGATATCTCAAGATCCTCATTCTTCTGCCAGCCAATGCCGGGCATTGACACAGTATGTGTGCCGCTGTCTCAGATTCCTCCAGGCATAGTCTACAAGTATCATCCTCTATAAGGCCCATTTTCCTTAAGTGATACCTGAAATTACCATGTCCTGTAGACAAAGCCACCACCCATTTCAATGTTCCTCGACTCATGCTTAGAACTCTTCTTTGTGTGGAGCAGGTCGGCCACTTTATTGCCATTTTAGCTTGTCTACATTGTTCCACGGTTGACCACCTTCTCAGGTGTTCTGCCGTGATCCATTTGTGGACAAGCTGTTCAACCATTCCTCTGCCAATTGAAGAGAATGGTTCTGGTCCCAGCAACTTTTCAGTTGACCCCTGTTTTGCAAGGTAGTCCGCCTTTTCATTGCCTTCGATCCCTATGTGTCCTCGTACCCAAGTCAGTGTTACTTCATTTTTAGATGAACACTTATTGAGTTTAAGTACGCATTCCAGTGCCAGTGATGTTGTGATGTTTGTTTGTTCCATGCATCTGATCACCGCCTGATTGTCCAGTGCTACGAGGATATTTCTTCCTTCCACCTGACACTCAAGCAAGTAGTCCAACGCATAAAGCAAGGCAATCATCTCAGCCTGGTATACTGAAGTGTATTTCCCGAGGCTAATGTGACGGGCAAGTTCCAGCTCTTCTGAATAGATACCGGCCCCCGCCCCGCCATCCATCATGGATCCATCCGTGAAAATCACTATTTCACCATTTCTTTTTCTGGAAGTAATCCGTTCTCAATACGAGTTTTGTGATTTCTTTCCATAATACGCACCCTTGTTATTCGATCCATAGGCATGTTTAGCTCCCTAATCTCGTCTTTAACAAGTTCCAGGATCTTCCTATGTCCGTAGATCGTACCACGATGGTGCCATTTCGCATCTCGATGCAAGCGAAGTGCCGTTTGGGCCGCTGTTTTCTTAATAAATAAGTCTAGCGGTAATATCCCCATGATGACTTCCAATGCGCATGTTGGGGTTGTACGTATTGCACCTGTAATTCCCATACATGCTAAACGCTGAACCCTATCCAGGTGCTTCCTCACAGTTTTCTGAGAGGCTTTCGCCCACCATACAACCGAGGCCTACGTGATAATGGGTCTAGTTATCATCGTATACATCCAGTATGCTGACCTAGGCGAGAGTCCCCACCTCTGTCCACACACACGTTTGCACTGATGTAGTACTCTTTTTGCCTTCCGGACCTTCTCCTCAACATGGTAATTCCAAGTAAGTCCAGTATCTAGATAGACTCCCAGATACTTAACCTTCTTAGTCATTGTTAGTTCCGATCCGAAAAGTGTTAAGGGCCGAAATTCCAGATTTTTCCTCTTCCTAGTGAAGACTATTAGATCTGGTTTCGCCGCATTAATGGAGAGCCCTTGTTCCAGACACCACCGCTCAACCACTCTGAGTGCATTCCTCATGATATCTGCGGTGACGTCCATGAATTTGCCTCTGGCCATTATTGCTATGTCGTCGGCATATCCCACTGTGTGAATGCCCGTCGCCTCGAGTCTGTCGAGAAGAGAGTCCACAGTGATATTCCACAGTGTAGGTGAGAGAACACCTCCTTGTGGGCAACCTCTGCTAACCCTTCCTCTGAGTTTTGAGGTTCCCGTCTGAATATTAATCGCCCTCGTATTCAACATATTGTCCACCCATATTACCACCAGTGGGTTAACCCTACGTTTTTCCAAGGCTTGTTTCAGACTTTCAAAGCATATCTTATCGAAGGCACCTTCAATGTTCATTATAGTGGTCATCGCAATGCCCCCGGTATTTAGCTCTTCCCCCGCAACGCGTACTACTTGGTGTAGCGCTGTTTCTGTAGACATACCTACCCTGTATGCATGCTGTCTACTATTTAAAGGATACATCTTAAGCGCAGTACTCTCCATATAGTCCACCATCACCCTTTCCATTATTTTTAACAGGAAGGATGTTAGGCTGACTGGTCTGAATGACTTTGCCTCGGTGTAGTCATTTTTTCCCGGTTTTGGAAGGAAGACCACATTTGCTTCCCTCCATGTTATCGGGATATAGCCTATTGCTAGGCATGCAACGTATATATTCCTGAGCCTTGGTGCAATTACGTCTATACCCCATTGCATTAGACCTGGAAATATACCATCCGGCCCCGCAGTTTTGAAGGGTGAGAATGTTGCTATCGCACCCTTGACCGCTTTTGGTGTCACGATCCGTTCTGCTTCCGTCCTATCCATCCTGTTCGCTCCTTGTTTCCTTGGAGCCCAGGGCTGATCTGACTTATAGCTTCCTGGAAAGTGTACCTCCATTAGGACCTCATTTGTGTGATCCAGTGTTTCCACCATCTCCCCCGCTCTATTACGAATGAGTCCGATCTTAGAAACTGGACCTCTCGAGACAATCTTTTGTAGTCTACTGACTTCAGATGTACTCCTCATACTCGAGCAAAAGTCCCTCCATGACTCCCTTTTACGTCGTCGCAGAGTAACGTTTAGCTCTTTCTTTTTCGCCTTATATTCATCCCATGCTTCGGGTTCTCCCCTCCTCATGGCGTGATTGAAGGCCTTCCTCGCAGCCTTTTTTAGCTTTTCAAGTTCCCGGCACCACCAAGGCGCAGGATCTGGTTTTTCCACTAAAGTAGGTGTACAAGCCACTCGGTACGCAACTTCAACAGCTGATTGCAGATGCTTCAACTGTGATTCTACATGCCAAGTGTTTTTCGGTATTCCGAATGTCATTACATTCAGTTTTTCCTCCAACACTTCAAGGTATTTTATCCTATCTGTGTTCTTCGGAATTCTGATGTATTTCCGATCTTTTTTCCTTTTAGATCCATAGCGAACATCAAATGAAATGGCTCTGTGATCCGACAATGTAGCCTGATCCATTACCCTCCAATTTGATATTCTTTCAATTATCTGGCTACTGCACAGGGTAACATCGATCCCTTCCATTCGTCTCACATCGACGAAGGTTGGCTCTGTTCCCCGGTTTAAGATAGCTAGATCCTTGCATGATACAAATTCGAATAAGGCTTCTCCTCTGTAATTATCGTTGGTGCTGCCCCACACTGTATTATGTGCATTGGCATCACAACCAATTATTAGATCCTCGTTCCTGTTCCTCCATGCATTCACCAAAGACTCTAACTCTCTTGTCGGAGGAGGTTCTAGAGAATCATACGGCAGGTATGCAGATGCTATGACAAAACTTCCCGCACCTGATCCTACTCGTACTGTTGCAAGGTCTGGGCACACAGATCCGGCAATTTATATGCTTGAACTCCGTGCCTCACCAAGATACAGGACCTAATTCTTCCGCTAGTTTGTGCATAATGCAACTCAGCCATGCTATTTGGGAGTCCTCTAATCTTTCCTCTAAAGATCCAAGGCTCCTGTATCAGGGCTATATCAAACAAATCCTCATCAAAACACTTAGTCATCATTGCCGATGCTGATTTGCTGTGATGAAGGTTCAATTGAATCACCCTCAGCTTTTCCCGGTACGGGCCCACCTCCCGCCCGACTTGTGTTGATCCCATCTCCATGGTGTCTATCACTTCGTCGCCCTACCGGGTGGCTTTCCAGGTTGAGTCTTTTCCGATGATCTTTGGAACTTCACGAATGCTATGTCCAACCCGCAAAAGAGTCTATCTCCTGCTTGTCTAACCAGCCTCGCTTCCTCCCTCGGACACCAGATCGTCAGCTTGGTTCCACCAATTTTTTTGTCATCATATCTTCCCACATGAATAACCCTCCATTTCGAAGTGTCCTTCACACAGGAATTTTGACGACAAAGTCTGGCAAGGATGACATCCTTGCTCACGGGTTCACCGGGAACGAAGATTATCAACCTTTCCACATCCTTTAGTATGTGAAGCCTGTCTATTTTAAGGTTGATTCCCTCCCATAGGTCGGTCATCTTCCCTACAGTCTCACATAGCCACCCCTTGGTTTCTTGGTTTACGCATTTTATTGCTATAATCCCTTCCTCCAAGGTTATCTCCTTTACACCGATATCACCTGCATTTGTCGGAAGTAAGTCAAGAGCCCTCAGCAGAGCATTTTTGAAAATACTGTGAAGCTTCTATCCCCCCCTCTCGACTCATGTCGGCAACACCCATTTGGAGATCGTTCGCCGCTGTCTGAGCAAAGGTTTTTACACCCTTGTCAACTTTGGCTCTCTCACTCCTAGCGTAAGGCTTTGCAGCATCTGCTTGCTTTGCTCTCCTTCCCATAGCTTGGCTCAGCTTTCGCTTTACCTTGCTTGGTCCAGGTTGCTCGGCCTTGCACGATTCCTGCTTTCCGGGTTGACTAATAGTCCGTTGTACATGTTGTCCATCCACATAACCACTGGAGTGTGGTACCTGTAGACTGACCCCATATTGTACAGACTGTCCGTCTTCCCTTCCGCCTTCCGTCCCCTTCTTCACAGTTTTAGGTGGATTCATGGTCCCGGAACATTTGAACCGTTTCCTAGATCCACCGTCTTCTGGAGAGGTTTCGGTCGACGTCAAGTTGGCAACCATTTCAGTCAACTCCTCAACCGACTTACTTATGCCTTTCGCCGAGACAGGTTTGGCCAAGGCCAATCTTTGCCTCCTTCTGACCCTCTTCATGCTTTGCTTCAGTTGCTGGTGCAACTTCCGCTCGGAGTCGGGACTTCTCTCCTCTTCCAATCCGGCTTCCGCAGTTCCGGCTGACCTCTTGGCGCATTTCTGCCCCGCATTGTCCACCTCCACTGACGATTGGTCTGCTAACTCTTTTGGTTTCCCATCAGAGTCCACTGACCCCTCGAGCTTATTCGGGTTCATGTCAGCGCCTTCTCGACCCCTCCTAAGCCTTCCACCTCGTTTTCCGAAGGAATATTATTTTTATTATTTAAATTTAGGTCCATATATGTACCCACGAGTAGGGGAGAATTAAACGGACCGAATAGGCAGAGATGGAGTTTAAGGGTTGATCGATTGATCGGATTGAGTCTTGGTTCTTCAATTCACATTCAGCTCTACCAGAGGAGTTGGGCCACTACCCTGGTCTAGCATCCTGTTAATCTACTTAAGCCGCCCCACCACGACAAGGTGCCCAATCTTCGGATAAAGGTAGATGAACTTACCGGCGGCAAGACTCGGATAACCCTTCTCATCAAAATATTTCGCTTGACACAGAAGCGGATTCGCGGATAAAAGTGCTAGGCCTGTATCGGAACTCGAAGAGTGATCTATTTATTTTTGGCTTGAATTTTTAAGAAACGTAGCGCGCATTTTCGAACCCCTCGCTTTTCTTGCCCTTCGGTTGTGCAACTCAAAATTCTTCTACAGGGATTGTGGCACCGAAATATTAATTGGGATGACAAGCTCCCGTACTTGATTGCTTGCCACTGGAAAAAATACCGCCAGGAGCTTCCAGCTCTTACAACCACGAACCACCGGTCTTGGAAGTGCGTCATTTCAATTGCACGCATTTTCAGATGCATCGGCATCCTCGTACGCCTCCGTTATTTATTCGCGCTACGAGTCACCCAAGGGATCCTTCGAAACGAATATTCTCGCCGCAAAATCTCGCGTATCTCCGTTGAAACAACTTAGCATCCCGCAATTAGAGCTATGTGGTGCTCTTTTGCTTCCCAGACTTCTCGTTGCGGTGCAGAAGTCACTCAACATCACTTTTAACGATGTCTACGCCTGGTCGGACTCAAAAGTAGTCTTATCATGGCTGCCCCCCCCCCACTGCATCTGCGATATCCGACCTTGTACCAATAGCTAAATACATGAGGCAACCAACAGCTTCACGGTATGGATAATTTGATGCAGTGTTTGTGCTGGATATGAGTGGAGCATACTTGTTCTCAGCTGGTGTTGAAACAGATCTAGCATCTAGCATTCCAAACTTTGAAAGGACTCGTTTCGCATACGACGACTGCTTTATTTGAACGTTCCCGTGTTCCAAAATATTGATTTCTAATCCAAGGTAATAGTTTGCCATTATCACCTTAATTTCAAATTCCTGGCGTAGTTGCAATAGAACAGACTCAATATCATCTTCATCTTACGCTGCAACTAGTCCGTCGTCAATGTATATAGCTGGTATAATTTTTCGGCCCTCTCTTATACTAACGAAAACACACGAATCAGCCGCGCTTACCTTGAAGCAAAATTTGCTTAAAAATTCCGTGAATCGAATGTTCCAGCACCTGGATGCTTGTTTTAGACCATAGAGGCTTCTCCGCAACTTGCAGATCTTGTTGCTACCATCATCATACCCCTTTGGCTGTCTCATGTACACATCTTCACACAAGTCGCCATACAAGAAGGCTGTTTTGATGTCGAACTGCCGAAGTATTAATTTTTCAGTTGCACATAGAGCTAGTATCATTCGAATAGATGTAAATTTTACTACGGGACTAAATGTTTCTTCATAG
Organism: Cheilosia variabilis; assembly: GCA_951230905.1. Taxonomy (NCBI): domain Eukaryota; kingdom Metazoa; phylum Arthropoda; class Insecta; order Diptera; family Syrphidae; genus Cheilosia; species Cheilosia variabilis. Next base: position 84,761,753 of record OX579676.1, read on the forward strand.
TCTATTCCGTACTGTTGGGCAAAACCTCTCGCAACAAGGCGCGCTTTATGTCGCTCGACTCTACCATCTGCACCAAGTTTTATTTTATATACCCATTTGTTTGAAATGGTTTTCTTGTCTGGGGGTAGATCTACAAGATCCCAGTTGTGATTCTTCTTGAGTGATTCGATTTCGTCATCCATTGCAATCTTCCACTGTTTGCAAAACGGAGATTTATTAACGTCCTCGAAACACTGTGGTTCTTGACAGTCAGCAAGAAAAGCACAACCTTCACTCAAAGTACATGTATGAACTGTACGAGAACGTAGTGTACGTACGTTTGAAATGGGCTCTGAAATATTTTCTGAAATTACCTCTGCCTCTGATGTCTCGTTTTCTTCCACTCGATCTAACCGCTCCTCCAGTGGATGCTGCTCTTCGGATGTAGCTTCAATCTCACCTTCACCCCCTTCTTTTTCGTTTTGAGCTATAACGATAGCGGCTGAAGATTGTTCCTTGAAGACAACATCTCTTGAAATTTCCACTTTGTTGCTTTCTGGTAACCATATACGGTAGCCTTTGGAATTTTCCTCATACCCAACAAATACGCCTTTCTTCGCTTTCGGATGAAGCTTTCGCCTTGTCTGGAATTTTATTAAACCACAACTCAAAAAAACTTACCTTTTTCTAGGCTGCATCCAGCCCGATTAAGAGTATATACTGCGGATGTCACTGCTTCTCCCCAATATTTATAGGACATGTCCTTGGCGTGTATCATAGACCTCGCAGCCTCAATAATGGTTCGCATATCCCGTTCCGCTCTACCGTTATGCTCTGGGGTGTAAGGTGTACTCCTTTGGTGACATACGCCGTGCCCACGTAATAAAGCGTCTACTTCCGCATTAACGAATTCGAGTCCATTATCTGAGCGTAATATCTTAACGCGCGAATTCGTATCTATGCGAACTTGGTTCAGAAACTGTTCAATACAACCTCTAACATCTAATTTCGATTTTATGCAGTAAACCTTGCGATTGTTAGAAAAATCGTCGCGAAATAGAATCATGCAACGAGCACCTCCATACGAAGCCTCCTGCATTGGACCACAAAGATCCGTATGAACCAGATCACCTACTACCTTTTCTCTGTTGCTGCTTCCACTAAATGGTTTTCGATGATGTTTACCAAAAACGCATGCATCACAGAAAAAATCTTTTTCGTCGCGAAAGGGTATTTTCAGGCAAGCTAGAACAATTTTCACATGGACTATGTTTTGATGACATAACCTCTGATGCCACGAGCGCAAAGGTATTGCAATGGCAGCATTTGCGTTACCTATAATTGTATTATTGTATTATTAATTGTAGGTAAAATTACTTTGAATACCAGCCTGAAGAGTTTGTTTAACTCCCGAACAGCAACAGCAGCAACTTGGTTATCCTTACGAATTTCATATCGATTATTATTCGATACCAAGTTAAAACCTTTGTCGAGAGTAGAGTTAGATGAAAAAAGATTCAGCTTTATATCTGGAACAAACAATACATTAGATAAGTGTCTCTCACTCCAACATTTACCATTGAATGATTCAATTTTAACCAGCCCTTTTCCTACAGCTTTGATGATATTTCCATTCCCAATTCTTATAAGCATTGGCTCGTCGAATGCTTGAAAATCTCGTAACCATTCCTTTCTTAACGACATGCGACCACTAGCGCCAGAATCTACGAACCAACTGTCTCTCTCAGCAGTAGTAAACGAACCATTCTGACTAATGAACGCGTCTCCAATTCTATTTGTACTGGTTTTTCCTTTCCTCTTAGGACATTCACTTTTCCAGTGGCCATCCTTCTTACAGAAAAAACACTTGCCAGGTTTTTTATTACCTAAACTATTAGTTCTCTTAGATTTCTCCATTTTTGCGAGGAAAGCTCCCGATACACCACTTTGCACACCCAATCTGGACTCTTCCATACATAATCTAGCGATAAGATTCCTCAGGTTGCGTTATTTTTTCTCGGTTGACTCCCAAGACGTAAAGAAATGACTGAAGCTCTCAGGAAGAGTCATGAGAATTTTCGTAATGAGCATATTCTCTGAAATTTCTTCCCCAAGATCCTTCAACTGCTGTGCAATCTTTTGAAGCTTCGAAATATGCACGGCAATTGTATCATCAGCTTCCTTAGAATAATTGAAGAATTGTTGCTGCAGCAAATGTATATTCGTTTCGGACTTTTGCTCATAAACGCTCTCCAACTTCGCCCACATTTCAGACGATGTGTCGTAGTTCAAGATATGCAACATAGGCTCCTGCCCAATCGTATTCACAATCATTTTTTGAGCTTTATGATCCATCTTCGTCCATTTCGCTATGTCCTCTCTAGTTTCTGGTTTCACTTTGACACCGGTCACAATGTCCCATAACTCGCTTGCTTTCATTAGAACTTTAATTTGAAATTTCCATAATGTCCAATGTTCATTATTAGCCATTTTTTCTATTTTCACGAGTTCGCTATCAATGCTGAGCAGACAACTACTGTACGATCGAGTTTACCTTTGAATTTATTTAAGAAAAAAATAAGGCGATCCGCACTTCGAGGGAAAAAAAACGTTGCAGTTTCTATATACCAGTACAACAAAAGTTCTTTTGTATGTTCGTGGCTGGGCCCATAACCTGTTTGACGGATAGCAGAAACACCCGATCAACTTGAATGTTCAATGTGAACTAACATTTTATTTATTGATATAGTAAATATTTATGTACACTATTCTGTTGTGTGGATGAATATAAAAGAGAGAATTGGAATATAAGAGTTATAGCAAAAGAAGAGAAAAAGATTACAAACATAGGTCTAATGATCTTCAATACAAGGTTATTGGAAACGCTAGCAGATGGAGCACTTGACGTCATTGCAACATCGTCCTCGTTGGCAACAGATCCGACCCGACATACAAATAAATGATCTGGTGGTTATAAAGGACAACAACTTACCCCCCGGAAAGTGGGCAATGGGCCGAGTCATCGAAACGCATCCCGGCACAGACGGTCACTTTCGAGTCGTCACGCTAAAAACGGCCAACGGCAACTTAGAACGCCCGATTCACAAACTGGGTATACCTCCCGTGTTCTGAAACTATGTTTCAGGGGTGGCGGAATGCTTAAGATTTTTTGTTAAAAATTATTAGTTTCATTGTTTCCTTTTCGTTTTCTTCTTGTTGTTTAGATTTGTCAAACATAGCTTAGTTTACCTTATATTTTTTCTTAAATAATTGTTAACAGCTAATATTTGCTTCTGATATATATCATCAAGCTGTTTAGCATACCTAACGAAAACTCTATGTGTTTCTTTCGCAATGTATTCAGCAATTCACTGTTGTTTAAGAAAGTGTATGTGTAAGCCAATCCAAATACGTTTCTCGGTCACTTGGATCGCAGACACACAAGAGAAAACATTGGTAATTAAAACGAATGCTAGAATTATTCGAGATCGTTTGTTTCTTCACCATTTTTTTCGAACTACTTTTATTTGTATCGTTGGTCGTCTTTGCGCATTACCAAACGGTGTTCTTTATTCGTATATACTATCATTTTTACAAATTGACCAAGTAGTACAGCATACTAACCACTGAGCCACCGTGTTCACAAGTCGCAACTACTGATATTTAACGTTCTATAGCACCTTTATCGAATGTGAAGTGGAAAAAAATTATCTGAACGGTGATTCTTACTTCCCTGGCAAACTTCGAGCTACCGCCACAATGTTTTTGGAGAATCGTATTTCTAGAAGTACTCGGTCGAATGGCAGAAGCGAGGATTGCCAATTGCCCACATTCTGCATTGGTTGATTGAGAAAATCTGACCGGACAAACTCGATTCAATCATTAGCGCGGAAAAAACGATCAAGAAGCCGACCCGGAAATCTATGAAGTCGTTTCTATGCATTCAACTCAATTTAATTCCAATGAGTTTCATTCGTTCAATAGAGAGGTTCAACTATCAAAAGGGATGTTAATAATTTAATTTAATTTCAATTTTAGACGGTACGAAGTTCGCCGGGTTGGCTAGTATTAAATATAAATTAATGTGCTATACATGAAAAAGCTTACAATTTTTCAAATTGTCCATTTTTGCTAGTCTTCCTCTTGATATCTTGAATTTGTTTTTAGAATTATGTTCTTAACCATTTTGTGTTTTTCTAGGTAATGAAAACGTTTCTGAGAGCCAAATAGAAACAGTTTTTAATAAAGCAAAAAAAGCTAAATTGCTGGTAGGAGATGGAATAGATAGCTCTATGGGTGCAAGCTTCTCGGATGCACTTGGCATGTGCAGTTTCGCTACTAATAAAAAACAGAAGAAGTTGCAAAAATGCTTTAAGGGAATAAAAGTAATCCAAAATATGCATCATCAAGATGCGATAAACGAAAATCTTAATAGTGTAAATATAATAACTGTGTCTGGTGATTTTTTCTTTTCATAACAACTTTTATTATAGATACCGGATGCCTTAAAAACATTACCTGAAAGCAAACTTGATATTTCACTAAATCTACCACTGATTACACCAATGCTTAAAATAACAGACAACTACAAACCATCACCAATCAACCAAAACGTAATGAATTGCATTTATCCTCCTACTAGCACTGAAAAAGCAACTCTGTCACATGCCGATGCTTTAAGTCTTAGCATTTCTTCAAAAACTATGCGGTATTTATTGAGCACTTTTGTATAGTCGTTTTACTAAAAATAGTTAATTATTAGTACCAAGGTTTATTCTGGCGTAAAAACAGGTGCTATTTTAAATGTTCCGTCGTTGTTTGATATTTGTATTCGCGTATTGCAAAAAAACATTGATGGTAAGTGAAACCTTTTAAGTTTCTTTCTACTTTAACCACACAGTATGACATTTAAATTTAGCTCTGGAATATACTGGGGGAGTTCCTTTTGATGTATTACGGCCTGTTCTTGAAAGAACTACACCTCAGCAGTTGTTGTCTTTCGAAGATTATAATGCTTATTTGCTGGAAGATACTGATGTTTTGTGGCAGCAACATGTCGGACGTCACTTTCGCGGAAAAATCAAAGAAGCTGGGGAGACTTGGCGCGAAATGTTTTTGGTATCTGGATTATTTAATTTAATTCTTTAATTTATTTGAAATATTTTATAATTACAGAGGTGTGAAGATGAAAAGGAAAGGCGACTTAGCATTTTAACAAACAATATTAAAATATCCCAAAAACAAAGCGCACTTCCAATCCGCAAAACACGTTTAGCGTATGTTGATAACGTAGTTAAACCACCGCGGAATGTTCTGCGTAAACAAGAACAGTACGGAACAAGTGATAAACCGATTGCTTCACCAGCTGCCAGAGTGGCTGCTCTTTCCTCAGGATCACATAAAACAGCAAAGGCGGGTGATCCGCGTTTAAAAGTTTCGAGAGACTTATTACAGCCAGGTAAAAAATAAATCCCGTGATTATAATTATATATTGATTTGTACATACATATATCTTTTAGGCGGCAACCAACTTCGGACAAAAAAGGCACCTTTAATGGCTAAGACTCTGCAATTTATAAAAAGCAGATATAAAAGATAGTAAATGTATCATGCCCTAAAAATATTTAGCAAGAAATTTGTAAATTATTGCAATTAAAGTATGCATATTATTTGTATAGTATGTTATAAAATAGAGCCCATTTGATTTATTTGCAAGCAATACTAAGTAGGCGGGCTTAAGTTCAATCTTTTTTTTGTTGTGGAGGATCACTGGAAGAAAAAATCATCGAAAAACAATACAGAGGCATTTACGGATAGCAGAAGCACCCGATCAACTTGAATGTTCAGTGTGAACTAATATTTTATTTATTGGTATAGTAAATATTTATGTACACTATTCTGTTGTGTGGATAAATATAAAAGAGAGAATTGGAATATAAGAGTTATAGCAAAAGAAGAGAAAAAGATTACAAACATAGGTCTAATGATCTTCAATACAAGGTTATTGGAAACGCTAGCAGATGGAGCACTTGACGTCATTGCAACATCGTCCTCGTTGGCAACAGATCCGACCCGACACAAATAAATGATCTGGTGGTTATAAAGGACAACAACTTACCCCCCGGAAAGTGGGCAATGGGCCGAGTCATCGAAACGCATTCCGGCACAGACGGTCACTTTCACTTCACTGGCTATACCTCCCGTGTTCTGAAACTATGTTTCAGGGGTGGCGGAATGCTTAAGATTTTTTGTTAAAAATTATTAGTTTCATTGTTTCCTTTTCGTTTTCTTCTTGTTGTTTAGATTTGTCAAACATAGCTTAGTTTACCTTATATTTTTTCTTAAATAATTGTTAACAGCTAATATTTGCTTCTGATTTATATCATCAAGCTGTTTAGCATACCTAACGAAAACTCTATGTGGTTCTTTCGCAATGTATTCAGCAATTCACTGTTGTTTAAGAAAGTGTATGTGTAAGCCAATCCAAATACGTTTCTCGGTCACTTGGATCGCAGACACACAAGAGAAAACATTGGTAATTAAAACGAATGCTAGAATTATTCGAGCTCGTTTGTTTCTTCACCATTTTTTTTCGAACTACTTTTATTTGTCGCAACTACTGATATTTAACGTTCTATAGCACCTTTATCGAATGTGAAGTGGAAAAAAATTATCTGAACGGTGATTCTTACTTCCCTGGCAAACTTCGAGCTACCGCCACAATGTTTTTGGAGAATCGCATTTCTAGAAGTACTCGGTCGAATGGCAGAAGCAAGGATTGCCAATTGCCCACATTCTGCTTTGGTTGATTGAGAAAATCTGACCGGACCAACTCGATTCAATCATTAGCGCGGAAAAAACGATCAAGAAGCCGACCCGGAAATCTATGAAGTCGTTTCTATGCATTCAACTCAATGTAATTCCAAGGGAGTTTCATTCGTTTAATAGAGAGGTTCAACTATCAAAAGGGATGTTAATAATTTAATTTAATTTCAATTTTAGACGGTACGAAGTTCGCCGGGTTGGCTAGTATTAAATATAAATTAATGTGCTATAAGTAAGATAACATCTGTCAACTGGCACGCGTGTGTTCTGAAGCGGTGGTGAAGAAAAGTAAAAAAAAACGTGGTTAAAAGAGCAAGACTCTAATAAGACTAGCGATAACGTAATAACAGAAGTGCAGTGCATTGAAAGAAATAAAAATATTAAAGAAATAAATATAAGTTGTCTGTAAAATCTTATTAGAAAGTTGGTGAAATAGAAATAGAAGGTAACCTCAAAAAAGAGTAAGTCCACTACAAATTACACCATAACATACAGAGCTTCATCTAATGAGGAGTAGAAATACTTGAATTTAAAAACAGGGTGAAACGAAAAAAAAAAAGTAAAAATAAATAGATAAAAATAATATAATAACAAAATGAATAGTCAAGAAATGATTTCAATCCTAAACAAATTCTAGGAAGAACTAAAAACTGAACTGAAAGTAGATTTCAAAAAGGAGTTAGAGGCAAGCCAAATGGCTATGAGGCAAGACATAAAGGAAGAAATTAATAAAAAATACGATGAAGTAAATCAAAACGTAAACAGTTTGAAAACGGAAATAAAGGAAAAAACTGAAATGCTAGAAGATGAAATAAATAATCTGAAAGAAATAATTGCCAAACAAAATGAAAGATATGACAAATCCGACCGAAGAAACAATATATTAATATTTAATGTCAAAGAAATAGATGAATACAAAGAGAAGTTGACGAATCTAGTCAAACAACTGAAATCGAAATTAATTTTTTAAAAAGAATTGGAAAACCTGATAACGGCAATAATAAAACGAGACCTATTTTAGTCGGACTTATATCCCAACTCAAAAAGGCCGAAATTATGGAACAAAAAAGGAAATTAAAAGGTACAAATATATACATCACAAACGATCTTTCGAGATCGGAGCGTGAAAGAAAGAAAAATATTATTAAAATTACTCAGGAGCTAGAAAAAAATGGAGCGTCAGTAATAGTAAGAAAGAACAAATTGTTTGCAGACGGAAGAAAGGTAGATCTCACAAACAAAAGATAACGAAACATAGGTACCAAAAAAAACAAAAAAGATTAAAGAAGATTCGACTGAATACATGGCAAACAAAAATAAGCAAAAAAGATCGAATAGTAGAGGAAGAGAAGTACTCCACCAATAACAACAGTTTAAGAAAATAATAAGAATTAAGAAATAGAATTAGGAATTAATTAATAAGACAAGAATAACATTGAGAATAAAGAAACAGAATTAAATCGAAAGAGAGGAAGGCAACGGGAAACCACCTCTCGAGCTAATATATACATACACTAAAAACTGTAGAGGAAATTGCAGCCAGAATAAACGGCAGCAAATATTTCACAAAATTAGACTGTGAGAAAGGGTTCTGGCAACTTAAGGTAACCAAGCGAACTTCCAAATATTTAACGTTTTCAACACCCTGGGGTCGATATCGATACTTGCGGATGCCATTTGGTATATCGTCGGCGCCGGAAATTTTCTCCGAAGTAATGAATCGTACTCTGGAAGGAATAGGCAATGTGGAAGTGGCTATGGACGACATATTAATACATGCAGGGTCAAAGGAAGAAGTACAAAAAATCACTAAACAAGTAACTGAACGCCTGACAAAAATGGGGTTCACGTTGAACAAGGAAAAATGTAAGTACAGTCAAACCAATGTTAAATTTCTCGGTCATATCTTTGCAGAAGATGGGTACAGAGCCGATCCCGAAAAAATAGAAGCCATCACTAGATTAAAACCACCAACAAGTGTAAAGGAACTTCAGCGTATACTAGGTATGGTATCGTACCTAGGAAAGTTTATAAGCAACTTGTCAGACCTTACCGGCCCCCTAAGAGGATTACTACGCAAGGAAATTGCGTGGTGCTGGAACACCGAACACCAAGCAGCATTTGACAACATTAAGCATACGTTAACAACAACTCCAGTGCTGGCTTACTATGATGTTAACCAAGGTGTCAAGTTGTCCGTCGACGCCAGCAGCAAGTCAATGGGTGCCTGCCTGATGCAAAATGGCAGGCCAGTAGCCTATGCCACACGAGCATTCACTCAGTCGCAACAAAACCGACCACAAATCGTTAAGGAAGCGTTGGCCATCAGATTTGGATGCACTAAATTCCACGAATACGTCTACGGCAAGGAGCTAATTATCGAAACGGATCATAAACCTCTCGAGACTATATTTAGAAACCCAATCCAGAACGCACCTCTTCGGCTCCAGCGCATATTGTTCGATGTATTAGTATATTCACCAAAGGTAAACTACATCAAAGGTACAAACGTACCGATCGCCGATACGCTAAGCAGAGACTGCCTTACAAAAGACGAGGATACCGACGAAGAATGTGCGGTGAATACAATTCTAGCGATTAGCAACGATCTAAGAGAGCGGTTGATTGAGGAAACAAGGAACGATGTCCAGCTCCAGTTGTTGAAAGCCGTCGTTATGGGCGGATGGCCAGATAACGAAGAAAACCTGCCAGCATCTGTAAAAATGTATGCACCGTTCAAACAAGAAATAATTTTCGAAAATGGACTATTGCTAAAAGGTCATAAGGTTATAGTCCCGAAAAAGGAAGTACCAAATATGATACGGGAAACGCATTTGGGCCACGTTGGGATAACTAAATCGATTCAACGCGCTCGTCAAACACTGTATTGGAACGGCCAAGCCAAGGACATCAGGAATTACGTAGAACGATGCGCAATATGTCAACAAACGCAACGGGCGAACCAACGAGAACTGATGATAATGCGCCTAATACCCGAATACCCTTTCCAAATAGTGTCTACAGATATTTTCAAATTCCGGGGAGACGATTTCTTACTAATAGCAGACCACTATTCGGGATTTGTAGATTTCCGAAAGCTGAAATCGTCAACATCGTCGGAGGTGATCCTGTTTTTACGCCAATGGTTTTCCGTTCATGGCATACCAGAAACATTGGAATCAGATGGCGGCACGCAGTACACGAGCAGAATGTTCCAAACATTTGCTAAAGATTGGGGATTCGAACATCGGACATCTTCCCCACACTACCCGAGGTCCAACGGATTTGCTGAAAGAAACGTGCAAACCGCAAAGAGCATTCTTAAGCGTTGCTATCTCGACAACACAGATCCGTACCTGGCCATGCTGATGCTTCGAAACACGCCGCGAAACTACGTATTGAAATCCCCGAGCCAACGGTTATTCAGTAGAAGAACTAGAACTACAACACCTATTAGTGTCGAAGCGCTTAAGCCCGAGATCGTAAAGAGAGTTACCGAAGAACTAACCGAACTGCGGTTGAGCCAAAAGCGTTATGTAGACCGAGCAGCGGCAGTTATGCCACCACTGACAGTCGGCGACCAGGTGCGCATGAAGGTGGCGCCTCGTGAGTGGAAGGGTGCCAAGGTGGTTGAAAAAACGGAATATCAGCGATCAGTCATAGTGGAAACGAACGATGGAAAGCAGTACAGAAGAAACACATTTCACTTACACAAAACAAAAGCATGCATTCAATCACCGACCACCGCAACCGAGGTGTCTAATACGAACGAAAACACAACATCAAACGAGCCAGTCGTACCATGTCCAAACAATGGTACCGAGGCTAGAACACCAGCTACTATGTCGACGGAGCGTTTACCGATTCAAGAAGATGCGCTCACCAACGATGCAGTTCCACCGTTACCCACTTTGCCGATGAAGAGCAGATACGGACGAATAGTGAAACCGGTTGAGCGATACGACGCATCCAAATAGATGTCACCCGCATTTTTTTTATCAACGATTTCATATATAATTTGAATTACTTTAATTTTTTTTTTTTTTTTTTTCATTCTTTAGAGTATACGTGAACACCAGGGGAATAGAGATGTTTTTCAGCAGCAGTTTCGATCCGAACTCTAAATGAAGTAATTAATGTTTAATGAATTAAGTTTAGTGAAGTAAAGGCTCGGACGTAATGCGTTTTCTCAATAATTTCTATAGTAGTTAACTTTTTTTGTAAGAAAAGAAGATGTCACGTATACCTACACTAGAATTATATGTATAAACGCTAGGTACATTTTATGTATTGAGCATCATGTCCTAATGTAAATAAAGAGTCAGTTATTAGCTGAGCGCTAAGCGAGACGGACGTCTTTTATTTAAACTCGTATTCGCTACAACATATATAAACATACTTCCCTAGTAACAATCATCATGAATACACAAACAAACACAACGGCCCTCAGTCCCCGGCAGGCCTTAAATGGCCAGAAAGTGCTAAGAATCCCCGGTGGGAATTTAAATATTGGAACATGGAATGTTCGAAGCTTATATCAAGAAGGAAAACTAGACAACGTAATAAAAGAGGCGAGTAGACTCAAAATAGATATAGCAGATGTACAATGGTTTGGAAACGGGAATATATCTAAAAGTGGTTACACTTTATACTATGCATGCTCTGAAGCAAGCCAATACAGATACGGGGTAGCAATTCTTATAACTGAAAAACTTAAAAAATCAATAATAGGAGTGGTTTACTTATCAAACCGAGTTATATTAATGCAACTTAAAGCTAAGAACAGTCTGATTAACATAATCCAAGTATATGCCCCAACAACAGACTGTGAAGAACCAGTTATTGATGAATTTTATGAACAACTGGGGCAAGCAATAAACTTAACAAAAAAGAAAGAGATAACGTTAATATTAGGAGACCTTAATGCAAACGTGGCCAGGGGACGAATTGGAGATGTGGTTGGCGACTATGGCCTAGGTAACAAAAACGAAAGGGGACAAAAGCTGATTGAATTTTGTCAAATAAATGAACTAACTGTCATGAACACATGGTTCAAGTTACCCCCGAGAAGACTATACATGGACCTCCCCGAGACGTACAGCGGATTCAATAGTAAGAAATCAGATAGACTACATCATCATAAACAAAAGGCTTAGGAATATGATTAAATCAACAAAGTCCTATCCAGGTGCAGACGTAAGATCAGATCATAACCCTATTATAGGAAAAATTAAAATTCAGCTGAAAAAACTTCAAAGGAAACCACAACGAGGAAAATTAGAACTAAATCTCCTCAAAAACCAGGAGATACAAAACCAGGTTAAGAGAGAGATAAATGAAAAAATTACACAAATAAATACAAACCAAACTACCGAAGAAAACATTAACTCCAGATGGATAGAAATTAAGAATACTCTACTGGAGACGAGTAAAAGACACTTAAACAACAGAGATCAACAACCAAGAAATGAGTGGATGACAGATGAAATACTTATCCTAATGGAAGAAAGAAGAAAAAGTAAGTCAAATGAAAGTAGATACAAAGAAATAAACAGATCAGTGAGAAACAAGATAAAAGAGAGGCCAAGAATAGATACCTACAACAGCAATGCGAGGAACTAGAGAGACATGATAGAAACCATGACAACTTCAATTTACACAAAAAAGTAAGAGAGATATCCGGAACTGCGAGGAAAAAACAATTTGGGGTGCTAAAAGACAATGAAGATAAGATTTTATTGAGTACGAAAGACAAAATAACCCGATGGAAAGAATACATCGAAGAACTGTTTTATGATGAAAGAGACCAACCTCAACCTCGTCACGGAACAGAGGGACTAGAAATCATTAAAGAGGAAGTCATAAAAGTTATAACGGATTCAAAAAATAGAAAAGCGACAGGACCAGATGGAGTACCAAATGAACTTCTCAAACTCATAGAAGAAGAAAACATACCAATTCTAGTTAACCTTTTCAATGCCATCTATAGATATGGCAAAATCCCAAATGATTGGCTACAAACTGTCTTCATAACATTACCGAAGAAAAATAACGCAACACATTGTGCTGATTATAGGACAATTAGTTTAATGAGCCACACGTTAAAGATCTTCCTAAAAATCATACATAAAAGAACATATAATAAACTTGAAGAGGGCATTGGCTCCTCACAGTTTGGTTTTAAAAACGGCTTTGGTACTAGAGAGGCATTATTCGCACTCAATATGATTATTCAACGAAGCTTAGAGATGAGTAAACATGTTTTTGCATGCTTCGTAGATTATGAAAAAGCTTTTGATACAGTTCAACACAAAAAAATGATTGAGATCCTTAATAATAAAAATATAGACATGAATGACATAAGGGTGATCGAAAATCTATACTGGGGTCAGAAAGCAAAAATAACAATCGATGGAGAAGAGTCAGACCAAATAGAGATTCGAAGAGGAGTAAGACAGGGATGCATCTTATACCCTTCCCTTTTCAACATGTATTCGGAAGAAATATTCAAAGAAGCAATCTCAAAAAGCGATGGTGGGATAAGAATAAATGGAGTCAACGTAAACAACATAAGATACGCAGATGATGCCGTCATAATAGCAAACGACATGAACGAGCTAAGTAACATGATGAATAAGCTAAATGATGTAAGCAACAATTACGGACTACGAATAAACACAAAATTTATTGTTATAAGTAGGAAACAACAACGGCAAAATTACGAACTAAAAGTTAACAATAAAAACATAGAAAGAGTTCACACCATTAAATACTTAGGAACGATAATAAATAAGAACGCAAATCCTTGTAAAGAAATACAATGCAGGATAGAACAAGCGAGGACAGTATTTTGTAAAATGAAAAAAGCATTTTGCAGCAGAGAAATCAATCTAAATACCAAGTTAAGATTAGTGAAATGCTATATATGGTCGGTACTCTTATATGGAGTTGAAACGTGGACGCTACACAGAGCCACGAAAAAAAATAGAGGCCTTCGAAATGTGGATTTATCGAAGAATTCTGCGCATCTCCTGGGTCGAAAGGATAACAAACGAAGAAGTACTACGACGAATAGAGACGAAAAGAGAACTAATGTATGTAATTAAAAAACGAAAACTCGAATACCTCGAACACATTCTAAGAAATGAGAAATATAAACTTCTGCAAACAATACTTCAGGGAAAGATAGAAGGAAGGCGAGCGGTCGGGAGACAGAGGATGACTTGGCTGGCAAACATGCGGGAATGGCTCAACCTCTCGACCTCGGAAATAATGAGAGGAGTAACAAACAAACCAACTATAAAGATGATGATTTCCAACCTCCGGAGCGGAGAGGAACCTTAAGAAGAAGAAGAATGTGCTATACATGAAAAAGCTTACAATTTTTCAAATTGTCCATTTTTGTTAGTCTTCCTCTTGATATCTTGAATTTTTTTTTTAGAATTATGTTCTTAACCATTTTGTGTTTTTCTAGGTAATGAAAAAGTTTCTGAGAGCCAAATAGAAACAGTTTTTACTAAAGCAAAAAAAGCTAAATTGCTGGTAGGAGATGGAATAGATAGCTCTATGGGTGCAAGCTTCTCGGATGCACTTGGCATGTGCAGTTTCGCTACTAATAAAAAACAGAAGAAGTTGCAAAAATGCTCTAAGGGAATAAAAGTAATCGAAAATATGCATCATCAAGATGCGATAAACGAAAATCTTAATAGTGTAAATATAATAACTGTGTCTGGTGATTTTTTCTTTTCATAACAACTTTTATTATAGATACCGGATGCCTTAAAAACATTACTTGAAAGCAAACTTGATATTTCATTAAATCTACCACTGATTACACCAATGCTTAAAATAACAGACAACTACAAACCATCACCAATCAACCAAAACGTAATGAATTGCATTTATCCTACTAGCACTGAAAAAGCAACCCTGTCACATGCCGATGCTTTAAGTCTTAGCATTTCTTCAAAAACTATGCGGTATTTATTGAGCACTTTTGTATAGTCGTTTTACTAAAAATAGTTAATTATTAGTACCAAGGTTTATTCTGGCGTAAAAACAGGTGCTATTTTAAATGTTCCGTCGTTGTTTGATATTTGTATTCGCGTATTGCAAAAAAACATTGATGGTAAGTGAAGCCTTTTAAGTTTCTTTCTACTTTAACTACACAGTATGACATTTAAATTTAGCTCTGGAATATACTGGGGGAGTGCCTTTTGATGTATTACGGCATGTAATGTTCTGCGTAAACAAGAACAGTAGGGAACAAGTGATAAACCGATTGCTTCACCAGCTGCCAGAGTGGCTGCTCTTTCCTCAGGATCACATAAAAGCGCAAAGGCGGGTGATCCGCGTTTAAAAGTTTCGAGAGACTTATTACAGCCAGGTAAAAAATAAATCCCGTGATTATAATTATATATTGATTTGTACATACATATATCTTTTAGGCGGCAACCAACTTCGGACAAAAAAGGCACCTTTAATGGCTAAGACTCTGCAATTTATAAAAAGCAGATATAAAAGATAGTAAATGTATCATGCCCTAAAAATATTTAGCAAGAAATTTGTAAATTATTGCAATTAAAGTATGCATATTATTTGTATAGTATGTTATAAAATAGAGCCCATTTGATTTATTTGCAAGCAATACTAAGTAGGCGGGCTTAAGTTCAATCTTTTTTTGTTGTGGAGGATCACTGGAAGAAAAAATCATCGAAAAACAATACAGAGGCATTTACGGATAGCAGAAGCACCCGATCAACTTGAATGTTCAGTGTGAACTAATATTTTATTTATTGATATAGTAAATATTTATGTACACTATTCTGTTGTGTGGATAAATATAAAAGAGAGAATTGGAATATAAGAGTTATAGCAAAAGAAGAGAAAAAGATTACAAACATAGGTCTAATGATCTTTAATACAAGGTTATTGGAAACGCTAGCAGATGGAGCACTTGACGTCATTGCAACATCGTCCTCGTTGGCAACAGATCCGACCCGACATACAAATAAATGATCTGGTGGTTATAAAGGACAACAACTTACCCCACGGGAAAGTGGGCAATGGGCCGAGTCATCGAAACGCATCCCGGCACAGACGGTCACTTTCGAGTCGTCAGGCTAAAAACGGCCAACGGCAACTTAGAACGCCCGATTCACAAACTGGGTATACCTCCCGTGTTCTGAAACTATGTTTCAGGGGTGGCGGAATGCTTAAGATTTTTTGTTAAAAATTATTAGTTTCATTGTTTCCTTTTCGTTTTCTTCTTGTTGTTTAGATTTGTCAAACATAGCTTAGTTTACCTTATATTTTTTCTTAAATAATTGTTAACAGCTAATATTTGCTTCTGATATATATCATCAAGCTGTTTAGCATACCTAACGAAAACTCTATGTGTTTCTTTCGCAATGTATTCAGCAATTCACTGTTGTTTAAGAAAGTGTATGTGTAAGCCAATCCAAATACGTTTCTCGGTCACTTGGATCGCAGACACACAAGAGAAAACATTGGTAATTAAAACGAATGCTAGAATTATTCGAGATCGTTTGTTTCTTCATCATTTTTTTCGAACTACTTTTATTTGTATGGTTGGTTGTCTTTGCGCATTACCAAACGGTGTTCTTTATTCGTATATACTATCATTTTTACAAATTGACCAAGTAGTACAGCATACTAACCACTGAGCCACCGTGTTCACAAGTCGCAACTACTGATATTTAACGTTCTATAGCACCTTTATCGAATGTGAAGTGGAAAAAAATTATCTGAACGGTGATTCTTACTTCCCTGGCAAACTTCGAGCTACCTGCTCGGTCGAATGGCAGAAGCGAGGATTGCCAATTGCCCACATTCTGCATTGGTTGATTGAGAAAATCTGACCGGACAAACTCGATTCAATCATTAGCGCGAAAAAAACGATCAAGAAGCCGACCCGGAAATCTATGAATTCGTTTCTATGCATTCAACTCAATTTAATTCCAATGAATTTCATTCGTTCAATAGAGAGGTTCAACTATCAAAAGGGATGTTAATAATTTAATTTAATTTCAATTTTAGACGGTACGAAGTTCGCCGGGTTGGCTAGTATTAAATATAAATTAATGTGCTATACATGAAAAAGCTTACAATTTTTCAAATTGTCCATTTTTGCTAGTCTTCCTCTTGATATCTTGAATTTGTTTTTAGAATTATGTTCTTAACCATTTTGTGTTTTTCTAGGTAATGAAAACGTTTCTGAGAGCCAAATAGAAACAGTTTTTAATAAAGCAAAAAAAGCTAAATTGCTGGTAGGAGATGGAATAGATAGCTCTATGGGTGCAAGCTTCTCGGATGCACTTGGCATGTGCAGTTTCGCTACTAATAAAAAACAGAAGAAGTTGCAAAAATGCTTTAAGGGAATAAAAGTAATCGAAAATATGCATCATCAAGATGCGATAAACGAAAATCTTAATAGTGTAAATATAATAACTGTGTCTGGTGATTTTTTCTTTTCATAACAACTTTTATTATAGATACCGGATGCCTTAAAAACATTACCTGAAAGCAAACTTGATATTTCACTAAATCTACCACTGATTACACCAATGCTTAAAATAACAGACAACTACAAACCATCACCAATCAACCAAAACGTAATGAATTGCATTTATCCTCCTACTAGCACTGAAAAAGCAACTCTGTCACATGCCGATGCTTTAAGTCTTAGCATTTCTTCAAAAACTATGCGGTATTTATTGAGCACTTTTGTATAGTCGTTTTACTAAAAATAGTTAATTATTAGTACCAAGGTTTATTCTGGCGTAAAAACAGGTGCTATTTTAAATGTTCCGTCGTTGTTTGATATTTGTATTCGCGTATTGCAAAAAAACATTGATGGTAAGTGAAACCTTTTAAGTTTCTTTCTACTTTAACCACATAGTATGACATTTAAATTTAGCTCTGGAATATACTGGGGGAGTTCCTTTTGATGTATTACGGCCTGTTCTTGAAAGAACTACACCTCAGCAGTTGTTGTCTTTCGAAGATTATAATGCTTATTTGCTGGAAGATACTGATGTTTTGTGGCAGCAACATGTCGGACGTCACTTTCGCGGAAAAATCAAAGAAGCTGGGGAGACTTGGCGCGAAATGTTTTTGGTATCTGGATTATTTAATTTAATTCTTTAATTTATTTGAAATATTTTATAATTACAGAGGTGTGAGATGAAAAGGAAAGGCGACTCAGCATTTTAACAAACAATATTAAAATATCCCAAAAACAAAGCACACTTCCAATCCGCAAAACACGTTTAGCGTATGTTGATAACGTAGTTAAACCACCGCGGAATGTTCTGCGTAAACAAGAACAGTATGGAACAAGTGATAAACCGATTGCTTCACCAGCTGCCAGAGTGGCTGCTCTTTCCTCAGGATCACATAAAACAGCAAAGGCGGGTGATCCGCGTTTAAAAGTTTCGAGAGACTTATTACAGCCAGGTAAAAAATAAATCCCGTGATTATAATTATATATTGATTTGTACATACATATATCTTTTAGGCGGCAACCAACTTCGGACAAAAAAGGCACCTTTAATGGCTAAGACTCTGCAATTTATAAAAAGCAGATATAAAAGATAGTTTAGTTTTAGTTTTTAGTTTTTATTGACTTTATTTCATTAAAAAAAAAAAATATATATATATATATATTTAGATACATTTTGTTATTATCTTAAGTCTATTAGGTTTGGCCAAAGCCGTCCACCAGTTTGACATTTATATAATTAATATTTAGTTTTAGATTATTATTTATTTTAGAATAACATAACGAATAAATATTTTGGTTTAATAAAAATGTATTATTTAAAAATCGCCTTCCATGATGCGTCTCCTGTAAGTTTAAAAGATAGTAAATGTATCATGCCCTAAAAATATTTAGCAAAAAAATTGTAAATTATTGCAATTAAAGTATGCATATTATTTGTATAGTATGTTATAAAATAGAGCCCATTTGATTTATTTGCAAGCAATACTAAGTAGGCGGGCTTAAGTTCAATCTTTTTTTGTTGTGGAGGATCACTGGAAGAAAAAATCATCGAAAAACAATACAGAGGCATTTACGGATAGCAGAAGCACCCGATCAACTTGAATGTTCAGTGTGAACTAATATTTTATTTGTAAATATTTATATAGTAATTAATATTGATATAGTAAATATTTATGTACACTATTCTGTTGTGTGGATAAATATAAAAGAGAGAATTGGAATATAAGAGTTATAGCAAAAGAAGAGAAAAAGATTACAAACATAGGTCTAATGATCTTCAATACAAGGTTATTGGAAACGCTAGCAGATGGAGCACTTGACGTCATTGCAACATCGTCCTCGTTGGCAACAGATCCGACCCGACACAAATAAATGATCTGGTGGTTATAAAGGACAACAATTTACCCCCCGGAAAGTGGGCAATGGGCCGAGTCATCGAAACGCATTCCGGCACAGACGGTCACTTTCACTTCACTGGCTATACCTCCCGTGTTCGGAAACTATGTTTCAGGGGTGGCGGAATGCTTAAGATTTTTTGTTAAAAATTATTAGTTTCATTGTTTCCTTTTCGTTTTCTTCTTGTTGTTTAGATTTGTCAAACATAGCTTAGTTTACCTTATATTTTTTCTTAAATAATTGTTAACAGCTAATATTTGCTTCTGATTTATATCATCAAGCTGTTTAGCATACCTAACGAAAACTCTATGTGGTTCTTTCGCAATGTATTCAGCAATTCACTGTTGTTTAAGAAAGTGTATGTGTAAGCCAATCCAAATACGTTTCTCGGTCACTTGGATCGCAGACACACAAGAGAAAACATTGGTAATTAAAACGAATGCTAGAATTATTCGAGCTCGTTTGTTTCTTCACCATTTTTTCGAACTACTTTTATTTGTCGCAACTACTGATATTTAACGTTCTATAGCACCTTTATCGAATGTGAAGTGGAAAAAAATTATCTGAACGGTGATTCTTACTTCCCTGGCAAACTTCGAGCTACCGCCACAATGTTTTTGGAGAATCGCATTTCTAGAAGTACTCGGTCGAATGGCAGAAGCAAGGATTGCCAATTGCCCACATTCTGCTTTGGTTGATTGAGAAAATCTGATCGGACCAACTCGATTCAATCATTAGCGCGGAAAAAACGATCAAGAAGCCGACCCGGAAATCTATGAATTCGTTTCTATGCATTCAACTCAATGTAATTCCAAGGGAGTTTCATTCGTTCAATAGAGAGGTTCAACTATCAAAAGGGATGTTAATAATTTAATTTAATTTCAATTTTAGACGGTACGAAGTTCGCCGGGTTGGCTAGTATTAAATATAAATTAATGTGCTATAAGTAAGATAACATCTGTCAACTGGCACGTGTTCTGAAGCGGTGGTGAAGAAAAGTAAAAAAAAACGTGGTTAAAAGAGCAAGACTCTAATAAGACTAGCGATAACGTAATAACAGAAGTGCAGTGCATTGAAAGAAATAAAAATATTAAAGAAATAAATATAAGTTGTCTGTAAAATCTTATTAGAAAGTTGGTGAAATAGAAATAGAAGGTAACCTCAAAAAAGAGTAAGTCCACTACAAATTACACCATAACATACAGAGCTCCATCTAATGAGGAGTAGAAATACTTGAATTTAAAAACAGGGTGAAACGAAAAAAAAAAAGTAAAAATAAATAGATAAAAATAATATAATAACAAAATGAATAGTCAAGAAATGATTTCAATCCTAAACAAATTCAAGGAAGAACTAAAAACTGAACTGAAAGTAGATTTCAAAAAACTGAAATGCTAGAAGATGAAATAAATAATCTGAAAGAAATAATTGCCAAACAAAATGAAAGATATGACAAATCCGACCGAAGAAACAATATATTAATATTTAATGTCAAAGAAATAGATGAAAACAAAGAGAAGTTGACGAATCTAGTCAAACAACTGATGAGAACTAAGATAGACGTAAACCTATCAGAAACCGAAATTAATTTTTTAAAAAGAATTGGAAAACCTGATAACGGCAATAATAAAACGAGACCTATTTTAGTCGGACTTATATCCCAACTCAAACAGGCCGAAATTATGGAACAAAAAAGGAAATTAAAAGGTACAAATATATACATCACAAACTATCTTTCGAGATCGGAGCGTGAAAGAAAGAAAAATATTATTAAAATTACCCAGGAGCTAGAAAAAAATGGAGCGTCAGTAATAGTAAGAAAGAAGAAATTGTTTGCAGACGGAAGAAAGGTAGATCTCACAAACAAAAGATAACGAAACATACCAAAAAAAACAAAAAAGATTAAAGAAGATTCGACTGAATACATGGCAAACAAAAATAAGCAAAAAAGATCGAATAGTAGAGGAAGAGAAGTACTCCACCAATAACAACAGTTTAAGAAAATAATAAGAATTAAGAAATAGAATTAGGAATGAATTAATAAGACAAGAATAACATTGAGAATAAAGAAACAGAATTAAATCGAAAGAGAGGAAGGCAACGGGAAACCACCTCTCGAGCTAATATATACATACACTAAAAACTGTAGAGGAAATTGCAGCCAGAATAAACGGCAGCAAATATTTCACAAAATTAGACTGTGAGAAAGGGTTCTGGCAACTTAAGGTAACCAAGCGAACTTCCAAATATTTAACGTTTTCAACACCCTGGGGTCGATATCGATACTTGCGGATGCCATTTGGTATATCGTCGGCGCCGGAAATTTTCTCCGAAGTAATGAATCGTACTCTGGAAGGAATAGGCAATGTGGAAGTGGCTATGGACGACATATTAATACATGCAGGGTCAAAGGAAGAAGTACAAAAAATCACTAAACAAGTAACTGAACGCCTGACAAAAATGGGGTTCACGTTGAACAAGGAAAAATGTAAGTACAGTCAAACCAATGTTAAATTTCTCGGTCATATCTTTGCAGAAGATGGGTACAGAGCCGATCCCGAAAAAATAGAAGCCATCACTAGATTAAAACCACCAACAAGTGTAAAGGAACTTCAGCGTATACTAGGTATGGTATCGTACCTAGGAAAGTTTATAAGCAACTTGTCAGACCTTACCGGCCCCCTAAGAGGATTACTACGCAAGGAAATTGCGTGGTGCTGGAACACCGAACACCAAGCAGCATTTGACAACATTAAGCATACGTTAACAACAACTCCAGTGCTGGCTTACTATGATGTTAACCAAGGTGTCAAGTTGTCCGTCGACGCCAGCAGCAAGTCAATGGGTGCCTGCCTGATGCAAAATGGCAGGCCAGTAGCCTATGCCACACGAGCATTCACTCAGTCGCAACAAAACCGACCACAAATCGTTAAGGAAGCGTTGGCCATCAGATTTGGATGCACTAAATTCCACGAATACGTCTACGGCAAGGAGCTAATTATCGAAACGGATCATAAACCTCTCGAGACTATATTTAGAAACCCAATCCAGAACGCACCTCTTCGGCTCCAGCGCATATTGTTCGATGTATTAGTATATTCACCAAAGGTAAACTACATCAAAGGTACAAACGTACCGATCGCCGATACGCTAAGCAGAGACTGCCTTACAAAAGACGAGGATACCGACGAAGAATGTGCGGTGAATACAATTCTAGCGATTAGCAACGATCTAAGAGAGCGGTTGATTGAGGAAACAAGGAACGATGTCCAGCTCCAGTTGTTGAAAGCCGTCGTTATGGGCGGATGGCCAGATAACGAAGAAAACCTGCCAGCATCTGTAAAAATGTATGCACCGTTCAAACAAGAAATAATTTTCGAAAATGGACTATTGCTAAAAGGTCATAAGGTTATAGTCCCGAAAAAGGAAGTACCAAATATGATACGGGAAACGCATTTGGGCCACGTTGGGATAACTAAATCGATTCAACGCGCTCGTCAAACACTGTATTGGAACGGCCAAGCCAAGGACATCAGGAATTACGTAGAACGATGCGCAATATGTCAACAAACGCAACGGGCGAACCAACGAGAACTGATGATAATGCGCCTAATACCCGAATACCCTTTCCAAATAGTGTCTACAGATATTTTCAAATTCCGGGGAGACGATTTCTTACTAATAGCAGACCACTATTCGGGATTTGTAGATTTCCGAAAGCTGAAATCGTCAACATCGTCGGAGGTGATCCTGTTTTTACGCCAATGGTTTTCCGTTCATGGCATACCAGAAACATTGGAATCAGATGGCGGCACGCAGTACACGAGCAGAATGTTCCAAACATTTGCTAAAGATTGGGGATTCGAACATCGGACATCTTCCCCACACTACCCGAGGTCCAACGGATTTGCTGAAAGAAACGTGCAAACCGCAAAGAGCATTCTTAAGCGTTGCTATCTCGACAACACAGATCCGTACCTGGCCATGCTGATGCTTCGAAACACGCCGCGAAACTACGTATTGAAATCCCCGAGCCAACGGTTATTCAGTAGAAGAACTAGAACTACAACACCTATTAGTGTCGAAGCGCTTAAGCCCGAGATCGTAAAGAGACTTACCGAAGAACTAACCGAACTGCGGTTGAGCCAAAAGCGTTATGTAGACCGAGCAGCGGCAGTTATGCCACCACTGACAGTCGGCGACCAGGTGCGCATGAAGGTGGCGCCTCGTGAGTGGAAGGGTGCCAAGGTGGTTGAAAAAACGGAATATCAGCGATCAGTCATAGTGGAAACGAACGATGGAAAGCAGTACAGAAGAAACACATTTCACTTACACAAAACAAAAGCATGCATTCAATCACCGACCACCGCAACCGAGGTGTCTAATACGAACGAAAACACAACATCAAACGAGCCAGTCGTACCATGTCCAAACAATGGTACCGAGGCTAGAACACCAGCTACTATGTCGACGGAGCGTTTACCGATTCAAGAAGATGCGCTCACCAACGATGCAGTTCCACCGTTACCCACTTTGCCGATGAAGAGCAGATACGGACGAATAGTGAAACCGGTTGAGCGATACGACGCATCCAAATAGATGTCACCCGCATTTTTTTTATCAACGATTTCATATATAATTTGAATTACTTTAATTTTTTTTTTTTTTTTTTCATTCTTTAGAGTATACGTGAACACCAGGGGAATAGAGATGTTTTTCAGCAGCAGTTTCGATCCGAACTCTAAATGAAGTAATTAATGTTTAATGAATTAAGTTTAGTGAAGTAAAGGCTCGGACGTAATGCGTTTTCTCAATAATTTCTATAGTAGTTAACTTTTTTTGTAAGAAAAGAAGATGTCACGTATACCTACACTAGAATTATATGTATAAACGCTAGGTACATTTTATGTATTGAGCATCATGTCCTAATGTAAATAAAGAGTCAGTTATTAGCTGAGCGCTAAGCGAGACGGACGTCTTTTATTTAAACTCGTATTCGCTACAACATATATAAACATACTTCCCTAGTAACAATCATCATGAATACACAAACAAACACAACGGCCCTCAGTCCCCGGCAGGCCTTAAATGGCCAGAAAGTGCTAAGAATCCCCGGTGGGAATTTAAATATTGGAACATGGAATGTTCGAAGCTTATATCAAGAAGGAAAACTAGACAACGTAATAAAAGAGGCGAGTAGACTCAAAATAGATATAGCAGATGTACAATGGTTTGGAAACGGGAATATATCTAAAAGTGGTTACACTTTATACTATGCATGCTCTGAAGCAAGCCAATACAGATACGGGGTAGCAATTCTTATAACTGAAAAACTTAAAAAATCAATAATAGGAGTGGTTTACTTATCAAACCGAGTTATATTAATGCAACTTAAAGCTAAGAACAGTCTGATTAACATAATCCAAGTATATGCCCCAACAACAGACTGTGAAGAACCAGTTATTGATGAATTTTATGAACAACTGGGGCAAGCAATAAACTTAACAAAAAAGAAAGAGATAACGTTAATATTAGGAGACCTTAATGCAAACGTGGCCAGGGGACGAATTGGAGATGTGGTTGGCGACTATGGCCTAGGTAACAAAAACGAAAGGGGACAAAAGCTGATTGAATTTTGTCAAATAAATGAACTAACTGTCATGAACACATGGTTCAAGTTACCCCCGAGAAGACTATACATGGACCTCCCCGAGACGTACAGCGGATTCAATAGTAAGAAATCAGATAGACTACATCATCATAAACAAAAGGCTTAGGAATATGATTAAATCAGCAAAGTCCTATCCAGGTGCAGACGTAAGATCAGATCATAACCCTATTATAGGAAAAATTAAAATTCAGCTGAAAAAACTTCAAAGGAAACCACAACGAGGAAAATTAGAACTAAATCTCCTCAAAAACCAGGAGATACAAAACCAGGTTAAGAGAGAGATAAATGAAAAAATTACACAAATAAATACAAACCAAACTACCGAAGAAAACATTAACTCCAGATGGATAGAAATTAAGAATACTCTACTGGAGACGAGTAAAAGACACTTAAACAACAGAGATCAACAACCAAGAAATGAGTGGATGACAGATGAAATACTTATCCTAATGGAAGAAAGAAGAAAAAGTAAGTCAAATGAAAGTAGATACAAAGAAATAAACAGATCAGTGAGAAACAAGATAAAAGAGAGGCCAAGAATAGATACCTACAACAGCAATGCGAGGAACTAGAGAGACATGATAGAAACCATGACAACTTCAATTTACACAAAAAAGTAAGAGAGATATCCGGAACTGCGAGGAAAAAACAATTTGGGGTGCTAAAAGACAATGAAGATAAGATTTTATTGAGTACGAAAGACAAAATAACCCGATGGAAAGAATACATCGAAGAACTGTTTTATGATGAAAGAGACCAACCTCAACCTCGTCACGGAACAGAGGGACTAGAAATCATTAAAGAGGAAGTCATAAAAGTTATAACGGATTCAAAAAATAGAAAAGCGACAGGACCAGATGGAGTACCAAATGAACTTCTCAAACTCATAGAAGAAGAAAACATACCAATTCTAGTTAATCTTTTCAATGCCATCTATAGATATGGCAAAATCCCAAATGATTGGCTACAAACTGTCTTCATAACATTACCGAAGAAAAATAACGCAACACATTGTGCTGATTATAGGACAATTAGTTTAATGAGCCACACGTTAAAGATCTTCCTAAAAATCATACATAAAAGAACATATAATAAACTTGAAGAGGGCATTGGCTCCTCACAGTTTGGTTTTAAAAACGGCTTTGGTACTAGAGAGGCATTATTCGCACTCAATATGATTATTCAACGAAGCTTAGAGATGAGTAAACATGTTTTTGCATGCTTCGTAGATTATGAAAAAGCTTTTGATACAGTTCAACACAAAAAAATGATTGAGATCCTTAATAATAAAAATATAGACATGAATGACATAAGGGTGATCGAAAATCTATACTGGGGTCAGAAAGCAAAAATAACAATCGATGGAGAAGAGTCAGACCAAATAGAGATTCGAAGAGGAGTAAGACAGGGATGCATCTTATACCCTTCCCTTTTCAACATGTATTCGGAAGAAATATTCAAAGAAGCAATCTCAAAAAGCGATGGTGGGATAAGAATAAATGGAGTCAACGTAAACAACATAAGATACGCAGATGATGCCGTCATAATAGCAAACGACATGAACGAGCTAAGTAACATGATGAATAAGCTAAATGATGTAAGCAACAATTACGGACTACGAATAAACACAAAATTTATTGTTATAAGTAGGAAACAACAACGGCAAAATTACGAACTAAAAGTTAACAATAAAAACATAGAAAGAGTTCACACCATTAAATACTTAGGAACGATAATAAATAAGAACGCAAATCCTTGTAAAGAAATACAATGCAGGATAGAACAAGCGAGGACAGTATTTTGTAAAATGAAAAAAGCATTTTGCAGCAGAGAAATCAATCTAAATACCAAGTTAAGATTAGTGAAATGCTATATATGGTCGGTACTCTTATATGGAGTTGAAACGTGGACGCTACACAGAGCCACGAAAAAAAATAGAGGCCTTCGAAATGTGGATTTATCGAAGAATTCTGCGCATCTCCTGGGTCGAAAGGATAACAAACGAAGAAGTACTACGACGAATAGAGACGAAAAGAGAACTAATGTATGTAATTAAAAAACGAAAACTCGAATACCTCGAACACATTCTAAGAAATGAGAAATATAAACTTCTGCAAACAATACTTCAGGGAAAGATAGAAGGAAGGCGAGCGGTCGGGAGACAGAGGATGACTTGGCTGGCAAACATGCGGGAATGGCTCAACCTCTCGACCTCGGAAATAATGAGAGGAGTAACAAACAAACAAACTATAAAGATGATGATTTCCAACCTCCGGAGCGGAGAGGAACCTTAAGAAGAAGAAGAATGTGCTATACATGAAAAAGCTTACAATTTTTCAAATTGTCCATTTTTGTTAGTCTTCCTCTTGATATCTTGAATTTTTTTTTTAGAATTATGTTCTTAACCATTTTGTGTTTTTCTAGGTAATGAAAAAGTTTCTGAGAGCCAAATAGAAACAGTTTTTACTAAAGCAAAAAAAGCTAAATTGCTGGTAGGAGATGGAATAGATAGCTCTATGGGTGCAAGCTTCTCGGATGCACTTGGCATGTGCAGTTTCGCTACTAATAAAAAACAGAAGAAGTTGCAAAAATGCTCTAAGGGAATAAAAGTAATCGAAAATATGCATCATCAAGATGCGATAAACGAAAATCTTAATAGTGTAAATATAATAACTGTGTCTGGTGATTTTTTCTTTTCATAACAACTTTTATTATAGATACCGGATGCCTTAAAAACATTACTTGAAAGCAAACTTGATATTTCATTAAATCTACCACTGATTACACCAATGCTTAAAATAACAGACAACTACAAACCATCACCAATCAACCAAAACGTAATGAATTGCATTTATCCTACTAGCACTGAAAAAGCAACCCTGTCACATGCCGATGCTTTAAGTCTTAGCATTTCTTCAAAAACTATGCGGTATTTATTGAGCACTTTTGTATAGTCGTTTTACTAAAAATAGTTAATTATTAGTACCAAGGTTTATTCTGGCGTAAAAACAGGTGCTATTTTAAATGTTCCGTCGTTGTTTGATATTTGTATTCGCGTATTGCAAAAAAACATTGATGGTAAGTGAAGCCTTTTAAGTTTCTTTCTACTTTAACTACACAGTATGACATTTAAATTTAGCTCTGGAATATACTGGGGGAGTGCCTTTTGATGTATTACGGCATGTAATGTTCTGCGTAAACAAGAACAGTAGGGAACAAGTGATAAACCGAAAACAATACAGAGGCATTTACGGATAGCAGAAGCACCCGATCAACTTGAATGTTCAGTGTGAACTAATATTTTATTTATTGATATAGTAAATATTTATGTACACTATTCTGTTGTGTGGATAAATATAAAAGAGAGAATTGGAATATAAGAGTTATAGCAAAAGAAGAGAAAAAGATTACAAACATAGGTCTAATGATCTTTAATACAAGGTTATTGGAAACGCTAGCAGATGGAGCACTTGACGTCATTGCAACATCGTCCTCGTTGGCAACAGATCCGACCCGACATACAAATAAATGATCTGGTGGTTATAAAGGACAACAACTTACCCCACGGGAAAGTGGGCAATGGGCCGAGTCATCGAAACGCATCCCGGCACAGACGGTCACTTTCGAGTCGTCAGGCTAAAAACGGCCAACGGCAACTTAGAACGCCCGATTCACAAACTGGGTATACCTCCCGTGTTCTGAAACTATGTTTCAGGGGTGGCGGAATGCTTAAGATTTTTTGTTAAAAATTATTAGTTTCATTGTTTCCTTTTCGTTTTCTTCTTGTTGTTTAGATTTGTCAAACATAGCTTAGTTTACCTTATATTTTTTCTTAAATAATTGTTAACAGCTAATATTTGCTTCTGATATATATCATCAAGCTGTTTAGCATACCTAACGAAAACTCTATGTGTTTCTTTCGCAATGTATTCAGCAATTCACTGTTGTTTAAGAAAGTGTATGTGTAAGCCAATCCAAATACGTTTCTCGGTCACTTGGATCGCAGACACACAAGAGAAAACATTGGTAATTAAAACGAATGCTAGAATTATTCGAGATCGTTTGTTTCTTCATCATTTTTTTCGAACTACTTTTATTTGTATGGTTGGTTGTCTTTGCGCATTACCAAACGGTGTTCTTTATTCGTATATACTATCATTTTTACAAATTGACCAAGTAGTACAGCATACTAACCACTGAGCCACCGTGTTCACAAGTCGCAACTACTGATATTTAACGTTCTATAGCACCTTTATCGAATGTGAAGTGGAAAAAAATTATCTGAACGGTGATTCTTACTTCCCTGGCAAACGAGCTACCTGCTCGGTCGAATGGCAGAAGCGAGGATTGCCAATTGCCCACATTCTGCATTGGTTGATTGAGAAAATCTGACCGGACAAACTCGATTCAATCATTAGCGCGAAAAAAACGATCAAGAAGCCGACCCGGAAATCTATGAATTCGTTTCTATGCATTCAACTCAATTTAATTCCAATGAATTTCATTCGTTCAATAGAGAGGTTCAACTATCAAAAGGGATGTTAATAATTTAATTTAATTTCAATTTTAGACGGTACGAAGTTCGCCGGGTTGGCTAGTATTAAATATAAATTAATGTGCTATACATGAAAAAGCTTACAATTTTTCAAATTGTCCATTTTTGCTAGTCTTCCTCTTGATATCTTGAATTTGTTTTTAGAATTATGTTCTTAACCATTTTGTGTTTTTCTAGGTAATGAAAACGTTTCTGAGAGCCAAATAGAAACAGTTTTTAATAAAGCAAAAAAAGCTAAATTGCTGGTAGGAGATGGAATAGATAGCTCTATGGGTGCAAGCTTCTCGGATGCACTTGGCATGTGCAGTTTCGCTACTAATAAAAAACAGAAGAAGTTGCAAAAATGCTTTAAGGGAATAAAAGTAATCGAAAATATGCATCATCAAGATGCGATAAACGAAAATCTTAATAGTGTAAATATAATAACTGTGTCTGGTGATTTTTTCTTTTCATAACAACTTTTATTATAGATACCGGATGCCTTAAAAACATTACCTGAAAGCAAACTTGATATTTCACTAAATCTACCACTGATTACACCAATGCTTAAAATAACAGACAACTACAAACCATCACCAATCAACCAAAACGTAATGAATTGCATTTATCCTCCTACTAGCACTGAAAAAGCAACTCTGTCACATGCCGATGCTTTAAGTCTTAGCATTTCTTCAAAAACTATGCGGTATTTATTGAGCACTTTTGTATAGTCGTTTTACTAAAAATAGTTAATTATTAGTACCAAGGTTTATTCTGGCGTAAAAACAGGTGCTATTTTAAATGTTCCGTCGTTGTTTGATATTTGTATTCGCGTATTGCAAAAAAACATTGATGGTAAGTGAAACCTTTTAAGTTTCTTTCTACTTTAACCACATAGTATGACATTTAAATTTAGCTCTGGAATATACTGGGGGAGTTCCTTTTGATGTATTACGGCCTGTTCTTGAAAGAACTACACCTCAGCAGTTGTTGTCTTTCGAAGATTATAATGCTTATTTGCTGGAAGATACTGATGTTTTGTGGCAGCAACATGTCGGACGTCACTTTCGCGGAAAAATCAAAGAAGCTGGGGAGACTTGGCGCGAAATGTTTTTGGTATCTGGATTATTTAATTTAATTCTTTAATTTATTTGAAATATTTTATAATTACAGAGGTGTGAGATGAAAAGGAAAGGCGACTCAGCATTTTAACAAACAATATTAAAATATCCCAAAAACAAAGCACACTTCCAATCCGCAAAACACGTTTAGCGTATGTTGATAACGTAGTTAAACCACCGCGGAATGTTCTGCGTAAACAAGAACAGTATGGAACAAGTGATAAACCGATTGCTTCACCAGCTGCCAGAGTGGCTGCTCTTTCCTCAGGATCACATAAAACAGCAAAGGCGGGTGATCCGCGTTTAAAAGTTTCGAGAGACTTATTACAGCCAGGTAAAAAATAAATCCCGTGATTATAATTATATATTGATTTGTACATACATATATCTTTTAGGCGGCAACCAACTTCGGACAAAAAAGGCACCTTTAATGGCTAAGACTCTGCAATTTATAAAAAGCAGATATAAAAGATAGTTTAGTTTTAGTTTTTAGTTTTTATTGACTTTATTTCATTAAAAAAAAAAAAATATATATATATATATATTTAGATACATTTTGTTATTATCTTAAGTCTATTAGGTTTGGCCAAAGCCGTCCACCAGTTTGACATTTATATAATTAATATTTAGTTTTAGATTATTATTTATTTTAGAATAACATAACGAATAAATATTTTGGTTTAATAAAAATGTATTATTTAAAAATCGCCTTCCATGATGCGTCTCCTGTAAGTTTAAAAGATAGTAAATGTATCATGCCCTAAAAATATTTAGCAAAAAAATTGTAAATTATTGCAATTAAAGTATGCATATTATTTGTATAGTATGTTATAAAATAGAGCCCATTTGATTTATTTGCAAGCAATACTAAGTAGGCGGGCTTAAGTTCAATCTTTTTTTGTTGTGGAGGATCACTGGAAGAAAAAATCATCGAAAAACAATACAGAGGCATTTACGGATAGCAGAAGCACCCGATCAACTTGAATGTTCAGTGTGAACTAATATTTTATTTGTAAATATTTATATAGTAATTAATATTGATATAGTAAATATTTATGTACACTATTCTGATGTGTGGATAAATATAAAAGAGAGAATTGGAATATAAGAGTTATAGCAAAAGAAGAGAAAAAGATTACAAACATAGGTCTAATGATCTTCAATACAAGGTTATTGGAAACGCTAGCAGATGGAGCACTTGACGTCATTGCAACATCGTCCTCGTTGGCAACAGATCCGACCCGACACAAATAAATGATCTGGTGGTTATAAAGGACAACAATTTACCCCCCGGAAAGTGGGCAATGGGCCGAGTCATCGAAACGCATTCCGGCACAGACGGTCACTTTCACTTCACTGGCTATACCTCCCGTGTTCGGAAACTATGTTTCAGGGGTGGCGGAATGCTTAAGATTTTTTGTTAAAAATTATTAGTTTCATTGTTTCCTTTTCGTTTTCTTCTTGTTGTTTAGATTTGTCAAACATAGCTTAGTTTACCTTATATTTTTTCTTAAATAATTGTTAACAGCTAATATTTGCTTCTGATTTATATCATCAAGCTGTTTAGCATACCTAACGAAAACTCTATGTGGTTCTTTCGCAATGTATTCAGCAATTCACTGTTGTTTAAGAAAGTGTATGTGTAAGCCAATCCAAATACGTTTCTCGGTCACTTGGATCGCAGACACACAAGAGAAAACATTGGTAATTAAAACGAATGCTAGAATTATTCGAGCTCGTTTGTTTCTTCACCATTTTTTCGAACTACTTTTATTTGTCGCAACTACTGATATTTAACGTTCTATAGCACCTTTATCGAATGTGAAGTGGAAAAAAATTATCTGAACGGTGATTCTTACTTCCCTGGCAAACAAATGTTTTTGGAGAATCGCATTTCTAGAAGTACTCGGTCGAATGGCAGAAGCAAGGATTGCCAATTGCCCACATTCTGCTTTGGTTGATTGAGAAAATCTGATCGGACCAACTCGATTCAATCATTAGCGCGGAAAAAACGATCAAGAAGCCGACCCGGAAATCTATGAATTCGTTTCTATGCATTCAACTCAATGTAATTCCAAGGGAGTTTCATTCGTTCAATAGAGAGGTTCAACTATCAAAAGGGATGTTAATAATTTAATTTAATTTCAATTTTAGACGGTACGAAGTTCGCCGGGTTGGCTAGTATTAAATATAAATTAATGTGCTATAAGTAAGATAACATCTGTCAACTGGCACGTGTTCTGAAGCGGTGGTGAAGAAAAGTAAAAAAAAACGTGGTTAAAAGAGCAAGACTCTAATAAGACTAGCGATAACGTAATAACAGAAGTGCAGTGCATTGAAAGAAATAAAAATATTAAAGAAATAAATATAAGTTGTCTGTAAAATCTTATTAGAAAGTTGGTGAAATAGAAATAGAAGGTAACCTCAAAAAAGAGTAAGTCCACTACAAATTACACCATAACATACAGAGCTCCATCTAATGAGGAGTAGAAATACTTGAATTTAAAAACAGGGTGAAACGAAAAAAAAAAAGTAAAAATAAATAGATAAAAATAATATAATAACAAAATGAATAGTCAAGAAATGATTTCAATCCTAAACAAATTCAAGGAAGAACTAAAAACTGAACTGAAAGTAGATTTCAAAAAACTGAAATGCTAGAAGATGAAATAAATAATCTGAAAGAAATAATTGCCAAACAAAATGAAAGATATGACAAATCCGACCGAAGAAACAATATATTAATATTTAATGTCAAAGAAATAGATGAAAACAAAGAGAAGTTGACGAATCTAGTCAAACAACTGATGAGAACTAAGATAGACGTAAACCTATCAGAAACCGAAATTAATTTTTTAAAAAGAATTGGAAAACCTGATAACGGCAATAATAAAACGAGACCTATTTTAGTCGGACTTATATCCCAACTCAAACAGGCCGAAATTATGGAACAAAAAAGGAAATTAAAAGGTACAAATATATACATCACAAACTATCTTTCGAGATCGGAGCGTGAAAGAAAGAAAAATATTATTAAAATTACCCAGGAGCTAGAAAAAAATGGAGCGTCAGTAATAGTAAGAAAGAAGAAATTGTTTGCAGACGGAAGAAAGGTAGATCTCACAAACAAAAGATAACGAAACATACCAAAAAAAACAAAAAAGATTAAAGAAGATTCGACTGAATACATGGCAAACAAAAATAAGCAAAAAAGATCGAATAGTAGAGGAAGAGAAGTACTCCACCAATAACAACAGTTTAAGAAAATAATAAGAATTAAGAAATAGAATTAGGAATGAATTAATAAGACAAGAATAACATTGAGAATAAAGAAAC
The DNA here is from genome assembly GCA_951230905.1 of Cheilosia variabilis. Lineage (NCBI taxonomy): Eukaryota > Metazoa > Arthropoda > Insecta > Diptera > Syrphidae > Cheilosia > Cheilosia variabilis. The sequence continues at coordinate 84,795,640 of OX579676.1, forward strand.
AGAATTAAATCGAAAGAGAGGAAGGCAACGGGAAACCACCTCTCGAGCTAATATATACATACACTAAAAACTGTAGAGGAAATTGCAGCCAGAATAAACGGCAGCAAATATTTCACAAAATTAGACTGTGAGAAAGGGTTCTGGCAACTTAAGGTAACCAAGCGAACTTCCAAATATTTAACGTTTTCAACACCCTGGGGTCGATATCGATACTTGCGGATGCCATTTGGTATATCGTCGGCGCCGGAAATTTTCTCCGAAGTAATGAATCGTACTCTGGAAGGAATAGGCAATGTGGAAGTGGCTATGGACGACATATTAATACATGCAGGGTCAAAGGAAGAAGTACAAAAAATCACTAAACAAGTAACTGAACGCCTGACAAAAATGGGGTTCACGTTGAACAAGGAAAAATGTAAGTACAGTCAAACCAATGTTAAATTTCTCGGTCATATCTTTGCAGAAGATGGGTACAGAGCCGATCCCGAAAAAATAGAAGCCATCACTAGATTAAAACCACCAACAAGTGTAAAGGAACTTCAGCGTATACTAGGTATGGTAACGTACCTAGGAAAGTTTATAAGCAACTTGTCAGACCTTACCGGCCCCCTAAGAGGATTACTACGCAAGGAAATTGCGTGGTGCTGGAACACCGAACACCAAGCAGCATTTGACAACATTAAGCATACGTTAACAACAACTCCAGTGCTGGCTTACTATGATGTTAACCAAGGTGTCAAGTTGTCCGTCGACGCCAGCAGCAAGTCAATGGGTGCCTGCCTGATGCAAAATGGCAGGCCAGTAGCCTATGCCACACGAGCATTCACTCAGTCGCAACAAAACCGACCACAAATCGTTAAGGAAGCGTTGGCCATCAGATTTGGATGCACTAAATTCCACGAATACGTCTACGGCAAGGAGCTAATTATCGAAACGGATCATAAACCTCTCGAGACTATATTTAGAAACCCAATCCAGAACGCACCTCTTCGGCTCCAGCGCATATTGTTCGATGTATTAGTATATTCACCAAAGGTAAACTACATCAAAGGTACAAACGTACCGATCGCCGATACGCTAAGCAGAGACTGCCTTACAAAAGACGAGGATACCGACGAAGAATGTGCGGTGAATACAATTCTAGCGATTAGCAACGATCTAAGAGAGCGGTTGATTGAGGAAACAAGGAACGATGTCCAGCTCCAGTTGTTGAAAGCCGTCGTTATGGGCGGATGGCCAGATAACGAAGAAAACCTGCCAGCATCTGTAAAAATGTATGCACCGTTCAAACAAGAAATAATTTTCGAAAATGGACTATTGCTAGAAGGTCATAAGGTTATAGTCCCGAAAAAGGAAGTACCAAATATGATACGGGAAACGCATTTGGGCCACGTTGGGATAACTAAATCGATTCAACGCGCTCGTCAAACACTGTATTGGAACGGCCAAGCCAAGGACATCAGGAATTACGTAGAACGATGCGCAATATGTCAACAAACGCAACGGGCGAACCAACGAGAACCGATGATAATGCGCCTAATACCCGAATACCCTTTCCAAATAGTGTCTACAGATATTTTCAAATTCCGGGGAGACGATTTCTTACTAATAGCAGACCACTATTCGGGATTTGTAGATTTCCGAAAGCTGAAATCGTCAACATCGTCGGAGGTGATCCTGTTTTTACGCCAATGGTTTTCCGTTCATGGCATACCAGAAACATTGGAATCAGATGGCGGCACGCAGTACACGAGCAGAATGTTCCAAACATTTGCTAAAGATTGGGGATTCGAACATCGGACATCTTCCCCACACTACCCGAGGTCCAACGGATTTGCTGAAAGAAACGTGCAAACCGCAAAGAGCATTCTTAAGCGTTGCTATCTCGACAACACAGATCCGTACCTGGCCATGCTGATGCTTCGAAACACGCCGCGAAACTACGTATTGAAATCCCCGAGCCAACGGTTATTCAGTAGAAGAACTAGAACTACAACACCTATTAGTGTCGAAGCGCTTAAGCCCGAGATCGTAAAGAGAGTTACCGAAGAACTAACCGAACTGCGGTTGAGCCAAAAGCGTTATGTAGACCGAGCAGCGGCAGTTATGCCACCACTGACAGTCGGCGACCAGGTGCGCATGAAGGTGGCGCCTCGTGAGTGGAAGGGTGCCAAGGTGGTTGAAAAAACGGAATATCAGCGATCAGTCATAGTGGAAACGAACGATGGAAAGCAGTACAGAAGAAACACATTTCACTTACACAAAACAAAAGCATGCATTCAATCACCGACCACCGCAACCGAGGTGTCTAATACGAACGAAAACACAACATCAAACGAGCCAGTCGTACCATGTCCAAACAATGGTACCGAGGCTAGAACACCAGCTACTATGTCGACGGAGCGTTTACCGATTCAAGAAGATGCGCTCACCAACGATGCAGTTCCACCGTTACCCACTTTGCCGATGAAGAGCAGATACGGACGAATAGTGAAACCGGTTGAGCGATACGACGCATCCAAATAGATGTCACCCGCATTTTTTTTATCAACATTTCATATATAATTTGAATTACTTTAATTTTTTTTTTTTTTCATTCTTTAGAGTATACGTGAACACCAGGGGAATAGAGATGTTTTTCAGCATCAGTTTCGATCCGAACTCTAAATGAAGTAATTAATGTTTAATGAATTAAGTTTAGTGAAGTAAAGGCTCGGACGTAATGCGTTTTCTCAATAATTTCTATAGTAGTTAACTTTTTTTGTAAGAAAAGAAGATGTCACGTATACCTACACTAGAATTATATGTATAAACGCTAGGTACATTTTATGTATTGAGCATCATGTCCTAATGTAAATAAAGAGTCAGTTATTAGCTGAGCGCTAAGCGAGACGGACGTCTTTTATTTAAACTCGTATTCGCTACAACATATATAAACATACTTCCCTAGTAACAATCATCATGAATACACAAACAAACACAACGGCCCTCAGTCCCCGGCAGGCCTTAAATGGCCAGAAAGTGCTAAGAATCCCCGGTGGGAATTTAAATATTGGAACATGGAATGTTCGAAGCTTATATCAAGAAGGAAAACTAGACAACGTAATAAAAGAGGCGAGTAGACTCAAAATAGATATAGCAGATGTACAATGGTTTGGAAACGGGAATATATCTAAAAGTGGTTACACTTTATACTATGCATGCTCTGAAGCAAGCCAATACAGATACGGGGTAGCAATTCTTATAACTGAAAAACTTAAAAAATCAATAATAGGAGTGGTTTACTTATCAAACCGAGTTATATTAATGCAACTTAAAGCTAAGAACAGTCTGATTAACATAATCCAAGTATATGCCCCAACAACAGACTGTGAAGAACCAGTTATTGATGAATTTTATGAACAACTGGGGCAAGCAATAAACTTAACAAAAAAGAAAGAGATAACGTTAATATTAGGAGACCTTAATGCAAACGTGGCCAGGGGACGAATTGGAGATGTGGTTGGCGACTATGGCCTAGGTAACAAAAACGAAAGGGGACAAAAGCTGATTGAATTTTGTCAAATAAATGAACTAACTGTCATGAACACATGGTTCAAGTTACCCCCGAGAAGACTATACATGGACCTCCCCGAGACGTACAGCGGATTCAATAGTAAGAAATCAGATAGACTACATCATCATAAACAAAAGGCTTAGGAATATGATTAAATCAACAAAGTCCTATCCAGGTGCAGACGTAAGATCAGATCATAACCCTATTATAGGAAAAATTAAAATTCAGCTGAAAAAACTTCAAAGGAAACCACAACGAGGAAAATTAGAACTAAATCTCCTCAAAAACCAGGAGATACAAAACCAGGTTAAGAGAGAGATAAATGAAAAAATTACACAAATAAATACAAACCAAACTACCGAAGAAAACATTAACTCCAGATGGATAGAAATTAAGAATACTCTACTGGAGACGAGTAAAAGACACTTAAACAACAGAGATCAACAACCAAGAAATGAGTGGATGACAGATGAAATACTTATCCTAATGGAAGAAAGAAGAAAAAGTAAGTCAAATGAAAGTAGATACAAAGAAATAAACAGATCAGTGAGAAACAAGATAAAAGAGAGGCCAAGAATAGATACCTACAACAGCAATGCGAGGAACTAGAGAGACATGATAGAAACCATGACAACTTCAATTTACACAAAAAAGTAAGAGAGATATCCGGAACTGCGAGGAAAAAACAATTTGGGGTGCTAAAAGACAATGAAGATACGATTTTATTGAGTACGAAAGACAAAATAGTCCGATGGAAAGAATACATCGAAGAACTGTTTTATGATGAAAGAGACCAACCTCAACCTCGTCACGGAACAGAGGGACTAGAAATCATTAAAGAGGAAGTCATAAAAGTTATAACGGATTCAAAAAATAGAAAAGCGACAGGACCAGATGGAGTACCAAATGAACTTCTCAAACTCATAGAAGAAGAAAACATACCAATTCTAGTTAACCTTTTCAATGCCATCTATAGATATGGCAAAATCCCAAATGATTGGCTACAAACTGTCTTCATAACATTACCGAAGAAAAATAACGCAACACATTGTGCTGATTATAGGACAATTAGTTTAATGAGCCACACGTTAAAGATCTTCCTAAAAATCATACATAAAAGAACATATAATAAACTTGAAGAGGGCATTGGCTCCTCACAGTTTGGTTTTAAAAACGGCTTTGGTACTAGAGAGGCATTATTCGCACTCAATATGATTATTCAACGAAGCTTAGAGATGAGTAAACATGTTTTTGCATGCTTCGTAGATTATGAAAAAGCTTTTGATACAGTTCAACACAAAAAAATGATTGAGATCCTTAATAATAAAAATATAGACATGAATGACATAAGGGTGATCGAAAATCTATACTGGGGTCAGAAAGCAAAAATAACAATCGATGGAGAAGAGTCAGACCAAATAGAGATTCGAAGAGGAGTAAGACAGGGATGCATCTTATACCCTTCCCTTTTCAACATGTATTCGGAAGAAATATTCAAAGAAGCAATCTCAAAAAGCGATGGTGGGATAAGAATAAATGGAGTCAACGTAAACAACATAAGATACGCAGATGATACCGTCCTAATAGCAAACGACATGAACGAGCTAAGTAACATGATGAATAAGCTAAATGATGTAAGCAACAATTACGGACTACGAATAAACACAGCAAAAACAAAATTTATTGTTATAAGTAGGAAACAACAACGGCAAAATTACGAACTAAAAGTTAACAATAAAAACATAGAAAGAGTTGACACCATTAAATACTTAGGAACGATAATAAATAAGAACGCAAATCCTTGTAAAGAAATACAATGCAGGATAGAACAAGCGAGGACAGTATTTTGTAAAATGAAAAAAGCATTTTGCAGCAGAGAAATCAATCTAAATACCAAGTTAAGATTAGTGAAATGCTATATATGGTCGGTACTCTTATATGGAGTTGAAACGTGGACGCTACACAGAGCCACGAAAAAAAATAGAGGCCTTCGAAATGTGGATTTATCGAAGAATTCTGCGCATCTCCTGGGTCGAAAGGATAACAAACGAAGAAGTACTACGACGAATAGAGACGAAAAGAGAACTAATGTATGTAATTAAAAAACGAAAACTCGAATACCTCGAACACATTCTAAGAAATGAGAAATATAAACTTCTGCAAACAATACTTCAGGGAAAGATAGAAGGAAGGCGAGCGGTCGGGAGACAGAGGATGACTTGGCTGGCAAACATGCGGGAATAGCTCAACCTCTCGACCTCGGAAATAATGAGAGGAGTAACAAACAAACAAACTATAAAGATGATGATTTCCAACCTCCGGAGCGGAGAGGAACCTTAAGAAGAAGAAGAATGTGCTATACATGAAAAAGCTTACAATTTTTCAAATTGTCCATTTTTGTTAGTCTTCCTCTTGATATCTTGAATTTTTTTTTTAGAATTATGTTCTTAACCATTTTGTGTTTTTCTAGGTAATGAAAACGTTTCTGAGAGCCAAATAGAAACAGTTTTTACTAAAGCAAAAAAAGCTAAATTGCTGGTAGGAGATGGAATAGATAGCTCTATGGGTGCAAGCTTCTCGGATACACTTGGCATGTGCAGTTTCGCTACTAATAAAAAACAGAAGAAGTTGCAAAAATGCTCTAAAGGAATAAAAGTAATCGAAAATATGCATCATCAAGATGCGATAAACGAAAATCTTAATAGTGTAAATATAATAACTGTGTCTGGTGATTTTTTCTTTTCATAACAACTTTTATTATAGATACCGGATGCCTTAAAAACATTACTTGAAAGCAAACTTGATATTTCATTAAATCTACCACTGATTACACCAATGCTTAAAATAACAGACAACTACAAACCATCACCAATCAACCAAAACGTAATGAATTGCATTTATCCTACTAGCACTGAAAAAGCAACCCTGTCACATGCCGATGCTTTAAGTCTTAGCATTTCTTCAAAAACTATGCGGTATTTATTGAGCACTTTTGTATAGTCGTTTTACTAAAAATAGTTAATTATTAGTACCAAGGTTTATTCTGGCGTAAAAACAGGTGCTATTTTAAATGTTCCGTCGTTGTTTGATATTTGTATTCGCGTATTGCAAAAAAACATTGATGGTAAGTGAAACCTTTTAAGTTTCTTTCTACTTTAACTACACAGTATGACATTTAAATTTAGCTCTGGAATATACTGGGGGAGTGCCTTTTGATGTATTACGGCATGTAATGTTCTGCGTAAACAAGAACAGTAGGGAACAAGTGATAAACCGATTGCTTCACCAGCTGCCAGAGTGGCTGCTCTTTCCTCAGGATCACATAAAACAGCAAAGGCGGGTGATCCGCGTTTAAAAGTTTCGAGAGACTTATTACAGCCAGGTAAAAAATAAATCCCGTGATTATAATTATATATTGATTTGTACATACATATATCTTTTAGGCGGCAACCAACTTCGGACAAAAAAGGCACCTTTAATGGCTAAGACTCTGCAATTTATAAAAAGCAGATATAAAAGATAGTAAATGTATCATGCCCTAAAAATATTTAGCAAGAAATTTGTAAATTATTGCAATTAAAGTATGCATATTATTTGTATAGTATGTTATAAAATAGAGCCCATTTGATTTATTTGCAAGCAATACTAAGTAGGCGGGCTTAAGTTCAATCTTTTTTTGTTGTGGAGGATCACTGGAAGAAAAAATCATCGAAAAACAATACAGAGGCATTTACGCGAGGAAACCTTATTTAATAGTGAATGACTTCAAAACACATGCGCAAAATCATGTTTATATGTTAAGACTAAGCTCTCTAACTTGAACTACTTCATACAGATCCCACAAAATAGTATTCAGCTCTTAAAAACAATTGAAACAAAAGATTAATCAAAGGCTGTTTGATTTTTACATAACATGAAAAGCTGCAACACATAAAACGTAGATCCAATAAAAATCATAATTTTAAAGAAAAGAGCTAGAAAACGTTGACCCCAGCGACAAAACATTACCGAGAAATCAAACAGTAAGCTTAAAAGATCGATAAGAGAATTGCAAAATAGCAAAATTAAAAAATACCTTATCAATCCTACGAATGATGCTAGTACCGCACACTCCGAGAACGGATCGTTCGTTTTTTTACGATTTTGGGCTTGATGGAAGTGCACTATTAGAGGAAAATCATATTTTCGGACTAGATAGGTATCGCTGTTGTCGATATCCGAAACACTCAGCCGATTTCAATGAAATTTTGTTATTGTGAAATTGATGGCCACGCTCAAACTGAGGAGTGAGCTAGTGAATGTTTTACGAAAATGTTGATCTGCGAGTCAGCGAAAGTGAATTATCTCGAATTTGAATTCTTCAAATTAACAAAAACTATCTTCCACCAGGAATTGAACCAGAGACTGTGAGATTCATAAGCTAGGTCTTATATAATAGACTACTGAATCAGTTGATTAAATTAAATCAAAATTGTAAGCATCTAAAAACAACAACTAAACCTAGAAAAACGGATTGAATTGGGCTATGAATAAATACACTTCCACTGCGCTTTATTAAGATTATTGTTCAATATTCAATTTGAATGAGAAGAAGCGAAGAACCATCGACGGGCTAGCAATTTATCGGAGGTGTTTACCGTGCTGCGTCTGAAACTATAAACTAAGTTGTTGAAGTCGAAATGCTCCCCAAAATAGTATTAACAAATACGATATTATTGTGTATCCCCCTTAACAATATTAATTTTATCGGCACCGCATAGACGGCATTTCAAATGTTACAATGACGAATCTATGCCTACGATATCTTTCGGAACCTTCTTTCCATCTGTCTCTTCTTTAACAAACCATCATACAGGTAAGACCTATCTGTCCTTATTCGCATTCAATTTTATCCAAGGGGTTCCTACCTATCACATTTAATACATCGATCTTATCATCATCGATATCAAACCACTCACCGAAATTCTCCCAAAGTCAAGAGATCCAACGGCAGTCACAATCAGAGAGTCTACATTAGTCCATTGCACTAAACATCTTGGCCGCTAAATATTTTCAGCGAAAAATCCGCTATCATAGACCCGTCGCTCGCTCCCGCATATGTCAAATTTGCTGCATGTCTGATGCAGCTGGTAGAAACCAGTTAAATAGAAAATCATTCTACGTTGTAAAAGGTATGTGTTCTGCATGTTTGTTGGTGCAATTCGGTTTTGGGCTTTTTTTTCTATTAAGTTTACCATTATTTATCGAATTAGTCAGTTCTTAAAATATTAGTTCGAATACATGCCCACGTGCTCAATAAATTAATTAAAACAGAAAAAAATGACAGACAATATGGTGTCTACAACAACATAAGGCATTCGCAGGATTACATGATCACGTACCAGCGAGCATTTTTTCTACCAACAGCAGCTGACCGATGGAAAATTCCATCGTTCGACTAGCGGTGGTTGCGACCGGCAATCACCGAACAGACAAAGCGCGAGACCAAGCACCATCGACGAGAGCAGATGCAGCACCAGCGATGAACAACAACACGGGCTGAGCAGCGGTAGTTGCGACCGACAACCAGCACACACGAGAGCAACGCAACAACAACAAGACGGGCTGGGTAGCGGTGGTTGCGACCGACAACCAGCACACGGGAACGAAGCCAACAACAATAACACTGGCTGGGTAGCGGTGGTTGCGACCGACGACCAGCACAGACGTTTTCATAGCAACAAACCAAATCGACGAGGGACATGGCACTTCGGTGGGCAGTCACTCGACTACGGATCCTCAGAGCGGAAACACAAACGATACAGTCCACCTTGTAAACAAAATAAAGTAAAATAAATTTCTTGCTATCGTAACATTTGGTCAATCGAGCCAAATAAATTAGAACCAGTGCAGTGCATCCGACAAGGATATATCACATAAAAAATAATGCAGTACATCCGATCAAGGATATATTACATACAATAGAGAGCAGTGCATCAAGGACATATTACAAAAATTGTGCAGTGCAACCGAGTGGAGGTTAAAAAACAATAAAAAACTAAAAAACAGTAGCTGTTTTGAACAATAACAATTAAAAACAGTTATTCGAGAGCTCAATTCCGTGTGTGGACACAGCGTTTCCGAAGGGTCGACCTAGACTGCTGCGCGTCACACATGGTCTCACGGTGCGAGCGAATCTGAGCCAAATTACTAGTGCGTAACAAAATCAGTGCAAGTGCAAGAAAACTCTGTGACAGGGCGAGAGCAAGTATAACACACCTACAATGGGCGATCTAGCAAGGCGGGACGTGTTCCGGGCATCAATTATACGAATTTCCAAAGCAGTTACTGAGGGCAGCTTCGTTCAAGAAGACCAAGCTTCCCTCAAAACCAAGCTAGAGGCATCGGAAGCCGCCGTCGAGAAACTCCTCATAGAGCATATGAAGTTGGTGGAAAAGGCCACAACAACAGCCGAGCTTGAAGCGCACGACGATTATGTGGCGTCTGTGGAAGAAGCGCACCTCGTCGCTGTCGCCATATTGCGTGCACGCATATTGCAGCTAGAACCGAAGAGTGCATCGAGTGAAGAGGCTAGTGTTTCGGCAAACCCCCAACCCAACGTTATACAGTTGCGGCAAGAGCGGCCATCGAAGATTCCAGTATTCAAGGGTGATTACACTAAATGGCGTGAGTTCCGGGATCAATTCGTTACAGAGGTGCATAACAACAAGGGGATCGCCCACGTCACAAAAATGCGAGAACTCAAGCAGGCTTTAGAAGGCGCCCCAGCTAGGCTGATAAGCAGATGGTAGGTCACAGAAGCAAACTACGCAGAGGCATGGGCAAAGCTGAACGAGGTTTACGACAACAAACAAAACATCGTAGACGCACATTTAAATGCCCTCCATGCAATTCCGAACATCGGAAGGGACTCTTCCAAGTCACGAGGGATACGTGACCTGGTTAATGAAGCGAACGTACACTTGAGTTCGTTGAAAGTACTTGGCCTGGACACATCATCATGGGATCCAATTATTGTAAACATGCTCAGGGCCAGACTCGATACAGATACAAACCACACTTGGCAGATGGTCAGAGAGGACGTATGCAAGCTAGCGACATTGAAGGAGTTCCTGCAGTTTTTGGAGAGAAGAGCAAGTGCACTCGATTCAGCATTCTACGACCAGTTCGAAAAACCACTCGAAAGATCAAACAACCCGCAATTCAAGGAGAAGAACATCATGAACACGCCAAGCGGAAAGAGAAGCGGGACACCACTAAAGTGTCATTTGTGCAAAGCCCAGCACCCCTTGTATCGCTGCAGTGATTTTTTGGCGCTATCAATCCAAAGCAGGGGCGAAAGGGTACGCAGCTGGAAGCTGTGCACAAATTGTCTCAGGAGCGGCCATCTGGCACAAGGATGTCAAGCCGGAGCATGCCGAAGATGCGACAGGAAGCACAACAGCGTGCTTTGTCCAGAGCAGAATACCCCCGGAAGAGGCCTAGCCGTCGTGACGCAAAATCAACCATCCAGTTCCCGAGCAGTAAACGGGAGCCAGGCAGATGCATACCAATTAGTGCATCTGTCGCGCGCAAACCGGGAAGAGGATTCCGTTATCCCGTTGCAGAGCGCAGACAATTCTGGAGTTCGAGCAGTTTCCGACGTAATCGAGCCGAGCATTACGAAACCTGATTGCGCACTATTAGCCACGGCGTGCATTAAGGTAAGGAGCGGGACAGGACGACCGGTGGAGGCAAGGGCGCTGCTAGATTGCGGGAGTCAAATCAACCTTATCACTGAGAGGTGCGTCCAAAAAATGGGCATTAGAAGGCGCAAGTGCGATTTCCAAGTGCAAGGAATCGGTTCCAACGCCGCCGTGCATATTACAGGAACCGTATACGTCGGTTTATCATCACGCATTGAGCCAACGTTCGAAATAAACTGCCAACTGTTCATCGTCGCGAAGATAACTTCGTACCTCCCCACCAGGGATCTACCGCAAAACCAATATGCGGCTGTGAGCGAGCTGAAACTGGCCGATGAGGACTTCAACAAGCCAGCTAGAATAGAGATTCTACTTGGGGCACAGGTATGGGCAGAAGTCATCAAGAGCGACATCAAAAAATACAAATCAGGACTGACGGCGCAAGACACAAGTTTCGGTTGGATATTGTTTGGCCAGATGCAACCGAATCCAGCGGAAGCAATTCGAACCACATTCTTAGCAACAGAATCGTCAGATGTGCAGCTCAACGAGCTGGTGAGAAGATTTTGGGAGATGGAAGAGCTGAGCGAACCAAGAGCAAAATCGGCGGACGATGAATGGGTCGAAGAAAACTTCAAGAAGACATATTGGCGCGACCCATCCGGACGGTACGTCGTCACCATCCCGATTAATCCGCATGCGCAAACATTAGGCAGTTCCAGAGCAGTCGCCATGAAACGATTCCTTCAACTAGAGAAGAGATTAAGTGCAGATAGCGAGCTGAAGGAGAAATACGTCAACTTTATGCGCGAGTATAACCAGCTGGGCCACATGGTGATAGTCACAAGATCACCGCGAGCAAACAGATACGCATACTACATACCCCATCACTGCGTATCGAAGAAATTTCGCGTCGTCTTCGACACATCATGTAAGAGCGACAACGGCATTTCGCTCAACGACGTGCAGTTCCATGGACCAAAACTACAAGACGATTTGGCAACAATACTCACCCGCTTCCGCAGTTTCAAAGTAGCACTTAGCGCTGATGTGCGGAAAGTGTTTCGGCAGTGTCGACCCGGAGCAATGGGACCTACAAAGAATACTTTGGAGAGAAAGTCCCGATGAAGAGCTTAAAGAGTATTGGCTTACCGTCGTCACCTATGGCATGGCCTCCAGTAGCTTCAACGCGGTTAGAGCCATGATACAATGTGCATCGGACAATCAGGAGGCGTATCCCCAAGCATTCGAAGCCATAACCAAGAACTTCTACATGGACGATATGCTTACTGGAGCGGATTCAGAGCAAGCGGCGGTTGAGCTGACCCAGTCCAAAGCAAAGTCACTGGGCAAGGGCGGTTTCGAACTAGACAAGTTCACCTCAACGGGCGAGCAAGTGCGAACAGTTTTTACGGGCACAGGAAACCAAAGCACGGAGCATATTTTCCCTGAAGAGACCGGGACTTCGATACTGGGTCTGGTATGGAACTCCTTAACGGATGAAATACGCTTCAAGGTGCAGACGGTCGAAGCGGAGAGCAGAACCTCGAAGCGCAAAATCGTAAGTGCAGTTGCAAGGCTGTATGACCCGAATGGTTACCTCGCACCCGTAATAATAAGCGCGAAGATCGCCATCCAAGACCTATGGCGATCTGGAGTACAGTGGGACGAACAAATACCCACAGTGCATGCATCAAAATGGGAAGTTTTCCGCCAGCAACTGAACCATCTATCGTCGTTTCGAGTCCCCAGATGGCTAGGCAGCGAGAGCACGAGCAAATTGGAACTACATGGATTCGCTGACGCATCCGAACAAGCATATGCGGCGGTGGTATACTTACGGTTAACATCGAGCAACGGCGATACCAAGTGCACCTTGGTGGCATCAAAAACGAGAGTCGCCCCATTGAAGACTATCACGATCCCAAGACTGGAGCTATGCGCAGCAAACCTTTTGTGCAAACTGATGAGGCAGGTGGTCGAAGCCGGTTCATTTCAAGGAACAACGATATTCCATTGGAGCGACTCAACTGTGGTCCTTTACTGGATCACAAAACTACCATTTGAGCTGAAACCGTTTGTGCCCAATCGGGTGAAGTCCATAGAAGAGCTCTCTGGAAACCATCACTGGAGACATGTCAAATCTGGAGACAACCCAGCAGACCTAGGCTCAAGAGGAGTCAAGGCGGAGCAACTGATCGAATCGGAGCTATGGTGGCATGGCCCATCGTGGCTCAAGGAGCCAGAGCAGAACTGGCCACTAGTGCCGATACAACTGAGCGTTAAGCAGCAAGAGCGAGCTGATCGAGAGGCGAGAGCACTCACCGTGGGAAAGCTGACCATACCCACACCAACGAGCCTGAGTATTGACGGCATAAGTCTACTGGACCGAAAGGCAACGCTACAGAGCATCTTGAGGATAACGGCCTTGGTGATAAGGGTCGTCGAGAACACCAGGCGAGGGAGAAGGCAGGAGCAGCTGCAGCCAGTTACGCTGGTACCACTAGCGACAATCGCAGAACGAGAGCAAGCACTACTGGGTCAGGGTTACCCAACAAGAGCACTATATTCGAGAGCACAATCAAGTCACCAGGAAGAAGCAACTAGACAGTACCAGCAATATACTTACCGTCAGTCCTTTCATAGACACAGAGGGGATACTCAGAGTGGGCGGTCGCCTGAAGGATGCATTGCTTCCATATGATAGCAAGCCTCCTGTCATCTTACCCGCCAAGAGCAAACTGAGCGAGCTGATCCTTCGGGAGGCACACATCGTTACGAAGCATGGCGGAGTGCAGTTGTGTATGCAATACGTGCGGCAGAAGTTCTGGGTAACAACGCTCCGACGGGCGCTGAAATGCCACATAGGGAGGTGCATCGCCTGTTTTCGCCAGAAGAAAACAAAACGGTGCAACATTGTCGAAAATGGCTACATTGCCGTTTTCGTGTGCATGGTGACGAGAGCAATCCACCTTGAGCTTGTGAGCAACCAGACGTCGGAGGCGTTCTTGGCCGCATTCCAGCAATTCACTGGGCGACGTGGCGCTTGCTCCGTACTATGGAGCGACAACGCCACCACATTCGTTGGAGCAGACCGAGGACTCCGCAGAAGCGCGCGGGATTGGGGCCACCGCCTTCCGACCGAGATGTCTACAACAACATAAGGCATTCGCAGAATTACATGATCACGTACCAGCGAGCATTTTTTCTACCAACAGCAGCTGACCGATGGAAAATTCCATCGTTCGACTAGCGGTGGTTGCGACCGGCGACGAGAGCAGATGCAGCACCAGCGATGAACAACAACACGGGCTGAACAGCGGTAGTTGCGACCGACAACCAGCACACGGGAGCGAAGCCAACAACAATAACACTGGCTGGGTAGCGGTGGTTGCGACTGACGACCAGCACAGACGTTTTCATAGCAACAAACCAAATCGACGAGGGACATGGCACTTCGGTTGGCAGTCACTCGACTACGGATCCTCAGAGCGGAAACGTAAACGATACAGTCCACCTTGTAAACAAAATAAAGTAAAATAAAGTTCTTGCTATCGTAACACATAACGCATTTTCATTACATCTAAATAAACCAACTTAAAGAAAAATAATTATTTCCACAGTACAATACAAAACATTTTGGTCCTCCTGAGTAGCCGAATTACAAAGTGAATAAGTGGTTTTCAATCTCAGATCTCGTATCAAGTATCATGCTCATGTTTTAGGTGTTATGCTCCTTGTATGGTAGCCTAAGCGAGTTGATGCAATAATTTAAAACACAATTGTGCGCGAAGATTTCTCTATCGTATATAACGATACAAGTTGTAATGGACCGCTTGCGCGGGAACGTTGTTGTTGCTCACCCTTCGGCATGGAGCAGGTATGCACACCTAGCTATGCACTGACTAGCTCGCCCGATTGGGGGGAGTTGTGCTCGAACCAAAGAGGAACGTCCATCCATAATTAATTATGTGTGCATAACAAAACCAAATTAAAATAAACTATTGGATATCCCTCCTTCAGTTCCGGTAACTAAAGCATGGACCTGAAATTTGGAAGGTCCCTATCACACACTCTATTGCTTCTCAGCCAATGTGAAGTAAGATGTCGGTTACCTCAACAGGCTATTCCCAACCTACCATGATCACCTGGTTCTGATGCTCGGTGACCCCTATGGCTAGCTTACCTGAAGCTGATTCCGTTCACCTCACAACTACAAGATCAATAAAAAAAACTCTTTAATTTTCAATTGACATACTTAATTTTATTTAAATCAAAAATCTTTACTTAGGATTAGACGAGTCATGACCAGAAGGGCCTTAAATTTCGGGTATCTCGTACTTCAAGGTAGCACGGATCTACCACAATGTTAATGTAGCTTACATCGACCAACAAGAAATCTGCTTCCTGTGACGGCACTGGAGAAGGCCGCATATTTGGACTTGATTAGAAAGTATTATTTTGTTGTCACTGTTGTCTTTGGGGCTAACTAAGAATAGCTACCCGGGCTCTTGACGAAATAGCCGTTGGTAAAAAAAAGGAGTCTCGTTTATACCAGAGGAATTCACCGTTGCTTAGGGCGACAATCAGACGATCCAGTCACTTGATGAGGTGACCTGACCTAACCGCACTTGGGATTCGTGTCACTTCACTAGGATATGTGTGGCATCCAAAGTTCACTTATGAGATGACCCGGGCACTAACCACAATCGTCCCCCCTTTACAGGGATATTAATTAAAATCTTCAGGCACGTGTTCCCACAATTACACCGGGATTCAGAAAACGGGGCCAGGGAACAACAAAAAAAAAAGTCAACGGGTTACTAAATTTTCCCGAGTGTTGCACCGGATACAGATAAAGCGGCCAGAGAAAAAAACTCACTTGTCTACGGGTTTTAAAATTTTCCCGAGTGTTCGCTCCGGATCCAGATAACGTGGCCAGAGAAAAAAAAAACACTTTTCTACGTGTTTTATAATTTTCCCGAGTGTTCGCACCATCGAATAATTTTAACCACGGTAAATTTATTTAGCGGACAAGATTTGAAAAAATTATTAAATTCCCGACACCTTACTGTGGTGACAACCGAGCACGTGCGGGGCGGGAAGAATCATCCCCAGTTGCCGCGCAACAACTTCCGTGATTTAACACTTCCCTTCCAAAATCTGCAGTACGACTGCTTTCTTATTCCACAATTCCGATCATCACACCTCGCATCGACCCACGCCACGCTGTATGCGAATCGCCAACCGACTACTGTATGTACGGTAACGAGTCATGCCATCCACACGAATGCATGTAAATACCCTGTTCCGCTATACCCAAACGCTGACAAACAACTTGTGTTCGACGAAAAGTATAGTCGCGCTAAGTGGACTTAGTTCAAGTTAAATGCAATATTCCCTCAAGAAAACTCTTCGCGGTACTGATCGCCGCACACCATTATGCTTTTGCACAAACAACATATATTCATAACTATATGCATTCCCAAACGAGAAGGGTCTATTAAATTTGCTACACAGCGCATGTCCGTGGTGCTGCAACCGAGAAAACAGCAACTACCACTACCACGATCAACACTATGTTCATCGCCGATGTCATACTTGGTGCATTGGAGTGCCTGCAGACTGAGTCTATGGGCAACGCCCCCTCATGATAAATTTCTCTCTAGTGAGTGAGTTGTTGTTGTTGTCGACGGATGGTGGATGACTGGGTAAATGTAAATGTAAATCTTATAAGCAGTGTTAGGTGCACATCACAACACAAACTTTCTTGCTGATCCTGATTAGTAGGAAAGTTCTGAAGGCTATATGCAGAGATCGATATTATTCTCGGAGGTCCTTTGCATGGTAGGCACCTAGTGTTTTTTGCCCTGTAAATCTTCAAGGATGTAATAGCAAGAACCCTTTTTCTGCTGAATTCGTGCTTTTACGGAAGCGGGAGCGAGCTTAGCATTGAAGCCTTGCTGACAGTTACTTTGGGCGAAATTTCGCCGAAAAACTTCTTGGCCAACTCGGAAGCTTACGGGTATCGTTCTGGTGTTATAACGTTTGGCGTTTGTCTCATACGCATGCTTCATCAGGGTTTTAGCTATTGATCTTGTACTTGCTAACAGATCCTCCTTGCTATCGATACATCCGGTGCCTCTAATAAATCGAGGTTTCGGAGTAATAGATACATGGAACCATGTGTAACCATATGCTGCCCAAACAACATATGGTAAGGTGATTGCCCGATGAAGGTATGAACCGAATTCCGCAGGGCCGTCCTGATATGGCATAATTTTAGGTCCCAATCGCTCTGATCTTTCAGCGCGAATGTCCGCATTGCAGCAATCAGGGAGCGATTAACGCGCTCCGACGCATTTGATTGCGGGGAGTACATCGCCGTATACATATGCTTAATTCCATAATTACTTAATAAGCTATTGAACTCAGAGGACTTAAACTGGATACCATTATCTGAAAGTATGACTTCCGAAACACCAAAATCAGGAAAAATGTGAGCTTGCAGATAAACACACATGGGTTTGGTAATGAATCGTTTCAAGGGAAGAAGAAAATGAAACTTGGAGAAGTGATCTAGGATGATGAGCATCCTATGTTCCCTGATTTAGATCGCGGTAAGGGACCAATCAAGTCAACATACAACCGTTGAAACGGTCGCACCGAAATAGGTTGTTCGCCCATTGGAGGTCGAAGAGATTGATTCGGATGTTTCGTAATCTTGCATATTTCGCAGCATTGAATCATCTTCCGTACTTGCGTAACCATCCTGGGCCAGAAAAATTTTCTTTTAATATTTTCCACAGTTTTGCCCCATTCTTCCGTGAGCGGAAGTAATCGTTTCATGGGCGTGCCTAATAACATCGTCGGTAAGTTCTGCGGGAACCCAAAGCTTCCAGGCATGTCGTTCCTGCAATTCGTCCTCGGTAGGGAATTCAGTTCGTTTATAAACATACCTGTCAGCAACCTTTAGGTCTGGTAACTGCTGTTGGTTTTCAGTTATGTGTTTCTTTAGTTCACCGTACTCATCCGAATCGAATTCGGGTGAGTCGAGGTTAATCAAAGGGTCTACCATCTCTAGGGCGGCCAACTCATCTTCGTGTGCCCTCGAAAGAGCTTCTCAGACACCTTGCGATGCTTAATTTCGAAGTTGTAAGCCTACAGTTTCAACGCCCATCTCCCCAATCTACCACTCAGATCTTGCTGACTCATCAGCCATTTTAAGGACGCATGATCAGTGATCACCGTGAATTCTAGACCTTCAATGAACGGACGGAATTGTTTGATGCTAAGCACGGCGGCAAGGCATTCCTGCTCAGTTACACTATAGTTCTTCTGAGCCTTGTTTAACTTCTTTGACCAATAGGCCAATGGGACTTCGTTGTTGTCGGAGTCCAATTGTGCTAAGACGCCTCCGATACCGGTCTGGCTAGCTTCACAATTGATGATAAATGGTTTACAAAAATCTGGCATGTGCAGAACGGGTGACGTGGTTAACAATGTTTTCAGACTGTAATTGCTTGGTATTTTTAAGCAAGTCTGGGGCCCTACTCTCTATTTCGACTCGAAAGTTAAATCATTCGGAATCGAAACATTGGCACTCAGTTATTCGAAATTCGGAATTAAATTTCCGAATATCCATGGCTATTTTTTTTGTTCTCGCAAATCGGAATTTCGGCACTTGGCAACTCGATTCTTTATGTCAAACTCGTTCGATTTTCGGATTTTTTATTCGTTGGCTATTTTCTTTGCGGAAAAGTTGTGTGTTTTCATAAAATGTAAGTAATTTCTTCAATTTATCATTGATAACAAAAAAGGAATCAAGTTTTATGTTTAATTTATCATTTTCAGGGAGTCTTGCAAGAACGTGAGCACTAAACAAAGTCAATTTGAGATTTTAATCAATTTCATGTACGCGCATCCAGATTTGGCCAAGGGGTATCGGAAAACCTCTGATGCCAGGAAAACTTCGAGCAATCTTTGGAAGCGGGTAGCCACGGATCTAAACGCAGTGGGACCACCAATGCGAGAAGCTGTGGCTTGGAAAAAAGTAAGTAAATTAGTACGTATTACTAGTTGTTTGAGCCGGCTTGAATCGTGTTTAAATTACATTATTAATAAAAAATCTTCTATAGGTTTGGGCTGACCACAAAACCTACGTAAAAGGAAAACTACGCAAAAATAGGGAAAACATTTCCGGGACTGGCGGTGGTCCATCAAAACGCTGCATAATAACACCAATGGATGAGAAGGTAATTGATTTACTGGACATTGAAGTGGCGGTAGGTGGAGTCTCTGGTGCCAAGGAGTTTGGGACCATAACCCCCGAACAAGGCAAATCGCAGGAAACAATTCACTACACATATGTGAATAATTGTGACGAAATGGATGATGAAGTGGAGAACCTTTATAGTTCCATTATAGAAGAAGCAACTGAGCGAGCTGCACAGGAAAGTAATGAGGACAATACTCCTTCCTGGCGCTCTCGTACAAAGACACCAAAGGCAAAACAAAACCTACTTCAAAAACAGGTTGACAACCAAGAAGAATACCATAAAAATCATTGTCATATTTTAAGTGAGATTAATGGTAATCTGAAAAATATTGCGAGGTATAGGAGGAAACAATTCGAATTGGACGAAAAAAAATACAAACTTGCAAAACAAACATTCGGTTTTACAGTGAAAAATGAAATTGAAAAAAACAAACTTAACATCAAAAAAATTTAAATTAAGAAACAAATCTTAAGTATGCAAACTCTACAAGAAGACTGAAAACCAACTTACCGAAGGACCTATAATATCCTTCATGTGATGTAATTAGATTTAATGAACTAACCTATTAATTTTTATTTTGTTAAATGAAATATCTTATTTTTTATTTTGTTTGAAATATCTTGTGATCTTTTTTTTATGTTATTAAATTATTTTTTATCTGCTCCCTAATATTCTTTGCAATGTTTGAAAAGTGATTGCCTTCCGGAACGTCATGGTTATCAACAGTACAAGATAAAATATCGTTTTCGGTTTCACTTGGAATATTTGTTGGGGTCTCAACATTATGTCTTAAACATATATTATGCAGTGCACAACATACGTTTAAAATTTGAATTACTTTTTCTGGAGCATAATGGAGTTCCCTTGCCGCAAGGAGGCAACGAAATCGTCCTTTTAATATTCCTAATACACGTTCTATCGTTGACCTGGCTTTCGACAACTTTTCATTGAAACGGCACTCTAATGAGTTTTCATTTGCCATTCTAAAAGGTGTTAAAATCCACGGTTCAAGGGGATATCCAGAGTCACCTGAAATGAACGTAAATAAATGGTAATCAATCTTGTATACTTCTTTGGGAAACACTTACCAAGAATTCTTGATGATTTGTCGCCGGCTTCAAAATTGTTCATTAAAAACGTTCGCTCATTTGAATTCCTCCAAACATTTGAGTCATGGGATGCCCCTCCATAGCGTCCATTAACTGCTCTTATGCATAATTTATGGTCACATATCTAAATATTTAACATAGGATCATTTTTATTAAATAAAATCGATAATGATTTTTAGTTTTAAACTGACCACCATTGCATTTAAACTATGGTTTAACTTTCTATTGAAAAATAAATGCTCCTGTTTAGAGGGCCTAATCATTTGGATGTGAGTTCCGTCAACAACTCCAATAACTCCTGGTATCCCTGACTTTAAGAAAAAGTGTCGCTTTGCGTCTTTCTTTTCGTCATCCGTCATACGGAAGTTAATGTGTTTTGGACACAATATATTTTCAATAGCACAACAAATTTCTGCAATGTAACTTGACATTGTCTGCTGTGCTAGACCAATGTGTCGGCCTTGGCCAATTTGGTGCTGGTATCCGCCCTGACCAAGGAAATTAAGCGTTGCTGCTAATTTTATGACAATCGGTGTTGAAGTGGATCGTATTGGGATGGCAAGACTATCGCGTATGCTATTCAAAACATACATAAAAGCCTCCTTCGAAAGCCGATAGTTTTGAACAAAGCTATTGATAATAAATAATTAATTTCTTTATTATGAATTTTTAGATTCTTTACTTTGGAAGTTACTTTACCTTTTATCGCTAAGCTCCATTATATTGGATTTATCCCTTAAAATTCTCCTTTCGATTCGTTCTTCGTTATTGAACTCTTCATCCAACCACAGTGCTACTGAGTCCATTATAAGTGTTTTTTGTGGAAATTTGTTAGATCGATGGTCAATATTTAATTTAAGTTGCTTTTATAATCGATCCTGGGATTACTCCGAAAATTAAAGATTTTATTCGCCTCGTTATTTTCCAGGTCTTTATTCTTTTATCAAACAAAATGGAGAGAGCGAGTGACAGTTCCACTCGTTCCTCCTACATTATTTTTAGTGATGCCAAGTCTCTCTTACAATTTGGTTATTACAGTTCGGCCACTCTGACCATACAATCGACCACGATTGTGCTTAAAATATACGTAGTACTATATAATAGACCTAGTGTTGCCTTCCAGATATAAGCTAACCTGATCAACATTTTTACCGAACTCAGCCCATTTCTTTAATCTACTCGAATCTAAAATTCCATGATATGGTATCTGTGTCACTTGGAAACCCTCAATGTCTTCTACTAAGTAACGATCGTTTTCCCATTTTTTCTTTATAACATATGGGCCACGATATTTAGGTATTAATTTCTTATTAGTTCCAATGGAGGTATCTACATTCTTAATTACGACAAAATCACCGACTTCAAATTGTTTGGGTAGGGTATGATGTTCGTTGAAATAGTGCAGATTGTACAGCTGGGACTTCTTGATTGCTTCAGACGCTTCTCCGCGCATCTTAACTAAATCTATCCTATTGACATCTGTATACTTCTCATCCAAATACTCCGTCAGCTCGTCAACAATGCGCCCCCTTTGTTCAACGCCGAACAACAACTTGCTCGGGGAGACTCTGGTGCTTGTGTGATTAGTGCTATTTATGGCATATTCTACCTGAGTGAGTTTTTTCCGCCAGTCAGCATGCTCGGGGGACTCTGTCAACTTTGCTAACATTGCCTTCATATCGCGGTTAACCCGCTCAACTTGGCCATTCGACTGTGGAGATGCTACAGCAACTTTGACGTGTTCAATATTACGCTCTTTCGTAAAATTAACAAACTCATGAGAAGTAAAACATGTACCTCGGTCACTTATAATTCTACGCGGGCGACTATAATAGTCAAAATATCGCTCAAGAGAGTTGATTACCTCCCTTGTTCCGGGAGTATTTACGAGTATAGTTTGACAAACTTTGTAAAACCGTCTAAAGGGTGATTTTTTAAGAGGTTTAGAACTTTTTTTAAAAAAAAAACACAAAAAATTCGAAAAAATTAATGAAATATTTATTTGAATCGATAGTTTGAACCTTGCAATTTAATGTTTAAAGATAATTTCATGCAAATGTTGACCGCGGCTGCGTCTCAGGTAGCCCATCCGCTGAGTCCAATTTTGGCATACTCTTTCACACATATCGGCCGGTATCTCACGAATGAATGCATGGATGTTGGCTTCCAGTGCGTCAATCGAAGCGGGCTTGTCCCTATACACATTAGCCTTGGCATACCCCCACAAAAAATAATCTAATGGTGTCAAATCGCACGATCTAGGCGGCCAATTGACCGGCCCGAAACGTGAAATTAACTGTTCACCAAACTCGCCTCGCAATTGCGCCATTGTTTCGCGTGCTGTGTGGCATGTGGCACCGTCTTGTTGAAACCACATATCATGCAAGTCAAGAACTTCCATTTCGGGCAAAAAAAAGTTTGTTATCATCGCTCGGTAGCGTTCACCATTGACAGTAACGCTGCGATTCGCATCATCTTTGAAGAAATATGGCCCAATAATGCCGCCGGCCCATAAACCGCACCAAACAGTGGCTTTTTCGGGATGCATTGGTAGCTGTTGCAATGCTTCTGGCTGATCTTCACTCCAAATGCGGCAATTTTGCTTATTTACGTACCCATTCAACCAAAAATGAGCCTCATCGCTGAACACAATTTTTCGATAAAAAAGCGGATCCTCGGCCAGCTTTCCAAGAGCCCATTCACCAAAAATTCGGCGTTGTGGTAGGTCGGCTGGCTTTAGTTCTTGCACCAGCTGTATCTTAAAAGGCTTTACGCCCAAATCCTTCCGCAAAATTTTCCACGTAGTGCTGTAACAAAGGCCTAACTGCTGGGAACGGCGCCGAATCGACATTTCGCGGTCTTCTGTCACACTAGCTGATACGGCCGCAATATTTTCTTCACTACGCACAGTACGTAAACGTGTTGGTGGTTTAATGTCCAACAAAGTAAATTTGGTGCGAAATTTGGTCACAATCTTCCGAATAGACTGCTCAGAAGGTCGAGAATGCCGATCATAAAATGGAAGCAGCGCGCGATGAACATTTCGAACCGAGCACGAATTTTGATAGTAAAATTCAATAATTTGCAAGCGTTGTTCATTTGTAAGACGATCCATGGTTAAATTGCAAACCAAACTGAAGCTGTTTGACAGTGACACAAGGTACTAAACACACGTCAGCTGTCAAAACCAGTGTTGCCAAAACCAAACCAGCTAAAAATCACCCTTTATAACTACCAGAACGTATTTACTTCGCGAATTTATTGATGGTAGTGGACCGAAATGGTCGATATGTATCGTATCGAAAGGCTCTGCCCGCTTTGTTATATTGTACAAACACCGTTCGGTGTTTCTATGAGGTGTTGAGTTGTATATACACTTTAGGCAATTCCTAATAACTCGGTTCAACTTTTCCTTCACATTAGGAATCCAGTAATGTTTCAGAAGTTGATTAGCGCATTTGTCAATACCGACGTGACCATGTTTTTCATGTATCGACCGCATAACGTTTTCTTCGAGTTCCTTAGGAACATAAAGTTGGCGCCTATTCTGCTGCCCCACACGGAAAACTAAACCATCCTCCAAAACATACCCTGACAACTCACTCTCCTCTAATTGCTCTCTGATTGTCTTAACGTTTTCATCGCGCGATTGAGTAATCTGAATGTTTTTGTTCAACTCTTCAGTCGTCACTGCAGCGGCAACAGCGACACGGCTAAGCGCATCAACATGTGCCATTCGTTCGCCTTTCCGATGCTGTACTTGGTAGTTATAATTCTCAAAAGTCAGCGCCCACTTTGCTATCCTAGGATTCACATCTCTTTTTCGTAAGGTTTGAGAAAGGGCTTCACAATCAGTGACAATAACAAACGGCAAACGGTCGAGAAAAGTATTAAAGCGTTCCAGGGAATAAACTACCACTAACGTTTCTAACTCAAAACTAATTAGTCTGGATTCCGCGCTGGTCGTTTTCCTAGAAAAAAAAGCGACTGGGTGAAACTTATTATCATCTTGTTTTTGCATAAGGACCGCGCCAAAACCATGCAACTCAGTTTCTCGCTTAGGGTCATATATTGCCAACACTGGCGAACAGACCAACCTATCTCTCAGCTGTTCAAAGGCAGCAGTACACTCATCGGTCCAAACAAACTTAACATCCTTCTTTAATAAGTTCGTCAACGGTCTGGCTATACACGAAAACCCGGGGACAAAGCGCCGGAAATAAGAAAACAGGCCGTTGCATCTCTGGACTTCTTTCGCATTTCGGGGCATCGGATATGTTCGTATTGCCTCTAGATGATTATCATTAGGACGGATTCCCTTTTCATCTATATGGTAACCCAGGTAATCAACCCCGTTATACGCAAACTTACACTTCTTCATATTTAATTCTAAGCCGGCTGCCCGCAGTAATCGGAACACTTTACTAAGAACCTCAATGTGCGTTCGCATGTCTCTAGTTGCTATGGAGATATCATCGAGATATACAATGACTAACCCCTTATCGATCAACGGTTTTAAGGCTAAGTAGATATATCTCTGAAAAACAGCAGGTGCATTTTTGAGACCGAAGGGCATATAGACATATTCGAATTGTCCAAAAGGTGTGACGAAAGCAGTATATTTCACTGATTCTTCAGAAAGTTTGATGTGATGGAATCCGTCTTTCAAGTCCAAAGTGGTAAAAATGCCCTTATTGGCAAAATATTCTAAACAGTCCTCTATAAGTGGTAAAGGAAAATTATCTCGGATCGTATGCTTGTTAAGGGCACGATAATCCACACACATACGTACTTCGCCATTCTTCTTCCTTACTAGTACAAGGGCTGATGCGTAAGGCGAGTCGCTATGTCTAATAACACCCTTTTCCAAAAGTCTTTCAATCGTATTCTGAACTTCCGTTCGTTCATAATAAGAGAGCCGGCGGGGTGAGCAAAATATTGGCACGTCCTTTGTCAAACTTATCTTCATGGAATAATCTATTGGATTTAGTTCAGTGACGTGCCGTGGTGCTTTCAGAAGGGTGTTCACTATGTTTTTACAGTATCTATTAAGATAGTCTATTCTTAGTATTATTCCAGGACCACGACGAGGACGTGATAGACAACGATCCCATTTCTTAGTTTTTGTTATACTTTTTTTTTGTTTATTTTTATATAGGTTTTTTTTTTTTTTTTGGGTTTTCAGGTTTTTATTTTTTTTTTGTTTTTTTTTTTATATCATTTTGTATACAGGCATCTATGTATATACATCAGCAATATAGTATAAAAGTTATTTATTTGTACAACAGATCAATTCGACGAGATGTTTTTAAGAAAACTTGCAAAACTTCATCGTAAAATACATTTTTAGTTTTCATTTCTTTCAGAAATGATTTTTCGATGGAAATAATTGCGAGCTCCGATAATCTTTCCTCCAGCATTTTATTAATTGAATAGGATTTTATACGCTTTATAGCAGAAAACGAACGTTCGACAGAGCAACTCGTTATTGGGATTGTTATAATAAGCGAGCTTAATTTAACAATTTCCGAAAAAGTGTCTTTCAATTCTAAAGTATCAAGCATATTGGGTATATCCTTAACGGAAACATTTTTGAACGTCGAACATTTAAAAAATACACTAAGCTCATTTCTTAGCTTTATAAAATCAAAAAATGGGCCATAAGAAGATTTTAGACATTCAAATGCTTCTGTAGGAAATTGTTTTTCGTACTCGGAAAATTTTTTTGAGGAAAGCAAAGCCAAAAATTTGAATTGTTTTAAGGAGTTGAACCTTGTATCCATTTGTAAGGATAAAGTGTCGATAATTTCAAAATAAACCTGTCTGTATCTCCCTTTAAGATTTTCAAAACTTTCGCCTCGTTTTGGAACAGGACTTGATACATCTTTGGCAGCTTTAAAAACACTTTGAAACTGCGTTCTTAAATTTGCAATTTGTGTCTTAACAAGTTTAATTTGTTCACAGCAGAAATTTATGTCGAACGATTTTGTTTGCAAAATATTAAACAAAATATCTGTGTGTGTAAAAATATCATTAAACGTTTTGAGCATAAAAACTGTATTAAAAGTAGTTAAAAATTGAAGGAACCCTCTCGCTTGGATTGCGTCTGCGCCCCAAGTGTCCGGATCGTCAATCATCTCCTCAAATAATATAATTAAGTCTGGTAAATGTGTGTTAACCACATTCACAAGACGGGATGCATAATTCCACCTTGTTGGCGCAACTGTGGGAAGTCTTCTTTTTATTATTTGGTCCAAAAAAAATGTTCTTTTAGTAGACTGGGAGAAAAAAGCGGACAAACCAGACAAACTAAAAAAGAAAATTTTGACTTCCCGAAGAAAGTTTACTGCTTGCGATAAAACAAGGTTCAAGACATGCGCATTGCAATGTACGAAAATGGCATGTGGAAACTCAATTTTTACCTGAACTTGTGTTCCATTTAACTCTCCAGACATAACGGCTGCACCATCGTATGTCTGAGCTACAAGTTTTTCACCCCACATTCTAGATTTTATCAAATCTATTATTTTTTTTGAAATTGCACTAGCAGTTCTATCATCGCTTACATCCCAAAACTGATAAAATCTCTCTTTTACGACACCTTTTACATCAACATACCGAAAAACTACAGACAATTGCGACTTTTTTGTAATGTCCGTGGTTTCATCCAACATTATAGCTAAAAAAGGTGCACTATTAATCTCTTTTACAATGTTATCTTTAATAACACTTGATACTGCACTTATTAAGTCATTTTGAATATTGTTGGATGTTCCCTTAAAAACGGTAGCTGATTTTAAATGGTTTTCCAATTTTGTGTCATATTTGGATATAAGATGCAAAAGCTCAATATAGTTTCCCCTGCTTTCAGATTTTTCATTTTCATTGTTTCCCCTAAATGCTAGTTCTTGTGAACCCAAAAAGCACACAACATCTATCAGCCGCTCTAAAACTTGCCTATTTTCTGATACTTGTTCATTGTGTTGTGAAATTGATACCCTTTTTTGTTCGTCAAGAATCAAGTCTATGCGGGTGGTGCCGAACGTTTTCAGAGCTACGCAACAATTAATATGAGTTTGGGAAACTATGTGCTTATTGCAAGCAATTGTAAGGTGGTTCAGATCAGAGTAACCCGAAGTCCAAACCCCTCTCTCTTGCGATGTAAAAAGCAGGCAAGGCCAACAGAATAACTTGCTTACAGCAGAGCAACCGCACAGCCAAAGCCTGGATTCATAATTTGTTTCTTTAAAGTGCCTAGTAAATGATTTACTTTTTGCTGTTGTTTGGCAATTTAAATTTGGAAGAGGTGGTGTTGGCCTACCAGATTTTATGACATTAGATTTATCAGCTGACGATAGCTGCGAAAATGGTTTGGCAAGTAATTTCTCAATTACACAGTTGCAATTTAAAATGTCCGCATCCATGTTTGTGGCCATCGCTCTGGTTAATCGACCTTAACAGTCAGACGACCAGAATGGGAATGAATAATTCTATACGAACTACGAACCAAGCCGAACGTAATTATTCATATATAACTCATAAGAGAGAAAAACTAAAAATCCAGCTCGTGTTCGTGTTGTGTTGTGAAGGTTCTGTAAAGAATAGCGCACCAACCTCACTACCACAGCCACAGGCCACACAGGAGAACAAAATAATAGAAATTATTTGGAATGGGACTGTGGCTCTGGCTCACTGGCTGTTGGAGTTGGATTTGGATGATGGGTGAACTTCTGTGGTTGAATACAATACACAATAACACAATATGCCCACACGCACACGACACACTCACTCTACGCCTGGAGAGTGGAACGTAAATGAAAATGAAACCACAAGTGTGATATGTGAATTGCAACGGGGTGCGCTCGATGTAGGAGAACACCAAGTCAGGTAAATTTATAAAGGAGAAGGGTTTTTTATTTTTTATTTTGTCTTTTTTTTTGTATGTTATTCTGCCTGGGCACGGTGCTCTAACGCGAGTTGAACACCCCGATGGATGAGTTTCATTACCACCAAATTACTTTGGCTTGTAATTGGAATGGAATAACGATACAGATTTTTGGATTTCGGCTCGATATAATTTTTGTAACATATTGTGTAGGTTTTAACCACTTATTCTAAAATACTCATTAGGTAATATGCAAAATATTTCAAAGAACAAGAAATGAGTTTTTGATTAATGAACTTTACTGATTTAGTTCTACTTTGAGCTTCGAATAGTGTTCCTCAAAAGCAGACATTCGTTTATGTTCATTTCATAATTTACCCCATTACCAATCCCAACTGCACTTACTAATAAACCTAGATCAACAAAATTCCTCATTTCTTTATCGTCTTTAAGTTCTACTGATTCTAATTCTGATACATCATAAATGTGCGCAACACTAACATCCTCCGTTGGAGCTTTACAATCTTCGATTCTAATTTCATCTGTGGCTTTGTTATCGTTATTTTGTTTATTAGCTGAGTCGGTTTTATTATTAACATCTACTCGGTTTGTATTTTTTAACAAATTAAAGGACATAAGTGAACTGATCGTTTCTTTCGACAAATTAAATGTTTTATTTTGTACTTCATGTTTTCTCAATTTTAACAAAAGGCCACGGTTGTAAACTTTCTTCAAGCGGCATAAATAAAGATTAAATTTGTGTAAGGCATCCCGCCCGATAAGAAGGGGTACCACCGACTCGTCATCTGGAAGTACAATGAATTCATGAACTATTATTTTCTCTCGAAATCTAACTTTACATTTTATAGTGCCATACATACATAGAAACTTATTCCCCATCCCTCGATATAATGACTGCCTCTTCTTTTCAAATACGAATGGTACAATGGATCTTCTTATAAAACTAATTGGGCTACCGGTATCAAAGAGAGAAAATAACGACTTAGACTCAGTCCACTTATTCCATTGATTAATGAAGGCAACACTTACTGTTTGGAAGGGC
Organism: Cheilosia variabilis; assembly: GCA_951230905.1. Taxonomy (NCBI): domain Eukaryota; kingdom Metazoa; phylum Arthropoda; class Insecta; order Diptera; family Syrphidae; genus Cheilosia; species Cheilosia variabilis. The sequence continues at coordinate 84,825,217 of OX579676.1, forward strand.
TTTATCCTCTCAGCTAATTCATCAGCGCCAGACCAGGCTAATGCCTCGCCATCATCTTGGTCTTCGGTATATTCCTTTACAGCAGCAGTCACACGTTTCTTCTTCGGGCAGTTTTGATGGAAGTGTCCCACTTCGTGACAAGTAAAACAAGAGTTGATCGGACGCTTTGGCTTCGGGCACTGACTCTGATAGTGCCCGAACTGGGAGCAATTGAAACATCGCACTTGCCCGACATCGGCATTCGGCGCTTGAACGGCGACAGAAGCAGCATTTGACTTCTTTGGAGTTGCAGTAACGTATGCAGCGGAAACAGCAGCTCTAATCGGGGCACTCAGTCGGACACGTCTCTTCTCATAGCGGTCCAATGATAATTTCAGCTGTTTAAGAGAAGTCGCGCCCATCAATGTAGCAGCGTTACTGCTGCGGTCGTTTAAACGCTCAATGATGCATTCAATTACGTCAGCTTCTGGAATATTAGCGTGCGACGCAATTTCCTGCATTTCGATGACGTATCTCTTTACAGATTCCGTGGGTTTCAGTGTGCGTAGTTTTAACTGTACCTCGTTCATAGTTTGCACGCGGCCAAACTCCTCCATCAGGGCTTCCTTTAGTTCCTCATATGTATGTACGGAAATGGCTCGTAAGAACATTTTGGCAGTACCACTGAGTACACGCCGTATACTCACAAATTTATCACGATGGTTGCCGCCCAATACCGCGAAAGCATCCTCGATGTCATCGAACCACTTCCGAATATCGTAAGTATCGTCGCCACTAAAAGGGTGCACCATGGCTTCAAACGCAACAAAATCAAACTTATTGCCACCTGTGGCTCCCAATTCCTCCTTCAGCATTTGTAGTTCCTGTTGTTTGCGAAGCAATTTTATCTCGTGCTCCACCTTTGCTAATTCGGCATCGGTTTGAACCTCAGGTGTTCCTCTCTGCAGTACCTCGATTTCCGCACTTCGGTCGTCTTCTGGGCGTCGGTTGTTTTCTGGACATCGGCGTTCGTCTGGGCGTCGGTTGGCATCGTTTTCTCTGGTGATCATTAACTGGTCGTACATTGGACGCAATTCGGCCACGGTGGCATCTTCCGCGAACTGCACGTTGGCTTCAGTTAGCGCCTGAATTATTACTTGACGTTGAACGTAGGCCATTTAATAGGATTTCTATCTTTTTTGAGTCCAAATCCCACTTCTGAGTTATAATCGATCCTGGGATTACTCCGAAAATTAAAGATTTTATTCGCCTCGTTATTTTCCACGTCTTTATTCTTTTATCAAACAAAATGGAGAGAGCGAGTGACAGTTCCACTCGTTCCTCCTACATTATTTTTAGTGATGCCAAGTCTCTCTTACAATTTGGTTATTACACTTTACAGATGTTTTTTGACAATTCTCATTTAAGTATTGCGAGTCTCGAAAGAAAAATCCGAAAGTTGCAAATATGGATTTGGTAGCATTATTATTCGTTTCGAAAGTGCTACGTAGTGCCAATTCAAATTCGATTCGAAAAACACTTTCGAATGATTTTAACTTTCGAGTCGAAATACAGAGTAGGGCCCCTGTAAGAGGAGAACTTACTGAGGCGAAATTGGAATCAAACCTTCGGTACCAGCCTGCCATTCCGAGAAATCGGCGATGTTGCTTTACCGACGTTGGTACTGTATAATCCACAATGGATTGCATTTTTTCCGGTTTAGTGGTAATAATCCCATGGCTAATAACAAGTCCGAGATACTTCACTTCACGAAGGCAGAATCTACTTTTCTTTACGTTGATTGTAAGTCCAGTATTTTTTAGGTGTCTACCCACCTCCAATAGGAGTTGCACATGGCTGTCGAAATCTTCCGACATCACCAGCAGGTCGTCGAGGTACACAAATAACTTTTCGCGGAGCTCCCCCGGGATAACCTTATCCATTAACCTACACATAGTTTGCGGAGCGTTACAGAACCCGAACGGCATAACAGTATAATGAAACAATGGCCTGTTCGGCACTCTGAAGGCCGTCTTCTCACGTGAGTTCATCTCCAGCGGAATTTGCCAGAAGGCATTCTTCAAATCTAAACTGGAGATGAACTCAGCGCGAGGCAATCTGCTCAAAATACCTCGTATGTGAGGCAATGGGTATGCATCCTTTACGGTAACTGCATTGACTTTCCTTGAATCCAAGTAAAGCCGGACCTTCCCGGGTTTCCTTATTAGGACTACCGGTGAACTCCATGAACTCTGTGAATCAAGCGCCAGCATTCGATCAATCTCCTCGAACATGAGTTTCTCAATCACTGGTGGCACCGGGTAATGTCGTTGTTTAATCGCTTTGGCTTCACCGGTGCTTATTACGTGTTCTAGTAGCGAAGTCTTGCCAAGGCCGTTCTTCTCAAAGAAGGGAAAAAACAATTTAGCAGCTTCAAGCCGTTGCATCTGCTCAGGCGATGAATCATGTACGTCTGGAGGTACAACATTAGGATCGCCAATCCGAATTTCCGAAAGACTGTCTGGGCCTTAACCAAATTTCCGCCAAAATTCTATACCTAAGTATAGCTTTTGCGCTAGCGAGGGCACGAGATACAACTGGATGGAATCAGTTTTTCCTCGAAACGAAATCTCTACATTGGCATAACCCTCTACCATTTGTGCTTTTCCATCGGCGGTTGTGATGGTGGATCTAAATTTCTTTATCTGTAAGCTGTTGTTCAAAATCTCAGTGGCCAAGGATGAACCTGCACAGCTGACGCAAGCCCCACTGTCTAATAATCCGTCTACACGGTTTCCTAACAATTCTACTGCGGCATAGGGACGAACGTCATTGCTGCGGAAGTTAATTGCAGACAATAGAGATTAGCGGTTTGTCAAAATCGTTTTTCAAAAACGTCGCATACGCAAGGTAGAACGCCTGGGGTTGATCTTTGAAACAAATTCTGAATCGAAGATTCTTCTACGGGCATCTTGGTATTCAGACATGCGTATGTGGTATATGTTACAGTCACCATTCTCGCCCTAAGTCTGAAAAATGCAACGAAATTATAATTTTAATTCCAACCAAAACAATACTATACCTGCTTAAATCGAACATACCCTGTCCCTGTCACCGGTGATGTCCCGCGGGGAGATTCTGTGATGGAAATATAAAACAAAATAAGATAATAAGTATATCACAAAAACAAATTCATTTCACATTTCCACAGCTTTTGGTCTTTAATCCGGTATTCCCTCATTCGTCCATAGCCCACCGCATATAGCTACCTGAAATTATAAAGAAAAATATATAAAAAAATAAATATGACTAGCCCCTGCAAATCCATGCGTGTTGTTTCTCGTGGTGTTTTTTTTTTTTTTGTTTTGACAGCCTGATATGTCAAAATGAGTGCTGAACCGGTAGAGTTCAGGGATACATTGTAGATTGAACTCTTAGATGCATATTGGCAGAGTTCAGATGCAATGTTGATTGTGTGGGTTTAAAAATTCAAAGAGCAGGACGTTAAAAAAAAAAAAAATTTTGGATGACCGGTCCTAAATCGGAATTAGCCTTTTTGAAATAACCACTTTGTTGATGATCATCGGAAGCGCCAACTGACGTCAAGCAAGCCGTGAAAGTGGAAGTGCCTATGGTGTCCAGAAAAGACTCGTATCGTGTCACCAGCCATAAATTCGCCTTCCAGAAACGCAACCCCTATGACGTCACCAGGTTTTGTTATTTTAATTTTTTTTTGTTGCTTCAAGAGCGGTTATAATTTTCGGGGAATTACCTTAGTAATTGCTTTAGTTTTGAATGGCGTGAGCTAGGTTTTAATTTTTTTTTTGTGATTTTCATTGTTTATTATTACTAAGTATCTTTAGAGAACATTTCAAAGTTTCGGCAAACAATTCGATTTCCGTGGTCCGTTTTGTCTTCACTTTTTTTTGGTTTTAGCTTTTTTTTATTCTCCCCACCCTTCCCAAACTGAGCTCACTCTGGGTAGTAGATTAGTAGGGAATTAGGTAGTTTTGTGACCTTGACCTGCGGGAATCCGATTAAAGAGATTTTAATTATTTATTTTTACTTTAAACTCTTGTAAATTTATTTTATTGTGTAATTTTTATTTTGTTTTACCTTTTTATCTAGTTTGCCATTCTTAATAGAATTAATGGTAATTTCTAATGCTTAATATTAAATTTAAATTAAATAAATGGGCTTATCCACGCCCAAAATGAATGCCATAAGTTGTATTCAAGTGCACAGACGCTTGATGGGTTATTAAGTTTAAATTTCAGGGGGTGTGGAAGGGTATGTTGTCGTTTCGGTCAATGGTTTGATCAGGTGGAGTTGATCTAGTCGTCTTTGCGGAAATCCAAAATGGCCGCCGGATTTCCTTGCTTCCTATCCTACATTCTCTCCCAGCGCCCTCTACATTCCACTAATAGGCCAAATGGTGCCCAACGTTTAGTTCTTTGTCCTATGTTCGTCATAGTGTTTTGTCCACAGTTGTTCTTGTTCTTCAACATGCCATATTGAATTGCGACGGATTGCATTGATGATGACAACAACAACAATGGGCTTCTGTTTTTCTGTTCATTTTTTTTTTGTCTTTCTACTCTTTGCTTTTAAATTTGAATTTTACTTTCCTGTCCAAAATTTTAAATTTCTTTTCATATTTGTTTCGTCGTAGTTTCACGAGTACAGTCCCCTTGTTTGATGTCGTTTTAGTTATAACATGTAGCATTCACCTCGATTACCGTTGTCGTTTGTCGAAAACGACTTTTGTCGTTTCTTGAGTCGTTTTTCAATCCTCATTACCTAACACAGACGACCCGCCAAATTTGTAGCAGATTTGTAGACGACTAGAAAAAAAGACTGTTTATTCTTCATTTTGAAAACAAATGGTTGGGGAAATGACTTTATATCTTGAAAGATTTCAGTTGTCAAAATGTTTTACAGTTCAGATAGTGAGGAAGCGTTTAATAATTACTTTGTGCGACGCATTCCGGTAGTCATCAGTGCCTGTGTGTCTGTGTTGAGGATATAAGCAAGTTTAAGAATTCTTAAGGAAGGAGGATACCAACACGGTGCTGGAAATGATTTCAATTTAGGACTTGCTCAACCATCGGTAAGCAAATACTTTGCACAAACCATAGACGTCATTGAAGCGCATATATGTCGTCAATGGATATGTGCCACACCATGACCGAAGAAGAAATTGGGGAGTCCAAATTATTCTTCTTCTTTTTTGTGCAGGAGTAAGTCCAGTTTGAAGGTACAAGGAAGTGGATGGTGTTGGCAAGTTTGCGAGGAGATCGATGGCTGACGTTTCAGGGAAATCATCCCATTGTGAAGGGATTGGTGTGGAAACTTCCTGCAATGTCGATGGATAATTTTTGTAACAATCAAGCAATTGTGCCAAACAGATTATATAAAATACCCAATTTCGTGTTAAAATTAGTACCTGTTCTCGATTGCGGGAAGAAAAAGGCGCACGCTCAAACTGCTGAATTGTGGTTTATTTCTAAAAAGGGAAATCTTTTACAATGCGATGAAATACGTTAAAGTTACACTTACCGCGGTTTGCACCTCTTCCCTTGCCATCAATGACGTCCTAGCTTACTCGATGAAACTGCAACTTGTTCTGGAATTCGTCGTTATATGGCTGCCAGAACATGCCCAAGACCTTTTCAGCTTGCAAAAGCGTCCCTTCGTTAGCTTAGATTGTATATACTGCTGTGCTCCAGGGCGTTTTTGATCTTGACATGTTGAGCAGCACAAGGCGAACAGGCAGCTCCAAACGTCATCACTAGCATTTCGTAAACGTCGGGCGGCTTGGTGTCATCTCCGTCATGCCATAGGAACCGTTGAGCACATCTGTCCTCCTGGAGAACTCCAATCTGGTGGAACATCTCCTTGCTGTCCCCACACACGGCTACGGCATCTTCCCGGAAGTTGAAGAAAACAGACGGCAGTGGCTGGTACCCCTGAGGGCCCTTCAGCAAGTACGAGTTGAGTGACACTCCGTTTACCTCGGCGGCGGCATCAAAAACTAGTCGAAGCTTCTGAGGCTTGTTGGGATTAACTACCCCGAAATGAGGCAAATACCATGTCCTTGGTCCTGTGACGGCGGCTTCTGCTGGCTGCAGCTCGCGGGCATAGCATTTGTCCACATAACCTCGCATGATTGATTTGTAGGCGGCACCAAAGTCTTCATTTCTTTTCATTTTTCGTTCAACTCCAATGAAACGCTTCAGCGCCATGGAAAAACTGACTGGTAAGACGATATCGTCAGCTTTCCACAACAAGCCAACCTCGAATCGACCGTTGATTCTCTTCGTGGTTGAATCGAGAATGCTTCTGGCACGGATGTCTTCCTTGGATTCTACTGGGGGTAAAGCTCTAACACCAAAACTTTGCATTCGAAAATAGTCGTCCACCAGGTCATGTAGGACAGCATCAGCGGATTTGGTGTAGGTCAGGAGACACGCAGGTGCTCTCGTAGTTCCATCGCCAGACTCAAATGGCAATGATCGAGGACGATCATAAGTTTCGGAACGACATTGGAGTAAGACTGCATAGGACGTTCCTTCAGAAGGTTTGAAATGCTACTTAAGTCTGAGTCCTTGAGACTTTGAGTTGGCAGACTGAGATCCGAAACACCATACACGTGACGAAGTTGATATTTTTTGTTCATACCCACTCCACTCACCTGCAGGTCAACGACCAACGATGGCTCCTGTGCTTGTTTTCCAGCAACCCACTGCATAGTGAGCTGGCGCGAATCACCTTTAAGACCCATTTCCTTAATCAGCTCCACATTCAGAATCGAAATCGAAGATCCCTCATCAAATAGTGCATAGGTGTTGATGGCTTTATTCGGGCCATACAGCGTCACTGGCAAAACTCGAAATAAGAGCTTCTGCTCGTCGTTGGCAGTCCCTTTTCTAGCCAACACACTACCAGCGGAGGAACATTGAGGAATTTGTTGACTATCATCAGTTAATGGAGTAGGCTTAGGCATATCTTCATGGAGTAGCTTATTGTGTCTTCTCTTCCATCCATTTGTGGTACAAATACTCCTCACACGGAAGCTCCGAGTAGTATGCCCTTTCCTTAGGCACGCAAAACAAAGACCATATTGCTTGACAATCAACCAACGTTCATGCACACTTGCTCTTAAAAACTTTCTGCAATCGTTGACTTTGTGTGCCTCTTGACACAAGTGGCATCTTAGAGATCTCGATTCCTGGGCCTCCGTAGTTGTGTGCAACGCAGGTAAACGTCTCTTCATCTCCTTGTCTTGGTTGTCTTGAACGGAACAAACTAACATGGCTATGTCAGAGAGCCAATCGCTGAAGTTATTGATCGTTGGGTAGGGCTGAATTATTGTTGCGTATCTCGTCCACTCCATTCGCCTTATCATAGGCAAATTGCAAACCAACTCTTGAAGCAGTTATGATTTCGCAATGTGCTGCTGGCCATTGATAGATTGCCGGATGAATTAAAAGAGATTTGACGGTTTCCTTTGCTTCACCTTGAAGAGATTTTTGAAGCCTCTGGTTGTTCTCCAAGTTCGTATAGTTGAATGCTGCGTTTGTCTGTAGGAAAGTGTTGTAAAACATAGGCCAGTCATCTGGATTTAAAGAAAACGGAGGAAGATCTTGAACCTTACGTGGCATCGAGGTATATACATTGGATGCTGATAACTGGCTTGGAGCATTATTTGAGTTGGGCGGCTGTTGAGCTCGAGAACACTGCGGCAGTACGTACGAATGTGGCTACGGCGCGTTTGCAAATATAGCAGCGATGCGTATATACTGGATGTCATCTGCACGGGCGACATGGTTGCATACGTAGACGACGGTAACGACGCATGTATAGCTTTTTGCAGTGTATTTGTATACGAGGTTGGCGGCTGTTCATGCGGAGCTGCCTGCGGCGCATGTGACATTGATGACTCTACGTTGATGCCTGTCGACTGTACATTGATTGCTGGCAGATGAGCATTCGTAGATGACGGCGGTAGATAAGTGGCCGGCGGTTGAGCATGAATGACTGGCATCGGTGTATGCGTGGCTGGCGGCTGACAAAATGAGATTGGCAATTGTGCATGTGTTACTGTAAATCGCTATTCTTTAATTGGACTTGCCTTGAGCTGTCCTTCTGGAGCAATAATCTTCTCCTGTAAGGAGCGAACTAAAATTTGGTCCATCTGAGCAGCGGAAGTTCCTGGAGGGCCATCTGGACTACCAGAGACTTCCATCGGGTTGAGCGCAGCAGCAGTCGTACTGCCCACAGGAGTCCCACTAATGGCTGAAGAGATGGGTGCTGTGAATGTCATTTGTGCAGGCAATTTGCACACGGGAGTCTCCCTGGTGGCAGCCAAATTCGATACTGTGTACCCAGGAGTCTCATCTACGGCGGCTGGATGAATCGGTGCTGCGGCTGCAGCGGCGACAGTGCTTGCGCTACTTCTGACGGCGGAGGAAGTAGTTGGCACATTGGATTCTATTTCCATGCCGTGGTTGCGTGGACTACGACGAGGTGGTGTGCGACTCAGCATGTGCGCGTGAACGATGAAATCACGCGAAATAACGTTGTTCTCGATTGCGGGAAGAAAAAGGCGCACACTCAAACTGCTGAATTGATGGTGGTTTATTTCGCGGTTTGCACCTCTTCCCTTGACTTTCGAGAATAAAGTAAAGCGGAAATAAATGGCCGACCATGGGAAGAAGTGTCAAACCACGATCGAATAGGTAGTGCCAACTCGTCGTTGGCTATCGGGTACTAAATGGCGCTATTAGGTTAGTGGGTTCTCCACAGTACCTTTTGCCAACTGCTTCCGTCTCTTGTCAGAGGGCCATAGCCATAGCTATTTATAGTTGTGGAAATTTTATTAAAATTCCAAGAACGTTCAAAATCGACTTTATTTAAGCCCTTGTTGAATTTTTCGGCAGATGAACATTCTTCTCCATTAATGAAAAAATAACTTCGGATTGTTTTTTTGATTTTTTATTCTGAATTTTCTTTCCATTATTTTTTTTGTTCTCATTTGTTTTGGAAATGAAAACGACAAATTTTCCAGCAAAAACAAATGCCTTCATTTATGTGGGAAGTGGATCGGCGACCCAAAAGAAAAGGTCAAACTTTTTTCGGAACATCTGACAAATGTTTTTAAACCTTTTCCACCTAGCGTGGCAAACGAACGCCTTGAATTCCTTGATAGAATAGATGAAGACGTAATCACTTATGTTTCACTTAAAGAGATCAGAATTCATAGGCTATCTAATAGAAAATCACCAGGTTATGATCTCATAACTGCTCAAATCTTGAAGGAACTACCCTTCATAGCATTGGTAAAACTTAAGCTTTTAATAAATGCTTGCTTTAAACTAAGATATGTTCCCCATCACTGGAAGAAGCAGAAATTATAGTTATACCTAAACAAGGTAAACCTCTATCAGAAGTCGCCTCATACAGGCCAATCTCACTCTTACCAGTACTATCAAAAATCTTTGAGAAACTTCTTCTTAAAAGGCTGGATAGAATCATTGAGCAAAGAATGCTCATTCCCTCCCACCAGTTCGGGTTTAGAAATAAGCATTCGACAATGGAGCAAGTACATCGTATAACTAATATAATAGAAATATCACTAGAAGAGAAACAAGTTTGTTCTACATTATTCTTAGACGTTGCACAGGCTTTTGATAAAGTCTGGCATAAGGGCTTAGAGTATAAACTTCATAGGGATCTACCCAGACAAGACTATGAGATACTAAAATCTTATATTTCAATTAGATTCTTTAGAGTTCGCTATGGTTCAGCGTATTCTGAACTCAAAGAACTACAAGCAGGAGTTCCACAGGGAAGTGTTCTAGGACCAACCCTGTACTTACTGTATACCAGTGATATACCAAATACGACTGATACGATGATAGCTACATTCGCAGACGATACTGCTCTTCTATCGACTGATAGATGTGTGGCTAAAGCAACAGAAAAGCTGCAAAATGCAGTTAATAAGATATGTGATTGGGCGCAACGATGGCGAATTAAACTTAACGAGTCAAAGTCCACCCATATCAATTTTACTAATAAAAAAATAACGAATCTTCCCGTAGTTATTAATAACCAAATAGTTCCTTATTCAGACACAGCTAAGTACCTGGGTATGAATCTAAATGCTAAGCTCAAATGGAAGGAACATGTGAAAAAGAAAGTAGAAGAGCTAAATATTAGATATAGAAAACTTTATTGGTTGCTAGGACATAATTCGGAAATGTCCATTGAGAATAAAATTTTATTATATAACCAGATACTGAAGCCTGCTTAGACATATGGTATCCAATTATGGGGTTGTACAAGGTGGCGCAAAAGTAATCCTCCTATCAGAAAATGCTATAAATTTTGCGATTGGCCCCTAATGTCAGTTCTGTTTTGACATTTGTGTAGTAAACACATGCGAAATACACGTTAATAAACAATGTTACGCTACACTGCTCCAGAACGCGGAATATTGGCGACTATTTATTTGAGCAATAATCGGTCGGTGACTTTGGCACAACGTGAATTTCGTCGCAGATTTCCTGGCCGTCCAACGCCTACTGGTGAAACACTGCGACGTTTAGCCGCTCGCCTCGAAGAGACTGGCACAACACGAGATGCTGCCAGGCGTGGCAGACCCCGGAGTATGTATGGTGTGCTGTTTTCGCTGGAGGAGTCATCGGACCTTTTTTCTTCGAAGACGTCGCGGGCCAAACGGTTACTGTGAATGGTGAGCGCCACAGAGCAATGATCAACGAGTTCTTTTTGCCGCAACTTGATGAATTGGGATTGGAAAACATGTGGTTCCAACAGGACGGTGCAACGGCACACACTGCACGTGCCACAACCGATATGCTGAAGGATGCATTTCCCGGGCGCCTAATCTCCCGTTTTGGCGATTTGCACTGGCCAGCAAGATCGCCTGATTTGACCGCTCCAGACTTCTTTTTGTGGGGTTTTTTGAAGTCGCGGGTTTATGTCAACAAGACTCAGACTCTTGCAGCTCTTAAAGACAATATCCGTCAAGAATGTGAGGACCTATCGCCGGAAGTTTTGGCCAAAGTGATGGAAAATGCCATAAAAAGGGCTCAAATGACAATCAACTGTGGCGGCGGTCATTTACATGGCATCATATTCTCGACTTGATGTAAAAAAAAATTAAAAGACCAAATAAAAATAATCCACAAGAAGAATCAAAGTTTTTCATTTTTTTTTTTAATTACAGCCAAAAAACATCGGAAGGTTATTTTTGCGCCACCTTGTACAAAGAAAACAAATGAAAAAATAATACAAACATTCCAAAACAAAGTCCTTCGGGGAATAGTAAATGTCCATGGTATATTAGAACTACCTACCTGTCGGAGGCGAAATTGCAAACGACAAAAAAGGTCGTTTTGCAGGGAATTAATCGTGTCGCTTTAACTTAGGTGCGACGACTACAAAACTAGTACAAAAAGGCATTTGACATTTTCATCCGACCTTTGTCGTGTAAAAACGACAAGCGTAATACAGATTTGGAAGAGTCGTGTATTTTTGAGTCGGAAACGACAACGGTAATCGAGGTGACTGTCTCGTCTTTCATAAATTTAGCTCTCTCTCTTTTATGTTTATATTGTATTGTATTGGACCATCCCATGTCTTCCAACAATTGTCCATTTGGCATGTTTGGAATTGCGGGGATGTGAAGATATACAGTTTGTGCGTCCTAGTCTATATATGTTTAAACTTTTAACACACTGAGGGATCAACAACAACACCGTCCGGCCGCTGTCTTTTATCTCAGTTATTGTCATCGTTTATACCAGAAAGCCCCTTAATACCGCCGAAGATCAATACCCGAAGCACCCCTAGTATGATATATCCACACCCCAATTCAATCCAAATACAACCATATTTTCGTTTATTGTATCGTTTATTTCAGTACAACAATACTTAAACATTTTATTCATAGTTTACTATAGTAGACTATTTCTTCTGCTATTAACATAATTTCATTTAAAGCAAAATTCCATTAATAATCTTAGCTATAGATATTTAGAACCCTTTTTCTTAGATTATTTAAATACTAGATAAAACCTTAACTACACTTACCTACTTGGCAAATCTTTTTTTGTTTATTTTGGTCATCCTTTTTGTTGTCTTTTGTCTTTGTTAGTTTTGAAATGAGTTCATCTGAAAGAGATAGGAAAAAGGAGAAACAAAAGAAAAGAATAAGTAGTAGTTTTGATGAAAACAAAATACTCACTCGTACCGCTACTGCACAAAAAATCAAACAAATTCCGGTACAATGCCGAAAGTTCAGCACAGTCCTCCTGCTGATTCCACTGTACAAACAGCGTCAGTACGGCAGTTCGCTTTCCCTCCTCCAGCTCTCGTGTCATCTGATCAAAGTACCTCTTCATAATCTCTCTCTGGTCCGTCTTTTAGTAGCCTGAGTCAAATGGGTGTAGCTAGAATTGAAGCTCAGCGTCATAGCCTCGAAACTATAGTCGACCAGAGAGAATCAGAAAACAATTTGAATAATAATCAAGTAGACGATGATCAAGATAGTGATAAAGGAACTTACCTTGTGTCACCAGCTTTGAAATCCGCTATAAATCTAGCAGTGGCTAACGCGTTCGCCGCATGTCATACTTCTCTCAGAAATGAGATTTCGGCTAATCTGAAAATTGAAATGAAAAATAGTATATCAAATTTAAGAAGATTGCGCCGGCAGCAATGCCAGCCAATATTCAAAGATCGGGTTCAGAAACCACAGCCAGAACATGCACACTTAATTTAACAGATTAATGCGGAATCCAGACCCTTCGTTCCAGCGGTTTCTCAAAATCCTAGGACATATCATCGACAGATTAACCAACAATATCATGTAAACTCCCAAAATTTCACTCCACTGTACGATCCCAGTGCAAATCCACAATTAAACGCACGAGGTCCGATCAAAATTGATAAATGGGGTGTATGTTTCGACGGGAAACAAGAAGCGCTAACAGTGGAAGATTTCATTTTTCGGCTGGAAACTCTCCAACGCCAATATGAGTGTTCGTGGTCTGAGATTTTGCGAGATTTTCGTCTGCTACTCTCAGGTCCAGCCTACGAATGGTATTGGTAATTTCAGAGAACGAATTGCCGCGCTGAGTGGCCAATACTTCGGGAGTCATTGATCCGTCAGTTCCGTAATACAAAATCGGACTTTGAGATTATCCGTGATAAAATGGATCATAGGCAAAGTCTGGGATTCGTCGTACTAACTGGCATGCACGATTGGCGGGATATGTTTCGACAGTGCCACGCGCCTTACGTACTAAACCACACCCCTGTACTCGTCTACAGCAACTCGTCCGAAATTGTTCGGAATCCGCTTATTGTTCTTATTGCGCAGAGCCTGTATGCTGACGAGAGCTTCCTCATTGTTTCCTTCGTTGTAAGAGCCCCCGCCCAGACCGGTGCAGCGTAAAGAAGTATTGAGCTGACAACTCTGGATAACAGAATCCTTCTGGCATATCCAGGGCCACCGATGTTTGGCATAATCCGGGAAAGATCTCTTTCTTGCTGGCGTACTGGACGTGCGTTTTAAAGCTTAACCTGTTGTCGAGCATTACTCCTAGGTACATTAATGACTCCTTTGACCTAGTAGTTTGGTTCCCAATACGAAAATTCGCATATTCCACAGTCTTTCGGCTGGTTATCAAGACAGCCTCGGTCTTGTGGTCAGCTAGTTCCAGCCCTGCAGTCTCTAGCCAGTTCTTGATTCTGGCGACTGCTTCATCCGTGGCGGACTATATCTCGTGGATATTTTGAGTCTGAGAACTCCGTCATACATTATGTTCCACAGGAGAGTTCCAAGAACCGAGCCTTGTGGTACACCAGCGGTAACGTTATAGTACTTAACTGCCTCGTCAGTAAGGTACCTTAACTTCCTATCGGTAAGGTAGTTTCCAACTATTTTCAGCAGGTAGTGCGGCGTTTCCATTCTGGCCAGGGATCAACTAATGCATGACCAGTTAGCCGAATTGAAGGCATTTTTAACGTCAAGCGTCACAACAGCGCAATATTTCTTTGTTCCCCTCTCCATCTTTTCCCCAGTATTGCATCAGCCGCTGTATCTACTAGCGCCTTTATGGCATCGATGGTAGAACGCGATTTTCCAAATCCATACTGGTCCTCTGACAAAGCTCCATTATCCTCTGGTACCTCGAGCAGTCTGCCGTATATGATCCGTTCTGGGATTTTTTTTTCCCATTGTATCTAGTACACATATTGGCCGGTATGAGGATGGTTCCTCTGGTGGCTTTTTTCCTTTTGGCAGCAAAACCAGATGCTGTAGTTTCCATGCCTTAGGAAATACACCCTCCTCAAGACACCTTTGCATAGTTGCAATAAAAAGCTCCGGTCTTTTGCGAACGGCCGCTTTAACCGCAACATTCGGGTTCCATCGGGTCCGGGTGCTTTGTTATCGCCTATCTTCCTGCATGCTTCGTACAGTTCCTTCGGCGTGATTGCAGAGATGCGTTCCGAACTTGTGTCTTTTGTGGTGATGATCAAATTGGGCGGCCTATGTGGGAATAGGTGCTCAACTATTGTCTTTAGCATTGTCGAGCAGGATATTTGTGGGGACCTACTGCCTTTAAGTTTCTTCATCACCATCCTATATGCCATACCCCAGGGATCTAGGTCTGCTCCATCGCAGAGTTGTTTAAAGCAACCTTCCTTGCTCTCTTTGATGGCCTTCTCGAGATCTCGTCTTGCTAACCGGAAGATAGATAGCCGTTCCTGAAACTCTGGCCTTCCCCTGGATCGCTGGGATCTGCGTCTAGCCTGGAGGCATGCTGCTCTGAGCCCTTTGACTTCGTCTTTCCACCAGTAACATGTTCCGCCTCTTTTACTGGCTGCTCTTCTAGGCATTGCTGCATCGCACGCTTTGGTAATTGTTTGTGTCAATTGCCGTGACAGCGTCTCCGCTGCTCCGCTGCTGAATGTAAGGTCAGTATTCATAATTTCCTCAAACGCGTCTTTGTCAAAGTAGGAGTCTTTCCACTTTGGCCCTGTTAGTTTTGGGAGCTGCTTGGGCTTGTATTTGTCCAAGGTGAATATGATCGCCTGGTGATCGCTGTGCGTATAGTCTTCGCTTACGCGCCATTTTGTTTTGCGCAGGAGTGAGTTACTCATAAAAGTGATATCTATGATAGACCCCTTGCCTGCTTTCCGAAATGTGTTTTTTACACCGTTGATCGCCAAACTTATTATTATTATTATTATTCTTTATTCTCTGTAACATATAAATACTTGACAATCTTACGTCACTTACTTATTTATAGAAAAAAAAAGGAGAATAGGTAGTGACATTTTTTATTCTGCTTTATAAGCAATAAATAGTGTTAAATGACACTTCAAAATGAAAATTTATACAATATTATATAACTATTGTGGGGTGACAACATTCATATTCTTTTTTTACAAATTACAATACTTAGTCTTTTTTCCCTTTCTTTTTCTTCTTTTTTTTTTTTTTTTTTTTTCTCTTTTTTTTTATCAATAAAGTATGCAAATTACAAAGGTAGTATCTATGCTATATAGGAGAGTAAAACTTCAACTTCATCATGATCAAAATCTAGGAGCCATGATTTTAGTTCAATTAAAAACGTGAGCTGAGATCTAATAAGCCTTATATTTATTAAGAGGAAGACGATTATGGAATTTACAAGATACAACCGGGTAGGAATTTCTGTAGTGAGTGGTGCGAAAAGCTGCAACTACAACATTGTGACATGTAGCGCTGCGTAAGTTTCTAGCACCAAATATTGGACTCTGCATATAGCCACCTCATTTGAAAAATATTTTCGAGACTCTATAATAAAATAAATGGCGCACTGGTAATATTTTAAGTGACCTAAACAAAGCCATAGAATGGGCAAAACGACGGGCATCAATGCTTATTATTCTTATGACGCACTTCTGCAGTACGAGAAGTGGTTTTATATCTGTTATGTAAGCAACCTCCCAACAACTTATTCCATATTGCAATTTCGAATGAAAGATCCCATAATAAACTGTTTTAAGAGTTCTGTCAGAACAAAACTTTCGGAGGCGATAAAAACACCGAATGGAACATCGTAAGTATTGCTTTAAAAGTGAAATGTGTTGTGCCCAACTCATCTTTTGATCAATTGTCGTACCAAGGTACTTAAAATGTTTAACAACTTCAATTTGAAAGCAATTTGAGTTGCATGAGGCATCTTTATTAAATGTTACGCCAGATATTGAAGAACAAGTGCAATCAATTAATTTAAAGCGTGGACAATCAAAGCAATGGAAATTAACATCAACGTTCGGGTGCTCTGACGAACCCAATCTAAAGAACATTAATCTTGTTTTGTTGCTTACAATAAGCTTATGCGAAGCAAACCACAAACGCAACAAATTAATATCGTGGTTTAGTTCAGCCCCAGATTTAAAGAGCTCGTTGACCCATATGCAATGCCAAGATCATCTGCAAAAGCTGTGACTCTACCCGCAAAAGGCAGGGAAAACAGGGAATTGATAAATACTAGGAATAGAATGGGACCCAAAACAGAACCTTGGGGTACACCTGATCCTAATACTTGAGTGTTGCTAAGAAACTGACCTATTTTCACTCTCTGTTTGAGGTCTTTTAAATACGTTGCAAACCAGTT
This sequence comes from Cheilosia variabilis, assembly GCA_951230905.1. Classification (NCBI taxonomy): domain Eukaryota; kingdom Metazoa; phylum Arthropoda; class Insecta; order Diptera; family Syrphidae; genus Cheilosia; species Cheilosia variabilis. The sequence goes on from OX579676.1 coordinate 84,841,899, forward strand.
ATAAATAAAGCCACGAAATCCTGCATTGTACAATTTTTCCAACAGAATGTCGTGAACAACCATATCAAAAGCTTTCGTAATATCAACAAATAATCCAGCACAAAATTTATTTGTGTCCAAAGCTTTGTTTATGAAAGAGCAAAAAAGCCCAAACTGTTCTGGACTAAAAAATTGTATTCTCTGCAGATGCGAACACATTCGTTTCTTTACAGCTTTTTCAAAAACTTTTGAAATTGATGAAAGCAGGGAAATTGGTCTGTAGTTGTTCTTTTCCTTTCGATTTCCTTTTTTAAAAAGTGGTAGCACGTCAGCGCATTTCAGATGTTCAGGAAAAACTCCACTGAAAATGCTTAAGTTAAATAGATAACCTAAAATATCAACTAAATTAGGAGCAATCTTTTTTAACGTTGCGTTACTGATGCCATCGTTCCCACATGATTTTGAGTTATTTAAAGAGTAGATGATACGCAAGACCTCCAACCCAGTAACGTCCTCAAAAAAGAAACTGTTCGCATTCGTTGTATTAAGTGCCCATCTTGAACTTATACATCGGTTGCAAAGTGACCTATAGTTTGGTTGGTAGGAGATGCTCCCCACTGAAGCGAAAAATTCATTGAGCTCATTAGCTACTGCTGACGGCTCAACAATATCGGTATCTTTTCCATTTAGCACAATGGGGGTAAACTGATAAGAGGGGCTACTATTAGTTATGCTGTTTATAATACTCCACTCCTTTTTTGGATTTCCTTGTGCATCCCGAAATTTAGAACGGTAATAGTTGTCGCGGCAAGTGGAGATTTCCTTATTAATGTTCTTACTCATTTTTTTAAAGCGTTTTTTTAAATTGGAGTTAAGTGGATGTCGATAGCACAGTTTGCGCATTTTGTTTTTTATTTTTATCCTGTTAAAAATAGAAGTGTTATCCAGGGTTTTAATCTTGTTTCCGATTTATTTCTTACAGCAGTGAAACTAGAGGTATTTACATGGCTTTGGAGAATTTTTAAAATCGAGTCATAGGCCTTAGAAGCATTTTCCTCCGCATACACTGTATCCCAACATTCAAAACGCAGATAATTATTAAGTAGGTTATACTTTACGGTTTTAACATTATATGAAGAATGTTTATTAGTACGCTTTATACCAGAAAAGCTTTTAAATAAAATACCTGTCATACAATGATCAGTTATTTCCAAGTCTAAGTTGATACCCACACAATGACATAAAGGAATTTTCGTTAAACGACCAAAAACATGATCAATACACTTGCCTGAGACTGGTCTTGTAGTTTCGTTTACAAAGGATGTAAAACCATGCCCAGCTGTTAGTGAAAGATAGTTTTCAGCATAGACAAACCATACTGAGACCCCCAACTCACAATCCTCTTGCCGCTGACCCCATCAGTTTTTTTTCAAATTCGCCATTTTGTTTTCTCATCGGTGTTATGTCAAAAATAGAATCCGTGTGACATGCAAAAACATACAAAAAATGCAAAAATAAATGCTGCCAACCTCGGCAACCGTGGGGAAATGTGAAAGAGTTCGGGAATTCCACATTTTTTCATTACTGAATGCCATTGGTTAGTTATTATAAATTGTTAAAAGGCGAATAATTTGATTTGGTTGGTTAGTAAAACTATCTAAAGTTGATGTTCTATATACTAGAAACATATTAGGACAAACATGGCTGTGTATTTTCCGCTTTTGGATATCATTAACTTCGATTTCGTGTGTAAATTTTTCTTAAATAATGAAGAAAATTTGCTCAAAATGTTTTCATTTTCCCTCAACCAATCTACATTGTTAATTTTTCATGAACATTTTAAGCAAATGTGCACTTATTCCCAAAAAAAAATATTATCCACATGTAACGAACAATTTCAAATTTAACGGATAAAACTCTATGAACTCTGCCAGCAACTTTGCCCACAGCGGAAGTGTCTCATATCTGCTGGGAGTGTGTTGGTGAGCCGGAATTTTTGAAGTTTCGTGACATTTGTCAATACGATTTTCTATGTAACAATACTAGCGCACCAGATGTGTACACTCCATAAAAAATATAGCTTGTAGGCTAAGTAACGGGAAATCGGCCGGAGTTGGTGGTCTCAGTATTGTCTCTGGTTTTCAGACGCAGTGCCAGAAGTCAAAATGTCCATGTTGAAGTCACCTAATATAACAATGTTACTCCCTTTCACGTTAAGCAAGAAAATTGAAAATTCATTCAGAAAACACTGTGGGGTGATGGCGTGTAATCTATACACGCAAATAAAATGAAGCTGTACATTATGAACACTTATCGTAGTTGTTATAAGATCTGCGCTTTCCATGCTAAGTCGCTCCACCTTAAAATCTTCGCCTATTCACGCACAAAAACTCCTACGCCACCTGCTGGATATACTTCGTTTGTGTTTGAATAGAATTTGTAACCTGGAATAGTACAATCGTCAACCTCGCAAGAAAAAAATCCATATTTCGGATACAAAAATTAAGTCAGGCAAATAAACAAAAGTTTCTAGATTGCAAATCAGGCGGTCAAAGTTCTGTCTCATACTACGGATATTTTGATGCACAACGTATAAAGGTTTATTCTCATTTGTCCCTACACGAAAAATGTTATCACAGCTGCTTTTAATTGTTTTAGTGGTTGGGTAGTTGCTATTTAGATCGAGATTATTATTTATGTTTCTTAAAATACTTAAAATTTGATTAAAAGTAAAAGCAAGACAAATTAATCTTGCAATTTCATTAAATCATCGAACGAACTTATAGCAACAACCCTACCTTTATCAAACTTACGCAAGAGTACTTGAGAATTTTGAAACCATACATATTTAAAGTTTTTAGCTATTTTAACTTTTTTCGCCTCCATAAGGAGAGCACGATTAAACTTAGTTAAACAATCATTTATATAGAGTTTACCCATTTTCCCTTCTACAATTAATGCAGCATTCAGTTTCTTTGTTGCGGTCCTCTTTGCCTTCATAATTTTTTGTTTAACAGCTTGTGATGATAATTGAACGCACAAAATGTCATTAAATTCGTTTTTGTTGGATCGCACGATGCCAGTGGAACTTGTCTTAGACGAATTATTATTCTTGCGCACTCGTTTTACATAGCATTTTATTAATTCGGTGGGTTCAACAGAGATATTTAACGTCTCAGAAAAAATCTTCTACAAACATTCGCTGGCATTATTGTTGTTTACGTCTGGCACGCCAACAATCTCAATTGAATTCTCCAATAATTTTTGTTCTCTCCAATTCAGCCGACTTTCAAGAGACGATATTTTTGATTTCAGCAGTGTATTTTCCTCTCTGAGCTCCTGCACTATGCCAAGAAAATCAGTGTTGATTTTTTTCAAAAGAATAATCTCTTCGTAAAGCAGATCCAACGTTATTGCACTGCGATGAGGAAGAGCATAGTCATCATCTGTTTCCGCGGTAAAACCCTCTTGCTGTTCATCGGTTTCGCTAGTTATTTCATGCACACTCAAAGTTTTATGCGATTTTTGTTGTGTATGCATAGAATCGAGCTTTGATGTTTGTACATTTACCGCTGCTGTTTTTTTCTTTTTCAGAGCTGGTTTAGTTGGTTTAGATGACGACGCGCTTTTTGATGGTGGTTCAGCATGTTGTTGTTGTAGAGATGCGCTTCTGGATGGTTGTTGACGTAGAGGTCTAGATGACGATGCGCCATTGGATGGTGCTTCTGCAAGTTGTTGTTGGGCAGATGCGCTTGTGGGTGAAAGCACTGAATGTTGTTGTTGTAGTGATTTCCGACGCAGAGCAGTACACCTATCACAACGATATTTAATATCACTAGCACTCATGTAGTCTAGGTCCATTAAATTTATATTGACGCACTCGCAATGAAAAATAGACCTACAGTCTGCACAACTGATTTTAGAGGCACAGGTGTGCTCTATTTTATGATTGCATACCAAGCAGTACATTTCAGCGGAAGAGAAAAATATTTAGTAAATAGAACTAGCGTGTTTAACCCACAACAGCTAGAACTACTTAGTTCTAGTACTGCGAATGCTTCCAGGAGAGCTCGTCCCCTTGCGTCCGTGATCCTGCTGCCCCATTCTGTAGCCCATGCATTGAAATCGCCAGCAATAATAATTGGGTGTTTTCCTCTCGCGTCAGTTACAATGTCGTCCAGCAGTTTCAGATAATCCCTAATGTTAGACTAGGGGGAGCGTAGCAACTATAGAAGTGCATGCCGTTTATCCTAGCGGTTACGAAGTATTCCGCTGGCCCACCGACTTTTTGCATGGCGTGGTTTCCACAGGTCCATAACGCTGTCTTCTTTGAGATGTCGTCTATCCAGCTACAACCATCCAAAGACTTGTAGGGTTCACTAATAAGGGCAATATCTACTTTTTGTTCCCTTGTCATCTGCGTCAGCAAGTCATGCGCGGCCGCACAGTGGTTAAGGTTTATCTGGACGACCTTCATCATATTTTGTTCGTCAAGGCATTCTTGAATACTGAGCATGGACCGCTACCAGCCACGTGTCCAGCGTTTTCAGGTTTGTCCTCTTTACACTAGAAACATAGAGGTTTTTTTGCACAAGCCTTGGCAATCTGACCTTCTTCCCCACATCTTCTACACTGCTTGGATCGGTCATGTTCGCCCTTGCAGTGACGCACCGTGTGCTCGAATTTCGGACACCTAAAGCATTTAGTTAGCACTAAACGCACTCGTATGCGGCAGTTAACCCACCCAATCTTAATTCTGACCGACTTAAGCGTTTTGTTTGCGCTGTCTACTGGCAACCCAATCGTAGCGACTTGCGTGCCTCCGTAGGCCTTCCTTAAGTTCAGGACGTCTGCTTCTCATACCCCTTTCAGCTGGAACTGCAATTTGATGTCCTCGCAGATATCGCTCTTGGTGGTGACCTCGTCGATGTCCTTAATTTCTATTAAAGGGTGATTTTTTAAGAGGTTTAGAACTTTTTTTAACGAAAAAACACAAAAAATTCGAAAAAATAAATGAAATATTTATTTGAATCGATAGTTTGAACCTTGCAATTTAATGTTTAAAGATAATTTCATGCAAATGTTGACCGCGGCTGCGTCTCAGGTAGCCCATCCGCTGAGTCCAATTTTGGCATACTCTTTCACACATATCGGCCGGTATCTCACGAATGAATGCATGGATGTTGGCTTCCAGTGCGTCAATCGAAGCGGGCTTGTCCCTATACACATTAGCCTTGGCATACCCCCACAAAAAATAATCTAATGGTGTCAAATCGCACGATCTAGGCGGCCAATTGACCGGCCCGAAACGTGAAATTAACTGTTCACCAAACTCGCCTCGCAATTGCGCCATTGTTTCGCGTGCTGTGTGGCATGTGGCACCGTCTTGTTGAAACCACATATCATGCAAGTCAAGAATTTCCATTTCGGGCAAACAAAAGTTTGTTATCATCGCTCGGTAGCGTTCACCATTGACAGTAACGCTGCGATTCGCATCATCTTTGAAGAAATATGGCCCAATAATGCCGCCGGCCCATAAACCGCACCAAACAGTGGCTTTTTCGGGATGCATTGGTAGCTGTTGCAATGCTTCTGGCTGATCTTCACTCCAAATGCGGCAATTTTGCTTATTTACGTACCCATTCAACCAAAAATGAGCCTCATCGCTGAACACAATTTTTCGATAAAAAAGCGAAAAAGAACATTTCGAACCGAGCACGAATTTTGATAGTAAAATTCAATAATTTGCAAGCGTTGTTCATTTGTAAGACGATCCATGGTTAAATTGCAAACCAAACTGAAGCTGTTTGACAGTGACACAAGGTACTAAACACACGTCAGCTGTCAAAACCGGTGTTGCCAAAACCAAACCAGCTAAAAAATCACCCTTTATATATCTGTGTGTTAGCGTTCAGACATCCGCGTTAGCGCCGAGAGTTTCCCCGAGTATCCCCTTGAACTGTTCGGTTTTCTCACCTTGGTTCTTTAGTTCGAACAGGAGATCACCTTTTTGGGTTCGTCTTATTCTTGTTACCGACTCCCTCCAGTTGCCGAGCTTGGGATCGGCCTTAACCTTGCATAATATCTCCGCATAGGATAGCTCTCCCTTGGCTGCTACCACTATTGCATCAGGTCGTGTATTCCCCTTGATGGCTGATTCCTTCTTGGATTCCGTCTTTTTTTTGTTAACGACTCTTGACCATTCGTTTTTATCGTTACTTACGGTCTGTCCGGCATTCGCGGCCTTGTCAGCCTTAAGAGGCTTGTCATTAGCACCTTTTTCGACTTTGCCGTTATTTTTGCTGTCCGCTTTACTCCGGGTTACCCTGTTCCCAACGACTGATGGTGGCTTCTGCCGGCGTTTTGAGCTTGGTGTTTCGCCGTTGGATTCCGGTCTCCTTTTTGAATCCACAACTACCGCTTTTAGCCATGGCGATGTTTGTGAGCCATTGTTTTTCCTTATGACTTCCTTCGCCATGTCGTCGTGCATCTCAATTGCCGAGAGCTCGTAGAGGGCCTTAATCCTTTCAATGGCTTCTCTCATTGGTTGGTGGATGGAGCGCCTCTTACCATCCTCTAACATTTCCGCCAGAGTTTTAACTTGTTCTCCCAGTTTGTGGAAGACTGACGGCTGGGTGGTTTGTTGCGGTTCCGAAGCCACACGCTTTGGGGGAGCCATACCTTCATCCATATACATCTGGGGCGTGGACGCTTTACTAATGGATGATATCTGTAAAGTCGAACTTCTCTGGAAGGGGTTCACACAGTACTTTAACTGGTTTGTTGTCATCATTTCTATTGGGTCCCCACTCAAAGCCGTTATCAATATTCGGATCTGTAGTCACCGTATGATCCCATGGTTATCTATGCAAACAGTGAGGCCATGCGATGGTTGACACAGGCCCTAATGGGGTTTTGTGCCAGAGCCGGATCGGTGCTAACCAGGAATGTTACATCTGGACCTACACCACCAACTTAATGGCGACGAAAATATTGAGCGTTCGTTGAGGACTGCCAAGGTTTTAACGGGACGGGGGCTTGCAGCATTAGCCTGAAAGCCATTTCAACAGAATTTCACTCCTGTTTGCTCAGGTAACAGAATACTACAAGCGTCAGCCCTCAAAGCTATTGTTCAAATTCCATTTCCAGTATGCCGTAATTAAGACCTTACTGGACTCAGTCTTAATGGCAAAAAATACATACATACGGATGTCAATGTTAAGCGAACCGGTAAAAGTTGTTAGAATAGACACGGCTGTTCCGCCGAGGGCAGATACCTTTGTGTCTCGCCGATTAAATATTGGTGTATCCCTACGGTGTGACGGGTACATCTGGATCTCGCCATTTAATTTTCTGTATCCATCGTAGCCATCCATTCAGATGGATGGGGGGCACTTTATTGAAGACGGCACCTATACGTCTTGTCACAGAAAGTTCATAGGGGTTTCTGTGGGCCTTTAAGCCACGCCCTCCTTTTCTGCCACTCTTGGTCGGGGACTGCTTATTGATTATTCGCAGCTAACCTACATATCTGCAGGCCGATCACCATCCGCCACCTGTGTGACCCCACAGTAGCCTGAGCTCGGCCCTCCCATCCGTGATTTTTACCGGCCCATCTGCCAAACTCCGAAACATTAGTCAAGACTACTTCACGGAGCCTATAGCATGATGTGGTGGTATCTCACCGGGCGACAAGCGGATGGGTCCCTGTCTACCACCTGCTAGGCCCCTGACATTTATTTCGGAAGATCCGCTGGGGTCGATGCCCCTGACACCAGCGAAGTTTCTGCAAATGTGCCCATCCAGTAAGAGCCAAAATCAGGTAGCGGCATTCGATAGTTCGGGTCTAAGAGAATTCATGACATCGCATGAAATACTTTTCAAAGATGGCAGTAAAATGGCGAATCGAGTATATGCAGCAACTCAGGTTATGACAGGAGATGTATTTAGTTCTTTTGTATGACAGCACAAAACCACGAGTACACTGGAAAATGGTGATGGTGGAGCAAACATTCGAAGGCCGAGACGGTGCGGAGACCAGTGCAGCTCCTATATCACTTCGAGCTAGCGAGGCCTCCCGGGGCCGCAGGATGTTGAAAAATCAGTTTATCACTTTGCGATCTTAAATTCGAATTCTAGATCTATTTAAGTATTAAGTACCGTCATTTAAAAATTATATAAATTCCCTTTTGCAGTGACAATAAGTCAGACATTCTTTTGCTTTAAACAAACGTTGTTCAATTTGTAACTTACTTAAAATAAACCATTTCTTGACCGGAACAGTTTTCTTTACAATGTGTTAGAAACATATTAATTATATCGGTGGTGAACTCATCAATTTTCCACCATTTTCCGGGTGAATTCACGAACTCAATTGCTAGTATAGAAATGAGAATATGTGCGTGACTTCATGAATTTTTCGGGAAAACATTGTAGGCAGCCGCCTTTCCACTGCAAATATATATAACTCTGTATTCCATTATCTTTGGTACCTACTTTAACCATAGACTAACCAAACTAGACAGCCAACTGAGAGCAGAAACGGTACATTTACCTACAAGCTACTACTACATTAGATTGCATAAGTATTCGTGCCTGTAGAAATCAAAGGAGCGCCATTGCTTCCGCACGCATGCTTATACAATCTGCTGCTGGGACTTCATGTCCATCGTGCTGCCATCCTTATGGTGGGATCATTGACTTATTATATTTATATGGACTGCTAGTGAAATGTCACTTCCATACAATCTCTGCCCAGAAAATGACGCCAACATAACTAGCGCTCGTGATAATAAGTGAAATAAAATGACAACCATCTTGGATTTCTCCATAGAATGCTAGAGCCACCTATTGGGCGTGAGTGGATTTGCCAAGTGAAACGGTTGAAATTCAAATTGTTTACAATAGATGTCATATCGAAATTGTGCCAGTTTAAATAATTAATTATAGATGGAACCAACAAAATTTTAATAAAAAATCGGTTTTCATTGTCAAATAAATTGCACAATTTTCGTATATTTATTGCGAACTAGTTTTTTATGTTGTTTTTCATTAATAATTTTAGAAATATGATGTCAAAACACCTTAGCGTATATTTCACATTTCTGATCAATAAATACTTATGATTGTCAAGAATATCACATTCAAGTACATGAGAATTTAATTCATCATATAAATTGCTTACATCTATATTTCTTTAAGTACTTATAATTATCAGGCTATAAATCATATTGCACCCTAATTTATTTTGTAATTCATACAAAGACACAGTTTTCTGGGCAGTTTTACAAATTTTGATTGTGTCCTTTTGTGGGTTTCTCAGGAAACCTTTAGATGTATATTAATAAAATTAGATTTTTCTGTTCTACAAGAAATAAGAAAAATTGTCGGCACTGAACCGGGAAACAATTGCATTACAAAGACAATTTTTTTGTAGCAATTTGCTTCGAAATGTTTGGAGCAAATTCGTGTCAATATACTGCGCATTAAGACAACGCCAATCCTTGTTAAATACATTTTTTTTACGCAATCTAAATAAAACAAAATGAGTTTTCTGCGTCATCTTACCTATGGAAACAGATTTGTCCCTTTTCAGAGAAACTTGAATCATATTTCAAATTGCAACCAATTATACAACACTTCATTTTTTAATTTTAAGTCTTTATTCAATTAATCGCAATAACACAGTGAGTTTCCAATTTATTCTATATTATTAATATGTTGGAACCAACGCGAAATTGTCTACTAGCAGTCCATATAAAGTCAATGTGTGGGATATCAAGTGTGGCGACTGTGTTCGACATATTTTGTGCCCATTAGTTACACGGCGTTCACATCACAGTTAAATCTAATATCGATTTGAATTTTTAGATTTTGATCTGAGATTTCAAAAATATTTTTTTTCACTTGCACTGGAAAGCCATTCCAATTGGTTTTTACACATTTATAATAACTCATTTCGAAATAATATAATAAAAAAAATCGTTTCCATACTCGAAAAATGAATAATTCAGTTAAAAAAGCAATCCTTTCAACGATGAACAATTCGTTACCGGCAGCTGCGTGTCATACACATTGGTATTAGTAAAAGTATGTGTGAAATCTGAGAAAAAAATCGAGATTTCTCAAAAGAGTGTCAGATCAAAAAGATATTGATTTTTTGGCAAAACAAACATGAAAAGCAATTTCGATAAAAAAAAAATTATTTTTTCTTAAAAAAATGTATCATTTTGAAGCTGTTTTTGTTTATTTTAAAGAGAATACACTTTTTTTTTGTATGTCGTGGCGAAACATATCTTTTAGTTTTAGCATAAATTATAATCCAATTAGAATGTATAATGAACAATAACATATCGAGTATGCATTTGTTTACTTCTTAAAATTAATTCGATTATTTATATTTTATTTGCTTACACTATTGCTGTCAAATTTGTATGTATTTGGCTCTATCTGGTAAAATCGTATTATATTTATTGGAAATACTCGGAACTTTTTGTATCCCAAAAGCACAAATAGTACACTTGTTTTTGTCAATTAATTATCTATATTGTCTTTTAGGTCTTGTTAGGAGTTTAATCACTTTTTTTTGCTTTCCGATATTAATACTTTTTTTTTTTAATATGAACAACATTTGCATTTTTACTGTTCCTAAGTGTTATTAAACTACCGAATTTTCAATCATATTTTGATTTTGTACAAATATGGATTATTTAATAAACGAATTTGGAAACATTCACCAAGCCTAATAGAAATTTATTCAGTGTTCATGAAAATTTTCTAATATTCACTTATGCCCTAGTGGAAGCTGGGTTTAACTTGCATGTTGCTTACTCATTTTTTTAACAACCCCCACGGATCTCATTTATGAGCCTGCATGAATTTTGCTGTCGAAATAGAATTCATACAAATAAAACTAAAAAAACAACTGAAATGTGATTGGATGAACAGTTTTTAGTGCCGAATATGGATAGAGAACTTTTTTATATTTATTGTTATAAATCCATTTACCAATTGTTTGTTATTGAAATAGTGCCACCCGGCGGCCATTAATTCACAGCAAGGAAAAAAAGAGCGCGTCAGAGAGGGCTGTCATTCAAAATTTGCGAGGAAAATTGGGTGGGTGCACGGGAAGTTGGCTGTCTAGTTTGGTTAGTCTATGACTTTAACAGAAGAGTTTACTATCTGCGAAATTTTTAGTATATATTATTCTGTTTTGTTTTGATTATAATTTTGTCGCAGAACAAGTTGGTATAATTAAGAATCGAGTTAAGTTTAAACCCCTGAATAATACCTGAGAACTTCATCGTTAAATTGATATATCAGCTACTAAAATGGATGACAATAAACTGACTGAAATTGGTATGTAAAAATAAAGGCGTTAGTAAAACATTGGCTTCGTGCTTTGATTGCTGTAGGATTAAATAACTTATTTATCAAGGAATGATAGTTTTCCAAAGTTATAGTTTTTAAGTTATGGGCGATGTGCCCATCACTATCCGACAAATCTAGTTTTAATAGTTAATTGTATGTACATACCTTGTCCAAGATCCAGGACACTGACTGCCCGTGACCATCGAATAACTTTGTACATATATATAACATTTTACCTCGGATTGCTAAACATTTTGGTGCCTCCTGTGAGGAAATTGTTTGCATGTGTTTATATTGTCGGTGGTTAACGGTATTAGTTTTCTGGTGCGTTCTGGCAGCATTCTATCCTCTCGTTGCTGCGTTAGTGAAATTGTGTTATGGCTGAGCTGAATTTACGCACAGCTGCCGGTAATGGTATTCGTCGGCTCATGACCGGCTAATGGAAGCCGACCTCAAAGGGTATGACTCGACGCAGTTGGAAACGGAGCTTCGCGCCCTATCGTCACTGTTCGGGAGGTTTTCCCTACACCAGGATGCACTGGTCTCGGCAGCATCTCCGGCAGAGCTCGCAGAACACGAAACTTTAGGACAGTAATTCGAGACACAGTACTATGCGGTTTATACGGTGCTGCAGCGCCAGCTGAAGTACCTAGCCAACCCCCCACCCACCGAATCCGACACACGAGTTCTCCAGACAAACCGTTTGGATATGAAGCTAGACCCGATGCCAGTTCCCTCGTTCGATGGGAAAATCCATAGCTGGCTGGCATTCAAGGAAACATTCGAGACGATGGTGCACAACGGCGATTACCCAGACGTGTACAAATTAGGCAAATTACGACAAACTGTGGACGGGCAAAGGGTGCCACTGATCGGCCAGATGTATGCCGGTGGATACGAGGCTTCCTATTATCAAAGCGCTGAAGGAGCGCTTTGATAATAGGAAGCAGCTGACTGAGGCGCACGCAGCTCGGTTCATAAGCATCAAGCCCGCCACGGAGATGGGTCGTTCCACGAGTCGGGTCGAACAACCCGTCCGGTCACAGCATCGCCAATCAGGGCGCGCTCAACAGCCATTGAGATCCAATGTGAGTACAGCAGTTGATGGAAGGTGTGTTCATTGCCAGGAACAACATCGCACCACCATGTGCCCAGCTCTGCTTGAGATGGGAGTAGAACAGCGTTTTGTAGCACTAATGAATTCCACAACCCGGTTCTCAAGGTCGAGAACCACAAAGACAGCTGATCACTTCAACAGCACCACAGCAGATGGCGATGGGCTCTCCAGCATTCAAATTGACTCAGTTACCCGGTGATATCGTGCCTCAGCCATCAGGATCGGACCGTACTGCTCGCCACAGCCACTGGTTGGGCATGCGGTGATACAACACAGCGATTGGCTCGCATCCTTTGCGATCCTGGATCGCAGGTAAGCTATATCACCGAACATTTCGCTAACCTCTTATTGTTGCACAGGGATCGGTTCGAGGTAGCTGTAGAAGGGATTGGTGCGTTGGCACACACGAAGACTCGAGGTAGTGCGATGCTCACGCTTCGGTCTAGATGGACGGATTTCACCCTCACTTTTATGGTGCTAATCATCGCGTCCATTACATCAACCACCCCAGCAATGTGGATTGATGATAAGCTATGGAGACACTTGGATGGTCTACAACTGGCAGACTCGCAGTTTGGGACACCTGGCAAGATCGAGATGCTTCTGGGAGCTGACGTGTGGGGACTCGTTGTTTTGGGTGAGGTTCGACATGGGAATCATCACGAGCCCCATTCGCAGCGCACGAAACTTGGCTGGGTATTCTTTGCCCCAGCTGCGACGGCTTCACCTGGGAGGCTGCTGCAATCACTTGGAGCTCATCTTGCTGATGAGGACACACGTTTAGAGGAGCTAGTCCGCAAGTTTTGGACGCTCGAGGAGGTCCGAGAGGATGGTGATGCCGAGGATGAGTGCAATCATCACTTCTCGTCGACGCACTTTCGTACATTGGATGGGCGTTACGTCGTGCAGATACCGTTCCGCCATGACGCCCCAGCACTGGGTGATTCGTACGGGAATGCTTTCAAGCAATTCTACAGTTTGGAGCGGCGGTTGGCCAAGAATCCACCGCTGCAGGAGAAGTATGTTGCCTTTTTGCGCGAGTATGCAGCGCTGGGCCATATGGAGCGTGTTGATCAACATGGCGATGTAGCGAATACCACATCATGCGGTCACAAGTAAGTTCCGCGTGGTATTCAATGAATCAGCCCGGATCACTACTGGTGTCTCACTGAATGACATCCGCATTCTCTGGCGAGAATCCTCGACAGCGGAGCTTGCAGTTTTCAGTCTGACAACCGTCACGTATGGTATGGCGTCGAGCCCATACAATTCCGTGCGGGCACTTCATCAATGTGCCCACGATAACTATGGCAGTGTGAAGGATGAGGATCAGGCCAATGCGGCCCAAGCGACTATATTGACGTCATTCTATGTGGATGATCTGCTGACGAGCTGCAACATGGGTACGGAAGCGGTGACCCTAGCGACCAATATCGGCTCCATACTACCACTGGTCGGACTCGAGTATCGTACTATGCTGGTTGACGAAGGAACCAGCCACTCTCAGGCCTAACGTGTCGAATCGGGTATGGCAGATCCAGGAGCTGAAGTCACCGGACAGATGGCATCACATTCGATCGGCGCAGAATCCGGCGGATTGTGCAAGCCGCGGTATCAGCGCAGAAGAACTTCTGAATCATCCCCTATGGTGGCAGGCCCCAGATTGGTTGACATCAGAGATCACCCTCCCCAGACATGAAGACCCGCTGAGCACAGAGGACCTTGCTCACTTGGAGAAGGAGGCAAGGACGACGGTCAGGGCAGGCGTGACCACAGTAAGGCCTGTGCTGACCACGCGAGTGATGGATCGAAGGACTATTCCCCTCACGGAACGGTTCAGTTCGCTGCAGCGCCTAGTACACACTGTAGTGTATTTGTTCCGTTGGAGACACAAACACCTCCGACAGAGTAGTGTGGTCGGACCGGACGAGGCCACTATGGCATTGAATACCCTCATCCGTATGGAGCAGGCTGCGGAGTTTAGTGATGAGATAAATCAAATCCGCAGTGGTGGGATTCACCTCTCAAGTTCTAGCCGGTTGCTCTCAACTAACCCCTTTCTGGATGAGAAGGGGATCCTACGAGTGGCAGGCCGACTGGTGAATGCTGAAGTTACACACGATCGCAAATTTCCGATCATATTGCCGTGGTGCCCTAGTTTGGTTACTGATCCGTCAAGCCCATGACAGGACGATGCATTGAGGGGTCCAATTGATGCTGCAGACCCTTCGCCATCGCTTTTGGATTCTACATGGACGACAGGCTGTCAAGACTTACCTCCACAACTGCGTTGTTTGTCGACGACATCGCGGAGCCATCCTGAGACAACAGATGGCGCCGTTACCCAGCCAGCGGGTCAATGCTGCGCGGCCTTTTCTCTCTTCTGGAGTTGACTACTGTGGTCCTACTTGTTGAGGACTGGTAGTCAATGGTCACGTACGACCATGAAGACGTATCTAGCAATTTTCATCTGTATGGCGACCAAAGCTGTGCACCTCGAGGTGGTTGAGGACTTGTCGGCACACTCGTTTCTGGATGCCTTAGCACGGTTCATTAGTGGAAGGGGCCCATGTCCAGACCTCTTCAGCGACAATGGGACGGCCTTTGTGGGAGCCAACCGCATTCTTCAGGAGGACTTGACGGCTTGGCACAGTGAGCAGAATCAGCAGACGTTGGCGCAGGGGGGTACCCGATGGCACTTTATCACCCCCAACCTCCTCATCAAGGTGGTCTGTGGGAGGCGGCGGTGAAGTCCGCCAAGCATCACTTATATCGTCTGGTTGGTACTCAGAGTCTATGGTACCACCAGATGCACACACTAGCAACACGCATTGAGGCGTGTCTAAATTCACGCCCACTGCTCCCACTACATGACGCTGCGGAGGATAAGTTTGCGCTGACACCCGGAGATTTCCTCATCGGCGCCCCCCTTCTCGTGATTACCGAGCCAGAGGTCGGAGACCTTCCAATCGCGTCAAACAGCGGCAGTGGATACGCCAGCTTCATCAGGAGTTCTGGGTTCGGTGGTCCGAAGAATATTTAGATACATGCAGTAAATGGGGCCGAAGGCAGGCCAACATCCAGGTGGGAGACATTTTCATCGTCCGCCAGGAACATCTACCCCCTACGCATTGGCGCTTGGGGCGCGTGGTGGAGCTTCACCCAGGCAGAGATGGTCTGACCCGCAACGTGACCCTCCGCACATCTCAAGGACTGCTCAGCCGGACAGTACAGAAACTGTGCCGCCCCTTAGACATGGACCATTTCGAACCAGACAGTTCGACCGGGCAGGATGTCCAAGATCCAGGTCACTGACTGCCCGTGACCATCGCGTAATTATGTATCCATATCTTTATGCCACTACAGTCGCCGACGCGGCACATTATTTGTTTGTTTTTCTTCTTTCTCAGATTACGCCCTCGCTGGTTCGCATATGTCTCGACGATTCATGTTATCGGAGACACAGTGCCTGGGTGCATTCCATTTGATCCGATTGGAATGTGCTCAGATCACACTTTTGTTATTTTACTTGTATAAATACCCACGGCACCGTAGTGTTATCTATGTTTTGATTTCGCTATGGTGCAGTGGCAGATCGTTTTGGTTCTTGTTGGTTGTTCGTGTGGCGCGGGTATCCTATACTCGTGGGTAGCAAAGGCATGAGGTTGGTATACTTTTCTGACGCAGCTGAACGTGTGGTCGCTGTTCTGAGCCGTATGCGACTTGACGAGTGAACGTTCTGGATGACAGTTGGGGAGTTCTTCGTCTATCAGCGTGCGGGTCGATTGTGGTGGCAGCCAGGATGTTCTTTTCATAAACTAAGTTAACCAGAAAAATAAAATATTATAACGTGTTTGAAACTGTGGCCTTTTCTTTTTATTGGTTCCTTTGATTGCTAAACATTTTACCTCGGATTGCTAAACATACCTATTAATCATATTTAGAAAATATTCATATAAACATATTACATACTACATGTTAATCGAAGTATCTCAATTTTGATCGAACCTTTTAAAAATGATTTATTTGAAAAAATACGGAAAGTGTCGTGGTGGTCTACCAAAAAATAAAGACTATAGAATCATTCACGTTCGTTTCGTCGACTGGCGACGTTTAAAGGGCCCAACCCATATAATCCGTCGCATCCGTTGCGTCGACGGATCCGTCAATATATGACGTATTCGACGGAAAGAGCAGTCCCATAAAATGCTTCGCATACGGTGATATCCAGTGTTTTAAGTACTCTGTCCTCTTATCTCCCACGAAACGTAATTTTTTCTCTATTCACCGTATTCAAATTCCCTCTTCAATAATTACCTTGATAGGTACATTTTTGCGAAAAAATCGTACTTTTAAAAGTAAAATTTATATTTTACGAATTTACATTAAATTACCTTTGGTATAAAAATGTCAGTTTGTTAATTATATTATGATTACCTTTTTGTACCAGAAAATCTTGCTACAATGCGATTTACAAGCTCTTATTTATGTACATTCAGTGTCTTTATAATCATGGTGAAATGTAAATACCAATTCGATGAAATTTCACAAAAAATGTATAGTTTGAATGTTTTCTGCAGCGTTTTACTTTTCCCCATGGAAGGTTTTTCGGACATCGAAATTCCCACAAAAAGGAAGAAATCCCACCATATAAGAGTACTGGCGACAGCCAATGACAGTTTCTCTCATGCTCTCAATATTTCCACCAATGAAAGTGCTCCCTCTCTCGCTGTGAGAACTGTCAACTGCATGCAACTGGTTCAGCTTCCATAAGGTGCTGCGTATCAGAGATGAATGAATAAAAGAGATATCTTTCGTACGTTTATCTCCCCAAAATCCATTTGCTTACATTGTTATATTTGTAATTTCAATCCTTGTCTGTGAACACATGTGAGCTACAAAAAAAAATCTACTAATGACAGACCACCAATCAAAATTCAGAACGTCCGGCAGAATGTCATAAAACAGCATAATTTTGTATTCACCATATGGTGAATCTGTCTGTTCGTTAGATATACGATTATTCGGTTACCTCCAGAAGTATTAGAATTTATAAGTGAAATTATTAATTGACTATTAAATTTATGCACGGATGAATTTTTATATTTAAATGAGTGGTTGGTGTACTGGGGTTCAAATTATAAGAACTTTAAAAAGGAACATTACTAAAGCATTATGTGCTATCTATCGGATAAATTGCTATATCTACTTGTATCGCAATTATCTATTCTTGTTTTTTAAATCAAAAAAAGTTATAATTTAATTGTACGTGCAGTACTAAAATGTAGGAAAAAAAAGTATTTATGTTTTGAAATAATATACATATTATAAACAATAAAAAAAATTCATGCCGAATTATTGTAGATAGCCTTGATATATTAGTACGTGACTAAAATGTTGGATTTTGCAGTTTATATGCCAATTGATTGGTAAATTGTAAATAATTTTAATTTATACAGCCTGCTTGTGTTCAACTTAACAAGAAAATTTTTTTCATTACTCTCTTAATAAAAATGGAATTTGAATTGTTATTCGTAACTATACTAACCATGCTTGATAAAAGACAGTGTCAAAGTGTTAGAAACATATTAATTATATATTCACTGCAAGCAAGTTAAGTGTCAACCGTCAAAATTCAAATTTTCCTAGTGAACATGCCCAAACCAGTTTCCCAAGATATTTGAAAATTTTATGAATTTCGGTGGTGCATTCACCAATTTTCCGCCATCTTCCAGGTGAATTCACGAACTCACTTAATATGCTAGTATAGAAATGAGAATGTATGCGCGGCTTCATGAATTTTTCGGGAAAACACTTGTACACAGCCGCCTTTCCATATGGATTTATCCATAGAATGCTAGAGCCACCTATTGGGCGTGAGTTGATTTGCCAAGTGAAACGGTTGAAATTCAAATTGTTGCGGCATTGTTTACAATAGATGTCATCTCGAAATTGTGCTAGTTTAAATAATTAATTATAGATGGAACCAACAAAATTTGAATAAAAAATCGTTTTTCATTGTCCCATAAATTGTACAATTTTCGTATATTTATTGCGAATTATTTTTTTATGTTGTTTTTCATTAATAACTTTAGAAATATGATGTAATAACATTTCTGATCAATAAATACTTATGATAGTCAAGAATATCACATTCAAGTACATGAGAATTTAATTCATCATATAAATTGCTTACATCTATATTTCTTTAAGTACTTATAATTATCAGGCTATAAATCTTATTGCACCCTAATTTATTTTGTAATTCATACAAAGACACAGTTTTCTGGACAGTTTTACAAATTGTGATTGTGTCCTTTTGTGGGTTTCACAGAAAACCTTTAGATGTATATTAATAAAATTAGATTTTTCTGTTCTACAAGAAATAAGAAAAATTGTCGGCACTGAACCGGGAAACAATTGCATTACAAAGACAATTTTTTTGTAGCAATTTGCTTCGAAATGTTTGGAGCAAATTCTTGTCAATATACTGCGCATTAAGACAACGCCAATCCTTGTTAAATACATTTTTTTTACGCAATCTAAATAAAACAAAATGAGTTTTCTGCGTCATCTTACCTATGGAAACAGATTTGTCCCTTTTCAGAGAAACTTGAATCATATTTCAAATTGCAACCAATTATACAACGCTTCATTTTTTAATTTTAAGTCTTTATTCAATTAATCGCAATAACACAGTGAGTTTCCAATTTATTCTATATTATTAATATGTTGGAACCAACGCGAAGTTGTCTACTAGCAGTCCATATAAAGTCAATGGGTGGGATATCAAGTGTGGCGACTGTGTTCGACATATTTTGTGCCCATTAGTTACACGGCGTTCACATCACAGTTGAATCTAATATCGCTTTCGATTTGAATTTTTAGATTTTGATCTGAGATTTCAAAAATATTTTTTTTCACTTGCACTGGAAAGCCATTCCAATTGGTTTTTACACATTTATAATAACTCATTTCGAAATAATATAATAAAAAAAATCGTTTCCATACTCGAAAAATGAATAATTCAGTTAAAAAAGCAATCCTTTCAACGATGAACAATTCGTAACCGGCTGCTGCGTGTCATACACATTGGTATTAGTAAAAGTATGTGTGAAATCTGAGAAAAAATCGAGATTTCTCAAAAGAGTGTCAGATCAAAAAGATATTGATTTTTTGGCAAATCAAACATGAAAAACAATTTCGATAAAAAAAAAATTATTTTTTCTTAAAAAAATGTATCATTTTGTTTATTTTAAAGACAATACACTTTTTTTTTGTATGTCGTGGCGAAACATATTTTTTAGTTTTAGCATAAATTATAATCCAATTAGAATGTATAATGAACAATAACATATCGAGTATGCATTTGTTTAATTCTTAAAATTAATTCGATATTTTTATTGCTAATACTATTGCTGTCAAATTTGTATGTATTTGGCTCTATCTGGTAAAGGCCATAATACAAAAATCGTATTATATTTATTGGAAATACTCGGAACTTTTTGTATCCCAAAAGCACAAATAGTACACTTGTTTTTGTCAATTAATTATCTATATTGTCTTTTAGGTCTTGTTAGGAGTTTAATCACTTTTTTTTGCTTTCCGATATTAATACTTTTTTTTTTAATATGAACAACATTTGCATTTTTACTGTTCCTAAGTGTTATTAAACTACCGAATTTTCAATCATATTTTGATTTTGTACAAATATGGATTATTTAATAAACGAATTTGGAAACATTCACCAAGCCTAATAGAAATTTATTCAGTGTTCATGAAAATTTTCTAATATTCACTTATGCCCTAGTGGAAGCTGGGTTTAACTTGCATGTTGCTTACTCATTTTTTTAACAATCCCCACGGATCTCATTTATGAGCCTGCATGAATTTTGCTGTCGAAATAGAATTCATACAAATAAAACTAAAAACACAACTGAAATGTAATTGGATGAACAGTTTTTAGTGCCGAATATGGATAGAGAACTTTTTTATATTTATTGTTATAAATCCATTTACCAATTGTTTGTTATTGAAATAGTGCCACCCGGCGGCCATTAATTCACAGCAAGGAAAAAAAGAGCGCGTCAGAGAGGGCTGTCATTCAAAATTTGCGAGGAAAATTGGGTGGGTGCACGGGAAGTTGGCTGTCTAGTTTGGTTAGTCTATGACTTTAACAGAAGAGTTTACTATCTGCGAAATTTTTAGTATATATTATTCTGTTTTGTTTTGATTATAATTTTGTCGCAGAACAAGTTGGTATAATTAAGAATCGAGTTAAGTTTAAACCCCTGAATAATACCTGAGAACTTCATCGTTAAATTGATATATCAGCTACTAAAATGGATGACAATAAACTGACTGAAATTGGTATGTAAAAATAAAGGCGTTAGTAAAACATTGGCTTCGTGCTTTGATTGCTGTAGGATTAAATAACTTATTTATCAAGGAATGATAGTTTTCCAAAGTTATAGTTTTTAAGTTATGGGCGATGTGCCCATCACTATCCGAAAAATCTAGTTTTAATAGTTAATTGTATGTTCAAGCCTTGTCCAAGATCCAGGACACTGACTGCCCGTGACCATCGCATAACTTTGTACATATATATAACATTTTACCTCGGATTGCTAAACATTTTGGTGCCTCCTGTGAGGAAATTGTTTGTATGTGTTTATATTGTCGGTGGTTAACGGTATTAGTTTTCTGGTGCGTTCTGGCAGCATTCTATCCTCTCGTTGCTGCGTTAGTGAAATTGTGTTATGGCTGAGCTGAATTTACGCACAGCTGCCGGTAATGGTATTCGTCGGCTCATGATCGGCTAATGGAAGCTGACCTCAAAGGGTATGACTCGACGCAGTTGGAAACGGAGCTTCGCGCCCTATCGTCACTGTTCGGGAGGTTTTCCCTACACCAGGATGCACTGGTCTCGGCAGCATCTCCGGCAGAGCTCCCAGAACACGAAACTTTAGGACAGTAAATCGAAACACAGTACTATGCGGTTTATACGGTGCTGCAGCGCCAGCTGAAGTACCTAGCCAACCCCCCACCCACCGAATCCGACACACGAGTTCTCCAGACAAACCGTTTGGATATGAAGCTAGACCCGATGCCAGTTCCCTCGTTCGATGGGAAAATCCATAGCTGGCTGGCATTCAAGGAAACATTCGAGACGATGGTGCACAACGGCGATTACCCAGACGTGTACAAATTAGGCAAATTACGACAAACTGTGGACGGGCAAAGGGTGCCACTGATCGGCCAGATGTATGCCGGTGGATACGAGGCCGTCTGAAAGGCGCTGAAGGAGCGCTTTGATAATAGGAAGCAGCTGACTGAGGCGCACGCAGCTCGGTTCATAAGCATCAAGCCCGCCACGGAGATGGGTCGTTCCACGAGTCGGGTCGAACAACCCGTCCGGTCACAGCATCGCCAATCAGGGCGCGCTCAACAGCCATTGAGATCCAATGTGAGTACAGCAGTTGATGGAAGGTGTGTTCATTGCCAGGAACAACATCGCACCACCATGTGCCCAGCTCTGCTTGAGATGGGAGTAGAACAGCGTTTTGTAGCACTAAGGAATTCCACAACCCGGTTCTCAAGGTCGAGAACCACAAAGACAGCTGATCACTTCAACAGCACCACAGCAGATGGCGATGGGCTCTCCAGCATTCAAATTGACTCAGTTACCCGGTGATATCGTGCCTCAGCCATCAGGATCGGACCGTACTGCTCGCCACAGCCACTGGTTGGGCATGCGGTGATACAACACAGCGATTGGCTCGCATCCTTTGCGATCCTGGATCGCAGGTAAGCTATATCACCGAACATTTCGCTAACCTCTTATTGTTGCACAGGGATCGGTTCGAGGTAGCTGTAGAAGGGATTGGTGCGTTGGCACACACGAAGACTCGAGGTAGTGCGATGCTCACGCTTCGGTCTAGATGGACGGATTTCACCCTCACTTTTATGGTGCTAATCATCGCGTCCATTACATCAACCACCCCAGCAATGTGGATTGATGATAAGCTATGGAGACACTTGGATGGTCTACAACTGGCAGACTCGCAGTTTGGGACACCTGGCAAGATCGAGATGCTTCTGGGAGCTGACGTGTGGGGACTCGTTGTTTTGGGTGAGGTTCGACATGGGAATCATCACGAGCCCCATTCGCAGCGCACGAAACTTGGCTGGGTATTCTTTGCCCCAGCTGCGACGGCTTCACCTGGGAGGCTGCTGCAATCACTTGGAGCTCATCTTGCTGATGAGGACACACGCTTAGAGGAGCTAGTCCGCAAGTTTTGGACGCTCGAGGAGGTCCGAGAGGATGGTGATGCCGAGGATGAGTGCAATCATCACTTCTCGTCGACGCACTTTCGTACATTGGATGGGCGTTACGTCGTGCAGATACCGTTCCGCCATGACGCCCCAGCACTGGGTGATTCGTACGGGAATGCTTTCAAGCAATTCTACAGTTTGGAGCGGCGGTTGGCCAAGAATCCACCGCTGCAGGAGAAGTATGTTGCCTTTTTGCGCGAGTATGCAGCGCTGGGCCATATGGAGCGTGTTGATCAACATGGCGATCACACGAAGTAGTATGTAGTGAATACCACATCATGCGGTCACAAGTAAGTTCCGCGTGGTATTCAATGAATCAGCCCGGATCACTACTGGTGTCTCACTGAATGACATCCAGCTGGTCGGGCCAACGATACAGGAGTCACTGGTGAACATTCTTTTCCGGTTCCGCCGCTACGGCTTCGCGCTTACCGCTGATATAGAGAAGATGTTCCGGCAGGTGCTGGTAGCACCGGAACATCGGGATTTCCAACGCATTCTCTGGCGAGAATCCTCGACAGCGGAGCTTGCAGTTTTCCGTCTGACAACCGTCACGTATGGTATGGCGTCGAGCCCATACAATTCCGTGCGGGCACTTCATCAATGTGCCCACGATCACTATGGCAGTGTGAAGGATGAGGATCAGGCCAATGCGGCCCAAGCGACTATATTGACGTCATTCTATGTGGATGATCTGCTGACGAGCTGCAACATGGGTACGGAAGCGGTGACCCTAGCGGCCAATATCGACAGGATACTCTCGGCTGGACACTTCCATTTGAGAAAATGGAATTCAAATCACAGGGAGGTAATTGGTAATATCACTGGTACTAACCCTTCTTCTCCTTCAGAGCTCACTATTGATGCCCCGACTGCAACAGTTCTTGCATTGCATTGGGACCCTCTGACGGATGAGCTCTTCTTCGAAATGACACTGGCTCCTAGCTGTGACTTACCGACTAAACCATGTGTGCTTTGCGAGGTGGCTCAATTGTTTGATCGAACAGGCCTGCTGGCTTCAGTAGTAATAACCGGGAAGATCTTCATTCAAACCCTGTGGTCCGCTAGTATCACCTGGGATGTGCCCCTGCCAGTGGACCTACGAGATGACTGGTGGAGATTCCGCGGGGGTCTGCCGACCCTCAATCAACTACGAGTCCCAAGATGCATGTAGGATGACGACGCTACGGCGCTGTACGGCTTTTGCGATGCCAGCTCTAAGGCGTATGCTGCAGTCGTCAACACCCAGACTGTTGGTGTGGACAAGAAGGTACGCGTGTCGCTACTGACGGCACGAACGAAGGTGGCCCCACTCACGGGTGCTACTATTCCACGTTTGGAGTTATGTGCAGCTCACTTGTCTCTGCGAATGTCTCTGCGAATGTCGATGGGGACACATGCGTTGAGAACAAGTTGTCTTAAAAATTAATCAAAGTAAAAATATATTATATTGATTATTCACTATAAAACAAAATAATTTTAGTAATAATGAAGTGTAGATTGTGTCTTTTAAAAATCGAAAGAATCGATCTGAAAATTCAGTGCTCAAATTGCAATGAATATTTTCATGCAAAGTGCGCCAAACTTGAAGGAAGAGAAATTGAATTCTACGGAAAAAGTGAGCAAGGCTACAGATGTGATAGCTGTTTTAGTTTGCGAAGAAAATCGATCATGCATGATCACACTCTTGTAAACTCCCCTTCACCCGTCACCACACTTAGGGGTCCACCTGTAAATCTCTTCTCAACCGATTGTGATGTCGGCAGCAACCATCAGGCCGCTCTCTCTACAACCATAAGAGCTGGCGGTGAACCCTCATCATCTGAGTCTGTTAAGAAGCCTATAACTCTGGAGATGCTGTTTGCTGAAATTATTAAATTGCAACAACTAAATACCGATGCGCTCTTAAAAATCAAAGCTCTTGAAATTAACAATGAGTCTCTCAACAAAAAGATCGTTTCCTTAGAGGCGAAAGTCAATTTGCTAGAGCAAAGAGAGAAACAGTGCGCAGTGGATGTTGTGTGTAATGCAAATGCGCGTGAGAGAGTGATGAAGCTTATTACTGCTGGTGTTGGTGTGCAAATCGCGCCGGATGAGATTGAGTCTTTCTACATAAAGAATGCAAGAAAATCCAAGGCAAACACTAATACAACTGGCAATATTGTGTGTCTTTCAACCAAAGAAAAGATAATGTGCAAATTGCGTATGGACAAAATCAAGCTTTCTGCTGGCATCTACAGCAACAAGAACGGCGACAGCGGCAGCGGCAGCGGCGCAAGAGGTGGCGGCAAGATTTTTATCAACGACTCCCTCACTATGTACACAAGATGTTTCGTAGGAAAAATTAAACGGCTGAAAAACTATTCCGATCGAAATAAAAGTCTGATCATTTTTTGTTTTGGGAAAAAGAGCTTTGCTCATAAAAAACCCAAATTTATTTTGCTGGCACACTATGCGTAGCACAGCTGGCTCGCTTGCGGGTTGATAAAAGAATGAATTTAAGTCGTACGCGCAGTAGTACGAATAACCTAAGTGTTATAATATTATATGGGTGTAAAGGGAATATGTATATGTATATGTAATGTATGTTGGATGTATTTATAGGAAATACACTCGTAGGCATCGCATACGATACAGTGCCGCCGAAAACGCTCGTTTTCCTCTAGGTTCTCCGCAGTAGGCGTTGTCGTTGTTCCGCTTGCTCTTGGCCCTCCGGACCTGCTGTGTCGACTGGCAGGATACACACTTTCTGTACTGGTCTAGCAAACTTTCCGGTTTCGGTTTGTATGATTACAGATCTGACTAAAACATCCTTGCTCTTAATAAGCTGGCACACTCTTCCCATTGACCACTGTGCTGGCGCAAAACATTCGCTTTGAATCAATACTAGCTGTCCAACTTGCAAACCTTCCCTTTCTCTTCCAGAAATGCTGTAACATCGCTTGCCTTTCTTTCTCTTTCCCTTTCGTATTTGACTGCTCCACTATCGCAATTTGTATTGGTAACACTATGGGTTCACCAATCAGGAAATGCGCTGGCGTTAACGCTTACATGCCTGCGGGATCATCGCTCGATGGATGAAGTGGGCGTGAATTTAATATGCCCTCTCTATCTCTATGAGTAGTATTGAAAACTGTTCATATTCTAGCACACGCTGTCCAACTATTCTTTTCAAATGATATTCAATCGATTTGACTGCTGCTTCAAATTTGCCATCGTGATGAGGGGCTGCTGGCACCATACAACAAATTGGCATCCAAGATTTTTCCTGATATCCTGCTTTCCTTCTCTATCCAATACTTTAAGCGTGAATGGTCCTGAATAATCAACATCAGTATGCAGGAACGGCTTTCTCACTTGCACCCTATCAGCTGGCAGCTCTGACATCAGTTGCTGTTGAAAACGATAATTGTATCTTACACAAGTCACATATTTATGTAAGAAGGTCCTCAGCTCATTTCTCAGCTTCGGAATCCAAAATCGCTGGCGCATGTACTGCCTCATCATTGGCACACCTCCTTGATTTGTCATACGATCTGCATTATCAATTACTAGCCATGCCAACCGCGACCCATTGGGTATTATTGCTAGATGGCGCAATTTATACTTTCCACTTGCTCTGTGAAGGCGCCCACCGACACGTAGGATACCATCCCTATCGAACACGGGTCTAAGAGATTCGAATTTGCTGGCTTCGGGTAGCTGTCCATTGTTTCGAATTGCAGAAACATCTTTCTTATAACTATCTTCTTCTGACTTTCGAATTAAATACTGAATGGCAGGTACCCTTTCGCATACTTGCAGTGCAACGGATGTAGATTCACTTTTTCGCCGTAATCTTTCGTCGCTTCGCTCTTAAAGTATTCATGAAACGAAATACATAGCCGAGGATGGCCAAACCCCTGGCATACCCAGCGATTAAAACTGTCATTTACTGGCTCAGTATCCATATGCTAAGACTTTACATGAAATTCGTCACTATACATACATGCATCTCTTCTGATGCAGCTGCTGGCACTTTGTTTACCATCGGATTCACTGGCCATTTACTTCCCGCTGAAGTCAGTCAGGCTGGCCCGTACAACCATAACTCGCTTTTTATCAACTCTGCTGGCATTACTCCTCGACTGAATAAGTCAGCTGGACTGCCTTTCGTACCGACATGTATGATCAACTAGCAGACCGCTTAGCAACTCAGCCGCTGCAAGTTCCAAACTTCCTCATTATCTGTCCATTCACTTGCTCTACTCGCACATATACTGTCATCGAAGCATCCGAGCCTCCCAGCCATCTAGCCCTGATTTCTACTGGCACCTCCTAGTCCCATTAGAGACCCAATCGTCATCTATCTTGAATTACATTTTTCCCTAATACTGTCACTGGCGCTATATAGGTGCCCATTTGTTTAATTGAGCTACACAACTCAATATCTTTCGCTTTGTAATCTCTTCGGCTATCTCATGTGTATTCACTACGAAAGTGAATTGATCGGCATCAACTAGCCACTGTATACCTATAACTGTTGCTTGCTCCCTATTATCAAAAACCATAGTTTTTGCACTGTCCAAACTAAACTTGCTCGCTAGCCATTTACTTTCCGACTTCCACTTTCGTAGTTCAAAACCTGCTGTCCTTAATATCCTGTCGACTTCATTTGCTACTAAAACATGCTGGTTGTTCACTATCACTACCTGATACACAATCATCCATGTATAGGCCACTTTCGATTGCTTTCGCTGCATTTGGAAAGAATTCACTTGCATCCCTTGCGCACTGTATAACCGCTCGCACTGCAGTTCTTCCTTTGGTGATTCACGCCAGGATATTCTTTGTATGTCTCACTGTCGTCTTTCTACTCGCACTTGTCTGAACATCATCTTGATGTCAGCACTGAACGCTATCCGACGCCTTCGAAAACGCATCACTATCTCTGGTAAATCTCGCTGTAACTTTCCACCAAGCTGTTGGACTTCGTTGAGTTATATACCTTTATCAGTCCGAAAACTGAAATCGAACACAACCCTTGCTTTAACTTCTTTTTTACACAATGATGCGGAACGTAATATACTAGCTCGCTTGCTCTTTGCGTGCCAATCACTTTCGTCATATGCCCAAGACCCTCATACTCTCGCATGAAGTCAACATATGTACTTCTCCCTTAATGCTGGCTCCCTACCTAACTTCCTTTCCAAAAACATAAATCGTATCCATGCTATCTCCCTTGAACTCCCTATCTCTTTCGTGACTGGTTTCATTGGAATTGTGCCAATAAAACGACCTTGCTCATCTCGCTCTGCTTGCGATCCGACCTGATCCATTTCCCAGAGTCGTCGCTCCATACTGTCCATGCTGTCCATCTCAATGTATTTTGCAATTGATAAAAGGTTTCCTGTCTCAGCGTCCGTATTCAACGGATGTTCACCAAAGACCACTGTCCCAAAGGCAGTCTCTATCAAGACAACACCTTGTATGTTTCGAGGAATCGAGTTGGCCAACATCTTCGCAAAGAATTTGACTCCCAACAAGATATCAGGTCGAGCTCTCCTCCAATACGCTGGATCAGCAAATTGTCTGTCGCGACTAGCAACTATCGGCTGTAGATTCCCTTGCGGTGTATAAACTGTCCGATTCGATTCTTTTGACAGAATCCAAAATTTATCCTCTATGTATGCGTTGTACGAAAACCAGGGCACTATTCGGACTATCGCTCGCTTTCGTAATCGAATGGGATTGCCATTGATTCCGATAACTCCCCTTTCTGTAGACGATACTTCAATGTGAAGCGATTGAATAATATCATTCAACATAAGATTTGGTTGTGCTCTCGAATGACACGCACTGATCCAGAGAGAATGTCATTTGACTGAACTCTCACGGTCACTGTTGGCAGTAGTGCCGCTGTCGCACTCGCTTTAAAACTTGGGAAGGAGTAGAAAGAATTTTGCTGCTTCCTCTTATGTAATAGAGGCACTATCTATACTGGCTGTCTTTCGGCGCTTGCTCGCTTTCTACTCTAGTCATTCGTTATGACACTTGCGCTTTCTGGCTGTAGTTTCGACCCTCAGGACGATGGCTGGCTTATTTATCCCGAGAAGGGCATAAAACGCTGTTATGCTGCTGTCCTTCAGGGCATCGTGGACATGCACCCTGGTAACACTGGCTTGCACTATGCCCCTACTTCAGACAATTCTCGTAGAGACCTCTTGTCTGGGCAAACTCTCTCCTGTTTCGTAAGTTCAACTCTTTAAACTGCTCGCAGTTGTAGAGCTGATGCTCTCCGTTGCACACTTAGCACTTGTGACGATGCGGTGCAGTGTTGACGCTTGCCTTTTGAACTGCAGCAACAGCTTTGCTGCCGGATTCGGCACTCTAACTGGTTCCTTTGCTGGCTGACTGGCAATGCTCTTTCGTTGACTGGCACGTCCGCATTCGAATCGGTTGAAGCCTCTATCAGCACGATTTGCTTGTAAGCTACTCACGGATTCCATCGAACAGAACCTCTGGGTGTCCGGTATATGACTGCTTGCTGAAGCTTACTTGTCCAGGAATTCAAGCATCTGCTTGGCTGTCGGTGTCTCGGACTGGCGCTGGAGCTCCCACTGCTTTCCAGTTTCACTGTCCAGCCGCTCGTGCAGCATGTGCACCACGAACATATCCCAATGCTCAGTGGGCAATCCTTTAGCTCGCAGCTGGCGTAATGTCTCGTGGGTGACATTGGACATCTGTTGCAAGTCATCCGACCTTGGATTTCCTTGCAAAGCTGGCAAATCTATAAGCTGGTCCAATAATTCACAACAGGTGTAGTATTTCCTGTCTGGTTGAGATGCTCCTGGAGACTATCCTGGAGCTGTACTGGCATCTGTACTTGCACTGCTATCGGCTGTGGTTAATTCGCTGGCACCACTATCGGTACTTTCTTTAGCTGTTCGGCAGTCTCCTGGCGCTGCAACATACCCAAACGACGTCGGAACGCTGCCTTGGTGTCATAGTAGAAGGACTCTGCCTTCACCATGGTCTTCTCCATTTGTACTAGCTCTTTGCTGGCAATCGTGTCGAGCAGCTCGGAATATATGGTCTGAAATAAAGCCCACGCATCATCAAGCCGCTCGAGACGCACTTTCAGTCCCTCGCAGTCATTGAGGGAGAACTCCACGCTTTCCACATAAGCAGCCAAACGCTGGATGGTGTCCATTACTGCTTCATGACCCTTCGTACTTGCTATCGGTCTGTAAGAAATATGAAGAAAAAGGAAAAACGAAAACGAGAAAAAAAAAGAAAATAACACCAAAAAAGGCAGAACTAATAATTAGTTAAATGTCGCACTGGCACTGCTGTAGGAAATGTTATTATTACTTTATTATGCTGGCTCTTAATCAAATGCTTTTTGATAAAAAAATGTATTTTGCTTTGGGTATCCATGGCAAACGAACGTAAACACAAACAAACACTAGTTGCTCTACTCTCTCTACTTGCTTAGCTATCTGTACTGGCACACTACCTATCTGACCACAACTCATGAATTTGTTTTTAAATTCACCACTATCTACTTGCACTGCTCTGTCTACTTGCTCAACTGTCTATACAGCACACTATCTGTCTGAACATAACTCATGAATTTGTTTTTAAATTCACCACTATCTACTTGCACTGCTCTGTCTACTTGCTCAACTGTCTATACTAGCACACTATCTGTCTGCAGACACACTTTCCCACTTGCACTTATTATCATTGTTCATCGAATTTCATCTCTTGTGAATATTCGGACTTTCCGCTGTAAGCAATATCTTCCTACCTACTTTGACATGCGCATGCCATACTGTACAATTTGCCCTTGTGTTTGTGCAAAAACAAAACACAGAAAAAATAACCCTTGCTTACACATCCACGAGTATTACTTCGCTTGTGTGTATCACTATCTGTTACTGGCTACGTTAGGCATGTTTGAACCCGAATCATGACAACTACACTGTACACTTTCCACTTGCACATACCTATGCCGGCAAAAACAAAAGAACTCTTTCCCACCTAATCTACAAGAAAAAAAATAAATTCCCGTCATAAAAAAGAGGAAAAACACTGTGCTCGTTCGCTTGCCAAAAACCACCCTTATTCTTCGTCCACTTGCACTATGTATAAATACCCATATTGAGTATTAATATTGAGCTTGCACTTGCACACTTACTTTTTCTTAATAAATATAAAGAAAATATAAAGAAAATTTAATACAATAAAAAATTTAATAAAATATTATCAGTTGCTCTTGCGTATGGCATTAGCTCACACAACTCTCCAAACTCGACTGGCTTACATTGCACGCTGTCTGTCTCGCTCACTCGCACGCTTACCCTATCCTGCGATATACTTTTACCATCTGGCAGCTGGCGATTTTACTGGCTCGGTATGTGTGTGTGCCGCCGTCTGGGCTGGCTACTTCGTCATCGATGATAAATTTTGGTGCACATTTAAATTATTTTGTTTCACTTTTCACAAATGTTACTATTTTACACTATGCACTTTTTCACTGGCCGCTGGCACTATCCGGCTCTACATGGACCAAATGTTTCGTAGGAAAAATTAAACGGCTGAAAAACTATTCCGATCGAAATAAAAGTCTGATCATTTTTTGTTTTGGGAAAAAGAGCTTTGCTCATAAAAAACCCAAATTTATTTTGCTGGCACACTATGCGTAGCACAGCTGGCTCGCTTGCGGGTTGATAAAAGAATGAATTTAAGTCGTACGCGCAGTAGTACGAATAACCTAAGTGTTATAATATTATATGGGTGTAAAGGGAATATGTGTATGTATATGTAATGTATGTTGGATGTATTTATAGGAAATACACTCGAAGGCATCGCATACGATACACAAGATCTCTTCTCGAAAAGGCAAAGCAGCTGAGACTGGACAAGAAGTGCCAGTTTGTGTGGACAAGAAACTCATCCGTGCTCATCAGAAAAAAAGAGGGAGATAAAGTGATCAAAGTAATTAGTTTTGAGGACTTTAGTAGACTAGAAAATTAAATTCTGTTTTTAATTTTAACTTATGATTAATATGAATTCAAATATTCCATCTATTAGTTCTCATAATAATTCAAGTGATACATTTTCTTCTTTTAATTCGGATAGTTTTACATGTTTTTGCATAGATCATCCAAACAAAATGTCTTTTTCAGGTCTTTCTGTAATTCACCAAAATATCCGTAGTATGCGTAAAAATTTTGATACTTTTTTAACTCACCTTGCATCCTTAGATCACTTACCGGATCTCATCTTTCTATCTGAAATATGGATATTTGATGATGAAGTTTCTCATTATTCTATACCCAATTTTACATTCAAAGCGGCCTGTAATAACTCTTATTCTGCTGGTGGTGTCGCAGTGTTCTATAGAAGCGATTTGTCGTCAAACGTTGTCGTTGATCGTTTTAATCTTAATAGTGTCGATTTAATTAGTTTAAGTTGCGAGATTTCTGGTGCTCAATACTGTTTTGTCGGGGCTTATAGATTTAACTATTGTACAGTCAATGCCTTTCTGGTTGATTTCTCTGACTTTCTTGATAATCGTGTGTGTAAAAATCTAATAATTATGGGTGATTTTAACATCGATCTTTGCAGTAGCTCAGTTGAAGTTGATAATTTTCTATCGATTATGTCTTTCTTTGGCCTCGATAGTTTGATATCACTTCCTACTCGTGGGGTTTACGATACAACCTCTTGTTTGGACCATATTTTCATTAGATTACATAGAAATAATCCTTCTAAATTTAGATCAGCTATATTTGACCTCAAGATAAGTGACCACTGCCTGACCACCATCCAACTTGACCTTCGGATCTCCAGATTGAAGCAATATGAAGTTAAAAAGTTTACAAAAATTGATTTTTCAGATCTCAAGACAGCTTTAATTTTTGAGTTCTGGGATGAAGTTTACGTGGAGCAAAATCCATCTACGGCCTTTGATTTGTTTATTAATAAATTACAATTGCACTTACTTCGCGCAAGTACACAAATAAAAACTAGCAACAAATTGAAACCCCTTAAAAAGTGGATGACTAGTGCTCTTATTAACAAAATCAGACAGAAAAAACTTCTATATAAGCGTTTAAAAAAACACCCATGTAACCTTAGGCTAAAAAGGTATTATGATAAGATCTGTAAGGAGCTAAAAATAGAAATACCTCTTCAAAGGGAAGCTTTTTATTGTACTATATTAGCTAATAATATTGGTAACTCTAAAAAAGAATGGCAGGTTGTGAACGACATTTTGAACAAAACTAAATCTAACATGGATATCGCAGTCTCAAATAATAATAACGTGATTATATCTGAGTCTTTTGAAGTTGCCACTGTATTCAATGACTATTTTGCCAATGTAACAAAGTCTGTTCGGGATTCCACTCTTAGTAATGAATCTGATTGTGTATGTGACAGCAATGTTACTTATGACCCTTTCGAAGAACAATGTTTTTTCTTTAAATGTTTTTCTTCATTTGAAATTCACACCTACATACAGTCTCTTAAAGCATCTAATTCAACTTCATGTGATCAAATTTCAAGTAACGTTTTGAAAAATATATCTCTTCTTGTTTCAGATGTATTATGCCATATCTTCAATCTAAGTATACAAAAGGGTATTTTTCCAGATTCACTTAAAACAGCTGTTGGTTGACATCAGAGATCACCCTCCCCAGACATGAAGACCCGCTGAGCACAGAGGACCTTGCTCACTTGGAGAAGGAGGCAAGGACGACGGTCAGGGCAGGCGTGACCACAGTAAGGCCTGTGCTGACCACGCGAGTGATGGATCGAAGGACTATTCCCCTCACGGAACGGTTCAGTTCGCTGCAGCGCCTAGTACACACTGTAGTGTATTTGTTCCGTTGGAGACACAAACACCTCCGACAGAGTAGTGTGGTCGGACCGGACGAGGCCACTATGGCATTGAATACCCTCATCCGTATGGAGCAGGCTGCGGAGTTTAGTGATGAGATAAATCAAATCCGCAGTGGTGGGATTCACCTCTCAAGTTCTAGCCGGTTGCTCTCAACTAACCCCTTTCTGGATGAGAAGGGGATCCTACGAGTGGCAGGCCGACTGGTGAATGCTGAAGTTACACACGATCGCAAATTTCCGATCATATTGCCGAGGTGCCCTAGTTTGGTTACTGATCCGTCAAGCCCATGACAGGACGATGCATTGAGGGGTCCAATTGATGCTGCAGACCCTTCGCCATCGCTTTTGGATTCTACATGGACGACAGGCTGTCAAGACTTACCTCCACAACTGCGTTGTTTGTCGACGACATCGCGGAGCCATCCTGAGACAACAGATGGCGCCGTTACCCAGCCAGCGGGTCAATGCTGCGCGGCCTTTTCTCTCTTCTGGAGTTGACTACTGTGGTCCTACTTGTTGAGGACTGGTAGTCAATGGTCACGTACGACCATGAAGACATATCTAGCAATTTTCATCTGTATGGCGACCAAAGCTGTGCACCTCGAGGTGGTTGAGGACTTGTCGGCACACTCGTTTCTGGATGCCTTAGCACGGTTCATTAGTGGAAGGGGCCCATGTCCAGACCTCTTCAGCGACAATGGGACGGCCTTTGTGGGAGCCAACCGCATTCTTCAGGAGGACTTGACGGCTTGGCACAGTGAGCAGAATCAGCAGACGTTGGCGCAGGGGGGTACCCGATGGCACTTTATCACCCCCAACCTCCTCATCAAGGTGGTCTGTGGGAGGCGGCGGTGAAGTCCGCCAAGCATCACTTATATCGTCTGGTTGGTACTCAGAGTCTATGGTACCACCAGATGCACACACTAGCAACACGCATTGAGGCGTGTCTAAATTCACGCCCACTGCTCCCACTACATGACGCTGCGGAGGATAAGTTTGCGCTGACACCCGGAGATTTCCTCATCGGCGCCCCCCTTCTCGCGATTACCGAGCCAGAGTTCGGAGACCTTCCAAGGAATCGCGTCAAACAGCGGCAGTGGATACGCCAGCTTCATCAGGAGTTCTGGGTTCGGTGGTCCGAAGAATATTTAGATACATGCAGTAAATGGGGCCGAAGGCAGGCCAACATCCAGGTGGGAGACATTTTCATCGTCCGCCAGGAACATCTACCCCCTACGCATTGGCGCTTGGGGCGCGTGGTGGAGCTTCACCCAGGCAGAGATGGTCTGACCCGCAACGTGACCCTCCGCACATCTCAAGGACTGCTCAGCCGGACAGTACAGAAACTGTGCCGCCCCTTAGACATGGACCATTTCGAACCAGACAGTTCGACCGGGCAGGATGTCCAAGATCCAGGTCACTGACTGCCCGTGACCATCGCGTAATTATGTATCCATATCTTTATGCCACTACAGTCGCCGACGCGGCACATTATTTGTTTGTTTTTCTTCTTTCTCAGATTACGCCCTCGCTGGTTCGCATATGTCTCGACGATTCATGTTATCGGAGACACAGTGCCTGGGTGCATTCCATTTGATCCGATTGGAATGTGCTCAGATCACACTTTTGTTATTTTACTTGTATAAATACCCACGGCACCGTAGTGTTATCTATGTTTTGATTTCGCTATGGTGCAGTGGCAGATCGTTTTGGTTCTTGTTGGTTGTTCGTGTGGCGCGGGTATCCTATACTCGTGGGTAGCAAAGGCATGAGGTTGGTATACTTTTCTGACGCAGCTGAACGTGTGGTCGCTGTTCTGAGCCGTATGCGACATGACGAGTGAACGTTCTCGATGACAGTTGGGGAGTTCTTCGTCTATCAGCGTGCGGGTCGATTGTGGTGGCAGCCAGGATGTTCTTTTCATAAACTAAGTTAACCAGAAAAATAAAATATTATAACGTGTTTGAAACTGTGGCCTTTTCTTTTTATTGGTTCCTTTGATTGCTAAACATTTTACCTCGGATTGCTAAACATACCTATTAATCATATTTACAAAATATTCATATAAACATATTACATACTACATGTAAATCGAAGTATCTCAATTTTGATCGAACCTTTTAAAAATGATTTATTTAAAAAAATACGGAAAGTGTCGTGGTGGTCTACCAAAAAATAAAGACTATAGAATCATTCACGTTCGTTTCGTCGACTGGCGACGTTTAAAGGGCCCAACCCATATAATCCGTCGCATCCGTTGCGTCGACGGATCCGTCAATATATGACGTATTCGACGGAAAGAGCAGTCCCATAAAATGCTTCGCATACGGTGATATCCAGTGTTTTAAGTACTCTGTCCTCTTATCTCCCACGAAACGTAATTTTTTCTCTATTCACCGTATTCAAATTCCCTCTTCAATAATTACCTTGATAGGTACATTTTTGCGAAAAAATCGTACTTTTAAAAGTAAAATTTATATTTTACGAATTTACATTAAATTACCTTTGGTATAAAAATGTCAGTTTGTTAATTATATTATGATTACCTTTTTGTACCAGAAAATCTTGCTACAATGCGATTTACAAGCTCTTATTTATGTACATTCAGTGTCTTTATAATCATGGTGAAATGTAAATACCAATTCGATGAAATTTCACAAAAAATGTATAGTTTGAATGTTTTCTGCAGCGTTTTACTTTTCCCCATGGAAGGTTTTTCGGACATCGAAATTCCCACAAAAAGGAAGAAATCCCACCATATAAGAGTACTGGCGACAGCCAATGACAGTTTCTCTCATGCTCTCAATATTTCCACCAATGAAAGTGCTCCCTCTCTCGCTGTGAGAACTGTCAACTGCATGCAACTGGTTCA
Organism: Cheilosia variabilis; assembly: GCA_951230905.1. Lineage (NCBI taxonomy): Eukaryota > Metazoa > Arthropoda > Insecta > Diptera > Syrphidae > Cheilosia > Cheilosia variabilis. The sequence continues at coordinate 84,878,465 of OX579676.1, forward strand.
GCTTCCATAAGGTGCTGCGTATCAGAGATGAATGAATAAAAGAGATATCTTTCGTACGTTTATCTCCCCAAAATCCATTTGCTTACATTGTTATATTTGTAATTTCAATCCTTGTCTGTGAACACATGTGAGCTACAAAAAAAAATCTACTAATGACAGACCACCAATCAAAATTCAGAACGTCCGGCAGAATGTCATAAAACAGCATAATTTTGTATTCACCATATGGTGAATCTGTCTGTTCGTTAGATATACGATTATTCGGTTACCTCCAGAAGTATTAGAATTTATAAGTGAAATTATTAATTGACTATTAAATTTATGCACGGATGAATTTTTATATTTAAATGAGTGGTTGGTGTACTGGGGTTCAAATTATAAGAACTTTAAAAAGGAACATTACTAAAGCATTATGTGCTATCTATCGGATAAATTGCTATATCTACTTGTATCGCAATTATCTATTCTTGTTTTTTAAATCAAAAAAAGTTATAATTTAATTGTACGTGCAGTACTAAAATGTAGGAAAAAAAAGTATTTATGTTTTGAAATAATATACATATTATAAACAATAAAAAAAATTCATGCCGGATTATTGTAGATAGCCTTGATATATTAGTACGTGACTAAAATGTTGGATTTTGCAGTTTATATGCCAATTGATTGGTAAATTGTAAATAATTTTAATTTATACAGCCTGCTTGTGTTCAACTTAACAAGAAAATTTTTTTCATTACTCTCTTAATAAAAATGGAATTTGAATTGTTATTCGTAACTATACTAACCATGCTTGATAAAAGACAGTGTCAAAGTGTTAGAAACATATTAATTATATATTCACTGCAAGCAAGTTAAGTGTCAACCGTCAAAATTCAAATTTTCCTAGTGAACATGCCCAAACCAGTTTCCCAAGATATTTGAAAATTTTATGAATTTCGGTGGTGCATTCACCAATTTTCCGCCATCTTCCAGGTGAATTCACGAACTCACTTAATATGCTAGTATAGAAATGAGAATGTATGCGCGGCTTCATGAATTTTTCGGGAAAACACTTGTACACAGCCGCCTTTCCATATGGATTTATCCATAGAATGCTAGAGCCACCTATTGGGCGTGAGTTGATTTGCCAAGTGAAACGGTTGAAATTCAAATTGTTGCGGCATTGTTTACAATAGATGTCATCTCGAAATTGTGCTAGTTTAAATAATTAATTATAGATGGAACCAACAAAATTTGAATAAAAAATCGTTTTTCATTGTCCCATAAATTGTACAATTTTCGTATATTTATTGCGAATTATTTTTTTATGTTGTTTTTCATTAATAACTTTAGAAATATGATGTAATAACATTTCTGATCAATAAATACTTATGATAGTCAAGAATATCACATTCAAGTACATGAGAATTTAATTCATCATATAAATTGCTTACATCTATATTTCTTTAAGTACTTATAATTATCAGGCTATAAATCTTATTGCACCCTAATTTATTTTGTAATTCATACAAAGACACAGTTTTCTGTACAGTTTTACAAATTGTGATTGTGTCCTTTTGTGGGTTTCACAGAAAACCTTTAGATGTATATTAATAAAATTAGATTTTTCTGTTCTACAAGAAATAAGAAAAATTGTCGGCACTGAACCGGGAAACAATTGCATTACAAAGACAATTTTTTTGTAGCAATTTGCTTCGAAATGTTTGGAGCAAATTCTTGTCAATATACTGCGCATTAAGACAACGCCAATCCTTGTTAAATACATTTTTTTTACGCAATATAAATAAAACAAAATGAGTTTTCTGCGTCATCTTACCTATGGAAACAGATTTGTCCCTTTTCAGAGAAACTTGAATCATATTTCAAATTGCAACCAATTATACAACGCTTCATTTTTTAATTTTGAGTCTTTATTCAATTAATCGCAATAACACAGTGAGTTTCCAATTTATTCTATATTATTAATATGTTGGAACCAACGCGAAGTTGTCTACTAGCAGTCCATATAAAGTCAATGGGTGGGATATCAAGGGTGGCGACTGTGTTCGACATATTTTGTGCCCATTAGTTACACGGCGTTCACATCACAGTTGAATCTAATATCGCTTTCGATTTGAATTTTTAGATTTTGATCTGAGATTTCAAAAATATTTTTTTTCACTTGCACTGGAAAGCCATTCCAATTGGTTTTTACACATTTATAATAACTCATTTCGAAATAATATAATAAAAAAAATCGTTTCCATACTCGAAAAATGAATAATTCAGTTAAAAAAGCAATCCTTTCAACGATGAACAATTCGTAACCGGCAGCTGCGTGTCATACACATTGGTATTAGTAAAAGTATGTGTTAAATCTGAGAAAAAATCGAGATTTCTCAAAGGAGTGTCAGATCAAAAAGATATTGATTTTTTGGCAAATCAAACATGAAAAGCAATTTCGATAAAAAAAAAATTATTTTTTCTTAAAAAAATGTATCATTTTGAAGCTGTTTTTGTTTATTTTAAGGACAATACACTTTTTTTTTGTAAGTCGTGGCGAAACATATTTTTTAGTTTTAGCATAAATTATAATCCAATTAGAATGTATAATGAACAATAACATATCGAGTATGCATTTGTTTAATTCTTAAAATTAATTCGATATTTTTATTGCTTATACTATTGCTGTCAAATTTGTATGTATTTGGCTCTATCTGGTAAAGGCCATAATACAAAAATCGTATTATATTTATTGGAAATACTCGGAACTTTTTGTATCCCAAAAGCACAAATAGTACACTTGTTTTTGTCAATTAATTATCTATATTGTCTTTTAGGTCTTGTTAGGAGTTTAATCACTTTTTTTTGCTTTCCGATATTAATACTTTTTTTTTTTTAATATGAACAACATTTGCATTTTTACTGTTCCTAAGTGTTATTAAACTACCGAATTTTCAATCATATTTTGATTTTGTACAAATATGGATTATTTAATAAACGAATTTGGAAACATTCACCAAGCCTAATAGAAATTTATTCAGTGTTCATGAAAATTTTCTAATATTCACTTATGCCCTAGTGGAAGCTGGGTTTAACTTGCATGTTGCTTACTCATTTTTTGAACAACCCCACGGATCTCATTTATGAGCCTGCATGAATTTTGCTGTCGAAATAGAATTCATACAAATTAAACTAAAAAAACAACTGAAATGTGATTGGATGAACAGTTTTTGGTGCCGAATATGGAAAGAGAACTTTTTTATATTTATTGTTATAAATCCATTTACCAATTGTTTGTTATTGAAATAGTGCCACCCGGCGGCCATTAATACACGTATTCAGAGTCAGAGAGGGCTGTCTGCGCGGGTTCATGAATTTTTCGGGAAAACACTTGTACACAGCCGCCTTTCCATTGGAAATATATACATATCTGTATTCCATTATCTTTGGTACCTACTTTAACTATAGACTAACCAAACTAGACAGCCAACTGAGAGCAGAAACGGTACATTTGCCTACAAGCTGCCTGCCCTAATGTGAAGGGATCGCACCGGCGACCACTTAACTAATTAGTTAAAGATATTATTTCGTTTCTTGAACTCGGCACATGCCATAGATCGTTAACCATATTTATTTAGATACACATACTGCACATGAAAAACATGTTCAAAGCAGACGACGTGAAACGAACGCTCATATTACCGAGCGCAGGCAACGACAACGATCAGGGTCGTTTGCCTGTCCCAACATTATGCCGATTAGGCATAACATTTCAATTAGGTACAATTCAAGTGCCCCGGTCGTCATAGAATTATGCATAACATGCAATAAATATGGTTAATGGTGTTAGGGTTCAAGAATCGAAGTAGATATAGATTTTAAGAATTGCAAAGTGTATATAAACCCGAAATTTTAATAATAAATTCACTTTTCACACGAGAGTCAATCAGGAAGGTGTTTTACTGGCTATACCGCCCAAATCCCCATCCGATTACCCGCTCTACTGCATACGTGCTAAGAGTTTGAACCAAGAGGCGCAATAGCCGGGTGAGGGTAAAGGAATTTCAGTAAGCAACCTGAAGTTATTACACTACATTAGATTTCATAAGGATTCATGCCTGTAGAAATCAAAGGAGCGGCATTGCTGCCGCACGCATACTTATACAATCTGCTGCTGGGACTTCATGTCCATCGGGCGGCCATTCTTATGGTGGGATCATTGACTTATTATATATGGACTGCTATTGAAATGTCACTTCCATACATTCTCTGCCCAGAAAATGACGCCAACATAACTAGCGCTCGTGATAATAAGTGAAATAAAATGACAGCTATCTGGGATTTATCCATAGAATGCTAGAGCCACCTATTGGGCGTGAGTTGATTTGCCAAGTGAAACGGTTGAAATTCAAATTGTTGCGGCATTGTTTACAATAGATGTCATCTCGAAATTGTGCTAGTTTAAATAATTAATTATAGATGGAACCAACAAAATTTGAATAAAAAACCGTTTTTCATTGTCCCATAAATTGTACAATTTTCGTATATTTATTGCGAATTATTTTTTTATGTTGTTTTTCATTAATAATTTTAGAAATATGATGTAATAACATTTCTGATCAATAAATAGTTATGATTGTCAAGAATATCACATTCAAGTACATGAGAATTTAATTCATTATATAAATTGCTTACATCTATATTTCTTTAAGTACTTATAATTATCAGGCTATAAATCTTATTGCACCCTAATTTATTTTGTAATTCATACAAAGACACAGTTTTCTGGACAGTTTTACAAATTGTGATTGTGTCCTTTTGTGGGTTTCACAGGAAACCTTTAGATGTATATTAATAAAATTAGATTTTTCTGTTCTACAAGAAATAAGGAAAATTGTCGGCACTGAACCGGGAAACAATTGCATTACAAAGACAATTTTTTGGTAGCAATTTGCTTCGAAATGTTTGGAGCAAATTCTTGTCAATATACTGCGCATTAAGACAACTCCAATCCTTGTTAAATACATTTTTTTTACGCAATCTAAATAAAACAAAATGAGTTTTCTGCGTCATCTTACCTATGGAAACAGATTTGTCCCTTTTCAGAGAAACTTGAATCATATTTCAAATTGCAACCAATTATACAACACTTCATTTTTTAATTTTAAGTCTTTATTCAATTAATCGCAATAACACAGTGAGTTTCCAATTTATTCTATATTATTAATATGTTGGAACCAACGCGAAGTTGTCTACTAGCAGTCCATATAAAGTCAATGGGTGGGATATCAAGGGTGGCGACTGTGTTCGACATATTTTGTGCCCATTAGTTACACGGCGTTCACATCACAGTTGAATCTAATATCGCTTTCGATTTGAATTTTTAGATTTTGATCTGAGATTTCAAAAATATTTTTTTTCACTTGCACTGGAAAGCCATTCCAATTGGTTTTTACACATTTATAATAACTCATTTCGAAATAATATAATAAAAAAAATCGTTTCCATACTCGAAAAATGAATAATTCAGTTAAAAAAGCAATCCTTTCAACGATGAACAATTCGTAACCGGCAGCTGCCGTAAAAGTATGTGTGAAATCTGAGAAAAAATCGAGATTTCTCAAAAGAGTGTCAGATCAAAAAGATATTGATTTTTTGGCAAATCAAACATGAAAAGCAATTTCGATAAAAAAAAAATTATTTTTTCTTAAAAAAATGTATCATTTTGAATATGTTTTTGTTTATTTTAAAGACAATACACTTTTTTTTTGTATGTCGTGGCAAACATATTTTTTAGTTTTAGCATAAATTATAATCCAATTAGAATGTATAATGAACAATAACATATCGAGTATGCATTTGTTTAATTCTTAAAATTAATTCGATATTTTTATTGCTTATACTATTGCTGTCAAATTTGTATGGGTTTGGCTCTATCTGGTAAAGGCCATAATACAAAAATCGTATTATATTTATTGGAAATACTCGGAACTTTTTGTATCCCAAAAGCACAAATAGTACACTTGTTTTTGTCAATTAATTATCTATATTGTCTTTTAGGTCTTGTTAGGAGTTTAATCACTTTTTTTTGCTTTCCGATATTAATACTTTTTTTTTTTTAATATGAACAACATTTGCATTTTTACTGTTCCTAAGTGTTATTAAACTACCGAATTTTCAATCATATTTTGATTTTGTACAAATATGGATTATTTAATAAACGAATTTGGAAACATTCACCAAGCCTAATAGAAATTTATTCAGTGTTCATGAAAATTTTCTAATATTCACTTATGCCCTAGTGGAAGCTGGGTTTAACTTGCATGTTGCTTACTCATTTTTTGAACAACCCCACGGATCTCATTTATGAGCCTGCATGAATTTTGCTGTCGAAATAGAATTCATACAAATTAAACTAAAAAAACAACTGAAATGTGATTGGATGAACAGTTTTTGGTGCCGAATATGGAAAGAGAACTTTTTTATATTTATTGTTATAAATCCATTTACCAATTGTTTGTTATTGAAATAGTGCCACCCGGCGGCCATTAATACACGTATTCAGAGTCAGAGAGGGCTGTCTGCGCGGGTTCATGAATTTTTCGGGAAAACACTTGTACACAGCCGCCTTTCCATTGGAAATATATACATATCTGTATTCCATTATCTTTGGTACCTACTTTAACTATAGACTAACCAAACTAGACAGCCAACTGAGAGCAGAAACGGTACATTTGCCTACAAGCTGCCTGCCCTAATGTGAAGGGATCGCACCGGCGACCACTTAACTAATTAGTTAAAGATATTATTTCGTTTCTTGAACTCGGCACATGCCATAGATCGTTAACCATATTTATTTAGATACACATACTGCACATGAAAAACATGTTCAAAGCAGACGACGTGAAACGAACGCTCATATTACCGAGCGCAGGCAACGACAACGATCAGGGTCGTTTGCCTGTCCCAACATTATGCCGATTAGGCATAACATTTCAATTAGGTACAATTCAAGTGCCCCGGTCGTCATAGAATTATGCATAACATGCAATAAATATGGTTAATGGTGTTAGGGTTCAAGAATCGAAGTAGATATAGATTTTAAGAATTGCAAAGTGTATATAAACCCGAAATTTTAATAATAAATTCACTTTTCACACGAGAGTCAATCAGGAAGGTGTTTTACTGGCTATACCGCCCAAATCCCCATCCGATTACCCGCTCTACTGCATACGTGCTAAGAGTTTGAACCAAGAGGCGCAATAGCCGGGTGAGGGTAAAGGAATTTCAGTAAGCAACCTGAAGTTATTACACTACATTAGATTTCATAAGGATTCATGCCTGTAGAAATCAAAGGAGCGGCATTGCTGCCGCACGCATACTTATACAATCTGCTGCTGGGACTTCATGTCCATCGGGCGGCCATTCTTATGGTGGGATCATTGACTTATTATATATGGACTGCTATTGAAATGTCACTTCCATACATTCTCTGCCCAGAAAATGACGCCAACATAACTAGCGCTCGTGATAATAAGTGAAATAAAATGACAGCTATCTGGGATTTATCCATAGAATGCTAGAGCCACCTATTGGGCGTGAGTTGATTTGCCAAGTGAAACGGTTGAAATTCAAATTGTTGCGGCATTGTTTACAATAGATGTCATCTCGAAATTGTGCTAGTTTAAATAATTAATTATAGATGGAACCAACAAAATTTGAATAAAAAATCGTTTTTCATTGTCCCATAAATTGTACAATTTTCGTATATTTATTGCGAATTATTTTTTTATGTTGTTTTTCATTAATAATTTTAGAAATATGATGTAATAACATTTCTGATCAATAAATAGTTATGATTGTCAAGAATATCACATTCAAGTACATGAGAATTTAATTCATTATATAAATTGCTTACATCTATATTTCTTTAAGTACTTATAATTATCAGGCTATAAATCTTATTGCACCCTAATTTATTTTGTAATTCATACAAAGACACAGTTTTCTGGACAGTTTTACAAATTGTGATTGTGTCCTTTTGTGGGTTTCACAGGAAACCTTTAGATGTATATTAATAAAATTAGATTTTTCTGTTCTACAAGAAATAAGGAAAATTGTCGGCACTGAACCGGGAAACAATTGCATTACAAAGACAATTTTTTGGTAGCAATTTGCTTCGAAATGTTTGGAGCAAATTCTTGTCAATATACTGCGCATTAAGACAACTCCAATCCTTGTTAAATACATTTTTTTTACGCAATCTAAATAAAACAAAATGAGTTTTCTGCGTCATCTTACCTATGGAAACAGATTTGTCCCTTTTCAGAGAAACTTGAATCATATTTCAAATTGCAACCAATTATACAACACTTCATTTTTTAATTTTAAGTCTTTATTCAATTAATCGCAATAACACAGTGAGTTTCCAATTTATTCTATATTATTAATATGTTGGAACCAACGCGAAGTTGTCTACTAGCAGTCCATATAAAGTCAATGGGTGGGATATCAAGGGTGGCGACTGTGTTCGACATATTTTGTGCCCATTAGTTACACGGCGTTCACATCACAGTTGAATCTAATATCGCTTTCGATTTGAATTTTTAGATTTTGATCTGAGATTTCAAAAATATTTTTTTTCACTTGCACTGGAAAGCCATTCCAATTGGTTTTTACACATTTATAATAACTCATTTCGAAATAATATAATAAAAAAAATCGTTTCCATACTCGAAAAATGAATAATTCAGTTAAAAAAGCAATCCTTTCAACGATGAACAATTCGTAACCGGCAGCTGCCGTAAAAGTATGTGTGAAATCTGAGAAAAAATCGAGATTTCTCAAAAGAGTGTCAGATCAAAAAGATATTGATTTTTTGGCAAATCAAACATGAAAAGCAATTTCGATAAAAAAAAATTATTTTTTCTTAAAAAAATGTATCATTTTGAATATGTTTTTGTTTATTTTAAAGACAATACACTTTTTTTTTGTATGTCGTGGCGAAACATATTTTTTAGTTTTAGCATAAATTATAATCCAATTAGAATGTATAATGAACAATAACATATCGAGTATGCATTTGTTTAATTCTTAAAATTAATTCGATATTTTTATTGCTTATACTATTGCTGTCAAATTTGTATGTATTTGGCTCTATCTGGTAAAGGCCATAATACAAAAATCGTATTATATTTATTGGAAATACTCGGAACTTTTTGTATCCCAAAAGCACAAATAGTACACTTGTTTTTGTCAATTAATTATCTATATTGTCTTTTAGGTCTTGTTAGGAGTTTAATCACTTTTTTTTGCTTTCCGATATTAATACTTTTTTTTTTTTAATATGAACAACATTTGCATTTTTACTGTTCCTAAGTGTTATTAAACTACCGAATTTTCAATCATATTTTGATTTTGTACAAATATGGATTATTTAATAAACGAATTTGGAAACATTCACCAAGCCTAATAGAAATTTATTCAGTGTTCATGAAAATTTTCTAATATTCACTTATGCCCTAGTGGAAGCTGGGTTTAACTTACATGTTGCTTACTCATTTTTTGAACAACCCCACGGATCTCATTTATGAGCCTGCATGAATTTTGCTGTCGAAATAGAATTCATACAAATAAAACTAAAAAAACAACTGAAATGTGATTGGATGAACAGTTTTTGGTGCCGAATATGGAAAGAGAACTTTTTTATATTTATTGTTATAAATCCATTTACCAATTGTTTGTTATTGAAATAGTGCCACCCGGCGGCCATTAATACACGTATTCAGAGTCAGAGAGGGCTGTCTGCGCGGGTTCATGAATTTTTCGGGAAAACACTTGTACACAGCCGCCTTTCCATTGGAAATATATACATAAATGTATTCCATTATCTTTGGTACCTACTTTAACTATAGACTAACCAAACTAGACAGCCAACTGAGAGCAGTAACGGTACATTTGCCTACAAGCTGCCTGCCCTAATGTGAAGGGATCGCACCGGCGACCACTTAACTAATTAGTTAAAGATATTATTTCGTTTCTTGAACTCGGCACATGCCATAGATCGTTAACCATATTTATTTAGATACACATACTGCACATGAAAACCATGTTCAAAGCAGACGACGTGAAACGAACGCTCATATTACCGAGCGCAGGCAACGACAACGATCAGGGTCGTTTGCCTGTCCCAACATTATGCCGATTAGGCATAACATTTCAATTAGGTACAATTCAAGTGCCCCGGTCGTCATAGAAATATGCATAACATGCAATAAATATGGTTAATGGTGTTAGGGTTCAAGAATCGAAGTAGATATAGATTTTAAGAATTGCAAAGTGTATATAAACCCGAAATTTTAATAATAAATTCACTTTTCACACGAGAGTCAATCAGGAAGGTGTTTTACTGGCTATACCGCCCAAATCCCCATCCGATTACCCGCTCTACTGCATACGTGCTAAGAGTTTGAACCAAGAGGCGCAATAGCCGGGTGAGGGTAAAGGAATTTCAGTAAGCAACCTGAAGTTATTACACTACATTAGATTTCATAAGGATTCATGCCTGTAGAAATCAAAGGAGCGGCATTGCTGCCGCACGCATACTTATACAATCTGCTGCTGGGACTTCATGTCCATCGGGCGGCCATTCTTGGTGGGATCATTGACTTATTATATATGGACTGCTATTGAAATGTCACTTCCATACATTCTCTGCCCAGAAAATGACGCCAACATAACTAGCGCTCGTGATAATAAGTGAAATAAAATGACAGCTATCTGGGATTTATCCATAGAATGCTAGAGCCACCTATTGGGCGTGAGTTGATTTGCCAAGTGAAACGGTTGAAATTCAAATTGTTGCGGCATTGTTTACAATAGATGTCATCTCGAAATTGTGCTAGTTTAAATAATTAATTATAGATGGAACCAACAAAATTTGAATAAAAAATCGTTTTTCATTGTCCCATAAATTGTACAATTTTCGTATATTTATTGCGAATTATTTTTTTATGTTGTTTTTCATTAATAATTTTAGAAATATGATGTAATAACATTTCTGATCAATAAATAGTTATGATTGTCAAGAATATCACATTCAAGTACATGAGAATTTAATTCATTATATAAATTGCTTACATCTATATTTCTTTAAGTACTTATAATTATCAGGCTATAAATCTTATTGCACCCTAATTTATTTTGTAATTCATACAAAGACACAGTTTTCTGGACAGTTTTACAAATTGTGATTGTGTCCTTTTGTGGGTTTCACAGGAAACCTTTAGATGTATATTAATAAAATTAGATTTTTCTGTTCTACAAGAAATAAGGAAAATTGTCGGCACTGAACCGGGAAACAATTGCATTACAAAGACAATTTTTTGGTAGCAATTTGCTTCGAAATGTTTGGAGCAAATTCTTGTCAATATACTGCGCATTAAGACAACTCCAATCCTTGTTAAATACATTTTTTTTACGCAATCTAAATAAAACAAAATGAGTTTTCTGCGTCATCTTACCTATGGAAACAGATTTGTCCCTTTTCAGAGAAACTTGAATCATATTTCAAATTGCAACCAATTATACAACACTTCATTTTTTAATTTTAAGTCTTTATTCAATTAATCGCAATAACACAGCCCAAGTAACAATTTGACTTCGGTAAGGCGCTATCGAAGCTATTTCACCTCCCGCAATATTAACTGCATAAGGTCTAAAGGAAACGCATTTGGCGCACTTTATTGCAAGTATTTACTTATTTAAGACTTCCTGAACAGCTTGGATAGACCTTACCGAAACTTTATGGAAGCTTTATAGAGGCTCCAAAATGAACAAGAAAAAAATTATTTTTTTTTATTACACTTTTCAATTTTCCATTTTCTTATTTTTTTATTTTTTTTTTTATCTTCTTGATAAACATTTTTAAAGACTTTTTGCAATTTTCATGGAGTTTACATTTACGTACTCGTTATAATTTACATTTTACTTACATGCGCCGCACTGAGAATCGAACTTGGGTCCTGTGCGTAGTAGTCCAATACACTACCCCCTAGGCTAATTCGTCATAATGCTGTAGTAGTGCTAAATCTGAACTACTTGGTACATTTTAGAGTTTGGTTATGATTTGCAATAAACTTGCAGCTTACTCGACCGAAGTAAAGCAAGACATTTAGTGTTACCCTTATTTATTCATGGGCGAAAAGTGTTTATTTAAAATCACATTACTGACATATTTTTCAATGTGCTAGAAGTATTTTATGTCTTGTAATTTTTCCCCGATTCATTAATTATGGTTTCTTTAGACAGCTTTGATTCATTTCATATGAAATTAATTTTTACCTCTATAAAGCCTCCATATGTAAGTTAGGAGGAAGTACGAGTAAGTGCTTCTGTACAGCTTCCAATCGCAAGCGGTTGACTGCATGACAGTTCATTGCTTCTATAATGCCTTCGGTCAGAAGCTCTAAAGAAATTCACTTTCCACACATCTCCAGACACATTTTCAGATGTCTAATAGAGATCTTATCGAAGCTTAATTCCATAACCCTCTATAAAGCCTATGTATATGCTTCGTAAAGGACTTACTGAAGTTGTTATCGAAACAATTGCCTCGAAATGGATGAACTTCGGTTAACAAAGACTATAGACGCTCTATCGAAGCTGTTACCTACAGAAATTACAAATTTGAACCTTACCGAAGTAAAATTGTTACTTGGGAGTGAGTTTCCAATTTATTCTATATTATTAATATGTTGGAACCAACGCGAAGTTGTCTACTAGCAGTCCATATAAAGTCAATGGGTGGGATATCAAGGGTGGCGACTGTGTTCGACATATTTTGTGCCCATTAGTTACACGGCGTTCACATCACAGTTGAATCTAATATCGCTTTCGATTTGAATTTTTAGATTTTGATCTGAGATTTCAAAAATATTTTTTTTCACTTGCACTGGAAAGCCATTCCAATTGGTTTTTACATATTTATAATAACTCATTTCGAAATAATATAATAAAAAAAATCGTTTCCATACTCGAAAAATGAATAATTCAGTTAAAAAAGCAATCCTTTCAACGATGAACAATTCGTAACCGGCAGCTGCGTGTCATACACATTGGTATTAGTAAAAGTATGTGTTAAATCTGAGAAAAAATCGAGATTTCTCAAAAGAGTGTCAGATCAAAAAGATATTGATTTTTTGGCAAATCAAACATGAAAAGCAATTTCGATAAAAAAAAAATTATTTTTTCTTAAAAAAATGTATCATTTTGAAGCTGTTTTTGTTTATTTTAAGGACAATACACTTTTTTTTTGTAAGTCGTGGCGAAACATATTTTTTAGTTTTAGCATAAATTATAATCCAATTAGAATGTATAATGAACAATAACATATCGAGTATGCATTTGTTTAATTCTTAAAATTAATTCGATATTTTTATTGCTTATACTATTGCTGTCAAATTTGTATGTATTTGGCTCTATCTGGTAAAGGCCATAATACAAAAATCGTATTATATTTATTGGAAATACTCGGAACTTTTTGTATCCCAAAAGCACAAATAGTACACTTGTTTTTGTCAATTAATTATCTATATTGTCTTTTAGGTCTTGTTAGGAGTTTAATCACTTTTTTTTACTTTCCGATATTAATACTTTTTTTTTTTAATATGAACAACATTTGCATTTTTACTGTTCCTAAGTGTTATTAAACTACCGAATTTTCAATCTTTTGATTTTGTACAAATATGGATTATTTAATAAACGAATTTGGAAACATTCACCAAGCCTAATAGAAATTTATTCAGTGTTCATGAAAATTTTCTAATATTCACTTATGCCCTAGTGGAAGCTGGGTTTAACTTGCATGTTGCTTACTCATTTTTTGAACAACCCCCACGGATCTCATTTATGAGCCTGCATGAATTTTGCTGTCGAAATAGAATTCATACAAATAAAACTAAAAAAACAACTGAAATGTGATTGGATGAACAGTTTTTGGTGCCGAATATGGATAGAGAACATTTTTATATTTATTGTTATAAATCCATTTACCAATTGTTTGTTATTGAAATAGTGCCACCCGGCGGCCATTAATACACGTATTCAGAGTCAGAGAGGGCTGTCTGCGCGGGTTCATGAATTTTTCGGGAAAACACTTGTACACAGCCGCCTTTCCATTGGAAATATATACATATCTGTATTCCATTATCTTTGGTACCTACTTTAACTATAGACTAACCAAACTAGACAGCCAACTGATAGCAGAAACGGTACATTTGCCTACAAGCTGCCTGCCCTACATTAGATTTCATAAGGATTCATGCCTGTAGAAATCAAAGGAGCGGCATTGCTGCCGCACGCATACTTATACAATCTGCTGCTGGGACTTCATGTCCATCGGGCGGCCATTCTTATGGTGGGATCATTGACTTATTATATATGGACTGCTATTGAAATGTCACTTCCATACAATCTCTGCCCAGAAAATGACGCCAACATAACTAGCGCTCGTGATAATAAGTGAAATAAAATGACAACTATCTGGGATTTATCCATAGAATGCTAGAGCCACCTATTGGGCGTGAGTTGATTTGCCAAGTGAAACGGTTGAAATTCAAATTGTTGCGGCATTGTTTACAATAGATGTCATCTCGAAATTGTGCTAGTTTAAATAATTAATTATAGATGGAACCAACAAAATTTGAATAAAAAATCGTTTTCCATTGTCCCATAAATTGTACAATTTTCGTATATTTATTGCGAATTATTTTTTTATGTTGTTTTTCATTAATAATTTTAGAAATATGATGTAATAACATTTCTGATCAATAAATACTTATGATTGTCAAGAATATCACATTCAAGTACATGAGAATTTAATTCATCATATAAATTGCTTACATCTATATTTCTTTAAGTACTTATAATTATCAGGCTATAAATCTTATTGCACCCTAATTTATTTTGTAATTCATACAAAGACACAGTTTTCTGGACAGTTTTACAAATTGCGATTGTGTCCTTTTGTGGGTTTCACAGGAAACCTTTAGATGTATATTAATAAAATTAGATTTTTCTGTTCTACAAGAAATAAGGAAAATTGTCGGCACTGAACCGGGAAACAATTGCATTACAAAGACAATTTTTTGGTAGCAATTTGCTTCGAAATGTTTGGAGCAAATTCTTGTCAATATACTGCGCATTAAGACAACTCCAATCCTTGTTAAATACATTTTTTTTACGCAATCTAAATAAAACAAAATGAGTTTTCTGCGTCATCTTACCTATGGAAACAGATTTGTCCCTTTTCAGAGAAACTTGAATCATATTTCAAATTGCAACCAATTATACAACACTTCATTTTTTAATTTTAAGTCTTTATTCAATTAATCGCAATAACACAGTGAGTTTCCAATTTATTCTATATTATTAATATGTTGGAACCAACGCGAAGTTGTCTACTAGCAGTCCATATAAAGTCAATGGGTGGGATATCAAGGGTGGCGACTGTGTTCGACATATTTTGTGCCCATTAGTTACACGGCGTTCACATCACAGTTGAATCTAATATCGCTTTCGATTTGAATTTTTAGATTTTGATCTGAGATTTCAAAAATATTTTTTTTCACTTGCACTGGAAAGCCATTCCAATTGGTTTTTACACATTTATAATAACTCATTTCGAAATAATATAATAAAAAAAATCGTTTCCATACTCGAAAAATGAATAATTCAGTTAAAAAAGCAATCCTTTCAACGATGAACAATTCGTAACCGGCAGCTGCCGTAAAAGTATGTGTGAAATCTGAGAAAAAATCGAGATTTCTCAAAAGAGTGTCAGATCAAAAAGATATTGATTTTTTGGCAAATCAAACATGAAAAGCAATTTCGATAAAAAAAAAATTATTTTTTCTTAAAAAAATGTATCATTTTGAATATGTTTTTGTTTATTTTAAAGACAATACACTTTTTTTTTGTATGTCGTGGCGAAACATATTTTTTAGTTTTAGCATAAATTATAATCCAATTAGAATGTATAATGAACAATAACATATCGAGTATGCATTTGTTTAATTCTTAAAATTAATTCGATATTTTTATTGCTTATACTATTGCTGTCAAATTTGTATGTATTTGGCTCTATCTGGTAAAGGCCATAATACAAAAATCGTATTATATTTATTGGAAATACTCGGAACTTTTTGTATCCCAAAAGCACAAATAGTACACTTGTTTTTGTCAATTAATTATCTATATTGTCTTTTAGGTCTTGTTAGGAGTTTAATCACTTTTTTTTGCTTTCCGATATTAATACTTTTTTTTTTTTAATATGAACAACATTTGCATTTTTACTGTTCCTAAGTGTTATTAAACTACCGAATTTTCAATCATATTTTGATTTTGTACAAATATGGATTATTTAATAAACGAATTTGGAAACATTCACCAAGCCTAATAGAAATTTATTCAGTGTTCATGAAAATTTTCTAATATTCACTTATGCCCTAGTGGAAGCTGGGTTTAACTTGCATGTTGCTTACTCATTTTTTGAACAACCCCACGGATCTCATTTATGAGCCTGCATGAATTTTGCTGTCGAAATAGAATTCATACAAATAAAACTAAAAAAACAACTGAAATGTGATTGGATGAACAGTTTTTGGTGCCGAATATGGAAAGAGAACTTTTTTATATTTATTGTTATAAATCCATTTACCAATTGTTTGTTATTGAAATAGTGCCACCCGGCGGCCATTAATACACGTATTCAGAGTCAGAGAGGGCTGTCTGCGCGGGTTCATGAATTTTTCGGGAAAACACTTGTACACAGCCGCCTTTCCATTGGAAATATATACATAAATGTATTCCATTATCTTTGGTACCTACTTTAACTATAGACTAACCAAACTAGACAGCCAACTGAGAGCAGAAACGGTACATTTGCCTACAAGCTGCCTGCCCTAATGTGAAGGGATCGCACCGGCGACCACTTAACTAATTAGTTAAAGATATTATTTCGTTTCTTGAACTCGGCACATGCCATAGATCGTTAACCATATTTATTTAGATACACATACTGCACATGAAAAACATGTTCAAAGCAGACGACGTGAAACGAACGCTCATATTACCGAGCGCAGGCAACGACAACGATCAGGGTCGTTTGCCTGTCCCAACATTATGCCGATTAGGCATAACATTTCAATTAGGTACAATTCAAGTGCCCCGGTCGTCATAGAATTATGCATAACATGCAATAAATATGGTTAATGGTGTTAGGGTTCAAGAATCGAAGTAGATATAGATTTTAAGAATTGCAAAGTGTATATAAACCCGAAATTTTAATAATAAATTCACTTTTCACACGAGAGTCAATCAGGAAGGTGTTTTACTGGCTATACCGCCCAAATCCCCATCCGATTACCCGCTCTACTGCATACGTGCTAAGAGTTTGAACCAAGAGGCGCAATAGCCGGGTGAGGGTAAAGGAATTTCAGTAAGCAACCTGAAGTTATTACACTACATTAGATTTCATAAGGATTCATGCCTGTAGAAATCAAAGGAGCGGCATTGCTGCCGCACGCATACTTATACAATCTGCTGCTGGGACTTCATGTCCATCGGGCGGCCATTCTTATGGTGGGATCATTGACTTATTATATATGGACTGCTATTGAAATGTCACTTCCATACATTCTCTGCCCAGAAAATGACGCCAACATAACTAGCGCTCGTGATAATAAGTGAAATAAAATGACAGCTATCTGGGATTTATCCATAGAATGCTAGAGCCACCTATTGGGCGTGAGTTGATTTGCCAAGTGAAACGGTTGAAATTCAAATTGTTGCGGCATTGTTTACAATAGATGTCATCTCGAAATTGTGCTAGTTTAAATAATTAATTATAGATGGAACCAACAAAATTTGAATAAAAAATCGTTTTTCATTGTCCCAGAAATTGTACAATTTTCGTATATTTATTGCGAATTATTTTTTTATGTTGTTTTTCATTAATAATTTTAGAAATATGATGTAATAACATTTCTGATCAATAAATAGTTATGATTGTCAAGAATATCACATTCAAGTACATGAGAATTTAATTCATTATATAAATTGCTTACATCTATATTTCTTTAAGTACTTATAATTATCAGGCTATAAATCTTATTGCACCCTAATTTATTTTGTAATTCATACAAAGACACAGTTTTCTGGACAGTTTTACAAATTGTGATTGTGTCCTTTTGTGGGTTTCACAGGAAACCTTTAGATGTATATTAATAAAATTAGATTTTTCTGTTCTACAAGAAATAAGAAAAATTGTCGGCACTGAACCGGGAAACAATTGCATTACAAAGACAATTTTTTTGTAGCAATTTGCTTCGAAATGTTTGGAGCAAATTCTTGTCAATATACTGCGCATTAAGACAACGCCAATCCTTGTTAAATACATTTTTTTTACGCAATCTAAATAAAACAAAATGAGTTTTCTGCGTCATCTTACCTATGGAAACAGATTTGTCCCTTTTCAGAGAAACTTGAATCATATTTCAAATTGCAACCAATTATACAACACTTCATTTTTTAATTTTGAGTCTTTATTCAATTAATCGCAATAACACAGTGAGTTTCCAATTTATTATATATTATTAATATGTTGGAACCAACGCGAAGTTGTCTACTAGCAGTCCATATAAAGTCAATGGGTGGGATATCAAGTGTGGCGACTGTGTTCGACATATTTTGTGCCCATTAGTTACACGGCGTTCA
The DNA here is from genome assembly GCA_951230905.1 of Cheilosia variabilis. NCBI lineage: Eukaryota > Metazoa > Arthropoda > Insecta > Diptera > Syrphidae > Cheilosia > Cheilosia variabilis. The sequence goes on from OX579676.1 coordinate 84,897,221, forward strand.
CATCACAGTTGAATCTAATATCGCTTTCGATTTGAATTTTTAGATTTTGATCTGAGATTTCAAAAATATTTTTTTTCACTTGCACTGGAAAGTCATTCCAATTGGTTTTTACACATTTATAATAACTCATTTCGAAATAATATAATAAAAAAAATCGTTTCCATACTCGAAAAATGAATAATTCAGTTAAAAAAGCAATCCTTTCAACGATGAACAATTCGTAACCGGCAGCTGCGTGTCATACACATTGGTATTAGTAAAAGTATGTGTGAAATCTGAGAAAAAATCGAGATTTCTCAAAAGAGTGTCAGATCAAAAAGATATTGATTTTTTGGCAAATCAAACATGAAAAGCAATTTCGATAAAAAAAAAATTATTTTTTCTTAAAAAAATGTATCATTTTGAAGCTGTTTTTGTTTATTTTAAGGACAATACACTTTTTTTTTGTAAGTCGTGGCGAAACATATTTTTTAGTTTTAGCATAAATTATAATCCAATTAGAATGTATAATGAACAATAACATATCGAGTATGCATTTGTTTAATTCTTAAAATTAATTCGATTTTTATTGCTTATACTATTGCTGTCAAATTTGTATGTATTTGGCTCTATCTGGTAAAAGCCATAATACAAAAATCGTATTATATTTATTGGAAATACTCGGAACTTTTTGTATCCCAAAAGCACAAATAGTACACTTGTTTTTGTCAATTAATTATCTATATTGTCTTTTAGGTCTTGTTAGGAGTTTAATCACTTTTTTTTGCTTTCCGATATTAATACTTTTTTTTTTTAATATGAACAACATTTGCATTTTTACTGTTCCAAGTGTTATTAAACTACCGAATTTTCAATCATATTTTGATTTTGTACAAATATGGATTATTTAATAAACGAATTTGGAAACATTCACCAAGCCTAATAGAAATTTATTCAGTGTTCATGAAAATTTTCTAATATTCACTTATGCCCTAGTGGAAGCTGGGTTTAACTTGCATGTTGCTTACTCATTTTTTTAACAACCCCCACGGATCTCATTTATGAGCCTGCATGAATTTTGCTGTCGAAATAGAATTCATACAAATAAAACTAAAAACACAACTGAAATGTGATTGGATGAACAGTTTTTAGTGCCGAATATGGATAGAGAACTTTTTTATATTTATTGTTATAAATCCATTTACCAATTGTTTGTTATTGAAATAGTGCCACCCGGCGGCCATTAATTCACAGCAAGGAAAAAAAGAGCGCGTCAGAGAGGGCTGTCATTCAAAATTTGCGAGGAAAATTGGGTGGGTGCACGGGAAGTTGGCTGTCTAGTTTGGTTAGTCTATGACTTTAACAGAAGAGTTTACTATCTGCGAAATTTTTAGTATATATTATTCTGTTTTGTTTTGATGATAATTTTGTCGCAGAACAAGTTGGTATAATTAAGAATCGAGTTAAGTTTAAACCCCTGAATAATACCTGAGAACTTCATCGTTAAATTGATATATCAGCTACTAAAATGGATGACAATAAACTGACTGAAATTGGTATGTAAAAATAAAGGCGTTAGTAAAACATTGGCTTCGTGCTTTGATTGCTGTAGGATTAAATAACTTATTTATCAAGGAATGATAGTTTTCCAAAGTTATAGTTTTTAAGTTATGGGCGATGTGCCCATCACTATCCGAAAAATCTAGTTTTAATAGTTAATTGTATGTACATACCTTGTCCAAGATCCAGGACACTGACTGCCCGTGACCATCGCATAACTTTGTACATATATATAACATTTTACCTCGGATTGCTAAACATTTTGGTGCCTCCTGTGAGGAAATTGTTTGTATGTGTTTATATTGTCGGTGGTTAACGGTATTAGTTTTCTGGTGCGTTCTGGCAGCATTCTATCCTCTCGTTGCTGCGTTAGTGAAATTGTGTTATGGCTGAGCTGAATTTACGCACAGCTGCCGGTAATGGTATTCGTCGGCTCATGATCGGCTAATGGAAGCTGACCTCAAAGGGTATGACTCGACGCAGTTGGAAACGGAGCTTCGCGCCCTATCGTCACTGTTCGGGAGGTTTTCCCTACACCAGGATGCACTGGTCTCGGCAGCATCTCCGGCAGAGCTCCCAGAACACGAAACTTTAGGACAGTAAATCGAAACACAGTACTATGCGGTTTATACGGTGCTGCAGCGCCAGCTGAAGTACCTAGCCAACCCCCCACCCACCGAATCCGACACACGAGTTCTCCAGACAAACCGTTTGGATATGAAGCTAGACCCGATGCCAGTTCCCTCGTTCGATGGGAAAATCAATAGCTGGCTGGCATTCAAGGAAACATTCGAGACGATGGTGCACAACGGCGATTACCCAGACGTGTACAAATTAGGCAAATTACGACAAACTGTGGACGGGCAAAGGGTGCCACTGATCGGCCAGATGTATGCCGGTGGATACGAGGCCGTCTGAAAGGCGCTGAAGGAGCGCTTTGATAATAGGAAGCAGCTGACTGAGGCGCACGCAGCTCGGTTCATAAGCATCAAGCCCGCCACGGAGATGGGTCGTTCCACGAGTCGGGTCGAACAACCCGTCCGGTCACAGCATCGCCAATCAGGGCGCGCTCAACAGCCATTGAGATCCAATGTGAGTACAGCAGTTGATGGAAGGTGTGTTCATTGCCAGGAACAACATCGCACCACCATGTGCCCAGCTCTGCTTGAGATGGGAGTAGAACAGCGTTTTGTAGCACTAAGGAATTCCACAACCCGGTTCTCAAGGTCGAGAACCACAAAGACAGCTGATCACTTCAACATCACCACAGCAGATGGCGATGGGCTCTCCAGCATTCAAATTGACTCAGTTACCCGGTGATATCGTGCCTCAGCCATCAGGATCGGACCGTACTGCTCGCCACAGCCACTGGTTGGGTATGCGGTGATACAACACAGCGATTGGCTCGCATCCTTTGCGATCCTGGATCGCAGGTAAGCTATATCACCGAACATTTCGCTAACCTCTTATTGCTGCACAGGGATCGGTTTGAGGTAGCTGTAGAAGGGATTGGTGCGTTGGCACACACGAAGACTCGAGGTAGAGCGATGCTCACGCTTCGGTCTAGATGGACGGATTTCACCCTCACTTTTATGGTGCTAATCATCGCGTCCATTACATCAACCACCCCAGCAGTGTGGATTGATGATAAACTATGGAGACACTTGGATGGTCTACAACTGGCAGACTCGCAGTTTGGGACACCTGGCAAGATCGAGATGCTTCTGGGAGCTAACGTGTGGGGACTCGTTGTTTTGGGTGAGGTTCGACATGGGAATCATCACGAGCCCCATGCGCAGCGCACGAAACTTGGCTGGGTATTCTTTGCCCCAGCTGCAACGGCTTCACCTGGGAGGCCGCTGCAATCACTTGGAGCTCATCTTGCTGATGAGGACACACGTTTAGAGGAGCTAGTCCGCAAGTTTTGGACGCTCGAGGAGGTCCGAGAGGATGGTGATGCCGAGGATGAGTGCAATCATCACTTCTCGTCGACGCACTTTCGTACATTGGATGGGCGTTACGTCGTGCAGATACCGTTCCGCCATGACGCCCTAGCACTGGGTGATTCGTACGGGAATGCTTTCAAGCAATTCTACAATTTGGAGCGGCGGTTGGCCAAGAATCCACCGCTGCAGGAGAAGTATGTTGCCTTTTTGCGCGAGTATGCAGCGCTGGGCCATATGGAGCGTGTTGATCAACATGGCGATCACACGAAGTAGTATGTAGTGAATACCACATCATGCGGTCACAAGTAAGTTCCGCGTGGTATTCAATGAATCAGCCCGGATCACTACTGGTGTCTCACTGAATGACATCCAGCTGGTCGGGCCAACGATACAGGAGTCACTGGTGAACATTCTTTTCCGGTTCCGCCGCTACGGCTTCGCGCTTACCGCTGATGTAGAGAAGATGTTCCGGCAGGTGCTGGTAGCACCGGAACATCGGGATTTCCAACGCATTCTCTGGCGAGAATCCTCGACAGCGGAGCTTGCAGTTTTCCGTCTGACAACCGTCACGTATGGTATGGCGTCGAGCCCATACAATTCCGTGCGGGCACTTCATCAATGTGCCCACGATAACTATGGCAGTGTGAAGGATGAGGATCAGGCCAATGCGGCCCAAGCGACTATATTGACGTCATTCTATGTGGATGATCTGCTGACGAGCTGCAACATGGGTACGGAAGCGGTGACCCTAGCGGCCAATATCGACAGGATACTCTCGGCTGGACACTTCCATTTGAGAAAATGGAATTCAAATCACAGGGAGGTAATTGGTAATATCACTGGTACTAACCCTTCTTCTCCTTCAGAGCTCACTATTGATGCCCCGACTGCAACAGTTCTTGCATTGCATTGGGACCCTCTGACGGATGAGCTCTTCTTCGAAATGACACTGGCTCCTAGCTGTGACTTACCGACTAAACCATGTGTGCTTTGCGAGGTGGCTCAATTGTTTGATCGAACAGGCCTGCTGGCTTCAGTAGTAATAACCGGGAAGATCTTCATTCAAACCCTGTGGTCCGCTAGTATCACCTGGGATGTGCCCCTGCCAGTGGACCTACGAGATGACTGGTGGAGATTCCGCGGGGGTCTGCCGACCCTCAATCAACTACGAGTCCCAAGATGCATGTAGGATGACGACGCTACGGCGCTGTACGGCTTTTGCGATGCCAGCTCTAAGGCGTATGCTGCAGTCGTCAACACCCGGACTGTTGGTGTGGACAAGAAGGTACGCGTGTCGCTACTGACGGCACGAACGAAGGTGGCCCCACTCACGGGTGCTACTATTCCACGTTTGGAGTTATGTGCAGCTCACTTGTCTCTGCGAATGTCTCTGCGAATGTCGATGGGGACACATGCGTTGAGAACAAGTTGTCTTAAAAATTAATCAAAGTAAAAATATATTATATTGATTATTCACTATAAAACAAAATAATTTTAGTAATAATGAAGTGTAGATTGTGTCTTTTAAAAATCGAAAGAATCGATCTGAAAATTCAGTGCTCAAATTGCAATGAATATTTTCATGCAAAGTGCGCCAAACTTGAAGGAAGAGAAATTGAATTCTACGGAAAAAGTGAGCAAGGCTACAGATGTGATAGCTGTTTTAGTTTGCGAAGAAAATCGATCATGCATGATCACACTCTTGTAAACTCCCCTTCACCCGTCACCACACTTAGGGGTCCACCTGTAAATCTCTTCTCAACCGATTGTGATGTCGGCAGCAACCATCAGGCCGCTCTCTCTACAACCATAAGAGCTGGCGGTGAACCCTCATCATCTGAGTCTGTTAAGAAGCCTATAACTCTGGAGATGCTGTTTGCTGAAATTATTAAATTGCAACAACTAAATACCGATGCGCTCCTAAAAATCAAAGCTCTTGAAATTAACAATGAGTCTCTCAACAAAAAGATCGTTTCCTTAGAGGCGAAAGTCAATTTGCTAGAGCAAAGAGAGAAACAGTGCGCAGTGGATGTTGTGTGTAATGCAAATGCGCGTGAGAGAGTGATGAAGCTTATTACTGCTGGTGTTGGTGTGCAAATCGCGCCGGATGAGATTGAGTCTTTCTACATAAAGAATGCAAGAAAATCCAAGGCAAACACTAATACAACTGGCAATATTGTGTGTGTACGTTTCTCATCTCTTTCAACCAAAGAAAAGATAATGTGCAAATTGCGTATGGACAAAATCAAGCTTTCTGCTGGCATCTACAGCAACAAGAACGGCGACAGCGGCAGCGGCAGCGGCGCAAGAGGTGGCGGCAAGATTTTTATCAACGACTCCCTCACTATGTACACAAGATCTCTTCTCGAAAAGGCAAAGCAGCTGAGACTGGACAAGAAGTGCCAGTTTGTGTGGACAAGAAACTCATCCGTGATCATCAGAAAAAAAGAGGGAGATAAAGTGATCAAAGTAATTAGTTTTGAGGACTTTAGGAGACTAGAAAATTAAATTCTGTTTTTAATTTTAACTTATGATTAATATGAATTCAAATATTCCATCTATTAGTTCTCATAATAATTCAAGTGATACATTTTCTTCTTTTAATTCGGATAGTTTTACATGTTTTTGCATAGATCATCCAAACAAAATGTCTTTTTCAGGTCTTTCTGTAATTCACCAAAATATCCGTAGTATGCGTAAAAATTTTGATACTTTTTTAACTCACCTTGCATCCTTAGATCACTTACCGGATCTCATCTTTCTATCTGAAATATGGATATTTGATGATGAAGTTTCTCATTATTCTATACCCAATTTTACATTGTAATAACTCTTATTCTGCTGGTGGTGTCGCAGTGTTCTATAGAAGCGATTTGTCGTCAAACGTTGTCGTTGATCGTTTTAATCTTAATAGTGTCGATTTAATTAGTTTAAGTTGCGAGATTTCTGGTGCTCAATACTGTTTTGTCGGGGCTTATAGATTTAACTATTGTACAGTCAATGTCTTTCTGGTTGATTTCTCTGACTTTCTTGATAATCGTGTGTGTAAAAATCTAATAATTATGGGTGATTTTAACATCGATCTTTGCAGTAGCTCAGTTGAAGTTGATAATTTTCTATCGATTATGTCTTCCTTTGGCCTCGATAGTTTGATATCACTTCCTACTCGTGGGGTTTACGATACAACCTCTTGTTTGGACCATATTTTCATTAGATTACATAGAAATAATCCTTCTAAATTTAGATCAGCTATATTTGACCTCAAGATAAGTGACCACTGCCTGACCACCATCCAACTTGACCTTCGGATCTCCAGATTGAAGCAATATGAAGTTAAAAAGTTTACAAAAATTGATTTTTCAGCTCTCAAGACAGCTTTAATTTTTGAGTTCTGGGATGAAGTTTACGTGGAGCAAAATCCATCTACGGCCTTTGATTTGTTTATTAATAAATTACAATTGCACTTACTTCGCGCAAGTACACAAATAAAAACTAGCAACAAATTGAAACCCCTTAAAAAGTGGATGACTAGTGCTCTTATTAACAAAATCAGACAGAAAAAACTTCTATATAAGCGTTTAAAAAAACACCCAAGTAACCTTAGGCTAAAAAGGTATTATGATAAGATCTGTAAGGAGCTAAAAATAGAAATACCTCTTCAAAGGGAAGCTTTTTATTGTACTATATTAGCTAATAATATTGGTAACTCTAAAAAAGAATGGCAGGTTGTGAACGACATTTTGAACAAAACTAAATCTAACATGGATATCGCAGTCTCAAATAATAATAACGTGATTATATCTGAGTCTTTTGAAGTTGCCACTGTATTCAATGACTATTTTGCCAATGTAACAAAGTCTATTCGGGTTTCCACTTAGTAATAATTCTGATTGTGTATGTGACAGCAATGTTACTTATGACCCTTTCGAAGAACAATGTTTTTTCTTTAAATGTTTTTCTTCATTTGAAATTCACACCCACATACAGTCTCTTAAAGCATCTAATTCAACTTCATGTGATCAAATTTCAAGTAACGTTTTGAAAAATATATCTCTTCTTGTTTCAGATGTATTATGCCATATCTTCAATCTAAGTATACAAAAGGGTATTTTTCCAGATTCACTTAAAACAGCTGTTGGTTGACATCAGAGATCACCCTCCCCAGACATGAAGACCCGCTGAGCACAGAGGACCTTGCTCACTTGGAGAAGGAGGCAAGGACGACGGTCAGGGCAGGCGTGACCACAGTAAGGCCTGTGCTGACCACGCGAGTGATGGATCGAAGGACTATTCCCCTCACGGAACGGTTCAGTTCGCTGCAGCGCCTAGTACACACTGTAGTGTATTTGTTCCGTTGGAGACACAAACACCTCCGACAGAGTAGTGTGGTCGGACCGGACGAGGCCACTATGGCATTGAATACCCTCATCCGTATGGAGCAGGCTGCGGAGTTTAGTGATGAGATAAATCAAATCCGCAGTGGTGGGATTCACCTCTCAAGTTCTAGCCGGTTGTTTTCAACTAACCCCTTTCTGGATGAGAAGGGGATCCTACGAGTGGCAGGCCGACTGGTGAATGCTGAAGTTACACACGATCGCAAATTTCCGATCATATTGCCGAGGTGCCCTAGTTTGGTTACTGATCCGTCAAGCCCATGACAGGACGATGCATTGAGGGGTCCAATTGATGCTGCAGACCCTTCGCCATCGCTTTTGGATTCTACATGGACGACAGGCTGTCAAGACTTACCTCCACAACTGCGTTGTTTGTCGACGACATCGCGGAGCCATCCTGAGACAACAGATGGCGCCGTTACCCAGCCAGCGGGTCAATGCTGCGCGGCCTTTTCTCTCTTCTGGAGTTGACTACTGTGGTCCTACTTGTTGAGGACTGGTAGTCAATGGTCACGTACGACCATGAAGACATATCTAGCAATTTTCATCTGTATGGCGACCAAAGCTGTGCACCTCGAGGTGGTTGAGGACTTGTCGGCACACTCGTTTCTGGATGCCTTAGCACGGTTCATTAGTGGAAGGGGCCCATGTCCAGACCTCTTCAGCGACAATGGGACGGCCTTTGTGGGAGCCAACCGCATTCTTCAGGAGGACTTGACGGCTTGGCACAGTGAGCAGAATCAGCAGACGTTGGCGCAGGGGGGTACCCGATGGCACTTTATCACCCCCAACCTCCTCATCAAGGTGGTCTGTGGGAGGCGGCGGTGAAGTCCGCCAAGCATCACTTATATCGTCTGGTTGGTACTCAGAGTCTATGGTACCACCAGATGCACACACTAGCAACACGCATTGAGGCGTGTCTAAATTCACGCCCACTGCTCCCACTACATGACGCTGCGGAGGATAAGTTTGCGCTGACACCCGGAGATTTCCTCATCGGCGCCCCCCTTCTCGCGATTACCGAGCCAGAGGTCGGAGACCTTCCAAGGAATCGCGTCAAACAGCGGCAGTGGATACGCCAGCTTCATCAGGAGTTCTGGGTTCGGTGGTCCGAAGAATATTTAGATACATGCAGTAAATGGGGCCGAAGGCAGGCCAACATCCAGGTGGGAGACATTTTCATCGTCCGCCAGGAACATCTACCCCCTACGCATTGGCGCTTGGGGCGCGTGGTGGAGCTTCACCCAGGCAGAGATGGTCTGACCCGCAACGTGACCCTCCGCACATCTCAAGGACTGCTCAGCCGGACAGTACAGAAACTGTGCCGCCCCTTAGACATGGACCATTTCGAACCAGACAGTTCGACCGGGCAGGATGTCCAAGATCCAGGTCACTGACTGCCCGTGACCATCGCGTAATTATGTATCCATATCTTTATGCCACTACAGTCGCCGACGCGGCACATTATTTGTTTGTTTTTCTTCTTTCTCAGATTACGCCCTCGCTGGTTCGCATATGTCTCGACGATTCATGTTATCGGAGACACAGTGCCTGGGTGCATTCCATTTGATCCGATTGGAATGTGCTCAGATCACACTTTTGTTATTTTACTTGTATAAATACCCACGGCACCGTAGTGTTATCTATGTTTTGATTTCGCTATGGTGCAGTGGCAGATCGTTTTGGTTCTTGTTGGTTGTTCGTGTGGCGCGGGTATCCTATACTCGTGGGTAGCAAAGGCATGAGGTTGGTATACTTTTCTGACGCAGCTGAACGTGTGGTCGCTGTTCTGAGCCGTATGCGACTTGACGAGTGAACGTTCTGGATGACAGTTGGGGAGTTCTTCGTCTATCAGCGTGCGGGTCGATTGTGGTGGCAGCCAGGATGTTCTTTTCATAAACTAACTTAACCAGAAAAATAAAATATTATAACGTGTTTGAAACTGTGGCCTTTTCTTTTTATTGGTTCCTTTGATTGCTAAACATTTTTCCTTTGATTGCTGAACATTTTACCTCGGATTGCTAAACATACCTATTAATCATATTTACAAAATATTCATATAAACATATTACATACTACATGTAAATCGAAGTATCTCAATTTTGATCGAACCTTTTAAAAATGATTTATTTAAAAAAATACGGAAAGTGTGGTGGTGGTCTACCAAAAAATAAAGACTATAGAATCATTCACGTTCGTTTCGTCGACTGTCGACGTTTAAAGGGCCCAACCCATATAATCCGTCGAATCCGTTGCGTCGACGGATCCGTCAATATATGACGTATTCGACGGAAAGAGCAGTCCCATAAAATGCTTCGCATACGGTGATATCCAGTGTTTTAAGTACTCCGTCCTCTTATCTCCCACGAAACGTAATTTTTTCTCTATTCACCGTATTCAAATTCCCTCTTCAATAATTACCTTGATAGGTACATTTTTGTGAAAAAATCGTACTTTTAAAAGTAAAATTTATATTTTACGAATTTACATTAAATTACCTTTGGTATAAAAATGTCAGTTTGTTAATTATATTATGATTACCTTTTTGTACCAGAAAATCTTGCTACAATGCGATTTACACAAGCTCTTATTTATGTACATTCAGTGTCTTTATAATCATGGTGAAATGTAAATACCAATTCGATGAAATTTCACAAAAAATGTATAGTTTGAATGTTTTCTGCAGCTTTTTACTTTTCCCCATGGAAGGTTTTTCGGACATCGAAATTCCCACAAAAAGGAAGAAATCCCACCATATAAGAGCACTGGTGACAGCCAATGACAGTTTCTTTCATGCTCTCAATATTTCCACCAATGAAAGTGCTCCCTCTCTCTGTGAGAACTGTCAACTGCATGCAACTGGTTCAGCTTCCATAAGGTGCTGCGTATCAGAGATGAATGAATAAAAGAGATATCTTTCGTACGTTTATCCCCCCAAAATCCATTTGTTTACATTGTTGTATTTGTAATTTCAATCCTTGTCTGTGAACACATGTGAGCTACAAAAAAAATCTACTAATGACAGACCACCAATCAAAATTCAGAACGTCCGGCAGAATGTCATAAAACAGCATAATTTTGTATTCACCATATGGTGAATCTGTCTGTTCGTGAGATATACGATTATTCGGTTACCTCCAGAATGACGCAGCTTTTTTTATAAGTGAAATTATTAATTGACTATTAAATTTATGCACGGATGAATTTTTATATTTAAATGAGTGGTTGGTGTACTGGGGTTCAAATTATAAGAACTTTAAAAAGGAACATTACTAAAGCATTATGTGCTATCTATCGGATAAATTGCTATATCTACTTGTATGGCAATTATCTATTCTTGTTTTTTAAATCAAAAAAAGTTATAATTTAATTCTACGTGCAGTACTAAAATGTAGGAAAAAAAAGTATTTTTTCATAAAAAAATTTTATGAATTTCGGTGGTGCATTCACCAATTTTCCGCCATCTTCCAGGTGAATTCACGAACTCACTTAATATGCTAGTATAGAAATGAGAATGTATGCGCGGCTTCATGAATTTTTCGGGAAAACACTTGTCCACAGCCGCCTTTCCATTGGAAATATATACATATCTGTATTCCATTATCTTTGGTACCTACTTTAACTATAGACTAACCAAACTAGACAGCCAACTGAGAGCAGAAACGGTACATTTGCCTACAAGCTGCCTGCCCTATTCATGCCTGTAGAAATCAAAGGAGCGGCATTGCTGCCGCACGCATACTTATACAATCTGCTGCTGGGACTTCATGTCCATCGGGCGGCCATTCTTATGGTGGGATCATTGACTTATTATATATGGACTGCTATTGAAATGTCACTTCCATACAATCTCTGCCCAGAAAATGACGCCAACATAACTAGCGCTCGTGATAATAAGTGAAATAAAATGACAACTATCTGGGATTTATCCATAGAATGCTAGAGCCACCTATTGGGCGTGAGTTGATTGCCAAGTGAAACGGTTGAAATTCAAATTGTTGCGGCATTGTTTACAATAGATGTCATCTCGAAATTGTGCTAGTTTAAATAATTAATTATAGATGGAACCAACAAAATTTGAATAAAAAATCGTTTTTCATTGTCCCATAAATTGTACAATTTTCGTATATTTATTGCGAATTATTTTTTTATGTTGTTTTTCATTAATAATTTTAGAAATATGATGTAATAACATTTCTGATCAATAAATACTTATGATTGTCAAGAATATCACATTCAAGTACATGAGAATTTAATTCATCATATAAATTGCTTACATCTATATTTCTTTAAGTACTTATAATTATCAGGCTATAAATCATATTGCACCCTAATTTATTTTGTAATTCATACAAAGACACAGTTTTCTGGGCAGTTTTACAAATTTTGATTGTGTCCTTTTGTGGGTTTCTCAGGAAACCTTTAGATGTATATTAATAAAATTAGATTTTTCTGTTCTACAAGAAATAAGAAAAATTGTCGGCACTGAACCGGGAAACAATTGCATTACAAAGACAATTTTTTTGTAGCAATTTGCTTCGAAATGTTTGGAGCAAATTCGTGTCAATATACTGCGCATTAAGACAACGCCAATCCTTGTTAAATACATTTTTTTTACGCAATCTAAATAAAACAAAATGAGTTTTCTGCGTCATCTTACCTATGGAAACAGATTTGTCCCTTTTCAGAGAAACTTGAATCATATTTCAAATTGCAACCAATTATACAACACTTCATTTTTTAATTTTAAGTCTTTATTCAATTAATCGCAATAACATAATATGTTGGAACCAACGCGAAGTTGTCTACTAGCAGTCCATATAAAGTCAATGGGTGGGATATCAAGTGTGGCGACTGTGTTCGACATATTTTGTGCCCATTAGTTACACGGCGTTCACATCACAGTTGAATCTAATATCGCTTTCGATTTGAATTTTTAGATTTTGATCTGAGATTTCAAAAATATTTTTTTTCACTTGCACTGGAAAGTCATTCCAATTGGTTTTTACACATTTATAATAACTCATTTCGAAATAATATAATAAAAAAAATCGTTTCCATACTCGAAAAATGAATAATTCAGTTAAAAAAACAATCCTTTCAACGATGAACAATTCGTAACCGGCAGCTGCGTGTCATACACATTGGTATTAGTAAAAGTATGTGTGAAATCTGAGAAAAAATCGAGATTTCTCAAAAGAGTGTCAGATCAAAAAGATATTGATTTTTTGGCAAATCAAACATGAAAAGCAATTTCGATAAAAATAAAAATTATTTTTTCTTAAAAAAATGTATCATTTTGAAGCTGTTTTTGTTTATTTTAAAGACAATACACTTTTTTTTTGTATGTCGTGGCGAAACATATTTTTTAGTTTTAGCATAAATTATAATCCAATTAGAATGTATAATGAACAATAACATATCGAGTATGCATTTGTTTACTTCTTAAAATTAATTCGATATTTTTATTGCTTATACTATTGCTGTCAAATTTGTATGTATTTGGCTCTATCTGGTAAAAGCCATAATACAAAAATCGTATTATATTTATTGGATATACTCGGAACTTTTTGTATCCCAAAAGCACAAATAGTACACTTGTTTTTGTGAATTAATTATCTATATTGTCTTTTAGGTCTTGTTAGGAGTTTAATCACTTTTTTTTGCTTTCCGATATTAATACTTTTTTTTTTTTAATATGAACAACATTTGCATTTTTACTGTTCCTAAGTGTTATTAAACTACCGAATTTTCAATCATATTTTGATTTTGTACAAATATGGATTATTTAATAAACGAATTTGGAAACATTCACCAAGCCTAATAGAAATTTATTCAGTGTTCATGAAAATTTTCTAATATTCACTTATGCCCTAGTGGAAGCTGGGTTTAACTTGCATGTTGCTTACTCATTTTTTGAACAACCCCCACGGATCTCATTTATGAGCCTGCATGAATTTTGCTGTCGAAATAGAACAGAGATGAATGATTAAAAGAGATGGATATCTTTCGTACGTCTATCCCCCAAAACCCATTTGTTTACATTGTTGTTTTTGTAATTCCGATCCCTGTCTGTGAATACGTGTGAGGTAAAAAAAAAATCCACTAATGACCGACCACCAATCAAAATTCAGTGTGGTGAGTTCTTTTTGCTGTCATGCGCATCGTGCTGTGTAATATATTTAATATATTTCAATTTGTTATATTTCTATACTCATTTAGTTAATAGTGCACACAGAAAAAAGTGTAATTCTCAAGTGAGTATTTCAAATCTAATTTAAAATCACACAAATTCTATATTGAACTAGTATTCGCAGAACAAAATCACAAGGTTCATTTCCCACACCAGATTGGACTAATCTGAAACTGAAAATCCCAAATCGAAGAAGACTGTGAGTATGAGTGTAAATATTTAAAACACAGCAAATCAAGTAAATATTTTCAGAAAAGAGAATATAATGAAAATCGTGAGCAGGACATTTAAACTTATGGAAATTATGGAAATACTAAATGATTTAGTTCATTAACTTATCATTATTATTTAGTTTGTCGACATTTTAGTTTGCTAAGAATTGTCGTTCCAATTTATAGATTTATTAATTTATAACTTTTGTTAAAAAATGTTATACATAAATAAGGTTCTACAGATACATTTCCACACCACCTATGAGGTATGTATATGGTGCGTTACCGATTTTTTTTTCCTCGGGTGTTCGGTTCCCCAGTAGGCCTATCGCACCCGTTCTACAAAAGTAAAATATATAAAATCAATAAATAGAATCAAATATATTCAGATACGACATGCAATAAGCTAAAAAAAATAAATAAAAATATATAGGTATATATTTTGTACTTCGTGTTACACATGCAGTCTAATCTATAAAAAAAATAATAAAAAGTATAGATACGACATGCAATAGCTTAAATAAATAAATTCAGTTAAATCTTAGATAAGTATGCATATTGTAAGCACATATGTTTAAAGCTATTAATGTAAATGCTTGAAAATAGCATGGAAGTTTAAAACCAAATAAAAATAAATCGAATGCAGTTATAAAAGAAAAACTTATTATTACAGATCATATAATAATTACAAGTGAGCGACACGAAGCATTTTGTTCCTGAAAGTGGGATCGTTTAAATCTCGGTTCCAAAATTTGAGAACGAAGTATAATCTTACTCTCAAAAAATACTTAAGAATGAAATGTTCACTCAATCCTGGGCAACAAATATAATGCGAATCAGGTGCTATTAAAAAAAAAAGTTGTTCTGTAACGCCGTTTAAATGATAATAATCATAGAATACGTTATTAAACAATCCCTCCAGCACACGAATGTATTCTACAAACGCTTTGGGGGGGGCAAGTAAATTACAATTATCGAATTGCTTAAATTGAGTAAATAATAAACTCGACGAAGGCTCTGCGCTATCAAGGGTAGGTAAAGGAAGCTCACAGTTATGACTTTCATAGCACTTCCTATAGAGCCAACCACAGACATATGCAAAATTGTTTTCTTTCAGGAATTCAATGACACCTATATCTTCGCCCAGATTTACAGGTAACGATTCGTTGGTCCTAGTGGTACACTTTGTAGGTACCCAATCAGGTCTTTGAACCAAATCACTGGAGTAGAGCTCTGAGATTTTAACAATGTTTACTTCTTCACAGTTGCCTAGTCTTACTATCTTTAAATACTGAAGTCCCCACAGCTTTTGAAATATACTAGTAAACGAGGTTGGTGTTACTCTAGTGCTATTTCCACCGGAACTTCTTACTTGTCCAAAGAAGTGCTCCAGACAATCTTGGTTAAGATGGCGAGTTAATACGAACTTAAACTCGAAAGCTGCTAGGTATTGCCACAAAGAAATGAGTGACGAAATATTCAGAAGCCAACCTTTTAAAAAGGAGAATTTGCTCGTGACTACCTTGCCTTCAGTATTCATAACTTTTATTGATCTCAGTATTGTTGCTGCCTGTTGTAGAAACTGTTTTTGTATTTCATTCTCACAAAAAGCTCGCTTATAGTGGTTAGAATGTTTGATTAAGGATGAATTAAAAATGTCAAACAAATTATTGAAAAACCCACAAAATTCGGCTGTGCCCACCATGGTCCCAGAATCCTGACCAGACGCAAGAAAGACTGAAAGGCCTGCGCAGACCGTATTACTTAATACTTGGGAGGCATATTTAACCTTCATCCTTTGAAAATTATTCGGTCGCACATGTGCCTCAGTTAGTTTTGGGGCAATCCGAATATTATTCTTGGAATCAGCGTTATAGAAACGCAAAATATCTTTCCATGTTGCCCGTTTGACAACAGACGAGCTTTCGAATGTGATTTCATTTTTCGATAAGCAATTTCTCGCACTTTTAAGTAAATGTGGAGAGTCATAAAAGAAGAAGATTGGACTCCCATTATCGACTTCGAAATATGGCTTTTCGGTATTAACTCCCAACAAACTCGCCAAACCTCTAAAATTCGAACCCTGATCGCACACAAAATGAATTTGAATCAAACCACTTCTTCGGAGGGCACAAATTGCCCTAAAAAGTAGTTTTTTAATCATGGTAGGCGAACAACTACTGTTGACGAAGTAGTATGCAAGTGGATGTTTCCACCTTCTTGCAACGCCCTGCGCCATTAGCACCAAAACGTTATTTGCCAGTAAATTGGATCGATATTGATCTCTTCCGAAGTCTTCCAACCCTATTATTGCATCGCTTTTCCTGCAGTAAGCCAAGTGGGATTTTAAGGACATTTCGTCAGCAGAAATTGAACAGTATTTAAATATACTGGGTAGCTGAGATGTTTTCAGTTCCAAACTTTTGACGTTGAAGTCAATATTGCCCGGAGATTTTGGCCAAGAAGAAATATACTTATGCAATGTCGCGATTGTTGGAAGGTTAAAGGGTTTTCGAAGACTTCTAAAGCTTGCCGGAGAAGTAAAATGAATTGAAAGTGCCAGCATTTTAAGATCATCTGTATATCGATTGCCCTTCGCACATCTGTTGAAATTGGTTTTTAAATTCGCAACTAGTGCTTGGGCTTCATCAGGGAATTCCTGGCAAATTTGCTCTCCCTTTTTCTTGAGTTCTTGGGTAGCAGAATGTAATCTACTTTCGAGGCTCAAGATGATCACGTTTTTGTCGTTAATTTCATTTTCAAGCATTTTACATTTGTTAGCCATTTGAACAAAGTTTTCCTCAACAACATGTAGTCTTTGTTTTAAAGAGATTTTTTTGGAGTCGAATTTCGTAGGAACTTACATGTCTGCGTGCTAACGTCTGCAACTTCGCACACTGGTGATCCCATATTGCATTCGAGATCATGGTCAATACCCACATTATTGCCATCCTCGATGTTGTTGTCTAAAACCACTGAAACAATATTTCCTTCAAATCGGCATCTCTTTGGAGTTGCATAATAACATGTTGCCGGCTCCGTGTCGTTGTCAAAGGTACCTCCGAATGTCAGTGAGATATCTGGTATTGCAGTTTGTTTCAACGGATGTCTTTTTTGGGACGCAAACATGTCAACGGAAAAGTGGTTGTCGCAAACTCGGTCGGTTTTGTTGAAATTTTGCAGATTCAAACGTTGACGCCATATCTCTCTACTGATAAATTAACGCGTTACTTGCAAATATATATTAAAATTATAAAATTATGTAAAAGAGAGTGTTGTGTTTATTGTTCTTAACCTAAGCTTAGTTGTATGTGTTACAAGTTACTTTTGAGATATCTCCTTTTGTATAGTATTTCTTTATTTTTCTTATACTATTACATATACTTTAATTTAAAACAAGAAAATTAATTCTAGCTTATTTTATAAAGGTTTAAAATTCATCTTGATTTCGCTTAGAACTAAGTTCTCTTACAAAAACTAAATAAACTCGACAAAAGCACACTATGCCGAATTAAAATATACCCCATTGCAGCGCAATTATAACTGTTCACCGTATCGGTGAACCCGTGCTCGTGTTTTGACCGTTTAAGCTACAAAAAGGAAGAAAAAAAATCTTTAATACTACTCAATATTCTGCACAATGACCCGCTCGGAGTAACAATTACTAATATCTTTTTCGATTGTCCTTTATATCAAAAGAGCGAATCTAGAAGTTCTTTTTCTATATTCTCCAAGTTTCAATAAAGAAAAAAGAGTTCTAACAGGTCAATTCTTAACACAGACAGAAGAGTCCGAGACAATTTCAAAGAATAACCCTGAACTCACCGACCCACCTTTGGTAATTGTCGATTGCAATGTTTGTTGTTTCGTTAGAAACAACTTTTATGCTATGTGATCCTTATGATCAATATGAAATTATTGCATTAGCAATACAACGACGATATTTTATTTTGGCAACTATATGAAACGATTCACATTGTAAAATATAGACAGAGGAGACTCAACAACTAATAAATAGTCATTAAACATCCTTATCACTTCCCTATTATAAAAAAATCGAAAAAAGCAAAAACAAATTTCTGCGACCCCAACATCACCATCTCCAGAAAATGATGGTTGGTAGATTTTGTCAATTTTGATAGATTATGAAAGGAATTAGTTTAACTTTTTCGGACCTAATCTGAATAGTTTTCCAAAATCTTTGCATGTAGATGATGAATTATGAAACCAATTTGTCAAAAAAAGTGGAGAAATCAAACAAAGTTGCGGGTACGTATATTCTTTTTCTAGCTACCTTTTTCGCACAAATTTGATTTATATATCATTAGCTACATTCAAAGACAAACATTGTGCAAAACTATTCAGTTTAAATGGTCCAAAAAAGTTGAACTAATTTCTTGGCGGGTTTGCCATATGGTTTGTAATGTGTATATGCCATTGTTTATAAAACATTAATGTAGATATCAAACCAATAATAGGTAGCTTACTTAAAATTACTAGGACAGTAAGTGTGCATATAAGTCCTGCATCCCATCACACATTTTGATTCCATCCTGGTCATAAAATAGCTGTAATAATATCTCATTTAAAATTAAAACTATTCTTACAAATTTTGACTCACCATGCGCTTTCAAGAATAATAATAATAGTTACTTTTTATCCTCTTTTCTGTAAGTATATAAAATTGAAATAAAACCAATCGCAATCCGAATTTTATTTACGCCGGCCGAATGTCACAAAACTAACAGTATAATTTTGTATTCACCATATGGTGACACATTCTTGTTTAGATAGGTCTGTTCGTTAGATATACGAATTTTCGGTTACCTCCAGAAAGAACCCATCGTATTAATCCGACTGGAAGGAACAACTTTTTTTATATGTAAAATTATTAATTGGCTATTTAATTTTATACACGGATGAATTTATATACATATTTAAAAGAGTGGTTGGTGTACTAGGGTTCTATCGGATAAATTGCGATATTTACTTGTATGGCAATTACCTATTCTTGTTTTGTAAATCCAAAAAAGTTATAATATAATTATACGTGCAGTACTAAAATGTAGAAAAAAAAGTATTAATGTTTTGAAATAATATATTATAAGCAATAAAAACTTCTAATGTCGAATTATAGTAAATAGCCCTAATAGATTAGTACCTACGTGGCTGTTGGATTTTGCAATTAATATGCAAATTGATTGGTAAATTGTATATAATTTTAGTTTGGGTTTTAGCCTGTTAATAAAAATGGAATTTGAATTGTTATTCGTAACTATACTAACCATTTTTGATAAAAGGCTGTGTCAAAGTGTTAGAAACATATTATATATATATTCACTGCAAGCAAATTAACTGTCAACCGTCAAAATTCAAATTTTCCTAGTGAACATGCCCAAACCAGTTTTCCAGGATATTTGAAAATTTAAGAATTTCGGTGGTGAATTCACCAACTTTCCGCCATCTTCCGGGTGAATTCACGAACTCACTTATACTAGTATAGAAATGAGAATGTATGCGTGACTTCATGAATTTTTCGGGAAAACAGCTTGTAGGCAGCCGCCTTTCCACTGGAAAGATATCCATCTCTGTATTCCATTATCTTTGAAATAGAATTCATACAAATAAAACTAAAAAAACGATTGGATGAACAGTTTTTGGTGCCGAATATGGATAGAGAACATTTTTATATTTATTGTTATAAATCCATTTACCAATTGTTTGTTATTGAAATAGTGCCACCCGGCGGCCATTAATACACGTATTCAGAGTCAGAGAGGGCTGTCTGCGCGGGTTCATGAATTTTTCGGGAAAACACTTGTACACAACCGCCTTTCCATTGGAAATATATACATATCTGTATTCCATTATCTTTGGTACCTACTTTAACTATAGACTAACCAAACTAGACAGCCAACTGAGAGCAGAAACGGTACATTTGCCTACAAGCTGCCTGCCCTACATTAGATTTCATAAGGATTCATGCCTGTAGAAATCAAAGGAGCGGCATTGCTGCCGCACGCATACTTATACAATCTGCTGCTAGGACTTCATGTCCATCGGGCGGCCATTCTTATGGTGGGATCATTGACTTATTATATATGGACTGCTATTGAAATGTCACTTCCATACAATCTCTGCCCAGAAAATGACGCCAACATAACTAGCGCATCTTGGAGACTCTTCTGTGGTAAGATAGAAGAAACCTCCGAAGCATCAAGGCTAAGAAAGATACTCTCGACCAACCCAATAATGCCAAGTTGTCTGAAAAAGACAGATGGCTCTTGGACGACTTCTAGCGAAGAATCGCTTAATCTGCTGCTCGATACCCACTTCCCAGGCAGCTCAAATGGTATTGCCCATACAGATCGAAACAGATCAACTTTGCAATCTACCAACCTACAAGGTCTGATCACTAAAGACAAAGTGCTTTGGGCGCTACATAGCTTCAAACCATACAAATCCCCGGGACCAGATGGCATAATACCAGCCGAGTTACAAAACACCTCGGATATCATCCTGCCAGTGCTGATGATAATCCTAAGAAGTTGTTTAGATCTGGTATACATCCCATTGTTATGGAGAGAAGTTAAAGTGGTTTTCATACCCAAAGCAGGAAAATGCTCTCACGTGAGTCCAAAAGATCTCAGACCTATTAGTCTTTCATCATTCCTCCTAAAAACTTTAGAACGACTGATTGAAATCCATTTACGCATAAGCATTGACAAAAGACTTCTGTCGACGGCGCAACACGCTTACTCTAAGGGTAAATCAGTAGAAACGGCCCTACACACGCTAACGCGTTCCATAGAAGATTCGCTTCGTCATAAGGAGTATACAATGGTTGCATTCCTGGACATAGAAGGCGCTTTCAACAACGTCGACTCATCTGCGATCGCTGGTGCTCTGACAGCTCTGAACGTGGATGCCTCACTTGGCGAGCTGATCAATTTGATGCTCAATAGCCGAATTATCAACTCAAGTCTGGGTGAGAAATCTATCAGAAGATCTGTCAGTAGAGGAACCCCACAAGGTGGCGTCCTATCTCCCCTTCTCTGGAACTTAGTGGTGAATGAACTGCTGATATGCCTGGAAGCGGGAGGTTACAATGTGATTGCCTATGCGGATGACGTTGCCATTGCTGTGTCAGGAAAGTACCTAAACACTTTAAAAGAACTCCTACAACACGCTCTTAATAAGCTAATAAAATGGGCAAATAAATGTGGGCTGGGAGTAAACCCTCACAAAACTGAACTTGTCCTCTTCTCTAGGAAATACAAGATTCCACACATTGACCCTCCTTCTATAAATGGCACTAGTTTGAAATTCACAAATAAAGCTAAATACTTGGGTCTCATTTTTGATAGGAAGTTAACATGGAAACCTAACATCCAAGAAAGAATTAAAAAGGCCACTGTGGCACTTTTCTCTTGCAAAAAAGCCATAGGAAACAAGTGGGGTTTACAGCCTCGTATCACTTACTGGCTATACATCTCTGTCATAAGACCGATACTTACGTACGGTGTTGTTGTCTGGTGGACTGCTTTGGACAAAGCGACTTATCGCGATAAGTTAAGCAAAGTCCAAAGAACAGCTTGCTTGTGCATCGGCGGGGCTCTTCGTACTACCCCTTCCGCTGCCCTCGACATCCTGCTTCATCTGACACCAATTGACATCTTCAGCAGACAAATGGCAGCTTCTGCAGCCGTTCGCCTTAAAGCTACCTCACAATGGACCAGGAAAACAACTGGCCATGCCGCTATTTTGAACAATTTTAAAAACATCCCAGGAAACATCGATTACACTACACCGGAACTACAATTTGATAATAACTTCCAGGTCTCCATCCCCTCTAGATCATTCTGGGAGGAGAAAGCTTTCCTGGATGATGAATCGATCCATTTCTTCACAGATGGTTCGAAAACTGTGGACGGTGTTGGTGGCGGTGTCTTCTCTGACAGACTAGATCTTAGTCTCTCCTTCCGTCTTCCTGATCACTGTAGCGTTTTTCAGGCAGAAATAATGGCGATTAAAGAAGTCTTATCCTGGCTGAAAGAAAACGTGATATCTGCTAAAGATATCCGTATCTTCTCGGACAGCCAGGCGGCTATAAAGTGCCTGGAATCAGTCTCTATAAATTCAATAACAGCCCAAGACTGTCGTTCGTCTCTCAGAGAGATGGCGGAGCAGTTTAATATTCACCTCTGTTGGGTGCCGGGGCATAGGGACATCCCACGTAACTGTAAGGCTGATGAACTCGCCAAACACGGAACAACACTACCTTTGCTTCCAGACAAGGACTCTTTAGGTATCCCAATCGCTACTTGCAAACTAAAAATAAAGCTGGATGCTATCGAAAGAACAAATCTTAGATGGACAACCGGCTCGACATGTCTAGCGACAAAACAGATCTGGCCAAAGCTGGATCTAAAACGTTCTAGGCATCTGATCTCCCTCGATAGGAAGCACATCAGTGCTACAATAGGTGTCATCACAGGACACTGTCTCATAGGCAGGCATGCAAAAAGACTTGGCGTAATATGTAATGATTTTTGCAGAAGCTGTCTCGACGAGGAAGAAGAGGAAACTATTCCTCATCTCCTCTGCACTTGTCCGGCGCTCTCACAAAGAAGAAAACTCCATTTGGGAGAGTTCTACTATAATGATCTTAACGATCTTAAAGACACGGCCATTCGCTGTCTCTTACGCTTCATTAGAAGCTCCAACTGGTTCAACGAGTAGGAAGAATTTAGTAGATAGATTCATGTGGTATCACAAGGGACCGTATAATGGTCTAAGTGTGTCGGCTAGCCGACAGCCACTTCAACCTAACCTAACCTAACTAGCGCTCGTTATAATAAGTGAAATAAAATGACAACTATCTGGGATTTATCCATAGAATGCTAGAGCCACCTATTGGGCGTGAGTTGATTTGCCAAGTGAAACGGTTGAAATTCAAATTGTTGCGGCATTGTTTACAATAGATGTCATCTCGAAATTGTGCTAGTTTAAATAATTAATTATAGATGGAACCAACAAAATTTGAATAAAAAATCGTTTTTCATTGTCCCATAAATTGTACAATTTTCGTATATTTATTGCGAATTATTTTTTTATGTTGTTTTTCATTAATAATTTTAGAAATATGATGTAATAACATTTCTGATCAATAAATACTTATGATTGTCAAGAATATCACATTCAAGTACATGAGAATTTAATTCATCATATAAATTGCTTACATCTATATTTCTTTAAGTACTTATAATTATCAGGCTAAAAATCTTATTGCACCCTAATTTATTTTGTAATTCATACAAAGACACAGTTTTCTGGACAGTTTTACAAATTGTGATTGTGTCCTTTTGTGGGTTTCACAGGAAACCTTTAGATGTATATTAATAAAATTAGATTTTTCTGTTCTACAAGAAATAAGAAAAATTGTCGGCATTGAACCGGGAAACAATTGCATTACAAAGACAATTTTTTTGTAGCAATTTGCTTCGAAAGGTTTGGAGCAAATTCTTGTCAATATACTGCGCATTAAGACAACGCCAATCCTTGTTAAATACATTTTTTTTACGCAATCTAAATAAAACAAAATGAGTTTTCTGCGTCATCTTACCTATGGAAACAGATTTGTCCCTTTTCAGAGAAACTTGAATCATATTTCAAATTGCAACCAATTATACAACGCTTCATTTTTTAATTTTAAGTCTTTATTCAATTAATCGCAATAACACAGTGAGTTTCCAATTTATTCTATATTATTAATATGTTGGAACCAACGCGAAGTTGTCTACTAGCAGTCCATATAAAGTCAATGGGTGGGATATCAAGTGTGGCGACTGTGTTCGACATATTTTGTGCCCATTAGTTACACGGCGTTCACATCACAGTTGAATCTAATATCGCTTTCGATTTGAATTTTTAGATTTTGATCTGAGATTTCAAAAATATTTTTTTTCACTTGCACTGGAAAGTCATTCCAATTGGTTTTTACACATTTATAATAACTCATTTCGAAATAATATAATAAAAAAAATCGTTTCCATACTCGAAAAATGAATAATTCAGTTAAAAAAGCAATCCTTTCAACGTCGAACAATTCGTAACCGGCAGCTGCGTGTCATACACATTGGTATTAGTAAAAGTATGTGTGAAATCTGAGAAAAAATCGAGATTTCTCAAAAGAGTGTCAGATCAAAAAGATATTGATTTTTTGGCAAATCAAACATGAAAAGCAATTTCGATAAAAATAAAAATTATTTTTTCTTAAAAAAATGTATCATTTTGAAGCTGTTTTTGTTTATTTTAAAGACAATACACTTTTTTTTTGTATGTCGTGGCGAAACATATTTTTTAATTTTAGCATAAATTATAATCCAATTAGAATGTATAATGAACAATAACATATCGAGTATGCATTTGTTTAATTCTTAAAATTAATTCGATATTTTTATTGCTTATACTATTGCTGTCAAATTTGTATGTATTTGGCTCTATCTGGTAAAAGCCATAATACAAAAATCGTATTATATTTATTGGATATACTCGGAACTTTTTGTATCCCAAAAGCACAAATAGTACACTTGTTTTTGTCAATTAATTATCTATATTGTCTTTTAGGTCTTGTTAGGAGTTTAATCACTTTTTTTTACTTTCCGATATTAATACTTTTTTTTTTTAATATGAACAACATTTGCATTTTTACTGTTCCTAAGTGTTATTAAACTACCGAATTTTCAATCTTTTGATTTTGTACAAATATGGATTATTTAATAAACGAATTTGGAAACATTCACCAAGCCTAATAGAAATTTATTCAGTGTTCATGAAAATTTTCTAATATTCACTTATGCCCTAGTGGAAGCTGGGTTTAACTTGCATGTTGCTTACTCATTTTTTGAACAACCCCCACGGATCTCATTTATGAGCCTGCATGAATTTTGCTGTCGAAATAGAATTCATACAAATAAAACTAAAAAAACAACTGAAATGTGATTGGATGAACAGTTTTTGGTGCCGAATATGGATAGAGAACATTTTTATATTTATTGTTATAAATCCATTTACCAATTGTTTGTTATTGAAATAGTGCCACCCGGCGGCCATTAATACACGTATTCAGAGTCAGAGAGGGCTGTCTGCGCGGGTTCATGAATTTTTCGGGAAAACACTTGTACACAGCCGCCTTTCCATTGGAAATATATACATATCTGTATTCCATTATCTTTGGTACCTACTTTAACTATAGACTAACCAAACTAGACAGCCAACTGAGAGCAGAAACGGTACATTTGCCTACAAGCTGCCTGCCCTACATTAGATTTCATAAGGATTCATGCCTGTAGAAATCAAAGGAGCGGCATTGCTGCCGCACGCATACTTATACAATCTGCTGCTGGGACTTCATGTCCATCGGGCGGCCATTCTTATGGTGGGATCATTGACTTATTATATATGGACTGCTATTGAAATGTCACTTCCATACAATCTCTGCCCAGAAAATGACGCCAACATAACTAGCGCTCGTGATAATAAGTGAAATAAAATGACAACTATCTGGGATTTATCCATAGAATGCTAGAGCCACCTATTGGGCGTGAGTTGATTTGCCAAGTGAAACGGTTGAAATTCAAATTGTTGCGGCATTGTTTACAATAGATGTCATCTCGAAATTGTGCTAGTTTAAATAATTAATTATAGATGGAACCAACAAAATTTGAATAAAAAATCGTTTTCCATTGTCCCATAAATTGTACAATTTTCGTATATTTATTGCGAATTATTTTTTTATGTTGTTTTTCATTAATAATTTTAGAAATATGATGTAATAACATTTCTGATCAATAAATACTTATGATTGTCAAGAATATCACATTCAAGTACATGAGAATTTAATTCATCATATAAATTGCTTACATCTATATTTCTTTAAGTACTTATAATTATCAGGCTATAAATCTTATTGCACCCTAATTTGTTTTGTAATTCATACAAAGACACAGTTTTCTGAACAGTTTTACAAATTGTGATTGTGTCCTTTTGTGGGTTTCACAGGAAACCTTTAGATGTATATTAATAAAATTAGATTTTTCTGTTCTACAAGAAATAAGAAAAATTGTCGGCACTGAACCGGGAAACAATTGCATTACAAAGACAATTTTTTTGTAGCAATTTGCTTCGAAATGTTTGGAGCAAATTCTTGTCAATATACTGCGCATTAAGACAACGCCAATCCTTGTTAAATACATTTTTTTTACGCAATCTAAATAAAACAAAATGAGTTTTCTGCGTCATCTTACCTATGGAAACAGATTTGTCCCTTTTCAGAGAAACTTGAATCATATTTCAAATTGCAACCAATTATACAACGCTTCATTTTTTAATTTTAAGTCTTTATTCAATTAATCGCAATAACACAGTGAGTTTCCAAATTATTCTATATTATTAATATGTTGGAACCAACGCGAAGTTGTCTACTAGCAGTCCATATAAAGTCAATGGGTGGGATATCAAGTGTGGCGACTGTGTTCGACATATTTTGTGCCCATTAGTTACACGGCGTTCACATCACAGTTGAATCTAATATCGCTTTCGATTTGAATTTTTAGATTTTGATCTGAGATTTCAAAAATATTTTTTTTCACTTGCACTGGAAAGCCATTCCAATTGGTTTTTACACATTTATAATAACTCATTTCGAAATAATATAATAAAAAAAATCGTTTCCATACTCGAAAAATGAATAATTCAGTTAAAAAAGCAATCCTTTCAACGATGAACAATTCGTTACCGGCAGCTGCGTGTCATACACATTGGTATTAGTAAAAGTATGTGTGAAATCTGAGAAAAAATCGAGATTTCTCAAAAGAGTGTCAGATCAAAAAGATATTGATTTTTTGGCAAATCAAACATGAAAAGCAATTTCGATAAAAAAAAAATTATTTTTTCTTAAAAAAATGTATCATTTTGAAGCTGTTTTTGTTTATTTTAAAGACAATACACTTTTTTTTTGTATGTCGTGGCGAAACATATTTTTTAGTTTTAGCATAAATTATAATCCAATTAGAATGTATAATGAACAATAACATATCGAGTATGCATTTGTTTAATTCTTAAAATTAATTCGATATTTTTATTGCTAATACTATTGCTGTCAAATTTGTATGTATTTGGCTCTATCTGTGTAAAGGCCATAATACAAAAATCGTATTATATTTATTGGAAATACTCGGAACTTTTTGTATCCCAAAAGCACAAATAGTACACTTGTTTTTGTCAATTAATTATCTATATTGTCTTTTAGGTCTTGTTAGGAGTTTAATCACTTTTTTTTGCTTTCCGATATTAATACTTTTTTTTTTTTAATATGAACAACATTTGCATTTTTACTGTTCCTAAGTGTTATTAAACTACCGAATTTTCAATCTTATTTTGATTTTGTACAAATATGGATTATTTAATAAACGAATTTGGAAACATTCACCAAGCCTAATAGAAATTTATTCAGTGTTCATGAAAATTTTCTAATATTCACTTATGCCCTAGTGGAAGCTGGGTTTAACTTGCATGTTGCTTACTCATTTTTTGAACAACCCCCACGGATCTCATTTATGAGCCTGCATGAATTTTGCTGTCGAAATAGAATTCATACAAATAAAACTAAAAAAACAACTGAAATGTGATTGGATGAACAGTTTTTGGTGCCGAATATGGATAGAGAACATTTTTATATTTATTGTTATAAATCCATTTACCAATTGTTTGTTATTGAAATAGTGCCACCCGGCGGCCATTAATACACGTATTCAGAGTCAGAGAGGGCTGTCTGCGCGGGTTCATGAATTTTTCGGGAAAACACTTGTACACAGCCGCCTTTCCATTGGAAATATATACATATCTGTATTCCATTATCTTTGGTACCTACTTTAACTATAGACTAACCAAACTAGACAGCCAACTGAGAGCAGAAACGGTACATTTGCCTACAAGCTGCCTGCCCTACATTAGATTTCATAAGGATTCATGCCTGTAGAAATCAAAGGAGCGGCATTGCTGCCGCACGCATACTTATACAATCTGCTGCTGGGACTTCATGTCCATCGGGCGGCCATTCTTATGGTGGGATCATTGACTTATTATATATGGACTGCTATTGAAATGTCACTTCCATACAATCTCTGCCCAGAAAATGACGCCAACATAACTAGCGCTCGTGATAATAAGTGAAATAAAATGACAACTATCTGGGATTTATCCATAGAATGCTAGAGCCACCTATTGGGCGTGAGTTGATTTGCCAAGTGAAACGGTTGAAATTTAAATTGTTGCGGCATTGTTTACAATAGATGTCATCTCGAAATTGTGCTAGTTTAAATAATTAATTATAGATGGAACCAACAAAATTTAAATAAAAAATCGTTTTTCATTGTCCCATAAATTGTACAATTTTCGTATATTTATTGCGAATTATTTTTTTATGTTGTTTTTCATTAATAATTTTAGAAATATGATGTAATAACATTTCTGATCAATAAATACTTATGATTGTCAAGAATATCACATTCAAGTACATGAGAATTTAATTCATTATATAAATTGCTTACATCTATATTTCTTTAAGTACTTATAATTATCAGGCTATAAATCTTATTGCACCCTAATTTATTTTGTAATTCATACAAAGACACAGTTTTCTGGACAGTTTTACAAATTGTGATTGTGTCCTTTTGTGGGTTTCACAGGAAACCTTTAGATGTATATTAATAAAATTAGATTTTTCTGTTCTACAAGAAATAAGGAAAATTGTCGGCACTGAACCGGGAAACAATTGCATTACAAAGACAATTTTTTGGTAGCAATTTGCTTCGAAATGTTTGGAGCAAATTCTTGTCAATGTACTGCGCATTAAGACAACTCCAATCCTTGTTAAATACATTTTTTTTACGCAATCTAAATAAAACAAAATGAGTTTTCTGCGTCATCTTACCTATGAAAACAGATTTGTCCCTTTTCAGAGAAACTTGAATCATATTTCAAATTGCAACCAATTATACAACACTTCATTTTTTAATTTTAAGTCTTTATTCAATTAATCGCAATAACACAGTGAGTTTCCAATTTATTCTATATTATTAATATGTTGGAACCAACGCGAAGTTGTCTACTAGCAGTCCATATAAAGTCAATGGGTGGGATATCAAGTGTGGCGACCAGAGATGAATGAATAAAAGAGATGGATATCTTTCGTACGTTTATCCCCCCAAAACCCATTTGTTTACATTGTTGTTTTTGTAATTTCAACCCCCGTCTGTGAATACGTGTGAGCTACAAAAAAAGTTGCTAATGACAGACCACCAATCAAAATTCAGAACGGCCGGCCGAATGTCATAAAACAGCATAATTTTGTATTCACCATATGGTGACACTCTCTTTTAGATAGGTCTGTTCGTTAGATATACGATTTTTCGGTTACCTCCAGAATTACCCCATTGTATTATTCCGACTGGAAGGAACAACTTATTTTATACGTAAAATTATTAATTGACTATTTAATTTTATACGCGGATGAATTTATATATTTAAAAGAGTGGTTGGTGTTCTAGGGTTCAAATTATAAGAACTTTGAAAAGAAACATTTCGAAAGCATTATGTGCTATCTATCGGAAAAATTGCGATATTTACTTGTATGGCAATTATCTATTCTTGTTTTTTAAATAAAAAAAAAGTTATAATTTAATTCCACATGCAGTAGGCTAAAATGAAGAAAAAAAAGAATTAAGGTTTTCAAATAATATATAATAAACAATAAAAACATTTCATGCCGATTTATAGTAGATAGCCTTGACTAAAATGTTGGATTTTGTTATTTATTTGCAAATTGATTGGTAAATTGTAAATAATTTTAATTTATACAGCCTGCTTGCGTTCGATTTTACAAGAAAGCTTTTTTCATTACTGTGTTACCTAAAAAAAATTTAATTTGAATTGTTATTCGTAACTATATCACCCATTTTTGATAAAAGGCAGTGTCAAAGTGGTAGAAACATATTAATTTATATTCACTGCATGCAAATTAACGGTCAACCGTCAAAATTCAAATTTTCCTAGTGAACATACCCAAACCAGTTTTCCAGGATATTTGAAAATTTTATGAATTTCGGTGGTGAATTCACCAATTTTCCGCCTTCCGGGTGAATTCACGAACTCACTTATACTAGTATAGAAATGAGAATGTATGAGTGACTTCATGAATTTTTCGGGAAAACAGCTTGTAGGTAGCCGCCTTTCCACTGGAAAGATATATATCTCTGTATTCCATTATCTTTGGTGGCGACTGTGTTCGACATATTTTGTGCCCATTAGTTACACGGCGTTCACATCACAGTTGAATCTAATATCGCTTTCGATTTGAATTTTTAGATTTTGATCTGAGATTTCAAAAATATTTTTTTTCACTTGCACTGGAAAGCCATTCCAATTGGTTTTTACACATTTATAATAACTCATTTCGAAATAATATAATAAAAAAAATCGTTTCCATACTCGAAAAATGAATAATTCAGTTAAAAAAGCAATCCTTTCAACGATGAACAATTCGTTACCGGCAGCTGCGTGTCATACACATTGGTATTAGTAAAAGTATGTGTGAAATCTGAGAAAAAATCGAGATTTCTCAAAAGAGTGTCAGATCAAAAAGATATTGATTTTTTGGCAAATCAAACATGAAAAGCAATTTCGATAAAAAAAAAATTATTTTTTCTTAAAAAAATGTATCATTTTGAAGCTGTTTTTGTTTATTTTAAAGACAATACACTTTTTTTTTGTATGTCGTGGCGAAACATATTTTTTAGTTTTAGCATAAATTATAATCCAATTAGAATGTATAATGAACAATAACATATCGAGTATGCATTTGTTTAATTCTTAAAATTAATTCGATATTTTTATTGCTAATACTATTGCTGTCAAATTTGTATGTATTTGGCTCTATCTGTGTAAAGGCCATAATACAAAAATCGTATTATATTTATTGGAAATACTCGGAACTTTTTGTATCCCAAAAGCACAAATAGTACACTTGTTTTTGTCAATTAATTATCTATATTGTCTTTTAGGTCTTGTTAGGAGTTTAATCACTTTTTTTTGCTTTCCGATATTAATACTTTTTTTTTTTAATATGAACAACATTTGCATTTTTACTGTTCCTAAGTGTTATTAAACTACCGAATTTTCAATCTTATTTTGATTTTGTACAAATATGGATTATTTAATAAACGAATTTGGAAACATTCACCAAGCCTAATAGAAATTTATTCAGTGTTCATGAAAATTTTCTAATATTCACTTATGCCCTAGTGGAAGCTGGGTTTAACTTGCATGTTGCTTACTCATTTTTTGAACAACCCCCACGGATCTCATTTATGAGCCTGCATGAATTTTGCTGTCGAAATAGAATTCATACAAATAAAACTAAAAAAACAACTGAAATGTGATTGGATGAACAGTTTTTGGTGCCGAATATGGATAGAGAACATTTTTATATTTATTGTTATAAATCCATTTACCAATTGTTTGTTATTGAAATAGTGCCACCCGGCGGCCATTAATACACGTATTCAGAGTCAGAGAGGGCTGTCTGCGCGGGTTCATGAATTTTTCGGGAAAACACTTGTACACAGCCGCCTTTCCATTGGAAATATATACATATCTGTATTCCATTATCTTTGGTACCTACTTTAACTATAGACTAACCAAACTAGACAGCCAACTGAGAGCAGAAACGGTACATTTGCCTACAAGCTGCCTGCCCTACATTAGGTTTCATAAGGATTCATGCCTGTTGAAATCAAAGGAGCGGCATTGCTGCCGCACGCATACTTATACAATCTGCTGCTGGGACTTCATGTCCATCGGGCGGCCATTCTTATGGTGGGATCATTGACTTATTATATATGGACTGCTATTGAAATGTCACTTCCATACAATCTCTGCCCAGAAAATGACGCCAACATAACTAGCGCTCGTGATAATAAGTGAAATAAAATGACAACTATCTGGGATTTATCCATAGAATGCTAGAGCCACCTATTGGGCGTGAGTTGATTTGCCAAGTGAAACGGTTGAAATTTAAATTGTTGCGGCATTGTTTACAATAGATGTCATCTCGAAATTGTGCTAGTTTAAATAATTAATTATAGATGGAACCAACAAAATTTGAATAAAAAATCGTTTTTCATTGTCCCATAAATTGTACAATTTTCGTATATTTATTGCGAATAATTTTTTTATGTTGTTTTTCATTAATAATTTTAGAAATATGATGTAATAACATTTCTGATCAATAAATACTTATGATTGTCAAGAATATCACATTCAAGTACATGAGAATTTAATTCATCATATAAATTGCTTACATCTATATTTCTTTTAGTACTTATAATTATCAGGCTATAAATCTTATTGCACCCTAATTTATTTTGTAATTCATACAAAGACACAGTTTTCTGGACAGTTTTACAAATTGCGATTGTGTCCTTTTGTGGGTTTCACAGGAAACCTTTAGATGTATATTAATAAAATTAGATTTTTCTGTTCTACAAGAAATAAGAAAAATTGTCGGCACTGAACCGGGAAACAATTGCATTACAAAGACAATTTTTTTGTAGCAATTTGCTTCGAAATGTTTGGAGCAAATTCTTGTCAATATACTGCGCATTAAGACAACGCCAATCCTTGTTAAATACATTTTTTTTACGCAATCTAAATAAAACAAAATGAGTTTTCTGCGTCATCTTACCTATGGAAACAGATTTGTCCCTTTTCAGAGAAACTTAAATCATATTTCAAATTGCAACCAATTATACAACGCTTCATTTTTTAATTTTAAGTCTTTATTCAATTAATCGCAATAACACAGTGAGTTTCCAATTTATTCTATATTATTAATATGTTGGAACCAACGCGAAGTTGTCTACTAGCAGTCCATATAAAATCAATGGGTGGGATATCAAGTGTGGCGACTGTGTTCGACATATTTTGTGCCCATTAGTTACACGGCGTTCACATCACAGTTGAATCTAATATCGCTTTCGATTTGAATTTTTAGATTTTGATCTGAGATTTCAAAAATATTTTTTTTCACTTGCACTGGAAAGCCATTCCAATTGGTTTTTACACATTTATAATAACTCATTTCGAAATAATATTTAATAATCTAATATCGCTTTCGATTTGAATTTTTAGATTTTGATCTGAGATTTCAAAAATATTTTTTTTCACTTGCACTGGAAAGTCATTCCAATTGGTTTTTACACATTTATAATAACTCATTTCGAAATAATATTTATATTTCTTTAAGTACTTATAATTATCAGGCTATAAATCTTATTGCACCCTAATTTATTTTGTAATTCATACAAAGACACAGTTTTCTGGACAGTTTTACAAATTGTGATTGTGTCCTTTTGTGGGTTTCACAGGAAACCTTTAGATGTATATTAATAAAATTAGATTTTTCTGTTCTACAAGTAATAAGGAAAATTGTCGGCACTGAACCGGGAAACAATTGCATTACAAAGACAATTTTTTTGTAGCAATTTGCTTCGAAATGTTTGGAGCAAATTCTTGTCAATATACTGCGCATTAAGACAACTCCAATCCTTGTTAAATACATTTTTTTTACGCAATCTAAATAAAACAAAATGAGTTTTCTGCGTCATCTTACCTATGAAAACAGATTTGTCCCTTTTCAGAGAAACTTGAATCATATTTCAAATTGCAACCAATTATACAACACATCATTTTTTAATTTTAAGTCTTTATTCAATTAATCGCAATAACACAGTGAGTTTCCAATTTATTCTATATTATTAATATGTTGGAACCAACGCGAAGTTGTCTACTAGCAGTCAATATAAAGTCAATGGGTGGGATATCAAGAGTGTGGCGACTGTGTTCGACATATTTTGTGCCCATTAGTTACACGGCGTTCACATCACAGTTGAATCTAATATCGCTCTCGATTTGAATTTTTAGATTTTGATCTGAGATTTCAAAAATATTTTTTTTCACTTGCACTGGAAAGCCATTCCAATTGGTTTTTACACATTTATAATAACTCATTTCGAAATAATATAATAAAAAAAATCGTTTCCATACTCGAAAAATTAATAATTCAGTTAAAAAAGCAATCCTTTCAACGATGAACAATTCGTAACCGGCAGCTGCGTGTCATACACATTGGTATTAGTAAAAGTATGTGTGCAATCTGAGAGATTTCTCAAAAGAGTGTCAGATCAAAAAGATATTGATTTTTTGGCAAATCAAACATGAAAAGCAATTTCGACAAAAAAAAAATTATTTTTTCTTAAAAAAATGTATCATTTTGAAGCTGTTTTTGTTTATTTTAAAGACAATACACTTTTTTTTTGTATGTCGTGGCGAAACATATTTTTTAGTTTTAGCATAAATTATAATCCAATTAGAATGTATAATGAACAATAACATATCGAGTATGCATTTGTTTAATTCTTAAAATTAATTCGATATTTTTATTGCTAATACTATTGCTGTCAAATTTGTATGTATTTGGCTCTATCTGTGTAAAGGCCATAATACAAAAATCGTATTATATTTATTGGAAATACTCGGAACTTTTTGTATCCCAAAAGCACAAATAGTACACTTGTTTTTGTCAATTAATTATCTATATTGTCTTTTAGGTCTTGTTAGGAGTTTAATCACTTTTTTTTGCTTTCCGATATTAATACTTTTTTTTTTAATATGAACAACATTTGCATTTTTACTGTTCCTAAGTGTTATTAAACTACCGAATTTTCAATCTTATTTTGATTTTGTACAAATATGGATTATTTAATAAACGAATTTGGAAACATTCACCAAGCCTAATAGAAATTTATTCAGTGTTCATGAAAATTTTCTAATATTCACTTATGCCCTAGTGGAAGCTGGGTTTAACTTGCATGTTGCTTACTCATTTTTTGAACAACCCCCACGGATCTCATTTATGAGCCTGCATGAATTTTGCTGTCGAAATAGAATTCATACAAATAAAACTAAAAAAACAACTGAAATGTGATTGGATGAACAGTTTTTGGTGCCGAATATGGATAGAGAACATTTTTATATTTATTGTTATAAATCCATTTACCAATTGTTTGTTATTGAAATAGTGCCACCCGGCGGCCATTAATACACGTATTCAGAGTCAGAGAGGGCTGTCTGCGCGGGTTCATGAATTTTTCGGGAAAACACTTGTACACAGCCGCCTTTCCATTGGAAATATATACATATCTGTATTCCATTATCTTTGGTACCTACTTTAACTATAAACTAACCAAACTAGACAGCCAACTGAGAGCAGAAACGGTACATTTGCCTACAAGCTGCCTGCCCTACATTAGGTTTCATAAGGATTCATGCCTGTTGAAATCAAAGGAGCGGCATTGCTGCCGCACGCATACTTATACAATCTGCTGCTGGGACTTCATGTCCATCGGGCGGCCATTCTTATGGTGGGATCATTGACTTATTATATATGGACTGCTATTGAAATGTCACTTCCATACAATCTCTGCCCAGAAAATGACGCCAACATAACTAGCGCTCGTGATAATAAGTGAAATAAAATGACAACTATCTGGGATTTATCCATAGAATGCTAGAGCCACCTATTGGGCGTGAGTTGATTTGCCAAGTGAAACGGTTGAAATTTAAATTGTTGCGGCATTGTTTACAATAGATGTCATCTCGAAATTGTGCTAGTTTAAATAATTAATTATAGATGGAACCAACAAAATTTGAATAAAAAATCGTTTTTCATTGTCCCATAAATTGTACAATTTTCGTATATTTATTGCGAATTATTTTTTTATGTTGTTTTTCATTAATAATTTTAGAAATATGATGTAATAACATTTCTGATCAATAAATACTTATGATTGTCAAGAATATCACATTCAAGTACATGAGAATTTAATTCATCATATAAATTGCTTACATCTATATTTCTTTTAGTACTTATAATTATCAGGCTATAAATCTTATTGCACCCTAATTTATTTTGTAATTCATACAAAGACACAGTTTTCTGGACAGTTTTACAAATTGCGATTGTGTCCTTTTGTGGGTTTCACAGGAAACCTTTAGATGTATATTAATAAAATTAGATTTTTCTGTTCTACAAGAAATAAGAAAAATTGTCGGCACTGAACCGGGAAACAATTGCATTACAAAGACAATTTTTTTGTAGCAATTTGCTTCGAAATGTTTGGAGCAAATTCTTGTCAATATACTGCGCATTAAGACAACGCCAATCCTTGTTAAATACATTTTTTTTACGCAATCTAAATAAAACAAAATGAGTTTTCTGCGTCATCTTACCTATGGAAACAGATTTGTCCCTTTTCAGAGAAACTTAAATCATATTTCAAATTGCAACCAATTATACAACGCTTCATTTTTTAAT
Source organism: Cheilosia variabilis (assembly GCA_951230905.1). Taxonomy (NCBI): domain Eukaryota; kingdom Metazoa; phylum Arthropoda; class Insecta; order Diptera; family Syrphidae; genus Cheilosia; species Cheilosia variabilis. Next base: position 84,934,000 of record OX579676.1, read on the forward strand.
TTTAAGTCTTTATTCAATTAATCGCAATAACACAGTGAGTTTCCAATTTATTCTATATTATTAATATGTTGGAACCAACGCGAAGTTGTCTACTAGCAGTCCATATAAAATCAATGGGTGGGATATCAAGTGTGGCGACTGTGTTCGACATATTTTGTGCCCATTAGTTACACGGCGTTCACATCACAGTTGAATCTAATATCGCTTTCGATTTGAATTTTTAGATTTTGATCTGAGATTTCAAAAATATTTTTTTTCACTTGCACTGGAAAGCCATTCCAATTGGTTTTTACACATTTATAATAACTCATTTCGAAATAATATTTAATAATCTAATATCGCTTTCGATTTGAATTTTTAGATTTTGATCTGAGATTTCAAAAATATTTTTTTTCACTTGCACTGGAAAGTCATTCCAATTGGTTTTTACACATTTATAATAACTCATTTTGAAATAATATTTATATTTCTTTAAGTACTTATAATTATCAGGCTATAAATCTTATTGCACCCTAATTTATTTTGTAATTCATACAAAGACACAGTTTTCTGGACAGTTTTACAAATTGTGATTGTGTCCTTTTGTGGGTTTCACAGGAAACCTTTAGATGTATATTAATAAAATTAGATTTTTCTGTTCTACAAGTAATAAGGAAAATTGTCGGCACTGAACCGGGAAACAATTGCATTACAAAGACAATTTTTTTGTAGCAATTTGCTTCGAAATGTTTGGAGCAAATTCTTGTCAATATACTGCGCATTAAGACAACTCCAATCCTTGTTAAATACATTTTTTTTACGCAATCTAAATAAAACAAAATGAGTTTTCTGCGTCATCTTACCTATGAAAACAGATTTGTCCCTTTTCAGAGAAACTTGAATCATATTTCAAATTGCAACCAATTATACAACACATCATTTTTTAATTTTAAGTCTTTATTCAATTAATCGCAATAACACAGTGAGTTTCCAATTTATTCTATATTATTAATATGTTGGAACCAACGCGAAGTTGTCTACTAGCAGTCCATATAAAGTCAATGGGTGGGATATCAAGAGTGTGGCGACTGTGTTCGACATATTTTGTGCCCATTAGTTACACGGCGTTCACATCACAGTTGAATCTAATATCGCTCTCGATTTGAATTTTTAGATTTTGATCTGAGATTTCAAAAATATTTTTTTTCACTTGCACTGGAAAGCCATTCCAATTGGTTTTTACACATTTATAATAAATCATTTCGAAATAATATAATAAAAAAAATCGTTTCCATACTCGAAAAATTAATAATTCAGTTAAAAAAGCAATCCTTTCAACGATGAACAATTCGTAACCGGCAGCTGCGTGTCATACACATTGGTATTAGTAAAAGTATGTGTGCAATCTGAGAGATTTCTCAAAAGAGTGTCAGATCAAAAAGATATTGATTTTTTGGCAAATCAAACATGAAAAGCAATTTCGACAAAAAAAAAATTATTTTTTCTTAAAAAAATGTATCATTTTGAAGCTGTTTTTGTTTATTTTAAAGACAATACACTTTTTTTTTGTATGTCGTGGCGAAACATATTTTTTAGTTTTAGCATAAATTATAATCCAATTAGAATGTATAATGAACAATAACATATCGAGTATGCATTTGTTTAATTCTTAAAATTAATTCGATATTTTTATTGCTAATACTATTGCTGTCAAATTTGTATGTATTTGGCTCTATCTGTGTAAAGGCCATAATACAAAAATCGTATTATATTTATTGGAAATACTCGGAACTTTTTGTATCCCAAAAGCACAAATAGTACACTTGTTTTTGTCAATTAATTATCTATATTGTCTTTTAGGTCTTGTTAGGAGTTTAATCACTTTTTTTTGCTTTCCGATATTAATACTTTTTTTTTTTAATATGAACAACATTTGCATTTTTACTGTTCCTAAGTGTTATTAAACTACCGAATTTTCAATCTTATTTTGATTTTGTACAAATATGGATTATTTAATAAACGAATTTGGAAACATTCACCAAGCCTAATAGAAATTTATTCAGTGTTCATGAAAATTTTCTAATATTCACTTATGCCCTAGTGGAAGCTGGGTTTAACTTGCATGTTGCTTACTCATTTTTTGAACAACCCCCACGGATCTCATTTATGAGCCTGCATGAATTTTGCTGTCGAAATAGAATTCATACAAATAAAACTAAAAAAACAACTGAAATGTGATTGGATGAACAGTTTTTGGTGCCGAATATGGATAGAGAACATTTTTATATTTATTGTTATAAATCCATTTACCAATTGTTTGTTATTGAAATAGTGCCACCCGGCGGCCATTAATACACGTATTCAGAGTCAGAGAGGGCTGTCTGCGCGGGTTCATGAATTTTTCGGGAAAACACTTGTACACAGCCGCCTTTCCATTGGAAATATATACATATCTGTATTCCATTATCTTTGGTACCTACTTTAACTATAGACTAACCAAACTAGACAGCCAACTGAGAGCAGAAACGGTACATTTGCCTACAAGCTGCCTGCCCTACATTAGGTTTCATAAGGATTCATGCCTGTAGAAATCAAAGGAGCGGCATTGCTGCCGCACGCATACTTATACAATCTGCTGCTGGGACTTCATGTCCATCGGGCGGCCATTCTTATGGTGGGATCATTGACTTATTATATATGGACTGCTATTGAAATGTCACTTCCATACAATCTCTGCCCAGAAAATGACGCCAACATAACTAGCGCTCGTGATAATAAGTGAAATAAAATGACAACTATCTGGGATTTATCCATAGAATGCTAGAGCCACCTATTGGGCGTGAGTTGATTTGCCAAGTGAAACGGTTGAAATTTAAATTGTTGCGGCATTGTTTACAATAGATGTCATCTCGAAATTGTGCTAGTTTAAATAATTAATTATAGATGGAACCAACAAAATTTGAATAAAAAATCGTTTTTCATTGTCCCATAAATTGTACAATTTTCGTATATTTATTGCGAATTATTTTTTTATGTTGTTTTTCATTAATAATTTTAGAAATATGATGTAATAACATTTCTGATCAATAAATACTTATGATTGTCAAGAATATCACATTCAAGTACATGAGAATTTAATTCATCATATAAATTGCTTACATCTATATTTCTTTTAGTACTTATAATTATCAGGCTATAAATCTTATTGCACCCTAATTTATTTTGTAATTCATACAAAGACACAGTTTTCTGGACAGTTTTACAAATTGCGATTGTGTCCTTTTGTGGGTTTCACAGGAAACCTTTAGATGTATATTAATAAAATTAGATTTTTCTGTTCTACAAGAAATAAGAAAAATTGTCGGCACTGAACCGGGAAACAATTGCATTACAAAGACAATTTTTTTGTAGCAATTTGCTTCCAAATGTTTGGAGCAAATTCTTGTCAATATACTGCGCATTAAGACAACTCCAATCCTTGTTAAATACATTTTTTTTACGCAATCTAAATAAAACAAAATGAGTTTTCTGCGTCATCTTACCTATGGAAACAGATTTGTCCCTTTTCAGAGAAACTTAAATCATATTTCAAATTGCAACCAATTATACAACGCTTCATTTTTTAATTTTAAGTCTTTATTCAATTAATCGCAATAACACAGTGAGTTTCCAATTTATTCTATATTATTAATATGTTGGAACCAACGCGAAGTTGTCTACTAGCAGTCCATATAAAGTCAATGGGTGGGATATCAAGTGTGGCGACTGTGTTCGACATATTTTGTGCCCATTAGTTACACGGCGTTCACATCACAGTTGAATCTAATATCGCTTTCGATTTGAATTTTTAGATTTTGATCTGAGATTTCAAAAATATTTTTTTTCACTTGCACTGGAAAGCCATTCCAATTGGTTTTTACACATTTATAATAACTCATTTCGAAATAATATTTAATAATCTAATATCGCTTTCGATTTGAATTTTTAGATTTTGATCTGAGATTTCAAAAATATTTTTTTTCACTTGCACTGGAAAGTCATTCCAATTGGTTTTTACACATTTATAATAACTCATTTCGAAATAATATTTATATTTCTTTAAGTACTTATAATTATCAGGCTATAAATCTTATTGCACCCTAATTTATTTTGTAATTCATACAAAGACACAGTTTTCTGGACAGTTTTACAAATTGTGATTGTGTCCTTTTGTGGGTTTCACAGGAAACCTTTAGATGTATATTAATAAAATTAGATTTTTCTGTTCTACAAGTAATAAGGAAAATTGTCGGCACTGAACCGGGAAACAATTGCATTACAAAGACAATTTTTTTGTAGCAATTTGCTTCGAAATGTTTGGAGCAAATTCTTGTCAATATACTGCGCATTAAGACAACTCCAATCCTTGTTAAATACATTTTTTTTACGCAATCTAAATAAAACAAAATGAGTTTTCTGCGTCATCTTACCTATGAAAACAGATTTGTCCCTTTTCAGAGAAACTTGAATCATATTTCAAATTGCAACCAATTATACAACACATCATTTTTTAATTTTAAGTCTTTATTCAATTAATCGCAATAACACAGTGAGTTTCCAATTTATTCTATATTATTAATATGTTGGAACCAACGCGAAGTTGTCTACTAGCAGTCCATATAAAGTCAATGGGTGGGATATCAAGAGTGTGGCGACTGTGTTCGACATATTTTGTGCCCATTAGTTACACGGCGTTCACATCACAGTTGAATCTAATATCGCTCTCGATTTGAATTTTTAGATTTTGATCTGAGATTTCAAAAATATTTTTTTTCACTTGCACTGGAAAGCCATTCCAATTGGTTTTTACACATTTATAATAACTCATTTCGAAATAATATAATAAAAAAAATCGTTTCCATACTCGAAAAATTAATAATTCAGTTAAAAAAGCAATCCTTTCAACGATGAACAATTCGTAACCGGCAGCTGCGTGTCATACACATTGGTATTAGTAAAAGTATGTGTGCAATCTGAGAGATTTCTCAAAAGAGTGTCAGATCAAAAAGATATTGATTTTTTGGCAAATCAAACATGAAAAGCAATTTCGACAAAAAAAAAATTATTTTTTCTTAAAAAAATGTATCATTTTGAAGCTGTTTTTGTTTATTTTAAAGACAATACACTTTTTTTTTGTATGTCGTGGCGAAACATATTTTTTAGTTTTAGCATAAATTATAATCCAATTAGAATGTATAATGAACAATAACATATCGAGTATGCATTTGTTTAATTCTTAAAATTAATTCGATATTTTTATTGCTTATACTCTTGCTGTCAAATTTGTATGTATTTGGCTCTATCTGGTAAAAGCCATAATACAAAAATATTATATTTATTGGAAATACTCGGAACTTTTTGTATCCCAAAAGCACAAATAGTACACTTGTTTTTGTCAATTAATTATCTATATTGTCTTTTAGGTCTTGTTAGGAGTTTAATCACTTTTTGTTGCTTTCCGATATTAATACTTTTTTTTTTTAATATGAACAACATTTGCATTTTTACTGTTCCTAAGTGTTATTAAACTACCGAATTTTCAATCATATTTTGATTTTGTACAAATATGGATTATTTAATAAACGAATTTGGAAACATTCGCCAAGCCTAATAGAAATTTATTCAGTGTTCATGAAAATTTTCTAATATTCACTTATGCCCTAGTGGAAGCTGGGTTTAACTTGCATGTTGCTTACTCATTTTTTTAACAACCCCCACGGGTCTCATTTATGAGCCTGCATGAATTTTGCTGTCGAAATAGAATTCATACAAATAAAACTAAAAAAACAACTGAAATGTGATTGGATGAACAGTTTTTGGTGCCGAATATGGATAGAGAACTTTTTTATATTTATTGTTATAAATCCATTTACCAATTGTTTGTTATTGAAATAGTGCCACCCGGCGGCCATTAATACACGTATTCAGAGTCAGAGAGGGCTGTCATTCAAAATTTGCGAGGAAAATTGGGTGCAGAGATGAATGAATAATAGAGATGGATATCTTTTGTACGTCTATCCCCCCTGTAAAGTGGTTAGTAAATGGATATTAAAGGTAGTTTGGATTCAGAAGTGGATTTGGGACCGGAAGTGGATAGGGATTCAGGATAGGAACGGAAATCGAAAGGGACAGGAGTGTCGAGAGCGAAGAGCTTGGCATGCTTGCTCAGCACGGCTCAGCTCGCCGGAATGGTGTGGTTCTTGCCCCCCACCGCTCGACCTAACCAACTACAACACATAAAACATGCCGGACAAACAGGTACTTACTTTACCTTCACCATCGAAGCGGACGGACCTTCACCGCACTGAGGGGCGCTGTTGTTGTTATTCAGCGCTGGCCATTCCCACCCCTCCTGGAAATTCGTGGGCCGATGTTTGAATCTCCCCTTTGTTGAAGATGCTGCTGCCGGCTCACGTCATCTGTGTCGAATTCGCCTCCCCTTCACACCCCTGAAGATGTGCTTTAACACTCCATGCTCACCTTCTAGTGAGTGCAACCAATTTTACACACACATAAAATTAAAACGGTCATTTGGGCGTTGTTCAAACATCAACAAATCATTGGAATCTTTAATATGTTTATAGGGTAGGTTCAAAAAAAAACTTAAAAGCTAACAATCCAAACGAGAACTAAGAACAGTTTGGCCCCTTTTTACCACCAAAACAACCAAAACCAGTGGGGACATCAAGACCCGCCCCTTACTTTTACCGCGGAATTTTGTTATCGGTAACCTACCTAAACAGAGCTCTGTTTGGGAGTATAGTGTTTCCCTTTTCTTTTTAAGAGGGTGCGCGAGTCAAAGACGTGGGTGGGGGGAGGAAACAAACGATGCTTATCACAAGTAGATCTTAATAACAATCAAAAACTCACGCTACAAAAAAAAACATGGGTTATACGAATCTTACAAACTAACTTAACACCTAATCCATACAGACAACTATCATCACTATAATTCTTTATGAATATACTGTTTTGCTAACAAAACATTGTCTACTCTCCGGTCTTCTCTACAAGTCTTTAGCTGGTGACGTATTTCTTGGTGTTCACCGCGATCTCGCTATTTCCTTACTGCTTTTCTATGGTCCCGGCTGACCTTCACACCGGCACTACCGAAGGCACTGTTACGGGACACTATATTAGAAGTTCCGCCTCAGATGCCTTTTTGGGGTTTACGTTGGTGGGATTGAAGGTCACGCGGTCAAGGTACTGGGGAGATCGGACGGGGTTACCCTCAATAATCTGGCGGCCACGCCGGAATATAGGTTTTGTGACCGCCACGCGAAGTATCCTGTTTTCAAAAATTTAACAAGTGAAATTCTTCCCTATCAACAAAAAAAAATATAACCAATTCACTTACCCCCTTTTTTTTTTTTTATAGTGGTTCTCGTATGGACTTATGCTGTCTGTACTTTTCACCAGCAACTCACTGCATTTTTCTAACTTTTCTTTTTTTTTTCTTTTTGTATCCCGCCCAGCACTATTATTTCACCTTATCGTTACTTTTACTTTTTTTTTTTTTTTTGTTCGTATTGTATTTCGTTTTTTTGATTTTGTGGATGTAGATAACTTAGTCACTCGGGGTTTGTCACTCGCGCTGTATCGGTTGGCTGGTGCTTTTAAAAATCAAGTTCGGTGTCCTCGATGACCTCTACTGACCGATGGTGTAGCAGAATAAATGGTTTAACCAACAATCGAACCATCAGTCGAGGGCAGTTATTTGCTTCCTTCCTCGTTCTCCTATCCCGTATTCGGTTTTTCTGTCTTTTTTTTTTTTTTGTGATGCCCTATTAGATTTCTAATTGTCCCCCTCTTTTTACTGATATCATTTGAAAAGCATAGGTACGTTTTTCAAAGTTTCGCCTTGCACCAATCGTGTTTTCGAACCGATATTACCACACTCTTATCTACCTCCGCCCCATCTACTCGTGAATAACTAGCCATCCCTTCCTCAGAATAAAGCCATTGTGACCTGTCACCTACACCTTTGACAAACGTCAAACGACTTGCGTCAAACAGCTTGCGGCGGCGCATATTTTGAGTACAATAAATTCGTTATTTTCCTCTTTTATTTTATTTTTCTTTGCTTACAACTACAAATAGCTAATAACATTAATTTTCCTATGGTTACAGGTGGCTGCAACAAAACACCACATCTAAAGGAGTGCACACAACGAAAGGAGGGGTGGCAACAGTTACCTGAAGTAGTCATTCTAATGTCTACAACGTGGGGAAGAATCCCACTTTCAGCCGGGCACAAACGTTTGGTCAAGGATAGGATGTATGCTGGTCACAGGTTTCTAATTTTTTCATTTTTGTAAACTTTCCTATCATTTTGCATTATTATAAGGTGATAATACGCAGGTGCAGACGGGTGTAGACAACTTTACTCCGTGTAGCCCCGGAGCAGTGAATTTCCCGGTCTGTTAGATAATTTATAACTGAAAGGGTGACTATATACATATATGCGGTCAGTGTAACATATAAATGACTAAATATCGAATAAATGCATCAATCACCTATACCAAATTACATAATTAAATGCACATAAACGACTGCGCAAGATGCTATACGTATATCAAGCAGTGCATAATGACTTAACTACGTAACAATTACCAACCTTTATAAATTTTTACGAGAATAACAAAAAATAAAAACAATTAAATAAATGACAATAAAATAAATAACAAGCTAAACAAGCTAATCTACCTAAATGCCACTTACATGCGTAAATAACACCACATAAATAATAAGTACATACGTAAATAAATAAATAACTAACAACTAAATACATCGATAAATAAATAGATAATAAACAAATAAATAAATAGATAATATATAAATAAATAAATAGATAAATAAACAAGTAATAAACAAATAAGTAAATAAATAACTAACATCTATGTAGTTGTATATCTAAGCTAAACTGAATACTAAATAAATCTAATAATACTAATGCCTAAGCACCTAAGTAACAGCCCGATAAACTATCCACCTATAACTGAGAGATAAATACTTAGAACTACCTATACCTAACAGGGATGGAAATACCTAAGGCGTGCTGGAGTGGATAATATATCACAGTTGTTTTCAGTCAGGTTTTGCATCTCTATCACAGGTTTTGCCAGGCAACGAGCGATTATTGTTTTAAATCCTTTGCATGAAAAATGCTGACTTTCTTTCCCGCCAGGTTTTCTATCTCGTACAAATTTTTTCCTACAGCTTTCACAATTCGGCACTTCACATATTTGGGACACAATTTTGAGGCGAGATACTTCGACGTGTCGCTAAGGACAAAGTTTCGCCGATAAATTTCCTGTCCGGGCAGGAAGCGTATTTTTTTTGTCCGCACATTGTATGTTCTTGCGCTTCTCTCATTTGCTTTCTTGATGTTTTCTTTAATTTTCTTGCGCACACATTCTAAACGGCTGCGTCGCGAGAGTGTCAACAGTTCGCTGTCATCTACAGCGTTTAGCTTTTGTGCTAGTTCATACCCCGACCCGTGCGTCATCATATTCGTTCCGAACAGAGCAAAGTACGGTGACACCCCAGTCGAGGCATGAACCGAACTTCTCAAGGCGCACGCGATGTTACTGAGGTTTACATCCCAATCGCGTTGGTCTTCCTTCAGGTACGAACGGATCGCGGCTATCAGCGTTCTATTGACCCTCTCCGACGCATTGGACTGTGGTGCATAGTTGGCCGTCCGAAAGTGTCGAACACCGTATTTTGACAGGAAACTTTGGAACTCTTTTGCTACAAACTGTTTGCCGTTGTCGGAGTGCAGTATCTGTGGCACTCCAAACATGTTGAAAACATCGGCTTGTAAGAACTTCATTACGCTTACCGTGTTGGCGTTTCTCAGTGGCTTTAACAACACATACTTGGACAAATGGTCTAACACTATAAACACATACGCGTTTCCTGACTTCGATCTCGGATACGGGCCTAGAAAATCTACATAAATCTTCTGAAAGGGACGATCGGAACAAAAACTATTGATTATGGGTGGACGAGTTATTTGATTGGACGACTTACATAGTTTACACGTTTCGCATTTTGCAATAACATTTTTAATTTGTACGGTCATATTCGGCCAGTAAAAATACTGCCGTATCCGGTGCAGGGTCTTCGCGATTCCACCGTGTGCGGCCTGTGGAGGAACATGAGCTCCGGCGATTATATCTTCGGTTAGCCCTGAGGGTATCCAAAGTCGCCACGTGTGTTCGACCAGGGGCTCGGCTCCTTCGGGTGGTAATGCGCGTTTATAGACGAACTTGTCTTCCACCTTCAAGTCCGGCAATTCGTCTTGGTTTTCGATGACGGTCGCGATTAAACTTTTGTATTCGTCCGAGTCAAATTCCTCAGAATTTAAATCGACGAGTGGTGCTACCTCTACCATTTCTAGACTTTCGTTGTGCATTCGCGACAAGGTATCGGGAACGACATTTAATGAACCTTTCCTGTGTTCTATCACGAACGAGAATGCTTGCAGCTTCAAACTCCATCTTGCTAATCTGCCACTAAGGTCTTTAAGACTCATTAGCCATTTAAGACTCGAATGGTCGGTAATAACCGTGAAGTCCATTCCTTCGACATATGGACGGAATCTCTGGATGGCCATGACAGCTGCAAGGCACTCCTTTTCGGTTACGCTATAGTTCTTTTGACATGAATTTAGCTTTTGCGAAAAGTAAGCGATAGGGAACTCTACTTCTTCCTCGTTTCGTTGGAACAATACTGCTCCAATTCCTGTATCTGATGCATCGCATTGGACATAAAATCTTCTTTTGAAATCTGGATGCGTTAGGACAGGGGCACTCACTAAGGCAAGTTTTAATTTTTCAAACGCTGCCTTGGCTTCTTCGGTTATAATAAAATTTTTATTACTTTTCTTTAGCGTATCAGTTAGTGGGGCAGTCAGGGTGGAAAAATTTTGTATGAAGCGCCTATACCAGCCCGCGAGGCCAAGGAATCTTCGCACCTGTCTTGCGTTTTTCGGTAATGGAAAATTTTCTATGGCTTCGACTTTCGCTGGATCGGTTTTTAACAACCCTCCGCCAACTACGAAACCTAAGTATTTTAGTTCTTTATAGCAAAACTTGGATTTTGCTAAATTTATCGTTAGGTTGGCTTTGCTTAAGCACAGCGCAACCTCTTCTAACAGTGATACATGCGTCTCGAAGTCAGGGGCTATTATGAGGAGATCGTCGAGATAGACGAATACGCGATCTTTTAAGCGTGAGGGGATCACTTTGTCCATTAAACGGCACATCCTTTGAGCTGCGTTACACAACCCAAAGGGCATTACCGTAAAATGATACAAAGGTCTCCCCGGCACGGCAAATGCAGTTTTCTCCCTACTCTGTCTCTCCAACGGTATTTGCCAAAAGGCGTCTTTCAGGTCTACACTACTTATAAAGTAGGTATCTTGAAGGCGGCTGAGAAGGCCGTCAATATGGGGGAGAGGATAGGCGTCTTTTTTTGTTAGGGCGTTTACTTTGCGCGAATCTAAACATAGGCGATTTTTCCCTGGTTTCCGTATGAGGACTACCGGAGAACACCATGGACTCTCGCTCTCCTCCACAACGCCAAGGCTTATCATTCTATCGATTTCTTGATACAGTAGGTCTTGTACCGCCGGGGAGACAGGGTAGTGACGCTGCTTCACAGGAGCCGCGTCTCCAGTGTCTATAATGTGTTTTTCTACATGTGTTTTACCGAGGCCGTGTGTAAAGCAGCATGGAAATTTCTGTTTTACCGCCTCTAATTTGATTTTTTGGGCGGGTAACAGCGCATGGGTATCTGTGTTGGACATTATTTGTGGAGTTGAAAGTGAGCTTATTATCCCAGGAGCAAGTTGAAACGCTTTCCAGAAATCGACCCCAAGATACAACTCTTGGTCTAGGCTGGGTACTAAATAAAACATAATTAATTGTTTCTGGTTCTTATACTCAACTTCAGTCATAAACTTGCCAACAATTGATTGTTTCTGGCCATCAGCTGTTTTCACATTAGCTTGAAATGAAGGGTTGTAAGGCAGATTTGTTGCTTTTACAAAATTTAAACAATTTTTACCTAAAATGCTTATGCTTGCCCCACTGTCTAATAGACCAAGCATTTCCTTATCTCCTATTTTAATTTTGGCATATGGTCGAGGATCAGAAGCAGTGTCTATTATGGACGACGCTATACATTTTCTTATTTCTTTCCTGTTGTGGTATCTCTCTCTTGCCTTAAGTATTTTTTTAGAGGGACCTGCCGTTATTCCCTTGAAAATCCTCTCCCTGGTTTTATAATAATTCCTAATTCTAATATGTAGCGGCTTAACTTCTGCTCTATGTTTATCGTTTTCTACTACTAAACTTTGATCTCTTTTCAGTAGGCTGATATTTGTGACTTCGTGCGGACTAAATCTATCCTCGGTTTGGCTTTCCTTATCTAACCTACCTACTGGTCGGGGGTTTGCGTCGAACGCGATTCCCCCGTAGACATCGCGCTCTGTGTTCGGTTTCCCGGATTGCATCGTGCACACCGAGGTGTAATTACACCTTCCTGTCCACATTTGTAACAAAAGATGTTACGAATTGTTGACGGGCAGTCTACGAATGAATGACCCTCGACTCTGCAGTTCCAACACATCATCCTCCCGCCGGTGTATCTTCGCGGAGCACTTGAGGGTGCACTACCGTGATGTAGTGCTGAAAGCTGTTCCTCGGGATCATAAGGTATTTCGTCGCGGTAGTCCAATTCATTCGCCGCGTATCGAGCGGAAGGTCGGTGAGGTCTGGGACCATCTCGGCTTGGGAACGCAGTCTCTGCGTCTTTGCACGCAAACCTCAACTGGTCCAGTGTGAATATCGCCATTGGGTAAACCAGTCGGCCTACCTTTTCGTTGAGATTCCGTTTTAATATGGTCACCATTTCACCTTCCGGGATCGGCACTCGGAGCTGAGATCGTAATCTCGAGATAGCGGTAAAGAAATCGTCGCTAGACTCCCAGATACCTTGGCGTCGATCCATGATGTCGCGCATAATTTCGAAGTCGGTCTTCGAGTTACGAAATTGTCGCATTAGGGCATCGCGCAATATCAACCAATCGGGACGATAGTTCGTACGCTGGAATTGCCAGTACCACTCGTAAGCGGTACCCGAAAGAAGCAGATGAAAATCTCTCAAGATTTCAGCCCAAGTGCAGTCGTACTGACTTTGCAACGTTTCGAGGCGGAACACAAAATCTTCGACGGTGAGTGTTTCGGGTTTACCCTCAAAATTGATTCCCCATTTATCGATTTTGATCGGGCCTCTAGGGCCTGATGGGAAGTAAGAATTTGGGGGTCTTGGGGGGGGAACGAAGAACGCTGGAGGAGGCTGCATCTGTGGGGGCGGTGCCTGTTCTGGGTGGTACGTGTTGTGATACCCCCGACCATGTCCAGACCTTCTGGAACCGTGATTTCGGCTAGTGGAATGATTTGGGGGTGGATTGGACGGGGGGGTCGTGTCAGCATTCACGGGTGGGATGGCCGGCGGAACCGCGTTCTGGCTAAAAGGCCTCGAGGCTGGATCCGGCTGAGGTTCCGAAGTGGATACCGTCGGCTGTTTGGTTTTTTGCCAGGGGATCCCGGTTGACTGGGGTAAGGGACCTGGCACTGGCGCTTCTGCTGGCGGATTCGGACGGGTAACACAATTTATATCCTGCATAAAATTCAGGAAATTAATCCTCATCTCTTCCCTCAGGCTTTGTGAAATGTCCTCTTTCAAGGAGTTTTGATATGAGGAAAAGGCGCTTCCCACGGCCATGTTGATGCAAGCCCGCAGATCTGCAGGGATATTTACGGTGCCGATGTTGCCGTAATTTTGGTTTTGCGCTGTCACACTCGGGAGGTTTTGTTGGCTCTCCGCCGCTTTCAAGGTTCTGTAGCTGGAATCGCTATAGTCTAAAGCGGCTGCACCTTGTTCGCTAAGGCTGCTATATGACGGAGCGGCTATGGATTCTGATGAGCTAGTATTGCGACTAATCGCACCTGTACTGGTTGGAAGTTGTGTAGGGGGCGGTGGTAAATCGGAGGGTGGAAGACCTATCGCAGGGGGACATTGCACCTGCGTTGCCGGTAGTACTGTTGGCGGATAGTGTACTTGCGATTGGGGAGGTACTGAGGAAGAATAAGTTGACGGCGGGCCACTATTGGCCACACCTCTCGCTGGTGGGGTGCGGTGAACAGACATTTCGATTAACTCTTGCGCTACTCGGGCACTATGGGAGCGAGTGAGTATTCGGTTGCTATCTACAATTGTTTCCCTTCTAATCCGTCTATTAATTGTATCCTTTTCATGTGATTTCATTCTCTAATTGCACCTACACATATGGAACGCCAAAAAAAAATATGAGGCGACGACTTAACCCGATATATTGTAAACGGTAAACCTACACTATGAACGACAGCTAAAAGTAACTAACACCTAAGCCAAACAAAAAAAAAAACAAAGGTAAATAAACGAAATAAATTAGTTATGTATATATATCAGTTGTAACAAAACCAAAACCAAAAAGAAAGATATAACAAAATAGTGACCAAAAATCCAAAACGTATATAAATAACTTTAACTAATCCTAGATATATTCGTATATGTAATATACAAATCTCTTACACTTAAATAAACGTGATGTGCCAACGACACTACTTAACGACTTTTTTTTTTTTTTTTTTTTTTTTATATATTGTTTATTCTGACCACTCTAAATTATGAATCGGACACTCGAAATTTCACTTTGTTGGAAATGTATTTATCATCGGGGTAGGGGTGCGTTGGGGTAGTTGTCTTCGACGACGTTGTTGGCGAATCTATGACGGCGGGATCTTTCAACAGCATCTGGACTTTTTTTGGACTGCAGACGGACAAGGTATTCTATCCCTCAGTGTGGTGAAATAGTAACAAAAATGAACACGGACTTACATGTTGTATCCCTTCCCGTTTCCGCAATACCAGACAACCCTGTAGCTTTTCTGGCAGACGTGAAACGTTCCGTTCAACACTCTAAAGAAAGCTATGGACGGCACGGTGCTACATGTCACGACTAAATCATGACAAGGTCACTGTACTCGTGTTTACTATATATAATGACAATACTACTAGGAATTCGAAAATTAAAGTTTAGAAAGGAAAGTAAAACTCACAATTAACAGCAGGAATAGGTCATGACAAGGACTAACATGTTCCAATTGGTTCGGTTGTTAGCATCAACGTTATTCGTCGCGATTCATTTAGGTATGTTCTCGGACCTTCCCATTAGAAGACTTACGAGTGCGCTGATGCTGGCAACTGAATCAACTGTGGACTAAAGACTACATAAAGGACATAAGACGTGCAAAAACGTTGGGCGCCATTTGTAAAGTGGTTAGTAAATGGATATTAAAGGTAGTTTGGATTCAGAAGTGGATTTGGGACCGGAAGTGGATAGGGATTCAGGATAGGAACGGAAATCGAAAGGGACAGGAGTGTCGAGAGCGAAGAGCTTGGCATGCTTGCTCAGCACGGCTCAGCTCGCCGGAATGGTGTGGTTCTTGCCCCCCACCGCTCGACCTAACCAACTACAACACATAAAACATGCCGGACAAACAGGTACTTACTTTACCTTCACCATCGAAGCGGACGGACCTTCACCGCACTGAGGGGCGCTGTTGTTGTTATTCAGCGCTGGCCATTCCCACCCCTCCTGGAAATTCGTGGGCCGATGTTTGAATCTCCCCTTTGTTGAAGATGCTGCTGCCGGCTCACGTCATCTGTGTCGAATTCGCCTCCCCTTCACACCCCTGAAGATGTGCTTTAACACTCCATGCTCACCTTCTAGTGAGTGCAACCAATTTTACACACACATAAAATTAAAACGGTCATTTGGGCGTTGTTCAAACATCAACAAATCATTGGAATCTTTAATATGTTTATAGGGTAGGTTCAAAAAAAAACTTAAAAGCTAACAATCCAAACGAGAACTAAGAACAGTTTGGCCCCTTTTTACCACCAAAACAACCAAAACCAGTGGGGACATCAAGACCCGCCCCTTACTTTTACCGCGGAATTTTGTTATCGGTAACCTACCTAAACAGAGCTCTGTTTGGGAGTATAGTGTTTCCCTTTTCTTTTTAAGAGGGTGCGCGAGTCAAAGACGTGGGTGGGGGGAGGAAACAAACGATGCTTATCACAAGTAGATCTTAATAACAATCAAAAACTCACGCTACAAAAAAAAACATGGGTTATACGAATCTTACAAACTAACTTAACACCTAATCCATACAGACAACTATCATCACTATAATTCTTTATGAATATACTGTTTTGCTAACAAAACATTGTCTACTCTCCGGTCTTCTCTACAAGTCTTTAGCTGGTGACGTATTTCTTGGTGTTCACCGCGATCTCGCTATTTCCTTACTGCTTTTCTATGGTCCCGGCTGACCTTCACACCGGCACTACCGAAGGCACTGTTACGGGACACTATATTAGAAGTTCCGCCTCAGATGCCTTTTTGGGGTTTACGTTGGTGGGATTGAAGGTCACGCGGTCAAGGTACTGGGGAGATCGGACGGGGTTACCCTCAATAATCTGGCGGCCACGCCGGAATATAGGTTTTGTGACCGCCACGCGAAGTATCCTGTTTTCAAAAATTTAACAAGTGAAATTCTTCCCTATCAACAAAAAAAAATATAACCAATTCACTTACCCCCTTTTTTTTTTTTTATAGTGGTTCTCGTATGGACTTATGCTGTCTGTACTTTTCACCAGCAACTCACTGCATTTTTCTAACTTTTCTTTTTTTTTTCTTTTTGTATCCCGCCCAGCACTATTATTTCACCTTATCGTTACTTTTACTTTTTTTTTTTTTTTTGTTCGTATTGTATTTCGTTTTTTTGATTTTGTGGATGTAGATAACTTAGTCACTCGGGGTTTGTCACTCGCGCTGTATCGGTTGGCTGGTGCTTTTAAAAATCAAGTTCGGTGTCCTCGATGACCTCTACTGACCGATGGTGTAGCAGAATAAATGGTTTAACCAACAATCGAACCATCAGTCGAGGGCAGTTATTTGCTTCCTTCCTCGTTCTCCTATCCCGTATTCGGTTTTTCTGTCTTTTTTTTTTTTTTGTGATGCCCTATTAGATTTCTAATTGTCCCCCTCTTTTTACTGATATCATTTGAAAAGCATAGGTACGTTTTTCAAAGTTTCGCCTTGCACCAATCGTGTTTTCGAACCGATATTACCACACTCTTATCTACCTCCGCCCCATCTACTCGTGAATAACTAGCCATCCCTTCCTCAGAATAAAGCCATTGTGACCTGTCACCTACACCTTTGACAAACGTCAAACGACTTGCGTCAAACAGCTTGCGGCGGCGCATATTTTGAGTACAATAAATTCGTTATTTTCCTCTTTTATTTTATTTTTCTTTGCTTACAACTACAAATAGCTAATAACATTAATTTTCCTATGGTTACAGGTGGCTGCAACACCCCAAAACCCATTTGTTTACATTGTTGTTTTTGTAATTTCAATCCCTGTCTGTGAATACGTGTGAGCTACGAAAAAAGTTACTAATGACACCCCACCAATCAAAATTCAGAACGGCCGGCCGGATGTCATAAAACAGCATAATTTTGTATTCACCATAATATGGTGACACTCTCTTTTAGATAGGCCGGTTCGTTAGATATACGATTTTTCGGTTACCTCCAGAATGACCCCATAGAATTAATCCGACTGGAAGGAACAACTTATTTTATATGTGAAATTATTACCTAACTCACTATTTAATTTTATACGCGGATGAATTTATATTTTTAAAAGAGTGGTTGGTGTACTAGGGTTCAAATTATAAGAACTTTTAAAAGAAACATTACGAAAGCATTATGTGCTATCTATCGGATAAATTGCGATATTTTCTTGTATGGCAATTATCTATTCTTGTTTTTTTAAATCTATAAAAGTTATAATATAATTCTACGTGCAGTATTATAATGTATATATTAATAACAATAAAAACTTTTCATGCCGAAATATAGTAGATAGCCTTGATAGATTCGTACGTGACAAAAATGTTGGATTTTGCAAATTATATGCAAATTGATTGGTAAATTGTAAGTAATTTTAATTTATACAGCCTGCTTGTGTTCAATTTAACAAGAAAACTTTTTTCATTACTCTGTTAATAAAAATGGAATTTGAATTGTTATTCGTAACTATATTAACAAATTTTGATAAAAAGCAGTGTCAAAGTGTTAGAAACATTTTAATTATATATTCACTGCAAGCAATTTAACTGTCAACCGTCAAAATTCTAATTTTCATAGTGAACATGCCCAAACCAGTTTTCCAGGATATTTGAAAATTTTATGAATTTCGGTGGTGAATTCACCAACTTTCCGCCATCTTCTGGGTGAATTCACGAACTCACTTATTCTAGCATAGAAATGAGAATGTGTGCGTGACTTCATGAATTTTTCGGGAAAACAGCTTGTAGGCAGCCGCCTTTCCACTGGAAAGATATCCATCTCTGTATTCCATTATCTTTGATTGGGTGGGTGCACGGGAAGTTGGCTGTCTAGTTCGGTTAATCTATGACTTTAACAGAAGAGTTTACTATCTCCGAAATTTTTAGTCTATATTATTCTGTTTTGTTTTGATGGTAATTTTGTCGAAGAACAAGTTGGTATAGTTAAGAATCGAGTTAAGTTTAAACCCCTGAATAATACCTGAGAACTTCATCGTTAACTTGATATATCAGCTACTAAAATGGATGAAAATAAACTGACTGAAATTGGTATGTAAAAATAAAGGCGTTATTAAAACATTGGCTTCGTGCTTTGATTGCTGTAGGATTAAATAACTTATTTATCAAGGAATGATAGTTTTCCAAAGTTATAGTTTTTAAGTTATGGGCGATGTGCTCATCACTATCCGACAAATCTAGTTTTAATAGTTAATTATTGTATGTACATACCTATTAATCATATGTAGATGTTATTCATATAAACATATTATTCATAATACGGACATACTACATGTAAATCGAAGTATCTCAATTTTGATCGAACTTTTTAAAAATGATTTATTTCAAAAAATACAGAAAGTGTGGTGGTGGTCTACCAAAAAATAAAGACCATAGAATCCTTCACGTTCGTTTCGTCAACTGTCGACGTTTAAGGCCGGTTTTATTCACTCAAAGTTGAACACAACTTGGGGATTTTTATTTTTAACTTGAGAATTTGCTTTTATTCACTCAAAGTTGACTTGCTCAACTTTGGATATTCCGGAGTTGAGAAAACCGAAAGTTGGTCAACTTTTGTCGTTTTCCATTGGTTTCACTCGGGGATCCACTCATTCTGAAATCCAATGGAACAACAAAACTGCTTCTGACAGAATCCACAAAAGTATTGGTGAAATGCCAATACGCTCAACTCCCCGAAATAGTAGAAGTTGGGAGAGCAAACTTGGTATTTTATGTTTAAATTGATTTTTTTTTCGGGTTTTTGACTGTTAGCTCTTCAAATCAAGTGACGAAAGTCATTAATATTAATTAAAATTTGAAATAATATATCATCTAAATTATTGTTGCGAGAATTGGCCATAGTCTGATTCGAGCTGTGAAGAGGATGGAGAGGAGGAGAATTTGGTCTGTGAGCGACGGCAATACATATATAGATAATACCACGGTGACGGACTTGAAAAATGGGACGACCATGACTTTATCTATAGTTTCCGTCTCTCAAAACGGACGACAATGATGGTGCTCCATATTATTATGAATTCGTTGCCGTGCCTCTGGAGAAGGTATTGTGCATCGCGAAAGAGTTGGAATTTATTGTATATTTTATTAAGTTCGTAAATCTAATTTGATAGATCGTGTAAATTTAAACAGTAACAAAGTAACAAAACAGCACATAACTTTTTCGCGAAAGCAAAATTCCCTCGAACCAATTAAATTTTTATATGGATATCTACTCTTTAAAAGCGAAAACCATAGACAAAAAATAAAATATAATCAAAGTATGTTTTGCCCGTAACGAAAATGATGGGCGAAATACAAATCCAAAGTTGAAACTGCCATATTTTGTGTCATCTGCCAAAAATACGCTTGGTATCCGTTGATTTGGTCTTCAATGGCATTAATGATGTCTAGTTGAGACAATGCCAGTTACTTCACTTTTACTTTAACTATGACAAAAAATTATTTGCACTGTCCTTTTCAAGGACTCGAAGGACCAATGTTTTGGGCTAAGTTGCTGCCCAAAGCGAATTACGTCCTTGCTTTGTTCAAGCAAAGGACAAAGAAAAGATAATGACCGTTTTCAAAACGTTGTAAAAATGTTTTTATTTTTTACTCTAATATGAGTTTACAAAAATGGTTTAGGCTGGTTGATGGACGAGCAGCGAATTAAACGAGATTAGGTTGCATCCTACCAAGAAATCTCTGTTTTCAATTTGTTTCGCCCAGCTGATCGCGCCTTCCAGGGTCAATGAACCTTCTAGTTGAAGTTTATTTGGTGTGCATGTATTCTTACATTACATAGACTTTTTTCTTCCGGCATCTCGCACAGACGTGTTCTTTCTTTGCTCTTCCGAAATGTCGAATATTTGCGCCAAATGCAATCAAAAAATAAGGAGTGTAGATTTAAATGAAAGCGTAGTTTGTGTTTCATTTTGCGGGCTACCATTTCATAAAAATTGCGCCGAAATTAACCAAGAACAACAAAATATTCTGGCAAACTCGAATTTCTTTTGTAAGTGTAATATGTGCTCTCAATTAAAATTTTCTGAGTTCTTTTTGCGTTTTACGGAACTTTCTAATTGTGTCATCGACCTTAAAAGAGAAATTTGTTTCTTAAGAGACCATATTGAAAACAGCTCAAAGTGTGTAGTTGAAATTAAGAATGATATTTCCGCCCTGAAAGTTATAAACAGTGCATATAATATGCCAGATGATCTATCACGGCGTAGTCGAAATAATAATTCTAAAATTATAAATAATGACCAATCTCAGATCAAAACTGTGTCGGTGATTTCTAATGAATGTCTTCAAAATCTCCCCTCAACCAGTGCAATGTCAGTGCCTATAATCTCAAAAAATGCTACCAAAAAGAAAAATAAATCTAAGACCTTAGCAATAAGCTCTCTTTCTAAATCTCAAAACAAACCCATAAAAGTCGTCGGTTCTGACAATACCTCATTCCTTAATGTTTTACCCTCAATAAAGTGGCTTCACATATCTAAATTTCGTATTGACACTGATCCCGGAGACATTGTGCAACACGTTTAAAAAAAAACAGGTATACAACCTGTGCATATGCAGTGCTACAAACTAATAAAAAAAGATGCTGACTTATCTTCATTGAAACATCTCAACTTTAAACTAAGCGTTCCATCCAACAAAGTGGACAGTGTCATGAACGCATCTGTTTGGCCTTGCTATGTGCAAATTAAATCATTTGTATCACGTCCAAAAAACGAAGAGACGAACGGAAACGATATTCCCCAAGTACAAATAATTTGAATCAACTGCGAACTGTCTCTTTCTCTCACTCTCCCTGGAATGACTTTCTCATCTACTATCAAAACACCGGTGGACTCCGAACAAAAATGCAGCAAGTGCTTCTCTTTTCCTCATCCGCCCAGTATGACATAATTGCTTTCTCAGAGACTTGGCTAAATGATGATCACCACGATGGTGAGATGTTTAAAGAGCAATATGCTGTTTTCCGCAAAGATCGTAATTATGAATTGCTGGATTGTGAAAGAGGAGGTGGAGTGATAGCAGCTGTGTGTACATCACTTCGTTGCACTCAGGTTAAATTATCATCACTGGCTGGCGCTCTCGCTCCCGTAGTCGATCAATTAGCGCTGCACATAAAATTTGCTTGTATTAATGAAGTTTTTTTTATTCTCTGTTGCGGTCACCTGCAAGTAGATTTAGTTGATGAAATGTGTTGTGGGGAATTGCGAATTGCGTAAAAAAGGAATAAAAAAAAATTAACATTTAAAATTACCGACAACCTACCTTTCTGCCATTTGTTTTTATTGTCTGCCTTTGCAATTTCTTGACATCTGTTGACTATCAGGTCGACTATCGACTGAACGTAGCCATTGCAGATATGGCCGTGTCCCAAAACAAAAAAAAAGAGTTCATCAAGAAACACGACCGTAGACACGAACCTTAAAAAGCTATGCTGATAGGGAAGAAAAGGAAAACTATAATTAATGACTTGCACTGAGAATTCAAAAAACGGAAAATTAGATCGGATGATGGCACTGATTGCGGATCCGTAAAGCACGGCAGCAAGTGAATGGACTTTGCTTTGCCATTGTGCGTGAGATCTTCATGGGAAACGTTTAAGTCCCCCAAGACCCGAAAGTTAAGTGTACAATATTTGTAAAGGGTGATTTTTTAGCTGGTTTGGTTTTGGCAACACTGGTTTTGACAGCTGACGTGTGTTTAGTACCTTGTGTCACTGTCAAACAGCTTCAGTTTGGTTTGCAATTTAACCATGGATCGTCTTACAAATGAACAACGCTTGCAAATTATTGAATTTTACTATCAAAATTCGTGCTCGGTTCGAAATGTTCATCGCGCGCTGCTTCCATTTTATGATCGGCATTCTCGACCTTCTGAGCAGTCTATTCGGAAGATTGTGACCAAATATCGCACCAAATTTACTTTGTTGGACATTAAACCACCAACACGTTTACGTACTGTGCGTAGTGAAGAAAATATTGCGGCCGTATCAGCTAGTGTGACAGAAGACCGCGAAATGTCGATTCGGCGCCGTTCCCAGCAGTTAGGCCTTTGTTACAGCACTACGTGGAAAATTTTGCGGAAGGATTTGGGCGTAAAGCCTTTTAAGATACAGCTGGTGCAAGAACTAAAGCCAGCCGACCTACCACAACGCCGAATTTTTGGTGAATGGGCTCTTGGAAAGCTGGCCGAGGATCCGCTTTTTTATCGAAAAATTGTGTTCAGCGATGAGGCTCATTTTTGGTTGAATGGGTACCTACGTAAATAAGCAAAATTGCCGCATTTGGAGTGAAGATCAGCCAGAAGCATTGCAACAGCTACCAATGCATCCCGAAAAAGCCACTGTTTGGTGCGGTTTATGGGCCGGCGGCATTATTGGGCCATATTTCTTCAAAGATGATGCGAATCGCAGCGTTACTGTCAATGGTGAACGCTACCGAGCGATGATAACAAACTTTTTTTTGCCCGAAATGGAAGTTCTTGACTTGTATGATATGTGGTTTCAACAAGACGGTGCCACATGCCACACAGCACGCGAAACAATGGCGCAATTGCGAGGCGAGTTTGGTGAACAGTTAATTTCACGTTTCGGGCCGGTCAATTGGCCGCCTAGATCGTGCGATTTGACACCATTAGATTATTTTTTGTGGGGTTATGCCAAGGCTAATGTGTATAGGGACAAGCCCGCTTCGATTGACGCACTGGAAGCCAACATCCATGCATTCATTCGTGAGATACCGGCCGATATGTGTGAAAGAGTATGCCAAAATTGGACTCAGCGGATGGGCTACCTGAGACGAAGCCGCGGTCAACATTTGCATGAAATTATCTTTAAACATTAAATTGCAAGGTTCAAACTATCGATTCAAATAAATATTTCATTCATTTTTTCGAATTTTTTGTGTTTTTTTTTTTAAAAAAGTTCTAAACCTCTTAAAAAATCACCCTTTATGTACAAAAAAAAAAAAAGGTGTTCGTACCTATAAGTCCTAAGTAAAGGCAGTGCATTTTTTTTTGTTATAGTAAATGTGGAAAAAAAAGGCAATAATTATAGCAGGTGGTGAGCAGCAAATACAGGTGGCAGATCTACGGAGTGAATCCGAATGAAGTTGGCGGTCAGACGGCACAGTCGTGGCCGCCGAAATTAACTTGATACCGGCAAAAATTTAAAATACATACTATTAAAAGTTAAGAATAGTGATAGGGCGAGATTTTTGTCCGTACTAATCCACGCACAAAAGAAAGGTGACAGCGACCGGACGCTCCGCAAAAGGGAAGGTGCTCCGCTGACACACCAACTACATCGCAAACGCTTCGGACCACAGCTAAAGCAGACGTACATAGATGCGTTTTACCGATAAATGGTGTGGTCAGGTAATACTATTTAAAATATATGCACACAGAAGCATAGAATTATCCTATGACTACAAGAACCACCTGATCCAAAAAAAAAAAAATTGCTGTGTTGGCCATAAGATCAGCATTGCCAACCCCACGAGTAAATGTAATTTAGTGTTTTTTTTTTTTTTTATTTCGACGTGAATCATTGTTCTTTTTTTTTGTTTACGTAGTTTAATTTATTTATATTTCTTTCTCTTTTTTTTTAGCTGTACAAGTTTTGTTTCGCCTTACTCTTTATTTTTGTTTGAGCCCGCATAAAAAAAAAAAAAAAAGGAAAAACCTTCTATTAGAGCTCTAGATAGGTAGGCACCGCGAATAATTTAGATGTTAAAGGGAGATGGTAACAAAAAAGGTTATCAGGACTAAATAAATACAGGGTGAAACCAAATTTAGCTTTAATTTGATTTTGTTTTTTTTTTGTTATTTATTATTAGTAATTTAGGATTGTTAAGTTCATTAGTTGTTGTTCAATCCATTCTTTTTGGTCAAATCTTAGTGATTTTTTTTTTGTATATTTAAGATTAATTTTCATTTAATTCAATTTAAATAATAATTTAGTTTAAAAGGTATGAAAAATTAAATCATGACATGATCACGTCACACGATTCGAAACTATGTGGTTTTTTTTTAAGTTCATGAGAACTTGATGATGCCCTAAAGGGAATTTTCAGGGGTGTGGAAGGATTGCTACGGTCTTTTCGGTGAGCATGGGCTGATCAGAGGCAGTTAGAACAATATTGGGGAAGTTTTACCCTCGGCCGCAAACTTCCAGGAGGGGAGGGAAATGGCCAAGCTGCAACAACATCAGCAGCCCCTCAGTGTGGTAGCTTTCCGTCCGCTTTTCAATATGGTAAGTTTTGGCATGTTTAATGTTTTGTGGTAGGTTTTGTTAAGTGCGTGGACAAGAACCACCCCATCCGGCGAGTAGAGCCGTGCTACGCTAGCATGCCATGCTCCTCGCACTTAACACTCCATTCCTTTCTATTTCCGCTTCCGTCCTAAGGTCCCGTCCACCTCCTTCCATCCTTTCATTCTTCCGCTCCCAACGCCCTCTATAGTTCCTCATAAGACCTATTACAAATGGCGCCCAACGTTTTGTTTGTCCAAGTCTTCTGTCCTTTAGGTCGTTTGTGTCTCCTATTGTTCTTGCTGTTAATATCAAAACCTCGTAAGTCTTCGAGTGGATAGCCTCCTGGAATGCCATCTCGAATTGCGACGAGCATGTTCGATATTGACAGCGACAACAATTAAAACTTTGTCAGTACATGTTTTCTTTTTCTATCCACCTTTTTCTTTGTCAAATTTCACTTTTCTATATCACCATATTACTTTTCATTTTCTAATATTATTGTCTTATTGCGACATGTGTCTAGTGGCCTAGTCTGATGTGTTTCGTCAAGTCAAGTTGCACTAGTACATCCTTAGTTAGTACATCCTTTTATGTGTTTCTGTTTAGAAGGTTTCATGTCTTCCCTCAGAAGCCCAAAGGCCAGCATGGAAATTGCGGGAACATTCTGAACACAACATTGTGTGTCCTTGTAAAAAAAAAAAAAACTTAAATGTTGCTCATTCTGCCACACTGAGGGATCATTTACATCGTCCGTCCGCAGTCGTCAATGATCCGAATATTTGCCCATTGGTTAGTCCATGATGACTACGAAAGATGCCGCCGAAGAATGCAAACCTGAAACACCCCGCATGCTAGATAAAAAAACAAAAAAAAAAAAACAACAACCAATTAATAATACTATTTTTCTTGTTACAAGTATTTTCTTTAAGTGTATTTACTCAAATTTCGAATTAATATAATTTTGGTCTTGGGAAATTATATATATAATTAGGTTATTTTCTTGTGTATAATACACTGATACAAATACATCTACATATTTACATTTTTTTGCGTTTAGGTATATTACGTTACTCTTCTTCTCATACATTTTTTTTTGTTTTTCTTATATATTTTGTTTGTTCACTTGCTACACATTTATACTATATTTAAATAACTACCAAGTTATATTCCCTTTTTTTTCTCGAACGTTAGTAAGGATAGTTCATTTCAATGAGTTCATCTGAAAAGAAAAAAGTTACTCAGAAGCAAAGTAGAGCGAAAATTATAGACGATAGGAGAATAATTACGCGTTCTGTAACAAATTCATCCAATAATCCAACACAAACCGATATGGCGAGTCTAATGCACTCACCACCTGTTGCAAACACCAACGTTCCACCTCCTATCGTTGAGAATCCCAGCAACTGCCCTCCACCGAATTCATTTTCGATTGCAGGTCAGAGCACATCGAATCAGTTTCCTACGAGTGAGCTGCCACCAATAACTACGTCAAATGTTGTACATACGCCACTGACGCATATGGGGGCAGTTCGGAAAAAGTCATTTGCATACGCATACAATACAGACGTACGTCGTCCACAATCTCCG
This sequence comes from Cheilosia variabilis, assembly GCA_951230905.1. Taxonomy (NCBI): domain Eukaryota; kingdom Metazoa; phylum Arthropoda; class Insecta; order Diptera; family Syrphidae; genus Cheilosia; species Cheilosia variabilis. The sequence continues at coordinate 84,960,635 of OX579676.1, forward strand.
CAATGCGCTCCGAGTTCGGGCCCAGCGCGTCCGCCTTCGTCCTTTGCACCTAATAGTTCCTTTTCTTCCATTCAAGCACCTTCGTATAGCAGTTTAAGCGAAATGGGCGCTGCCTCCCTGGAAGACCAAGAGGATAGTCTGCACACTGTCATCAGTGTGCCTCAAAATGTTGATTGTCAAACGAATAACAAGCATTCAGTAGCAGCAGATAGTCACGCAATAGCCGAGTTAAAGGCGTATATTAATCTGGCGGTGGTAAATGCATTCTCTTCCTATAAGACCACGATTCAGAAAGATATTTCCAACGACCTGAAAAAAGATTTGAAAGATAGTATGATGGAATTTTTGAAAGATATCAATCAGCTTACCAAACCAACACCGCCAGCTGAAGAGGTAATGCGACCACCAACAGCTACTTCAAGCAACGAACCAAAATCGGTTGCGAGTCAAAACAATCATTCCCAGCTACGGGCAGATTCAATGCCTTTCCTACCTTCCAATAATGGGAACCTGCAACAAGAAAATACAATGAACTATCAAGCAAACCGGGCGGAATATAATAATGCTTACCAGGAGCAGCCCTCATTCCACAATCCAGTACCAGTAGTAAATTACAACCACCAACCTCGTAATGCCAACCATGCAGCAGTTAGAGCACAGATAAAAATTGACAAGTGGGGGCTCATTTTTGAAGGTCATCCGGATAAGCTTAGTGTTAAGGATTTTGTTTTTCGTCTCGAGACTCTTCGAAGTCAATACAACTGTCCGTGGGCCGAAATTCTCAGAGATTTTCACTTATTATTGTCAGAAAGGGCTTACGAGTGGTACTGGCAGCACCAACGATGTAATTATCGACCGGATTGGCCAACACTTCGTGACGCATTGTTTAGACAGTTCCGAAACTCAAAATCGGATTTCGAAATAATCCGAGAGTTGATGGACCGTAGGCAAGGTTCGTGGGAGTCTACAGACGATTATTTCGGCGTCATTGCGAGAATGAAATCTCAGCTGGAAGTCCCGATACCTGCAATAGAGTTGATCCGGATAATGAAACGGAACCTAAAAGAAAATATCGGCAGATTGGTTTTTCCGATGGCGATCTTTACGGTTGAGCAGTTGAGACAGGCTTGCAAGGACGCTGAAAGTACGTTTCCTAGTAAAGATGTCCCGCGAAACCAACGACCAGGTCCACCGATGAAATACGTGGCTCATGAAGAAAGCGATAACAAGGATTACGGCCATGTTCAAAATCTAGCTGCAGTCCATCCACCAAGCAACCGTCCGCAACAGATGAGACCGAAATTTGACCCGCAGTCGTATATCTGTTGGAACTGTCGGCATCAGGGTCACTCATTTGTAGAATGCCCAGAGAGCGTGCGTAACACATTTTGTTACCGATGCGGTCAACCGGGTGTGATTACACCTAAATGCATGCGCTGCAACCCGGAAAACCCGCACAGGAGCGTGAGTCAACCGGGGGAGTCGCGCTCAACACAAACCCAAACTTACCCGCAACAAACCCACCACTATCAATAATTAAGCAAACACCCGAAAAGGTGACAATATTAGTTAGAAATAAGGATAGTGCTGGTGAAGGGGTAGATTCTAGTAATAGGTTAGTTTTAAGGCCCTTGCATGTACGATTGAGGGAATATAATGCTGCAAGAAATAGAATTTTTTGTCAAAATAGTATCCCGGTTGTGTCAAATAGGATTAAGAAAACTCGAGATAGGTTTAGGAGGAGAAAATCAGTAAGAAAAAGTATAGCTTCGACAACAGTAGTTACCAGCACAGATCCAAGACCATATGCGAAAATCAAAATTTCAAACAAGGAGATACTCGGGTTGTTAGACAGTGGAGCCAGTATCAGTATATTGGGAAAAAACTGCCTAAACTTTCTGGAACTAACCAAAGTACCGTTTAGCTCGTCTTTTCACTCCAAAGTTAAAACAGCTGACGGTCAAAATCAGGACATAGTCGGTAGAGTGAAGACAGAGGTTGAGTTCAAAAACCAAAAACAAACAATAACATTTTATTTAGTTCCCAGCCTGGATCAAGAATTGTATCTCGGCATTGATTTCTGGAAGGCTTTCCATCTCGCCCCAGATATAATAAGTTCAATTGCCATTCCGAATATAGAGCAGAGCAGTGACACTCACGAGTTGACCCTAGAACAAGAAGCAAAGTTAGAGTCGGTGAAGCATAAATTCATATGCTACTCCCAGCACGGTCTCGGTAAAACAGACTTGGAGGAGCACGTCATAGATACCGGAGACGCGGCCCCCGTAAAGCAACGTCACTATCCTGTCTCTCCGGCGGTGCAAGACCTCTTGTATCAGGAAATTGACCGGATGATTAGCCTTGGCGTTGTGGAGGAGAGCGAGAGTCCTTGGTGTTCTCCTGTGGTCTTAATACGCAAGCCAGGGAAGAACCGATTGTGTCTTGACTCGCGTAAAGTAAACAGTTTGACCAAGAAGGACGCTTATCCTCTCCCCCACATCGACGGGCTTCTCAGCCGCCTTCAGGATACTTACTATATTAGTAGCGTAGACCTGAAGGATGCATTTTGGCAAATACCGTTGGAGAGGCAGAGTAGAGAGAAGACAGCATTTGCGGTACCGGGGAGGCCTTTGTACCAATTCACCGTCATGCCTTTTGGGCTGTGCAACGCGGCTCAACGAATGTGTCGCCTAATGGACAAGGTCATCCCCTCCCGCCTAAAAGATCGCGTCTTCGTGTATCTAGACGACCTCCTTATTATAGCTCCCGATTTCGATACCCATATGTCTTTGCTAGAAGAAGTTGCGTTGTGCCTAAGGAAAGCCAATGTAACGATCAATCTCGCTAAATCCAAGTTCTGCTTCAAAGAACTCAAATATTTAGGATTCGTGGTTGGTGGAGGACTTTTGAAGACCGACCCAGCAAAAGTGGAAGCCATAGAGAACTTCCCGCTGCCGAAAAGCCCAAAACAGGTGCGACGTTTTCTTGGCCTTGCTGGTTGGTACAGGCGATTCATTCAAAACTTCTCCAGCCTGGCTGCCCCAATCACGGATACCTTAAAGAAGAGCAAAACGGGGTTTGTTATGAGCGATGAGGCAATAGCAGCGTTTAAAAGCCTGAAAGATGCCTTAGTCAGTGCACCGGTTCTGACACATCCCGATTTTAAAAAGCGGTTCTATGTTCAGTGTGACGCCTCCGACTCAGGAATTGGGGCCGTATTATTTCAAAGAAACAACAAAGAAGAAGAATTTCCCATTGCCTACTTTTCCCAGAAACTCAATTCGTGCCAAAAAAATTACAGTGTGACTGAAAAGGAATGTCTAGCAGCAGTGATGGCCATTCAAAAGTTTCGTCCTTACGTGGAAGGAATGGACTTCACCGTCATCACTGACCATTCAAGCCTTAAATGGCTAATGGGTCTCAAAGACCTCAGTGGTAGACTGGCCAGGTGGAGCCTCAAGCTGCAGGCATTTTCGTTCGTGATAGAACACCGAAAAGGTTCACAAAATATTGTTCCGGACACACTGTCACGTATGCATATTGAGAGCTTAGAATTAGAAAATATAGCATCAGTAGTTGACCTTGACTCTAATGAGTTCAAGTCTGATGAGTACCTAAGTTTAATAGACAATATTAAAGGAAATTTGGAAAATCTACCCGACCTGAGGGTGGAGGACGGCTACGTCTATAAACGTTCCTTGTCAACGCCATACGATTTTCTAACAGAACACCAGTGGAAACTATGGATTCCACCAATGCTGACAAATGACTTAATCAAGAGTGCGCATGAACCACCACAGGCTGCTCATGGCGGGATAGCCAAAACACTTAATCGTATCCGTGAATTTTTTTATTGGCCTAATATGACTACACAAATAAGGAATTACGTAGTGCAATGTGAAATCTGTAAAAAGTGTAAGGCATCTAATCAAGTCCTGCGTCCTGAAATGTCGTCCAATTACTGTTCAGATCGTCCGTTCCAAAAATTATATGTTGACTTCCTTGGTCCTTACCCTAGGTCAAAAGCAGGTAACGCTTACATTTTTGTTGTCCTTGACCACTTATCGAAATTTGTGTTGCTCAAAGCACTTAGAAAGGCGACTGCATCCAGTGTAGTTCGATTTTTGCAAAATGAGGTGTTCTACCTGTTCGGAGTACCACAAATAATTCACTCTGATAACGGTAGACAATTTCTGTCGAACGAGTTTCAAAGCTTATTAGCCAAAAACGGTATAAAACATTTCAAGACTGCAAATTATTCGCCACAGTCAAATGCCTCAGAAAGAGTCAACAGGACTCTGTTGGCAGCTATACGATCATATGTGAAGGATGATCAGCGAGATTGGGATGCGCACCTTGATAAGATAGCGTGTGCTTTGAGAGGATCGAACCATACTGCGACTGGGGTGACACCATATTTTGCCTTATTTGGCACAAATATGATGACTCACGGTAGCTGCTACGACTTAGCAACTCGACTAGATGTCCTAAACGACAGCGAGGTATCGATTATCCCTCGACACTTGAAACTTCAATGCATGCGCGAAAAAATTAAGTTGAACATCCGACAAGCGCAAGAGAAAAGTGCTAGGATGTACAACACCCGCGCACGAAAAGCCCACTTCATTCCTGGACAAGAAGTGTACCGAAGAAATTTCGTCTTAAGTGATAGCACCAAGTACCTGACGTCCAAACTATGTCCTAAATTTGTTAAGTGTCGAGTTATAAAGTCTGTAGGCAAAAACATGTATGAACTGGAAAACCTAAAAGGCAAGCCAGTAGGCATATTTCATGCCAAAGACATTAAACAATAACATACACATACCTCTAGTCAGTGCAATAAAAAGGGCCAATGTAAGTTAATTTTAAGTATTCCGTTTATTTCTGTGTTTATTAATGTATATTATGCCCTATTTATCTATGTTATTTATTTACCAGTATCGGCTAGGCTTAAGAATACTTAGGATATATCTATTTAGTCCATTACGTCAATCTCTAGATGGTATTTATTTATTTATTTATCTATTCCCTGTAATTTATCTACCTAATCATAAGTTTGCATGTTCCTATTTATTCAGCTAGTTATATAGTTCATGTTATGTATTTCCTATTTATTTATTTATCTAGTCATTCATGGCTTGTATTATTTATTTATCTTGTCGTAAGTTCTTGTTATTTATTTATCTATTTATTTCTAGATTTACCCATTTAGTTATACCTGTAAAAGGTATCATGCCGATTCATTTGCACTCGAAGTAGTCAAATGCAGTGGGACTCACCCTCTGCTCCGCGGCAATTCATGCAAGACAGCCGTTCGTGCTGGAGTCGCAGGCATGTACCTACCTACATTCCTTTGATGCATATCCCTGTTTCGTGTTCCTCTTGTTTACCAGAGCGCATGCGTGGAATAAAACCCACGAGAAATATTGTATTTAATGGGGATGGTTTTGGTTATAAGCTCATACTCAAAGAAATAGAGAATTTAGCTGTTAATTAAAATTACTGAAGTAGGTCAATCACGTACCTTTTAATGCCCGGCTTATACCGTGGGGTTCTTCACCACGTGTCATGGGGCATATGTCGTCTTCCAGGCATCCGTTCTTCTCCGCCTCTGATGCTACACAGGTGAACCCCAGATTCGGAGTTTTGTTGCGGTCACCTGCAAGTAGATTTAGTTGATGAAATGTGTTGTGGGGAATTGCGAATTGCGTAAAAAAGGAATAAAAAAAAATTAACATTTAAAATTAGTACCTTTCTGCCATTTGTTTTTATTGTCTGCCTTTGCAATTTCTTGACATCTGTTGACTATCAGGTCGACTATCGACTGAACGTAGCCATTGCAGATATGGCCGTGTCCCAAAACAAAAAAAAAGAGTTCATCAAGAAACACGACCGTAGACACGAACCTTAAAAAGCTATGCTGATAGGGAAGAAAAGGAAAACTATAATTAATGACTTGCACTGAGAATTCAAAAAACGGAAAATTAGATCGGATGATGGCACTGATTGCGGATCCGTAAAGCACGGCAGCAAGTGAATGGACTTTGCTTTGCCATTGTGCGTGAGATCTTCATGGGAAACGTTTAAGTCCCCCAAGACCCGAAAGTTAAGTGTACAATATTTGTATGTACAAAAAAAAAAAAAGGTGTTCGTACCTATAAGTCCTAAGTAAAGGCAGTGCATTTTTTTTTGTTATAGTAAATGTGGAAAAAAAAGGCAATAATTATAGCAGGTGGTGAGCAGCAAATACAGGTGGCAGATCTACGGAGTGAATCCGAATGAAGTTGGCGGTCAGACGGCACAGTCGTGGCCGCCGAAATTAACTTGATACCGGCAAAAATTTAAAATACATACTATTAAAAGTTAAGAATAGTGATAGGGCGAGATTTTTGTCCGTACTAATCCACGCACAAAAGAAAGGTGACAGCGACCGGACGCTCCGCAAAAGGGAAGGTGCTCCGCTGACACACCAACTACATCGCAAACGCTTCGGACCACAGCTAAAGCAGACGTACATAGATGCGTTTTACCGATAAATGGTGTGGTCAGGTAATACTATTTAAAATATATGCACACAGAAGCATAGAATTATCCTATGACTACAAGAACCACCTGATCCAAAAAAAAAAAAAAAAATTTCTGTGTTGGCCATAAGATCAGCATTGCCAACCCCACGAGTAAATGTAATTTAGTGTTTTTTTTTTTGTTTACGTAGTTTAATTTATTTATATTTCTTTAGTGTTTTTTTTTTTGTTTACGTAGTTTAATTTATTTATATTTCTTTCTCTTTTTTTTTACCTGTACAAGTTTTGTTTCGCCTTACTCTTTGTTTTTTTTTGAGCCCGCATAAAAAAAAAAAAAAGGAAAAACCTTCTATTAGAGCTCTAGATAGGTAGGCACCGCGAATAATTTAGATGTTAAAGGGAGATGGTAACAAAAAAGGTTATCAGGACTAAATAAATACAGGGTGAAACCAAATTTAGCTTTAATTTGATTTTGTTTTTTTTTTGTTATTTATTATTAGTAATTTAGGATTGTTAAGTTCATTAGTTGTTGTTCAATCCATTCTTTTTGGTCAAATCTTAGTGATTTTTTTTTTGTATATTTAAGATTAATTTTCATTTAATTCAATTTAAATAATAATTTAGTTTAAAAGGTATGAAAAATTAAATCATGACATGATCACGTCACACGATTCGAAACTATGTGTTTTTTTTTTTTTTTTAAGTTCATGAGAACTTGATGATGCCCTAAAGGGAATTTTCAGGGGTGTGGAAGGATTGCTACGGTCTTTTCGGTGAGCATGGGCTGATCAGAGGCAGTTAGAACAATATTGGGGAAGTTTTACCCTCGGCCGCAAACTTCCAGGAGGGGAGGGAAATGGCCAAGCTGCAACAACATCAGCAGCCCCTCAGTGTGGTAGCTTTCCGTCCGCTTTTCAATATGGTAAGTTTTGGCATGTTTAATGTTTTGTGGTAGGTTTTGTTAAGTGCGTGGACAAGAACCACCCCATCCGGCGAGTAGAGCCGTGCTACGCTAGCATGCCATGCTCCTCGCACTTAACACTCCATTCCTTTCTATTTCCGCTTCCGTCCTAAGGTCCCGTCCACCTCCTTCCATCCTTTCATTCTTCCGCTCCCAACGCCCTCTATAATTCCTAATAAGACCTATTACATCTCTCATACATTCCACCAAGTAGCTCTTTTGAATTGTATAAAGCTCATGTTGATAATTGTAGTTCAATACTTAAAAATCTGAAAGATAATCAACGAGTAATTGTTATAGGTGATTTTAATTTGCCTAATGTTAAATGGATATATGATCCCGATGATAAAATCTTAGTTTCTTTTAATGTAGTATTTAATCATGACTGTGAAGTTGTTGACACTTTTGCACAATTTGATTTAAGACAAATTAATTTTTTTCAGAATTCCTTTAATAATGTGCTTGATTTAGTTTTCGTTGATGCTGAATTGAATGTTGATATCAGCAACTCAATTATTCCTCTTTTCCCCAATACATCTCATCATGTTGCATTCAGTTTGCATTTAGAATTCTATAACTTTTTTTCACCTTCAACACCGACCTCAGACTCCAATGTTATTTATAATTTTGCAAAATCGAATTTCAACTCAATTTCAGATTTTCTGAATGCTACTAATTGGCAGGCTTTATTTGATTGCTCTAATTTAAAAGGGTTCTATGTCTCATTCTTAAAAGTTGTTTTAACGGCGATTGATTTGTATACTCCCAAAGTAAAATCAATTGGTGGTTCGAAGCCTGTGTGGTTTAATAAAAGAATTATTAATCTAAATAACATAAAAAACAAGGTTTACAAGCAATTTCGCAAATCCAATAATGATGATGAGCTCCATAAACAGTATCGAGTGTTACAAAGACAATTTGATACATTAAATAAATTTCTTTATAATCAATATGTGTTTTCTGTTGAGTGTAACTTAAAGGCAAATAGTAAGTGTTTTTGGAAATTTATAAATAGTAAGAAGCAATCGAATGGCATGCCAAATCGTATGCATCTTGATGGCATTACATCTTCTGATCTGGCAGTTATATGTAATTTATTTGCTAAACATTTCCAGTCGGTTTACTTAAATTGTAGTTTTATTATACCTCAAGCTGCTGACAAAAATTCTCCATTTAATCTTTTGAATATTGGATGTTTAAGCCTATCTAACGCAGAGATAGAATTAGCTTTGTCTAAGCTTAAGGCAGATAAACGACCAGATAACGATGGAATTCCCCCTATTATTTTACAAATGTGTGCGAAAGCATTCACTGCACCTTTACATCTGATTTTTAATCGTTCATTGGAATTTGGCGAATTTCTTAATACATGGAAGTATTCAACAATCACACCAATTTACAAATCGGGAAGCAAGCAAGAGGTTTCTAATTACCGTTCAATTTGTAAACTTTCTACCATTCCTAAACTATTTGAAAAAATGGTCTATGATAAATTAGCTCCCCCTCTAAAAGGAATTATTTCTCCCTAACAACATGGTTTTGTAGCTGGTAGATCTACTAGCACTAACCTAACTATTTTTTGTAACTCTGTTTTAAATGGGCTTGAGAAGGGGTCGCAATATGATGTTGTGTACACTGACTTCTCCAAAGCATTTGATCGAGTCAATCACGAAGTTTTACTAATGAAGCTAGCTAAAATAGGTTTTCATTCAAATTTCCTAAAGTGGCTAAAAGCATACTTACGGGATCGTATACGTATACGAGTACGTACGTATCAATAATAATATTTCTTCGCCAGTATATGTTACATCGGGGGTCCCTCAGGGTAGCCATCTAGGTCCACTACTCTTTCTATTATTTGTCAACGACATTCCCGACATAATTTTAAATTCTAAATGTTTGATGTATGCTGACGACTTAAAAGTTTTTCGTGGCATAAACTCTGAGCAGGATTGCATTCTATTGCAAGAAGTTCTTGATAGATTATCAAATTGGTGTAGGATTAATTCCTTCCATCTGAATATTTCCAAATGTCAAAGTTTAACTTTTTGTCGCAAACGTTCATCAGTTAATTTTATATATAAAATTAACCATAAGGCATTATCCGTCATAACCTTTAAAAAAGATCTTGGCGTCATTTTTGACCAAAAACTAAACTTTTTGAAGCATATCGATTCTTTAGTCGCTAAAGGCAATTCAATGCTAGGTTTTATCTTGCGTAATTCCAAAGACTTTTCGGATCCTCACACTCTGAAATGTTTATTTTTTGCGTTTGTTAGGTCTACCTTAGAGTACTGCAGCACGATATGGAATCCTTCTCATGCAATTCACTCTTTTAGATTAGAAAAAATCCAAAAACGATTTACTAGAGTTGTAATGAAAAGACTCCGCTGGAACATAGTTATGCCTTCTTATGAAACGAGGTGTAAATTACTTGGAATTTTGCCTCTACACATTCGAAGGAAATATTCCGCGGTTATGTTCATTAGGCACATATTAGAGGATCAAATTGATTGCCCCTCTATCTTATCTCTAATTGGGTTCAATGTTCCAGCGAGAATGCTTAGAAACCGATTGTTTTTTAATATTCCGTATCATAGAACTGTTTATGCCGCCAACGAACTAATATCCAGGTGTTTACGAGAAACAAATACTGTTTGCGATATGATAGATTTCAGTCATAGTAGGTATATATTTAAAACAAATCTATTATTAATTTTAAGTAACTTTAATGGTGGTGATGTTTAATATTTTGTTTATATTTAATATTGTATGAAGTAATCACTGAAGTATAATTGTAACTTTGTTTGATGATATAAACTAAACTAAACTAAACATTTACAATTAATTACAACAAACATGAACACACACTACTAGACGGTATTATATTTTTTCTTATTGCGGCTGTTGGTTGGAGTGTGATGCACTCATATCTCCAAAAGTTTACGATCCCGCTTTGACAATTCGGCCATAAGTAATTACCGATTTTCGGAACACTGAGTAAGCTGCTTGTAACTTCAATGTGCTGGAGGGAGATAGCATGCTTTACAATGTTCTTTGTTTTTGTGTTCTTGTGTTTTTCATCTTGCTCGGTGGTTCGGTTGGTTTTCGTGTCGTTGTTTGTTAGTTGCTAATTGGTGTGCTAATTTTGGAGTGCACATTGGGCTAGACATTGATTATGTTCAAGCTGTGATTGCAGCTAAAACAGGATTCATATCATATCATTAATTAACTGCCTTGTCTTGATTGCAAATAGCATTTATGGACAGGTACGACGTTGTATCACCCAGAATTTTCCGTAATATAATATTATAATAGGTAAGAGAGACTTGATCATCTGTGGGTGCTAAAATAGACCTTTCGCATAGCCAAGAGTGTTCTTTTGTACTGAGGTTATAATACCCAAAAATGTCCTTTTTGCCCATGCCGACAATAAAAAACAACAAAACACACTATTTTAACTTTCTCCATTACGTAGTAAACGTAGTAAGAGAAAGATATTGTATTGGTACAAAATTTCGAACTCGAGATGTTAATCAATTCTGACATTACGATGATAGAGGAACTCAAAAAAGTGGGTCGCTAAATTCTGTCCGTCTGTCTGTCTGTCTGTATGTCGCGAGGCCTACACCATAAACGGCTACCCGGATTTCGTTCAAACTTCGGATTTGGAGTTTGAGGGCAAACTGTTCGGGCCCGTTTTTTTTTGCACGGTAACCTCAATATTAATGTTACTTCCCATATAAAATGTTCATACCAGTTTGATTTGTTCGAAAACGGCTCTAACGATTTCAAACAAAATTGATATTAAAGATTAAGTGGTTGAGGTTAACATAACTGCATACTCAGTTAAAAATCGAATAACGCTACTTTTGAAATTTGGACATACATGGTACGATGCATTCGTTACAATACTTCTTTATATTTAGAATACGCTTTCCCATACCACCCGCATCATTTGCTTTGCCCAGCATACGTGCAAAAAGCACAAAGCACATTCGTGCATGTAACCACTGTTGGCAGTGTCCAACCATCTGGCCATGTCTACCTCACACCGCCCATTCGATTTTCTTCGCGTGGCATTAGCTTGGCTATGCATACGCATAATATGGCAAAACAGATGGCTGAGCCATACATCTTTTCCATTTGTGAATAGAATTCACACCGACTTATCAACAAGAATAATATAAGATCCCCAGTAATATCACAAGAAAGTCGACCAAAACTTCAGAGTTGTGACCGCACCAATCCCGTGTACCGCTGAATTTTGTTCCGCGAAATCGCTGTTGTACTATTCGCAATTTTTGGTTGCTAGCGAGCTAGCGACCTGTAGATTGCCGGGACTGTCGCAAGACGGACCTCGAGTGCCAGGACTTTCGCAAGACGTGATGTGCTTTTTGTCTAAGGCTGAGGTTAGCTCGTCGGATTGCCGAGGTCCTTCCTAAAGAAACACGAACTTCAGTTAGAGGAGTTTCCTTTTATTACAATTTCATTTAAGTCCAAAGAATTATACAATATTAATAATTTAATCGTAATTGGTACGGCTACACTGGTCCTGGTCGTCTGGTGCGGGAAGTGGCTTGGTCTTCTGTTGTGGCTCTGGTGGGCGTGAGATAGCCCCGGCGGTCTACGGGTTAGCCTTGCGACCAGCGTTGCCACTAAAATCTTTAGCAAATGTAGTACGTTAGCCAACAAAGTGTAGCATTTTCAAAAAAAATGTAGTACCTGTTTTTTTTTTCTATTGAAATTTAAATTAAGTAGTATAACAACCAAAATATGTTATGTTTCTAAAACAGTCGGACACACTTGGAGTTTTTTTGCACTATTATAATTGGAAATGTGTATGGGTAAGAGTTCATGTCTGACAAGCAAAGTCATATTGCAAACAAATGACTTCTGACAAGCGCGACAAAAGCGTCCCGCGAAAATTGGTTTTCCCATTCCTTGCGATATCTTTGTGTGCGAGTTGAAGATTTGCACTATGCCAAGTTTTTAAATCTATTTATTTAGTTATAAAAGCAAAAGGGGCAAAATTCGAACTGTTGTTCGTAAAAAAGTAAAATGGTTAGACGGATCTTAAGAAATGTAGTAAACGATGTAGTATGTAGCACGGCGTTGAAAAATCCAGCAAATATTTAGCACAGTACTACATATGTAGTACAAGTGGTAACGCTGCTTGCGACAATCCCGGCGGTGTACAGGTCAGTCTTGCGACAGTCCCGGCAATCTACAGGTCCGTCTTGCGACAGTCCTGGCACTCGAGGTCCTTCTTGCGACAGACGCGAGTGCCTACAGGTCCGTCTTGCGACAGTCCTGGCACTCGAGGTCCGTCTTGCGACAGTCCAACGAATGTATCGTTACAATATCTTGAAAACGGTGCATACGATTATTACAAAAAATCATTTCGAAGGTAATATGGTCATTTCTAACTTAATGGCAAAGCTCATTAGTTATTTTTTTAAAAATTTAGTTTTCTTTAGTTTCCCTGAAAACGGCAATAAAGGTTTTGATCAAAATGCAAACTTAGAGTAAAATTTATGTTTTCAAAATTATTGCGTACTTCATTTTCAATTCGAACCACCGAAAACGCTAATTTTAAAAACTGTTCATATCTCGAAAACCCAATTTTCGATTTCGATAAAACTTTAAAAACCAAGTAATGCTTACATTCCGAACAAAAACTTGAACTCGGTTTTCAGCTAAATAGTTAAACAATAGTTACAATAACATTGCAATATATTTGGTACTGTTTTGTCTGCCAAATTTTACAAAAACCGCTCAAACGATTTTGATCAAAATACATACTAAAGATAAAATCAGTATTCGAAATAAGATCCCGTAGGTAGGTACTTAGTTTTTCTCAAAAAAATCGAAAAAATCAATGTTTTTAATTATTTATATTTCCCGACTTATTTTCACATATCTATGCTATATATTTGTTATAATCTCCCTCTGAAAACTTACATATATGTATATCTATGTAAAGATATCGGTCTAACATCCTACTTCCAATCATAGACACCAGCGTTACTGATATATTCCAGTCAAAAATAAAAACATCAGAAAACATAAACTCCTGCTAAACTTTGCCTTGCGCTCAAAAATCTTGTAAATAGTACCGTAGACGCTTTACCTTGGGACTTGCCTGCTTCTGACAGCTTCAACTTATAAAAAGTCACATTGTTATTTATATTTATGTACTGCCTATCAGATGAATAACCCAAAAGTAAATTTTATTTAACACTACATATTCCTTTTCCTCTATCTTATTCACCGTTTCGTTTATCTAGCATCGGTTCTCAGATCTTTACCTAACTAAATATTTTATAAAACAAGAAAACAACTAAAAACTTTTGATTTATTAACGGGAAAGATTCGTTTGACCCATATGTGCACTTTATTTTTTTTTTGTTCTGAGATAAAAAATGCCCTGCTTTTTTTGAAAGGCAAAATGCCCGCAAATGGGTAATTACCCACGATCTGGTATCACTGATAGCTATACCTGTTTGACATTTCTTTTATAGATACTTTTTTTTGTAAGCAAAATAGAGTTAAACAAACATTTCCTACATATTTGACATTTCTTTTATGGGTTTAATTTTTTCTAAGCAAACCAAACAGCATACTGCCTCTGTTTGTTTCCCTCTCCGCCACAGGAATGAAATAAGGTTAAAAGAGATGTCAATATATTGCGCGGTTAGTGTGTTTGATTTGAGATGGAAGTGCATATCCAACCACTCAGGTAAAAATCGTAGAAATGTTTAAAATTTTGCCTATTTATTTAAAAACTTTTTAAGTTTTATCCTAAAATGTAACCACAGATGTCCTCTGTGAAAAAATAAATCCAATTTTTTTCGGAATTTATAGAGATATTGAGTTGAAACAAAGTGGATATTGTAGGCGTAGGTATCCTCTGTAGGACTGAGGAAATTTCACCAGAATATATTCAGCAGTTTCTAAGATTTTTGCATTTAAATTCATGCAGTCAAATTCAATCTTAGTCGAAAAGAACTACACCAATTTTATTTATATGATGTGTGGGCTAGAGGAGTAGGTGGTCGTTCTGATTCATACGGCATGTAGACGGCTGATAAGATCAGTGGGGGGAGTCCTGTAAATCCTGGGAGTTGCTGTAAATAGATAGATGTAATAAGTGAATATTTTTCCTAGCTACAATACACGTTCTGTTCTTACTGTCCGCGTTTCGCGGCTCAATGTGGTAGTTTGCTAAATCCTTATGACTTAGTCCACATATTTTGCCACGGGATATCCATGGCTCTTACACCAAGGCGATGTCTATATTTCACTCACCTAAGAGATAAACGAGGTTAGAACTAGCTGCTATACTATGGTGTTGGTTGACTATTTTCATAATTGTCTTACCTGGTAAACCTTCCTCGCTTTATCAGTTCTTTCCGTATAGGATCGAACCTTGCACCGGGTAATTAAGTGCGGAATTTGTTATTGAACTTCCTCAGCAATGGAGGAATTGCGCTTTAATAAGACCAAAATCTCAGTGTCAGCTTCGGAATGTTCGCCTACTTCGAGCACTTCCCAGTTCTTGCTGCACAGTTCTGGTCTGGGTTTAGCTGTTGAAGATTTCTCTCTATCATCTCTCTCTGGGGATATGAGGGCCGGGCATTGAAATGATACCTTTCGGGCTCGTGAACTCAAGCAGGTCCTTGTTAACGAGAACGTAAGTCGGCATTTGCCCATGGAGCCTATGTGTTCACCACGAATTCCTTCAGCCAGTTTAACGTAAACTCATCGTCGAACGACACGAGTTTGAAACCTTTGAAGGTCGTGAGCTGCTCAAAATGAGGGAGAATTCTCCTCTTTGTTAACGACTCCATCGTTAACACAATCCAGAATGCTCATCTCAATAAGAGTACATTGGTCACACTGTCTAGTTTTCGATCTGGCTTATTGAAGTCTATGACCGCCGCCTGGAGATTGGTCTTTGCATGCTATGCATAACGATCAGCCGTCATCAATAATTCCTTTGTCTTATACTTTGTTGCGGAGTATGTTTATTCAAGTGTTCAACGTCGACCAAAGGGTAATATGATACCTGAATAAACATCCCCTGCGAACGTCGCGAATTATGCTGACGCGAAAGATAAGCGTGGGACCATGGGACCCTTCGTGTGCATAGCAGCGATCTTCGATAGAAAAACTATTCGAGACGTAAAAGTAAAATACTCTCTTTTACGTTAATAATTCGGAAAGCGATAGAAAAAAAAAAAATATTCGAAACGTAAAAGTAAAATACTCTCTTTTACGTTAATAATTCGGAAAGCGGTAGAATAAAAAATATTCGAGACGTAAAAGTAAAATACTCTCTTTTACGTCAGTAATTCGAAAAAAAAACGCCAAGTAACATATAATCATTACATAAAGATAGTCGAACAATACATAAAGTGTGGTTTTATCATAAATTTACAACGTTCACTGAAAATAAAGTGCCTAAAAGTATTTAGAACGTTCCCTGAAAATAAAGTGCCTAAAAGTATTTACAACGTTCACTGAAAAAAAAGTGCCTAAAAGTATTTACAACGTTTAATCAATCACTAATCATCTCTAAGTCGAAGGCGATCAGAAGACAGGATGCGGAATCTCCAACTGAACAACATTGTAAGCTATGCGTTAAGTTATGTGCCTTTAAGTATATTATATACCTAATACAAATAATAATATAATTAAATATTACAATGGCAACTGTATTGACGGATATAAGTGAATTCCAGTTCGATGAACAAGCATTATATAAAGTGTTTAAGTGTATTGGAATTGGAATTGGAAAAGTAACAGAACTTTCATTATCACAGATACTAGATAACTACCGAATTAGTGTAGACGATGTTGAGAAAGATTACTTAGTGTATTATGAGAATAGAACTTAAAGTAGACGATTATTTTTTCACGTATTAGAAGAAGAATCTGAAAATAATGAACAACTACCATCAGTAGAAGAAACTATTAAGAAACTTAGAGACTATGAGATTGAAACTAGTAGGATGCACAAACAAAACCATAAACATATGTATAAATTAGGAGATGAAATTAATAGAAATGGGAATTTAAATACAACAGGACCAATTCCGAAAAAAAAAACACTTAATATTGACGATAATATTAAATCATTATCAATTGATGGTACGCGTCACGTAACTGTAAATGAGCACGAAAGGGAAATTATGGAAACTAGTGAACCACAAATGAACTTAGACTTGCTTTGCAAATTAATAACGCCGTTTGATAGTGATCCAAATAAACTCCATCATTTTGCATTTTTTTTGTAGCAAATATTGACAACGCCATGTCCTTAGCAACGGCTGGACAAAAGTTTTCTCTTTTACCGTTCATAAAAAGTAAGATTTCGGGAAATGCTGAAATAATACTAATGAACAAGAAACTAAATTCGTGGATGGAATTGAAAATCGAATTGAACCGAATGTTCAAGGAGATATATTCCCCCATGCAATTGCATTTAGAAATGACCCGCTTGCAACAAGGCAAGAACGAAACGGTCATTCAGTATATTCAAAGAGTCGAAACTCTTCAAAGACGACGCAACCAAGATATATTTCTAAATAATGAAAACGATAGGTTGTTTGACGGACAACTATATATGATAGATAAATATGTTCTAAACGTATTTGTAAATGGTTTAAAAGAGGAAATAGGAACATTTGTTAATAGCCAAAGACCATCATCACTAGCCGAGGCTTCGTCTTTAGCCATACAGGAAGAAACTAGGTTGATAGGGAAAAGAGCAACATACCGTAATAACAACACAGAGTACACTGCCAAAAACCTTATAAAAATTAATTATAATGCAATAAAATGTTATAATTGTAATAAACTTGGTCATATTAGTAGGGATTGCAGATTACCTAAAAGACAACAGGTAGATCCAAGAGAAAATCAAGGTAGCCAAAATAGGAATAAATATTCGGATCCTAAAGGTTATACTACAAAAGTAAATAATGAAGATAGAAAAATAAACAAAAAAAGATTCAAATAATAGCACAAGGAAAAATATAAATTTTCGACAAAAGGAGCATTGTCTCCAATTATAATGAAAGCCCTCACGTAAATTTGAGATATAATAATACAATTTTAAGATTTTTAGTGGATACGGGTGCTTGCATTAGCCTAATAAAATCTAAATGTATATTTGAAAATGACGTAAATTTTGAAAACACAACGAATTTTAAAGGTATTGGTAAGTCCAATAGATGCAGCATAGGCAGTACGAATATTACAGCAGAGTATGAAGATAAGGAAAACAGCGACCTATTTTTGATTGACATATATTTTCATGAATCAGAATTGTGTAGAAATTAAAAGCGGAAAATCATGTATAATGATAAAGTTATAATGGTTTTGGTTTTCAATGAGGATGAAGATAAACATCAGGAAAATAGAGCTCTTACCGTTTCTAATAAAATAAGAAAGAACCAAAGTACTGAATATAAACAAGATTTCATTGATAATTGTCACCCGAGACATACTAGTTTAGTAAAAAGTCAAGGATGTATGACAAAAAATCAATCATATGAAAATCAGCGAAACATTACTTCAAATAAAGCATCGATATACCAATAAATGCGAAAACGTATAGGTACCCAAAGTTACATGAGAAGGAGGTGAATATGCAAATAAAGAAACTATTAGAAGAAGGAATCATAAGACACAGCCAATCGCCGTGGTCTAGTTCCCTATGGGTTGTACCGAAGAAGGTAGATGCTATTGGCAAACCCAAGTGGAGAATGGTCATTGATTTCAGGAAACTATATGATGCTACAATCTCAGATTGTTATCCGATTCCTAACATAAATGATCAGCTAGGAGCTGCGAATTATTTTACCACCCTAGATCTGAAATCTGGTTCACCAAATACCACTCAGCGAAGATAGTATGGAAAAGACGGCTTTTTCGACACCTTACGGTCATTTCGAATATACTCGGATGCCCTTTGGTCTCAAAAATGCTCCGTCCTGCTTCCAAAGAATGATGAATACTGTTTTATCAGATCTATTAGATAAACAATGTTTTGTTTATATAGATGATATAGTAGTATATGGTAGTAGTTTAGAGGAACACAATGAAAGACTTAAAATATCGAGTTTGTACGGAGAGAAGAACAATCTCAAAGCTTCAACGAATAAAAAAGATTACTGAAAGAATTTACTCTATTACAATATCCCAAATATGATAAACCATTCGTTATAACTACGGACGCTAGTAATTTAGGAATAGGCGCAGTTTTATCACAGTAACATTTAGGTAAAGAATTACCAATACACTTCGTGAGTAGAACATTAAATAAAGCAGAAATTAATTACAGCACAACGGAAAAGGAATGTCTAGCTATCGTTTGGGCAATACAACAACTTAGATCTTATTTATATGGGCAGAAATTTATTATTAAAACTGATCACAGACCATTGACTTGGTTATTCAATGTTAAGGATCCAGGTTCTCGTCTGATTAGATGGCGATTGAAATTAGAAGAGTATGAGTACGAGATCAAATATAAGAAAGGTGTAGATAACGTAGTAGCTGACGAATTAAGTAGGAACGTATACCCTATAGAAGCACATACTGTTGACACAGAAGTTCGAAGAAATATTAAAGATATTTTTGGTAGTGATTTCTATGATGAAGAAGAAGAGGATGAAACTCTGTTGAGAAACATTTATGACAAAGAATATAGGAATCTACCAAGTACGAGTCATACAAGTAACCAGAATACGATTACAAATGAAATCGAAGACGAAGAGGTCTCAGAAAATGAATCTGAAACGGATGTCAAAGTTATCAATGATAGAGATGATCAGCAACGAATCATCAAAGAGAATCATGACGGGTTGATTGGGGGTCATGGAGGACAAAAATACACGATTTCCAGAATCAGGGAAAAATATTATTGGAAGGGTTTAAATAGTGACGTAATTGAGTTTGTTAACAAATGTCCAGAATGTCAAAAGCAGAAAATAAATAGACATCCAGGGAAAAATCCAATGAAAATTGTATCAAGTGTAGATCACAGTTTAGAAAAAGTATCAATGGATCTGACAGGTCCTTATAAGGAAGGGAATAAAACGATATATAGTCTAACTATTCAAGATGACTTGAGTAAGTACATAAGCTATATTCCAATTAATGATAAAAAATGCGAAACGGTCGCAAGAGCTTTCACCGACAATTGGATACTTTATTTTGGTATTCCAAAATTTATCTTAACTGACAATGGAGGAGAATTCGTAAACGATTTAATGAAAGAATTATGTAAATTATTCCGAATTAAACATTTAAAAACCAGCAATGCTTATCCACAAGCAAATGGATCTGCTGAAAGATCGCACGCTAGATTGGGAGAATATTTACGATTAATGATAAAAGACAAATCAAAACCAGAATATGCTAAATTATTTAGGTATGCTGCGTTTTGTCACAACACGACAATTCATAGTAGCACTGGATTTACTCCACATGAATCAATATTCGGAAGAAAAGCAAATGTACCATCCGAATCGAGTTTAAAAATGAGAACTTATAGTGATTATGTACAGGAATTGAAGTTGAAACTTATTAGACTAGAGGTAGATATAAAAAGGAATATGTTGAATATGAGAGAAGAAGCTAAATTAAGATACGATAAGAGATTAGGTTCTAGGATAACGGAATATAAAGTTAATGATAAAGTTTTAGTAGAAAACGATAAAAGGGACAAGTCTGCAGAAAAATATGTAGGTCCTTACAAAATTATCAAGGTTCTAGACGATTGTGTCATAGTAAAACTTAACAATAGACCTATGAAATATAATAAAAGGAAAATTAAACTATTTAACAAATAATATTATTCACAGAATCACATTAATAAACTGCGTTAAGTCTATACAATGGGAAAATATACCACCCAACGGTATATACTACAAGAACATCGGAGAACTACGGCAAATAACGGGAAAAGTCTCCATAATCACAAATATTGATCTAAATCAAATTGAAGAGCAAACACATGTAATTTCTCGTTTCATACTCAATATGAATTGCATATTGGAAATTCCTGAATGCGTGGAATTTATAAGAAAAACCAAACTAGAAATTTTAGAATTAAAGAAAAGTGTACGAATTATATACCAGTTATTAGGAGTTGAAAGACGATTTAAAAGAGGTCTTATAAATATAGTTGGCTCAGGATTTAAGCTGTTATTCGGAACTCTACATAGATAGTGAAGATGCTAAGCATTATGAAGAAGCAATTATAACAACGAACGAGAATAGTGAGTTCATCCACAAAAGTCAACAAGAAGAAATAAAAATAATCGATAGTCTTAACAAGCAGAATCAAATAATGAAAGAAGCATATTTGGATTTGGGTAACTTAACTTCTAAAATGAATAATGAACTAGGAAAATTGATAGGTACCATGAACAAACAAAGAAAAAACACTATTATAAGAGAATATTTCATTGAATTGAAACTTCGAATTTATTTCCTTATAAACCATACAGAAATGATTATCGATCAGATTATTGAAGCAATTTTATTTTTGAAGGACAAAGTTATACATCCAATAATAATAGAACCAAAAAGGTTTATAGAGTTATTAAAGAATAGCGACAAAGAAGAGGAAATGTTATATACCCCAAGCCTAGAAGCATATAATAACATAATACAGGAAATCAATCTTGTATACTATATAAAGGATAATAGACTCGTAGTTGTTTTATCAGTACCAGTAGTCGAAAGAGCAAAATCAGAAGTTTATGAAATGATTAATACACCTTATAAAATCAATGGAATGATGTACGTTATCCAACAAAAAATTAATTACTTTATAATTAAAGAACATAAAGATGAGTATTTTTTAAGTAAAAATTTAATGAACGATTGTAAGAAAATTGAAAATCATTACTTATGTAATCAACTAGAATTTAAAAATAGTATTGCTAATAATGATTGCGAGCTAACGATTTTTATGAACAGAAGAGATAATAATTGTAATTCTAAACAGATAATAAATCATGTTGAAATATTTCACAAAATTTCAGATAACAAATATTTATACACGTTAATCGAAGAAACTAAATATAAATGTAAATGCAGACAAGAAGAAGATAATGAAGAAGGTCTTATTAATAATATTGGCATTTTAAATTTAAGCGCAAATTGTACTTTTGAAACAATTGAATCAAGAATTGTAACACATGACTTGGAATTATTAATTGAAAATAAAGATATATACCGTTTCGCTCCAAAGGATTGTTGTTTAAATATAAAATTAAATGATCTAAATGAAGAGAACATTAATATACCTAAAATAAGACTTAAAAATTTAAAGGAATTGCAAGATTTAGCAATTGAAATAAGAAATCAAGAAAGTTATATTACTAGAATATTAAGAAATATACCACCTCACGGTCAAGGTGCAGTGTTAGGAATAAGCGGAATCTTTATTATTGCAATCATAACTTACTTTACTCTAAAATTAACAAAAGGAAAAGGGATAACTATTTTTCGAAATTGTTTTAATAAAAAAAATAACAAACCCTGTCCGGAGTACGATGTCAAAGTTGTGCTCGGGGATTTCAATGCTAAAGTCGGAAAGGAAGACATCTTTGGCGGGCTAGTTGTTAAGCATAGAATCCACGAAACGACCACAGACAACGGTTACCGACTAACTGACTTCGCGGAAGCTCGTAATACGGTGATAAGTAGCACTAGGTTTCCAAGGCTAAGGATCCACACAGCAACCTGGCGCTCTCCAGACGGTCGAACCGCCAACCAAATCGACCATGAGCTAATCGACGCGAGGCACGCATCCAACATCCTCAACGTGCACACATTCCGCGGGGCAAACGTCGACTTTGACCATTTTCTTGTTGGGGCTAAGTTCAGAGCTCGACTATCCAACGAGAGGAAGCTGCGTTCCGCCCAGAAGAAGAAATTCGACGTTGGATGCCTTAGCACACCTGGAGTAGCCAGAGTCTACAAAGAGCGCCTGAGTGAGAAACTCTCCGCAGTGTATTCACCTACCACAGATGCCAACACCCAGTGGTCCCAGTATCGCGACATCATCAAAGAGGTAGCCGAAACCACCTTAGGGTACCAGACACACCAGAGAAGGAGCCCGTGGTATGATGATGAATGCGTACGCTGGAAAATGAAGACGCTGCAGCGCAAAACAAGGGCAGCGAGGGAAGAGTATCGAGCCAGGAGGAGGGAAGAGAAGAAAATCCTGCGTAGAAAGAAGAGGGCCTACGCAGCCTCCCAGCTCAAGGAGATCGAAGAGTCCTGCGATCGAAACAACATCCGGAAGCTCTATAAGAAAGCAAAGCAACTGGCTGCTGGCTTCAAGACCGGAACGCAGGCTCTTCGAAACAGTGACGGAAACCTAGTCACCGAAGTGCAGGGAATAGTAGATGTGTTTAAGCAGCACTTCCAGCAGCTGCTAAATGGGCATCATGTAGAGAGAGTGATAGGGCAAGAAGAGAACCCACGTCCAATCAATGAAGAACCAGTTCCACCACCCAGTATAGAAGAAGTTGACTTAGCAATAAAAAAGCTAAAGAACAACAAGGCCGCCGGCTCACCGTGGTGATGTTTTGGTAGGGCGCATGCACCAAATCATCAACCAAGTATGGGTGGAAGAAAGCATGCCCGATGACTGGACTATCAGCTCCATATGCCCCATCTACAAAAAAGGCGATCCTATGTCTTGCAAGAATTATCGAGGCATATCGCTGCTTAACGTCGCATACAAGATCCTATAAAACGTACTGTGTGAACGTCTCAAACCGTTCTGCAACACACTAATCGGCGCGTACCAGTGTGGCTTCCGGCCGGAACATCGACTATAGACCAAATTTTCACACTGAGGCAATTCCTGGAAAAGACCAATGAATTTCAAGTGGAGACTCACCACCTATTCATCGACTTTAAAGCCGCATATGATAGCATTCATCGCCAGGTGCTTTATGTGGCGATGGCCGAATTCGGGATACCGGTAAAACTGATCCAGCTATGTAGCGTGACGCTGGAGAACACACGCTGCAACGTGCAATTTGGAAGTAGTTCCTCCGAACTATTCCAAACATGCACCGGATTTCGGCAAGGAGACGCACTATCATGTGACTTCTTCAATCTCGTGTTAGAGCAGATAGTGCGCAGGGCAGGTGTCAACACGGAAGGCACTATCTTCAACAGATCCGTCCAGCTACTGGCGTATGCAGACGACATTGACATCATCGGTCGTTCGGAGCGTGCCGCGATAGAGGCTTTTACGGCGATTGAAGAACAGGCTAAATTCGTTGGTCTTGTAGTAAATGAGGACAAGACTAAGTACATGCTATCAACAAATAAACAAGCATCTGTCCACCGCCTAGGACAGAACGTCACTATTGATAGCAACAATTTCGATGTAGTTAAGGAGTTTATCTATCTCGGTGTAAATATGAACTCCACAAATGACATCGTAGTGGAGATCCGGCGAAGAATTACCCTAGGAAACCGCTGCTACTTCGGTTTGGCAAAACAATTGGGTTCAAAACTATTAACTCGAAGGACAAAATGTATGTCGACTACATTGGCTCGGCCACATCGAGCGAATGGACAATAATGCTCCAGCTAAGAGGATCCTCGAATCCCAGCCGCCAGGTTCGAGACGACAAGGAAGAGCGAACCTCCGTTTCAAAGACCAAGCCATCGTGGATGCCAGAGCGCTTGGTCTGGATAACTGGAAACAGCGTGCCCGGGATCGCAGGGGATGGAAGGCTACAGTGTTTCAGGCAGAGACTCTTCACGGGTCGGCAGTCCGTTAAGTAAATAATTAGATATAAACAATAATTTTGTAAACATATTGTTTATTTTTTATGAAGGGAGGTGTTATGCATAACGATAAGCGGTCATCAATAATTCCTTTGTCTTATACTTTGTTGCGGAGTATGTTTATTCAAGTGTTCCACGTCGACCAAAGGGTAATATGATACCTGAATAAATATCCTCTGCGAACGTCGCGAATTATGCTGACGCGAAAGATAAGCGTGGGACCATGGGACCCTTCGTGTGCATAGCAGCGATCTTCGATAGTTAGTTGGAATTACAAACTCAAACAATAAAGTTAAAATTTAAAACATGCAGACACAGCCAGCCTGACTTTTTTGGTAGCTGTTCTCTTGGGCGGCGATACTGTTTTATCCTGCCTACCTCTATTTGAACTTACCGCCAACGGTGCGGGTGTAGTTTTGTCGTCTACAACCGTGTCGCTTAGATCTGTCAGAGACTGAGGTGGATGGTAAAAGGCTTTCCCTCTACCCGAACAGTCTATTAGCCGTTCGCCTTGTCATCCCTGTTCCCCATCGTTTCATCCCGTTCTAGGGTTCATCCTAATCGAACTGGGGTTGTGTTTTGTACACTTTCCTCGAGCTGTTGGAAACAACCTGGTTCTTATCGCCGCTGAGGTGGATGGCAAGGGGTTTTCCTCCCTCGAAGCGATCAGTTCCATGTCGATACTCTTAGTAATTCGGTCACGTAAGTCTGGGACTGTTTTGGAGCTGCTCTCAACCGGCTCGGACTCAGGTGAATTCGAGTTGGTTGCTGGCCGAAGTCTCTCACCCACTGAGGTGGGGAGCGAACGGCTTCACGGTTTCATCAGAGTGCCCACACATGAGTCATCCACGGAGGCCAAACTCGTCGTAGTGCAAGCCGTAGGCGTACCCTTCGACGAGGCCTGCTCGCGAATATAAGTTCTTGCATTATGGAGCCTTTTCCTGTCATTTTCAGACAGCTCCTCCCACTTCTTCGTACCCAGTCTCTTGATAGTAAGCTTGCAGTTTTCGACCGTTGTGTGCTGATTGAGTAGTGGTATAGGCATGAGCTGGCGATGAAGTGTGTGTCACTCGATTCTAGAAGAAGTTTTTACGGACTAACATCTATTACTCGCCGTCGGATATGGGATATCCCTCCTCCATGTCATGTTAAAGTGGCTCTCGGTGAGATAAAGACTGGAAAGAGTTTGAGGATACTTTCCTCAAGTGAGTAAGGTGACGGCGTCCGCGTCAGAAGTTCGTTGACAACTAGATTCCAAAGTCGTGGAGATAGCAGTCCCCCTTGGAGGGTACCGCGGTGCACAAGTTTTTCGACTTGTGCACGGAGGTATCCCTCCTCCATACCTTCTCCCATTACCCGATCGGTGGTTGTTGAACTAGAAGTCCCCCATTCGGTTCGCACTCTTCGCTTCTTTTAAATTTGTGTTTTTTGAAATGTTCATTTAGGTCCCCGCTTGCAATCACACCCTATGTGCAAGTAAGAGGAATTGAATTAAAACTGGAGGTCCAGAGTTTGCGCTATCGAATGAGTCATCCTCCCCCCCCCCAGCTACGCTGGCCTCGTCGCGTCGTACCTTCGGATTTTTGTGGTGGAATTAGATTCCTTTATTACGGCATGATGTGGAACAAAACAGTAAAAACTGGTCAACGATCCATTCAAAACCTTTTTATACTCTGCATAAAACGACAAATTCATTTGGAACTCTCTTTCTAATTGCAGAAACCTGGGTTCAGATTCTGTAAGGCGAAACGATCAAACGTTTTCGCGCGCACGAATGATTTGCCCTATGTTACACAAGCAAATTTCTTCGTGCACACGAAAACGTTTGAACGTTTCGCCTTACAGAATGCCGACTCTGACAAGAGCTGACCTGTGCAACAAACTAACGCTGGATGTGTCACCTCCGTGAGCGGAAGTTGCGCGACATATTTACCGTCCGCCTGCCGCTGATGAGTTCTACAGTAGTGTAGTTCACAATTTTCTTCTTCTGGTAACAGCATCTTCCTTCTTGGAACTTCTTCCAGTTCCCAAAATGTTAACAACGCACGGATTTTCCGTGAACGTGTGAAGAGATCTACAGGTTGATTCGTTTCTGGAAGAAATACATCCTGATAGAACCCATCCAAATTCAGTCTTTTGAGCCATGGGGGTACCTGGTTCCCCTTTCACTACACCTTCAAGTAGAAATTTAGATTGATAGATAGATAATTTTATTTTATTTAGTATTACAAAGTATAATTCAAGTTGAGACATTCTATATTTTACTAACTAGTAGTGAAATAGTTTTGAATGTCACTTCAATCAGTAATTGAAATCTAAATAAACAAAAAAAGTAATTCAAAAAAACAATTATTCATAAATAAAATCAAAGAAAACAAATAAACTTAAGCAAGAGTTAAATCAGAATGCCGAGCAAATTTAACAGATGTCAAATACGAAAAGTTTATACATCAATTATAATTAGAAATTAGTCGAAAGTTACGATTTACTACCAGATTTCATAAAGAATTACTTCAATACTTTAAAGCAATACAGATGACGAACAAGAAGGATTTTTAAGTCACAGAACAAAGGAAAACAAGGATATCTAACAGGTTTCTGGCATAATATTCTTAATATATGCTTCTGTAAAACTAATAGAGGATGTATTTTGTTAAGATAAGCACCTTCCCAACAAGCAATTCCATATTGCAGCTTGGAGTGAAAAATGCCATAGTAGATTTTCTTTAGAAGCAGTGAGTTCTAAAGGACTATTTTGACCATATGAAAAACCTATGTCATCAGCGAAAGCGTTAGTGAACCTTTGAAGTCAAGTGCAAAGAGTGAATTAATGCAGATGAGAAATAAAATTGGACCCAAGACAGACAACAGGTTAAACAATATGATTTCGCTCCTTATCACATCAATTTTCACACTTTGCGGCCCTTTTTTTGATGTGATTGACCAAAGGCTTTGGTAATATCAATAAACAATCTAGCTGTACACTTTTTACCGTCAAGATAAGACATTGTTTGGGAACAGAATTGCAGAAGAGCATCTTCAGTAGATCTCCCTTTCCGAAAGCCAAACTGCTAAGGAATAAAGTAATTGTTGATGTCTTAAAAATTTACTTTTCTGTCCTTCATCAGTTTTTCGAAAATATTACTTAGTTGCACAGTTCTATAGTATAGAACATTTTTTGAACAAAGGTATAACATCAGCACACTTGAGTTCTTCAGGAAAAATCCCTGCAAAAACGCACCCAATCAAGTTGTCCGCTAAGACTATGAACCAAGCAATTTGTTTTTAGAATCAGACTTGGGATACTATCTGCGCCACAAGAATTAGTATTTTTCAAAATGCGAACAGCTTTGAAAATTTCAAGAGATGGTTTATAAACAAATCTTTTATGGTTCAGCACACAGACAGAAAGCACAAGAAGATTTGACTGGACAGGGTTGTAGATTACTGGCAATGTTTGCGTAGTATTCATTAAATGCTTCAGCGATTTTTTATTTGTCAGAGACTAAACAGTTATTGATACACAGAGAAGAATGTTTTTTAGTGGAAGAAGATTTATTAAGTAAAATAGTGAATAGTACTATTTTAATTTAATGAATAGTACTATTTTACATTAATTTATTAGGTTTCCTCTGGCAGAATCAAACCAATTATGATAATAGGTATCACGACGAATTGGGATCTTCTCTTTCAGTTCAATGCACAATCTAGTGTATTTATTTTTTAATCTCATTTTACTAGGGTATCGAGAGCATTTCATTCTCAGTTTATTAGCATTGAGGCTTGAGTCTATCTATCAACTTTTTCGGATGTAAGAAATAAGAACAATTAAAGATATTATGTTACTTTAGGCATTCAATAAAAATTGTGTAGGAATTCGAAACATCAACACACGAATAGAGGTCGTCCCAAAACTCAAAAAGCAGGTTGTTTCATAATTTTGTAAACTGGGTTAAAAACATTCTATAAGGACCCCTGTCATACAATGGTCAGTGATCATCAGATCAAGAACACATTTCTCACATTTATATATCTGGAATGCAAGCGAACGAATCAAGGTGCGTAACAAGAGATGTAATGTTCTCTCTAAAACTTCTGACATTCTGCTGTAAAATAAAAATTCGCAGCAGGAAGGCGAGGCTGGTTGGTGAAACATGCTCCATTCGAGCTAGCTCATTAGCATGCGTTGCATTATTTTGTGCGTTTACGTGCAATAATGAATGATGCTTTTGGTGACACTTAAAGCGCTAGCGCAGCTTTGCATGAAATGCGCATTTGTAAGGCAATTTAAACATAGTTTGTTTTTCCTTAATATGACTTGTGTTTTTTCGGACTTGATGCCTTAAGTTTGAAACAATTCCTAATAGAATGTGATCCCCGACACATTATATATAAAGGGTGATTTTTTAAGAGGTTTAGAACTTTTTTTTAAAAAAAAACACAAAAAATTCGAAAAAATGAATGAAATATTTATTTGAATCGATAGTTTGAACCTTGCAATTTAATGTTTAAAGATAATTTCATGCAAATGTTGACCGCGGCTGCGTCTCAGGTAGCCCATCCGCTGAGTCCAATTTTGGCATACTCTTTCACACATATCGGCCGGTATCTCACGAATGAATGCATGGATGTTGGCTTCCAGTGCGTCAATCGAAGCGGGCTTGTCCCTATACACATTAGCCTTGGCATACCCCCACAAAAAATAATCTAATGGTGTCAAATCGCACGATCTAGGCGGCCAATTGACCGGCCCGAAACGTGAAATTAACTGTTCACCAAACTCGCCTCGCAATTGCGCCATTGTTTCGCGTGCTGTGTGGCATGTGGCACCGTCTTGTTGAAACCACATATCATGCAAGTCAAGAACTTCCATTTCGGGCAAAAAAAAGTTTGTTATCATCGCTCGGTAGCGTTCACCATTGACAGTAACGCTGCGATTCGCATCATCTTTGAAGAAATATGGCCCAATAATGCCGCCGGCCCATAAACCGCACCAAACAGTGGCTTTTTCGGGATGCATTGGTAGCTGTTGCAATGCTTCTGGCTGATCTTCACTCCAAATGCGGCAATTTTGCTTATTTACGTACCCATTCAACCAAAAATGAGCCTCATCGCTGAACACAATTTTTCGATAAAAAAGCGGATCCTCGGCCAGCTTTCCAAGAGCCCATTCACCAAAAATTCGGCGTTGTGGTAGGTCGGCTGGCTTTAGTTCTTGCACCAGCTGTATCTTAAAAGGCTTTACGCCCAAATCCTTCCGCAAAATTTTCCACGTAGTGCTGTAACAAAGGCCTAACTGCTGGGAACGGCGCCGAATCGACATTTCGCGGTCTTCTGTCACACTAGCTGATACGGCCGCAATATTTTCTTCACTACGCACAGTACGTAAACGTGTTGGTGGTTTAATGTCCAACAAAGTAAATTTGGTGCGAAATTTGGTCACAATCTTCCGAATAGACTGCTCAGAAGGTCGAGAATGCCGATCATAAAATGGAAGCAGCGCGCGATGAACATTTCGAACCGAGCACGAATTTTGATAGTAAAATTCAATAATTTGCAAGCGTTGTTCATTTGTAAGACGATCCATGGTTAAATTGCAAACCAAACTGAAGCTGTTTGACAGTGACACAAGGTACTAAACACACGTCAGCTGTCAAAACCAGTGTTGCCAAAACCAAACCAGCTAAAAAATCACCCTTTATGAGTCCTTCAGCCCCGGGTGGGGCATAGGGCGGCGACAAACTTCCTCAATCTTCTCAATCAGCGGCCAGATACTTCAGCTGTCGCCACGTTTTAAGCTGTGTTCCTGCTTCGGCCAATACTGTTGGTTTCCAATTCGTTCTTGGTCTACCAACTCTCCGTGTACCTTGAGGATTCCATTCGAAAGACTGCTTTGCGATGTTGTCGTTTGGTCTCCTCAACGTGTGGCCAATCCAGCGCCACTTCCGCTGCCTTATTTCAGCATTCAACAGCTTTTGATGCGTTATATGCCACACTCTGGTTCGATATAATTTGCGGCCAACGAATATGTGCATTATGTTGGTCTTGTTGCAATTGATCCTAAGCCATCCAGCCATCTCTCCATTCACTTGCAGTGATTGACACATCTCGTTCATCCCGCTGTTGGTTTTTGCCAGAAAACATATATCTTCGGCATACCTACGGTAGCAGTCAGTACATCGTCTATCGCCAGTAAAAAGAGGATCGGCGACAGAATATCCCCTTGTCTTACTCCCTGTCGTACTTCGAAAGAGTCTGAAAGCTGACCATTGCGGCATGAAAAGACTCCTCTATAACAGCAACAATCTTCGGGGGAATCACTCTCCTATATAAGTGTGGGATTCCTTTTTAACGAAAACAAGATTTATTACCGTAACAAGATTTATTTCATTTGTCAATGCAAAAGAAATAAAGTGCACGATTGGGTCGAACATCAAAGGTTTGTTTGGTTGTTTTCTTATTTCATTAAGTAGGTAGGTAAAGATCTGAGAACCGATGCTAGATAAAAGAAATGGGTGCAAATGAAGTGGGAGTTTCTAATTGTGAAAGGAAGTTGCTGCAATTATTTTAAGGTGCATATTCAACAAGGTTGAAATCAGGGTAATATTTGCTAAAATGAAGTTTTGCGTAGCTGTTATTGCATTTTTATCGGAAGTGGGGGAGATTATAACAAAAATTTAGCATAGATATATGTAAAAATAGATTGAGAAGTATAATTAATCAAAAAAAAATATTTTTTTCGATTTTTTTGAGAAAAACTAAGTGTATCTTATTTCGAATACTGATTTTATCTTTAATATGTATTTGGATCAAAATCGTTAGAGCGGTTTTTGTACAATTTCGCAGACAAAATAGTACCAAATATTGCAATGTTTAGTTTAAAAAATACTATTGCTTAACAATCCTTAGCTGAAAACCGAGTACAAGTTATTGTTCGGGAGTTAAGAATTACTTGGTTTTTAGGGTTTTAGCGAAATCGAAAATGGGGTTTTCGAGATATAAGCAGTTTTTAAAGTTGGCGTTTCCAGTGATTCGAATTGAAAATTAAGGACGCAATCATTTTGAAAACATCAATTTTACTCTAAGTTTGCATTTTGCCGTTTTGAGGTAAACTATATTTTTTAAAAATGACTTTTTTCAAAAATCCATTAAAAACTAATACAGAGAAAAACTGAGTTTTCTATTAAGTTAGAAATGACCATATTACCTTAGAAATGCAATTTTCTTACAATCGTATGGGCCGTTTTCGAGATATGTCCAAATTTCAAAAGTACCGTTACTCGATTTTTTAGCGGAAATCTGGGTATGCAGGTATGTTTACCTCACCTGCTTAAATATCAATTTTTGTTGAAATCGTTAGAGCCGTTTTCGAACAAATCAAACTGGTATGAAAATTTTGTATGGGAAGTACCATTAATATTGAGGTTACCATGCAAAAAAAAAACGGCCCCGAACTGTAAGCCCCCAAACTTTAAATCCGAAGTTTGAACGAAATCCGTTCAGCAACTTAGGCTGTAGGCCTCGGGACATACAGACAGACAGAATTTTGCGACCCACTTTTTTGAGTGCGCCTATCATCGTAACGTCCGAATTGATTAACATCTCGAGTTCGAACTTTTGTACGAATACAATATCTTTCTCTTACTACGTAATGGTGAAAGTTAAAAAGAGAAAAGAACGATTGTACGGCACTGGTCAGTGACTACACGTCTGCCTCTCTCGGCTTAATTCTTACACTAAACTAGTTCGGAGACGATGGAATGGAAAAAAAGGTTGTTAGTCAGTCCGCGTGCGAGTGAGAGGAAGAGTGGCAGTACATAGGCGTTATGTGCGACGCGATCGGGTGTTCGGATCTACATATCCCACATTCGTCCCTCCTGACTGGTCATTCGTCCCGATTGACCTACTCCACGGCTTCATGCTGTCTGCGGCTGATGATGTTGCTCCAGCCCCTTGTGATCCCCCACCTTCTCCACCTCATAGCGCTCATGCAGAGCTTCGTAACCTTGTCCGGTCCTAGGTACTTTGGCTTCAACTTAAGCCCCGGACCGAACTGGGTTCTACGTATCGCAACCAGCTCTCCCAACTTGTAGGTTTTTGCTTCCTTTCGATGACGATTATATTGTTCGACTATTTCTCTCTGTATCCGACTAATGTTTTCTCGAGCCTGCTCGCGAACTTCATCTCTCTCCTGCTCCAGTTCTGCCACGATCTCTTGATGAAGTATCGCTTGAACCTCCTATTGGGAACTCTCATCTCCAGTCCAGTGAGGATTCCAAAACGAGAGTGCTTGGTGCTCCTTGATGCTGTTGATGATCTGGTGCACCCGCTCAACGTGTCTGTACCAATGCGACGGATCTTCTAGCGTCATCTTCGTAAGCATTGGGATCAGTATACGGTGCATCCTCTCCACTTGTCCGTTTCCCCGTGGTATACCTATGGTGATTACCAGGTGAGTGATGCCCTCCTCTCGACAATACCGCTCGAAGGCGCCCGCGGTGAAGGCGCCCGCGGTGAAGGCGGCACCCCTTTTTTTTCTATATGTTTTTATGGTTGCGTCCAATGGATGTGTAATATTCATATATACCAGCAGCCCGTACTAACTGGCATGCACGATTCGCGGCGGGATATGTTTCTCCAGTGCCACGCGCTTTACGTACTAAACCACACCCCTGTACTCGTATACCACTCTCCCCGCGGAACTGCCGTTAGGTATTACTTCGCGGGGCTGGTTAGCAACTCATGCTAAATCATCTGCGTCTGCCACTACGACTCTTCTTAGTCTTTCGGCTCTTCTCATATCGTTTTGTACGCTCGTTATGAATGAGCACTTCTCCAACCAGTTGTCTTCTGACCTTAATATATGGCCTATAAGAAGCTGAGGAATGGGTAAGTTCGCTCTTCCTCTTGAAAAGCGCCTACAGTGGAACATTACGTGCTCCGTATCTTCTTCTTCATCTGGGCATTCGGGACAGAAAGGCGAGCTATCGTGTCCGAATCTGTGAAGATATTTTCGATAGCCGCCGTGCCCGGACAAGAACTGCGTAAGGTGGAAGTTGCAGTCTCCGCGTGTTCTCTTAATACAGACCTCGATGGTGGGGATCAGCGTGGGTCCATCTTTTGCCGTGTTATCCCACCGGGCTTGCCACAGTGCTATAGATGTTGCCCTTTCTTCTTCCTTTATCCTTCTGGTAGCGATGGCCTTGCCGGTTGACTGTTCGTCTAAGGTAGATCCTTTGCATTTCGTTGGCGAGAATGTCTATGGGAATCATTCCCGCAATAACACAGGCTGCTTCGTCCGAAATTGTTCGGAATCCGCTTATTGTTCTTATTGCGCAGAGCCTGTATGCTGACGAGAGCTTCCTTATTGTTTCCTTCGTTGTAAGAGCCCCCGCCCAGACCGGTGCAGCGTAAAGAAGTATTGAGCTGACAACTCTGGATAACAGAATCCTTCTGGCATATCCAGGGCCACCGATGTTTGGCATAATTCGGGAAAGAGCTGCTTGCATCTGTTACGCCCTCTTTCTGGCGTACTGGACGTGCGTTTTAAAGCTTAACCTGTTGTCGAGCATTACTTCTAGGTACATTAATGACTCCTTTGACCTAGTAGTTTGGTTCCCAATACGAAAATTCGCATATTCCACAGTCTTTCGGCTGGTTATCAAGACAGCCTCGGTCTTGTGGTCAGCTAGTTCCAGCCCTGCAGTCTCTAGCCAGTTCTTGATTCTGGCGACTGCTTCATCCGTGGCGGACTCTATCTCGTGGATATTTTTGGCCACAGTTACCACAGCGATATCGTCAGGAAAGCCTATAACCTTAACTCCTTGTGGCAGCGTTAGTCTGAGAACTCCGTCATACATTATGTTCCACAGGAGAGTTCCAAGAACCGAGCCTTGTGGTACACCAGCGGTAACGTTATAGTACTTAACTGCCTCGTCAGTATGGTACCTTAACTTCCTGTCGGTAAGGTAGTTTCCAACTATTTTCAGCAGGTAGTGCGGCGTTTCCATTCTGGCCAGGGATCTCCTAATGCATGACCAGCTAGCCGAATTGAAGGCATTTTTAACGTCAAGCGTCACAACAGCGCAATATTTCTTTGTTCCCCCTCTCCATCTTTTCCCCAGTATTGCTTCAGCCGCTGTATCTACTAGCGCCTTTATGGCATCGATGGTAAAACGCGATTTTCTAAATCCATACTGGTCCTCTGACAAAGCTCCATTATCCTCTGGTACCTCGAGCAGTCTGCCGTATATGATCCGTTCTGGGATTTTTTTTTCCCATTGTATCTAGTACACATATTGGCCGGTATGAGGATGGTTCCTCTGGTGGCTTTTTTCCTTTTGGCAGCAAAACCAGATGCTGTAGTTTCCATGCCTTAGGAAATACACCCTCCTCAAGACACCTTTGCATAGTTGCAATAAAAAGCTCCGGTCTTTTGCGAACGGCCGCTTTAACCGCAACATTCGGGTTCCATCGGGTCCGGGTGCTTTGTTATCGCCTATCTTCCTGCATGCTTCGTACAGTTCCTTCGGCGTGATTGCAGAGATGCGTTCCGAACTTGTGTCTTTTGTGGTGATGATCAAATTGGGCGGCCTATGTGGGAATAGGTGCTCAACTATTGTCTTTAGCATTGTCGAGCAGGATATTTGTGGGGACCTACTGCCTTTAAGTTTCTTCATCACCATCCTATATGCCATACCCCAGGGATCTAGGTCTGCTCCATCGCAGAGTTGTTTAAAGCAACCTTCCTTGCTCTCTTTGATGGCCTTCTCGAGATCTCGTCTTGCTAACCGGAAGATAGATAGCCGTTCCTGAAACTCTGGCCTTCCCCTGGATCGCTGGGATCTGCGTCTAGCCTGGAGGCATGCTGCTCTGAGCGTTTTGACTTCGTCGTTCCACCAGTAACATGATCCGCCTCTTTTACTGGCTGCTCTTCTAGGCATTGCTGCATCGCACGCTTTAATTACCGTGACAGCGTCTCCGCTGCTCCGCTGCTGAATGTAAGATCAGTATTCATCATTTCCTCAAACGCGTCTTTGTCAAAGTTGGAGTCTTTCCACTTCGGCCCTGTTAGTTTTGGGAGCTGCTTGGGCTTGTATTTGTCCAAGGTAAATATGATCGCCTGGTGATCGGTGTGCGTATATTCTTCGCTTACTCGCCATTTTGTTTTGCGCAGGAGTGAGTTACTCATAAAGGCGATATCTATGATAGACCCCTTGCCTGCTTTCCGAAATGTGTTTTTCAGACCGTTGTTCGCCAAACTTACTTCTAGTACTGCGAATGCTTCACAGGTCCATATCGCTGTCTTCTTGGAGATGTCAACTATCCAGCTACAACCATCCAAAGTCTTGTAGGGTTCACTAATAAGGGCAAAATCTACTTTTTGTGCGCTTGTCATCTGCGTCAGCAAGTCATGCGCGGCCGCACAGGTTAAGGTTTATCTGGACGACCTTAGGTTAGGTTAGGTAAATGGGTGGGCAGAGCAGGGAGAACCCTGCGCTACCCCACTTAGGTCCTTGTGGACCCTATGTGATGCCCTTGTTGGGGTCGACCGTTGGTGTTGCATCGGTGCTCTTCATCCCTCCTCCTTATGGTTAATAGACGCTGTCTAGCCATCCCGATGTCCTCAAAAACCTATAAAGATCAGACAGTGAGACATCAGAAAGTTCTTGTAAGTCACGGAAGTAATAGCTTCCAAGTGTTCTGTTCCTCAAGTGACATAGACTCGGGCAATGACAGAGGAAGTGAGGTGTGCCCTCGTGGACCTCCTCGTCTCCGCAGCCTCTACATATGTCGTCATCTTTGAGATTTAGTTTCATTGCGTGGTTTCTTAGGAAGTTATGACCAGTTAGAGCCCCTACTAACTTAGATAGCGATGACCCGTCAAACTGTAATAGCTTGTTGGTCCGGCAACTGTTATATTCTGGCCAAAGCTTCCGTGATATTTCGCAGGTAGTAAGTTCTTTCCACCTGTTGTTGGTTTTCATTCGAATTTTGTTTTCCACCCGCTCTCTGAGATTGCAAAGTGGTGGCTTGATCGATTGAAGTGCTCTATCAAGATCCATTGCGGACCCCTTTCTCGCCAGCTCATCCGCCCTCTCATTACCGGTTTTGTCTCTGTGTCCAGGGACCCAGCAGAGATTCGTGATATGCTGCGAGCAAAGAACCTTGAGCTCTTCGCGGCAGCGGTGAACTAAAGGGTGATTTTTTAAGAGGTTTAGAACTTTTTTTAACGAAAAAACACAAAAAATTCGAAAAAATGAATGAAATATTTATTTGAATCGATAGTTTGAACCTTGCAATTTAATGTTTAAAGATAATTTCATGCAAATGTTGACCGCGGCTGCGTCTCAGGTAGCCCATCCGCTGAGTCCAATTTTGGCATACTCTTTCACACATATCGGCCGGTATCTCACGAATGAATGCATGGATGTTGGCTTCCAGTGCGTCAATCGATGCGGGCTTGTCCCTATACACATTAGCCTTGGCATACCCCCACAAAAAATAATCTAATGGTGTCAAATCGCACGATCTAGGCGGCCAATTGACCGGCCCGAAACGTGAAATTAACTGTTCACCAAACTCGCCTCGCAATTGCGCCATTGTTTCGCGTGCTGTGTGGCATGTGGCACCGTCTTGTTGAAACCACATATCATGCAAGTCAAGAACTTCAATTTCGGGCAAAAAAAAGTTTGTTATCATCGCTCGGTAGCGTTCACCATTGACAGTAACGCTGCGATTCGTATCATCTTTGAAGAAATATGGCCCAATAATGCCGCCGGCCCATAAACCGCACCAAACAGTGGCTTTTTCGGGATGCATTGGTAGCTGTTGCAATGCTTCTGGCTGATCTTCACTCCAAATGCGGCAATTTTGCTTATTTACGTACCCATTCAACCAAAAATGAGCCTCATCGCTGAACACAATTTTTCGATAAAAAAGCGAAAAAGAACATTTCGAACCGAGCACGAATTTTGATAGTAAAATTCAATAATTTGCAAGCGTTGTTCATTTGTAAGACGATCCATGGTTAAATTGCAAACCAAACTGAAGCTGTTTGACAGTGACACAAGGTACTAAACACACGTCAGCTGTCAAAACCAGTGTTGCCAAAACCAAACCAGCTAAAAAATCACCCTTTAGTTTGGATTTTATTTCATTAGCAGAGACTGTCTTTATAGCCGCCTGACTGTCAATGAAGATGGTAATATCGCTGCAATATTGCCAATATTGACGCCTTACGGGCCGCTTCAGCGATAGCCAGAACCTCCGCCTGGAAGACACTACTGCTATCAAGTAGTCTGATGGAGCAATGTATATTTAATTCTTCAGAGAATATGCCGGCACCGGTTCCACAGTCCATCTTTGAACCATCTGTGTAGATGGATATTGATTTCCTTTTTGTGGGTTCATTGGTGTTCCATTCTCCCCTACTCGGAAAGGAGCAGGCGAATGGTCTATCAAAGACCAGATGGGGAGCCATATAGTCAGAAGCGACAACGTTCCCTACGTATTTACCTAATATCTGTGCATGCCCAAAATTGCAAGGGTTCCAAGTTTTAGTTTGGCTGATCCTTAGGGCACTTTTAGCAGCAGATTCTTCCATGTATAGGTCTAGAGGTGTCAGATTAAGAATAGCCTCTAGTCCAGCTGTAGGCGTGGTTCTTAATGCGCTGGTTGTCCCTATACATGCTATTCTTTGTATTTTAGTCATTGACTTAAGATTGGTTGCTTTGCTGGCGGCTTGCCACCAGACTACACTGCCGTATGTCAGTATTGGTCGCACGATCGCAGTATACATCCAGAGGATAATTTTGGGGTTTGGTCCCCAACTCCTGCCAAAGATGCGGTTGCATGCGTAGAAAGCATTCGCTGCTTTCTTGATCCTTTCATTGACATTCGGCTTCCAATTAAGTTTCCTATCAAGGATGATTCCCAAATATCTCGCACTATCCGCTACCCTTAGGGGTACTCCATCCAGAGTTGGTGGCTCGAACTGCGGTATTATTCTTTTATTCGTGAACAAGACAAGTTCGGTTTTCTGCGGATTGACCCCAAGGCCGCATTGTTTTGTCCACGTACTTAACACTCTAAGTGAGTTTCCTAACAAATCGCTTATGGTAGGTAAAAACTTTCCCTTAGTAAGTATAACTACATCATCTGCATACGCAGTTACTTTGACTCCCAAGTTGTTGAATTTCATAAGTATTTCATTGATGACAAGGACCCAGAGTAAGGGGGAGATGACACCTCCTTGTGGAGTGCCTCTCGAAGCAGTTACTCGGAGGTCAGTGTCACCTAATTTCGCGTTGATATACCTTTCACTGAGCAAGCTCAAGATCACATTAGTGAGAGATTGATCAACATTCGAGTTCTGAAGTGCTCTCTTCACTGCGCAAATTTTGACATTATTGAAGGCTCCTTCAATGTCAAGGAACGCAGCTAATGTATATTCTTTGTCATTTAATGACTTCTCAATAGTACTAACGACCTCATGCAATGCAGTTTCCACCCCTTTGCCTTTAGTATAAGCATGTTGAGCCGTGGATATTACATTGTCATCTGGCCAATTACGTATAAAGACGTTTATTAGTTTTTCAAAGGTTTTAAGAATGAACGATGTCAGACTTATAGGCCTGAAGTCTTTGGCAGTGGTGTGGCTGGATTTTCCTGCTTTCGGAATGAAGACACCCTTGGCTTCTCGCCAGGCTTTGGGCCGCTCTCTAGACTGCGAATAAAAATTCTTTTAAGGACCGGTATAATTGTGGTCTTGGCTTTCTGGAGCATGATTGGAAAAATCCTGTCGTATCCAGGGGATTTGAACGGGGAGAATGAATCAATTGCCCAGATTAGTTTTTCCTCAGTTATGAGTTCTACTGGAATTGTCGTTAATACGGTATTATGTCTTGACTGGTACGTCTGGTTTGTGGTACAACCCGGAAAATGAGTCTGTAGTAACAGACTGAGAGTCTCTTCGCTAGACTGTGTCCAAGTACCGTTATGGTCTTTGAGATAACCTGGGACCGCAGATTCTCTGCAAAGGATTTTCCTGAGTCTGGCTGTAGTTGATTCAATATCACTACAGAACGAACGCCATGTTGCGCGTTTAGCACTGGTTATGGTCCTTTTGAATTTCCTCTGACCGACTTTATATGCGTCCCAGTCAGTCTAGGAATTTGTGGCCTTAGCCAAGTTAAAAAGAGCTCTGGTTCTCCTTCTGATATCGACGAGATCCCTCGTCCACCATGGTGGAGATTTCCTATTCTTTATTGTCCATAAGGGACAGGCTTTTTCGTATGCCTTGCTCAATGTGGAATTCTATAATTCTATGGTCTGAGAAGGATGGTTCTGTTGAGACTTTCCAATCCCGCACAGCAAGGGTTTGCAAATTACTAAGGAGAGTAATATCTAAAACCTCACGTCTGTTCCTTACTATAAATGTTGGTTCATTTCCTACATTGGCAATAAGTAAGTTGTTTTTGATAATAAATTCTAAAAGGGACTCACCTCGGACATTGATGTCAGAACTACCCCAAAGTGTATGATGGGAGTTGGCATCACAGCCTAAAATGACGTCCCATTTCCCCTGTTCTGCCGCTCTTATAAGGGAATCGGTTATACCGGAAGGTGGGTTAATGGCCTCGTATGGCAAATATATTGCCGCCAGTATCAGTGCCGTTTTCCCTTCCCTGTCCCATTTGACCACTGTTTGGTCGGTATCGCTGAGGCTAGGTAGGAGAAAAAGTTTAATCTGTTTTCTGGCGACAATGCATGTTCTAGACTTACCATCGTCTGGTGCACTGCTGTAGATAAGCAAGTCTTTGGTGTACAGCCCTCTTATATTTCCGCGGACAGTCCAGGGTTCCTGTATTAGGGCGATGTCTATTTTCTTGGTCTCCATAAGGAGAACAAGATTGGTGCTAGCCGCCTTACTGTGATGAAGATTTATTTGTACTATCTTCATCACGAGCAGCCTCTTCTCCTCCTTCTTTCTTGGTGTTTACTGCTATTAGCAAAGCTTACAGCGTGTTATGCCAATGCGGACTTTAAAGTCACGTTTGCGGAGCAGTGGTAAAGATTTGTGGCTAAGGAGTATAGTGACGTCCATACCATTGTCTTTGTACTCACCCGTTTCCAGGACTTTCCACTCCCTGCTCTGAAGTTCCGGGTTAAGAAACTGCAGGTAGCGTTCAATCCTTTCCGCGGGTATGTACGGTCCTCGAAATAGAATTCGGCCTTTTGGTCTTGTGATATCAAGGATCTCCTTCCTATCCACCACACGCAAGTCGGCATTATGCGAAGGAGCATCGGTGTTAAGGACGAAGTTCCTTAACCAAGCCAACGTTTCATCATCGTCACATTCTATAACCTTGAACCCTTTGAAGGTGGTTAT
Organism: Cheilosia variabilis; assembly: GCA_951230905.1. NCBI lineage: Eukaryota > Metazoa > Arthropoda > Insecta > Diptera > Syrphidae > Cheilosia > Cheilosia variabilis. The sequence goes on from OX579676.1 coordinate 85,001,355, forward strand.
CTGTCCAAACAGTGGAAGCCTGCCATCTGCTTTCACGATTGCATCATTGACACCATCGAGAATGCGTTGTTCCAACAGTTCCCATTGGCTGCTGGTAAGTTTCCGATTTGGATTTCCAAGGTCGATAATTGCGTCACGGAGACTTTCCTTCACCTTATCTGAGAACTTCGGTTTCTTAGCCTGCCTACCTACAACCGGGGAGATTGTGTCGTCATGCCTACCTCTTTTGGAGACTCCAGGAGCGTTCTCAGATTCAGACGTATCTTTGTCTGCGACTACTCTAGGTGGCCCGAGCTCAGCCGCAGTCGAGGTGAAAGGCGAGTGGCATTTCGTCCTCGCTGCGACCAATCTCATACCCGCTCCTCAAGAGGCATGCACCCTATGTTTTGGCCCTATCCTATCAGCAGGCAGAACCCTCTTGGAGCAGCCAGGTGTCTGCTCAGCCCTGGACGAGTCCGTAGCTGAACTGACAACTGGTTTTCCAGGATTTGACCTTCCCAAGGCGGAAGGCAGTCGGCATTCCTCCCTTGCTCCAGTCAACTTCCCTTTTCCCAGTGGGTTCTGCTCCCTAACCAGCTGGCTGCTGCGCCATGCACCTTCGGTCGACTTCAAAGTTTCCCGAGCCCTAGCTAGCTGAGCTGTTTCCCTATCCGTAAAGGAATTGGGGTCACGGCTCCTAAACCTATTGAGCATTCGGCGTGCATTTTTACGCTTTCTGGGGTTATAACCTACAACGTTGGACAGCTTGTTGCTTTCCTCCGAATTTGCCGCAATGACAGCCGAGACTTCGGTTTGGTCCAAACATCCAGCGTCTTTTGGCTCCTCCGGTTTCCCGACAACAGTAACTGCACTGTCCAGGGTCGAGTCTGCCTCTCCCGGTGAAACGTTCTTGTCCACTTTGTAGGCTTCTAATTTTGCGGGGTCAGATGCAACGGACCCGTGCCCCGATAGGCTAAGGCATATCACAGGCACTGGTGGTCGCATAAGAGCTCCCTTGCTCGAAGCTCCAGGAGTCCCAGCCCCCAGAGTGGTACTAGCACAGGGCCCGTCACACTCCAAAGACTGACTCTCCAAGAAGTTAAGAGCATTTTGAAACCTTCGTTTGTCGTTGTTTTCTAGGTGGTGCTTCTTCTGCAGCTTTTTTATCGTCATTTTGCAGTTGATGACCCTTTTCCTAATCGACATTGAATACGATGTGGAGAGTTTGGATGAGCTGGCGATTGAATGATTGTCCTCATCCTCAAGAAACAGTTTCTCGAGCCTGAGGTCAACCGCTCCCTCGCTTCCCCCAACCGAAATTGCCTTGTTTGTTGTCGTGGGCGCGGTTGTTCACCCGGGATTATGGGTTTTATCGAGTTATTCCCCTCTAGATCCGTTATATTTCGTTTAAAGCAGTGGTACCTCGTGCAGGGTGTGGTTTTTCACCACGTATAACGATCTTGGGCAGTCCCTTAATGAACAACCCCTGTTTTTTTACCGGAAAACCTCACCACCTCTGGTGATCTGGACGACCTTCATCATACTTTGTTCGTCGGGGCATTCTTGAATTCTGGACATTGACCACTACCAGGCACGTGTCCAGCGTTTTCAGGTTTGTCCTCTTTATACCAGAAACATAGAAGTTTTTTTGCACAAGCCTTGGCAATGTGACCTTCTTCCCCACATCTTCTACACTCTTGCAGTGTGCCCGAATTTTAGGCACCTAAAGCATTTAGCTAGCACTAAACGCACTCGTATGCGGCCGTTAATCCAACCAATCTTAATTCTGCCCGATTTAAGCATTTTGTTGGCGCTGTCTACTGGCAACCCAATCGTAGCGACTTGCTTGCCTCCGTAGGCCTTCCTTAAGTTCTGGACGTCTGCTTCGCATACCCCTTTCAGTTGGAACTGTGATTTGAAGGCGGTACCCCTGTCCGTTATTATGCGTCTCGGATTCCCGAACGTAGACGCTTGCTTCTGCAACCTGTCGACCACCTCTTCACTAGTTGTACTCTTAGTGGGGTACAACCAGACGAACTTGGAAAAAGCATCGACACCAACCAATATGTGATTGTACTTTTTTTTTGGTAAGCTCCATTGGCCGACATGATCGATGTGGTATGTCTGCAGTGTGCGATCCTCCTTTTCAATAGGCGACAGAAAACCTTCCTGTTTCCCGGCCTTCCTCTCCGCCATGATACACTCTACACAGCTACCCACGATGCTTCCAAACTTCGTTGACAATTGCGGAATGTAGTAGGTCTTCTCAACAATCTCAGCGGTCTTCTTTGCAGAGAAGTGACCTTCCTTGTGAGCTAGTGCGATGATTTTCCATGGCAGTCGGTATGACGACCAACTGCGTGGCCTTATCCTTAAATAGAATACCATTCTTTATAAAGAAATCTTCTTACTGGGTGTATTCCAGAACTTTTCGTTCGGCCCTCACACATGGATCCTGCAACTGGGCTTCTTTGATCCTGTGACTCATTGTATCGACTATCAACATGTGCCATCTGCGCCCCTGGCCGATGGATTACTTGGTAGTTGAAATCCTGAAGCCCATCGCGACACCCGTAACGGAACTTCCTTCTTATTTATCGTCATGGTGAACGCCTTGCAGTCGGTCACAATTGTAAACGACTTACCTAACAAGTATATCCTCTATTTCTCGAGTGCTTTGACTACGGCCAGCACCTCCAACTCGTATGAGTGGTACTTTTCTTCCTGTGGCGTCGTCTTTCGGCTCATATATTGCACGGGGTGGAACTGTTGATCATCGTTGTCCTTTTGTAGCATTACCGCTTCATAGGCTATCTGACTCGCGTCGGTATGCACTTCGGTGATCGCGTGCTGGTCAAACAGTTTAAGGACTGGTGACTTCGCTAACGCCTCTCTCAACAATTCAAACGATACTTCTTGATCCGTGACCATCACCCATCTAGATACCCTCCGTAGCAAATCACTTAGCGGCCTGGCGATTGCAGCATCCTTCCTTGGTTGATAGGGTACGATCATGTCTGTAATCTCATCTCTAACGGCCGTAGGTAAGGGAGATAGATCTAACTTATCCATTACGCTTTCCTGCGCTCTTCTAGTTGACGTTGACGTACATGCCCCTTCCTCTCTGTCTTCACTAACGTTGGCAAATTTTCCCCCAGCCGCTGCTCTGTTTGTCTCTCCTTCGTCATCATTAGCTGTTTTTTTATTATCAGCTATGATCCATATAGATCATCGATTTACATGCACTTACAAGAACAGAACATGATCCTGCTTCTCATCGAGATCACGAATCATGATCTGAAAATTATTTCTACTATTTCCGACTAGGTGGCTTGTTTTATTTTTAAATGTTGGTGTGCCTGTAAACAATAGCCTCACAATCACGTTGCCAGACTAAAAAATGGAACATAAACTCCCTGTCCGTATTCCGAGTTATTTTGTTTTTTCTCGTTCTATAAAGGTATGTCCAGACCAGCCAAACATTTGATAAACAATTAAATACCTGGTTGGTTGGTTGGTTGGTTTAAGTGGCTGTATTCCCGTCTACTGACGAGGGAAAAACACAAGTAACGCATTAAGCGCCGTTTTGAGACCACAACTAACGGAACCAGAAGATAAAAAGGGGGGAAGGAAGTCAAGGGAGCTCAAAACCAGCCTGTGGAGTTGAGAAATTTGATGATTTTATTAAAATGGATACTTTGGATAGCCGAAAGGTCATCATAAAAGGGATGACCTAGTGCACTGAGTCTGGTTTTTGCTAGTGCCGGACACTCACAGAGAAGATGAAACACTGTTTCACTCTTGTTTGTGTCAGTGCAGCTACGGCAGTGGGTGTTATGAGGGATGCCAAGCTTGGCCGCGTGAGTTCCTAAGGGCCAATGGCCCGTACTAATTGCCGTTAGTCGGGCGACATCTACACGCGTTCTAGATAAAAGGTTGTTGGTTCTGGCATCATCGTAGGTTGGCCATATCTTTCTTGAAATGATACAGCTCGTCAGATTCACCCATCTCATCTCCGCCCTTGAGGAGAAGTACAGGAAGATTTCTCTCTTAACGTATCCCAGCGGAGGGAAGACTTCCTCCGCCTGAGACACGCACAGAGCAGAGCCACATCTGGCGAGTTCATCGGCTTTTTCATTCCCGTCTATGTTCCTATGACCGGGAACAAAGACGAGGGTGATTTCGAACCGATGGCAAGCCCTGGTCAATGTCTCCCTGCAATCCATAACAAGTTTTGACGTTGATTTGGTAGAACCGACAGCCTTCATAGCGGCCTGGCTGTCGACGAAGATGCCAATTTTTTTACCGAGTGTAGTTATGTTAAGGAGCAGTCTACACGCCTCCTTGATTGCGAGTACTTCCGCTTGAAAGACGCTGGCTGCGTTGGGGAGGCGGAAGGATGTGGAGATGTCTAACTCTGCTGAGAAAATGCCCGCTCCCACTCCACAGTTCATTTTGGAACCATCTGTAAAGATAGGAATGTCGAATTCGTTTACGACCGCGTTCTCCTCCCATTCAGATCTAGAAGGGAATCTAACAGAGAAGTTTTTATGGAAGTTAAGTTTGGGTACTGTGTAGTCTGTAGATAAGCGTCCTATTCCGTCGGGGAGGGACATTAGGATTCTGGAGTGGCCATAAGGCCTTTCTGACCAACATTTAGATTCCTTCAATCTTACTGCACTACACGCTGCAATATTTTTTATGTACAGATCCACCGGCAGGAAATTAAGAATCACATTGAGCGCTTCGGTCGGACTTGATCGTAGGGCTCCCGTGATACCAATACCAGCTGTCCTTTGGACTCTACCTAGTTTCGTGATGTTATAAGCTTTACTTAAGGCGGGCCACCATACCAGTGATCCGTATGTGAGGATGGGACGTACGACAGCTGTGTACATCCAACGAACCATCTTTGGTCGAAGACCCCACTTCTTGCCGAAAGTTTTACTACAGGCGTAGAAAGCTATGCTTGCCTTCTTCACTCTGTGTTCGATATTTGACTTCCAGTTGAGTTTAGGGTCGAGTATGACTCCTAGGTATTTGGCACTGGAGGATAGAGTAAGATTTTGGTTATTCAAGCGGGGAAGTGAGAAGGCAGCAGCATGTTTTTGCAGCATGATGGGGAGAATGCCGTCCTGTCCCGGTGATTTATACGGAGCAAAACTGTGAATGGCCCAGGAGATCTTTTCCTTGGTTATAATGCGTTCAACTTCTTCCCTGTGCGAAGGAAAACTCCCCCGCGAACTGGACGGAGTTTCGCAGTGGTCTTTACAACCAGGAAAGTGAGTGTTAAGTAGAAGCTCTAAGGATTCTTTAGTTGATTCTGTCCAGGTTCCGTTCGATCTCTTAATGAAAGATGGACTTGAGCGTACTTTGGATAGAATCTTACTGAGTCTAGCAGATTCCTTTAGAGTATCAATAGATTGGCAGTATTCGGACCATGCTTTTGTCTTAGCTGATCTAATAGATTTTTTGTAGAACTTTAGGCAGTCTTTATAAGGTTGCCAGAACTTATGCCTATAGCAGATATTGAAAATGTCCCTAGTCATCCTTCTAAGGATGGTTAGGTCCTCATTCCACCACGGCGGTAAGGTTTTTTTGCTGTATTTAACGGGACACGATGCCTTAAAGGCTGTATTCATCGCCCTTTCTAGTGCGAACGATATTGTGTCCAGTTCTGCACCTGAGTCAATTTCTAGGTGTGGGATATTGGGCAGTTTAGATTTTAAGATCTGACCGAATTTCTTCCAGTCAATTCTTTTTTGGGTTTCTATATGGGGCTGGAGTATCTACCTTGATACTAAGATTGAAGAGAATCCACTCGTGGTCTGAGAAGGACTTTAAGTTGGAGACTCTCCAATTCTCAACCCTCAAGATATCACTGTTTGTTTTGAGTGTAATGTCTAACACCTCTTCCCACCCATTATAATTTTCTGTGCTAGGAAATACAAAGGTTGGGGTGTTACCTACATTACATATGCATAGATCGGCAGTTAAAAGAAAATCAAATAAAGACTCACCACGTTCATTGATTTCCTTGCTGCCCCAGAGATGGTGTCTTGCATTAGCGTCACAGCCAATAAGGAGGTTGCCTTGCCTCGCCTGTATCGCTGCAGTAAGCTGCTCCACTTCTTCTGGCGGGGATGGTCTGTCGTGTGCCATATAGGCGGACGATATTAGTGAGGTAAGTCCTTGGGTGTGTTCTACCTCAACAACGGTTAAGTCACCCGAACTAAAATTGGGACAGAGGAAAGCGTTAATGTATTTTTTTGCTAAAATGCATGTTCTGGGCTTACCGACGTCTCTTTTGTAAAAAAGGTTGTAGTTGCTGTCTGAGAGGCCCATTATGGTCGTCTTCTTGACCCAGGGCTCCTGAATTATGCCGATGTCAATGTCTTCTTCTCTGAGGAAGACCAAAAGATTCTCCGATGCACATTTCGAGTGCTGGAGATTCGTTTGGATGACTTTCAGCATAATGGTTATTGGATCTTGCTGGCGATCGCCAGGTCCTCCAACAACTTGTTGGCAGCGACGACGTCGTCCGTGTCGTCTTCAGGTCCTGTCGAACGGAAAATTTTTAGTTTGGCTAGCCTTATGCCAAACCTGAGCTTGTAGTCAGCCGCTTCTAATGCCCCTAGGCACTCCTCGTTGATGAGCAGCAGGTAAGATAGGCTGTTTTTCTGGGGAGCTTCTGCCTTAATGACAGCCCAGTCGTCCATGGGTATTTGCGGGTTTTGCATCTTAAGGCACTTCAGAAGACTCTCAGAGTCTATCTTCATCACGGGTAACCAAATACGTGCCCTGGGTCTCGTGGGGATATCCCTGGCTGGGATGAGCTTAAGCTTTAAGCCATCCCAGGCTTCGCCAATCTTGGCTATGCAAGATCCAAGAAAATCCTTAGAGTATTGGTCCACGCATTTAATCACCCGGTACCCTCGAACAATTTCCGCGCAGTCAAAACCTGGTTGTCTACTATCAACACCAGAGAGAACATGTTCCACAACCATCTCTGATAGTTTGGCTTTAATTCGACTCCAGTGTGACAAGATGGAATTTCCACTTTTAGACAACTCGTCTATGATGGCAACTTGAAGGTGATCCCTCACCACCTCGGTGAAGGTCCTGTTTGCCTGAGAAGTGGATGGGCCTTGAAGGTTGGTGAGTCTCGGAGCAATCTTCGACTTTTTAGAGGCGTGAGAGGTCTCATCTTGTGACCTGTTTCTTTTCACGCTCTCTTTTTTCTGTTGTGATTGCTTCGGATTGTTGTGGTATTTAACGTACTCGTCGACCACCTTTTGGTATTTAATCTTGTCCTCCTTATCCCTCTCGTCAGTCACACCAGTCTCTTCGTTCTTCGCAATCTTTGCAAGAATAAAGACAGCCCTAGTATATCTTGACTTCAAGATGGAGCCGGAGGACTTTTTGGATTTGAGTGCACTATGGCTGGTGCTCCCAGTTGAGGCTGAATCATTTTTATTGGGTGGCTTTTGGATACTATGTCTGGTATCCTCGGCCCCTATTGTTGCCGAAGCTATGGATGAGGTACAAGGTTGACTGCCTGAAGGAGTACTATGGCTGGTGCTCCTTAGGCTTGAGGGTTCAACTACTGTCTCCTGGCTGGAGGCTAGTAGGTTCTCCTCGGAAGAGGTCCCTAAGAGGGATTCTTCCTTTTTTGTTTTTTTTGTTTCTGTTTCTTTTTTGTTTGAGTTTTTGTTCATTTTAAATTTTGGTCCCACGAGTAGGTACGGAAAGAAAGTCGATCCCGGCAGAGCCGACTTACCGAGATAGGGCACTTATTACAACCGACCTTGCCTGAGCGTCGGAGGGAGCTCGTACGCGACTGGTTTTACCCCCAGCCTTTCATCCTTGGGTACGGTTTGCTATCTGCTCACGCCACCACTGGAATTAGGTTGGATTTAAAGGTTTACTCCTACCTCAAACTAATGGATCACGTCAAACGATTGAGACGTTAGCGTAAATCCTTGGCTGACACTAACCATTTGACCGGTTAGCCATTTTCAGGCGGGCGCCCACGTGAAGGACTGATGAATGAGGATTTGTGCCCAGCCCATTAAATACCTACATGTTGCATAAATATTTCTAAAGCATTTATTAAGCCAAACAATTTTTATAACATGTTTATGAAATGTTTTGCTGGTTTGGATCTGGCCAGCAAAAAAATATTTATGAGATGTTTCACCCAATCGTGATGGGAAATAATTTTTGTTTTACATGGTTCCCAGCAGAAAGTGAGCGCTGTTTTACGACTATATTTTTTTTTTATAAAATAAAAATGTCCAGAAAAGCTTGGAATACCTAATGGGAAAGTGATTCATTTAATACGATTATTTGAATTAAATCGCGTCTCGCGTGATTACAAGAATAATCACGCGAGACCAAAATTACAAAAATAAAAACTTTACTCGCTGCGAATAATCCTACCACATTATTTTCTTCTAGTCCAAAAAAGGATAAAATTGAAACATTTCATAAGCATTTAATAAATAAATTTCACAAATCTATTATAGGTGTTTCTGAAATGTGTCCGATTTGCTTCAGAAAAATTTGATAACCATTTTTGAAATGTTTCGCTGTTCTGGACACACCAAGATAAGCTCAAGTGCAGCAGCAAAATATTGTTCATGTGTTGCATATTTGAACATAAAATACTGAATTTGTTTCACGAAAATATTTTTTAAAAGAAAAATTATGCAAATTTGATTCAAATATGGTAATACCCCTCGACATTGCAAGTGAAATGACATGTGGCTTGTGTGACGTCACGTTGAGAAGAATATTTGCGATATGGCTGGTGGCAATATGAAGTTTGAGATACCATGTATTATCTGGTTTGTTTTTGAAAGCAACCGCCACAATTCCAAAATTAAACTTTTCAATGATCCGTTTTGTTTTATTTTCGTGATCTGATTCGGATCAGATCACGCTGATAATAAAAAACAGCTATTGGTGCAATGCGAATTCAAAAAATTCAGTAGCCGCGGCTGCAACTCCTGTTTGTCGCCTGACGTAGACAACCCTACTGCCCTCAACCTCTCACGCAAATCATCCCTTAATACACCCTCCAATTCCTTCTCCATCTCCCCCTCACAATTCGAATAGTTCAACGTAAGATAATAAGGTGAATTGCAAAATTTAAATACTTTTAATTAAAATGATATCGACTATTGACGTACCCGACTCAAGAATCAAAACAAAAGAAAAAATGGAAAATAAAGAAAAACTACTTAATTTTTTTTTGCTGCTTCTGTTGCTCTTCCTGTCCTTCGTGGCCGTCTCAATTCACCGCTTCTTCGATGAATGCTGTTTTTTTTTGCTGCTGTTGTCGTCTTTCGTCTTTTTTTCCGTGTAGGCACCGCTATTTCGATGCGAACAGGCTTGCTGGCTGCTATTGTTTTTTTTTTAGGCACCGCTGCTTCGATGCAACTCACTGTGTGTGTACTGCTGCTCGTCTACTCGTCACGATGTATACAGCACCATATCCCGGTTGAACCCCCAAATGTGGGATTCCTTTTTAACGAAAACAAGATTTATTAACGTAACAAGATTTATTTCATTTGTTAATGCAAAAGAAAAAAGAGAAAAGAGCGATTGTACGGCACTGGTCGGTAGCTATACGTCTGCCTCTCTCGGTTGAATTCTTACACTAAACTAGTTCGGAGACGATGGAATGGGAAAAATGTTGTTCGTCGGTCCGCGTGCGAGTGAGAGTAAGAGTGGCAGTACATAGGCGTTATGTGCGACGCGATCGGGTGTTCGGACCTACATATCCCATATAAGGATCTCCAGATCCATTCGCGGTTGACTCGGTCAAAGGCCTTCTCAAAGTCTACGAACATAAGGTAGAGCGGGGACGTAAACTCGGTTGACTGTTCGAGTATTATACGCAGGGTGTTGATGTGATCGATACATGACCGACCGTCCACTACGAAAGCCCTTGAACGTATTTTCGATCCTGTCCTTTGTCCGTTCAAGAATGATAGCTACCATTATTTTTGGAACAACAGACGAAACGGTAATACCACGCCAGTTATTTCAGTTCTTAAGGTTTCCCTTTTGGGTATCTTAACAATAACTCCATCCTTCCAGTCCCTGGGGTATTTTTCATTTTCCCATATGGCCTGTATTAGCGGTAGCAGGATAAAAGTCGTTGTGTCGGGATCTGCTTTCAGGAACTCGGCTGGTATGCCATCAAGTCCAGCTGCTTTGTTGACTTTTAGGTGGTTGATTGTTGATTTGATATCTGCAGCTGTAGGGGGCCCGTTGTCTATACCCCTATAAGAACGCCGCATTTCTAGGTGTTGGGAGCTCATCGTTGCACTCAGTGCATCTGAGTCCTCATTTAGCTGGGCGCAAAATTGGTCCCTTCATCTTTTCAATTGTTTTTTTATTGTTACTAATAGTGTGCCGTCCACATCCAGGACAGGGTGGTTGTTGCTGCTTTTTCGACCAACAATATCCTTGGCGATTTTGTACAGCTCTCTCGTATCTCCTCTTCTTGGAGCGCTCTCCGCATTTTCCGCAAGTTCGTCCATTCTTTTTCTCCTGTCGCGCCTTACACAGCGTTGCACTGTATTGTGAGCTACTTGGTACTCGATACGTAGAGATACTTTAGGTTGAGCGTCTGTTTCGGCGTTTGCCTTAATTTTCAACGATCTACGATATTCGATTTTGTCCCAGGTGTCTTGGGTCAAGGGTCTCTAGGTTAGGTTAGGTTAGGTTGAAGTGGCTAGCCGACACACTTAGACCATTATAAGGTCCCTTGTGATGCCACATGAATGTATGTACTTAATTCTTCCTACTCGTTGAACCGGTTGGAGCTGCTAATGAAGCGTAAGAGATTAGGAATTCCCGTGTTTTTTTTAGATTGTTTAGACTTCAGTTCATTATAGTAGAATCCAGATCTGTTTTGTGGCTAGACATGTCGAGCCGGTTGTCCATCTAATATTTTCTCTTTCGATAGCATCCAGCTTTATTGTGAGTTTAGAAGTAGCGATTGGGATACCTAAGGAATCCTTATCTGGAAGCATGTAGGTAGAGTTGTTCCGTGTTTGGCGAGTTCATCAGCCTTACAGTTACCTGTGATGTCCCTATGCCCCGGCACCCAACAAAGGTGAATATTGAATTGCTCCGCCATCTCTCTGAGAGACGAACGACAGTCTTGGGCTGTTATTGAATTTGTAGAGACTGATTCCAGGCACTTTATAGCCGCTTGACTACCCGAGAAGATACGGATATCTTTAGCAGATATCACGTTTTCTTTCAGCCAAGATAAGACTTCTTTTATCGCCATTATTTCCGCCTTAAAAACGCTACAATGATCAGGAAGACGGAAGGAGAGACTAAGATTTAGTCTGTCGGAGAAGACACCGCCACCAACACCGTCAACAGTTTTCGAACCATCTGTGAAGAAATGGATCGATTCATCATCCAGGAAAGCTTTCTCCTCACAGAATGATCTAGTGAGAATGGAGACCTGGAAGTTTCTATCAAATTGTAGTACAATACATCGGTGTAATCGATGTTTCCTGGAATGTTTTTAATGGTGTTCAAAATAGCGGCATGGCCAGTTGTTTTCCTGGTCCATTGAGAGGTAGCTTTGAGGCGCACGGCTGCAGAAGCTGCCATTTGCCTGCTGAAGATGTCAATGGGTGTCAGATGAAACAAGATGTCAAGGGCAGCGGAGGGGGGTAGTACGAAGAGCCCCGCCGATGCACAAGCAAGCTGTTCTTTGGACTTTATCACCGTAAGTAAGTAACGGTCTTATGACAGAGATGTATAGCCAGTAAGTGATAGAGAAAAGTGCCACAGTGGCCTTTTTAATTCTTTCTTGGATGTTAGGTTTCCATGTTAACTTCCTATCGAAAATGAGACCCAAGTATTAAGCTTCATTTGAGAATTTCAAACTAGTGCCATTTATAGATGGAGGGTCAATGTGTGGGATCTTGTATTTCCTATATATATATATATATATATATTTCGAGAGATAATCGAATCAGACCACCATTGTCTGGTCTCCTTTCGTCTCTCTCTCACTGTAAATCTTACTCAGAGAGACTCTCTGGATTTCTCCACAGTTTTTCTCTGGGCTCAATTCCTAGTGTTAACGCTAGCATCTGTTTATGGGAGATCCGTTTCATCGACTGGGTCTCGACCCATTGATGTCCCAAGATCCTCATTCTTCTGCCAGCCAATGCCGGGCATTGACACAGTATATGTGCCGCTGTCTCAGATTCCTCCAGGCATTGTCTACAAGTATCATCCTCTATAAGTCCCATTTTCCTTAAGTGATACCTGAAATTACCATGTCCTGTAGACAAAGCCACCACCCACTTCAATGTTCCTCGACTCATGCTTAGAACCCTTCTTTGAGTGGAACAGGTCGGCCACTTTATTGCCATTTTAGCTTGTCTACATTGTTCCACGGTTGACCACCTTCTCAGGTGTTCTGCCGTGATCCATTTGTGTATAAGCTGTTCAACCATTCCTCTGCCAATTGAAGAGAATGGTTCTGGTCCCAGCAACTTTTCAGTTGACCCCTGTTTTGCAACGCCTTCGCGCCTTCCCGCCTTTTCATTCCCTTCGATCCCTATGTGTCCTCGTACCCAAGTCAGTGTTACTTCATTTTTAGATGAACACTTATTGAGTTTAAGTACGCATTCCAGTGCCAGTGATATTGTGATGTTTGTTTGTTCCATGCATCTGATCACCGCCTGATTGTCCAGTGCTATAAGGATATTTCTTCCTTCCACCTGACACTCAAGCAAGTAGTCCAACGCATAAAGCAAAGCAATCATCTCAGCCTGGTATACTGAAGTGTATTTCTCGAGGCTAATATGACGGGCAAGTTCCAGCTCTTCTGAATAGATACCGGCCCCCGCTCCGCCATCCATCATGGATCCATCCCATCCGTGAAAATCACTATTTCACCATTTCTTTTTTCTGGAAGTAATCCGTTCTCAATACGAGTTTTGTGATTTCTTTCCATAATACGCACCCTTGTTATTCGATCCATAGGCATGTTTAGCTCCCTAATCTCGTCTTTGACAAGTTCCAGGATCTTCCTATGTCCATAGATCGTACCACGATTGTGCCATTTCGCATCTCGATGCAAGCGAAGTTCCGTTTGGGCCGCTGTTTTCTTAATAAATAAGTCTAGCGGTAATATCCCCATGATGACTTCCAATGCGCATGTTGGGGTTGTACGTATTGCACCTGCAATTCCCATACATGCTAAACGTTGAACCCTATCCAGGTGCTTCCTCACAGTTTTCTGAGAGGCTTTCGCCCACTATACAACCTTCTTAGTCATTGTTAGTTCCGATCCGAAAAGTGTTAAGGGCCGAAATTCCAGATTTTTCCTCTTCCTAGTGAAGACTATTAGATCTGTTTTCGCCGCATTAATGGAGAGCCCTTGTTCCAGACACCACCGCTCAACCACTCTGAGTGCGTTCCTCATGATATCTGCGGTGACGTCCGTGAATTTGCCTCTGGCCATTATTGCTATGTCGTCGGCATATCCCACTGTGTGAATGCCCGTCGCCTCGAGTCTGTCGAGAAGAGAGTCCACAGTGATATTCAACAGTGTAGGTGAGAGAACACCTCCTTGTGGGCAACCTCTGCTAACCCTTCCTCTGAGTTTTGAGGTTCCCGTCTGAATATTAATCGCCCTTGTATTCAACATATTGTCCACCCATCTGACCACCAGTGGGTTAACCCTACGTTTTTCCAAGGCTTGTTTCAGACTTTCAAAGCATTTCTTATCGAAGGCACCTTCAATGTCCATTATAGTGGCCATCGCAATGCCCCCGGTATTTAGCCCTTCCTCCGCAACGCGTACTACTTGATGTAGCGCTGTTTCTGTAGGCATACCTACCCTGTATGCATGCTGTCTACTATTTAAAGGATACATCTTAAGCGCAGTACTCTCCATATAGTATTTCCTAGAGAAGAGGACAAGTTCCGTTTTGTGAGGGTTTACTCCCAGCCCACATTTGTTTGCCCATTTTATTAGCTTAGCTTAGCGTGTTGTAGGAGTTCTTTTAAAGTGTTTAGGTACTTTCCTGACACAGCAATGGCAACGTCGTCCGCATAGGCAATCACATTGTAACCTCCCGCTTCCAGGCATGTCAGCAGTTCATTCACCACCAAGTTCCAGAGAAGGGGAGATAGGACGCCAACTTGTGGGGTTTCTCTACTGACAGATCTTCTGGTAGATTTCTCACCCAGACTTGAGTTGATAATTCGGCTATTGAGCATCAAATTGATCAGCTCGCCAAGTGAGGCATCCACGTTCAGAGCTGCCAGAGCACCAGCGATCGCAGATGAGTCGACGTTGTTGAAAGCGCCTTCTATGTCTAAGAATGCAACCATTGTATACTCCTTATGTTTCTACTGATTTACCCTTAGAGTAAGCATGACGTCTTTTGTCAATGCTTTTGCGTAAATGGTTTGCAATCAGTCGTTCTAAAGTTTTTAGGAGGAATGATAAAAGACTAATAGGTCTGAGATCTTTCGGACTCACGTGAGAGCATTTGCCTGCTTTGGGTATGAAAACCACTTTGACTTCTCTCCATAACAATGGGATGTATACCAGATCTAAACAGCTTCTTAGGATTATCATCAGCACTGGCAGGATGATATCCGAGGTGTTTTGTAGCTCGGCTGGTATTATGCCGTCTGGTCCCGGGGATTTGTAAGGTTTGAAGCTATGTAGCGCCCAAAGCACTTTGTCTCTAGTGATCAGACCTTGTAAGTTAGTAGATTGCAAATTTGATATGTTTCGATCTGTATGGGCAATACCCTTTGAGCTGCTTGGGAAGTGGGTGTCGAGCAGCAGAATAAGCGATTCTTCGCTAGAAGTCGTCTAAGAGCCATCTGCCTGTTTCAGACAACTTGGCATCGTTGGGTTGGTCGAGAGTATCTTTTTTAGCCTTGATGCCTCGAAGGTTTCTTCTATCTTACCACAGAAGAGTCTCCAAGATACTCGCTTGGCTTTGCTTAGTTCTTTCTTACAAATCTTTCCTTTTAGGAGTCCCAGTCAGTCGCTTTTCTTGTGTCTTTAGCACGATTGAAAAGTTTTCTGCAATTTGACTTTCTCAGTCCCAAATCTGAAGTCCACCAATGTGGCTTCTTCTTTCCCCTTGGTATAATAAGAGGACAAGATTAGCACATCGCATTGTTAAAAGCCGACGTGAGATTCTTGACTTTCAGATCAAGCTCGTTGGCGTTACAGGGGGGACTTAAAAACTCTGAGTTAACTGATTGTTTCAGAATATCCCTATATTTGAGCCAATTTGTCTTCCTAGGTTTTCTGAACGGAAGTTGGCAAGAAGGGTCATCGGCTACGTTGAATTGAATATACCGATGATCTGAAAAGGAATGTTCAGCTGATACTTTCCAATTGGTAATCACCTGACAAGAGTAATATCTAAAACTTCCTGTCGGTTTTTTGCTATGAAAGTAGGTTCGTTTCCTACATTAGGTTAGGTTAGGTTAGGTTAGGTTAGGTTGAGTGGGGTTGTGAGATCGTCACAAAAGACCAGGCATCAAGACGGGCCCATCGCCATCCCCAGGGAACCAATTACGGTCAAAAACCTAAACCAAATTGCCCAAGCAGTCAATTTCCCTACAGAATTTAATTATTGTCCCGATATTGTTGGACGAACCAACCTCCTCTAAGCTGTCAAAGAAGTACCTGCGTAGGTGCTTCCGGCCTAGGTGGTATGATACCCTTTATCATTGTGTTTAGTAGGAGCTCCTTCCTTAGCCAGAACGTCGGCTTTCTTGTTACCCTGAATATCGCAATGCCCAGGTACCCAACACAATCTGACACGGTTCTACAAATATAATGCCTTAAGCATTGTTTGGCAATTCCTGACTAGTTCAGATTTGGTGGTATGTGATTCTACCGCTTTGAGCGCAGCCTGGCTATCAATGTAGATGGCGATATTCTTATTGGATATCGATCTCATCTCAAGTTCCTCCGCAGCGAAATCAAGTGCACCAAGACTTTCATCCGCTTTTTCCGGGATTTCGGAGAAAGATTCCTTTAAGATAGTGCTGTGTCATATCCTATTGTTTTTAAAGAGCCCTGCGTTAGTGAGCCGTAGCGCACTATTACCTGCATTTAATTGTATTTGTAGGTCCAGTGGTAAAAGATGCAAGAATACTTCCAGTGCAGCCGTTGCACAGTGTGACAATTTGCCTATTTAGCGGGATTAAATTAATAACGCTTAGAAACAAATGTTTTTGTTAAATTTGTTTTACTTCTTTTTATGAAAATTGTTCACAGAAAGGATTTTAATAAATAATATTAACATACATACACAGGTTTTGACAAAAAATAACTTAAAAGAGCCGATAATCTGCACTTTTTTTATTCGTTTGGTATGTCCAACAGTTGCAGGACTTCATGCATCTTATGCTTGCCAAAAATGGGTCTGAGGATATTAGCAATCTATTGAGAAGGTGTTTGTTTGTCTCGCCTATCGAAGTTTTGTCTGGAAAAGAGTTCCTTAGATTTTCTATTTTCCTTATTCCTGGCTTCTTGAGCTTTCTCTGCAATTATTTGCCTTACATAAAATAACAATTTGTTTAAAAATTTAAAATCATCAACAAAACTTTACACATCTTTTTGAGCTAAAAATATACGATTTAAGCTGTGATTTACTAAGCTCTGTAAGCTTTGCTATCTGGATAGCACTTTGTTTTAGCCTCTTTAATTTTTTGATAAGAGGGCAGTAAATTGGGAACAGTTTTATTTATTTTCTGGTATATTTTTCCATACTGATGATAGCTGTGAGTCTGTTATCAATTAACGCTTCATCTGCAGATAATGACAAACAGCCAAAAGCAGTAGTTTACAGTGTTTTCCTTCCAACTGAACCTTTAACGATCAAAAAATTACAAAAATTACATATTGCCACTGCTTAATTGCGATAGCAGTATTTATTTTTTCTGCTTTTCTAAGGCTTAGTTCATTCGCAATTGCAATATCTTTAGCGCTACACGAATCTAAAAAGTTTTGTCAAGCTTCTCTCTTTTTGCTTTTTTTCACAGCATTTATCAAAGCATTTTCTTGGTCCTCCTACCTTGTTTACACGAGATGAAGAAGGAATTTCATCTAAAACTGTTTGTGGTAGTGTTAGAGTTTCATTGAACCACGAACAATTAATGCTTTCGAAGCGATTTCGAAGCGATCTAGATGGCGACCACTTTTGGTAAACTTTTCGTCAAACCTCAAGCATAAATTTCTTAAAGTTGTCTTTATTGACTTAATTGAGTCCTCAGAAAACGTAATATTATTGAAGCAGCTCATAACAAAAGAAAAAACAGCATTAAAGCGCTTAATTTTGATCTTAGCAATCCAAACATCATAAATTTGCTTTTTCGTAATTTCGGTAGCCATCGGTAGCGCACCTGTGCGCAAAAAGACAAAACACTTTTTTGTTACGTACATACATGGCTCTACAACAAATACGGTCTTCAACTTGAACAACACTGAATAACTATACTTTTGCTCTATTGAATGCATACAACGCATAAATTTATCTTTAATTTTTGTTTCCTCTCCTCTTTAATTAAACTAAAAGCACCCAATATCCCAAATCAACTTACCTTACTATTCAATAAGAATATATTTATTAAAATAAAACAAAACTTTCAATTAAAATCACGCGAACTGCTTGAAAAGAAAATAACAAATCTTGCTCTATAACCGACCTTCTTATGAATAATTGTACCCAACTTGAACTTTGAGATAATTTTTTTCTGTTGCACATGCTTCTAACATAAAAATTTGTTCACAGTTATTTAGTCGGAGGTGTAGGCTGCAAGAAAAGACTGTTTTTGTTTACATTTGTGACAGTAAATTTTTTAATTAAATCCCGCTAAATAGGCAAATTGTCACACTGTGCGTTGGTTTGGTACGTAAAGCACCCGTAACGGCATTGCAGGCTGTTCTTTGTACCCTGGTCAACATATCCCGTACATACTTCTTGTTCGCGGCTTTCCACCAGAAAAGAGCCCCATATGTAACTATGGGCCTTACTACCATTATGTATAGCCAATACAACATTGATGGCCTAATGCCCCATTTCTTTCCTGCTGTCCTCTTACAGATGAAGAGAGCGTTTTGAGCCTTTTGGACTCTTTCCTGAACGTTAAGTTTCCAGTTTAGTTTCCTGAAGACTTTAGGAACGAAATTGAAGAGAATGTTGAACTGAGCGTTCCACTTACGACACCGTATGAACTTGAGGTTGAAGTTGATCGCTTTGTTGAGGTCGTTCAGCTCGCCTCCTGAATTAATACGCCTAACCCAAGGAAAATACCGGCCAAATACGGTCTACGATATCCTACCGAAATAAAAGAATTGGTCAACGAAAAAAGGAAGGCGCGTAAAAAATGGCAACAGAGTCGCGCTCCGCAACATAAATCACATTTGAATTATTTGTGCAATTTGTTGAAGACAGCTATTAAGGATTTTAAAAATCGTGCGATAGGTTCTTTCCTTGAAAGTTTAACAGCGAAAAAAGATTCCAATTATTCACTTTGGAAAGCTGTAAAAGGCATCAAAAGGCCCAAAATCCCCGCGTCGCCAATAAAAATAAATCAAAATGAATGGGCAAGGGAAGATAAAGAAAAAGTGGACGTTTTTGCCGCCCATATAGAAGAAACCTTTAAACCGTACGATGGTCAAGCGGCTCACGACAGTACCAATAGTGGGACGGAATTACTATCTGACAATTTTACACTCACAAATGCAACGCTAAGGGAATTAAAATGTGAAATCGAGTCTCTTAAACCTAAGAAAGCTCCTGGTTATGATTTGATCACCGGAGAAGTTCTCAAAGTTCTACCTAGAAAAGCATTAATTAAGCTTCTATATATCGTAAATGCTGCGCTCAGATTAAAACACGTGCCGAGCCAATGGAAAGTTGCGGAAGTCATTATGGTTTTAAAACCAGGAAAAACGCCAAATGAAGTAAAATCTTACAGACCAATTTCGCTTCTTCCAGTCATATCCAAAGTGTTCGAGAGTATATTACTAAGGCGTCTACAACCGGTTATAGAAGATAATAATCTTATCCCTGACCACCAGTTTGGGTTCAGAACCGAGCATTCGACGATTGACCAAGTGCATAGAATTACTGACGTAATCGAGAAAGCATTTGAAGAAAAAAAGATATGTTTAAGCGTATTCCTTGACGTCTCACAAGCCTTTGATAAGGTGTGGCACGACGGCTTAAAACTTAAATTACGACAAGTTCTCCCCGTAAGCCTATGTGATATCCTAGAATCATATCTCGGGAATAGACTCTTCCGTGTTAGACATGGAAACGAATACTCGGAGCTTAAAGAGATTTCGGCCGGTGTACCGCAAGGAAGCGTCCTTGGGCCACTTCTCTATCTGTTATATACTCGTGATATACCAATAGAAGGTGGCACTACCCTTGCTACGCTCGCCGAGGACACCGCTATCCTTGCAGTAGGTAATACAATCGAAGAAACGACTGCAAAACTGCAAACCGCACTGAATAAAGTAAATGAATGGACGAGGGACTGGCGGATCGCCCTCAACGAAACTAAATCTGTTCACGTGAATTTCACATATAAGAAAACTAATGACTTGCCAATTTTTCTAAACTTGGCTCCAATACCCTTTGCAAACGAGGCCAAATACCTGGGAATGACACTCGACGCAAAGCTGAAATGGAATTCGCACGTGAAAATGAAACGTAAAGAACTCGATATCAAATATAGAGAAATGTACTGGTTACTCGGAAAACATTCCCAGCTCAGTACAGAGAACAAACTGCTTTTATACAAGCAAGTTCTAAAGCCGGTGTGGACCTACGATATACAACTTTGGGGTTGTATCAAGAAAACAAATGCGAATATTTTACAAACAATAAAGTGCTCAGAGAAATTATCCAAGCACCGTGGTATACTAGAAACGACGATATCCACAGTGATCTCGGAATTCCTACAATCGCAGCTGAAACTAGAAGCTTCGCGGAAAAGCATAGAAACCGACTTATCGGTCATATCAACAATACAGTCCGACAAATTTTGGATGAGAGTAATTTATTGCGCCGACTACAAAGAACGAAACCTTTCGACTTGGCAAAATAAGGATTAACCGCGTCTTAATTGCGGAACATGCAGGATCTTTCAGTGGAAAGTAACCTGTCAAAAGTTATTTTTATTTCGTGATAGAAAAATTGCTTGATAAGTTTTATCTTAGTTGCAGTATCTAACAATCTATCGAAGGGTGGTGTTTTTAGTCAGTAAAAATCTGATACTACTATGAGCACGCGCTTGCTATTCTCATAGTGTTTTTGGAAGATTTTCACCTACCTTCGGGAAAAAAAAAAAAAGTTTCCTGTCTAATACCGTACCAAGATATTTTGGAAAGCTCCACACAAGCAAGTTTGGACAGCTTGAATGGCGCTATCTTGTATTTTGTACTAAATAGTACGAGTTCGGTTTTCTCCGGGTTAACTCGTAGTCCACACCCTTCGGCCCATATTCTGAGCCTGTTGAGGGCTGCTTCCATAACTTCACTTAACGTATTAAGGAATTTTCCTTGAACAATGATGACTACGTCATCCGCGTAAGCAGTGACGCTGAATCCTGCATTATTTATTTCTTTGAGTATATCATCTATGACCAGCACCCAGAGAAGGAGGGAGATAACTCCTCCTTGGGGAGTGCCTCTAATAACAGATTTTCTTATTGAACTATTTCCGAGTGTGGAATTGATATTTCTCGTCGAGATCATTTCGCATAGCCAATTGGTAATGCGCTGTTCGACATTGAGCATTTTTGATTGCATCTCTCCTGACATTATTAAAGGCTCCCTCAATGTCCAAAAAGGCAGCTACTGCAAATTCTTTCTGGTAAAGGCTGCTCTCTATTTTACCTACTACTTCGTGTAGAGTCGTCTCTACTGATTTACCTTTTAAATATGCATGCTGAGCATTACATAAAGCTCCGCTGCAACACTTGCTTCTTATATGAATGTCAATAAGCCTTTCAAGTGTCTTGAGGAGAAATGACGATAGACTAATAGGTCTGAAGTCTTTCGCTGACATATGACTTGGTTTACCCGCTTTAGGTATAAAAACCACTCGTACTTCTCTCCACGCCCTAGGTACATAGCCTAATCGCAGGCAGTGTATAAAAATATTTCCGATCATATTTGTGACTGTACCTGGCGCCCTTTGAAGCATAACCGGCAGAATGCCATCACTGCCAGGTGCTTTGAACGGAGCGAAGGACATAATGGCCCAACGCAGTTTCTTTCCAGTGATGAGGTTGTTATCAACCCTTACGTCTATCCCTGCGCTAATGCTATGTTCGTTAGGTAACAGAGACATTGGCGCGCTATTTCCTGGAAAATGGGCTTCCACTAGTGATTCCAGAACCTCCTCGCTGCTCTCGGCCCACGAACCGTCCGATTTCTTGATAAAGCTAGGGACAACCGCGGAGTCTGGAAATCTCGCTGGTATCTGCTATCGCCTCGCAGAAAAGCTTCCAAGATTTTCACTTAGATTGCCTGATCAAGTATTTAAACTGTTTCTTGTTTTCTATGTACAGGTCCCATGTAATGTCGTCCCCTACAACTTTGGCCCTATTGTAGAAATGTCTTACCTGCCTTCTTTTGGAGTTTAACTCCTTGTTCCACCACTGAGGCTGGGACCTCTTGGTTGGTTTCTTGAGCGGGCAAACTTGTTCGTAAGCCACCCTCATAATCTTGCCTAAGTTATTGACTGTCTTGTCTAAGTCTAATGAAGTGTCAAGACATGGTACTTCATTTCCTAGCTGATGCCTAATTATGGATTCGTACCTATTCCAGTCGGCATTCCTGGGGTTCCGATAAGTATTCGTGGTCGACCCGCGGAAGCCTATCTGAAAGCGAATCCACTTATGATCCGATAGGGATGCCTCTTCTAGTACCCTCCATTTCTCGATTGGGCGGGAATCAGTACAGGATGCGAGAGTGATATCTAACACCTCCTGTGTGTTCCGTACCACAAAAGTTGGGGTGTTGCCCTTGTTGCATATAGTGAGTTTGGTCGATAAGATAAAATCAAAAAGGCACTCACCCCTTGCGTTAGTATCGCTGCTACCCCACTGCGTGTGATGCGCATTAGCATCGCATCCTAGGACGAAGAGCCATTAGTCCCTTGCCATCAGCTGCCTTAAGTTGTCGGAAGGCACCGTCATCGACTCGTACGGATAGACCGATATCAGGCACACCGGTTTGCTTCCCTGTTTTTCGCAAGAAATTTCGGTTAGATCTCCGTCACTGAAATTAATCAAAAGAAATGCCCTTATATTGTTTTTTTTAGTAGGATGCAAGTCCTAAGTTTACCTTCGTTAGCTTTGAAGTAAAGCGTGTAATCCCTTATGGAGAGCCCCTGGATGCGATTATTTTTGTTGATCCAGGGCTCTTGTATCAGTACGGCTGAAACGTCATGCTTGATTATATAGTTGATCAAGCACGCCGTCGCAGCCTTACTGTGATGCAGGTTTATTTGCGATCACTCTCTCTAGTTTGTCTCCAGGGAGTAGTCATGGGCCAGATATGCCGATCCTATCCAGTACGTGCCTTTCGCAGTCACTAGTCTAGCTACAGTTACATCTGAATCGCTGAAAATAGGGAGTAAAAGTAATTTAAGGCTACGTTTATACCCTAGTATACACGATCTGGGTCTACCTTTATCAGTAACATACAGCTTTTCGTATCCAGGAGTCTCGAGTCCACGAACCACACTGTTGTCAAACCATGTTTTCTCTATCCTTTGAGAGGTGGAGAATGAGGGCGGCCGAAGCCTCTATCGAGTGATGAAGATTAATCTGCACTAATTGCAGCATTCTTGCTACAATCAGGCGGATGAACCTCCACCACGGTGTTGTTTAGTTCTTCCGCTTCCGAAGATGAACCAAGAAGTTCATCCTCGCTGAGAAGAATCTTGTTCAATTCATACATATCCATGTCCGACAAAGTGTGATCCATGGTGGGAGTAATTGTGGTGGAGGCATCGTCATCTAGCGATGGGAAAGAAACCAATGCTATAGGGTCTAAGGTCTCAGGTTCTGAACCTGTGGGATAAGGAGGCATTTGGCCTGAATCTAGCTCGTCTTTTTTGTAGACTTTTAGGGTGATCGATTCGAAACCAAATCTGACCACACCTTTGGTCATCGACAAGGGAGCAAGCGACTCTTTGTTTATGACTATAAGAGCGCGCCTATAGAACCCTCTTTTCTCTTCCAGCTTTACAACCTTCCAGTTGTGAGTCGGGAGTGACGGATTGCTCAGTCGAATTATTTCGAGAATCTCGAGAATCTCTTCGGGGAGGGTTTGGCTGGGATCCAGGTACGAGTTCTAGGTCTGCTTGGGATATCTTCTCTTGCAACGACGTCAAGTTTCGCACCCGGTCAAACTTCTACCAGTTTGTTTATAGCAAACTTGTAGAGATCACTAGATCTCTGATCGTCGCAGGCGATAAGTTTCACATGGCCCTGATGCCATCCACCATCGCATCGGTGGTCCCGGGTTGTCCCTCATGACGCTCAAGAAGCTGGCTGAAAGCTTCGTCTTGACCACCTGCCACCGTTCAGGGGAGATCGTGCCATCATCGTCGCTACGATCGATCACAGCGAGCACAATTTTGTTTTTAAGGACGTCACTAAACGACGGTGCTATGCACCTTCCTTAGGTCTTTTGGGAGCCGGCTGTCCGTCTGTGCAGAGATCCGCATTACACAGATAGGGCTAGCTAATCCAGAGGTCGCCAGGTATCCGGATGCTCCGTATTCGACTCGAGCTATTTTTGAAACTGGGCCCCCAGCCAGGTTGATAATCGGCACGGCTCGTATGGATGGGAAAAGAGATAGAAATTAGGAGGAAATATTGAAAAAAGTATTGAAAAAGCTCGTCAAGTTCGGCGCTCGGTGGTGGGAGTCAGGGTCTCTAGCTCTCGACATTTTGAGCACAGTTTCGGAGCCAACCTCAAACGCGCTTTTTACTTTGCCCAACACCTCGTCTATGCATTGCTCGCCTAATCCAACTTCCGACATGTGTTGGGGTCCTTGAGAGCATTAGTATTGAATTCGGCTCACCTCGCTGCATTTTCATTTCGCCGCTTGAAAGCTGCTGTATACTTGCTAGTACCAGGTGGTGGTCACTCCCTGCGTCCGCACTCCTCTCGTTTCTGACATCACAGAGTAATTTCCTCCATCTTTGTTGCACAATGACGTGATCGATTTGGCTTTCAAACCCGTTAGGGGAGACCCAGGTGATTTCATGACACGTCTTATGAGCAAATAGAGTGCCTCAAAGCAAATCACCATTGTTGTTACATGATCCTAAGCCATGCTTCCCCATTACTCGCTCAAGACCTGTGTTGTCCGGTCCAATTTTGGCATTAAAGTCACCCATGATGATTATTATATCGCCTTTTGGATCACTGTTGTATACCGAGCTTAGTTGAAGACAAAGGCAGTTTTTACTTCTCAAGCGGCCTCATTTGTAGGTGCGTAGCATTGAATAATGGTGATGTTTCGGACCTTGCAGTGAAATCTCGCTGTACTGTAATTAATCTTTCAGAAAACGGATTCCAAGAAATTAGACTGCGTCTTGCTTATCTAGCTAGCATAATCCCAACACCATTCAATCGTTGACCTCCTTCTCTCTCTTCCTCGCCGGAATACACCATTGTTGTCAGCCCCGAGTGTGAACTGTATTCATTTCTTCCTCTCCACTTGGTTTCGCCTATACCCATAATATTGATCTTGAGGCGGACCATTTCACGTTCGACCTTCGATCATACCTTCCTGCGCTAGACAGGGATCGGACATCCCAAGCTCCTTTTAGCGAACGTTTTCGGTAGCCAACAAATTCTTAAATTTGTATCGATTCATTTATTGTAGCTTCACGGTTGTCGCTAGTACATGAAAGATGCCGTACCCCCAAATTCGATGTGCGGGAATCTATTCCATTCGTTGTCATATTTCATGTAGTTAACGTTTTTGTTTCGCTAGGTTAGTGTTTTCCGAGATATTGGTAATAACCCCATAAGCTCGGGTCGAGATATGTGATTCCCAATAACCACGAGTGATATATTGCAGTTTTTGATAAGTGTAGAAAATGAAAACATATTCCCAGGATTCCACAGGCACCCCAAGATTTTTGAGAGCCATCTGTGCTTCGTTTGTTCTGTCTAATAGGAACTTAATGTAATCTGCCGACTTTTTAGTCAGCTTTGGTTAGGTTAGGTTAGGTTTGTGGGCTGGCGTGGAGTAATTCAGTGCCACACGCTTGATTTTGGAAAAGTTTTGCAGAGATGCAAGTCTGTATGTAATTTGTTTTCCAATATATTGTATTCTAGCAGGTACCCGCGACTTCGTCTGCGTAGAGTTAGTACTTAGAGTAACTCAATTAAAATATTTATATCAACAACATCGGGTCCAAAACTGTCTTATATTTCAAGCCAACCAATCAGACCCACACATTTAAGTTCAGTGGTAAAATACGCGGCTAATGTATTTATTTCTTACCAAAAGTATAGACCTATGATGAATTTTATTATCCCTAACTTGAGAAATAATTTAAACTTGCATCCCCAACTTCATCACCTTCACGTGCTGTTTTCGCAAAAAAAAAGTAGCCAATGTCATTCTCAGAGTTCCCAACTACTCCTATACCAAAATTCATAAATATTGATTTTGTGGTCGTTAAAAGGCTACCTAAATTTTTCTGTACAAAAAATTACAACTGACAACAAAACTATGTTTTAAAATAACAAAGTGATGTCAAATTTGTATTGTTATTTTGGATCACCTTACATAGAAGGAGAATGATGTGACTATCGCATTTGACTATCACCTATCACCTTACGGGATTCCACCCCTGTTCTCATAGGTAATACGCACACACAAAATTAAGTTAAGTGGATCCCAAATGTTTTGTTCGTAAACAAAGAAACTAAGTATTAATAGAAACTAAGTATTAATAGTCAGCTACAGCGCTCCTACCCAATTATCCCGAAAATTTTGAAAATAAAATTATCTCTTAGTTTTCCTATCTGTGCTGTGAAGTCCGGTGAACGGTTCCGCACAGCAAAACCACACGACTACCGAAACAAACAGCTTAGAGTTGTGGCGTGATGTTGTGTGTAGGTACCTAAAATGCTTTCAATGGATGGAGCAGAAAGTTAACAGCTCAATATTCGGAGAAGTATTGCCAAAATACATTTTTAAGCTTTTTTTTTATGAATATAATGGCAAGTTGAATGAAGCGAAGTAAAATTTTAAAATGATTTTATTAGAATAGGTATACAGCTTTTATCACGTAAGCTGCTTCGCAGTGTTTCATTCACATAGTGCAAAAAATCAAAAAAATTAAAATGGAAAATCAAAAAAATAAAGTAGCCTATCGCAATACTCTATCCCGTAGCTTTCTATTAGTGAAATCTGAATTTTTGAAATCGGTTCAGTAGATCCGGAAATTACCTCTTACAAATAAAAATTACCTTTTTATATAATAGTGTGATAAGCCAAATCGCTGAATTGGTAGAGCTTCTACCACCGGGACTGTTTTTAAAAAAAAACTAGTTTTAACTTATTAATTAAACTAAACTAACTAATATAATTATGTCGTTGTGTTCTAATGTCGAAAGTCTTGAAATAAATTGAATTCTTGCTTCTATTATATATATAAATACTAAGTAAATTTTTACTTTCAGCTGGTAGTGAGGAGGTTTCACGCTGTAGTGCAGATGAAGTTTCGGGAAATGAATCGAATGAAATATTTAAGACGGAAAGCCAGCGGCAAGCTGAATTTCTGAAGCTCAAGGAAGAAATGAAAAATAAGCGCAAAAAAAAAAAACGAACTAGCTCATCATTACATTCTTCTACATTTCAAGGTACTTATCTTTACTGGTTTATAAAGGGCGAATTAAATTACACTTGCAAAAGACAAGATATACAAAAAAGCGGTATTTAATGCAGCCGAAAAACAAAGCATCAAGTGTGTCGCAGCCTATTTAAAGTTTGAGCAAAGCAAACATTTTTTTTTTGTTTTAATTTTATGTATCTATGACTGTAAGTGCGGGTATTGGATGAGAATGCGATCTTGCTTTACTTTATACTATACTTTATATCGATATAGGCTTGTATGATAATTTCAGCTTTTTCCGAATGACCTATTTTTGTGTTTTAACTTTCTCCATTACGTAGTAAGAGAAATTTATTGTTATCGTATAAAATTTCGGACTCGAGATGTTTATCAATTCTGACATTACAATGATAGAGGAACTCAAAAATGTGGGTCGTCCGTCAGTCTGTTTGTCTGTATGTCCCAGGGCCTACAGCCTAAACGGCTACCCGGATTTCGTTCAGACTCCGGACTTGGAGTTTGGGGGCTTAATATTAATGGTAGTTCCCATATAAAATGTTCGTACCAGTTTGATTTGTTCGGAAACGACTCAAACGATTTCAACCAAAATTGATATTTAAGTTTAAGTAAATTAATAAAATTAATTTCTAAGGTAATATGGTCATTTCTAACTTCATGACAAACTCAGTTTTTCTCTGTATTATCGTAAAATGGATTTTTAAAAAAAGTATTTTTTTTTTAAATTTAGTTTTCTTTAGTTTACATGAAAACAGCAATAACAATTTTGACCAAAATGCAAAATTTTATTCGAATCGCCGAAAACGCTAATTTTAAAAACTGCTCATATCTCGAAAACCCCATTTTCGATTTCGATAAAACTTTAAAAAACCGAGTAATGCTTACATCCCGAACAACTTGTATTCGGTTTTCAGCTAAATAGTTAAGCAACAGTAAGATCCCGTACTTAGTTTTTCTCAAAAAACTCGTTTTTTTAATAATTTATATTTCCCTATCTATTTTCACATATCTATATGCTATAATTTCTAATAAAAATGCAATTGCAGCTACGCAAAACTTATTTGCAAATATGACTCACTTCTTTTTTCAACCATATTGCATTTACACCTTAAAATAATGCCAACCACTTGAAGCTTACACAATCAGAAACTCCAACTTGTTTTGCACACCACACACCTCCATCGGGATATTCAGTTTATAACTGTTAATGTTAATTCAGAAACAAGTCTCTCAATTATTTCATATATCTATGTAAAGATATTGGTCTTTCACGAACCCTCTGCTTCCAATCATAGACACCTTAAACCAGCGTTAGTAATAACAAATATTGCAGTCAAAAATATAAAACATCAGACAACAGAAACTCCTGTCACACTTTGCCTTATACTCAAAAATGTTGTCAAGTGTAAGAGCTTATAAAATAGTGTAGAGTAGGCGCTTGTAACTCTTTAACCAGAATTTGCTTTTAATTTTATTTAACACTATTCCTTTTCGTATATTCTATGCACCGTTTCTTTTATCTAGCATTGTTTCTCAAATTTTAAATAAGAAAACAACCAACTAAGCTTTCGACGAACGAGAAAGTTTCGTTCGACCCAGTCGTGCATTTTATTTTCTTTGTATACTTCTCTTGTGAAGTATTTGCAAACGAAAGATTATGTAATTCGCACGTTTGTAAATTTACTGAATATTTTACAACGAAATAACATTTAAAAAATTGGTCGATATTAGCTACTTTCAAAGAAAACTTAAACATTTTAGAGAAAATCATTTATTGTTATATTTTCCCTATTTTATAATTTTATTTACTTTATTAGAACTGTATAAGCTAACTGGTGAAATTCTTGGTGAGGGCGCATATGCCTCGGTGCAGACTTGTATTAATATATACACAGATCTGGAATATGCCGTTAAAATCATTGAGAAAGTTCCTGGACACGCACGCGCTCGAGTGTTTCGAGAAGTTGAAACATTTCATCATTGTCAGGGCCATTCTGCAATACTGCAATTGATCGAATTTTTCGAAGATGATGAAAAATTTTATTTAGTTTTTGAGAAGGTATGTTCTTATTTCTTAAATTTTTTTTGGAGTTATAATGTCTTTATAACAGATACATGGAGGACCATTGCTAGAAAGAATTCAAGATTGCGTTTGTTTTGCGGAGTACGATGCAGCTGAAATTGTTAAACAATTGTCGTGTGGACTAGATTTTCTTCATAAGAGAGGCATAGCCCATCGAGATCTTAAACCGGAAAACATTTTATGTGTACATCGCGACAAATTAAGTCCTATAAAAATATGTGATTTCGATTTGGGGTCCGGGATAAAACTGAATGCTGACACATCTTTGCCCACAGGAACTCCACAATTATTTACACCTGTAAGCATTACCAAATTAAGATATTGTGTTAGATATAATATATATATATATGTGTATGTGCGCAGTAGTGTATTTTGTTTAAACTTAATTTTGTGATGCAATGTTTGTCAATGCAATTTATCAAAGAATTTTTCACAGCACGTTTACACTTGGCTTATAATTTCCAACATTGCTTAAAACTGAATGACAATGAAATATTATTATCTTCTTTACCAGTAAATTTGCCAGACTCTGTCATAATCAAATCAAATCAATCAACTAGGAAATGCACACAGAAGACTAAAAAGCAGAAACTAATATTTCAAATACCATTTTTAGCTTTTCGATTACGAAGTAAAAGAAAGATATTGTATTCGTACAGGATTTCGAACTCGAGATGTTAATCAATTCTGACATTAGGATGATAAAGGAACTCAAAAAAGTGGGCCGCAAAATTCTGTCCGTCTGTCTGTATGTCCGAGGCCTACAGCCTAAACGGCTACCCGGATTTTGTTCAAACTTCGGATTTGGAGTTTTGGGGCTTACAGTTCGGGGCCGTTTTTTTTAAAAATTAATTTTTATTTAGTTTACCTGAGAACGGCAGTAACGACCTTGACCAAAATATTTCGAAAACCCCATTTTGATTTCGATAAAACTTTAAAAACCAAGTAATGCTCACATCCCGAACAATAACTTGTACTCGGTATTCAGCTTAATAGTTAAGCAATAGTTGTTTTCAAACTAAACATTGCAATATTTGGTATTGTTTTGTCTGCCAAATTTTACAAAAACCACTCTAACAATTTTGATCAAAATACATATAAAGATAATATCAGTATTTGAAATAAGATCCCGTTCTCAAAAAATTCGAAAAAAATGTTTTTTTAATCTACATATATGTATAAAAATTGAGGCTTAAAATTGTGTTCGTTTGTCGCTGATTGACGCCTTAACGCATTTGTGAATCTTTGGTATTGGTCTATATATGGGTTTTGTGAAGTTTGGTTGAAATCGGAAAATGTATGTGTGTGCCGTCGTGCGTAAAAAACACATGAATTTCCATCAATTTTGTTCGACGGCTCAACGGATTTGAAAGATTTTTTTATATTTTGTTTGTCTTAAATCAGGGATGGTTTAGGAAAAATGAGAATTCGAAAAATTATCAACAGGTGACGCTGTAGGCACATTTCGTTTTTCCTCTATCTCCTTCTATATATATATATATATCAAAATAAGTCGCATTGTGTTTGAATAATTCATGTTCTCTTAATGTGTGAACCGATTTTGTATCTGGAAAATTCAAACGAAAGGTGACGTCAATCCAAAGGTTTGTATGCATATATGGCCTTTGTATGTGTATTGGTTATACAAATTATCGGCACGTTGTAAAGAGTTCTTGCGAGGGCCAGGCTTCATTAGGTTGGCTCAACCGCGGCGGTCCATTCCACCAAAGCTGGAAATCTTTGAGCTTCACTGGTGCTAGCCCACGGGATGCGCAGTCTGCAGGATTAAAAGCGGAAGGAACATTCAACCAGTTCTCTGGAGGGATGACTTCTTGCACTGCTTGGATGCTGATGAAGCCAGGCTAATGCAACAGATGAATCAGTTCATCCAAAAATATTGCGAACTCGTTGATCAAGCGATTTTCTCACATGTACCATTAGTTGCGCTAATAGGCAAGCCCCGCACAGCTCCAAACGAGGCAGGGATATCTGCTTGATGGGGGCTACTCTGGTCTTAGCGGCGAAGAGACGGATGACGATACCATTTGAGTCCACAGTCCTCGCATATACAACGGCAGCATGCGCAGTTTCCGCTGCGTCAGCAAAGCCATGCAAATCTATTGTTACGTTTGGTTGTTCTGTATTCTTATTGATGCCAAACTAGGAAGATCGTCGATAATCCAACCGCTATTGCCTGATAGTAGCTGGAACTTCTTCATCCCAATTGGTTTTGATTTTCCAAAGGCGTTGGAACATCATTTTTGGAATGACTGTGGTTGGAACTAGTAGCCCTAGAGAATCGAACAGCTTCGCAGCATCTGCAAGTAAAACACGTTTAGTGAGAACATTGGTACTTAACTTATAAGGATGGATGCCACTGAAGTCCCAATGTTTTAACGCTTTCCGAATCAGACATATCCATTAGATTGAACGTTGTTTTCATTTGACGCTGCTCAGCTGGTATCGCATTAAGGACGGCACTAGAATTCGATGACCATTTCCGTAAATGGAAACCACCACGATTAAGCATGCTAGCTAATCAACTCTGTAGCTGTTACAGTTCTACTTCGCTGAAAGACCCAGTGAGGAGGTCGTCCATGTAGAAGTCGCATTGAACAGATTCAGACGCTTTGGGGAAATCATGGCTTTCATCAACGGCTGTTTGCTGCGGTACATCTTTTCGACATCTCCGATTAACGCGAATCGATGACATCAAAATCGGAGTAATGTGGAGAAGAGGTCGGGCTGTAGTTTAGGATCAACTAGCTGCGCATCATTCAGTGAAAATCAAGACGTTGTTTTAGCTGAGGCATTTAAGACAACCCTCAGCTTCGTTGTCGTGCTGCACTCCTTCACAACCGCCCTATGCGGCATGTAAAAGTGTTTGCCAGCAGCTGGGGTGTCGCAAACTTCCTCCATGTGTCCTAAATCAATGAACTCCTGCATAAAGTCTGCGTATTGCGAGTGAAGAGATTCATCTGTAGTGAAAATCTTTTCCTTGTGATACAAGGCCCGAACTGCTGCATCCCGAGAATCTCCGAGCATGACTTCAGATTTGAAGGGTAATTTGACGACATAGTGTCCATCAGATTGGCGGCTGTGTGTATGTAACTTGGTTACTGCTTTCGTGAGTGCGGCGTCCGAACGACTTGTCTGGGGCCAACACTCTTCCTAACAATATCCATCCAGCTGCGCAATAGGAGAGTCTTTAGGTCCACGAACTAACCCTTCAAGAAGAAAACTTCCTATCGAAAAAACGAGCTGTCATTTTCTACAGTGACTTTTGGGTTTGGGTACGTTTGATTGTTTTAGCCGGTGTGGCGTCAACAATTATAAATGCGAAAGTAAGATTTTTACCTTTTAACAACCGCAAAACCAATTTTTATTAATTTTGGTATAGGAGTAGATGGGATCTCTGAGAATGACATTGGCTACTTTTTGTCGCAATTCAACACGTGAATGTGATGAAGTTGGGGATGGAACTTTAAATGACGAACGAATTATTTCTAGTTGGAGATGACAAAATTCATCATAGGTAAGAAATAAATACATTTGTCGCGTATTTTACCAATGAATTTAAATGTGTGGGTCTGATTGGTTGGCTTGAAAGATAGGATATTTTTGAACCCGATATGTGGCGCTGTTGTTGATATAAATATTTTAATTGAGTTACTCGAAGTACTAATTCTACACAGACGAAGTCGCGGGTACCTGCTAGTATATAATAAAGATATCAGGTAGATACTTACAATGTCTCTTAGTATATTTTCAGCTAAAATAAACAAAATGTGGGACGAATACAGATCCGCTCTCACTGAATATAACAAAGAATTGACACGTTCTAAAAGGGCCTCCTGGAGCAAGTGCTGCGAAGACATATCAGATATGCCAGTGGCAGCTCGTATCCACAAAGCTTTGAGAAAAAATCATTCTAATTGTGTAGGCCTACTTAAGAAAACAAATGCAACCTACACGACGAACCGAACGGAAACAATCAAAACCTTACTTCAGGTTCATTTTCCGTGAATCACACTAATATTCATACGACATTGATCCCAGGATCTCTGATTCCAGACGAGTAAATAGTCTATCTGGCACGATTTTTAGTCGGCAGTTGGCTCTTTCAAACCTTTCAAAGCCCCTGGTGGTGACGGAATTTTCCCAGCCCTTTTTCAGAGGGTTATTGACGTCATACTTCCAGCAATTATAACTTTGTTTAGAGCTAGTTACAACTGGGGATATATTCCGTCCACTTGGAGATATTCCCAAAAATGGCAACAGGCCAAGTGAACTACCTAAATCATATAGACCTATCAGCCTCACATCCTTTGTTCTTAAAACCATGGAAAGATTAATTGATGTTCATATCAGAGGTCATATATTTATATTAAGCCCTCTACACTCAAGTCAGTTTGCGTACAGAAAAGGCAAGTCCACTGAGGGTGCTCTTCACCATCTCGTCAAAAAGATAGAAGACGCCTTTCGCCACAAGGAAATTGCCCTAGGCGCGATCTTAGATGTTGAGGGTGCTTACGACAAAACCGGTTACGACTCGATTGCTAGAGCAATCAGAAGTAAAGGTATCGCAGACTCGACAAACCGATGGATCCGAGCCATGGAAAGTCGAGTTATAACATCCTCGTCAGGAGGAGTGGCTGTGTCGGTGACAGCAGTCAAAGGCTGCCCCCAAGGGGGCTTTCTTGTTTTGTTTTGTGATGGAAGGTGGAAACCTTGCATGAGGCACCAATGGTCCGACGTCCATTGGTAGTGCCGGATTCCTACCGGCTAAAACCACCACCCTTCCCGAACCGGCCGATTTGTCCCCCGCGGAACCACCGTAAGGCATTACTTCGCGGGGGTCGGAATGAAGACGTAGCTTTCTCCATCATTCGCTTTGCGTTGACGCTCCAAACGCCTAAGGTCGCAGAGTATTCGAACCGCTATGTCACTTACAATGATCCAGTTTTCGCTATTCTGAAGCATGTAGTATACGATATTATCGGGAGTTGGCCACTCCCCATATTTGTCCCGTAACGCGATTCTCTCTGTTTCGTATCGTGGGCAATGAAAAAACACATGTTCCGCATTTTCGGAAACAGTTTCGCAAAGTGGACAGTTTTGGATGGTTTCATGTCCTCGTTTAAAGAGATATTCTCTGGAATAACCATGACCCGTCAAGAACTGAGTCAGATAGAAGTTTGTTTCGCCATGAGCACGGTTAATCCATGCATCGATCACTGGTATGAGACGATGTGTCCATCTTCCCTTTAACGATTCGTTCCATTGTTGGTGCCAAACAGCGATGCTACGATTTCTTTCGTATTTTCTCTTTTCGTCGTCTTTGTGGCCTTTTTCTCCGCACCTGATACAAAGATCCGTTCGGTCGTTAGCACTTTTGCACACTCTCGCGTAGTGTCCGAACCCAAGGCATTTAAAGCATCGCTTAAGCTCAGTCTTTTCTCGTATTCGGCAGTAAACCCAACCGATCCGCACTTTCCCTACTCTTAGCAGTCTGTTCGCGATTTCTGTTGGTACTTTTATGGTGGCTGTTTGCGTTCCGCCATAGGCTCTCCTTTTTGATCATCGTGGCTTTGAATTCGAACTTCAGTTGCTCTGTTAAAGCGGAACAGATTTCCTCCTTCGACGTCGCTTCGTCTATATCCCTGCATTCTATCAAGACCTCTTGTGTAAGGGACCAGACGTTACCGTTTTCCCCCAGCGCTTCTTTAATTTTGTCTTTAAAGATAGCGGTTGTAGGATTCCCCTTTGTTAAGCGATAGTAAAAGGTCTCCGCTTGCCGTTTTACGGATTCGACTTACATTCGTCCCTACTTCCTTAAGTGCAGGATCCGCCTTCAACTTCCGGAGTAGGTCAGCGTACGATAGCTCGCCGGTCTTTTTAATGACTATCGCATCTGGACGCATTGGTTTTTTAACATCTGCGGCCCGAGTCTTTTTGGCAACCTTCACCATTCTTCTGCCGACTTAGCTTCTAGATTTGGTGATGGCTGCGACCAACTACTCCTATCAGTTCGTTTCTGCTGCTCTGCACTTTGCTTAGGCGGACCTACCAAGTTGTTACTTCTTGCTTTTTTCGGCGAGTTTATCCGCGTCTTTTTTGGAGCAGGGGCTTTAGATGGTTGCTCTTCGGAACGGTTACCATTGGCTTCCACGTCTCTATTTCTTTTGACAGATGGGATAGAAGATCTGTTCTTGTCGATCGCTAGTACTGCTTTTTGCGTTCCTTCTCGGACCGTGTTCCCTTCGGTGAGGATTATATCCGTTTGCGAAGATGTACTCATTTCTATTTTTTCCGCATTACGTCTAAGGTTCTTTATCTGTTCACAGAGTTCAGATATCTCATTCCGAAGATCAGCGACCTCAGACTCCGCCTCGCGGAAAACGGTTTTTATGAGCGAACCCATTTTCTTAATTTCTCCATGGACGTTGTGCTTGTCCCTGTAGAAATCAATTAGACCGTCGATTTTTATCCCAAGTTGTAACATTTTGGTATTCTCGTGTTTGTCACTGTGCGCTGTGAGCAGTGACAATCGGTCTTGCCACGTCAGTTCTTGCCGATGGCTTCGACTCCGAATGCGAACGCGTATTATTTCCTAAGGGAGTCGCTTTAGTTGGCGAACGTGCAAACCGAGTGCTGTAGGTGTTTGTACGGCAGAACTTGGGGTCTTAATCCCAGAATGATAAAGTGTTTATATACTATGATGGTAAGACATATTATCTCGTACGCGGCAATCGTCTGGTGGCCGAAAGTACTTGAACGAACTACGGCAAACAAGCTTCAGAAGCTTTAACGTATTGTCAGCAGCACTTGAGGCCATTAAACTGCAGCTAGAATATAGGTTTAAATCAGTTGATCATGTGGGACATCTGAAAATACTTAACCAAATACCAAACTTAGACATGTTCTGCTCCGTCCCGGGCACTACGGTTAGGGAGTACAGTTTCGGGGTAAATTATACGAGGTAGAGCTACTTGAACGCGCTAGTTGGGCCAATGGTATTCCGACACTGAACCCAATAAGCTTAGTATGGTACATCGACGGATCAAAAATAGATTCCGGAGTTTTAGCTGGTGTCTTTGGACCCAACACCAAAGTCTCGATATCCATGGGAATGTGTCCCACGGTTTTTCAAGCGGAAATCCATGCGATCGAAATTTGCGCTATCATTCAATTTTTTTCAGACATTCGGGCAGCTTTTCTAGCTTTGGCATCCGATACAATGGACTCCAAAACAGTTAAGTGCTGTCACGATGCTCTGCAAGTCCTAGCCAAACACAACAAGGTAAGGCTGGGTTGGGTGCCGGGTCATCAAGGTATTGCAGGCAACGAACATGCAGACAAACTAGCTAGGCTGGTTCAGAATCCCTTCTCTGTGGACCAGACCCCTACTGCACAGTCAATTGGGCTACCGCACTAAAGCAAATTAATGATTGGGAAAAAGAACTCCGTCTTGAACACTGGGAACATGTCCCTGGTCTAAGACAATCCAAACGGTTAATTAAGCCTTACTCCCATAAGGAAATCCTTAGGCTCAGTAAGGATAATATAAGAAAGCTAACGGGCTTCCTAACAGGTCATTGTAGCCTTAGATATCACCTCAACAAAATGAACGTTTATTCGGAAACAGAATGATTCCAGATTCTGTCTGGACGATGTCGAATCCTCTGAACACATTTTCTCTGACTGCCCGGCTTTTCATTGGTTAAGAAAACGTGTCTTTAATAGAGAGACTCGTACGCCAGTAGGTATAGCGTATAGCTACTAAGGACTTATTGACCTTCATTAGGGAGGCCGCACGTCTCTTAGATTAACTTTTCTCCATTGATACAATAGATCTTACAGGCCGCAGTGTCAACCAACTGGGCATGCATTTCTTTCTTACTGAAGGGAAGTTAAAAATGAAATGACGAAAGCTAGCCAAATGACGAACAGAACCGCGTTTTATATTTGACATTTTCTTTGACATTTTTAGCTTTAAGCCATAAGGGGGTTAGGTGCATTAAGTTATGCCCTCCGGAGGAGTCTGAACATCGAGGACCGCCAGTTTTATTACAGGTCTGTCGTAAATGCCGCTTTGGGCTTGGATGGTAGCGCTTACTTACTTACTTCCCCGTCCTTCGATTCCTACGGTAACATTTAATGTCCCGAAATAATCAATTCCAACGCATGAGAAAGGCCTGCAGACAATCGCGCAGAAGTCAGCTGAGCCATGTTAGGATTTCTTGGTCGAGCATATTCTCATTCTTGCATTTTTGACAAGATTTTTTTATGGCTCTCACAGCTGCTCTTATACGAGTGGTATGGAGCATCTGGCGAAGCTCATTGACTACAGTTTAATAGTTTTTAAGTTTGTACTTTTGATGATAGTCCATATAGAGAAGTTATCTCGTGTGATCTGGGAAGAATGATTGGCTGCCTTGCCTCTATGCTTGCGGCTTCGGCCAGACGAATTCTCCCATCTGCTCGAATTATACCATTCTCATCTAGAAATGGAACAGGTTAAAAAGTGGACTGCTTTTCTGCTCAATTTTAATTATTGAGGGATCTCCATCGGCCGTACTTCTTAGTAACAACGTCCAGCGGTTCGAATTCATGTTGTACGGTTGAGCAGAGGTGGACGTTTACGTACTGTGACTCTAGATCCTCCGAGGTGGCATTATCTGTTTGAGTTTCTTATAGCCAAAAAACTCAACGAAGCCAGTCTTAGAGTCCGACCAAAAAAACTTCTTAGCGAACGGAATTGTATGCCACCCGGCGATGGCGCTAGCGAATCGTGCTCCAAGTACCGCTTGTAGCTCGAGTCGAGGGATCGATAGGGACTCTTGTTTGGTCTATTAAGGTACACTCAACCGATCGACCTTCGACATTTCTTACGTATCCTACAGCGACGAATCCATTTTCGCTTGCATCGACGAAGATATGCGGCTGTATGTCTTTTCCCCATAATGTTTGAGATATTTTGTTATGCCTAATATCACAACTGTTTAAGAAAATGTAATTATGTTGACGCATAACTAAAAAAATCATCCGATCGATCAATTAAAAGAAAACAATAGAGAATTTTTATTTAGACGTTCCAGTGACAGGTAAAACAAATAACCCTTCGAGTTTTTCTTTTCGACCTCTACTTATAACATTAATAGTGCTTACGCAAGATATTCTGTTTTCCCACCGAATTGCTATGCTAACAATAGGTATTCTGTGTTTCCCACTGAATGGCTGGGATTCATGTTGCAACATTGAAATTATATTTTTTGTCTTTCCGAGAATTGCTGACACGTGTGTGATTTTTTTTTTTTTATATTTTGCTACATCCGTAACAATATAGCACCTTGAGATTTTTTGGTTTTCCAGTTCGGGTAAGTAGCGGATCCATTTGAGTCATTTCTTGTGTTCTGCGGCTTCTATTTCGGCTTCCCATACGATTTTTGTTCGCCAGATCTATTATTATTATTATTATTATTATTATTATTTTATTTTTTCTCCATGACTTAAAGCTAAGTACAAGTTTGCTCTTGCATCAATACTTTAATGTACATAAGGAAATGGGCCAGCAAACCCAAAGGGTTGAAAACTGTCATTTAAGTTTGGAGAACCTCACGTTTTCTGGGGCGTCCGCGTCAAGTCTCTTCTTATTGGTGGGTTCGGAATTAAGAGCCTTAAGAGCTGCTGGAGAGTGTAAGATCCAGTTTCTTATAGGGAAGCCTCCATGTCTTTGTCTATGGATGTTTCGAATTTTGTAAGCTAGTTTAATCGCCTCGGCTTCTGTAGGTGCACTATCCATCAGGTCGTCGACATAATGGTTGTCCTTAAATGCTCGTTAGGTTGACTTATACCATTATAAGGTCCCTTGTGATACCACATAAATCCATAGTTATTCTTCCTACTCCTTAAACCAGTTGGAACATCTGATGAAGCGTAGTGGATTTCGAATGTTTCCGTGTTTTTTAGGTCGCTTAGATCACTACAGTAGAACGCTCCCAAATGGAGCTATCGTCTTTGTGAGAGAGCCGGAAGATGGAGAATAGTTTCTTCCTCCTCCTCGTCAAGACAGCTTCTACAAAAATCGTTAGATAATATCGTCACCGAACAGTCAAAACCTCGTACCTGCATTTTTATTGGTTTTGAATTAAAGTTATCATAAATATGAGGTTTTTATTCTGCATCGAATGAAAATACCCTTATCTGAATCAAAATGAAAACAAAACCGTGACAAGCAAATACAAAGAACTCGTATCACAATGCGAAATTTCGGATTTAGGATTAGCAAGTTTTTTGGGTCTCCTGAAAACGAGATACGAGGTTTTGACTGTTCGGCCGCGATATTCCAAGCTTTGTTGCATGCCTGCCTATGAGACAGTGTCCGGTGATGACACCTATTGTAGCACTGATATGCTTCCTATCGAGGGAGATCAAATACCTAGAACGTTTAAGATCCAGCTTTGGTCAGGGGCCTAGCTCTGTAATTCGATACGAAAGTAAAAACCGTTCGAAAGTTGTTTCCGATTCTTATTTCAAATGTTACTCTGTATAACTTTCGAATCGATGTAAAGAAACCTTTGAACTTTCGAATAAATGTTCTGAGACTCGAGCTGGTTTTTGGCAAAAATTACATTTTAAATTCAACAAAAAGTCAAATAATCGTTTTTGATTATTTAAATTTATTCGTTGATATTTGAATTTCACTATGGATATGGATTCAGTTGCATTGTGGCTTGATGAAGAAAGAATTCAAAGAAAGATATACATAATTACTATACATAATTTCGTCATCAGTTGTTTTTTCTTCTCCGTTTTCATTTCCTGATCCAAAATTTCTTGTTCCCACCATTCCATTTAAAGAATCTTCGCGCATTGGTGGACCAGCTGCGTTCAAGTCGGTTGCAAAACGCTTCCACGGATTATTTGAAGCTCTCCGTGCGTCCGCAGTTTTTTAATAACCCTTTGATACATCCGGATGGGAACACATAAAATCAATTAGAATTTCAAATTGATTTTGTTTTGTATTGGTATTTTTGTTTTCCTTTAAAACAAAATAAAGTCATCAAAAATATTATCATATCAATATTTATTATGTTTTCTTCAATTAATTTATAACATTTTATCAAAAAATATTATTTATGCATTTTTTTTAAAATAAAAAGTTACATTTTAGCTTTCAGCTAAACGTTTCCGGATGCTTATTACATATCAAATAAAATTTCAGAAAGTCTCTAGTAAACAGACCTTGTAGGTTGGTAGATTGCAAGTTTGATCTGTATGGCCAATACCGTTTTAGCTGCCAGGGAAGTGGGTGTCAAGCAGCAGATTAAGCAATTCTTCGCTAGCACTCGTCCAAGAGCTATCTGTATCTGTATCTGTGATGCGGTTATTGAAGAATTCTCTGAAGCGGTTGGTGGAGAATTCCTTGAAGCGGATGTTGAAGGAGTTGCTGAAGGGGTTGGTGTAAATGGCGATCGAATTTTGAGAAGCGAAAAATCATAAACAAATTACAGTTATTAGTAATTGTAAAAATACCGCAAACTGTTCATCATGCGTTTTTATCACAAGACAGTGACAAATGGCTCGATGCTATAGGGGCAGAAATGGCATCGCTAAAGAAAAATAATACTTGGTCGATAACAGAATTACCAGAGAAGCGAAAAGCAATAAATTGCAAGTGGGTTTTTTCTGTAAAACGAGACAAAGCAGACTAGCTCACTATCAGGAAACATTTTCACCGGTAGCCAGGTATTCAACAATAAGAATGATCTTGACGTTAGCGGTAGAATGGCAAATGCATCTGCATCAAGTCGATGTGGGTAACGCATATCTAAATAGTGATCTGTGCGTTGAAATTAATATGCGGCAACCTGAGCACTTCATAGACGAACGATATCCAGAAAAAGTGTGGCTGCTGAACAAGGCAATTTATGGTCTCAAACAAGCAGACATGAATATCAAACTCGATGGTGTTTTGAAAAATATGGGTTTCCAACAAAGCCAAAATGATCCCTGTTTGTACCTGTCATTTTGGTGGGGGCAAAATGTCCCCATTTATTAGGCTTAGTACAACCTAGAAAAACCAACTTACATTACTAGAACTAAAAACTAAGAATTATAACTAAAGGGTCCGCCAAATAACTTTTTTTTTTTTGAAAATGCTATAAAAAAATACTGAATATTTTCTCAAATTTCTTTTTTTATTTGAAAGTACAATCCTTCCGGTTAATAATGGAAAATAATTTCATTCAAATGGCTGCCTCGGCTGGCCATGCAGTAGCCTACACGAAGATGCCGATTTTGCCAAAAAAATCATCTTTTCAGATGAAGCTCATTTTCATCTTGGCGGGTATGTAAACAAGCAAAATTGTCGCATTTGGGGCACAGAAAACCCGCACGCCTACATTGAAAAGCCGATATACCCAAAACGAGTCACTGTTTGGTGCGGAATTTGGTCCAGAGGCATAATTGCGCCATTTTTCTTCGAAAATGAGCAAGGAGTGGCCGTTACAGTCAATGGCGATCGTTATCGGGCCATGTTGAACGAATTTTTGTTCACAAAAATTGAAGAGGAGGATATTGGCAACATTTGGTTTCAATAGGACGGCGCTACGTGCCACACAGCCGAAGCTACACTCGATGTTTTGCGCCCTATTTTTGAAGATCGCATTATCAGCCGCAGAGCTGATGTCGTTTGGCCACCTCGGAGCTGCGATTTGACACCGTTGGACTATTATTTGTGGGGTGCCGTAAAAGATAAGTGTTACGCCGACAAGCCAGAGACAATTGACGCTTTAAAGGACAATTTTCGTGAAGCCATTGGTGAAATACAGCTGCACACATCGATAATGTGCTTAAAAATTGGACCGATCGTGTAGGCTACTGCATGGCCAGCAGAGGCAGCCATTTGAATGAAATTATTTCCATTATTAACCGGAAGGATTGTACTTTCAAATAAAAAAAGAAATTTGAGAAAATATTCAGTAGTTTTTTTTTTATAGCATTTTCAAAAAAAAAGAAGTTATTTGGCGGACCCTGTAGGAATTAAAGCTAGGGCTGAAGGAGGCTGAGTTTAATGGATGGACTGCTGCGGTTGGAAATGTTTGAATTTACCTTCCGTAGCATACGGGAAATTGGTTCGTTGGAGCCATAGGACGTGCGGTGGGTTGGTAGATAGAAGAGGCGGAGTTGT
The DNA here is from genome assembly GCA_951230905.1 of Cheilosia variabilis. Taxonomy (NCBI): domain Eukaryota; kingdom Metazoa; phylum Arthropoda; class Insecta; order Diptera; family Syrphidae; genus Cheilosia; species Cheilosia variabilis. Next base: position 85,043,555 of record OX579676.1, read on the forward strand.
AGAAGATGGAGTTGTAAAGAGACAGGCAATCGATAGTGGCTGATAGGAGTCGATGAATAAGGAGAATGTCTGCGGCATCCCTGCGGTCCTCAAGACTATATTCAAGTTAATGAGTTTGAGGCGGTGTTGATAGGGAGGAAAAATGAGGGGATCGTTCCATGAAAGACCGCGGAGGGCAAATCGAAGAAAACGTCTTTGTATGTTTTCGATTCTGATTACATGAACTTGCTGAAAGGGTGACCACGTTTGGCTGGCGTATTCGAGGCGGGGGCGAACAAAAGTAGTGTAGAGAGACCTGGTCACGTAGGGGTCGGAAAATTCCTTTGACCACCGTTTAATGAATCCAAGGGATGAATTGGCTTTACGAATTATTTCATCAATATGCGAACGGAAATTGAGCTCGGGTCGTACAATATGCCAAGGTCATAAAGAGACTACGATTGATATAGGTTGATCATTAAGTAGGTATATACGGGGAGGGGACTTGTTGTACTTACGTGATAAGGTGATAGATTGGCATTTGGGAATATTGATCTCTAGGCAGTTTTTGAGACACCAGATAGAAAAACTATCTAGATCTTGTTGTAGTAAACAGGGGTCTTGTGATGAAGATATTTCTTTGAAAAATTTGGTATCGTCGGCGTAGAGAGAGATAGAGGCGTGTTTAATGACCCTTTCAATATCGTTTATGGTTAAGATGAAGACAAGAGGACCAAGGTGACTGCCATGTGGAATACCAGAGGTTGCCAGGAAAGGGGCGGATAGGACGGACCTAAAGCGAACACTATAAAAACGGTTTTCCAAATAAGAGGATATCTATTTTAGCAGTATTGGTTCAAAGCCGAGGGCAGACAATTTGAAAATAATTAATTTATGCGATATCTTATCAAAAGCTTTACTAAAATCGGTAGCAATAACATCAACTTCTTTACCACTTTCTAAGGCCGATAGTGCAGAGGACACGAATTCAACGAGGTTAGTGGCAGTTGATCTACTTTTAAGAAAGCCATGTTGGTTAGGGGAAATTAAAGACTTGCATTAAAAGCTTAAGGATTCGTACAAAATACTTTCGAGGAGTTTGGGTATATGCGAAAGTTTGGCTATGGGGCGATAATTAGTAGCTTCGCTCTTTGATCCCTTTTTATGAATCGGTGTTATGAAAGAGGACTTCCATATCGGAAAAAAGATTTAGGGTCGCTAATAAGACTCGCTTGTGCATCGTTGATATATCGTTGATAGAGGGAGTTATAGGCCTGACTGAATTGAAGGTAGAAGCCGATATAGTTGGAATAGTCAGAAAAAGACTTGCTTCGAAGGAAAACTGACCATAATTTGTTTCTCTTGTTGCGTAACGACCGGAGTCTTCGATTATACCATGGGGGGATGGGGAAAAGGGTTTAGGTCGAGAAATAGGAACAAAAAGGGAGATAGAAATAAATAATTCTCTATAAAACAAGGAGAGGGCATCGTTTACAGGGAGATTGGCAAACTCAAAGGAAACTTTGCTGAGGTGTTCATTTATTTTGCGGAAATTGGTTTATGAAAATCATAGCAAGGTGGGCCTGCTGGCGGGTTGGGCTTTAGTGGATGGTCGTGAAAAAAAGAAAGAAGAAGAGGAGGGTGAAGGTTGTCAATAGTCGAAAGAAGAAGAGGGGAAAGCGAGACAGAGGAGTTGAACGGGTCAGTAGTGAAGATTTGGTCTAACTGCCTGTCCATATAGTTAGAGATGCCACTTACTTGGCACAGATTTGAGTCGGTTAGTCGATCAATGAAGAGACATTCTTTGATAGAGTTGGGATTTGAAGCAATTAAAAACGATTCAACATCTGATAAAACCCAATGAAGTTGAGGCAAATTGAAGTCGTCGAAATTTATGATTTCGTCAGAAGAGTCAGATAACTCTATGACTTCATCGATCGCATTGACAGCAAGTTGGTAGGATTCGATAGGCTGGGCCGACGGGATGTAAAAACACATTACGTATAGGGACTTCTGGGAGAGTGTTATTTTTATTGCAACAAAGTCGAGTTTTGTAGACGAAGAAGTAGCAATCGGAGAAGAGTCGAGGTCATTGTGAATAGCGAGCAGAACACCTCGACAGGGGGAGTCATCCGTCGGGCGGCTGATATCGTCCCGAAAGACGTTAAATGTGGGCGGGAATACTTCCGGGCTCTTTATATCGGCAATGAGATTGCTTTCAGTTATCGCATAGATATCAAATGGAGGAGCTGAGATTGGCGCAAAACAGCTTGGGTTTTTGAACGCAGGCCCCTTACGTTCTGATAGTAAAAGGTTATAGGAATGCTATGATGGGGTGAAGGCTGTGGTCCAGGTATTGATTTAGGGACGAAACAAATTGTTGTGGTCAGCACGGCTCCGTTGAAGGTGCGAGATACGTTTAGAGCTGATATGAGAAGCAAAGGCAGTCAGGTCTTTGTCCACGGTGGCCGATGAAATGTTAAAGCCATCGTGATAACGGTTGTAGATTTCTCGCAGAGCAGTCGGATCAATAGGAAGGCCTTCTTTTTTGTTTTGGTTTTACCGTCAATACAGATAGATTCAGGCTTATCAAATAAGTAGGCAAGGTAAAGTCGAACATTTTCAAAAAGCCTGTGGTCTCTCAGCCTTGACAAAAGATATCGGCCATCAAGGTCGTTGGGAGAGGACATATGGCTTAAAAACTTGGAAGTAAGTTTAACAGCTAGGCGGAGCAGAGGATTGAAAATTGCTGAAGCTTTAGAGATTTGGGTAGGTGTCTCATTAAGGGGAGATGTAGTGGAAAGAGCAGAATTAGAAGTAGAGGTAGACGGGGCAGGATTGAGAACATGGGAGTGTATGAAGTTCGGGTAGTTGGAGGTAGATGGTGAGATAACAGGGGCTAGCAGATAATCGTAGGGGAGACTAGAATCTGGATTTAAGTTAAATGATACGCGGTTACGTTGGGGCCTAGGTAACTTTGAAATAACCGTGCGGTGATGAAGGGTACCTTGAGGAAGGACTGGTTAAGAAGAGTATGTAGCGTGAGGAGCATATTTGGAGGCAGACGGGGCAGGTGAGTTTGAAGTTACGGTGGGGTGATGGGGGGTACCTTGGGAAGGTGCTAAAGTGGTTTGTTTAGAAGAGTTTGTGAATGACGGTGTAATAGAGGTAAGAGGCTGAAAAGCGCGAGGGGAGAATAGAGGAAATGTTCCAACTTTAAGGCTCCAGTTTGGGTCAGGGATAGGAATAGATTTAGAGCTATGTTTCTTAGACTTACGTTTTCTTTTATTTGGCTTAATATTAGGCTTATTGTTATTACTAAGCTTCACCTCTCCTGTATTGTTCAACTTGCTGATAGTCATCTTGCCCAAGCTGAAGACATCGGTTGAGGGGGTCGATTGGGTATTCTACTGATTCCAGGAATTCGGTAAGTATTCACGTGTTGTAGGCTGGGCTTGGTTGTGGCTGAATGAGCTCTGGTATGAAATCAATTTTGCTTGATGCTAGTCGAAGGTTTTCATCAATATCGCCCATAACTACTCGGAAAGCTGTGACATCATTGCTGACCTCATTGGTTTTGTTTGTTTTGTTTTATCAAGTAGTAGTGGATCGCTGAGTTGATGGGATGGGAAACTTGGTTTTGAAGTGCTTTGTAGGTAGGTATCCAGGTAGGTGCGAAAGGAGTCGAAATGGTCATTAATCGCTGATATTTGTGGGTTTAGAATTCCTTTAATGTCACATTTCAGATCACTTTTTAAACTCAAAAACTTCGACATAAACTCAGACGGTAACTTTTTGGTTATATCACTTAGACTAGCCAGCTGCTTGTCTATGTTTCTGAATTTTGATTTGCAAAAAGTGGTGGAGACTTCTATGCTGTTGGATATTTCTTCCACACACAAACAGCTCATCATACTTTGCAAATTGAGTCACGGTTTGTTTGTACAGCATTTTGCATTCGGAAGAATTTGAGTTAAGGGAGTCACTTGCATTCGTCACAAAAGAAAATGAAATTGTTGCTATAATCATTTAGGTAGGTAATGAATCGCTTACTTAACCCTATGCAAAGAGCATGAAATGATTTTGCGCATAGCCCATTACCCAATCAGCACTAAAGTCTTGCGAAGTTATCACACAATCAGTATTACCGCACTGCTTTGACATAGTTCTTAATTGGGTCTATTAATATTACACAAACAAAAGGCAACAGGGGAAACAAAAAAATTGCAAGAATGCAAATAAATAAATTGGAAATAAATTTATTTTAACTCGCGAAGCGGGAGCAAAAGAAGAACACGTCCGAACGGTTGGAGGTAAAACAAGCGAGTCAAAGCGAAATGGAAAAATGCTATTGGTCGTCGTATATGTGGATGAATAAGTAATTGGTTGTAAAGATTTAAACATCATCTCCAACGTTAAGAAAGAACTGTGTGCTGAAAGCTGAATTCGAATTGTACGACAAGGGCGCTCTTCATCATTACTTGGGCATCGAAGTACAAGGTGGGCCAAAAGAAGTCATCCGATGTTGTTTGGCTCTCATGTTTTTTCTAAATGAAAAACTTCGATTCTGTTTTTTGATTATGTTTATTTGAACCTTTAGAATTTTATTGGTGAAGTTTAGAAGATGATATCGGCCAAATGGGCGCCGTCACAATTGATTGCCATACGGGCTTGTTTTATGGCATTTTTCGGCCGACAGATTCTCGCACTCGTGTCGAATGTTGTCCTTGAGGGTTTCTAGGGTCTCGGGCTTGTTCACTAAACACGGGACTTCAAAAAACCCCTCAAAAAAAAGTCTGGAACGGTTAAATCGGGCGATCTTGCTGGCCAGTGCAAATCACCAAAACGAGAGATGAGGCGACCCGGGAACGCCGCCTTCAGAATATCGGTTGTGGCTCGCGCAGTGTGTGCCGTAGCTCCGTCCTGTTGGAACCACATGTCCTCCAGTCCTAATTCGTCCAATTTCGGTAGAAAAACTCGGTTAACATGGCCCTATAGCGCGCACCGTCCACTGTTGTCGTTTGACCAGCGGCGTTCTCGAAAAAAAAAAAATGGCCCGATGACTCCTCCAGCGTGAACAGCCCACCATGCAGTAACTTTGAGCGGGTGTAATGGCTCCTCGTGCGTTACTCGTGGATTGTCCGTGCCCCAGAAGCGATAGTTTTGCTTGTTCACGTACCCGCTGAGGTGGAAATGAGCCTCATCGATGGTCGAAAAATCGTCCACTTCGCCCTCGAAATTGAGGATGGCTTGGGCGTAGGTTACACGCGTTTGGCGGTCGACAGGCAGCATCTGATGCACGGATTGGACTTTGTACGGGAACATGCGCAAGTCTTTAACCAAAATTCGCCTTAGGGACGACCGGCTGATGGCTAACTGCGAGGCACGGCGTCTGGTCGATGTTTCCGGCGACAGCTCGACATCCTCGTCAACAGCGGCGATATTCTCGGCACAACGGGCGCTCCGGGGCCGGCCACTCTTGGCAACGTCACGTGTGGTCCCATACTCTTCAATGTTGGTGGCCAAACGGCGCAGTGTTTGCGCAGTCGGTGTCGGACGGCCGTGGAATCGGCGACGGAATTCGCGCTGCGCCAACACTACAGACGAATTGTTATGCAAAAAAAAGACACGATTATTCCGCGTTCTTGGGGAGTGTATCGCTTCATGGCTTTTTCACTTGTATTCTGTCTAGTCCACAAATGTCAAAACAGATTTGACATTGGCGGCCATTTGCAAAAATAAGAGCATCTTCCAGTAGGGTGATCTCTTTTTGCCCACCTTGTAGATCGTGACGACGACACTGGTGACATCAAGCTGGTTCAAAAGCAATAAATCAAAGATGTAGTGAAGCGTTAGTATGGAGAATTGCAAAAGTGTTTCGGTTCCTTTAGACCCTGGACATCAATTTTATTGCGATGGTGAATGCCAGAGGGTGGATAAAAACCAATATCAATCTATGGTCGTTGTTTTAATGTATCTTGCCATAACCACCAGGCCGGATATATTACATTCTGGTGGGAAAATGGCACAGTGTAATACAGATCCGCACATGGAACATCTACAAGCAGTAAAACACATCTTCCGATAGTTAGCTGGTACCTGCGAAAAACAGCTGGTGCATAAAAGAAGCTAATCATCTTCGATAAACGGCTATGTTGATGCTGACTGGGCTTGTGATGATTCCGATCGAAGATCATACCCAAGATTTGTTTTCTTCTTGGGCAGTTCTTTAGACCTAATGTAAGATTCTTGACCTTAAGATCAAGCTCATTGGCGTTCCAGGAATTACTTAAAAGCTCTGAGGTAACAGATAGTTTCAGAGTGTCCCTATGTTTGAGCCAATATATTTTCCTAGGATTTCTGAACGGAAGCTGGCGAGGAGGATCATCGGCTATGTTAAAATGAACATACCGATGGTCTGAAAAGGAGTGCTGAGCTGATACTTTCCAATTAGCAATCAAATTACTGATGGTTTCGGAGACAAGAGTGATACCTAAGACTTCGTGTCGATTTTTTGTGATGAAAGTAGTTAATGTCCGTACTTCCCCATACCGAGTGGGCGAGTGGTGAGCATTAGCATCACAAACGAATATGAGGTTGGTTTTAGTTCTTTCTCCTTCCGCGATCGCGCTCTCAAGTTAGTCCCCAGGAAGAGGGCCCTTGTAGTCATAGGCCAGATATTGCAGCATTCTTGCTACAATCAGGCGTATGAAGCTCCGCCACGGTGCTATTGAGTTCTTCCGCTTCCGAAGATGAACCAAGAAGTTCTCCCTCGCTTAAAAGGTTATTTTTAAAATCGTCCATGTCAATGTCCGAAAGAGTGTGATCCATGGTGGGAGTAATTATACTGGAGGCATCGTCATCCAGTCAGTGGCGTACGGTTTCAAGCAGTTATACCTAAACTTGGTAAAATTTCTCTTCAACATTTTGTCAACTGTTGTTCGTACCAAAAATTAAGCCGCAAAATTTTCCCATATTGGGTACTTTCCGATATACCAATCTCTATAAGCGGATAAAAACTACTTACCTCAGAATTTCCAATAAACAACGGTTATTCCCACTAAGCTTTAATTATCTAAATTTACATTCTTAAAAAAACTGGATTGGATTATTTTTTGTAATTTATTTTCCATTTATCTGTTTAGTAGTAGTCGCAAATTATGTAGAGAGTGTCTCTACCATAGACAAACCATTTATACTGAGACCACCAACTTCGGCCGATTTTCGGTATCTTGCCTACAAGCTATATTTTTACTGGGTGGCAAATGTTATGCGCGCTATTATGTTGCATATAAATTCGTATTGACAAATGTCACTGTTCGGGTATATTCCGTCCGATTCAATCTATAATGTCCAGAGAAGAATAACTAATAACACTAATTCGAGCTATCACAATTTATTTCTTGACAATAGTACGAGAACCGCCACGGGTAAGAGTTTCAGGAAGACTGCCCCGAGTTGAAGTTGACTTCCCCATAGGAAGCCAGCGCCAGACGACGCGCCAAGCTGCGTTGTCATCAGAAATCCCATACATTCAGTGCATCCAGCACTTGGTACCAGGCCCATGCCTTGGATGCCCACCGCACGAGATACATGATCGCGCCAACACCCGCGACCAGCAGAAGCATTTTCCTTGCGTCCATATCTCGTATCTGCCTGTGGAATTCGCGTTCAACAGTCTATCCAGTGCCATTGCCCATGCCGTATTTATTCCCCATAGGAATTGGGTCATTACTTTGGCGCGAGGTATCGGGTGTCCGAGCACCATGGCAAGTGGATAGATAGACGATGATTCGCTCCCAGCGATGAATCGTTCGTCGTGTCCCATATCACAGATACTCATATGCCCAGTGCATCGCCATTCGATTTGTTATTGTTGGCGGCGATATGAGTCGTTGGAATGCGGTGATTAACACATTGTCGTGGGGGACAATGATCATGGCATGGCATTGGCATAACCGCGACGTTAGCAGATCTTATGACGACAATGTCATGATCTGGGTGTGTGCTCTGGTTGGCCCATCGGGGGCGTCGTACCAGCGGGGGGTGGGACTCTCGTGACGCAACATTCGGTATAGTACCGAACATTCTGCCCGGTCGAACCATTCGGTTCGAAAGAAGATGTGATGTGATGCGGAAGATTTGGCGCAAACGTTGTAGTCCAAGCTAGCCACTATTGCGTCATGATGAAACCAAAGTGGTCGATATTTCAATATCGTAACGGTTCCTCTGTCGTGAAAAGGCCGGAGGGCCACTGTAGAGCTTCTAGGCGAACGTATAATGGGAGGAGGCTCAAACCTCTAGCAGACGGCACAGCCTTTGTACCGGGCGTCGGCACTCGCCAGCCTGAGTGCGCAGGGTCACGTTGCGGACCAGGGCGTCACTGCCCGGGTGCACAGCGATAACTCTACCCAGTCTCCAATGACTCGGGGGTAGGTTCTCATGTCGAACCAAGACGACGTCGTTGAGTTGAATGTTGGGCTCTCGGTTAGCCCATTTGTTGCGGGTCTGAAGTGTCGCCAAATACTCCTCGCTCCATCTCTGCCAGAAGTCTTGATGTACCTTTCGGATCCATTGGTACTGCTTCAGCCGGTTCAGGGGGACGTCACTGATCGGGGGCTCTGGAATGGCGATGAGGGGGGCGCCAATGAGGAAGTTGCCTGGAGTGAGGGCCAGCTTATCCTCTGGGTCATCATGGAGTGGGACCAACGGACGAGAATTAAGGCATGCTTCGATGCGTGTGGCCAGCGTGTGTAGCTGATAGTACAAGAGAGCTTGAGACCCGATCAGTCGGACCAAGTGGTGTTTGGCGGACTTCACTGCGGCTTCCCACAAACCACCTTGGTGGGGTGCAGCAGGTGTGATGAAGTGCCATTTTGTCCCAGCATGGGCCAGCGCCTGCTGGTTGTAGTGGGACTGGAAGTTGGCAAGATCTTCTTTGAGGCACCGGTTCGCTCCAACGAACGCGGTCCCGTTATCGCTGTAAAGGTTAGGGCAGGGTCCACGCCTGCTGACGAATCGGGTGAAGGCATCCATGAAAGCCTGTGATGAAAGATCTTCAACGACCTCGATGTGCACAGCCTTCGTGGCCATGCAGACGAAGATCGCCAAGTAGGCTTTGACTGTGGTGTGAGAACGCTTTGTCCCAACACGGACCGTGAAGGGACCACAGTAGTCCACGCCGGTGGCTAGGAACGGGCGGGCTTCGTTGACTCGATGAGTGGGCAGAGTAGCCATCTGCTGTCGGAGGACGGCGCCGCGTTGCCGTCGGCAGATGGTGCACTTGTGTAAGTGAGTGCGGACCAATTGTCGGCCATGCAGGATCCAATACCTCTGGCGCAACGTATGCAGCATCAGTTGCACGCCACCATGCAGGGTTGTCTGATGTGCGCGTAGTATGAGGAGGCCCACCAGGGCTCCTTTCTTCGGCAACACGATGGGGAACTTCTGCTCGTGAGGAAGCGAAGCGTGTGTGAGTCGACCTCCGACTCGTAGAATGCCTCTGGCATCCAGGTATGGGTTGAGTGATAGCAGTGGGCTGGAACTGGCCAAGGGTGACCTGTTCCGTAGTTGATGGATCTCGGAGGCGAAGTGAGCGGCCTGCTCAATAGATACCAATCGTTCCATGGCCTGGTCGAGCTCATCTGCGCCGACCACAGGTTTCCGCAGGAGATGACGCGAGGTACTCCGCCATCGGAGCATGTAGGCTACCGTGTGGAGTAGCCGTTGCAAAGAGCCAAACCGCTCTGTTAGTGGGATGAGAACCCCATCTCGACGCCTGGTTGTCAAGACAGGTACCGTAGTGGTGACGCCCGCCAGGGGGGACGTCTTGAGCTCCGTGGCTACCTGAGCGAAGTCCTCGTCAGGCAGCTGCCCGGCTGGGCTGAGAGGCAGCGGTCCGTGTGCCAACCAATGCGGACCCTGCCACCATAATGAGTGCTGTAGTAGTTCAGCAGCACCAAGACCACGGCTGGCGCAGTCGGCGGGGTTCTGGGCGGATCGCACGTGATACCATCGCCCTGGGGAGGTTGTCTCCTGGATTTGCCGCACTCGGTTGGCGGCGTACGGCTTGAGTGTGGAAGGCTCCTTGCGCAACCAGCACAAGACGATCGTGGAGTCTGACCACAGGTAGTAGGGGGCAGACTGCAAACCCAATGCATTGCGGATGTGCTCGAGGGTGGCTGCCAGCAGGCTCGCAGCGCACAGTTCCAGTCGTGGAATGGTAGCTCCCTTGAGTGGGGCCACCTTCGTCCGGGCGGTCAGTAATGAGACCTTGACCTGTTCGTCCGCATACGTGGTCTTCAGGTAGATGACAGCAGCATATGCACGGGCACTGGCATCACAGAACCCGTGGATAGAGACAGCATGCTGGCGGTGCATGCCCAGCCATCGGGGTACCCGCACCCGGTTGAGTGCGAGCAAGCCCTGCCGAAATGCAGTCCAAGCAGTGCAGAGTTCGGCAGCTAGCGGTTCGTCCCAGTTGACGCCAGCCGACCAGAGGGTCTGTATGAAGACCTTACCCACGATGACCACGGGGGCGAGGAGGCCCGTGGGATCGAATAGTTGAGCCACTTCGCTCAGGACTCGTCGCTTAGTAGGAGGCGACCCAGTTGCTTCTGTTTCCACTCGGAAGAAGAGGTCGTCAGCAGCAGGATCCCAACGGAGGCCCAGGACTGTTGCCGTTGGGCACTCGATGACAAGCTCTGTGGAAAGAGAAGAAGAAGAAATATGGTTAGAGGCCAAGGATATTACCTTTGCGCAATTCGAGTTCCATTTGCGCAGCTTAAAGTGGCCCGCCATGAGAACTTTGCTGACATCAGCGGCCAGTCCGACCGCTTCAGAGATGCTGTCACAGCTGGTGAGGAGGTCATCCACATAGAATGACTGCTCGATCGTCTGCTTCGCCGCTCGAGATCGCTGCGGATGGCGAACCAGGTGGTGGTTGTCCTGTGCGCACTGGATCATAGCGCGCACCGATGTGTACGGACTTGAGGCCATGCCATATGTAACCGTCGTCAAGCGAAAGACCATTAGCTCGGCGGACGGTGATTCTCGCCAGAGAATCCGTTGGTAGTCGCGATGCTCGGGAGCCACTAAGACCTGGCGGAACATCTTCTCCACGTCGGCAGTGAGCGCTACCTGGTAGCGTCGGAATCGCAAGATCACATTGACGAGTGAGTCTTGGACTGTCGGACCCACCAGCTGGACGTCATTGAGCGAGACTCCAGTGGTGGTCCGAGCGGATGCGTTGAACACCACGCGGAACTTGCTGATGACCGCATGATGAGGGATGTAGTAGCAGTGGGGGTGATCGCCGTGCTGATCGACCCGCTCCATGTGGCCAAGTCCTTCATACTCCTGCATGAAGGCGATGTATTTCTCCAGCAACTCGGGATTGTTCTGGAGACGCCGCTCCAGGGAGTAGAACTGGCGTAAGGCACTTCGGTAGGATGCACCCAGTGGCGATGCATCATGTCGGAAGGGGATCTGGACCATGTACCGTCCCTCTGTAGTGCGTGTATGCGTGGCTGCGAAATGTCGGCTGCACTCATCTTCTCGGGTCTCGTCGGTAGGAACTTCTTCCAGCTTCCAGAAGTTCTTGACGAGTTCATCAAGCTTGAGCTCCAAGGCTGACTCATCCGTCGTTTGGAGGTGGAGTGATTGGATGGGTTGGGCCGGCGGCCCCAATGCGGCAGGACCAAAAATTACCCATCCAAGGCGGGTTTGTTGAGCATGGGGTTCGTCCGGTCGCCCATGTATGACATGATTCAGGACGAGGAGACCCCAGACGTCGGCACCCAGCAGGATATCGATGGGACCAGGCGTGCCCAGATGCGTGTCTGCCAAGTCCAGACCAGCCAGGTGTGGCCATTGGGTGACGTCGACCGGATCTGCTGGGAGAGTGGAGCAGATGGCCGGGATCACCAGTGCTTGGATGGTGATCGTATATCTCCATTGCGTGGACCGAAGTGACACTGTCACCTGGTCTCGAACCATAGCGTTGTTGGAGGCGCCAATGCCTTGAATAGCAACCTCCAGTCTAGATCTACGGAGATTGAGAGCAGACGTTAGTCTGGTTGTCACAAAACTTACCTGCGACCCAGGATCGCAGAGGGCTCGTGCGGGACAGTGCTGGTCCGAGGTTGGATTGGATGCGTGGACGAGCGCCGTCGCCAGCAGGACGGTAGTATCGGGTCGAGCCAGTCAATTGTCGTTGTCCTCCATGAAGACATACCAGTTCGAGGGTCCGGCATGGTCCGGAGCGGGCACCTTCTTCGGTGGCTGCGTCGGTTCCTCCTTTCCCGGGGCTTGGGGAACGGGTCCGCTTTGGGATGGTCGTCGAGGCTGCGGCGCAGCCGTGGATCGGCACAGCAAAGTGTGGTGTCTGCCGTCGCACTTTCGGCAGAGAACATTCGACGGGCAGCTAGGAGCGCTGTGCCCGGGGGACAAGCAATTAAAACAGACCCCAGTGGTCCGGGTTACCTTGAGCCGCTGGTTTACATCCATCTGACTAAACGTGCGGCACTGATACAAGCGATGGGGTCCCTGGCAGTGGACGCACCGTCCCTCCTGGGAAGTGGTTGCCATCGCGCGCACCGTAGGGCGTGGTTTCGCAGGCTGCGGGGCGCGGACCTCCTGTCGGCGCTGTGTGGGCGAGAATGTGACCTCGGTGACCAGGCTATGAGCTCGCATCAGTAGGAACTCCGTCAGCCCAGCGAGTGTGGGAATCTCCTTGGCGGGACTACTCATCCGCCATGCGTGCTGGGTAGCGGGTGGTAGACGAGATACCACCAGGGGGACCACGAACGTATCCCAGCTGTCCACGGGCTGCTTCATCACGCGAAGCGCCCGGAGTGCTTCCTGCACCGTATCCACGATGCGATGCAAGACCACGGCAGTCTCGGTATGAGCTGCCGGTAGGTTCAGCAGACGGCTGACGTGCGTTTCGGCTAGGACCCGAGGGTTGTCGTAGCGGTCCTTGAGCTGTTTCCACAGCTCTTCGTAGCCGCCAGAATATATGTTCCCGACTAGGCCCACGTTGCGGACAGCTGTCCGCAGGTGCTGGAGCTTGAAGGCCTCAGCCAAATCTGCGTCGTGGACCAGGTGTACGAACGCGTCTTTAAAGGCTAGCCAGTTCTGTGGATGGCCATCGAAGGTCGGGATGGAAATGGGATCCAGCCGCATGTCCATTTTGGCAGAGCTCGTCGATGCCGTGGGAGCTGGGGCTGGAGTTGCTGGCGGGGGTACAGGCGTGGCGAGAGCGTTGAGACGTCTCTGTATCACGGTACAGACCTCGTTGTACACCTGCTCAACTCGCTGCTCCAGTTGGTCGTGGGCAGCCATGTCCCCTGGCTCGGCGGGGGCTAGGGACTCATGGAGACGGTTGAATTTCTCGAATTGGGCCGTCACGGCCCGCAGCTCTTGCTGCAGCTGCGGCACGTCTGCCGCTTTGAGATCGGCTGACATCACCCTCGCGTGGTAGCGGTGGATCGATGACACGGCACTCGAACGCAGATTCAATTCCGCCATTGGGACTCACTTAGATTGTCTTTAAAAAGGGCGAACGGGGGTCGCAAGGGACACTTAACTCAGAGAGAGCACAGTACGATTAACGCTCTGAGGAGAGCGAGTGACACACAGACCACTAATGCCAGACACAACACAAATAGGCGCTCGGCGCAACAGTTACACATAAACGCACAGAGTCTAAATCCTCACAGGAGGCACCAAATGTTCGGGTATATTCCGTCCGATTCAATCTATAATGTCCAGAGAAGAATAACTAATAACACTAATTCGAGCTATCACAATTTATTTCTTGACAATAGTACGAGAACCGCCACGGGTAAGAGTTTCAGGAAGACTGCCCCGAGTTGAAGTTGACTTCCCCATAGGAAGCCAGCGCCAGACGACGCGCCAAGCTGCGTTGTCATCAGAAATCCCATACATTCAGTGCATCCAGCACTTGGTACCAGGCCCATGCCTTGGATGCCCACCGCACGAGATACATGATCGCGCCAACACCCGCGACCAGCAGAAGTATTTTCCTTGCGTCCATATCTCGTATCTGCCTGTGGAATTCGCGTTCAACAGTCTATCCAGTGCCATTGCCCATGCCGTATTTATTCCCCATAGGAATTGGGTCATTACTTTGGCGCGAGGTATCGGGTGTCCGAGCACCATGGCAAGTGGATAGATAGACGATGATTCGCTCCCAGCGATGAATCGTTCGTCGTGTCCCATATCACAGATACTCATATGCCCAGTGCATCGCCATTCGATTTGTTATTGTTGGCGGCGATATGAGTCGTTGGAATGCGGTGATTAACACATTGTCGTGGGGGACAATGATCATGGCATGGCATTGGCATAACCGCGACGTTAGCAGATCTTATGACGACAATGTCATGATCTGGGTGTGTGCTCTGGTTGGCCCATCGGGGGCGTCGTACCAGCGGGGGGTGGGACTCTCGTGACGCAACATTCGGTATAGTACCGAACAGTCACGTAAACTCAAAAATTCCGGCGCTGGCACCTTGTCCGCTGTGGCTGACAGTGTTCATAGACTATTTTTTTTAGGAATAAGTGTACATTTAAAAAAATGTATAATAACTAACCAATAGCATTCAGTAAAGTTAAAATGAAGTATTCCCGAACTCTATCACATTTCCCTACGGCCTTGGTTGGCAGAATTTTTTTTTATTTTTTATATGTTTTTGAATGTCACACGGATAGCGAGTTCAGTCTCAGTATGATTTGTCTATGGTCTCTACTAATTATATTAGATATTTCTAATACCATAACAAAAGCAAAACCAAAATAACTTATTCGCTCGAAACCGATGCTCCGGGGTCTGAAACATCAGGTTCTGAACCAGTGGTGTAAGGAAGCATTTTGCCTGAATCAAGCTCATCTATTTTGTAGACTTTTAGGGTGATAGATTCGAAACCGAATCTGATCACACCTTTAGTCACCGTTAGGGGAGCAAGCGACTCTTTATTGATGACGATAAGAGCGCTGCTATAGAGTTGAGAGCTGGGATCCAGGTACGAGTTCTTGGTCTGCTTGGAATAACCTCCATTGGAACGACGTCGAGTTTTGCACCCGGCCAAACTTCTCCCAGTCTGCTTATAGCAAACTTATAGAGATCGCAGCATTTCTGGTCGTCGCAGGCGATAAGCTTCACGTGACCCTGATGCCATCCACCATCGCAAGTAATAGGAGGTTCTCGGGTTGTCCCTCATGACGTTCAAGAAGCTGCCTGAAAGCTTCGCCTTGACCACCTGCCACCGTTCAGGGGAGATCGTTGATCGCATCATCGTCACTGCGATCGATCACAGCGGTTACCATTTTGTTTTTGAGAACGACACTAAAAGACTTTAGAGTTGTGACGTTGGATGACCTATTGGGGGCGACGGTGCTATGCACCTTACGGCTTTTGGGAGCCGCCGCGACGTGGCCTCCTCCAACGATCTCTGGCGCTTAGATGTAAAGTCCTTGTTTTTCTTAAGTGGATCGTTCTTTAGAAAAGATTCCGCCCATTCAACTTTGATCTTTTGTTCGGCGGTTCTATCAGCCTTCAGAGTTCCTTCGAAGACCTTAAGAATATTTACAGCATAACGGCTGTTCGTCATGCTACTCCCCGGTTTTAAAGGAGAACAACTCGTATGTGTGTTGATGAGGATACACGCATTTGAGTAGCACGCGCAATTAAAGACTTGCATCCTACAAAATTCAGTCTATTAAATTTAATTATATTTATTTTTTTGTATTTTATAAGTCACTTAAAAAGTGATATAAAGATGAAGTGCTACTTGTGCAATTTAAAAGTCGAAAGACATGAAAAAAATACAGTGTGCAATCTGCAACCAGTTTTTACACACAAAGTGCGGCAAATTAGAAAAGGAAGAATTAGAGTTCTATGAGAAAAGCAACCAGATTTTTAAATGCGCTAACTGCTTAACTCTCCATAGAAAATCATTTCTCTCCTACTTCAACGTTCTTGCATCTCCATCTGCACTGCCTGAAACCGTCACCGTGCCCGCCCATGATGACAACAATACGGGCGACCAAACCATCACGATGCAAACTCTGTATACAGAAATTATTGAACTTCAGCGCGTAAACAAGGAAGCTCTCTTAAAGATTCACTCTTTAGAAGAAAGCAACACTTCTCTTCTCAAGAAAGTGGACCTTCTGGAAAACAAAGTTAATTTTCTTGAACGGAGGGAAAAATAGTGCGTAGTGGATATTGTTGGCCTGCTTGATGTTAACACCTCCAACGTTAAGGAAAGAGTCAATACCTTATTAAAAAAAGCAACTGAACTCAAACGCAATAACATTTGCAAATATGTTTGGGTAAGAAATTCATCAGTACTTATCAGGAAACAAGAGGGTGACAAAGTTATTAAAATAAATTCTTTTGGAGATTTTTTGAAAACTGAGGGAGTTAATAATAAGGAACTTAACTATTAAATTATGTTAAATTTAAATTATAGAAATGTGTCTTTAAATTCTCCAATTAATGTAACCAATAACGTAAGCCACTCCTTTGCTTTTTTTGATAATTAGAATTGTTTTTGTATAGACCATGCAAACAATGAGCAACATTCTGGGTTTTCTATAATTCATCAAAACATTCGTAGTTTAAGAATGAATTTTGATACATTTTCCTCTCATCTTGCCTCTCATTTACCGGATCTTATCTTTGTATCTGAGATCTGCATTTTTGATAATGAAATCTCGGACTTTAATATCCCTAACTTTTTGTTTGAAGCTGCGTGCAATGATTCCTATGCAGCTGGTGGTGTTGGAGTATTTTATAGAAATGATATAGTTCTAACATAAATTATTAGTTTTAGTTGTGAAGTTGCTGGTATTTGTTATTGTTTTATTTGTGTATACAGACTACACAAATGTACACCGAAAACCTTTACTCAAGAATTTTCTGTGTTTTTGGAACTTCAATCATGTAAAAATGTAGTTTTGCTTGGTGACTTCAATAGGCCTTTTTTATTACGCTCACATGATAAACCATCATGATGATGAAAACACCCAATTATTATTGCTGGCGATTTTAACGCATGGGCTACAGAATGGGGCAGCAGGATCACGGACGCAAGGGGACGAGCTCTCCTGGAAGCATTCGCAGTACTAGAAGTAAGTTTGGCGAACAACGGTGTGAAAAACATATTTCGGAAAGCAAGCAAGGGGTCTATCATAGATATCACCTTTATGAGTAACTCACTCCCGCGCATAACAAAATGGCGAGTAAGCGAAGACTATAAGCACAGCGATCACCAGGCGATCATATTTACCTTGGACAAATACAGGCCCAAGCAGCTCCCCAAACTAACAGGGCCAAAGTGGAAAGACTCGAAATCCCAACAAAATAAAGACGAACATTTATACTAAAGGGTTTTCAATAAGAGGTGTTATTTTGGTATTCAAAGAAAAATGCCATCTTTTGCTTCATAATTCATTGAATTATGACAATTCGTATCGACGATTGATATTACATATGTATAGCTCTCCTCCAAGAAGTTCTTAATAAGATTTAGTCAGTTAGAATAAAGTACTCAAACGGGACGGTTCGTCTTTTAAAAAAGTTGCGGTTTATATCAATTTAAACTTGGGGCAGAACACAATGACCTTTTGCGGCTTGCTAAGAGTTTTATATGCACTCATAATTTCTGAGTGTCTAACTCGACAAAACTGCTTATGTCAACTGATGATTCATGTGATGGTGATGTGCTCTTCCCTCCCATTCCTTCCTTTCTTGTCCCACTCCTACCAATACATTCCTTCAATTCTATCTCAATTCCTATCCTATTTCCCCCTGGGGGCCGGATGAAGGTGTCAAAAATAGTTCAAGTCGAATACGGAGTATCGGGATACCTGGCGACCTTCCCATTAGCCAGCCCTATCTGTGTAATGGGGATCTCTGCTCAGACGGATCTCTATTCTCCGCTACTCGTGGGTACCAAATTATGGAAACAAAAAAAATCAAAAAACAAAAAAATTAGACCGGTTTTAACTAACTTTAACTGACTTTAACTTTACTTTATTTCATACGATCATATATAATATTTACAATAACGGTTTCAAATTGATAGGGAGTATGAAATAGACATACATTCGGTTGTTCAATGACAAGTGTCGAATGTTGGGCGAATTTAACATCATTAATTTTTGATTTTTGATGGGTAATCACAAATGAAAAGTAAAAAATTAACATTTTAAAATTGATTAGAACGGAAAAATAAAGATAAAAGATACTATGACATTCAATGAGAAAAATTCAGTTCGTGAAGAAGCCATTTATGGCTGAATAATCAAAAGGCATTGTTGGAGAATGTATAGTACGAATTATAAGAATTTCTAATTGCTTGCATCTTTTCATTGTTTACGTTCTTTCTTCTTTTGTGAAATGACCAAACATTTCGAGATTTACCCTATTATGTAATCAAAATTAAAAACCTACATTTCTTCGGTGATTGCTCTCTAATACACAATAGTGCCGGTGCCCGTTTGCCTTCATAGTTCACGTATATGATACAACCGAGCAGCGGCACTGGCGTGAGAGAGTAATACCGGTTTGGCCCTTCTGGCTTTGCAATACATCGCTTGCATGGACACTTGTCGTGCATATTCTTTCTTTTTGATAGCAACCACCAAGCGCGAAACATTGTCTTGATGCGATCATTGAATAAATACTTTTATAACGTTCTCAGAGTCGTTTGTCTTTTTTTTTTTTCTTTGGCTTAATCGCAATCAAAGTTGGTCCTTCTAAAAGCCGGATAAAGTCATCAATTTGTTGAACTGTAAAATTTGTATATTTCGCGAATATTTTTTCGTTTTTTGGGTGGTTGCTATAACAAACATATTTTCATCATTCTGGAGATTCGAAATTCGTCATATCGAAGGTAACAAAAGTATCGACATTTAACTATTTTGGTGCTCTGCTTGGGATTTCGCTTGCTGTCTTGTTCCTGCTTCTCGTCGCTGACTGGGTAGTGCTTTGCTTTGTTTGACCAAAAAAGTTGCTTCTGTCTGTTCGGGGTTCATTTCGCATAGAGCGTGTTCGGTTAATCGACTTAAATTTGCTTTGCCGGTAGGCGTTTCGATAAAATGGATATTTTAAAACAATCACGTGGCCATTTAAAAGGCGCTATAACAAAAGCGCATAATTTCTCGCTGGAAATGGGCGCCGATATTGAGGTTGAAGTTCTGGAAGCTCGTTTAGACCGTTTAAATGACGCGTGGAAAGACTTTTGCAGTAACCAAAATGAACTTTTCAAATATCACGCCGAAGAAGGGTATGGTAATCCCGAAATAGACTTCGACGTGACCGAGGGGAAATATATCGCGACCAAAGCTGCTCTGGTTAAAGCAATTCGTGCGAAGATTAATTTAAATGTGACGGTTAAAGATAATGCTTCGGTTCCCTCGTACTCTAATTCCGTTGCCCCCCCTAAATCCCCTGAAATCGAATTACCGCCAATAAAGCTACCGCCGTTTTCGGGTGATTATCGAGAGTGGCCGGGATTTCGTGATATGTTTCTAGGCAGCATAGACTGCAAAACTAACCTTTCGGGCTCGCAAAAATTACGCTATTTGAAATCGTTTCTACGCGATGATGCAGCAAAATTGCTGAATCATATTAACATTTCTGATTCGAACTATGAGCAGGCTTGGGAGAAGCTTGAGCATCGGTATGATAAACCTTTATATATTATCAACGCATATATTGAAAGCTTCTTGAAACTGCCAACCGTTACTCACGTCGATGGTGCTCATTTACGTAAATTGGTAGACAATGCTGATGAGGTTATTCGGGGTCTCCAGTCAATAAAAGCAGAAGGAAGAGATCCGTGGTTAATCTATCTTTTGCTCAATAAAACCGATACTGAGACTCGTAAAGCATGGTCGTTGGAGAATAGAAATTCTGAAGAATCCACTATCAAGGAGCTTATTGTGTTTTTAGAAGAGAGGTGCGATGCTTTGGAAGCAAGTGAAACAAAAGGTCGTGTTATTCGAAATGCTCCGCGGTCCGTTTATTCTTCGGGTAACGTGAAAAGTTTAGCGGTATCTAAAGTTTCGTGTCCTAAATGCAAAGACAATCATCTCCTTCCACAATGTCCACAGTTTATCAGTATGCCAATTCATTCCCGCCGTAGCTTCGTTAGAGATCAGAGGTTATGTTACAATTGTCTAGGGACACAACATTCCTCGTCCCGATGCCGGGTCCGAGCTCGCTGTTCCCATTGTAATACCCGCCATCATAGCTTAGTGCATTTAGATGTTCAGAATCGGTCTACGGACGAAAGCCAGGTTATGGATTTGCCAAATGAAGGAAGTCCTTCGTCGTCTGTTTCGGTAGATCCTACATCTCTTGTGAGCCATCACATAAAAAATGAAATTCGCCCATCGGGCATTTTACCTACAGTCATTGTTGAGGTATTGGATTCTCGGGGAAAAACTCATCTTTGTCGGATGCTACTCGATACAGGCTCCCAAGTATCATTTGTCACCGAGTCTTTGGTAAAGAGGTTAGGCCTTCATCGTCGCCACGCCCGCTTACCGATTTCTGGAATATCATCCATCGAAGCTGGTGTTACTCGTGGGGCCGTAACGCTTCAGTTGCAGTCTTGCATTAATTCGTTTGACATGGAACTTGAGGCATACATCCTAAATAATATTACTACGCAAACACCCCTTCGTTCCTTCGAACTAAATTGCCCCTTACTCCTGGAAAACCTTAAGTGGGCTGACCCGGGATTCAACAAATCAGGACCCATCGATGTTTTGCTCGGATCCGACAAGGCATGGAGTATTTTGCGTGATGGTCGTCGCTCGGATAAAGATGGGCAGTTAATTGCCCAGAACACCGTCTTTGGTTGGGTAATTACGGGCAGTACACCCGATAAGAAGGTTGTTTCGCTGCATGTAGGACTTGACCTGGACGTTTTATTAAAATCCTTTTGGGAAATTGAGGAACTCGGTCCTCATCCATCCACCATTAGCAACGAGGAACTGGTTGATGCTCACTTCGCCGAGACATTCTCTCGAGCACCGGATAGTAAATACATGGTCGAATTGCCATTTCGGCAAAATGATGTTAGGTTTGGTAACACTCTCTCGGGAGCTCTTTCTCGGTTAATAGCAATGGAACGTCGCTTCTCTCGTTGTGAAGATCTTCGCTCTGAGTACTGCAACTTTATGCAAGTTTATGAGGAGTTGGGTCATATGGAACGGATCCCAGACAACGAAATTGAACCCACTTCTGGAAAGGTATTTTACTTGCCCCATCACGCCGTCGTTACCAACAAGATAAGGGTTGTTTTTGATGGATCACATAAAGATTCGAATGGGCTCAGTTTGAATGAAATGCTGCATATCGGACCTCCACTGCAGCGTAATCTGATAAACGTGTGTATACGATTTCGGTTGCACAAATACGTATTTTGCGCTGACATTGTAAAAATGTTTCGCCAAATATGGGTAAATGCTAACCATCGCGACTTCCAACGTATCGTATGGAGAAGAAGTACGGATGAACCCATCTCACATTTTCGGTTGTGCACCGTAACTTATGGTACCTCACCTGCACCCTATTTAGCTATGAGAGTTCTCAGACAATTGGCAATAGATTACCAGAGTCAGTTTCCCCTAGCCTCGCATTCAATATTGCATGATTTTTATGTAGATGATATCATGTCCGGTTCTGATTCTCTGTCTGAAGTCATGGAGTTGAAGCAGCAATTGGTTGCGCTTTTGTCGTGCGGAGGTTTGCAGTTAAGCAAATGGAGCTCCAACTGTTGGACTATATTAAGCGATATCGACTGCAATGAATCTATTTCCCTTGACCTCGACAATTTGGCGCAATGGAAAAAGGTCCTTGGTCTGGTGTGGAATCCCTACAGTGACAGTTTCACGTTTTCAATATCATTGGAGGAACAACAGATACCAACCAAAAGAAAACTACTATCGGAGGTAGCAAAGATTTTTGATCCTTTGGGTTTCCTGGCTCCCTCTACTATCTTGTTTAAGATATTATTTCAGGAGCTATGGACTCATGAAAATAAAATAGGCTGGGACGATTCATTGCCAACAGACATAGCGGCGAAATGGAAATCGTACCGAAAGGATCTACCCTGTTTTGAAAACCTCAGAATTCAGCGAAGATGTACT
This sequence comes from Cheilosia variabilis, assembly GCA_951230905.1. Taxonomy (NCBI): domain Eukaryota; kingdom Metazoa; phylum Arthropoda; class Insecta; order Diptera; family Syrphidae; genus Cheilosia; species Cheilosia variabilis. Next base: position 85,065,728 of record OX579676.1, read on the forward strand.
CTGAATTCGAAGTATTTTCACCTAATAGGATTTTGTGACGCCTCTGAAAAGGCCTATGGTGCTGTGGTTTATGCCCGAAGTGTTATTGAAAGTGGGGCTGTAGAAATTCAACTCATCACTGCCAAAACTCGTGTCGCACCAGTGAAGCAGCTCTCCGTTCCTAGACTTGAGCTGTGTGGAGCTCTTCTCTTAAGTCGGTTAATAAAACTCATTTGCTCTTCACTCGATGTCAAACCCGTTCAAACATTCGCTTTTAGTGATTCCCAGATAGTGCTTGCGTGGCTCTCTTCTCCCCCCCGTCGGTGGAATACTTTTGTTGCAAATCGGACGTCTGAAATCTTAGACACTTTGCCGCGGTCGACCTGGAGCTATATCCGTTCTGGAGAAAACCCTGCCGATGCTGCTTCGCGAGGTGTGGAGCCTAGTAAGTTGTTGCGGTTCGATTTATGGTGGAAAGGCCCTGGTTGGATGTGTTTGGACTTCAGCCATTGGCCCCTGGTCGATATCCTAGAAGTGGGAGAGGTACCGGAAGAGAGAAGACTGCCGGTAGCTGCAAACATATTATCATGTCACACTGCTCATTTTATGGAAGATCTGGCGAATAATGTATCTTCGTGGTCGAGATTGCTTCGGATTGTAGCGTTTGTACAACGTTTTGTTCAAAATTGCAAAAGGAGTAGCGAACATCGTGTAAAGAGTTACCTTTCGAGCTCAGAGGTTAATCTGTCCAAGAACTTTTGTCTTCAGTGGATCCAAAACGTTTTTCAGGAAGAAAAGCATTCTCTTCGCTCTGGCCAACAGGTCTCCACTCGATCGAAATTGTGCTCATTATCGCCATTTGTCGATACAGTGGGATTACTGCGTGTAGGAGGAAGAATCGCTAATGCTGTTGATGTTCCTTTTAGCATCAAACATCCCATTATTCTTCCAAAGCATAATCCATTAACAAAACTTATTCTTCTAGATGCTCATGTTAAGTTCCTGCATGCTGGTATTTCTCTTTTATTTAGCTTGGTCAGGCAAGAATTTTGGATCATAGGGTGTCGAAACTTAATAAGGAAAATTGTAAATGATTGTCTGCAATGTTTTCGCCAACGTCAACATACATCTACGCAAATCATGGGAGACCTGCCATCTTCGAGACTTTCGCCGTCTTATGCCTTCGCTCATACGGGATGTGACTACGCCGGACCGATTACACTTCGACTATCTAAGGGAAGAAAACCCAAGCTTACGAAAGGATATCTTGCGCTCTTTGTCTGCATGGTTACCAAAGCTTTGCACTTGGAAGTGGTCAGTGACCTCACAACGGAGACTTTCATGGCAGCTCTTCGCAGGTTTATCTCTAGACGTGGCAAATGCAGTGTCATAAAGGGTGATTTTTTAGCTGGTTTGGTTTTGGCAACACTGGTTTTGACAGCTGACGTGTGTTTAGTACCTTGTGTCACTGTCAAACAGCTTCAGTTTGGTTTGCAATTTAACCATGGATCGTCTTACAAATGAACAACGCTTGCAAATTATTGAATTTTACTATCAAAATTCGTGCTCGGTTCGAAATGTTCATCGCGCGCTGCTTCCATTTTATGATCGGCATTCTCGACCTACTGAGCAGTCTATTCGGAAGATTGTGACCAAATTTCGCACCAAATTTACTTTGTTGGACATTAAACCACCAACACGTTTACGTACTGTGCGTAGTGAAGAAAATATTGCGGCCGTATCAGCTAGTGTGACAGAAGACCGCGAAATGTCGATTCGGCGCCGTTCCCAGCAGTTAGGCCTTTGTTACAGCACTACGTGGAAAATTTTGCGGAAGGATTTGGGCGTAAAGCCTTTTAAGATACAGCTGGTGCAAGAACTAAAGCCAGCCGACCTACCACAACGCCGAATTTTTGGTGAATGGGCTCTTGGAAAGCTGGCCGAGGATCCGCTTTTTTATCGAAAAATTGTGTTCAGCGATGAGGCTCATTTTTGGTTGAATGGGTACGTAAATAAGCAAAATTGCCGCATTTGGAGTGAAGATCAGCCAGAAGCATTGCAACAGCTACCAATGCATCCCGAAAAAGCCACTGTTTGGTGCGGTTTATGGGCCGGCGGCATTATTGGGCCATATTTCTTCAAAGATGATGCGAATCGCAGCGTTACTGTCAATGATGAACGCTACCGAGCGATGATAACAAACTTTTTTTTGCCCGAAATGGAAGTTCTTGACATGATATGTGGTTTCAACAAGACGGTGCCACATGCCACACAGCACGCGAAACAATGGCGCAATTGCGAGGCGAGTTTGGTGAACAGTTAATTTCACGTTTCGGGCCGGTCAATTGGCCGCCTAGATCGTGCGATTTGACACCATTAGATTATTTTTTGTGGGGGTATGCCAAGGCTAATGTGTATAGGGACAAGCCCTCTTCGATTGACGCACTGGAAGCCAACATCCATGCATTCATTCGTGAGATACCGGCCGATATGTGTGAAAGAGTATGCCAAAATTGGACTCAGCGGATGGGCTACCTGAGACGCAGCCGCGGTCAACATTTGCATGAAATTATCTTTAAACATTAAATTGCAAGGTTCAAACTATCGATTCAAATAAATATTTAATTCATTTTTTCGAATTTTTTGTGTTTTTTTTTTTAAAAAAGTTCTAAACCTCTTAAAAAATCACCCTTTATATACAGATAATGGAACCAATTTCCATGGAGCTGCGAGGTTGCTTTCCACGATGTATAAATTGGTACGGTCAAGAGAGCATAACGAGCAGGTTGCCACAGCGTTAGCAGCAGAAAACATTAAGTGGGAGTTTATTCCCCCACATAGTCCCCACTTTGGAGGACTTTGGGAATCGGGGGTAAAATGTGTTAAACAGCACCTTCGCCGCGTTGTAGGGAATAATGTATTAACGTTCGAGGAAATTTCAACTTTGCTAGCACAAATCGAAGCGTTGTTAAATTCTAGGCCCCTTTGTGCAATTTCCGATTCAGATCTAAACCCTTTAACCCCCTCTCATTTCCTTATAGGACGACCGTATACAGCGCTGCCTGAACCAAACTATATGGATGTTCCTACCAATCGATTGGGCCGATGGGAGCTCGTTCAGAACATTATGCAAGGATTTTGGCGCAGATGGCATATGGATTATCTTACGTCCCTTCAACAGCGCCCCAAATGGCGACAAGTGTCTCGTGACTTCAAGGTTGGTGACTTGGTCGTTGTAAAGGAGCCTAATTTGCCACCATCTAAATGGTCTCTAGGACGTGTGGAAAGTACCCATCCCGGGCATGACGGCCATGTACGAGTAGTTTCAGTCAAGACTACAAGCGGTGTATTTACACGCCCTATCACCAAGCTGGCCATCCTACCGTGTTCCTGAAATTACTTCAGCGGGGGCGGTATGTTGGAGAATGTATAGTACGAATTATAAGAATTTCTAATTGCTTGCATCTTTTCATTGTTTACGTTCTTTCTTCTTTTGTGAAATGACCAAACATTTCGAGATTTACCCTATTATGTAATCAAAATTAAAAACCTACATTTCTTCGGTGATTGCTCTCTAATACACAATAGTGCCGGTGCCCGTTTGCCTTCATAGTTCACGTATATGATACAACCGAGCAGCGGCACTGGCGTGAGAGAGTAATACCGGTTTGGCCCTTCTGGCTTTGCAATACATCGCTTGCATGGACACTTGTCGTGCATATTCTTTCTTTTTGATAGCAACCACCAAGCGCGAAACATTGTCTTGATGCGATCATTGAATAAATACTTTTATAACGTTCTCAGAGTCGTTTGTCTTTTTTTTTTTTCTTTGGCTTAATCGCAATCAGGCATCATCCAATTTTTTATTAACTTTTCAAATACACTTTTCACTCTCTCACGTTTAACAGTATCAGGAAGCGAATTAAAAAGACGAGGTGCGGTGGCATAGCAAAATCTAGCAAAATGGGCGCTATTACTTGTTAAAGCAGTTACAAGATGTCTGGCATTTACTCGCAAATTATAAAGGGTGATTTTTTAGCTGGTTTGGTTTTGGCAACACTGGTTTTGACAGCTGACGTGTGTTTAGTACCTTGTGTCACTGTCAAACAGCTTCAGTTTGGTTTGCAATTTAACCATGGATCGTCTTACAAATGAACAACGCTTGCAAATTATTGAATTTTACTATCAAAATTCGTGCTCGGTTCGAAATGTTCTTTTTCGCTTTTTTATCGAAAAATTGTGTTCAGCGATGAGGCTCATTTTTGGTTGAATGGGTACGTAAATAAGCAAAATTGCCGCATTTGGAGTGAAGATCAGCCAGAAGCATTGCAACAGCTACCAATGCATCCCGAAAAAGCCACTGTTTGGTGCGGTTTATGGGCCGGCGGCATTATTGGGCCATATTTCTTCAAAGATGATGCGAATCGCAGCGTTACTGTCAATGGTGAACGCTACCGAGCGATGATAACAAACTTTTTTTTGCCCGAAATGGAAGTTCTTGACTTGCATGATATGTGGTTTCAACAAGACGGTGCCACATGCCACACAGCACGCGAAACAATGGCGCAATTGCGAGGCGAGTTTGGTGAACAGTTAATTTCACGTTTCGGGCCGGTCAATTGGCCGCCTAGATCGTGCGATTTGACACCATTAGATTATTTTTTGTGGGGGTATGCCAAGGCTAATGTGTATAGGGACAAGCCCGCTTCGATTGACGCACTGGAAGCCAACATCCATGCATTCATTCGTGAGATACCGGCCGATATGTGTGAAAGAGTATGCCAAAATTGGACTCAGCGGATGGGCTACCTGAGACGCAGCCGCGGTCAACATTTGCATGAAATTATCTTTAAACATTAAATTGCAAGGTTCAAACTATCGATTCAAATAAATATTTCATTCATTTTTTCGAATTTTTTGTGTTTTTTCGTTAAAAAAAGTTCTAAACCTCTTAAAAAATCACCCTTTATTTTAACAAAACTGAACCGTTACTTAAAAGCCAAAAGCATGCCGTAAGAATAATATGCAGGGTAAATCGTAGAACTCCTAGTTTTGAATTATTTAAGAACCTTAAAATTCTTCCGTTAAGGCATCTTTACTGCTACAAAGTCCTTAAAATCTTCTTTGCTAATTCCGGATTCTACGCTGTCAGAAATAACGAAAACTATAATTTGCGAGTAAATGCCAGACATCTTGTAACTGCTTTAACAAGTAATAGCGCCCATTTTGCTAGATTTTGCTATGCCACCGCACCTCGTCTTTTTAATTCGCTTCCTGATACTGTTAAACGTGAGAGAGTGAAAAGTGTATTTGAAAAGTTAATAAAAAATTGGATAAAGACATTGATTATTCAGCCATAAATGGCTTCTTCACGAACTGAATTTTTCTCATTGAATGTCATAGTATCTTTTATCTTTATCTTTCCGTTCTAATCAATTTTAAAATGTTAATTTTTTACTTTTCATTTGTGATTCCCCATCAAAAATCAAAAATTAGTGATGTTAAATTCGCCCAACATTCGACACTTGTCATTGAGCAACCGAATGTATTTACTATTTCATACTCCCTATCAATTTGAAACTGTTATTGTAAATATTATATATGATCGTATGAAATAAAGTAAAGTTAAAGTTAGTTAAAGCTAGTTAGAACCGGTCTAATTTTGTTGTTTTTTGATAATTTTTGTTTTCATAATTTGGTACCCACGAGTAGCGGAGAATAGAGATCCGTCTAAGCAGAGATCCGCATTACACAGATAGGGCTGGCTAATGGGAAGGTCGCCAGGTATATCGATACTCCGTATTCGACTTGAACTATTTTTGACACCTTCATCCGGCCCAGGGGGAAATAGGATAGGAATTGAGATAGAATTGAAGGAATGTATTGGTAGGAGTGGGACAAGAAAGGAAGGAATGGGAGGGAAGGGCACATCACCATCACATGAATCATCAGTTGACATAAGCAGTTTTGTCGAGTTAGACACTCAGAAATTATGAGTGCATGTAAAACTCTTAGCAAGCCGCAAAAGGTCATTGTGTTCTGCCCCAAGTTTAAATTGATATAAACGGCAACATTTTTAAAAGACGAACCGTCGCGTTTGAGTACTTTATTCTAACTGACTAAATCTTATTAAGAACTTCTTGGAGGAGAGCTGTACATATGTAATATCAATCTTCGATACGAATTGTCATAATTCAATGAATTATGATGATGCATAACATTAGGCGTTTTTCTTTTTTTTTTCATTTATCTCAAAATATGACATTTTCCTTTGAATACCTAAACCCTTTAGTATAAATGTTCGTCTTAATTTTGTTATGATTTCGAGTCTTTCCACTTTGGCCCTGTTAGTTTGGGGAGCTGCTTGGGCCTGTATTTGTCCAAGGTAAATATGATCGCCTGGTGATCGCTGTGCGTATAGTCTTCGCTTACTCGCCATTTTGTTTTGTGCGGGAGTGAGTTACTCATAAAGGTGATATCTATGATAAAAAAAAACTCTTCAAGTGAAGAGAAAAAAAATGAAGTTTAAAAATTTATCGAAAAGAAATAAGGAAAAAAAAAAAAACTTCCACTTAGTGTGCAAGAAAAAATATAATCAATTACCCTAAGGGAAAAACTTGTGCTTAGAATTTTACGTATCTCCGTGCCCGGACAAGAACTGCGTAAGGTGGAAGTTGCAGTCTCCGCGTGTTCTCTTAATCCAGACCTCGATGGTGGGGATCAGTTTGTGGGTCCATCTGCCTTTTGCCGTGTTATCCCACCGGTCTTGCCACAGTGCTATAGATGTTGCCCTTTCTTCTTCCTTTATCCTTCTGGTAACGATAGCCTCTTGCCGGTTGACTGTTCGTCTGGGAAAGAGCTGCTTGCATCTGTGACGCCCTCTTGCTGGCGTACTGGACGTGCGTTTTAAAGCTTAACCTGTTGTCGAGCATTACTCCTAGGTACATTAATGACTCCTTTGACCTAGTAGTTTGGTTCCCAATACGAAAATTCGCATATTCCACAGTCTTTCGGCTGGTTATCAAGACAGCCTCGATCTTGTGGTCAGCTAGTTTCAGCCCTGCAATCTCTAGCCAGTTCTTGATTCTGGCGACTGCTTTATCCGTGGCGGACTCTATCTCGTGGATATGTTTGGCCACAGTTACCACAGTGAAATCGTCAGCAAAGCATATAACCTTAACTCCTTGTGGCAGCGTTAGTCTGAGAACTCCGTCATACATTATGTTCCACAGGAGAGGTCCTAGAACCGAGCCTTGTGGTACACCAGCGGTAACGTTATAGTACTTAACTCCCTCGTCAGTATGGTACCTTAACTTCCTGTCGGTAAGGTAGTTTCCAACCATTTTCAGTAGGTAGTGCGGCGATTCCATTATGGCCAGGGATCTCCTAATGCATAACCAGTTTGCCGAATTGAAGGCATTTTTAACGTTGTTACGATTTGCACCGTGCTTCCTCTTGAGAGGGAAGAGTGCAAAGCGGAGAGTAAAAATAAAAATGCTCAAGTGTTACTTTAATATCTATTGGCCCGCTGTCTTCGGCAGGGCTGCGACCAATAGTATTTGTTTATTGTTTAATTATGTTTAATTATTTAAATAATTAGGATTTGACCCGCTGTCTAGAGCTTGGCTGCGATCAATCTGATAGTTAAATTTACTCTGCTTTTCCTTGCACAACCTTCGCCTTTTATACAAATATTCTTCATGACCTCTCCTATCCTCCCTCTCCATGCACCATAGTTTCCTTACCAATTGCCATAAGTGCATACGCGCTATTCTTAGATATTGCTTAATTGTTTTCCGTTCCCATTAAAAGTACCCAAATGACATCTTGGGTGTCATTTGCCTTACGCTGGTGTCAAGTGTCATCCATTAATAAATTATTATTATTTCCCCGATAGCACAACGTAGTACTCCTCCGATATGCAACTATTGCAGTTTTGCCATATGTCGGCGTGCCGCTGTGCAACCGGAGTTAGGTTACGTGTGTATCGTATTTGGTGGGTATGCACTTGACTGATTGCGCTTGGGTGGCGTTTGAGTAAATGGGAAACGAATGAAAACAAAGCGAATGACCTATTAATAGCCGTGCGCTCTGGTTGGTGTATGGAATGGATTGCTATTGAGAAGACGATGGTTTGGAGTAGGTCATGGTTAGGGTATGGTTGTGCGGATCACAACATCCCACCCCCCTTGGAAAAAGACAATTCTTACCTGAAGGGTTACAATTTTCTGCAAGTAGGCTTCGGTGTGACAAGGAAGGAACTTACAATTATTTTAATGTTTTTTTTTTGTTTACAAAGAAATTTTTTTTTTTTTTTGTTTTTAAATTTAAGTACAGTGTTAAACTAAATACAATGCTTGAATGCTTATAACGAAGAGCTTAAACTAAATACAATGTTTGACTGTTAACGAAAAATAGTATAAAGGAAGTATAACAATATTCTTATTCTAGTATAAAAATTATTTTAAACAATTAGTAAATACAAGGATAGGTATATTAAGGATACACATTTTTTTTTTTTTATTAATGCAATGTTCGTAATATAGTTTGTAGTAAATACAATGTTTAAAATATAGTTTGTTGGATATATATATATTATTATTTTTTTTTTTATACACACATACCTTCATTTCAATACAAAAATATGAGGTGAGGGGTTTTTGGAGGTATTTTCTTCTTCGTGTTTCTCTTTAGGATTCTGTGAAGTGATCTGGGATGTGCTCGGGAGTGATTCTTTGATAACATGGAGTTCTTGAATATTTTTTGGTGATTTTCCCTTTGTTCGTAGGCGCTTAATCAGACAGTATAGAGAAATGATAACGACCAGGAATAGTATTGTATAGATCAACGTATAGTGATGTACGTCGTGGGAGTTTAGAGATAAGAGGGACACATTTTCTTTTGCTTTAAGGTTTTTTATTCCCTCTGAAATGAGATTAAATCCTTCTTGGCTTGAGAATTTTATAAACGCCACTGGATTAGATTTGCTGATTGCCGGGAGAGTAATATTGGTTAAAGTTTTTGAAATATTTATGGGTGGTATATAAAAATTGTGTGAAATCGTATTTTGTTCATTGTACGAACGTATGATTAAATCTTTAGATTTCACGTAGCAATTTCCTAAAATCTGGACTAAAGCTGTACCTTGAAGGGTGTACGTTGTTACGTCATCTTTGCAAATTTCATCGATTTCATAGCTACGTATTGTAGAGAACAGCCATTTGTTATGGGTAGTCAGTTGTAGCCATATTGTTGAGATATTTGCTTGTTTTATTTCGCATGAAGTTGGTACTGTTAAAAAAGAGAATTATTTCGGTCATCACCAACGTATGAAAATAGGGTATTGCCGCAGGCAATAAATTTGTTTAATTTCGCAGGGTTGCCATCGAAAGTTGGCACAATACTATATATATCGCTCAGACTTATTTTGACTTCCGTCCTAGAATCAGCAGTGGAACGGACGGGTTTATTTGGGGGAAGGCTCATTCTTGAGAAGGGTAGGGCTTCGAAGAGCTCTAAAGTTAATTTTTGTTTTCTCGTGAGAATTTTTAAAACTTTTATGGGGCAAAAGGTATGTGTGTTTAAAAATTGTGTACAATATATAAAAAATTGTTCACGTATGTATATATTTTTATTATAAATTTTTTTTTTTTAAAAATGCCTTATCATAAATACCTTATAATTTATACCGCTGCTGCTGTTGATATTATTGGCGTTGTTTCTCCTTATAGTTTATACTGCTGCTGCTGTTGATATTATTGGCGTTATTTCTCCTTATAACTTATACTGCTGCTGCTGTTGATACTATTGGCGTTGTTTCTCCTGTTGTAGTGGTTTGCCAGGCAGGCTTCACGCCCTAAAGTTGCAGTTACAGCCTGGTCTTTTTCACTGCCCGCATGTTTGCCTCCGGCGTCTCTTGGTGAGAAATCGCCAGGTCTTACGGTTTTCGGGACTTTTCACTTACTGGTGTATGCCCTTAGTAACGCGTTCACTTGCACAAAAACTTCACTTGACTTACTGGTGTATAGCCCCAGTACGCATCGAGTTCAAGGTAGACTCGTTTTTTGGTTCGGTAGTTGGGACCTCTTTGGGTATCCCACCGCTGCCACCAATGTTACGATTTGCACCGTGCTTCCTCTTGAGAGGGAAGAGTGCAAAGCGGAGAGTAAAAATAAAAATGCTCAAGTGTTACTTTAATATCTATTGGCCCGCTGTCTTCGGCAGGGCTGCGACCAATAGTATTTGTTTATTGTTTAATTATGTTTAATTATTAAATTAATTAGGATTTGACCCGCTGTCTAGAGCTTGGCTGCGATCAATCTGATAGTTAAATTTACTCTGCTTTTCCTTGCACAACCTTCGCCTTTTATACAAATATTCTTCATGACCTCTCCTATCCTCCCTCTCCATGCACCATAGTTTCCTTACCAATTGCCATAAGTGCATACGCGCTATTCTAAGGTATTGCTTAATTGTTTTCCGTTCCCATTAAAAGTACCCAAATGACATCTTGGGTGTCAAGTGTCATCCATTCATAAATTATTATTATTTCCCCGATAGCACAACATAGTACTCCTCCGATATGCAACTATTGCAGTTTTGCCATATGTCGGCGTGCCGCTGTGCAATCGGAGTTAGGTTACGTGTGTATCGTATTTGGTGGGTATGCACTTGACTGATTGCGCTTGGGTGGCGTTTGAGTAAATGGGAAACGAATGAAAACAAAGCGAATGACCTATTAATAGCCGTGCGCTCTGGTTGATGTATGGAATGGATTGCTATTGAGAAGACGATGGTTTGGAGTAGGTCATGGTTAGGGTATGGTTGTGCGGATCACAACATCCCACCCCCCTTGGAAAAAGAAAATTCTTACCTGAAGGGTTAGAATTTTCTGCAAGTAGGCTTCGGTGTGACAAGGAAGGAACTTACAATTATTTTAATGTTTTTTTTTTTTGTTTACAAAGAAATTTTTATTTTTTTTTTTGTTTTTAAATTTAAGTACAGTGTTAAACTAAATACAATGCTTGAATGCTTATAACGAAGAGCTTAAACTAAATACAATGTTTGACTGTTAACGAAAAATAGTATAAAGGAAGTATAACAATATTCTTATTCTAGTATAAAAATTATTTTAAACAATTAGTACAAGGATAGGTATACTAAGGATACACATTTTTTTTTTTATTAATGCAATGTTCGTAATATAGTTTGTAGTAAATACAATGTTTAAAATATAGTTTGTTGGATATATATATATTATTATTTTTTTTTTTTATACACACATACCTTCATTTCAATACAAAAATATGAGGTGAGGGGTTTTTGGAGGTATTTTCTTCTTCGTGTTTCTCTTTAGGATTCTGTGAAGTGATCTGGGATGTGCTCGGGAGTGATTCTTTGATAACATGGAGTTCTTGAATATTTTTTGGTGATTTTCCCTTTGTTCGTAGGCGCTTAATCAGACAGTATAGAGAAATGATAACGACCAGGAATAGTATTGTATAGATCAACGTATAGTGATGTACGTCGTGGGAGTTTAGAGATAAGAGGGACACATTTTCTTTTGCTTTAAGGTTTTTTATTCCCTCTGAAATGAGATTAAATCCTTCTTGGCTTGAGAATTTTATAAACGCCACTGGATTAGATTTGCTGATTGCCGGGAGAGTAATATTAGTTAAAGTTTATGAAATATTTATGGGTGGTATATAAAAATTGTGTGAAATCGTATTTTGTTCATTGTACGAACGTATGATTAAATCTTTAGATTTCACGTAGCAATTTCCTAAAATCTCGACTAAAGCTGTACCTTGAAGGGTGTACGTTGTTACGTCATCTTTGCAAATTTCATCGATTTCATAGCTACGTATTGTAGAGAACAGCCATTTGTTATGGGTAGTCAGTTGTAGCCATATTGTTGAGATATTTGCTTGTTTTATTTCGCATGAAGTTGGTACTGTTTCGGGTCGTCGTAATAGTTCTACCTCGCATGTGGATAACTTTGAGTTTGAATTAAACAGAGGGTGTACCATTGGACATTAGAATGTGGTTTTCTGGTTCTTGCAGCTTGTCAAGTCATTTGCGTTAAGATTAGTATAGTATTCTTTGTTATAGTCGATTATTAAATATTCTGTTGTTGGTTGTATAAATACAAAGCGATTACGGTAATTTGTAGGTAGAGGAATTATTTTGTAGACGTGGAAGTTTTCTAGATATGGTAAGGGAATTTTAAATTCATAAATTACTTTTTGCTGACGTAAAGTCGCATTGATTGAGCTGATTTGGTAAAGAGATAAAATGTCGTTTGTGAGTATGGATGATATTTTTGTACCACTGGGGAGATCTTGTCTGATCTTGCCATGATGGGGTTTGCCATGATTAGCATTGCTAACGAGGTCTATAATTTCATCTACCGTGTTTTGGTAACGCATGATTATCAGGGTGATAAGTGAAGTTAGGGATTCTATTTCTGCGAATAGTTGTTGTTCCTACTCTAAGTCGTTGAGTTTATTTGTTAACCCTGTTACGGTTTCGGTTTGGGACACTATGTTGAACAGGCTCCATTGGGAGTTGGGTATGTAGTCTATTGTTTCCATGGTCTGGAAGAAATGAACAAAACATACATCACTTATCAGCGTATTGTGTATGTTATTCATTGTATAATTTGATGTCGTTGTTGTGGATAACCTTGTTTTTGTTACCTACTTGTATCATGGTGTTCGCGTTAGAGATAAGCTTGATGATCTCATAGGGACCTTCCCACAAGGAAGAGAATTTGTTTCTTCTAACGTGTTTTTTCAACAAGACTTTGTCTCCTAAATTAAAGTTCTTTGGTTGACCGTTTTTATCATATTGCCGTTTTAAACATTCTTTCTTTCGTTGGAGGATTTTATTAGCAGTTTGATATCCATGTTGAAGTCTGGCTCGGAGTTCATTGGCGTAATTGTACGAAGTTTTCGGAGTTTGTTGAAGGGTACTGGGAATGCTAGCGGGATAACCGTATAACAGCTCATAAGGAGTGAAACCTGTGCTACTATGGGGTGTAGTATTGTAGACGAACATAGCATACGGTACCCATGTATCCCAAGTTAGTACGTCTTGGTTCACATAGTGACGAAGATATTCGGCCAAAGTTCTGTGGCTTCTTTCAAGAGCTCCGTTGGTTTGTGGATGGTAGGGAGTTGTAATTAATTTCTTAATTTTCATGAGTGAACAAATTTCTTTAAAGAGTGTACTTAAAAAGTTTTAACCTTGGTCTGTTAGCAGTGAAGTTGGTATACCATGTCGGCAAACGATATTTTCCACAAAGATTCTTGCAACCGTTGAAGCTTCCATGTTGGGTAATGCATAAGCTCCCGAAAATTTTGTTAAATCGTCTTGAAACTCACAGGTAAGGTCCTACTAAGTCTAGAGCGATTCTTTCAAATGGTTTGGAACTTGTTGTGGTGCTTTTCATGGGAATTTTGGGATTCTTAATACTTTTATTGAGTTGACAAGAGGCACAGTTTTTTATGTAGGTACTTATATCCTCCGCCATATGTGGCCACCAAATGGTGAATCGTGAAATTCAAATAATACTTTGTTTATGGAGTCTTGGTCAGTTAGAAAAATTCTATCATCGATGAAAAAGTGTAAGGTCACGTCTAGGTTTTGAAAGACTTTCTCGAGGAGGGTCTTAAAGATGAGCCGTGTTTCGGGCCCTAGAACTGCCGTGGAAAAGCCTACACTTTTTAGACCTTTTCTACTTACTATTTCCTTGATTTCTCCTAAAAACTTTTCAGAAATAATTTAATCTCTAGTGCTTCTGAAAGGTATTGGTAGAGTCACTACATGTATCGTTTGGTTGTTGTCTGTTTGGAGCGAAACCATTTCACCTATTTGGGGTTTCGAGAAATCAGTAAATTTTTTCTTAAGAATTTCTTCATCCCTGGACTCAATTAAAGGGAGTATTATTATTTTAAATTGTATGCTTTGGTCTTTAAAAATTGATTTTCTTTCTTCTTGTAGAAGAAACCTTGAGATAACCTGAATTTCGTCTGGGTCATTGTGCGGTTGTAGCGAAGGCTCCCCCAGTTTTTGTTTCTGTCCACGTGTGGTTACTAAGACGTGTTGTCCGTTAAGGACTTCTGCATCAGGCTTCGGAATGCGACTTAGTGCGTCGGCGTTGGAGTTGTTTTTGCCTGCTTTATACAGAACTTGGTATTCGTATTCGTCCAAGAGGATCCTCCAACGAGCTAGCCTTGATGTTGGATCTTTCAGATTCATAAGCCATTAAAGCGGTTTGTGGTCAGTACATATAATGAACTTTGTACCATACACGTAAGGTCGGAATTGATTTACTGCGTAAGTAATGGCTAAAAGTTCCTTTTCCGTAGTTGTGTATCTGGTTTCCGCATCATTTAATGTACGACTGGCATAACATATTGGCTTGTTCTCTCATCAGTCGCTGGAAAGCAGCTGGTGCGTTTTTAAGACCAAATGGCATACGGGCATACTCGTAGTGTCCATAGGGAGTGCTGAAACCAGTTTTGTATTTTCCGTCCTCGTCCATGCGGATTTGGTGAAATCCTTTGGCCAAATCCAAGGTACTAAAGTACTTGGCTTTTCCTAATTGATCCAGAATATCAGTAATGTTTGGCAGGGGATATGCATCGCCAACTGTCAATTCATTTAACCGTCTGAAATCAACCACTACTCTCCATCTTTTGTTGCCTTCCTTGTCCGATTTCTTGGGAACCAGAAGCAACGGAGAGTTCCATGGACTAGCGCTGGGAGTTATTATGCCTTTTTGCAGCATTTCATTCACTTGTTTGTGAATCTCGCTTTTTTGTGATTCTGGAAGCCTGTACGGTTTCACAAAAAGGGGTGGTTGATGGGGATCAGTTATGATCTGTTAAACAGTGTCGGTAAAGGTTAGCTGGTCTCCTTCTAGATAGAAGAGGTCATTGTATTTTCGGCAGATTTCGAGTATAGAATCCTTTTCTTCTTGATTGCAGTGATCAAGATCTATTACCGACTCGAACTTGGTTAGTCTTCCTTTAATAATGTTTTGAGTTCTACCTGTTATAATGTTAAAATTGTCTAGCTTGTCCCATTCGAGATCGATGTCCTGGTACTGAACCTTTTGTTCAGTGTCCGAGGTATTCATCATCATGACTCTGACTGTGGAATCTGTGGTTTAGTTAGAGACTCGCCTAGGTAAATTCCTGGCTGGATTATCTGTTTTTTTTATAATGATATTAAAATTGGTTTTGAGGGGGACAGGGATGTCCACTACCTGCTGAGTTCGGGGTTTGAGTGTCACTACATTCTGTTCGATAATGAATTTTTTTATTACTGCCTCAGTCTTACTTCGTGCTGGGTCTTTCTTAGCCTCAGTCTCACTTCGTGCTGGGTCTTCCTTAGCCTCAGTCTTACTTCGTGCTGGGTCTTTCTTAGCCTCAGTCTTACTTCGTGCTGGGTCTTTCTTAGCCTCAGGAAGTAGCGATTGCGAACAGTGTAACCCGGCCCGGAGACAATCGGTGTTCACTTTTGGTTCGCTATCAAAGTTTGGTTGGGTCCCAGTGGTGTCCCGATATGGATGCGCTGGGCTACAAACGGCTTCTTCGTCTTGGCGTATTTTATTATAAATATTTTCATTCTCGATTTTAATTTTTAATTCGTTAGCTTTGTAATTTATGTGACACTCAAATTGACTAAGGAAATCATTGCCAATTATTCCATCGTACCTGAGGTTTATCCGTGGAGGAGCAATGTAAAATGGATGATCTAGGAAAATCGATTGATCATCTGATTCAAATTCCAAGGTTGCTGAGATTTCTCCTATGGGTGGATTTTAATTCGGATCACTGGTTCATTGAATTCTGAACGCAGTGATACGGACATTTGAAAAGTAACTAGAGGTTTTAATTTTGGGCTTGGTGAACGGTAGCCTGAACTATCGCTCGAGAATGATTGTTCACAGCCTCCTCCCGAGCGTTCGCGTTTCCCGAACTACGAGGTGTGCTACGTTGACATCTAGACGTGTGATGCCTCACGTTGTGGTTAGAAGGTCTATGATTAGAGGGATTCTGGTTATTTCTTTGTCTTGGACTGTTTTGCTGAGATAAACGAGTCCGGCACTCGTTTATAGTGTGGTTGGGTCGATTGCAGTATTCGCACCGAATTACCTGGACTTCTCTTTTCACGTTAGATGGTATAAAATTAGGGAAGTTCGTATTTTTAAAGCAATTTGCCGAAGTGTGCCCTATTTTGTTGCAGGTTTGGCAGCTCTGTGGAGGAGGTTCATTGGATTGAATGTTTCTTTGGTTTCTGTAACAAGTGACAGCCGTGTGTCCCATCTTATTACATATTTGGCATGATATTGTTGTACGCGTGTTTGCGGTTTTAGAACTTAATAGTAAGGCTGGTTCTAAACGGCCCGATTGTTCAACCGCGTAATTTACTGCTGTTTTTATATCGCCAGTGTTTTGAGCTTTGACAAGAATTTTCAAAATGGGACATTTGAGTCCGTCTTCAAATATCCGTAGAGCCAGATTTTTGTTCTCTAACAGCAGAAATTCCCGTATGGGTGCTTCCTTGATACTGTTAAAGGTAACAGTATCTAATTCATTTAATTTAAATATCACTAGATCTCCAAAGTCTTTAACCGATTCCGCTGTTCCCTGTCTTAATGCTGTCAACTCATTTTGGATAGTGGACCGAGATTTGGTAGTTTTGAACTGGACGTCCAATTCCGTAACCATATCTGACCAGTTATTGAATGATTTGAACTGAATCAAATCGAAGGCTGGTCCTTGCAGTCGGGTTTTGATTATATCCAAAAAAAGAGAATTATTTCGGTCATCACCAACGTATGAAAATAGGGTATTGCCGCAGGCAATAAATTTGTTTAATTTCGCAGGGTTGCCATCGAAAGTTGGCACAATACTATATATATCGCTCAGACTTATTTTGACTTCCGTCCTAGAATCAGCAGTGGAACGGACGGGTTTATTTGGGGGAAGGCTCATTCTTGAGAACGGTAGGGCTTCGAAGAGCTCTAAAGTTAATTTTTGTTTTCTCGTGAGAATTTTTAAAACTTTTATGGGGCAAAAGGTATGTGTGTTTAAAAATTGTGTACAATATATAAAAAATTGTTCACGTATGTATATATTTTTATTATAAAATTTTTTTTTTTTAAAAATGCCTTATCATAAATACCTTATAATTTATACCGCTGCTGCTGTTGATATTATTGGCGTTGTTTCTCCTTATAGTTTATACTGCTGCTGCTGTTGATATTATTGGCGTTATTTCTCCTTATAACTTATACTGCTGCTGCTGTTGATACTATTGGCGTTGTTTCTCCTGTTGTAGTGGTTTGCCAGGCAGGCTTCACGCCCTAAAGTTGCAGTTACAGCCTGGTCTTTTTCACTGCCCGCATGTTTGCCTCCGGCGTCTCTTGGTGAGAAATCGCCAGGTCTTACGGTTTTCGGGACTTTTCACTTACTGGTGTATGCCCTTAGTAACGCGTTCACTTGCACAAAAACTTCACTTGACTTACTGGTGTATAGCCCCAGTACGCATCGAGTTCAAGGTAGACTCGTTTTTTGGTTCGGTAGTTGGGACCTCTTTGGGTATCCCACCGCTGCCACCAATGTTACGATTTGCACCGTGCTTCCTCTTGAGAGGGAAGAGTGCAAAGCGGAGAGTAAAAATAAAAATGCTCAAGTGTTACTTTAATATCTATTGGCCCGCTGTCTTCGGCAGGGCTGCGACCAATAGTATTTGTTTATTGTTTAATTATGTTTAATTATTAAATTAATTAGGATTTGACCCGCTGTCTAGAGCTTGGCTGCGATCAATCTGATAGTTAAATTTACTCTGCTTTTCCTTGCACAACCTTCGCCTTTTATACAAATATTCTTCATGACCTCTCCTATCCTCCCTCTCCATGCACCATAGTTTCCTTACCAATTGCCATAAGTGCATACGCGCTATTCTAAGGTATTGCTTAATTGTTTTCCGTTCCCATTAAAAGTACCCAAATGACATCTTGGGTGTCAAGTGTCATCCATTCATAAATTATTATTATTTCCCCGATAGCACAACATAGTACTCCTCCGATATGCAACTATTGCAGTTTTGCCATATGTCGGCGTGCCGCTGTGCAATCGGAGTTAGGTTACGTGTGTATCGTATATGGTGGGTATGCACTTGACTGATTGCGCTTGGGTGGCGTTTGAGTAAATGGGAAACGAATGAAAACAAAGCGAATGACCTATTAATAGCCGTGCGCTCTGGTTGATGTATGGAATGGATTGCTATTGAGAAGACGATGGTTTGGAGTAGGTCATGGTTAGGGTATGGTTGTGCGGATCACAACATCCCACCCCCCTTGGAAAAAGAAAATTCTTACCTGAAGGGTTAGAATTTTCTGCAAGTAGGCTTCGGTGTGACAAGGAAGGAACTTACAATTATTTTAATGTTTTTTTTTTTGTTTACAAAGAAATTTTTATTTTTTTTTTTGTTTTTAAATTTAAGTACAGTGTTAAACTAAATACAATGCTTGAATGCTTATAACGAAGAGCTTAAACTAAATACAATGTTTGACTGTTAACGAAAAATAGTATAAAGGAAGTATAACAATATTCTTATTCTAGTATAAAAATTATTTTAAACAATTAGTACAAGGATAGGTATACTAAGGATACACATTTTTTTTTTTATTAATGCAATGTTCGTAATATAGTTTGTAGTAAATACAATGTTTAAAATATAGTTTGTTGGATATATATATATTATTATTTTTTTTTTTATACACACATACCTTCATTTCAATACAAAAATATGAGGTGAGGGGTTTTTGGAGGTATTTTCTTCTTCGTGTTTCTCTTTAGGATTCTGTGAAGTGATCTGGGATGTGCTCGGGAGTGATTCTTTGATAACATGGAGTTCTTGAATATTTTTTGGTGATTTTCCCTTTGTTCGTAGGCGCTTAATCAGACAGTATAGAGAAATGATAACGACCAGGAATAGTATTGTATAGATCAACGTATAGTGATGTACGTCGTGGGAGTTTAGAGATAAGAGGGACACATTTTCTTTTGCTTTAAGGTTTTTTATTCCCTCTGAAATGAGATTAAATCCTTCTTGGCTTGAGAATTTTATAAACGCCACTGGATAGATTTGCTGATTGCCGGGAGAGTAATATTAGTTAAAGTTTTTGAAATATTTATGGGTGGTATATAAAAATTGTGTGAAATCGTATTTTGTTCATTGTACGAACGTATGATTAAATCTTTAGATTTCACGTAGCAATTTCCTAAAATCTCGACTAAAGCTGTACCTTGAAGGGTGTACGTTGTTACGTCATCTTTGCAAATTTCATCGATTTCATAGCTACGTATTGTAGAGAACAGCCATTTGTTATGGGTAGTCAGTTGTAGCCATATTGTTGAGATATTTGCTTGTTTTATTTCGCATGAAGTTGGTACTGTTTCGGGGCGTCGTAATAGTTCTACCTCGCATGTGGATAACTTTGAGTTTGAATTAAACAGAGGGTGTACCATTGGACATTAGAATGTGGTTTTCTGGTTCTTGCAGCTTGTCAAGTCATTTGCGTTAAGATTAGTATAGTATTCTTTGTTATAGTCGATTATTAAATATTCTGTTGTTGGTTGTATAAATACAAAGCGATTACGGTAATTTGTAGGTAGAGGAATTATTTTGTAGACGTGGAAGTTTTCTAGATATGGTAAGGGAATTTTAAATTCATAAATTACTTTTTGCTGACGTAAAGTCGCATTGATTGAGCTGATTTGGTAAAGAGATAAAATGTCGTTTGTGAGTATGGATGATATTTTTGTACCACTGGGGAGATCTTGTCTGATCTTGCCATGATGGGGTTTGCCATGATTAGCATTGCTAACGAGGTCTATAATTTCATCTACCGTGTTTTGGTAACGCATGATTATCAGGGTGATAAGTGAAGTTAGGGATTCTATTTCTGCGAATAGTTGTTGTTCCTACTCTAAGTCGTTGAGTTTATTTGTTAACCCTGTTACGGTTTCGGTTTGGGACACTATGTTGAACAGGCTCCATTGGGAGTTGGGTATGTAGTCTATTGTTTCCATGGTCTGGAAGAAATGAACAAAACATACATCACTTATCAGCGTATTGTGTATGTTATTCATTGTATAATTTGATGTCGTTGTTGTGGATAACCTTGTTTTTGTTACCTACTTGTATCATGGTGTTCGCGTTAGAGATAAGCTTGATGATCTCATAGGGACCTTCCCACAAGGAAGAGAATTTGTTTCTTCTAACGTGTTTTTTCAACAAGACTTTGTCTCCTAAATTAAAGTTCTTTGGTTGACCGTTTTTATCATATTGCCGTTTTAAACATTCTTTCTTTCGTTGGAGGATTTTATTAGCAGTTTGATATCCATGTTGAAGTCTGGCTCGGAGTTCATTGGCGTAATTGTACGAAGTTTTCGGAGTTTGTTGAAGGGTACTGGGAATGCTAGCGGGATAACCGTATAACAGCTCATAAGGAGTGAAACCTGTGCTACTATGGGGTGTAGTATTGTAGACGAACATAGCATACGGTACCCATGTATCCCAAGTTAGTACGTCTTGGTTCACATAGTGACGAAGATATTCGGCCAAAGTTCTGTGGCTTCTTTCAAGAGCTCCGTTGGTTTGTGGATGGTAGGGAGTTGTAATTAATTTCTTAATTTTCATGAGTGAACAAATTTCTTTAAAGAGTGTACTTAAAAAGTTTTAACCTTGGTCTGTTAGCAGTGAAGTTGGTATACCATGTCGGCAAACGATATTTTCCACAAAGATTCTTGCAACCGTTGAAGCTTCCATGTTGGGTAATGCATAAGCTTCCGAAAATTTTGTTAAATCGTCTTGAAAGGTTAGTAGGTACTTTTGATCATTGTAACTCACAGGTAAAGGTCCTACTAAGTCTAGAGCGATTCTTTCAAATGGTTTGGAACTTGTTGTGGTGCTTTTCATGGGAATTTTGGGATTCTTAATACTTTTATTGAGTTGACAAGAGGCACAGTTTTTTATGTAGGTACTTATATCCTCCGCCATATGTGGCCACCAAATGGTGAATCGTGAAATTCAAATAATACTTTGTTTATGGAGTCTTGGTCAGTTAGAAAAATTCTATCATCGATGAAAAAGTGTAAGGTCACGTCTAGGTTTTGAAAGACTTTCTCGAGAAGGGGCTTGAAGATGAGCCGTGTTTCGGGCCCTAGAACTGCCGTGGAAAAGCCTACACTTTTTAGACCTTTTCTATTTACTATTTCCTTGATTTCTCCTAAAAAATTTTCAGAAATAATTTTATCTCTAGTGCTTCTGAAAGGTATTGGTAGAGTCACATGTATCGTTTGGTTGTTGTCTCTTTGGAGCGAAACACCTATTTGGGGTTTCGAGAAATCAGTAAATTTTTTCTTAAGAATTTCTTCATCCATGGACTCAATTAAAGGGAGTATTATTATTTTAAATTGTATGCTTTGGTCTTTAAAAATTGATTTTCTTTCTTCTTGTAGAAGAAACCTTGAGATAACCTGAATTTCGTCTGGGTCATTGTGCGGTTGTCGCGAAGGCTCCCCCAGTTTTTGTTTCTGTCCACGTGTGGTTACTAAGACGTGTTGTCCGTTAAGGACTTCTGCATCAGGCTTCGGAATGCGACTTAGTGCGTCGGCGTTGGAGTTGTTTTTGCCTGCTTTATACAGAACTTGGTATTCGTATTCGTCCAAGAGGATCCTCCAACGAGCTAGCCTTGATGTTGGATCTTTCAGATTCATAAGCCATTGAAGCGGTTTGTGGTCAGTACCATATAATGAACTTTGTACCATACACGTAAGGTCGGAATTGATTTACTGCGTAAGTAATGGCTAAAAGTTCCTTTTCCGTAGTTGTGTATCTGGTTTCCGCATCATTTAATGTACGACTGGCATAACATATTGGCTTGTTCTCTCATCAGTCGCTGGAAAGTAGCTGGTGCGTTTTTAAGACCAAATGGCATACGGGCATACTCGTAGTGTCCATAGGGAGTGCTGAAACCAGTTTTGTATTTTCCGTCCTCGTCCATGCGGATTTGGTGAAATCCTTTGGCCAAATCCAAGGTACTAAAGTACTTGGCTTTTCCTAATTGATCCAGAATATCAGTAATGTTTGGCAGGGGATATGCATCGCCAACTGTCAATTCATTTAACAGTCTGAAATCAACCACTACTCTCCATCTTTTGTTGCCTTCCTTGTCCGATTTCTTGGGAACCAGAAGCAACGGAGAGTTCCATGGACTAGCGCTGGGAGTTATTATGCCTTTTTGCAGCATTTCATTCACTTGTTTGTGAATCTCGCTTTTTTGTGATTCTGGAAGCCTGTACGGTTTCACAAAAAGGGGTGGTTGATGGGGATCAGTTATGATCTGTTAAACAGTGTCGGTAAAGGTTAGCTGGTCTCCTTCTAGATAGAAGAGGTCATTGTATTTTCGGCAGATTTCGAGTATAGAATCCTTTTCTTCTTGATTGCAGTGATCAAGATCTATTACCGACTCGAACTTGGTTAGTCTTCCTTTAATAATGTTTTGAGTTTTACCTGTTATAATGTTAAAATTGTCTAGCTTGTCCCATTCGAGATCGATGTCCTGGTACTGAACCTTTTGTTCAGTGTCCGAGGTATTCATCATCATGACTCTGACTGTGGAATCTGTGGGTTTAGTTAGAGATTCGCCTAGGTAAATTCCTGGCTGGATTATCTGTTTTTTTATAATGATATTAAAATTGGTTTTGAGGGGGACAGGGATGTCCACTACCTGCTGAGTTCGGGGTTTGAGTGTCACTACATTCTGTTCGATAATGAATTTTTTTATTACTGCCTCAGTCTTACTTCGTGCTGGGTCTTTCTTAGCCTCAGTCTTACTTCGTGCTGGGTCTTTCTTAGCCTCAGGAAGTAGCGATTGCGAACAGTGTAACCCGGCCCGGAGACAATCGGTGTTCATTTTTGGTTCGCTATCAAAGTTTGGTTGGGTCCCAGTGGTGTCCCGATATGGATGCGCTGGGCTACAAACGGCTACTTCGTCTTGGCGTATTTTATTATAAATATTTTCATTCTCGATTTTAATTTTTAATTCGTTAGCTTTGTAGTTTATGTGACACTCAAATTGACTAAGGAAATCATTGCCAATTATTCCATCGTACCTGAGGTTTATCCGTGGAGGAGCAATGTAAAATGGATGATCTAGGAAAATCGATTGATCATCTGATTCAAATTCCAAGGTTGCTGAGATTTCTCCTATGGGTGGATTTTAATTCGGATCACTGGTTCATTGAATTCTGAACGCAGTGATACGGACATTTAACTAGAGGTTTTAATTTTGGGCTTGGTGAACGGTAGCCTGAACTATCGCTCGAGAATGATTGTTCACAGCCTCCTCCCGAGCGTTCTCGTTTCCCGAACTACGAGGTGTGCTACGTTGACATCTAGACGTGTGATGCCTCACGTTGTGGTTAGAAGGTCTATGATTAGAGGGATTCTGGTTATTTCTTTGTCTTGGACTGTTTTGCTGAGATAAACGAGTCCGGCACTCGTTTATAGTGTGGTTGGGTCGATTGCAGTATTCGCACCGAATTACCTGGACTTCTCTTTTCACGTTAGATGGTATAAAATTAGGGAAGTTCGTATTTTTAAAGCAATTTGCCGAAGTGTGCCCTATTTTGTTGCAGGTTTGGCAGCTCTGTGGAGGAGGTTCATTGGATTGAATGTTTCTTTGGTTTCTGTAACAAGTGACAGCCGTGTGTCCCATCTTATTACATATTTGGCATGATATTGTTGTACGCGTGTTTGGGGTTTTAGAACTTAATAGTAAGGCTGGTTCTAAACGGCCCGATTGTTCAACCGCGTAATTTACTGCTGTTTTTATATCGCCAGTGTTTTGAGCTTTGACAAGAATTTTCAAAATGGGACATTTGAGTCCGTCTTCAAATAGCCGTAGAGCCAGATTTTTGTTCTCTAACAGCAGAAATTCCCGTATGGGTGCTTCCTTGATACTGTTAAAGGTAACAGTATCTAATTCATTTAATTTAAATATCACTAGATCTCCAAAGTCTTTAACCGATTCCGCTGTTCCCTGTCTTAATGCTGTCAACTCATTTTGGATAGTGGACCGAGATTTGGTAGTTTTGAACTGGACTTCCAATTCCGTAACCATATCTGACCAGTTATTGAATGATTTGAACTGAATCAAATCGAAGGCTGGTCCTTGCAGTCGGGTTTTGATTATATCCAAAAAAAGAGAATTATTTCGGTCATCACCAACGTATGAAAATAGGGTATTGCCGCAGGCAATAAATTTGTTTAATTTCGCAGGGTTGCCATCGAAAGTTGGCACAATACTATATATATCGCTCAGACTTATTTTGACTTCCATCCTAGAATCAGCAGTGGAACGGACGGGTTTATTTGGGGGAAGGCTCATTCTTGAGAACGGTAGGGCTTCGAAGAGCTCTAAAGTTAATTTTCGTTTTCTCGTGAGAATTTTTAAAACTTTTATGGGGCAAAAGGTATGTGTGTTTAAAAATTGTGTACAATATATAAAAAATTGTTCACGTATGTATATACTTATATTATAAAATTTTTTTTTTAAAAAATGCCTTATCATAAATACCTTATAATTTATACCGCTGCTGCTGTTGATATTATTGGCGTTGTTTCTCCTTATAGTTTATACTGCTGCTGCTGTTGATATTATTGGCGTTATTTCTCCTTATAATTTATACTGCTGCTGCTGTTGATACTATTGGCGTTGTTTCTCCTGTTGTAGTGGTTTGCCAGGCAGGCTTCACGCCCTAAAGTTGCAGTTACAGCCTGGTCTTTTTCACTGCCCGAATGTTTGCCTCCGGCGTCTCTTGGTGAGAAATCGCCAGGTCTTACGGTTTTCGGGACTTTTCACTTACTGGTGTATGCCTCAGTAACGCGTTCACTTGCACAAAAACTTCACTTGACTTACTGGTGTATAGCCCCAGTACGCATCGAGTTCAAGGTAGACTCGTTTTTTGGTTCGGTAGTTGGGACCTCTTTGGGTATCCCACCGCTGCCACCAATGTTACGATTTGCACCGTGCTTCCTCTTGAGAGGGAAGAGTGCAAAGCGGAGAGTAAAAATAAAAATGCTCAAGTGTTACTTTAATATCTATTGGCCCGCTGTCTTCGGCAGGGCTGCGACCAATAGTATTTGTTTATTGTTTAATTATGTTTAATTATTTAATTAATTAGGATTTGACCCGCTGTCTAGAGCTTGGCTGCGATCAATCTGATACTTAAATTTACTCTGCTTTTCCTTGCACAACCTTCGCCTTTTATACAAATATTCTTCATGACCTCTCCTATCCTCCCTCTCCATGCACCATAGTTTAATTACCAATTGCCATAAGTGCATACGCGCTATTCTAAGGTATTGCTTAATTGTTTTCCGTTCCCATTAAAAGTACCCAAATGACATCTTGGGTGTCAAGTGTCATCCATTCATAAATTATTATTATTTCCCCGATAGCACAACATAGTACTCCTCCGATATGCAACTATTGCAGTTTTGCCATATGTCGGCGTGCCGCTGTGCAATCGGAGTTAGGTTACGTGTGTATCGTATTTGGTGGGTATGCACTTGACTGATTGCGCTTGGGTGGCGTTTGAGTAAATGGGAAACGAATGAAAACAAAGCGAATGACCTATTAATAGCCGTGCGCTCTGGTTGGTGTATGGAATGGATTGCTATTGAGAAGACGATGGTTTGGAGTAGGTCATGGTTAGGGTATGGTTGTGCGGATCACAACATCCCACCCCCCTTGGAAAAAGAAAATTCTTACCTGAAGGGTTAGAATTTTCTGCAAGTAGGCTTCGGTGTGACAAGGAAGGAACTTAATTATTTTAATGTTTTTTTTTTTTGTTTACAAAGAAATTTTTTTTTTTTTGTTTTTAAATTTAAGTACAGTGTTAAACTAAATACAATGCTTGAATGCTTATAACGAAGAGCTTTAACTAAATACAATGTTTGACTGTTAACGAAAAATAGTATAAAGGAAGTATAACAATATTCTTATTCTAGTATAAAAATTAATTTAAACAATTAGTACAAGGATAGGTATATTAAGGATACACATTTTTTTTTTTTTATTAATGCAATGTTCGTAATATAGTTTGTAGTAAATACAATGTTTAAAATATAGTTTGTTGGATATATATATATTATTATTTTTTTTTTTATACACACATACCTTCATTTCAATACAAAAATATGAGGTGAGGGGTTTTTGGAGGTATTTTCTTCTTCGTGTTTCTCTTTAGGATTCTGTGAAGTGATCTGGGATGTGCTCGGGAGTGATTCTTTGATAACATGGAGTTCTTGAATATTTTTTGGTGATTTTCCCTTTGTTCGTAGGCGCTTAATCAGACAGTATAGAGAAATGATAACGACCAGGAATAGTATTGTATAGATCAACGTATAGTGATGTACGTCGTGGGAGTTTAGAGATAAGAGGGACACATTTTCTTTTGCTTTAAGGTTTTTTATTCCCTCTGAAATGAGATTAAATCCTTCTTGGCTTGAGAATTTTATAAACGCCACTGGATTAGATTTGCTGATTGCCGGGAGAGTAATATTGGTTAAAGTTTTTGAAATATTTATGGGTGGTATATAAAAATTGTGTGAAATCGTATTTTGTTCATTGTACGAACGTATGATTAAATCTTTAGATTTCACGTAGCAATTTCCTAAAATCTCGACTAAAGCTGTACTTTGAAGGGTGTACGTTGTTACGTCATCTTTGCAAATTTCATCGATTTCATAGCTACGTATTGTAGAGAACAGCCATTTGTTATGGGTAGTCAGTTGTAGCCATATTGTTGAGATATTTGCTTGTTTTATTTCGCATGAAGTTGGTACTGTTTCGGGGCGTCGTAATAGTTCTACCTCGCATGTGGATAACTTTGAGTTTGAATTAAACAGAGGGTGTACCATTGGACATTAGAATGTGGTTTTCTGGTTCTTGCAGCTTGTCAAGACATTTGCGTTAAGATTAGTATAGTATTCTTTGTTATAGTCGATTATTAAATATTCTGTTGTTGGTTGTATAAATACAAAGCGATTACGGTAATTTGTAGGTAGAGGAATTATTTTGTAGACGTGGAAGTTTTCTAGATATGGTAAGGGAATTTTAAATTCATAAATTACTTTTTGCTGACGTAAAGTCGCATTGATTGAGCTGATTTGGTAAAGAGATAAAATGTCGTTTGTGAGTATGGATGATATTTTTGTACCACTGGGGAGATCTTGTCTGATCTTGCCATGATGGGGTTTGCCATGATTAGCATTGCTAACGAGGTCTATAATTTCATCTACCGTGTTTTGGTAACGCATGATTATCAGGGTGATAAGTGAAGTTAGGGATTCTATTTCTGCGAATAGTTGTTGTTCCTACTCTAAGTCGTTGAGTTTATTTGTTAACCCTGTTACGGTTTCGGTGTGGGACACTATGTTGAACAGGCTCCATTGGGAGTTGGGTATGTAGTCTATTGTTTCCATGGTCTGGAAGAAATGAACAAAACATACATCACTTATCAGCGTATTGTGTATGTTATTCATTGTATAATTTGATGTCGTTGTTGTGGATAACCTTGTTTTTGTTACCTACTTGTATCATGGTGTTCGCGTTAGAGATAAGCTTGATTCCACAAGGAAGAGAATTTGTTTCTTCTAACGTGTTTTTTCAACAAGACTTTGTCTCCTAAATTAAAGTTCTTTGGTTGACCGTTTTTATCATATTGCCGTTTTAAACATTCTTTCTTTCGTTGGAGGATTTTATTAGCAGTTTGATATCCATGTTGAAGTATGGCTCGGAGTTCATTGGCGTAATTGTACGAAGTTTTCGGAGTTTGTTGAAGGGTACTGGGAGTGCTAGCGGGATAACCGTATAACAGCTCATAAGGAGTGAAACCTGTGCTACTATGGGGTGTAGTATTGTAGACGAACATAGCATACGGTACTCATGTATCCCAAGTTAGTACGTCTTGGTTCACATAGTGACGAAGATATTCGGCCAAAGTTCTGTGGCTTCTTTCAAGAGCTCCGTTGGTTTGTGGATGGTAGGGAGTTGTAATTAATTTCTTAATTTTCATGAGTGAACAAATTTCTTTAAAGAGTGTACTTAAAAACTTTTAACCTTGGTCTGTTAGCAGTGAAGTTGGTATACCATGTCGGCAAACGATATTTTCCACAAAGATTCTTGCAACCGTTGAAGCTTCCATGTTGGGTAATGCATAAGCTTCCGAAAATTTTGTTAAATCGTCTTGAAAGGTTAGTATGTACTTTTGATCATTGTAACTCACAGGTAAAGGTCCTACTAAGTCTAGAGCGATTCTTTCAAATGGTTTGGAACTTGTTGTGGTGCTTTTCATGGGAATTTTGGGATTCTTAATACTTTTATTGAGTTGACAAGAGGCACAGTTTTTTATGTAGGTACTTATATCCTCCGCCATATGTGGCCACCAAATGGTGAATCGTGAAATTTAAATAATACTTTGTTTATGGAGTCTTGGTCAGTTAGAAAAATTCTATCATCGATGAAAAAGTGTAAGGTCACGTCTAGGTTTTGAAAGACTTTCTCGAGGAGGGTCTTGAAGATGAGCCGTGTTTCGGGCCCTAGAACTGCCGTGGAAAAGCCTACACTTTTTAGACCTTTTCTATTTACTATTTCCTTGATTTCTCCTAAAAAATTTTCAGAAATAATTTTATCTCTAGTGCTTCTGAAAGGTATTGGTAGAGTCACTACATGTATCGTTTGGTTGTTGTCTGTTTGGAGCGAAACCATTTCACCTATTTGGGGTTTCGAGAAATCAGTAAATTTTTTCTTAAGAATTTCTTCATCCCTGGACTCAATTAAAGGGAGTATTATTATTTTAAATTGTATGCTTTGGTCTTTAAAAATTGATTTTCTTTCTTCTTGTAGAAGAAACCTTGAGATAACCTGAATTTCGTCTGGGTCATTGTGCGGTTGTCGCGAAGGCTCCCCCAGTTTTTGTTTCTGTCCACGTGTGGTTACTAAGACGTGTTGTCCGTTAAGGACTTCTGCATCAGGCTTCGGAATGCTACTTAGTGCGTCGGCGTTGGAGTTGTTTTTGCCTGCTTTATACAGAACTTGGTATTCGTATTCGTCCAAGAGGATCCTCCAACGAGCTAGCCTTGATGTTGGATCTTTCAGATTCATAAGCCATTGAAGCGGTTTGTGGTCAGTACATATAATGAACTTTGTACCATACACGTAAGGTCGGAATTGATTTACTGCGTAAGTAATGGCTAAAAGTTTCTTTTCCGTAGTTGTGTATCTGGTTTCCGCATCATTTAATGTACGACTGGCATAACATATTGGCTTGTTCTCTCATCAGTCGCTGGAAAGTAGCTGGTGCGTTTTTAAGACCAAATGGCATACGGGCATACTCGTAGTGTCCATAGGGAGTGCTGAAACCAGTTTTGTACTTTCCGTCCTCGTCCATGCGGATTTGGTGAAATCCTTTGGCCAAATCCAAGGTACTAAAGTACTTGGCTTTTCCTAATTGATCCAGAATATCAGTAATGTTTGGCAGGGGATATGCATCGCCAACTGTCAATTCATTTAACAGTCTGAAATCAACCACTACTCTCCATCTTTTGTTGCCTTCCTTGTCCGATTTCTTGGGAACCAGAAGCAACGGAGAGTTCCATGGACTAGCGCTGGGAGTTATTATGCCTTTTTGCAGCATTTCATTCACTTGTTTGTGAATCTCGCTTTTTTGTGATTCTGGAAGCCTGTACGGTTTCACAAAAAGGGGTGGTTGATGGGGATCAGTTATGATCTGTTAAACAGTGTCGGTAAAGGTTAGCTGGTCTCCTTCTAGATAGAAGAGGTCATTGTATTTTCGGCAGATTTCGAGTATAGAATCCTTTTCTTCTTGATTGCAGTGATCAAGATCTATTACCGACTCGAACTTGGTTAGTCTTCCTTTAATAATGTTTTGAGTTTTACCTGTTATAATGTTAAAATTGTCTAGCTTGTCCCATTCGAGATCGATGTCCTGGTACTGAACCTTTTGTTCAGTGTCCGAGGTATTCATCATCATGACTCTGACTGTGGAATCTGTGGGTTTAGTTAGAGATTCGCCTAGGTAAATTCCTGGCTGGATTATCTGTTTTTTTATAATGATATTAAAATTGGTTTTGAGGGGGACAGGGATGTCCACTACCTGCTGAGTTCGGGGTTTGAGTGTCACTACATTCTGTTCGATAATGAATTTTTTTATTACTGCCTCAGTCTTACTTCGTGCTGGGTCTTTCTTAGCCTCAGTCTCACTTCGTGCTGGGTCTTCCTTAGCCTCAGTCTTACTTCGTGCTGGGTCTTTCTTAGCCTCAGTCTTACTTTGTGCTGGGTCTTTCTTAGCCTCAGGAAGTAGCGATTGCGAACAGTGTAACCCGGCCCGGAGACAATCGGTGTTCATTTTTGGTTCGCTATCAAAGTTTGGTTGGGTCCCAGTGGTGTCCCGATATGGATGCGCTGGGCTACAAACGGCTACTTCGTCTTGGCGTATTTTATTATAAATATTTTCATTCTCGATTTTAATTTTTAATTCGTTAGCTTTGTAATTTATGTGACACTCAAATTGACTAAGGAAATCATTGCTAATTATTCCATCGTACCTGAGGTTTATCCGTGGAGGAGCAATGTAAAATGGATGATCTAGGAAAATCGATTGATCATCTGATTCAAATTCCAAGGTTGCTGAGATTTCTCCTATGGGTGGAATTTAATTCGGATCACTGGTTCATTGAATTCTGAACGCAGTGATACGGACATTTGAAAAGTAACTAGAGGTTTTAATTTTGGGCTTGGTGAACGGTAGCCTGAACTATCGCTCGAGAATGATTGTTCACAGCCTCCTCTCGAGCGTTCTCGTTTCCCGAACTACGAGGTGTGCTACGTTGACATCTAGACGTGTGATGCCTCACGTTGTGGTTAGAAGGTCTATGATTAGAGGGATTCTGGTTATTTCTTTGTCTTGGACTGTTTTGCTGAGATAAACGAGTCCGGCACTCGTTTATAGTGTGGTTGGGTCGATTGCAGTATTCGCACCGAATTACCTGGACTTCTCTTTTCACGTTAGATGGTATAAAATTAAGGAAGTTCGTATTTTTAAAGCAATTTGCCGAAGTGTGCCCTATTTTGTTGCAGGTTTGGCAGCTCTGTGGAGGAGGTTCATTGGATTGAATGTTTCTTTGGTTTCTGTAACAAGTGACAGCCGTGTGTCCCATCTTATTACATATTTGGCATGATATTGTTGTACGCGTGTTTGGGGTTTTAGAACTTAATAGTAAGGCTGGTTCTAAACAGCCCGATTGTTCAACCGCGTAATTTACTGCTGTTTTTATATCGCCAGTGTTTTGAGCTTTGACAAGAATTTTCAAAATGGGACATTTGAGTCCGTCTTCAAATATCCGTAGAGCCAGATTTTTGTTCTCTAACAGCAGAAATTCCCGTATGGGTGCTTCCTTGATACTGTTAAAGGTAACAGTATCTAATTCATTTAATTTAAATATCACTAGATCTCCAAAGTCTTTAACCGATTCCGCTGTTCCCTGTCTTAATGCTGTCAACTCATTTTGGATAGTGGACCGAGATTTGGTAGTTTTGAACTGGACTTCCAATTCCGTAACCATATCTGACCAGTTATTGAATGATTTGAACTGAATCAAATCGAAGGCTGGTCCTTGCAGTCGGGTTTTGATTATATCCAAAAAAAGAGAATTATTTCGGTCATCACCAACGTATGAAAATAGGGTATTGCCGCAGGCAATAAATTTGTTTAATTTCGCAGGGTTGCCATCGAAAGTTGGCACAATACTATATATATCGCTCAGACTTATTTTGACTTCCATCCTAGAATCAGCAGTGGAACGGACGGGTTTATTTGGGGGAAGGCTCATTCTTGAGAACGGTAGGGCTTCGAAGAGCTCTAAAGTTAATTTTTGTTTTCTTGTGAGAATTTTTAAAACTTTTATGGGGCAAAAGGTATGTGTGTTTAAAAATTGTGTACAATATATAAAAAATTGTTCACGTATGTATATACTTTTATTATAAAATTTTTTTTTTTAAAAAATGCCTTATCATAAATACCTTATAATTTATACCGCTGCTGCTGTTGATATTATTGGCGTTGTTTCTCCTTATAGTTTATACTGCTGCTGCTGTTGATATTATTGACGTTATTTCTCCTTATAACTTATACTGCTGCTGCTGTTGATACTTTTGGCGTTGTTTCTCCTGTTGTAGTGGTTTGCCAGGCAGGCTTCACGCCCTAAAGTTGCAGTTACAGCCTGGTCTTTTTCACTGCCCGAATGTTTGCCTCCGGCGTCTCTTGGTGAGAAATCGCCAGGTCTTACGGTTTTCGGGACTTTTCACTTACTGGTGTATGCCTCAGTAAC
The DNA here is from genome assembly GCA_951230905.1 of Cheilosia variabilis. Taxonomy (NCBI): domain Eukaryota; kingdom Metazoa; phylum Arthropoda; class Insecta; order Diptera; family Syrphidae; genus Cheilosia; species Cheilosia variabilis. The sequence goes on from OX579676.1 coordinate 85,098,212, forward strand.
GCGTTCACTTGCACAAAAACTTCACTTGACTTACTGGTGTATAGCCCCAGTACGCATCGAGTTCAAGGTAGACTCGTTTTTTGGTTCGGTAGTTGGGACCTCTTTGGGTATCCCACCGCTGCCACCAATGTTACGATTTGCACCGTGCTTCCTCTTGAGAGGGAAGAGTGCAAAGCGGAGAGTAAAAATAAAAATGCTCAAGTGTTACTTTAATATCTATTGGCCCGCTGTCTTCGGCAGGGCTGCGACCAATAGTATTTGTTTATTGTTTAATTATGTTTAATTATTAAATTAATTAGGATTTGACCCGCTGTCTAGAGCTTGGCTGCGATCAATCTGATAGTTAAATTTACTCTGCTTTTCCTTGCACAACCTTCGCCTTTTATACAAATATTCTTCATGACCTCTCCTATCCTCCCTCTCCATGCACCATAGTTTCCTTACCAATTGCCATAAGTGCATACGCGCTATTCTTAGATATTGCTTAATTGTTTTCCGTTCCCATTAAAAGTACCCAAATGACATCTTGGGTGTCATTTGCCTTACGCTGGTGTCAAGTGTCATCCATTAATAAATTATTATTATTTCCCCGATAGCACAACGTAGTACTCCTCCGATATGCAACTATTGCAGTTTTGCCATATGTCGGCGTGCCGCTGTGCAACCGGAGTTAGGTTACGTGTGTATCGTATTTGGTGGGTATGCACTTGACTGATTGCGCTTGGGTGGCGTTTGAGTAAATGGGAAACGAATGAAAACAAAGCGAATGACCTATTAATAGCCGTGCGCTCTGGTTGGTGTATGGAATGGATTGCTATTGAGAAGACGATGGTTTGGAGTAGGTCATGGTTAGGGTATGGTTGTGCGGATCACAACATCCCACCCCCCTTGGAAAAAGAAAATTCTTACCTGAAGGGTTAGAATTTTCTGCAAGTAGGCTTCGGTGTGACAAGGAAGGAACTTACAATTATTTTAATGTTTTTTTTTTGTTTACAAAGAAATTTTTTTTTTTTTTTGTTTTTAAATTTAAGTACAGTGTTAAACTAAATACAATGCTTGAATGCTTATAACGAAGAGCTTAAACTAAATACAATGTTTGACTGTTAACGAAAAATAGTATAAAGGAAGTATAACAATATTCTTATTCTAGTATAAAAATTATTTTAAACAATTAGTACAAGGATAGGTATATTAAGGATACACATTTTTTTTTTTTATTAATGCAAGTTCGTAATATAGTTTGTAGTAACGTAAATACAATGTTTAAAATATAGTTTGTTGGATATATATATATTATTATTTTTTTCTTTTATACACACATACCTTCATTTCAATACAAAAATATGAGGTGAGGGGTTTTTGGAGGTATTTTCTTCTTCGTGTTTCTCTTTAGGATTCTGTGAAGTGATCTGGGATGTTCTCGGGAGTGATTCTTTGATAACATGGAGTTCTTGAATATTTTTTGGTGATTTTCCCTTTGTTCGTAGGCGCTTAATCAGACAGTATAGAGAAATGATAACGACCAGGAATAGTATTGTATAGATCAACGTATAGTGATGTACGTCGTGGGAGTTTAGAGATAAGAGGGACACATTTTCTTTTGCTTTAAGGTTTTTTATTCCCCCTGAAATGAGATTAAATCCTTCTTGGCTTGAGAATTTTATAAACGCCACTGGATTAGATTTGCTGATTGCCGGGAGAGTAATATTGGTTAAAGTTTTTGAAATATTTTTATGGGTGGTATATACAAATTGTGTGAAATCGTATTTTGTTCATTGTACGAACGTATGATTAAATCTTTAGATTTCACGTAGCAATTTCCTAAAATCTCGACTAAAGCTGTACCTTGAAGGGTGTACGTTGTTACGTCATCTTTGCAAATTTCATCGATTTCATAGCTACGTATTGTAGAGAACAGCCATTTGTTATGGGTAGTCAGTTGTAGCCATATTGTTGAGATATTTGCTTGTTTTATTTCGCATGAAGTTGGTACTGTTTCGGGTCGTCGTAATAGTTCTACCTCGCATGTGGATAACTTTGAGTTTGAATTAAACAGAGGGTGTACCATTGGACATTAGAATGTGGTTTTCTGGTTCTTGCAGCTTGTCAAGTCATTTGCGTTAAGATTAGTATAGTATTCTTTGTTGTAGTCGATTATTAAATATTCTGTTGTTGGTTGTATAAATACAAAGCGATTACGGTAATTTGTAGGTAGAGGAATTATTTTGTAGACGTGGAAGTTTTCTAGATATGGTAAGGGAATTTTAAATTCATAAATTACTTTTTGCTGACGTAAAGTCGCACTGATTGAGCTGATTTGGTAAAGAGATAAAATGTCGTTTGTGAGTATGGATGCTATTTTTGTACCACTGGGGAGATCTTGTCTGATCTTGCCATGATGGGGTTTGCCATGATTAGCATTGCTAACGAGGTCTATAATTTCATCTACCGTGTTTTGGTAACGCATGATTATCAGGGTGATAAGTGAAGTTAGGGATTCTATTTCTGCGAATAGTTGTTGTTCGTACTCTAAGTCGTTGAGTTTATTTGTTAACCCTGTTACGGTTTCGGTTTGGGACACTATGTTGAACAGGCTCCATTGGGAGTTGGGTATGTAGTCTATTGTTTCCATGGTCTGGAAGAAATGAACAAAACATACATAACTTATCAGCGTATTGTGTATGTTATTCATTGTATAATTTGATGTCGTTGTTGTGGATAACCTTGTTTTTGTTACCTACTTGTATCATGGTGTTCGCGTTAGAGATAAGCTTGATTCCACAAGGAAGAGGATTTGTTTCTTCTAACGTGTTTTTTCAACAAGACTTTGTCTCCTAAATTAAAGTTCTTTGGTTGACCGTTTTTATCATATTGCCGTTTTAAACATTCTTTCTTTCGTTGGAGGATTTTATTAGCAGTTTGATATCCATGTTGAAGTCTGGCTCGGAGTTCATTGGCGTAATTGTACGAAGTTTTCGGAGTTTGTTGAAGGGTACTGGGAGTGCTAGCGGGATAACCGTATAACAGCTCATAAGGAGTGAAACCTGTGCTACTATGGGGTGTAGTATTGTAGACGAACATAGCATACGGTACTCATGTATCCCAAGTTAGTACGTCTTGGTTCACATAGTGACGAAGATATTCGGCCAAAGTTCTGTGGCTTCTTTCAAGAGCTCCGTTGGTTTGTGGATGGTAGGGAGTTGTAATTAATTTCTTAATTTTCATGAGTGAACAAATTTCTTTAAAGAGTGTACTTAAAAACTTTTAACCTTGGTCTGTTAGCAGTGAAGTTGGTATACCATGTCGGCAAACGATATTTTCCACAAAGATTCTTGCAACCGTTGAAGCTTCCATGTTGGGTAATGCATAAGCTTCCGAAAATTTTGTTAAATCGTCTTGAAAGGTTAGTAGGTACTTTTGATCATTGTAACTCACAGGTAAAGGTCCTACTAAGTCTAGAGCGATTCTTTCAAACGGTTTGGAACTTGTTGTGGTGCTTTTCATGGGAATTTTGGGATTCTTAATACTTTTATTGAGTTGACAAGAGGCACAGTTTTTTATGTAGGTACTTATATCCTCCGCCATATGTGGCCACCAAATGGTGAATCGTGAAATTCAAATAATACTTTGTTTATGGAGTCTTGGTCAGTTAGAAAAATTCTATCATCGATGAAAAAGTGTAAGGTCACGTCTAGGTTTTGAAAGACTTTCTCGAGGAGGGTCTTGAAGATGAGCCGTGTTTCGGGCCCTAGAACTGCCGTGGAAAAGCCTACACTTTTTAGACCTTTTCTATTTACTATTTCCTTGATTTCTCCTAAAAAATTTTCAGAAATAATTTTATCTCTAGTGCTTCTGAAAGGTATTGGTAGAGTCACTACATGTATCGTTTGGTTGTTGTCTCTTTGGAGCGAAACCATTTCACCTATTTGGGGTTTCGAGAAATCAGTAAATTTTTTCTTAAGAATTTCTTCATCCCTGGACTCAATTAAAGGGAGTATTATTATTTTAAATTGTATGCTTTGGTCTTTAAAAATTGATTTTCTTTCTTCTTGTAGAAGAAACCTTGAGATAACCTGAATTTCGTCTGGGTCATTGTGCGGTTGTCGCGAAGGCTCCCCCAGTTTTTGTTTCTGTCCACGTGTGGTTACTAAGACGTGTTGTCCGTTAAGGACTTCTGCATCAGGCTTCGGAATGCGACTTAGTGCGTCGGCGTTGGAGTTGTTTTTGCCTGCTTTATACAGAACTTGGTATTCGTATTCGTCCAAGAGGATCCTCCAACGAGCTAGCCTTGATGTTGGATCTTTCAGATTCATAAGCCATTGAAGCGGTTTGTGGTCAGTACATATAATGAACTTTGTACCATACACTTAAGGTCGGAATTGATTTACTGCGTAAGTAATGGCTAAAAGTTCCTTTTCCGTAGTTGTGTATCTGGTTTCCGCATCATTTAATGTACGACTGGCATAACATATTGGCTTGTTCTCTCATCAGTCGCTGGAAAGTAGCTGGTGCGTTTTTAAGACCAAATGGCATACGGGCATACTCGTAGTGTCCATAGGGAGTGCTGAAACCAGTTTTGTATTTTCCGTCCTCGTCCATGCGGATTTGGTGAAATCCTTTGGCCAAATCCAAGGTACTAAAGTTCTTGGCTTTTCCTAATTGATCCAGAATATCAGTAATGTTTGGCAGGGGATATGCATCGCCAACTGTCAATTCATTTAACAGTCTGAAATCAACCACTACTCTCCATCTTTTGTTGCCTTCCTTGTCCGATTTCTTGGGAACCAGAAGCAACGGAGAGTTCCATGGACTAGCGCTGGGAGTTATTATGCCTTTTTGCAGCATTTCATTCACTTGTTTGTGAATCTCGCTTTTTTGTGATTCTGGAAGCCTGTACGGTTTCACAAAAAGGGGTGGTTGATGGGGATCAGTTATGATCTGTTAAACAGTGTCGGTAAAGGTTAGCTGGTCTCCTTCTAGATAGAAGAGGTCATTGTATTTTCGGCAGATTTCGAGTATAGAATCCTTTTCTTCTTGATTGCAGTGATCAAGATCTATTACCGACTCGAACTTGGTTAGTCTTCCTTTAATAATGTTTTGAGTTTTACCTGTTATAATGTTAAAATTGTCTAGCTTGTCCCATTCGAGATCGATGTCCTGGTACTGAACCTTTTGTTCAGTGTCCGAGGTATTCATCATCATGACTCTGACTGTGGAATCTGTGGGTTTAGTTAGAGATTCGCCTAGGTAAATTCCTGGCTGGATTATCTGTTTTTTTATAATGATATTAAAATTGGTTTTGAGGGGGACAGGGATGTCCACTACCTGCTGAGTTCGGGGTTTGAGTGTCACTACATTCTGTTCGATAATGAATTTTTTTATTACTGCCTCAGTCTTACTTCGTGCTGGGTCTTTCTTAGCCTCAGTCTCACTTCGTGCTGGGTCTTCCTTAGCCTCAGTCTTACTTCGTGCTGGGTCTTTCTTAGCCTCAGTCTTACTTCGTGCTGGGTCTTTCTTAGCCTCAGGAAGTAGCGATTGCGAACAGTGTAACCCGGCCCGGAGACAATCGGTGTTCACTTTTGGTTCGCTATCAAAGTTTGGTTGGGTCCCAGTGGTGTCCCGATATGGATGCGCTGGGCTACAAACGGCTACTTCGTCTTGGCGTATTTTATTATAAATATTTTCATTCTCGATTTTAATTTTTAATTCGTTAGCTTTGTAATTTATGTGACACTCAAATTGACTAAGGAAATCATTGCCAATTATTCCATCGTACCTGAGGTTTATCCGTGGAGGAGCAATGTAAAATGGATGATCTAGGAAAATCGATTGATCATCTGATTCAAATTCCAAGGTTGCTGAGATTTCTCCTATGGGTGGAATTTAATTCGGATCACTGGTTCATTGAATTCTGAACGCAGTGATACGGACATTTGAAAAGTAACTAGAGGTTTTAATTTTGGGCTTGGTGAACGGTAGCCTGAACTATCGCTCGAGAATGATTGTTCACAGCCTCCTCCCGAGCGTTCTCGTTTCCCGAACTACGAGGTGTGCTACGTTGACATCTAGACGTGTGATGCCTCACGTTGTGGTTAGAAGGTCTATGATTAGAGGGATTCTGGTTATTTCTTTGTCTTGGACTGTTTTGCTGAGATAAACGAGTCCGGCACTCGTTTATAGTGTGGTTGGGTCGATTGCAGTATTCGCACCGAATTACCTGGACTTCTCTTTTCACGTTAGATGGTATAAAATTAAGGAAGTTCGTATTTTTAAAGCAATTTGCCGAAGTGTGCCCTATTTTGTTGCAGGTTTGGCAGCTCTGTGGAGGAGGTTCATTGGATTGAATGTTTCTTTGGTTTCTGTAACAAGTGACAGCCGTGTGTCCCATCTTATTACATATTTGGCATGATATTGTTGTACGCGTGTTTGCGGTTTTAGAACTTAATAGTAAGGCTGGTTCTAAACGGCCCGATTGTTCAACCGCGTAATTTACTGCTGTTTTTATATCGCCAGTGTTTTGAGCTTTGACAAGAATTTTCAAAATGGGACATTTGAGTCCGTCTTCAAATATCCGTAGAGCCAGATTTTTGTTCTCTAACAGCAGAAATTCCCGTATGGGTGCTTCCTTGATACTGTTAAAGGTAACAGTATCTAATTCATTTAATTTAAATATCACTAGATCTCCAAAGTCTTTAACCGATTCCGCTGTTCCCTGTCTTAATGCTGTCAACTCATTTTGGATAGTGGACCGAGATTTGGTAGTTTTGAACTGGACTTCCAATTCCGTAACCATATCTGACCAGTTATTGAATGATTTGAACTGAATCAAATCGAAGGCTGGTCCTTGCAGTCGGGTTTTGATTATATCCAAAAAAAGAGAATTATTTCGGTCATCACCAACGTATGAAAATAGGGTATTGCCGCAGGCAATAAATTTGTTTAATTTCGCAGGGTTGCCATCGAAAGTTGGCACAATACTATATATATCGCTCAGACTTATTTTGACTTCCATCCTAGAATCAGCAGTGGAACGGACGGGTTTATTTGGGGGAAGGCTCATTCTTGAGAACGGTAGGGCTTCGAAGAGCTCTAAAGTTAATTTTTGTTTTCTCGTGAGAATTTTTAAAACTTTTATGGGGCAAAAGGTATGTGTGTTTAAAAATTGTGTACAATATATAAAAAATTGTTCACGTATGTATATACTTTTATTATAAAATTTTTTTTTTTAAAAAATGCCTTATCATAAATACCTTATAATTTATACCGCTGCTGCTGTTGATATTATTGGCGTTGTTTCTCCTTATAGTTTATACTGTTGCTGCTGTTGATATTATTGACGTTATTTCTCCTTATAACTTATACTGCTGCTGCTGTTGATACTATTGGCGTTGTTTCTCCTGTTGTAGTGGTTTGCCAGGCAGGCTTCACGCCCTAAAGTTGCAGTTACAGCCTGGTCTTTTTCACTGCCCGAATGTTTGCCTCCGGCGTCTCTTGGTGAGAAATCGCCAGGTCTTACGGTTTTCGGGACTTTTCACTTACTGGTGTATGCCTCAGTAACGCGTTCACTTGCACAAAAACTTCACTTGACTTACTGGTGTATAGCCCCAGTACGCATCGAGTTCAAGGTAGACTCGTTTTTTGGTTCGGTAGTTGGGACCTCTTTGGGTATCCCACCGCTGCCACCAATGTTACGATTTGCACCGTGCTTCCTCTTGAGAGGGAAGAGTGCAAAGCGGAGAGTAAAAATAAAAATGCTCAAGTGTTACTTTAATATCTATTGGCCCGCTGTCTTCGGCAGGGCTGCGACCAATAGTATTTGTTTATTGTTTAATTATGTTTAATTATTAAATTAATTAGGATTTGACCCGCTGTCTAGAGCTTGGCTGCGATCAATCTGATAGTTAAATTTACTCTGCTTTTCCTTGCACAACCTTCGCCTTTTATACAAATATTCTTCATGACCTCTCCTATCCTCCCTCTCCATGCACCATAGTTTCCTTACCAATTGCCATAAGTGCATACGCGCTATTCTTAGATATTGCTTAATTGTTTTCCGTTCCCATTAAAAGTACCCAAATGACATCTTGGGTGTCATTTGCCTTACGCTGGTGTCAAGTGTCATCCATTAATAAATTATTATTATTTCCCCGATAGCACAACGTAGTACTCCTCCGATATGCAACTATTGCAGTTTTGCCATATGTCGGCGTGCCGCTGTGCAACCGGAGTTAGGTTACGTGTGTATCGTATTTGGTGGGTATGCACTTGACTGATTGCGCTTGGGTGGCGTTTGAGTAAATGGGAAACGAATGAAAACAAAGCGAATGACCTATTAATAGCCGTGCGCTCTGGTTGGTGTATGGAATGGATTGCTATTGAGAAGACGATGGTTTGGAGTAGGTCATGGTTAGGGTATGGTTGTGCGGATCACAACATCCCACCCCCCTTGGAAAAAGAAAATTCTTACCTGAAGGGTTAGAATTTTCTGCAAGTAGGCTTCGGTGTGACAAGGAAGGAACTTACAATTATTTTAATGTTTTTTTTTTTGTTTACAAAGAAATTTTTTTTTTTTTTTGTTTTTAAATTTAAGTACAGTGTTAAACTAAATACAATGCTTGAATGCTTATAACGAAGAGCTTAAACTAAATACAATGTTTGACTGTTAACGAAAAATAGTATAAAGGAAGTATAACAATATTCTTATTCTAGTATAAAAATTATTTTAAACAATTAGTAAATACAAGGATAGGTATATTAAGGATACACATTTTTTTTTTTTTATTAATGCAATGTTCGTAATATAGTTTGTAGTAAATACAATGTTTAAAATATAGTTTGTTGGATATATATATATTATTATTTTTTTGTTTTATACACACATACCTTCATTTCAATACAAAAATATGAGGTGAGGGGTTTTTGGAGGTATTTTCTTCTTCGTGTTTCTCTTTAGGATTCTGTGAAGTGATCTGGGATGTTCTCGGGAGTGATTCTTTGATAACATGGAGTTCTTGAATATTTTTTGGTGATTTTCCCTTTGTTAAAAAAAAAATAAAAATAAATAGTTGGCGCAACAGGTCTGTAGAGACCCAAGGCCTAGCTTCTCACAACCATTCGTTTGTGTGCGTTTTTCATTTTTGGGACGAATGGAAGGGATCTACAATTTTATGCCGGGTCCAAACGGCTAATTGAGAAGCCCTTCATGACAGTTATACTCTCGGATGTTTGTCAGACGTTCGCGAGAGGCGGCGCACCGGAAAAAAACCATAAGTTGGAATTTGGGTTTTTTCGGGATTCGAACCTGGGACCCCTCGCTTAGTAGTCCAACACACTAACCACTAAGCCACTGCGCCTACTTTTCCCTTTGTTCGTAGGCGCTTAATCAGACAGTATAGAGAAATGATAACGACCAGGAATAGTATTGTATAGATCAACGTATAGTGATGTACGTCGTGGGAGTTTAGAGATAAGAGGGACACATTTTCTTTTGCTTTAAGGTTTTTTATTCCCCCTGAAATGAGATTAAATCCTTCTTGGCTTGAGAATTTTATAAACGCCACTGGATTAGATTTGCTGATTGCCGGGAGAGTAATATTGGTTAAAGTTTTTGAAATATTTTTATGGGTGGTATATACAAATTGTGTGAAATCGTATTTTGTTCATTGTACGAACGTATGATTAAATCTTTAGATTTCACGTAGCAATTTCCTAAAATCTCGACTAAAGCTGTACCTTGAAGGGTGTACGTTGTTACGTCATCTTTGCAAATTTCATCGATTTCATAGCTACGTATTGTAGAGAACAGCCATTTGTTATGGGTAGTCAGTTGTAGCCATATTGTTGAGATATTTGCTTGTTTTATTTCGCATGAAGTTGGTACTGTTTCGGGTCGTCGTAATAGTTCTACCTCGCATGTGGATAACTTTGAGTTTGAATTAAACAGAGGGTGTACCATTGGACATTAGAATGTGGTTTTCTGGTTCTTGCAGCTTGTCAAGTCATTTGCGTTAAGATTAGTATAGTATTCTTTGTTATAGTCGATTATTAAATATTCTGTTGTTGGTTGTATAAATACAAAGCGATTACGGTAATTTGTAGGTAGAGGAATTATTTTGTAGACGTGGAAGTTTTCTAGATATGGTAAGGGAATTTTAAATTCATAAATTACTTTTTGCTGACGTAAAGTCGCACTGATTGAGCTGATTTGGTAAAGAGATAAAATGTCGTTTGTGAGTATGGATGATATTTTTGTACCACTGGGGAGATCTTGTCTGATCTTGCCATGATGGGGTTTGCCATGATTAGCATTGCTAACGAGGTCTATAATTTCATCTACCGTGTTTTGGTAACGCATGATTATCAGGGTGATAAGTGAAGTTAGGGATTCTATTTCTGCGAATAGTTGTTGTTCGTACTCTAAGTCGTTGAGTTTATTTGTTAACCCTGTTACGGTTTCGGTTTGGGACACTATGTTGAACAGGCTCCATTGGGAGTTGGGTATGTAGTCTATTGTTTCCATGGTCTGGAAGAAATGAACAAAACATACATAACTTATCAGCGTATTGTGTATGTTATTCATTGTATAATTTGATGTCGTTGTTGTGGATAACCTTGTTTTTGTTACCTACTTGTATCATGGTGTTCGCGTTAGAGATAAGCTTGATTCCACAAGGAAGAGAATTTGTTTCTTCTAACGTGTTTTTTCAACAAGACTTTGTCTCCTAAATTAAAGTTCTTTGGTTGACCGTTTTTATCATATTGCCGTTTTAAACATTCTTTCTTTCGTTGGAGGATTTTATTAGCAGTTTGATATCCATGTTGAAGTCTGGCTCGGAGTTCATTGGCGTAATTGTACGAAGTTTTCGGAGTTTGTTGAAGGGTACTGGGAGTGCTAGCGGGATAACCGTATAACAGCTCATAAGGAGTGAAACCTGTGCTACTATGGGGTGTAGTATTGTAGACGAACATAGCATACGGTACCCATGTATCCCAAGTTAGTACGTCTTGGTTCACATAGTGACGAAGATATTCGGCCAAAGTTCTGTGGCTTCTTTCAAGAGCTCCGTTGGTTTGTGGATGGTAGGGAGTTGTAATTAATTTCTTAATTTTCATGAGTGAACAAATTTCTTTAAAGAGTGTACTTAAAAACTTTTAACCTTGGTCTGTTAGCAGTGAAGTTGGTATACCATGTCGGCAAACGATATTTTCCACAAAGATTCTTGCAACCGTTGAAGCTTCCATGTTGGGTAATGCATAAGCTTCCGAAAATTTTGTTAAATCGTCTTGAAAGGTTAGTAGGTACTTTTGATCATTGTAACTCACAGGTAAAGGTCCTACTAAGTCTAGAGCGATTCTTTCAAATGGTTTGGAACTTGTTGTGGTGCTTTTCATGGGAATTTTGGGATTCTTAATACTTTTATTGAGTTGACAAGAGGCACAGTTTTTTATGTAGGTACTTATATCCTCCGCCATATGTGGCCACCAAATGGTGAATCGTGAAATTCAAATAATACTTTGTTTATTTATGGAGTCTTGGTCAGTTAGAAAAATTCTATCATCGATGAAAAAGTGTAAGGTCACGTCTAGGTTTTGAAAGACTTTCTCGAGGAGGGTCTTGAAGATGAGCCGTGTTTCGGGCCCTAGAACTGCCGTGGAAAAGCCTACACTTTTTAGACCTTTTCTACTTACTATTTCCTTGATTTCTCCTAAAAATTTTTCAGAAATAATTTTATCTCTAGTGCTTCTGAAAGGTATTGGTAGAGTCACTACATGTATCGTTTGGTTGTTGTCTGTTTGGAGCGAAACCATTTCACCTATTTGGGGTTTCGAGAAATCAGTAAATTTTTTCTTAAGAATTTCTTCATCCCTGGACTCAATTAAAGGGAGTATTATTATTTTAAATTGTATGCTTTGGTCTTTAAAAATTGATTTTCTTTCTTCTTGTAGAAGAAACCTTGAGATAACCTGAATTTCGTCTGGGTCATTGTGCGGTTGTCGCGAAGGCTCCCCCAGTTTTTGTTTCTGTCCACGTGTGGTTACTAAGACGTGTTGTCCGTTAAGGACTTCTGCATCAGGCTTCGGAATGCGACTTAGTGCGTCGGCGTTGGAGTTGTTTTTGCCTGCTTTATACAGAACTTGGTATTCGTATTCGTCCAAGAGGATCCTCCAACGAGCTAGCCTTGATGTTGGATCTTTCAGATTCATAAGCCATTGAAGCGGTTTGTGGTCAGTACATATAATGAACTTTGTACCATACACGTAAGGTCGGAATTGATTTACTGCGTAAGTAATGGCTAAAAGTTCCTTTTCCGTAGTTGTGTATCTGGTTTCCGCATCATTTAATGTACGACTGGCATAACATATTGGCTTGTTCTCTCATCAGTCGCTGGAAAGTAGCTGGTGCGTTTTTAAGACCAAATGGCATACGGGCATACTCGTAGTGTCCATAGGGAGTGCTGAAACCAGTTTTGTATTTTCCGTCCTCGTCCATGCGGATTTGGTGAAATCCTTTGGCCAAATCCAAGGTACTAAAGTACTTGGCTTTTCCTAATTGATCCAGAATATCAGTAATGTTTGGCAGGGGATATGCATCGCCAACTGTCAATTCATTTAACAGTCTGAAATCAACCACTACTCTCCATCTTTTGTTGCCTTCCTTGTCCGATTTCTTGGGAACCAGAAGCAACGGAGAGTTCCATGGACTAGCGCTGGGAGTTATTATGCCTTTTTGCAGCATTTCATTCACTTGTTTGTGAATCTCGCTTTTTTGTGATTCTGGAAGCCTGTACGGTTTCACAAAAAGGGGTGGTTGATGGGGATCAGTTATGATCTGTTAAACAGTGTCGGTAAAGGTTAGCTGGTCTCCTTCTAGATAGAAGAGGTCATTGTATTTTCGGCAGATTTCGAGTATAGAATCCTTTTCTTCTTGATTGCAGTGATCAAGATCTATTACCGACTCGAACTTGGTTAGTCTTCCTTTAATAATGTTTTGAGTTTTACCTGTTATAATGTTAAAATTGTCTAGCTTGTCCCATTCGAGATCGATGTCCTGGTACTGAACCTTTTATTCAGTGTCCGAGGTATTCATCATCATGACTCTGACTGTGGAATCTGTGGGTTTAGTTAGAGACTCGCCTAGGTAAATTCCTGGCTGGATTATCTGTTTTTTTATAATGATATTAAAATTGGTTTTGAGGGGGACAGGGATGTCCACTACCTGCTGAGTTCGGGGTTTGAGTGTCACTACATTCTGTTCGATAATGAATTTTTTTATTACTGCCTCAGTCTTACTTCGTGCTGGGTCTTTCTTAGCCTCAGTCTCACTTCGTGCTGGGTCTTCCTTAGCCTCAGTCTTACTTCGTGCTGGGTCTTTCTTAGCCTCAGTCTTACTTCGTGCTGGGTCTTTCTTAGCCTCAGGAAGTAGCGATTGCGAACAGTGTAACCCGGCCCGGAGACAATCGGTGTTCACTTTTGGTTCGCTATCAAAGTTTGGTTGGGTCCCAGTGGTGTCCCGATATGGATGCGCTGGGCTACAAACGGCTACTTCGTCTTGGCGTATTTTATTATAAATATTTTCATTCTCGATTTTAATTTTTAATTCGTTAGCTTTGTAATTTATGTGACACTCAAATTGACTAAGGAAATCATTGCCAATTATTCCATCGTACCTGAGGTTTATCCGTGGAGGAGCAATGTAAAATGGATGATCTAGGAAAATCGATTGATCATCTGATTCAAATTCCAAGGTTGCTGAGATTTCTCCTATGGGTGGAATTTAATTCGGATCACTGGTTCATTGAATTCTGAACACAGTGATACGGACATTTGAAAAGTAACTAGAGGTTTTAATTTTGGGCTTGGTGAACGGTAGCCTGAACTATCGCTCGAGAATGATTGCTCACAGCCTCCTCCCGAGCGTTCTCGTTTCCCGAACTACGAGGTGTGCTACGTTGACATCTAGACGTGTGATGCCTCACGTTGTGGTTAGAAGGTCTATGATTAGAGGGATTCTGGTTATTTCTTTGTCTTGGACTGTTTTGCTGAGATAAACGAGTCCGGCACTGGTTTATAGTGTGGTTGGGTCGATTGCAGTATTCGCACCGAATTACCTGGACTTCTCTTTTCACGTTAGATGGTATAAAATTAGGGAAGTTCGTATTTTTAAAGCAATTTGCCGAAGTGTGCCCTATTTTGTTGCAGGTTTGGCAGCTCTGTGGAGGAGGTTCATTGGATTGAATGTTTCTTTGGTTTCTGTAACAAGTGACAGCCGTGTGTCCCATCTTATTACATATTTGGCATGATATTGTTGTACGCGTGTTTGGGGTTTTAGAACTTAATAGTAAGGCTGGTTCTAAACGGCCCGAATTTTCAAAATGGGACATTTGAGTCCGTCTTCAAATATCCGTAGAGCCAGATTTTTGTTCTCTAACAGCAGAAATTCCCGTATGGGTGCTTCCTTGATACTGTTAAAGGTAACAATATCTAATTCATTTAATTTAAATATCACTAGATCTCCAAAGTCTTTAACCGATTCCGCTGTTCCCTGTCTTAATGCTGTCAACTCATTTTGGATAGTGGACCGAGATTTGGTAGTTTTGAACTGGACTTCCAATTCCGTAACCATATCTGACCAGTTATTGAATGATTTGAACTGAATCAAATCGAAGGCTGGTCCTTGCAGTCGGGTTTTGATTATATCCAAAAAAAGAGAATTATTTCGGTCATCACCAACGTATGAAAATAGGGTATTGCCGCAGGCAATAAATTTGTTTAATTTCGCAGGGTTTCCATCGAAAGTTGGCACAATACTATATATATCGCTCAGACTTATTTTGACTTCCATCCTAGAATCAGCAGTGGAACGGACGGGTTTATTTGGGGGAAGGCTCATTCTTGAGAACGGTAGGGCTTCGAAGAGCTCTAAAGTTAATTTTTGTTTTCTCGTGAGAATTTTTAAAACTTTTATGGGGCAAAAGGTATGTGTGTTTAAAAATTGTGTACAATATATAAAAAATTGTTCACGTATGTAAAGGGTGATTTTTTAGCTGGTTTGGTTTTGGCAACACTGGTTTTGACAGCTGACGTGTGTTTAGTACCTTGTGTCACTGTCAAACAGCTTCAGTTTGGTTTGCAATTTAACCATGGATCGTCTTACAAATGAACAACGCTTGCAAATTATTGAATTTTACTATCAAAATTCGTGCTCGGTTCGAAATGTTCATCGCGCGCTGCTTCCATTTTATGATCGGCATTCTCGACCTTCTGAGCAGTCTATTCGGAAGATTGTGACCAAATTTCGCACCAAATTTACTTTGTTGGACATTAAACCACCAACACGTTTACGTACTGTGCGTAGTGAAGAAAATATTGCGGCCGTATCAGCTAGTGTGACAGAAGACCGCGAAATGTCGATTCGGCGCCGTTCCCAGCAGTTAGGCCTTTGTTACAGCACTACGTGGAAAATTTTGCGGAAGGATTTGGGCGTAAAGCCTTTTAAGATACAGCTGGTGCAAGAACTAAAGCCAGCCGACCTACCACAACGCCGAATTTTTGGTGAATGGGCTCTTGGAAAGCTGGCCGAGGATCCGCTTTTTTATCGAAAAATTGTGTTCAGCGATGAGGCTCATTTTTGGTTGAATAAATAAGCAAAATTGCCGCATTTGGAGTGAAGATCAGCCAGAAGCATTGCAACAGCTACCAATGCATCCCGAAAAAGCCACTGTTTGGTGCGGTTTATGGGCCGGCGGCATTATTGGGCCATATTTCTTCAAAGATGATGCGAATCGCAGCGTTACTGTCAATGGTGAACGCTACCGAGCGATGATAACAAACTTTTTTTTGCCCGAAATGGAAGTTCTTGACTTGCATGATATGTGGTTTCAACAAGACGGTGCCACATGCCACACAGCACGCGAAACAATGGCGCAATTGCGAGGCGAGTTTGGTGAACAGTTAATTTCACGTTTCGGGCCGGTCAATTGGCCGCCTAGATCGTGCGATTTGACACCATTAGATTATTTTTTGTGGGGGTATGCCAAGGCTAATGTGTATAGGGGCAAGCCCGCTTCGATTGACGCACTGGAAGCCAACATCCATGCATTCATTCGTGAGATACCGGCCGATATGTGTGAAAGAGTATGCCAAAATTGGACTCAGCGGATGGGCTACCTGAGACGCAGCCGCGGTCAACATTTGCATGAAATTATCTTTAAACATTAAATTGCAAGGTTCAAACTATCGATTCAAATAAATATTTCATTCATTTTTTCGAATTTTTTGTGTTTTTTTTTTAAAAAAAGTTCTAAGCCTCTTAAAAAATCACCCTTTATATACTTTTATTATAAAATTTTTTTTTTAAAAAATGCCTTATCATAAATACCTTATAATTTATACCGCTGCTGCTGTTGATATTATTGGCGTTGTTTCTCCTTATAGTTTATACTGCTGCTGCTATTGATATTATTGGCGTTATTTCTCCTTATAACTTATACTGCTGCTGCTGTTGATACTATTGGCGTTGTTTCTCCTGTTGTAGTGGTTTGCCAGGCAGGCTTCACGCCCTAAAGTTGCAGTTACAGCCTGGTCTTTTTCACTGCCCGAATGTTTGCCTCCGGCGTCTCTTGGTGAGAAATCGCCAGGTCTTACGGTTTTCGGGACTTTTCACTTACTGGTGTATGCCTCAGTAATGCGTTCACTTGCACAAAAACTTCACTTGACTTACTGGTGTATAGCCCCAGTACGCATCGAGTTCAAGGTAGACTCGTTTTTTGGTTCGGTAGTTGGGACCTCTTTGGGTATCCCACCGCTGCCACCAATGTTACGATTTGCACCGTGCTTCCTCTTGAGAGGGAAGAGTGCAAAGCGGAGAGTAAAAATAAAAATGCTCAAGTGTTACTTTATTATCTATTGGCCCGCTGTCTTCGGCAGGGCTGCGACCAATAGTATTTGTTTATTGTTTAATTATGTTTAATTATTTAATTAATTAGGATTTGACCCGCTGTCTAGAGCTTGGCTGCGATCAATCTGATAGTTAAATTTACTCTGCTTTTCCTTGCACAACCTTCGCCTTTTATACAAATATTCTTCATGACCTCTCCTATCCTCCCTCTCCATGCACCATAGTTTCCTTACCAATTGCCATAAGTGCATACGCGCTATTCTTAGATATTGCTTAATTGTTTTCCGTTCCCATTAAAAGTACCCAAATGACATCTTGGGTGTCATTTGCCTTACGCTGGTGTCAAGTGTCATCCATTAATAAATTATTATTATTTCCCCGATAGCACAACGTAGTACTCCTCCGATATGCAACTATTGCAGTTTTGCCATATGTCGGCGTGCCGCTGTGCAACCGGAGTTAGGTTACGTGTGTATCGTATTTGGTGGGTATGCACTTGACTGATTGCGCTTGGGTGGCGTTTGAGTAAATGGGAAACGAATGAAAACAAAGCGAATGACCTATTAATAGCCGTGCGCTCTTGTTGGTGTATGGAATGGATTGCTATTGAGAAGACGATGGTTTGGAGTAGGTCATGGTTAGGGTATGGTTGTGCGGATCACAACATCCCACCCCCCTTGGAAAAAGAAAATTCTTACCTGAAGGGTTAGAATTTTCTGCAAGTAGGCTTCGGTGTGACAAGGAAGGAACTTACAATTATTTTAATGTTTTTTTTTTTGTTTACAAAGAAAATTTTTTTTTTTTTTGTTTTTAAATTTAAGTACAGTGTTAAACTAAATACAATGCTTGAATGCTTATAACGAAGAGCTTAAACTAAATACAATGTTTGACTGTTAACGAAAAATAGTATAAAGGAAGTATAACAATATTCTTATTCTAGTATAAAAATTATTTTAAACAATTAGTAAATACAAGGATAGGTATATTAAGGATACACATTTTTTTTTTTTATTAATGCAATGTTCGTAATATAGTTTGTAGTAAATACAATGTTTAAAATATAGTTTGTTGGATATATATATATTATTATTTTTTTGTTTTATACACACATACCTTCATTTCAATACAAAAATATGAGGTGAGGGGTTTTTGGAGGTATTTTCTTCTTCGTGTTTCTCTTTAGGATTCTGTGAAGTGATCTGGGATGTGCTCGGGAGTGATTCTTTGATAACATGGAGTTCTTGAATATTTTTTGGTGATTTTCCCTTTGTTCGTAGGCGCTTAATCAGACAGTATAGAGAAATGATAACGACCAGGAATAGTATTGTATAGATCAACGTATAGTGATGTACGTCGTGGGAGTTTAGAGATAAGAGGGACACATTTTCTTTTGCTTTAAGGTTTTTTATTCCCTCTGAAATGAGATTAAATCCTTCTTGGCTTGAGAATTTTATAAACGCCACTGGATTAGATTTGCTGATTGCCGGGAGAGTAATATTGGTTAAAGTTTTTGAAATATTTATGGGTGGTATATACAAATTGTGTGAAATCGTATTTTGTTCATTGTACGAACGTATGATAAAATCTTTAGATTTCACGTAGCAATTTCCTAAAATCTCGACTAAAGCTGTACCTTGAAGGGTGTACGTTGTTACGTCATCTTTGCAAATTTCATCGATTTCATAGCTACGTATTGTAGAGAACAGCCATTTGTTATGGGTAGTCAGTTGTAGCCATATTGTTGAGATATTTGCTTGTTTTATTTCGCATGAAGTTGGTACTGTTTCGGGTCGTCGTAATAGTTCTACCTCGCATGTGGATAACTTTGAGTTTGAATTAAACAGAGGGTGTACCATTGGACATTAGAATGTGGTTTTCTGGTTCTTGCAGCTTGTCAAGTCATTTGCGTTAAGATTAGTATAGTATTCTTTGTTATAGTCGATTATTAAATATTCTGTTGTTGGTTGTATAAATACAAAGCGATTACGGTAATTTGTAGGTAGAGGAATTATTTTGTAGACGTGGAAGTTTTCTAGATATGGTAAGGGAATTTTAAATTCATAAATTACTTTTTGCTGACGTAAAGTCGCACTGATTGAGCTGATTTGGTAAAGAGATAAAACGTCGTTTGTGAGTATGGATGCTATTTTTGTACCACTGGGGAGATCTTGTCTGATCTTGCCATGATGGGGTTTGCCATGATTAGCATTGCTAACGAGGTCTATAATTTCATCTACCGTGTTTTGGTAACGCATGATTATCAGGGTGATAAGTGAAGTTAGGGATTCTATTTCTGCGAATAGTTGTTGTTCGTACTCTAAGTCGTTGAGTTTATTTGTTAACCCTGTTACGGTTTCGGTTTGGGACACTATGTTGAACAGGCTCCATTGGGAGTTGGGTATGTAGTCTATTGTTTCCATGGTCTGGAAGAAATGAACAAAACATACATAACTTATCAGCGTATTGTGTATGTTATTCATTGTATAATTTGATGTCGTTGTTGTGGATAACCTTGTTTTTGTTACCTACTTGTATCATGGTGTTCGCGTTAGAGATAAGCTTGATTCCACAAGGAAGAGAATTTGTTTCTTCTAACGTGTTTTTTCAACAAGACTTTGTCTCCTAAATTAAAGTTCTTTGGTTGACCGTTTTTATCATATTGCCGTTTTAAACATTCTTTCTTTCGTTGGAGGATTTTATTAGCAGTTTGATATCCATGTTGAAGTCTGGCTCGGAGTTCATTGGCGTAATTGTACGAAGTTTTCGGAGTTTGTTGAAGGGTACTGGGAGTGCTAGCGGGATAACCGTATAACAGCTCATAAGGAGTGAAACCTGTGCTACTATGGGGTGTAGTATTGTAGACGAACATAGCATACGGTACTCATGTATCCCAAGTTAGTACGTCTTGGTTCACATAGTGACGAAGATATTCGGCCAAAGTTCTGTGGCTTCTTTCAAGAGCTCCGTTGGTTTGTGGATGGTAGGGAGTTGTAATTAATTTCTTAATTTTCATGAGTGAACAAATTTCTTTAAAGAGTGTACTTAAAAAGTTTTAACCTTGGTCTGTTAGCAGTGAAGTTGGTATACCATGTCGGCAAACGATATTTTCCACAAAGATTCTTGCAACCGTTGAAGCTTCCATGTTGGGTAATGCATAAGCTTCCGAAAATTTTGTTAAATCGTCTTGAAAGGTTAGTAGGTACTTTTGATCATTGTAACTCACAGGTAAAGGTCCTACTAAGTCTAGAGCGATTCTTTCAAATGGTTTGGAACTTGTTGTGGTGCTTTTCATGGGAATTTTGGGATTCTTAATACTTTTATTGAGTTGACAAGAGGCACAGTTTTTTATGTAGGTACTTATATCCTCCGCCATATGTGGCCACCAAATGGTGAATCGTGAAATTCCAATAATACTTTGTTTATGGAGTCTTGGTCAGTTAGAAAAATTCTATCATCGATGAAAAAGTGTAAGGTCACGTCTAGGTTTTGAAAGACTTTCTCGAGGAGGGTCTTGAAGATGAGCCGTGTTTCGGGCCCTAGAACTGCCGTGGAAAAGCCTACACTTTTTAGACCTTTTCTACTTACTATTTCCTTGATTTCTCCTAAAAAATTTTCAGAAATAATTTTATCTCTAGTGCTTCTGAAAGGTATTGGTAGAGTCACTACATGTATCGTTTGGTTGTTGTCTGTTTGGAGCGAAACCATTTCACCTATTTGGGGTTTCGAGAAATTAGTAAATTTTTTCTTAAGAATTTCTTCGTCCCTGGACTCAATTAAAGGGAGTATTATTATTTTAAATTGTATGCTTTGGTCTTTAAAAATTGATTTTCTTTCTTCTTGTAGAAGAAACCTTGAGATAACCTGAATTTCGTCTGGGTCATTGTGCGGTTGTCGCGAAGGCTCCCCCAGTTTTTGTTTCTGTCCACGTGTGGTTACTAAGACGTGTTGTCCGTTAAGGACTTCTGCATCAGGCTTCGGAATGCGACTTAGTGCGTCGGCGTTGGAGTTGTTTTTGCCTGCTTTATACAGAACTTGGTATTCGTATTCGTCCAAGAGGATCCTCCAACGAGCTAGCCTTGATGTTGGATCTTTCAGATTCATAAGCCATTGAAGCGGTTTGTGGTCAGTACATATAATGAACTTTGTACCATACACGTAAGGTCGGAATTGATTTACTGCGTAAGTAATGGCAAAAAGTTCCTTTTCCGTAGTTGTGTATCTGGTTTCCGCATCATTTAATGTACGACTGGCATAACATATTGGCTTGTTCTCTCATCAGTCGCTGGAAAGTAGCTGGTGCGTTTTTAAGACCAAATGGCATACGGGCATACTCGTAGTGTCCATAGGGAGTGCTGAAACCAGTTTTGTATTTTCCGTCCTCGTCCATGCGGATTTGGTGAAATCCTTTGGCCAAATCCAAGGTACTAAAGTACTTGGCTTTTCCTAATTGATCCAGAATATCAGTAATGTTTGGCAGGGGATATGCATCGCCAACTGTCAATTCATTTAACAGTCTGAAATCAACCACTACTCTCCATCTTTTGTTGCCTTCCTTGTCCGATTTCTTGGGAACCAGAAGCAACGGAGAGTTCCATGGACTAGCGCTGGGAGTTATTATGCCTTTTTGCAGCATTTCATTCACTTGTTTGTGAATCTCGCTTTTTTGTGATTCTGGAAGCCTGTACGGTTTCACAAAAAGGGGTGGTTGATGGGGATCAGTTATGATCTGTTAAACAGTGTCGGTAAAGGTTAGCTGGTCTCCTTCTAGATAGAAGAGGTCATTGTATTTTCGGCAGATTTCGAGTATAGAATCCTTTTCTTCTTGATTGCAGTGATCAAGATCTATTACCGACTCGAACTTGGTTAGTCTTCCTTTAATAATGTTTTGAGTTTTACCTGTTATAATGTTAAAATTGTCTAGCTTGTCCCATTCGAGATCGATGTCCTGGTACTGAACCTTTTATTCAGTGTCCGAGGTATTCATCATCATGACTCTGACTGTGGAATCTGTGGGTTTAGTTAGAGACTCGCCTAGGTAAATTCCTGGCTGGATTATCTGTTTTTTTATAATGATATTAAAATTGGTTTTGAGGGGGACAGGGATGTCCACTACCTGCTGAGTTCGGGGTTTGAGTGTCACTACATTCTGTTCGAAAATGAATTTTTTTATTACTGCCTCAGTCTTACTTCGTGCTGGGTCTTTCTTAGCCTCAGTCTCACTTCGTGCTGGGTCTTCCTTAGCCTCAGTCTTACTTCGTGCTGGGTCTTTCTTAGCCTCAGTCTTACTTCGTGCTGGGTCTTTCTTAGCCTCAGTCTTACTTCGTGCTGGGTCTTTCTTAGCCTCAGGAAGTAGCGATTGCGAACAGTGTAACCCGGCCCGGAGACAATCGGTGTTCACTTTTGGTTCGCTATCAAAGTTTGGTTGGGTCCCAGTGGTGTCCCGATATGGATGCGCTGGGCTACAAACGGCTACTTCGTCTTGGCGTATTTTATTATAAATATTTTCATTCTCGATTTTAATTTTTAATTCGTTAGCTTTGTAATTTATGTGACACTCAAATTGACTAAGGAAATCATTGCCAATTATTCCATCGTACCTGAGGTTTATCCGTGGAGGAGCAATGTAAAATGGATGATCTAGGAAAATCGATTGATCATCTGATTCAAATTCCAAGGTTGCTGAGATTTCTCCTATGGGTGGAATTTAATTCGGATCACTGGTTCATTGAATTCTGAACGCAGTGATACGGACATTTGAAAAGTAACTAGAGGTTTTAATTTTGGGCTTGGTGAACGGTAGCCTGAACTATCGCTCGAGAATGATTGTTCACAGCCTCCTCCCGAGCGTTCTCGTTTCCCGAACTACGAGGTGTGCTACGTTGACATCTAGACGTGTGATGCCTCACGTTGTGGTTAGAAGGTCTATGATTAGAGGGATTCTGGTTATTTCTTTGTCTTGGACTGTTTTGCTGAGATAAACGAGTCCGGCACTGGTTTATAGTGTGGTTGGGTCGATTGCAGTATTCGCACCGAATTACCTGGACTTCTCTTTTCACGTTAGATGGTATAAAATTAGGGAAGTTCGTATTTTTAAAGCAATTTGCCGAAGTGTGCCCTATTTTGTTGCAGGTTTGGCAGCTCTGTGGAGGAGGTTCATTGGATTGAATGTTTCTTTGGTTTCTGTAACAAGTGACAGCCGTGTGCCCCATCTTATTACATATTTGGCATGATATTGTTGTACGCGTGTTTGGGGTTTTAGAACTTAATAGTAAGGCTGGTTCTAAACGGCCCGATTGTTCAACCGCGTAATTTACTGCTGTTTTTATATCGCCAGTGTTTTGAGCTTTGACAAGAATTTTCAAAATGGGACATTTGAGTCCGTCTTCAAATATCCGTAGAGCCAGATTTTTGTTCTCTAACAGCAGAAATTCCCGTATGGGTGCTTTCTTGATACTGTTAAAGGTAACAGTATCTAATTCATTTAATTTAAATATCACTAGATCTCCAAAGTCTTTAACCGATTCCGCTGTTCCCTGTCTTAATGCTGTCAACTCATTTTGGATAGTGGACCGAGATTTGGTAGTTTTGAACTGGACTTCCAATTCCGTAACCATATCTGACCAGTTATTGAATGATTTGAACTGAATCAAATCGAAGGCTGGTCCTTGCAGTCGGGTTTTGATTATATCCAAAAAAAGAGAATTATTTCGGTCATCACCAACGTATGAAAATAGGGTATTGCCGCAGGCAATAAATTTGTTTAATTTCGCAGGGTTTCCATCGAAAGTTGGCACAATACTATATATATCGCTCAGACTTATTTTGACTTCCATCCTAGAATCAGCAGTGGAACGGACGGGTTTATTTGGGGGAAGGCTCATTCTTGAGAACGGTAGGGCTTCGAAGAGCTCTAAAGTTAATTTTTGTTTTCTCGTGAGAATTTTTAAAACTTTTATGGGGCAAAAGGTATGTGTGTTTAAAAATTGTGTACAATATATAAAAAATTGTTCACGTATGTATATACTTTTATTATAAATTTTTTTTTTTAAAAAATGCCTTATCATAAATACCTTATAATTTATACCGCTGCTGCTGTTGATATTATTGGCGTTGTTTCTCCTTATAGTTTATACTGCTGCTGCTGTTGATATTATTGGCGTTATTTCTCCTTATAACTTATACTGCTGCTGCTGTTGATACTATTGGCGTTGTTTCTCCTGTTGTAGTGGTTTGCCAGGCAGGCTTCACGCCCTAAAGTTGCAGTTACAGCCTGGTCTTTTTCACTGCCCGAATGTTTGCCTCCGGCGTCTCTTGGTGAGAAATCGCCAGGTCTTACGGTTTTCGGGACTTTTCACTTACTGGTGTATGCCTCAGTAACGCACAAAAACTTCACTTGACTTACTGGTGTATAGCCCCAGTACGCATCGAGTTCAAGGTAGACTCGTTTTTTGGTTCGGTAGTTGGGACCTCTTTGGGTATCCCACCGCTGCCACCAATGTTACGATTTGCACCGTGCTTCCTCTTGAGAGGGAAGAGTGCAAAGCGGAGAGTAAAAATAAAAATGCTCAAGTGTTACTTTAATATCTATTGGCCCGCTGTCTTCGGCAGGGCTGCGACCAATAGTATTTGTTTATTGTTTAATTATGTTTAATTATTTAATTAATTAGGATTTGACCCGCTGTCTAGAGCTTGGCTGCGATCAATCTGATAAATAAATTTACTCTGCTTTTCCTTGCACAACCTTCGCCTTTTATACAAATATTCTTCATGACCTCTCCTATCCTCCCTCTCCATGCACCATAGTTTCCTTACCAATTGCCATAAGTGCATACGCGCTATTCTAAGGTATTGCTTTATTGTTTTCCGTTCCCATTAAAAGTACCCAAATGACATCTTGGGTGTCAAGTGTCATCCATTCATAAATTATTATTATTTCCCCGATAGCACAACATAGTACTCCTCCGATATGCAACTATTGCAGTTTTGCCATATGTCGGCGTGCCGCTGTGCAATCGGAGTTAGGTTACGTGTGTATCGTATTTGGTGGGTATGCACTTGACTGATTGCGCTTGGGTGGCGTTTGAGTAAATGGGAAACGAATGAAAACAAAGCGAATGACCTATTAATAGCCGTGCGCTCTTGTTGGTGTATGGAATGGATTGCTATTGAGAAGACGATGGTTTGGAGTAGGTCATGGTTAGGGTATGGTTGTGCGGATCACAACATCCCACCCCCCTTGGAAAAAGAAAATTCTTACCTGAAGGGTTAGAATTTTCTGCAAGTAGGCTTCGGTGTGACAAGGAAGGAACTTACAATTATTTTAATGTTTTTTTTTTTGTTTACAAAGAAATTTTTTTTTTTTTTTGTTTTTAAATTTAAGTACAGTGTTAAACTAAATACAATGCTTGAATGCTTATAACGAAGAGCTTAAACTAAATACAATGTTTGACTGTTAACGAAAAATAGTATAAAGGAAGTATAACAATATTCTTATTCTAGTATAAAAATTATTTTAAACAATTAGTAAATACAAGGATAGGTATATTAAGGATACACATTTTTTTTTTTTTATTAATGCAATGTTCGTAATATAGTTTGTAGTAAATACAATGTTTAAAATATAGTTTGTTGGATATATATATATTATTATTTTTTTGTTTTATACACACATACCTTCATTTCAATACAAAAATATGAGGTGAGGGGTTTTTGGAGGTATTTTCTTCTTCGTGTTTCTCTTTAGGATTCTGTGAGGTGATCTGGGATGTGCTCGGGAGTGATTCTTTGATAACATGGAGTTCTTGAATATTTTTTGGTGATTTTCCCTTTGTTCGTAGGCGCTTAATCAGACAGTATAGAGAAATGATAACGACCAGGAATAGTATTGTATAGATCAACGTATAGTGATGTACGTCGTGGGAGTTTAGAGATAAGAGGGACACATTTTCTTTTGCTTTAAGGTTTTTTATTCCCTCTGAAATGAGATTAAATCCTTCTTGGCTTGAGAATTTTATAAACGCCACTGGATTAGATTTGCTGATTGCCGGGAGAGTAATATTGGTTAAAGTTTTTGAAATATTTATGGGTGGTATATACAAATTGTGTGAAATCGTATTTTGTTCATTGTACGAACGTATGATTAAATCTTTAGATTTCACGTAGCAATTTCCTAAAATCTCGACTAAAGCTGTACCTTGAAGGGTGTACGTTGTTACGTCATCTTTGCAAATTTCATCGATTTCATAGCTACGTATTGTAGAGAACAGCCATTTGTTATGGGTAGTCAGTTGTAGCCATATTGTTGAGATATTTGCTTGTTTTATTTCGCATGAAGTTGGTACTGTTTCGGGTCGTCGTAATAGTTCTACCTCGCATGTGGATAACTTTGAGTTTGAATTAAACAGAGGGTGTACCATTGGACATTAGAATGTGGTTTTCTGGTTCTTGCAGCTTGTCAAGTCATTTGCGTTAAGATTAGTATAGTATTCTTTGTTATAGTCGATTATTAAATATTCTGTTGTTGGTTGTATAAATACAAAGCGATTACGGTAATTTGTAGGTAGAGGAATTATTTTGTAGACGTGGAAGTTTTCTAGATATGGTAAGGGAATTTTAAATTCATAAATTACTTTTTGCTGACGTAAAGTCGCACTGTTGAGAGATAAAATGTCGTTTGTGAGTATGGATGATATTTTTGTACCACTGGGGAGATCTTGTCTGATCTTGCCATGATGGGGTTTGCCATGATTAGCATTGCTAACGAGGTCTATAATTTCATCTACCGTGTTTTGGTAACGCATGATTATCAGGGTGATAAGTGAAGTTAGGGATTCTATTTCTGCGAATAGTTGTTGTTCGTACTCTAAGTCGTTGAGTTTATTTGTTAACCCTGTTACGGTTTCGGTTTGGGACACTATGTTGAACAGGCTCCATTGGGAGTTGGGTATGTAGTCTATTGTTTCCATGGTCTGGAAGAAATGAACAAAACATACATAACTTATCAGCGTATTGTGTATGTTATTCATTGTATAATTTGATGTCGTTGTTGTGGATAACCTTGTTTTTGTTACCTACTTGTATCATGGTGTTCGCGTTAGAGATAAGCTTGATTCCACAAGGAAGAGAATTTGTTTCTTCTAACGTGTTTTTTCAACAAGACTTTGTCTCCTAAATTAAAGTTCTTTGGTTGACCGTTTTTATCATATTGCCGTTTTAAACATTCTTTCTTTCGTTGGAGGATTTTATTAGCAGTTTGATATCCATGTTGAAGTCTGGCTCGGAGTTCATTGGCGTAATTGTACGAAGTTTTCGGAGTTTGTTGAAGGGTACTGGGAATGCTAGCGGGATAACCGTATAACAGCTCATAAGGAGTGAAACCTGTGCTACTATGGGGTGTAGTATTGTAGACGAACATAGCATACGGTACCCATGTATCCCAAGTTAGTACGTCTTGGTTCACATAGTGACGAAGATATTCGGCCAAAGTTCTGTGGCTTCTTTCAAGAGCTCCGTTGGTTTGTGGATGGTAGGGAGTTGTAATTAATTTCTTAATTTTCATGAGTGAACAAATTTCTTTAAAGAGTGTACTTAAAAAGTTTTAACCTTGGTCTGTTAGCAGTGAAGTTGGTATACCATGTCGGCAAACGATATTTTCCACAAAGATTCTTGCAACCGTTGAAGCTTCCATGTTGGGTAATGCATAAGCTTCCGAAAATTTTGTTAAATCGTCTTGAAAGGTTAGTAGGTACTTTTGATCATTGTAACTCACAGGTAAAGGTCCTACTAAGTCTAGAGCGATTCTTTCAAATGGTTTGGAACTTGTTGTGGTGCTTTTCATGGGAATTTTGGGATTCTTAATACTTTTATTGAGTTGACAAGAGGCACAGTTTTTTATGTAGGTACTTATATCCTCCGCCATATGTGGCCACCAAATGGTGAATCGTGAAATTCAAATAATACTTTGTTTATGGAGTCTTGGTCAGTTAGAAAAATTCTATCATCGATGAAAAAGTGTAAGGTCACGTCTAGGTTTTGAAAGACTTTCTCGAGGAGGGTCTTGAAGATGAGCCGTGTTTCGGGCCCTAGAACTGCCGTGGAAAAGCCTACACTTTTTAGACCTTTTCTACTTACTATTTCCTTGATTTCTCCTAAAAAATTTTCAGAAATAATTTTATCTCTAGTGCTTCTGAAAGGTATTGGTAGAGTCACTACATGTATCGTTTGGTTGTTGTCTGTTTGGAGCGAAACCATTTCACCTATTTGGGGTTTCGAGAAATCAGTAAATTTTTTCTTAAGAATTTCTTCATCCCTGGACTCAATTAAAGGGAGTATTATTATTTTAAATTGTATGCTTTGGTCTTTAAAAATTGATTTTCTTTCTTCTTGTAGAAGAAACCTTGAGATAACCTGAATTTCGTCTGGGTCATTGTGCGGTTGTCGCGAAGGCTCCCCCAGTTTTTGTTTCTGTCCACGTGTGGTTACTAAGACGTGTTGTCCGTTAAGGACTTCTGCATCAGGCTTCGGAATGCGACTTAGTGCGTCGGCGTTGGAGTTGTTTTTGCCTGCTTTATACAGAACTTGGTATTCGTATTCGTCCAAGAGGATCCTCCAACGAGCTAGCCTTGATGTTGGATCTTTCAGATTCATAAGCCATTGAAGCGGTTTGTGGTCAGTACATATAATGAACTTTGTACCATACACGTAAGGTCGGAATTGATTTACTGCGTAAGTAATGGCAAAAAGTTCCTTTTCCGTAGTTGTGTATCTGGTTTCCGCATCATTTAATGTACGACTGGCATAACATATTGGCTTGTTCTCTCATCAGTCGCTGGAAAGTAGCTGGTGCGTTTTTAAGACCAAATGGCATACGGGCATACTCGTAGTGTCCATAGGGAGTGCTGAAACCAGTTTTGTATTTTCCGTCCTCGTCCATGCGGATTTGGTGAAATCCTTTGGCCAAATCCAAGGTACTAAAGTACTTGGCTTTTCCTAATTGATCCAGAATATCAGTAATGTTTGGCAGGGGATATGCATCGCCAACTGTCAATTCATTTAACAGTCTGAAATCAACCACTACTCTCCATCTTTTGTTGCCTTCCTTGTCCGATTTCTTGGGAACCAGAAGCAACGGAGAGTTCCATGGACTAGCGCTGGGAGTTATTATGCCTTTTTGCAGCATTTCATTCACTTGTTTGTGAATCTCGCTTTTTTGTGATTCTGGAAGCCTGTACGGTTTCACAAAAAGGGGTGGTTGATGGGGATCAGTTATGATCTGTTAAACAGTGTCGGTAAAGGTTAGCTGGTCTCCTTCTAGATAGAAGAGGTCATTGTATTTTCGGCAGATTTCGAGTATAGAATCCTTTTCTTCTTGATTGCAGTGATCAAGATCTATTACCGACTCGAACTTGGTTAGTCTTCCTTTAATAATGTTTTGAGTTTTACCTGTTATAATGTTAAAATTGTCTAGCTTGTCCCATTCGAGATCGATGTCCTGGTACTGAACCTTTTATTCAGTGTCCGAGGTATTCATCATCATGACTCTGACTGTGGAATCTGTGGGTTTAGTTAGAGACTCGCCTAGGTAAATTCCTGGCTGGATTATCTGTTTTTTTATAATGATATTAAAATTGGTTTTGAGGGGGACAGGGATGTCCACTACCTGCTGAGTTCGGGGTTTGAGTGTCACTACATTCTGTTCGAAAATGAATTTTTTTATTACTGCCTCAGTCTTACTTCGTGCTGGGTCTTTCTTAGCCTCAGTCTCACTTCGTGCTGGGTCTTCCTTAGCCTCAGTCTTACTTCGTGCTGGGTCTTTCTTAGCCTCAGTCTTACTTCGTGCTGGGTCTTTCTTAGCCTCAGTCTTACTTCGTGCTGGGTCTTTCTTAGCCTCAGGAAGTAGCGATTGCGAACAGTGTAACCCGGCCCGGAGACAATCGGTGTTCACTTTTGGTTCGCTATCAAAGTTTGGTTGGGTCCCAGTGGTGTCCCGATATGGATGCGCTGGGCTACAAACGGCTACTTCGTCTTGGCGTATTTTATTATAAATATTTTCATTCTCGATTTTAATTTTTAATTCGTTAGCTTTGTAATTTATGTGACACTCAAATTGACTAAGGAAATCATTGCCAATTATTCCATCGTACCTGAGGTTTATCCGTGGAGGAGCAATGTAAAATGGATGATCTAGGAAAATCGATTGATCATCTGATTCAAATTCCAAGGTTGCTGAGATTTCTCCTATGGGTGGAATTTAATTCGGATCACTGGTTCATTGAATTCTGAACGCAGTGATACGGACATTTGAAAAGTAACTAGAGGTTTTAATTTTGGGCTTGGTGAACGGTAGCCTGAACTATCGCTCGAGAATGATTGTTCACAGCCTCCTCCCGAGCGTTCTCGTTTCCCGAACTACGAGGTGTGCTACGTTGACATCTAGACGTGTGATGCCTCACGTTGTGGTTAGAAGGTCTATGATTAGAGGGATTCTGGTTATTTCTTTGTCTTGGACTGTTTTGCTGAGATAAACGAGTCCGGCACTGGTTTATAGTGTGGTTGGGTCGATTGCAGTATTCGCACCGAATTACCTGGACTTCTCTTTTCACGTTAGATGGTATAAAATTAGGGAAGTTCGTATTTTTAAAGCAATTTGCCGAAGTGTGCCCTATTTTGTTGCAGGTTTGGCAGCTCTGTGGAGGAGGTTCATTGGATTGAATGTTTCTTTGGTTTCTGTAACAAGTGACAGCCGTGTGCCCCATCTTATTACATATTTGGCATGATATTGTTGTACGCGTGTTTGGGGTTTTAGAACTTAATAGTAAGGCTGGTTCTAAACGGCCCGATTGTTCAACCGCGTAATTTACTGCTGTTTTTATATCGCCAGTGTTTTGAGCTTTGACAAGAATTTTCAAAATGGGACATTTGAGTCCGTCTTCAAATATCCGTAGAGCCAGATTTTTGTTCTCTAACAGCAGAAATTCCCGTATGGGTGCTTTCTTGATACTGTTAAAGGTAACAGTATCTAATTCATTTAATTTAAATATCACTAGATCTCCAAAGTCTTTAACCGATTCCGCTGTTCCCTGTCTTAATGCTGTCAACTCATTTTGGATAGTGGACCGAGATTTGGTAGTTTTGAACTGGACTTCCAATTCCGTAACCATATCTGACCAGTTATTGAATGATTTGAACTGAATCAAATCGAAGGCTGGTCCTTGCAGTCGGGTTTTGATTATATCCAAAAAAAGAGAATTATTTCGGTCATCACCAACGTATGAAAATAGGGTATTGCCGCAGGCAATAAATTTGTTTAATTTCGCAGGGTTTCCATCGAAAGTTGGCACAATACTATATATATCGCTCAGACTTATTTTGACTTCCATCCTAGAATCAGCAGTGGAACGGACGGGTTTATTTGGGGGAAGGCTCATTCTTGAGAACGGTAGGGCTTCGAAGAGCTCTAAAGTTAATTTTTGTTTTCTCGTGAGAATTTTTAAAACTTTTATGGGGCAAAAGGTATGTGTGTTTAAAAATTGTGTACAATATATAAAAAATTGTTCACGTATGTATATACTTTTATTATAAATTTTTTTTTTTAAAAAATGCCTTATCATAAATACCTTATAATTTATACCGCTGCTGCTGTTGATATTATTGGCGTTGTTTCTCCTTATAGTTTATACTGCTGCTGCTGTTGATATTATTGGCGTTATTTCTCCTTATAACTTATACTGCTGCTGCTGTTGATACTATTGGCGTTGTTTCTCCTGTTGTAGTGGTTTGCCAGGCAGGCTTCACGCCCTAAAGTTGCAGTTACAGCCTGGTCTTTTTCACTGCCCGAATGTTTGCCTCCGGCGTCTCTTGGTGAGAAATCGCCAGGTCTTACGGTTTTCGGGACTTTTCACTTACTGGTGTATGCCTCAGTAACGCACAAAAACTTCACTTGACTTACTGGTGTATAGCCCCAGTACGCATCGAGTTCAAGGTAGACTCGTTTTTTGGTTCGGTAGTTGGGACCTCTTTGGGTATCCCACCGCTGCCACCAATGTTACGATTTGCACCGTGCTTCCTCTTGAGAGGGAAGAGTGCAAAGCGGAGAGTAAAAATAAAAATGCTCAAGTGTTACTTTAATATCTATTGGCCCGCTGTCTTCGGCAGGGCTGCGACCAATAGTATTTGTTTATTGTTTAATTATGTTTAATTATTTAATTAATTAGGATTTGACCCGCTGTCTAGAGCTTGGCTGCGATCAATCTGATAATTAAATTTACTCTGCTTTTCCTTGCACAACCTTCGCCTTTTATACAAATATTCTTCATGACCTCTCCTATCCTCCCTCTCCATGCACCATAGTTTCCTTACCAATTGCCATAAGTGCATACGCGCTATTCTAAGGTATTGCTTTATTGTTTTCCGTTCCCATTAAAAGTACCCAAATGACATCTTGGGTGTCAAGTGTCATCCATTCATAAATTATTATTATTTCCCCGATAGCACAACATAGTACTCCTCCGATATGCAACTATTGCAGTTTTGCCATATGTCGGCGTGCCGCTGTGCAATCGGAGTTAGGTTACGTGTGTATCGTATTTGGTGGGTATGCACTTGACTGATTGCGCTTGGGTGGCGTTTGAGTAAATGGGAAACGAATGAAAACAAAGCGAATGACCTATTAATAGCCGTGCGCTCTTGTTGGTGTATGGAATGGATTGCTATTGAGAAGACGATGGTTTGGAGTAGGTCATGGTTAGGGTATGGTTGTGCGGATCACAACATCCCACCCCCCTTGGAAAAAGAAAATTCTTACCTGAAGGGTTAGAATTTTCTGCAAGTAGGCTTCGGTGTGACAAGGAAGGAACTTACAATTATTTTAATGTTTTTTTTTTTGTTTACAAAGAAATTTTTTTTTTTTTTTGTTTTTAAATTTAAGTACAGTGTTAAACTAAATACAATGCTTGAATGCTTATAACGAAGAGCTTAAACTAAATACAATGTTTGACTGTTAACGAAAAATAGTATAAAGGAAGTATAACAATATTCTTATTCTAGTATAAAAATTATTTTAAACAATTAGTAAATACAAGGATAGGTATATTAAGGATACACATTTTTTTTTTTTTATTAATGCAATGTTCGTAATATAGTTTGTAGTAAATACAATGTTTAAAATATAGTTTGTTGGATATATATATATTATTATTTTTTTGTTTTATACACACATACCTTCATTTCAATACAAAAATATGAGGTGAGGGGTTTTTGGAGGTATTTTCTTCTTCGTGTTTCTCTTTAGGATTCTGTGAGGTGATCTGGGATGTGCTCGGGAGTGATTCTTTGATAACATGGAGTTCTTGAATATTTTTTGGTGATTTTCCCTTTGTTCGTAGGCGCTTAATCAGACAGTATAGAGAAATGATAACGACCAGGAATAGTATTGTATAGATCAACGTATAGTGATGTACGTCGTGGGAGTTTAGAGATAAGAGGGACACATTTTCTTTTGCTTTAAGGTTTTTTATTCCCTCTGAAATGAGATTAAATCCTTCTTGGCTTGAGAATTTTATAAACGCCACTGGATTAGATTTGCTGATTGCCGGGAGAGTAATATTGGTTAAAGTTTTTGAAATATTTATGGGTGGTATATACAAATTGTGTGAAATCGTATTTTGTTCATTGTACGAACGTATGATTAAATCTTTAGATTTCACGTAGCAATTTCCTAAAATCTCGACTAAAGCTGTACCTTGAAGGGTGTACGTTGTTACGTCATCTTTGCAAATTTCATCGATTTCATAGCTACGTATTGTAGAGAACAGCCATTTGTTATGGGTAGTCAGTTGTAGCCATATTGTTGAGATATTTGCTTGTTTTATTTCGCATGAAGTTGGTACTGTTTCGGGTCGTCGTAATAGTTCTACCTCGCATGTGGATAACTTTGAGTTTGAATTAAACAGAGGGTGTACCATTGGACATTAGAATGTGGTTTTCTGGTTCTTGCAGCTTGTCAAGTCATTTGCGTTAAGATTAGTATAGTATTCTTTGTTATAGTCGATTATTAAATATTCTGTTGTTGGTTGTATAAATACAAAGCGATTACGGTAATTTGTAGGTAGAGGAATTATTTTGTAGACGTGGAAGTTTTCTAGATATGGTAAGGGAATTTTAAATTCATAAATTACTTTTTGCTGACGTAAAGTCGCACTGTTGAGAGATAAAATGTCGTTTGTGAGTATGGATGATATTTTTGTACCACTGGGGAGATCTTGTCTGATCTTGCCATGATGGGGTTTGCCATGATTAGCATTGCTAACGAGGTCTATAATTTCATCTACCGTGTTTTGGTAACGCATGATTATCAGGGTGATAAGTGAAGTTAGGGATTCTATTTCTGCGAATAGTTGTTGTTCGTACTCTAAGTCGTTGAGTTTATTTGTTAACCCTGTTACGGTTTCGGTTTGGGACACTATGTTGAACAGGCTCCATTGGGAGTTGGGTATGTAGTCTATTGTTTCCATGGTCTGGAAGAAATGAACAAAACATACATAACTTATCAGCGTATTGTGTATGTTATTCATTGTATAATTTGATGTCGTTGTTGTGGATAACCTTGTTTTTGTTACCTACTTGTATCATGGTGTTCGCGTTAGAGATAAGCTTGATTCCACAAGGAAGAGAATTTGTTTCTTCTAACGTGTTTTTTCAACAAGACTTTGTCTCCTAAATTAAAGTTCTTTGGTTGACCGTTTTTATCATATTGCCGTTTTAAACATTCTTTCTTTCGTTGGAGGATTTTATTAGCAGTTTGATATCCATGTTGAAGTCTGGCTCGGAGTTCATTGGCGTAATTGTACGAAGTTTTCGGAGTTTGTTGAAGGGTACTGGGAATGCTAGCGGGATAACCGTATAACAGCTCATAAGGAGTGAAACCTGTGCTACTATGGGGTGTAGTATTGTAGACGAACATAGCATACGGTACCCATGTATCCCAAGTTAGTACGTCTTGGTTCACATAGTGACGAAGATATTCGGCCAAAGTTCTGTGGCTTCTTTCAAGAGCTCCGTTGGTTTGTGGATGGTAGGGAGTTGTAATTAATTTCTTAATTTTCATGAGTGAACAAATTTCTTTAAAGAGTGTACTTAAAAAGTTTTAACCTTGGTCTGTTAGCAGTGAAGTTGGTATACCATGTCGGCAAACGATATTTTCCACAAAGATTCTTGCAACCGTTGAAGCTTCCATGTTGGGTAATGCATAAGCTTCCGAAAATTTTGTTAAATCGTCTTGAAAGGTTAGTAGGTACTTTTGATCATTGTAACTCACAGGTAAAGGTCCTACTAAGTCTAGAGCGATTCTTTCAAATGGTTTGGAACTTGTTGTGGTGCTTTTCATGGGAATTTTGGGATTCTTAATACTTTTATTGAGTTGACAAGAGGCACAGTTTTTTATGTAGGTACTTATATCCTCCGCCACATGTGGCCACCAAATGGTGAATCGTGAAATTCAAATAATACTTTGTTTATGGAGTCTTGGTCAGTTAGAAAAATTCTATCATCGATGAAAAAGTGTAAGGTCACGTCTAGGTTTTGAAAGACTTTCTCGAGGAGGGTCTTGAAGATGAGCCGTGTTTCGGGCCCTAGAACTGCCGTGGAAAAGCCTACACTTTTTAGACCTTTTCTACTTACTATTTCCTTGATTTCTCCTAAAAATTTTTCAGAAATAATTTTATCTCTAGTGCTTCTGAAAGGTATTGGTAGAGTCACTACATGTATCGTTTGGTTGTTGTCTGTTTGGAGCGAAACCATTTCACCTATTTGGGGTTTCGAGAAATCAGTAAATTTTTTCTTAAGAATTTCTTCATCCCTGGACTCAATTAAAGGGAGTATTATTATTTTAAATTGTATGCTTTGGTCTTTAAAAATTGATTTTCTTTCTTCTTGTAGAAGAAACCTTGAGATAACCTGAATTTCGTCTGGGTCATTGTGCGGTTGTCGCGAAGGCTCCCCCAGTTTTTGTTTCTGTCCACGTGTGGTTACTAAGACGTGTTGTCCGTTAAGGACTTCTGCATCAGGCTTCGGAATGCGACTTAGTGCGTCGGCGTTGGAGTTGTTTTTGCCTGCTTTATACAGAACTTGGTATTCGTATTCGTCCAAGAGGATCCTCCAACGAGCTAGCCTTGATGTTGGATCTTTCAGATTCATAAGCCATTGAAGCGGTTTGTGGTCAGTACATATAATGAACTTTGTACCATACACGTAAGGTCGGAATTGCTTTACTGCGTAAGTAATGGCTAAAAGTTCCTTTTCCGTAGTTGTGTATCTGGTTTCCGCATCATTTAATGTACGACTGGCATAACATATTGGCTTGTTCTCTCCTATTTGACCTTGTGAGAGAATGGCTCCTAATCCGATGTCACTAGCGTCAGTTGTAATTATAAAGGGTTGGTCGAAGTTGGGGTAGGCCAGAAGTGGTGGCTCTATGAGCAACTTTTTGAGCTTGCGGAATGCTTCGTCGGCCATTTGAACTCGACGTCCTTTTTTAGTAATTTGGTCAAAGGTTTGGCTATGGTTGAAAAATTATTTATGAATCTTCTATAATAACCAACAAAACCTAGGAAAGATTTAATTCCCTTTACGTTTTTAGGTATAGGGTAAGTTTTAACCACTTTTATTTTGTCAGGATCTGGTTTAAGACCGTCTTCGGTGATAATATGCCCGAGATACATTAATTCCTTTTTTAAAAAGTTACACTTATCGGGCTGTAGCTTGAGATTGTGTTCCTGCAACCTGCTTAGCACTCGTATTATGTTCTTCGAGATCGTATCCGTATAGGACAATGTCATCGACATACACAAAACAATCAAAATCCTTTGGCCAAATCCAAGGTACTAAAGTACTTGGCTTTTCCTAATTGATCCAGAATATCAGTAATGTTTGGCAGGGGATATGCATCGCCAACTGTCAATTCATTTAACCGTCTGAAATCAACCACTACTCTCCATCTTTTGTTGCCTTCCTTGTCCGATTTCTTGGGAACCAGAAGCAACGGAGAGTTCCATGGACTAGCGCTGGGAGTTATTATGCCTTCTTGCAGCATTTCATTCACTTGTTTGTGAATCTCGCTTTTTTGTGATTCTGGAAGCCTGTACGGTTTCACAAAAAGGGGTGGTTGATGGGGATCAGTTATGATCTGTTAAACAGTGTCGGTAAAGGTTAGCTGGTCTCCTTCTAGATAGAAGAGGTCATTGTATTTTCGGCAGATTTCGAGTATAGAATCCTTTTCTTCTTGATTGCAGTGATCAAGATCTATTACCGACTCGAACTTGGTTAGTCTTCCTTTAATAATGTTTTGAGTTTTACCTGTTATAATGTTAAAATTGTCTAGCTTGTCCCATTCGAGATCGATGTCCTGGTACCGAACCTTTTGTTCAGTGTCCGAGGTATTCATCATCATGACTCTGACTGTGGAATCTGTGGGTTTAGTTAGAGACTCGCCTAGGTAAATTCCTGGCTGGATTATCTGTTTTTTTATAATGATATTAAAATTGGTTTTGAGGGGGACAGGGATGTCCACTACCTGCTGAGTTCGGGGTTTGAGTGTCACTACATTCTGTTCGATAATGAATTTTTTTATTACTGCCTCAGTCTTACTTCGTGCTGGGTCTTTCTTAGCCTCAGTCTCACTTCGTGCTGGGTCTTCCTTAGCCTCAGTCTTACTTCGTGCTGGGTCTTTCTTAGCCTCAGTCTTACTTCGTGCTGGGTCTTTCTTAGCCTCAGGAAGTAGCGATTGCGAACAGTGTAACCCGGCCCGGAGACAATCGGTGTTCACTTTTGGTTCGCTATCAAAGTTTGGTTGGGTCCCAGTGGTGTCCCGATATGGATGCGCTGGGCTACAAACGGCTACTTCGTCATGGCGTATTTTATTATAAATATTTTCATTCTCGATTTTAATTTTTAATTCGTTAGCTTTGTAATTTATGTGACACTCAAATTGACTAAGGAAATCATTGGCAATTATTCCATCGTACCTGAGGTTTATCCGTGGAGGAGCAATGTAAAATGGATGATCTAGGAAAATCGATTGATCATCTGATTCAAATTCCAAGGTTGCTGAGATTTCTCCTATGGGTGGAATTTAATTCGGATCACTGGTTCCTTGAATTCTGAACGCAGTGATACGGACATTTGAAAAGTAACTAGAGGTTTTAATTTTGGGCTTGGTGAACGGTAGCCTGAACTATCGCTCGAGAATGATTGTTCACAGCCTCCTCCCGAGCGTTCTCGTTTCCCGAACTACGAGGTGTGCTACGTTGACATCTAGACATGTGATGCCTCACGTTGTGGTTAGAAGGTATATGATTAGAGGGATTCTGGTTATTTCTTTGTCTTGGACTGTTTTGCTGAGATAAACGAGTCCGGCACTCGTTTATAGTGTGGTTGGGTCGATTGCAGTATTCGCACCGAATTACCTGGACTTCTCTTTTCACGTTAGATGGTATAAAATTAGGGAAGTTCGTATTTTTAAAGCAATTTGCCGAAGTGTGCCCTATTTTGTTGCAGGTTTGGCAGCTCTGTGGAGGAGGTTCATTGGATTGAATGTTTCTTTGGTTTCTGTAACAAGTGACAGCCGTGTGTCCCATCTTATTACATATGTATTTGGCATGATATTGTTGTACGCGTGTTTGGGGTTTTAGAACTTAATAGTAAGGCTGGTTCTAAACGGCCCGATTGTTCAACCGCGTAATTTACTGCTGTTTTTATATCGCCAGTGTTTTGAGCTTTGACAAGAATTTTCAAAATGGGACATTTGAGTCCGTCTTCAAATATCCGTAGAGCCAGATTTTTGTTCTCTAACAGCAGAAATTCCCGTATGGGTGCTTCCTTGATACTGTTAAAGGTAACAGTATCTAATTCATTTAATTTAAATATCACTAGATCTCCAAAGTCTTTAACCGATTCCGCTGTTCCCTGTCTTAATGCTGTCAACTCATTTTGGATAGTGGACCGAGATTTGGTAGTTTTGAACTGGACTTCCAATTCCGTAACCATATCTGACCAGTTATTGAATGATTTGAACTGAATCAAATCGAAGGCTGGTCCTTGCAGTCGGGTTTTGATTATATCCAAAAAAAGAGAATTATTTCGGTCATCACCAACGTATGAAAATAGGGTATTGCCGCAGGCAATAAATTTGTTTAATTTCGCAGGGTTGCCATCGAAAGTTGGCACAATACTATATATATCGCTCAGACTTATTTTGACTTCCATCCTAGAATCAGCAGTGGAACGGACGGGTTTATTTGGGGGAAGGCTCATTCTTGAGAACGGTAGGGCTTCGAAGAGCTCTAAAGTTAATTTTTGTTTTCTTGTGAGAATTTTTAAAACTTTTATGGGGCAAAAGGTATGTGTGTTTAAAAATTGTGTACAATATATAAAAAATTGTTCACGTATGTATATACTTTTATTATAAACATTTTTTTTTTAAAAAATGCCTTATCATAAATACCTTATAATTTATACCGCTGCTGCTGTTGATATTATTGGCGTTGTTTCTCCTTATAGTTTATACTGCTGCTGCTGTTGATATTATTGACGTTATTTCTCCTTATAACTTATACTGCTGCTTCTGTTGATACTATTGGCGTTGTTTCTCCTGTTGTAGTGGTTTGCCAGGCAGGCTTCACGCCCTAAAGTTGCAGTTACAGCCTGGTCTTTTTCACTGCCCGAATGTTTGCCTCCGGCGTCTCTTGGTGAGAAATCGCCAGGTCTTACGGTTTTCGGGACTTTTCACTTACTGGTGTATGCCTCAGTAACGCGTTCACTTGCACAAAAACTTCACTTGACTTACTGGTGTATAGCCCCAGTACGCATCGAGTTCAAGGTAGACTCGTTTTTTGGTTCGGTAGTTGGGACCTCTTTGGGTATCCCACCGCTGCCACCAATGTTACGATTTGCACCGTGCTTCCTCTTGAGAGGGAAGAGTGCAAAGCGGAGAGTAAAAATAAAAATGCTCAAGTGTTACTTTAATATCTATTGGCCCGCTGTCTTCGGCAGGGCTGCGACCAATAGTATTTGTTTATTGTTTAATTATGTTTAATTATTTAATTAATTAGGATTTGACCCGCTGTCTAGAGCTTGGCTGCGATCAATCTGATACTTAAATTTACTCTGCTTTTCCTTGCACAACCTTCGCCTTTTATACAAATATTCTTCATGACCTCTCCTATCCTCCCTCTCCATGCACCATAGTTTCCTTACCAATTGCCATAAGTGCATACGCGCTATTCTAAGGTATTGCTTTATTGTTTTCCGTTCCCATTAAAAGTACCCAAATGACATCTTGGGTGTCAAGTGTCATCCATTCATAAATTATTATTATTTCCCCGATAGCACAACATAGTACTCCTCCGATATGCAACTATTGCAGTTTTACCATATGTCGGCGTGCCGCTGTGCAATCGGAGTTAGGTTACGTGTGTATCGTATTTGGTGGGTATGCACTTGACTGATTGCGCTTGGGTGGCGTTTGAGTAAATGGGAAACGAATGAAAACAAAGCGAATGACCTATTAATAGCCGTGCGCTCTGGTTGGTGTATGGAATGGATTGCTATTGAGAAGACGATGGTTTGGAGTAGGTCATGGTTAGGGTATGGTTGTGCGGATCACAACATCCCACCCCCCTTGGAAAAAGAAAATTCTTACCTGAAGGGTTAGAATTTTCTGCAAGTAGGCTTCGGTGTGACAAGGAAGGAACTTACAATTATTTTAATGTTTTTTTTTTGTTTACAAAGAAATTTTTTTTTTTTTTTGTTTTTAAATTTAAGTACAGTGTTAAACTAAATACAATGCTTGAATGCTTATAACGAAGAGCTTAAACTAAATACAATGTTTGACTGTTAACGAAAAATAGTATAAAGGAAGTATAACAATATTCTTATTCTAGTATAAAAATTATTTTAAACAATTAGTACAAGGATAGGTATATTAAGGATACACATTTTTTTTTTTTATTAATGCAATGTTCGTAATATAGTTTGTAGTAAATACAATGTTTAAAATATAGTTTGTTGGATATATATATTTTATTATTTTTTTGTTTTATACACACATACCTTCATTTCAATACAAAAATATGAGGTGAGGGGTTTTTGGAGGTATTTTCTTCTTCGTGTTTCTCTTTAGGATTCTGTGAAGTGATCTGGGATGTGCTCGGGAGTGATTCTTTGATAACATGGAGTTCTTGAATATTTTTTGGTGATTTTCCCTTTGTTCGTAGGCGCTTAATCAGACAGTATAGAGAAATGATAACGACCAGGAATAGTATTGTATAGATCAACGTATAGTGATGTACGTCGTGGGAGTTTAGAGATAAGAGGGACACATTTTCTTTTGCTTTAAGGTTTTTTATTCCCTCTGAAATGAGATTAAATCCTTCTTGGCTTGAGAATTTTATAAACGCCACTGGATTAGATTTGCTGATTGCCGGGAGAGTAATATTGGTTAAAGTTTTTGAAATATTTATGGGTGGTATATAAAAATTGTGTGAAATCGTATTTTGTTCATTGTACGAACGTATGATTAAATCTTTAGATTTCACGTAGCAATTTCCTAAAATCTCGACTAAAGCTGTACCTTGAAGGGTGTACGTTGTTACGTCATCTTTGCAAATTTCATCGATTTCATAGCTACGTATTGTAGAGAACAGCCATTTGTTATGGGTAGTCAGTTGTAGCCATATTGTTGAGATATTTGCTTGTTTTATTTCGCATGAAGTTGGTACTGTTTCGGGTCGTCGTAATAGTTCTACCTCGCATGTGGATAATTTTGAGTTTGAATTAAACAGAGGGTGTACCATTGGACATTAGAATGTGGTTTTCTGGTTCTTGCAGCTTGTCAAGTCATTTGCGTTAAGATTAGTATAGTATTCTTTGTTATAGTCGATTATTAAATATTCTGTTGTTGGTTGTATAAATACAAAGCGATTACGGTAATTTGTAGGTAGAGGAATTATTTTGTAGACGTGGAATTTTTCTAGATATGGTAAGGGAATTTTAAATTCATAAATTACTTTTTGCTGACGTAAAGTCGCACTGATTGATCTGATTTGGTAAAGAGATAAAATGTCGTTTGTGAGTATGGATGATATTTTTGTACCACTGGGGAGATCTTGTCTGATCTTGCCATGATGGGGTTTGCCATGATTAGCATTGCTAACGAGGTCTATAATTTCATCTACCGTGTTTTGGTAACGCATGATTATCAGGGTGATAAGTGAAGTTAGGGATTCTATTTCTGCGAATAGTTGTTGTTCGAACTCTAAGTCGTTGAGTTTATTTGTTAACCCTGTTACGGTTTCGGTTTGGGACACTATGTTGAACAGGCTCCATTGGGAGTTGGGTATGTAGTCTATTGTTTCCATGGTCTGGAAGAAATGAACAAAACATACATCACTTATCAGCGTATTGTGTATGTTATTCATTGTATAATTTGATGTCGTTGTTGTGGATAACCTTGTTTTTGTTACCTACTTGTATCATGGTGTTCTCGTTAGAGATAAGCTTGATGATCTCATAGGGACCTTCCCACAAGGAAGAGAATTTGTTTCTTCTAACGTGTTTTTTCAACAAGACTTTGTCTCCTAAATTAAAGTTCTTTGGTTGACCGTTTTTATCATATTGCCGTTTTGAACATTCTTTCTTTCGTTGGAGGATTTTATTAGCAGTTTGATATCCATGTTGAA
Organism: Cheilosia variabilis; assembly: GCA_951230905.1. Taxonomy (NCBI): domain Eukaryota; kingdom Metazoa; phylum Arthropoda; class Insecta; order Diptera; family Syrphidae; genus Cheilosia; species Cheilosia variabilis. The sequence continues at coordinate 85,140,839 of OX579676.1, forward strand.
GTCTGGCTCGGAGTTCATTGGCGTAATTGTACGAAGTTTTCGGAGTTTGTTGAAGGGTACTGGGAATGCTAGCGGGATAACCGTATAACAGCTCATAAGGAGTGAAACCTCTGCTACTATGGGGTGTAGTATTGTAGACGAACATAGCATACGGTACCCATGTATCCCAAGTTAGTACGTCTTGGTTCACATAGTGACGAAGATATTCGGCCAAAGTTCTGTGGCTTCTTTCAAGAGCTCCGTTGGTTTGTGGATGGTAGGGAGTTGTAATTAATTTCTTAATTTTCATGAGTGAACAAATTTCTTTAAAGAGTGTACTTAAAAAGTTTGAACCTTGGTCTGTTAGCAGTGAAGTTGGTATACCATGTCGGCAAACGATATTTTCCACAAAGATTCTTGCAACCGTTGAAGCTTCCATGTTGGGTAATGCATAAGCTTCCGAAAATTTTGTTAAATCGTCTTGAAAGGTTAGTAGGTACTTTTGATCATTGTAACTCACAGGTAAAGGTCCTACTAAGTCTAGAGCGATTCTTTCAAATGGTTTGGAACTTGTTGTGGTGCTTTTCATGGGAATTTTGGGATTCTTAATACTTTTATTGAGTTGACAAGAGGCACAGTTTTTTATGTAGGTACTTATATCCTCCGCCATATGTGGCCACCAAATGGTGAATCGTGAAATTCAAATAATACTTTGTTTATGGAGTCTTGGTCAGTTAGAAAAATTCTATCATCGATGAAAAAGTGTAAGGTCACGTCTAGGTTTTGAAAGACTTTCTCGAGGAGGGTCTTGAAGATGAGCCGTGTTTCGGGCCCTAGAACTGCCGTGGAAAAGCCTACACTTTTTAGACCTTTTCTACTTACTATTTCCTTGATTTCTCCTAAAAATTTTTTAGAAATAATTTTATCTCTAGTGCTTCTGAAAGGTATTGGTAGAGTCACTACATGTATCGTTTGGTTGTTGTCTGTTTGGAGCGAAACCATTTCACCTATTTGGGGTTTCGAGAAATCAGTAAATTTTTTCTTAAGAATTTCTTCATCCCTGGACTCAATTAAAGGGAGTATTATTATTTTAAATTGTATGCTTTGGTCTTTAAAAATTGATTTTCTTTCTTCTTGTAGAAGAAACCTTGAGATAACCTGAATTTCGTCTGGGTCATTGTGCGGTTGTCGCGAAGGCTCCCCCAGTTTTTGTTTCTGCCCACGTGTGGTTACTAAGACGTGTTGTCCGTTAAGGACTTCTGCATCAGGCTTCGGAATGCGACTTAGTGCGTCGGCGTTGGAGTTGTTTTTGCCTGCTTTATACAGAACTTGGTATTCGTATTCGTCCAAGAGGATCCTCCAACGAGCTAGCCTTGATGTTGGATCTTTCAGATTCATAAGCCATTGAAGCGGTTTGTGGTCAGTACATATAATGAACTTTGTACCATAAACGTAAGGTCGGAATTGCTTTACTGCGTAAGTAATGGCTAAAAGTTCCTTTTCCGTAGTTGTGTATCTGGTTTCCGCATCATTTAATGTACGACTGGCATAACATATTGGCTTGTTCTCTCCTATTTGACCTTGTGAGAGAATGGCTCCTAATCCGATGTCACTAGCGTCAGTTGTAATTATAAAGGGTTGGTCGAAGTTGGGGTAGGCCAGAAGTGGTGGCTCTATGAGCAACTTTTTGAGCTTGCGGAATGCTTCGTCGGCCATTTGAACTCGACGTCCTTTTTTAGTAATTTGGTCAAAGGTTTGGCTATGGTTGAAAAATTATTTATGAATCTTCTATAATAACCAACAAAACCTAGGAAAGATTTAATTCCCTTTACGTTTTTAGGTATAGGGTAAGTTTTAACCACTTTTATTTTTTCAGGATCTGGTTTAAGACCGTCTTCGGTGATAATATGCCCGAGATACATTAATTCCTTTTTTAAAAAGTTACACTTATCGGGCTGTAGCTTGAGATTGTGTTCCTGCAACCTGCTTAGCACTCGTATTATGTTCTTCGAGATCGTATCCGTATAGGACAATGTCATCGACATACACAAAACAATCAAAATCCTTTGGCCAAATCCAAGGTACTAAAGTACTTGGCTTTTCCTAATTGATCCAGAATATCAGTAATGTTTGGCAGGGGATATGCATCGCCAACTGTCAATTCATTTAACCGTCTGAAATCAACCACTACTCTCCATCTTTTGTTGCCTTCCTTGTCCGATTTCTTGGGAACCAGAAGCAACGGAGAGTTCCATGGACTAGCGCTGGGAGTTATTATGCCTTCTTGCAGCATTTCATTCACTTGTTTGTGAATCTCGCTTTTTTGTGATTCTGGAAGCCTGTACGGTTTCACAAAAAGGGGTGGTTGATGGGGATCAGTTATGATCTGTTAAACAGTGTCGGTAAAGGTTAGCTGGTCTCCTTCTAGATAGAAGAGGTCATTGTATTTTCGGCAGATTTCGAGTATAGAATCCTTTTCTTCTTGATTGCAGTGATCAAGATCTATTACCGACTCGAACTTGGTTAGTCTTCCTTTAATAATGTTTTGAGTTTTACCTGTTATAATGTTAAAATTGTCTAGCTTGTCCCATTCGAGATCGATGTCCTGGTACCGAACCTTTTGTTCAGTGTCCGAGGTATTCATCATCATGACTCTGACTGTGGAATCTGTGGGTTTAGTTAGAGACTCGCCTAGGTAAATTCCTGGCTGGATTATCTGTTTTTTTATAATGATATTAAAATTGGTTTTGAGGGGGACAGGGATGTCCACTACCTGCTGAGTTCGGGGTTTGAGTGTCACTACATTCTGTTCGATAATGAATTTTTTTATTACTGCCTCAGTCTTACTTCGTGCTGGGTCTTTCTTAGCCTCAGTCTCACTTCGTGCTGGGTCTTCCTTAGCCTCAGTCTTACTTCGTGCTGGGTCTTTCTTAGCCTCAGTCTTACTTCGTGCTGGGTCTTTCTTAGCCTCAGGAAGTAGCGATTGCGAACAGTGTAACCCGGCCCGGAGACAATCGGTGTTCACTTTTGGTTCGCTATCAAAGTTTGGTTGGGTCCCAGTGGTGTCCCGATATGGATGCGCTGGGCTACAAACGGCTACTTCGTCTTGGCGTATTTTATTATAAATATTTTCATTCTCGATTTTAATTTTTAATTCGTTAGCTTTGTAATTTATGTGACACTCAAATTGACTAAGGAAATCATTGCCAATTATTCCATCGTACCTGAGGTTTATCCGTGGAGGAGCAATGTAAAATGGATGATCTAGGAAAATCGATTGATCATCTGATTCAAATTCCAAGGTTGCTGAGATTTCTCCTATGGGTGGAATTTAATTCGGATCACTGGTTCATTGAATTCTGAACGCAGTGATACGGACATTTGAAAAGTAACTAGAGGTTTTAATTTTGGGCTTGGTGAACGGTAGCCTGAACTATCGCTCGAGAATGATTGTTCACAGCCTCCTCCCGAGCGTTGTCGTTTCCCGAACTACGAGGTGTGCTACGTTGACATCTAGACGTGTGATGCCTCACGTTGTGGTTAGAAGGTCTATGATTAGAGGGATTCTGGTTATTTCTTTGTCTTGGACTGTTTTGCTGAGATAAACGAGTCCGGCACTGGTTTATAGTGTGGTTGGGTCGATTGCAGTATTCGCACCGAATTACCTGGACTTCTCTTTTCACGTTAGATGGTATAAAATTAGGGAAGTTCGTATTTTTAAAGCAATTTGCCGAAGTGTGCCCTATTTTGTTGCAGGTTTGGCAGCTCTGTGGAGGAGGTTCATTGGATTGAATGTTTCTTTGGTTTCTGTAACAAGTGACAGCCGTGTGCCCCATCTTATTACATATTTGGCATGATATTGTTGTACGCGTGTTTGGGGTTTTAGAACTTAATAGTAAGGCTGGTTCTAAACGGCCCGATTGTTCAACCGCGTAATTTACTGCTGTTTTTATATCGCCAGTGTTTTGAGCTTTGACAAGAATTTTCAAAATGGGACATTTGAGTCCGTCTTCAAATATCCGTAGAGCCAGATTTTTGTTCTCTAACAGCAGAAATTCCCGTATGGGTGCTTCCTTGATACTGTTAAAGGTAACAGTATCTAATTCATTTAATTTAAATATCACTAGATCTCCAAAGTCTTTAACCGATTCCGCTGTTCCCTGTCTTAATGCTGTCAACTCATTTTGGATAGTGGACCGAGATTTGGTAGTTTTGAACTGGACTTCCAATTCCGTAACCATATCTGACCAGTTATTGAATGATTTGAACTGAATCAAATCGAAGGCTGGTCCTTGCAGTCGGGTTTTGATTATATCCAAAAAAAGAGAATTATTTCGGTCATCACCAACGTATGAAAATAGGGTATTGCCGCAGGCAATAAATTTGTTTAATTTCGCAGGGTTTCCATCGAAAGTTGGCACAATACTATATATATCGCTCAGACTTATTTTGACTTCCATCCTAGAATCAGCAGTGGAACGGACGGGTTTATTTGGGGGAAGGCTCATTCTTGAGAACGGTAGGGCTTCGAAGAGCTCTAAAGTTAATTTTTGTTTTCTCGTGAGAATTTTTAAAACTTTTATGGGGCAAAAGGTATGTGTGTTTAAAAATTGTGTACAATATATAAAAAATTGTTCACGTATGTATATACTTTTATTATAATTTTTTTTTTTTTAAAAATGCCTTATCATAAATACCTTATAATTTATACCGCTGCTGCTGTTGATATTATTGGCGTTGTTTCTCCTTATAGTTTATACTGCTGCTGCTGTTGATATTATTGGCGTTATTTCTCCTTATAACTTATACTGCTGCTGCTGTTGATACTATTGGCGTTGTTTCTCCTGTTGTAGTGGTTTGCCAGGCAGGCTTCACGCCCTAAAGTTGCAGTTACAGCCTGGTCTTTTTCACTGCCCGAATGTTTGCCTCCGGCGTCTCTTGGTGAGAAATCGCCAGGTCTTACGGTTTTCGGGACTTTTCACTTACTGGTGTATGCCTCAGTAACGCACAAAAACTTCACTTGACTTACTGGTGTATAGCCCCAGTACGCATCGAGTTCAAGGTAGACTCGTTTTTTGGTTCGGTAGTTGGGACCTCTTTGGGTATCCCACCGCTGCCACCAATGTTACGATTTGCACCGTGCTTCCTCTTGAGAGGGAAGAGTGCAAAGCGGAGAGTAAAAATAAAAATGCTCAAGTGTTACTTTAATATCTATTGGCCCGCTGTCTTCGGCAGGGCTGCGACCAATAGTATTTGTTTATTGTTTAATTATGTTTAATTATTTAATTAATTAGGATTTGACCCGCTGTCTAGAGCTTGGCTGCGATCAATCTGATAATTAAATTTACTCTGCTTTTCCTTGCACAACCTTCGCCTTTTATACAAATATTCTTCATGACCTCTCCTATCCTCCCTCTCCATGCACCATAGTTTCCTTACCAATTGCCATAAGTGCATACGCGCTATTCTAAGGTATTGCTTTATTGTTTTCCGTTCCCATTAAAAGTACCCAAATGACATCTTGGGTGTCAAGTGTCATCCATTCATAAATTATTATTATTTCCCCGATAGCACAACATAGTACTCCTCCGATATGCAACTATTGCAGTTTTGCCATATGTCGGCGTGCCGCTGTGCAATCGGAGTTAGGTTACGTGTGTATCGTATTTGGTGGGTATGCACTTGACTGATTGCGCTTGGGTGGCGTTTGAGTAAATGGGAAACGAATGAAAACAAAGCGAATGACCTATTAATAGCCGTGCGCTCTTGTTGGTGTATGGAATGGATTGCTATTGAGAAGACGATGGTTTGGAGTAGGTCATGGTTAGGGTATGGTTGTGCGGATCACAACATCCCACCCCCCTTGGAAAAAGAAAATTCTTACCTGAAGGGTTAGAATTTTCTGCAAGTAGGCTTCGGTGTGACAAGGAAGGAACTTACAATTATTTTAATGTTTTTTTTTTGTTTACAAAGAAATTTTTTTTTTTTTTTGTTTTTAAATTTAAGTACAGTGTTAAACTAAATACAATGCTTGAATGCTTATAACGAAGAGCTTAAACTAAATACAATGTTTGACTGTTAACGAAAAATAGTATAAAGGAAGTATAACAATATTCTTATTCTAGTATAAAAATTATTTTAAACAATTAGTACAAGGATAGGTATATTAAGGATACACATTTTTTTTTTTTATTAATGCAATGTTCGTAATATAGTTTGTAGTAAATACAATGTTTAAAATATAGTTTGTTGGATATATATATTTTATTATTTTTTTGTTTTATACACACATACCTTCATTTCAATACAAAAATATGAGGTGAGGGGTTTTTGGAGGTATTTTCTTCTTCGTGTTTCTCTTTAGGATTCTGTGAAGTGATCTGGGATGTGCTCGGGAGTGATTCTTTGATAACATGGAGTTCTTGAATATTTTTTGGTGATTTTCCCTTTGTTCGTAGGCGCTTAATCAGACAGTATAGAGAAATGATAACGACCAGGAATAGTATTGTATAGATCAACGTATAGTGATGTACGTCGTGGGAGTTTAGAGATAAGAGGGACACATTTTCTTTTGCTTTAAGGTTTTTTATTCCCTCTGAAATGAGATTAAATCCTTCTTGGCTTGAGAATTTTATAAACGCCACTGGATTAGATTTGCTGATTGCCGGGAGAGTAATATTGGTTAAAGTTTTTGAAATATTTATGGGTGGTATATAAAAATTGTGTGAAATCGTATTTTGTTCATTGTACGAACGTATGATTAAATCTTTAGATTTCACGTAGCAATTTCCTAAAATCTCGACTAAAGCTGTACCTTGAAGGGTGTACGTTGTTACGTCATCTTTGCAAATTTCATCGATTTCATAGCTACGTATTGTAGAGAACAGCCATTTGTTATGGGTAGTCAGTTGTAGCCATATTGTTGAGATATTTGCTTGTTTTATTTCGCATGAAGTTGGTACTGTTTCGGGTCGTCGTAATAGTTCTACCTCGCATGTGGATAATTTTGAGTTTGAATTAAACAGAGGGTGTACCATTGGACATTAGAATGTGGTTTTCTGGTTCTTGCAGCTTGTCAAGTCATTTGCGTTAAGATTAGTATAGTATTCTTTGTTATAGTCGATTATTAAATATTCTGTTGTTGGTTGTATAAATAAAGGGTGATTTTTTAAGAGGTTTAGAACTTTTTTTAAAAAAAAAACACAAAAAATTCAAAAAAATGAATGAAATATTTATTTGAATCGATAGTTTGAACCTTGCAATTTAATGTTTAAAGATAATTTCATGCAAATGTTGACCGCGGCTGCGTCTCAGGTAGCCCATCCGCTGAGTCCAATTTTGGCATACTCTTTCACACATATCGGCCGGTATCTCACGAATGAATGCATGGATGTTGGCTTCCAGTGCGTCAATCGAAGCGGGCTTGTCCCTATACACATTAGCCTTGGCATACCCCCACAAAAAATAATCTAATGGTGTCAAATCGCACGATCTAGGCGGCCAATTGACCGGCCCGAAACGTGAAATTAACTGTTCACCAAACTCGCCTCGCAATTGCGCCATTGTTTCGCGTGCTGTGTGGCATGTGGCACCGTCTTGTTGAAACCACATATCATGCAACTCAAGAACTTCCATTTCGGGCAAAAAAAAGTTTGTTATCATCGCTCGGTAGCGTTCACCATTGACAGTAACGCTGCGATTCGCATCATCTTTGAAGAAATATGGCCCAATATTGCCGCCGGCCCATAAACCGCACCAAACAGTGGCTTTTTCGGGATGCATTGGTAGCTGTTGCAATGCTTCTGGCTGATCTTCACTCCAAATGCGGCAATTTTGCTTATTTACGTACCCATTCAACCAAAAATGAGCCTCATCGCTGAACACAATTTTTCGATAAAAAAGCGGATCCTCGGCCAGCTTTCCAAGAGCCCATTCACCAAAAATTCGGCGTTGTGGTAGGTCGGCTGGCTTTAGTTCTTGCACCAGCTGTATCTTAAAAGGCTTTACGCCCAAATCCTTCCGCAAAATTTTCCACGTAGTGCTGTAACAAAGGCCTAACTGCTGGGAACGGCGCCGAATCGACATTTCGCGGTCTTCTGTCACACTAGCTGATACGGCCGCAATATTTTCTTCACTACGCACAGTACGTAAACGTGTTGGTGGTTTAATGTCCAACAAAGTAAATTTGGTGCGAAATTTGGTCACAATCTTCCGAATAGACTGCTCAGAAGGTCGAGAATGCCGATCATAAAATGGAAGCAGCGCGCGATGAACATTTCGAACCGAGCACGAATTTTGATAGTAGAATTCAATAATTTGCAAGCGTTGTTCATTTGTAAGACGATCCATGGTTAAATTGCAAACCAAACTGAAGCTGTTTGACAGTGACACAAGGTACTAAACACACGTCAGCTGTCAAAACCAGTGTTGCCAAAACCAAACCAGCTAAAAAATCACCCTTTACAAAGCGATTACGGTAATTTGTAGGTAGAGGAATTATTTTGTAGACGTGGAATTTTTCTAGATATGGTAAGGGAATTTTAAACTCATAAATTACTTTTTGCTGACGTAAAGTCGCACTGATTGATCTGATTTGGTAAAGAGATAAAATGTCGTTTGTGAGTATGGATGATATTTTTGTACCACTGGGGAGATCTTGTCTGATCTTGCCATGATTAGCATTGCTAACGAGGTCTATAATTTCATCTACCGTGTTTTGGTAACGCATGATTATCAGGGTGATAAGTGAAGTTAGGGATTCTATTTCTGCGAATAGTTGTTGTTCGAACTCTAAGTCGTTGAGTTTATTTGTTAACCCTGTTACGGTTTCGGTTTGGGACACTATGTTGAACAGGCTCCATTGGGAGTTGGGTATGTAGTCTATTGTTTCCATGGTCTGGAAGAAATGAACAAAACATACATCACTTATCAGCGTATTGTGTATGTTATTCATTGTATAATTTGATGTCGTTGTTGTGGATAACCTTGTTTTTGTTACCTACTTGTATCATGGTGTTCGCGTTAGAGATAAGCTTGATGATCTCATAGGGACCTTCCCACAAGGAAGAGAATTTGTTTCTTCTAACGTGTTTTTTCAACAAGACTTTGTCTCCTAAATTAAAGTTCTTTGGTTGACCGTTTTTATCATATTGCCGTTTTAAACATTCTTTCTTTCGTTGGAGGATTTTATTAGCAGTTTGATATCCATGTTGAAGTCTGGCTCGGAGTTCATTGGCGTAATTGTACGAAGTTTTCGGAGTTTGTTGAAGGGTACTGGGAATGCTAGCGGGATAACCGTATAACAGCTCATAAGGAGTGAAACCTGTGCTACTATGGGGTGTAGTATTGTAGACGAACATAGCATACGGTACCCATGTATCCCAAGTTAGTACGTCTTGGTTCACATAGTGACGAAGATATTCGGCCAAAGTTCTGTGGCTTCTTTCAAGAGCTCCGTTGGTTTGTGGATGGTAGGGAGTTGTAATTAATTTCTTAATTTTCATGAGTGAACAAATTTCTTTAAAGAGTGTACTTAAAAAGTTTTAACCTTGGTCTGTTAGCAGTGAAGTTGGTATACCATGTCGGCAAACGATATTTTCCACAAAGATTCTTGCAACCGTTGAAGCTTCCATGTTGGGTAATGCATAAGCTTCCGAAAATTTTGTTAAATCGTCTTGAAAGGTTAGTAGGTACTTTTGATCATTGTAACTCACAGGTAAAGGTCCTACTAAGTCTAGAGCGATTCTTTCAAATGGTTTGGAACTTGTTGTGGTGCTTTTCATGGGAATTTTGGGATTCTTAATACTTTTATTGAGTTGACAAGAGGCACAGTTTTTTATGTAGGTACTTATATCCTCCGCCATATGTGGCCACCAAATGGTGAATCGTGAAATTCCAATAATACTTTGTTTATGGAGTCTTGGTCAGTTAGAAAAATTCTATCATCGATGAAAAAGTGTAAGGTCACGTCTAGGTTTTGAAAGACTTTCTCGAGGAGGGTCTTGAAGATGAGCCGTGTTTCGGGCCCTAGAACTGCCGTGGAAAAGCCTACACTTTTTAGACCTTTTCTACTTACTATTTCCTTGATTTCTCCTAAAAATTTTTCAGAAATAATTTTATCTCTAGTGCTTCTGAAAGGTATTGGTAGAGTCACTACATGTATCGTTTGGTTGTTGTCTGTTTGGAGCGAAACCATTTCACCTATTTGGGGTTTCGAGAAATCAGTAAATTTTTTCTTAAGAATTTCTTCATCCCTGGACTCAATTAAAGGGAGTATTATTATTTTAAATTGTATGCTTTGGTCTTTAAAAATTGATTTTCTTTCTTCTTGTAGAAGAAACCTTGAGATAACCTGAATTTCGTCTGGGTCATTGTGCGGTTGTCGCGAAGGCTCCCCCAGTTTTTGTTTCTGTCCACGTGTGGTTACTAAGACGTGTTGTCCGTTAAGGACTTCTGCATCAGGCTTCGGAATGCTACTTAGTGCGTCGGCGTTGGAGTTGTTTTTGCCTGCTTTATACAGAACTTGGTATTCGTATTCGTCCAAGAGGATCCTCCAACGAGCTAGCCTTGATGTTGGATCTTTCAGATTCATAAGCCATTGAAGCGGTTTGTGGTCAGTACATATAATGAACTTTGTACCATACACGTAAGGTCGGAATTGATTTACTGCGTAAGTAATGGCTAAAAGTTCCTTTTCCGTAGTTGTGTATCTGGTTTCCGCATCATTTAATGTACGACTGGCATAACATATTGGCTTGTTCTCTCATCAGTCGCTGGAAAGTAGCTGGTGCGTTTTTAAGACCAAATGGCATACGGGCATACTCGTAGTGTCCATAGGGAGTGCTGAAACCAGTTTTGTATTTTCCGTCCTCGTCCATGCGGATTTGGTGAAATCCTTTGGCCAAATCCAAGGTACTAAAGTACTTGGCTTTTCCTAATTGATCCAGAATATCAGTAATGTTTGGCAGGGGATATGCATCGCCAACTGTCAATTCATTTAACAGTCTGAAATCAACCACTACTCTCCATCTTTTGTTGCCTTCCTTGTCCGATTTCTTGGGAACCAGAAGCAACGGAGAGTTCCATGGACTAGCGCTGGGAGTTATTATGCCTTTTTGCAGCATTTCATTCACTTGTTTGTGAATCTCGCTTTTTTGTGATTCTGGAAGCCTGTACGGTTTCACAAAAAGGGGTGGTTGATGGGGATCAGTTATGATCTGTTAAACAGTGTCGGTAAAGGTTAGCTGGTCTCCTTCTAGATAGAAGAGGTCATTGTATTTTCGGCAGATTTCGAGTATAGAATCCTTTTCTTCTTGATTGCAGTGATCAAGATCTATTACCGACTCGAACTTGGTTAGTCTTCCTTTAATAATGTTTTGAGTTTTACCTGTTATAATGTTAAAATTGTCTAGCTTGTCCCATTCGAGATCGATGTCCTGGTACTGAACCTTTTGTTCAGTGTCCGAGGTATTCATCATCATGACTCTGACTGTGGAATCTGTGGGTTTAGTTAGAGATTCGCCTAGGTAAATTCCTGGCTGGATTATCTGTTTTTTTATAATGATATTAAAATTGGTTTTGAGGGGGACAGGGATGTCCACTACCTGCTGAGTTCGGGGTTTGAGTGTCACTACATTCTGTTCGATAATGAATTTTTTTATTACTGCCTCAGTCTTACTTCGTGCTGGGTCTTTCTTAGCCTCAGTCTCACTTCGTGCTGGGTCTTCCTTAGCCTCAGTCTTACTTCGTGCTGGGTCTTTCTTAGCCTCAGTCTTACTTCGTGCTGGGTCTTTCTTAGCCTCAGGAAGTAGCGATTGCGAACAGTGTAACCCGGCCCGGAGACAATCGGTGTTCATTTTTGGTTCGCTATCAAAGTTTGGTTGGGTCCCAGTGGTGTCCCGATATGGATGCGCTGGGCTACAAACGGCTACTTCGTCTTGGCGTATTTTATTATAAATATTTTCATTCTCGATTTTAATTTTTAATTCGTTAGCTTTGTAATTTATGTGACACTCAAATTGACTAAGGAAATCATTGCCAATTATTCCATCGTACCTGAGGTTTATCCGTGGAGGAGCAATGTAAAATGGATGATCTAGGAAAATCGATTGATCATCTGATTCAAATTCCAAGGTTGCTGAGATTTCTCCTATGGGTGGAATTTAATTCGGATCACTGGTTCATTGAATTCTGAACGCAGTGATACGGACATTTGAAAAGTAACTAGAGGTTTTAATTTTGGGCTTGGTGAACGGTAGCCTGAACTATCGCTCGAGAATGATTGTTCACAGCCTCCTCCTCCTCGTTTCCCGAACTACGAGGTGTGCTACGTTGACATCTAGACGTGTGATGCCTCACGTTGTGGTTAGAAGGTCTATGATTAGAGGGATTCTGGTTATTTCTTTGTCTTGGACTGTTTTGCTGAGATAAACGAGTCCGGCACTGGTTTATAGTGTGGTTGGGTCGATTGCAGTATTCGCACCGAATTACCTGGACTTCTCTTTTCACGTTAGATGGTATAAAATTAGGGAAGTTCGTATTTTTAAAGCAATTTGCCGAAGTGTGCCCTATTTTGTTGCAGGTTTGGCAGCTCTGTGGAGGAGGTTCATTGGATTGAATGTTTCTTTGGTTTCTGTAACAAGTGACAGCCGTGTGCCCCATCTTATTACATATTTGGCATGATATTGTTGTACGCGTGTTTGGGGTTTTAGAACTTAATAGTAAGGCTGGTTCTAAACGGCCCGATTGTTCAACCGCGTAATTTACTGCTGTTTTTATATCGCCAGTGTTTTGAGCTTTGACAAGAATTTTCAAAATGGGACATTTGAGTCCGTCTTCAAATATCCGTAGAGCCAGATTTTTGTTCTCTAACAGCAGAAATTCCCGTATGGGTGCTTCCTTGATACTGTTAAAGGTAACAGTATCTAATTCATTTAATTTAAATATCACTAGATCTCCAAAGTCTTTAACCGATTCCGCTGTTCCCTGTCTTAATGCTGTCAACTCATTTTGGATAGTGGACCGAGATTTGGTAGTTTTGAACTGGACTTCCAATTCCGTAACCATATCTGACCAGTTATTGAATGATTTGAACTGAATCAAATCGAAGGCTGGTCCTTGCAGTCGGGTTTTGATTATATCCAAAAAAAGAGAATTATTTCGGTCATCACCAACGTATGAAAATAGGGTATTGCCGCAGGCAATAAATTTGTTTAATTTCGCAGGGTTTCCATCGAAAGTTGGCACAATACTATATATATCGCTCAGACTTATTTTGACTTCCATCCTAGAATCAGCAGTGGAACGGACGGGTTTATTTGGGGGAAGGCTCATTCTTGAGAACGGTAGGGCTTCGAAGAGCTCTAAAGTTAATTTTTGTTTTCTCGTGAGAATTTTTAAAACTTTTATGGGGCAAAAGGTATGTGTGTTTAAAAATTGTGTACAATATATAAAAAATTGTTCACGTATGTATATACTTTTATTATAAATTTTTTTTTTTAAAAAATGCCTTATCATAAATACCTTATAATTTATACCGCTGCTGCTGTTGATATTATTGGCGTTGTTTCTCCTTATAGTTTATACTGCTGCTGCTGTTGATATTATTGGCGTTATTTCTCCTTATAACTTATACTGCTGCTGCTGTTGATACTATTGGCGTTGTTTCTCCTGTTGTAGTGGTTTGCCAGGCAGGCTTCACGCCCTAAAGTTGCAGTTACAGCCTGGTCTTTTTCACTGCCCGAATGTTTGCCTCCGGCGTCTCTTGGTGAGAAATCGCCAGGTCTTACGGTTTTCGGGACTTTTCACTTACTGGTGTATGCCTCAGTAACGCACAAAAACTTCACTTGACTTACTGGTGTATAGCCCCAGTACGCATCGAGTTCAAGGTAGACTCGTTTTTTGGTTCGGTAGTTGGGACCTCTTTGGGTATCCCACCGCTGCCACCAATGTTACGATTTGCACCGTGCTTCCTCTTGAGAGGGAAGAGTGCAAAGCGGAGAGTAAAAATAAAAATGCTCAAGTGTTACTTTAATATCTATTGGCCCGCTGTCTTCGGCAGGGCTGCGACCAATAGTATTTGTTTATTGTTTAATTATGTTTAATTATTTAATTAATTAGGATTTGACCCGCTGTCTAGAGCTTGGCTGCGATCAATCTGATACTTAAATTTACTCTGCTTTTCCTTGCACAACCTTCGCCTTTTATACAAATATTCTTCATGACCTCTCCTATCCTCCCTCTCCATGCACCATAGTTTCCTTACCAATTGCCATAAGTGCATACGCGCTATTCTTAGATATTGCTTAATTGTTTTCCGTTCCCATTAAAAGTACCCAAATGACATCTTGGGTGTCATTTGCCTTACGCTGGTGTCAAGTGTCATCCATTAATAAATTATTATTATTTCCCCGATAGCACAACGTAGTACTCCTCCGATATGCAACTATTGCAGTTTTGCCATATGTCGGCGTGCCGCTGTGCAACCGGAGTTAGGTTACGTGTGTATCGTATTTGGTGGGTATGCACTTGACTGATTGCGCTTGGGTGGCGTTTGAGTAAATGGGAAACGAATGAAAACAAAGCGAATGACCTATTAATAGCCGTGCGCTCTGGTTGGTGTATGGAATGGATTGCTATTGAGAAGACGATGGTTTGGAGTAGGTCATGGTTAGGGTATGGTTGTGCGGATCACAACATCCCACCCCCCTTGGAAAAAGAAAATTCTTACCTGAAGGGTTAGAATTTTCTGCAAGTAGGCTTCGGTGTGACAAGGAAGGAACTTACAATTATTTTAATGTTTTTTTTTTTGTTTACAAAGAAATTTTTTTTTTTTTTTGTTTTTAAATTTAAGTACAGTGTTAAACTAAATACAATGCTTGAATGCTTATAACGAAGAGCTTAAACTAAATACAATGTTTGACTGTTAACGAAAAATAGTATAAAGGAAGTATAACAATATTCTTATTCTAGTATAAAAATTATTTTAAACAATTAGTAAAGGGTGATTTTTTAGCTGGTTTGGTTTTGGCAACACTGGTTTTGACAGCTGACGTGTGTTTAGTACCTTGTGTCACTGTCAAACAGCTTCAGTTTGGTTTGCAATTTAACCATGGATCGTCTTACAAATGAACAACGCTTGCAAATTATTGAATTTTACTATCAAAATTCGTGCTCGGTTCGAAATGTTCATCGCGCGTTGCTTCCATTTTATGATCGGCATTCTCGACCTTCTGAGCAGTCTATTCGGAAGATTGTGACCAAATTTCGCACCAAATTTACTTTGTTGGACATTAAACCACCAACACGTTTACGTACTGTGCGTAGTGAAGAAAATATTGCGGCCGTATCAGCTAGTGTGACAGAAGACCGCGAAATGTCGATTCGGCGCCGTTCCCAGCAGTTAGGCCTTTGTTACAGCACTACGTGGAAAATTTTGCGGAAGGATTTGGGCGTAAAGCCTTTTAAGATACAGCTGGTGCAAGAACTAAAGCCAGCCGACCTACCACAACGCCGAATTTTTGGTGAATGGGCTCTTGGAAAGCTGGCCGAGGATCCGCTTTTTTATCGAAAAATTGTGTTCAGCGATGAGGCTCATTTTTGGTTGAATGGGTACGTAAATAAGCAAAATTGCCGCATTTGGAGTGAAGATCAGCCAGAAGCATTGCAGCAGCTACCAATGCATCCCGAAAAAGCCACTGTTTGGTGCGGTTTATGGGCCGGCGGCATTATTGGGCCATATTTCTTCAAAGACGATGCGAATCGCAGCGTTACTGTCAATGGTGAACGCTACCGAGCGATGATAACAAACTTTTTTTTGCCCGAAATGGAAGTTCTTGACTTGCATGATATGTGGTTTCAACAAGACGGTGCCACATGCCACACAGCACGCGAAACAATGGCGCAATTGCGAGGCGAGTTTGGTGAACAGTTAATTTCACGTTTCGGGCCGGTCAATTGGCCGCCTAGATCGTGCGATTTGACACCATTAGATTATTTTTTGTGGGGGTATGCCAAGGCTAATGTGTATAGGGACAAGCCCGCTTCGATTGACGCACTGGAAGCCAACATCCATGCATTCATTCGTGAGATACCGGCCGATATGTGTGAAAGAGTATGCCAAAATTGGACTCAGCGGATGGGCTACCTGAGACGCAGCCGCGGTCAACATTTGCATGAAATTATCTTTAAACATTAAATTGCAAGGTTCAAACTATCGATTCAAATAAATATTTCATTCATTTTTTCGAATTTTTTGTGTTTTTTTTTTAACAAAAGTTCTAAACCTCTTAAAAAATCACCCTTTATTATACCGTCTGGTCCAGCCATCCACAAACCAGTTGCGAAGCGTATTCTGCACTTAATATTAGCCTATATAACTACTTATCTATCTATCTATATATATATATATTTTATATATATACAAATTTAGCCTTAAAATTGTGTTCCTTTGTCGCCGATTCACGTCTTAACGCATTTACCGGTTTTAACCAAACTTTCACACATCTTTGGTATTGGTCTATTTTGGTTTTTGTGAAGTTTAGTTGAAATCGGAAAACGTATGTGGGTGTTGTGCGTGCTTGAAAAAACACATGAATTTCAGTACATTTGGGGTTTTTTTTTCAAAACATTAACATCTATATAAATATATAAAAATCAATAGCTGTGCGTAGGATTGATATAAAATCGAATTAAATCAACTCGCGCATAAAAATTTTTTTTTTTTGTTGTGAAAATCTCGAAAGACACAATGGGGTTAGAAACCCAGAGTAGTGTGGGACTCTAACCGCACTAAAAACACCTCCTTGATCATAACCAATCCAGGAAAGATCGACAAATGATTTTAGTTTCGACATTCAGTTGTGTTAGAGAAGGTATTACAATTTGAATACGGGTTCTCCTTATTTTTTTAGATTATAAGGTCGTAAGGTTTAATTCTTCTTAATCTACGAATATTGTTTCGTACATTTAAGACGTCTTCTATTTCAGGATTAGTATGCATCTGCAGACGCACATTGTGACGAATTGCATACTTTTTAATTACTTCCGTTACAAGATCAATCTGCAAATCACGATGCAAGTCATTATTTCTAATATACCATGGGGCATTTACTATTCCCCGAAGGACTTTGTTTTGGAATATTTGTATTATTTTTACATTTGTTTTCTTTGTACAACCCCATAATTGGATACCATATGTCCAAACAGGCTTCAGTATCTGGTTATATAATAAAATTTTATTCTAAATGGACATTTCCGAATTATGTCCTAGCAACCAATAAAGTTTTCTATATCTAATATTTAGCTCTTCTACTTTCTTTTTCACATGCTCCTTCCATTTGAGCTTAGCATCTATGCGCATAAAAATGTTACCAAAAATCGTCCAGGCGATAACGTACAACAATCTGTATATCCACTGGTCGCTATTCGCGTCGGCTATTTTCCCATACAAGAATAACCGTACAACGAAAACTTGCCATACAGTGAGCTGTACTTTTTGTTTGCATGATTATCATAGTCGACGAAGCACGGGCACAGGTTATTTCTTTTTGGATATTATTTGATGTTGGGTTAAAACGACGAGGACATGAATTGGAGACTTCCAAAAATGAATGGTGGCGATCTATGTAATGACGAAACTCTAGATTGTTGCCGAATGAAGAGGTGGAGCGAGAGTGCGGTAAACGAACAGGCGATAAGGCAAGTGAAGGTGAGGCGCAACGGCAGCAGCACAACAGGTTAGATGGCGCACAGGATGATGAAAACCAAGCTACAACCAAGTCACCTTCGCCTCACAAAAATTTTACTCCGAGTATTGAACTAGAATGTTCTTTACTACGTACAGAAGTAGAGGAGTTAAAAGGTCATGCGAAAAGGGCAAGTATTGGATCTTTTGAAGACGCTCTTAATGCCGTTTTGTATTTCAGTGGCGATCTATCCGTAATACAATATATTGTAGATGGCATCGATGATTCTCCTTCAAATAAGGCAATGCTGTATGGTGCGCAATCGATGAATAATTTTAGAGGAAAGCTCTTGGAATACGAACGTTTCCGTAGTTCGTTAAGGCAGCACTCATCCCATCATCATCAACCGAACCCTCAGTTAGTGAAACCTAGGGCAAGATAAATTTCTATTAGCGGAGAAATTCGTTGTTTCAACTGTGGATTAACGGGGCGTAACAAGTGTGCGAATTTAAAGCTAAAGGCCCAAAGTGCTTTAACTGTGAGGGTTTTGGTCATCTCTCGGCCAACTGTCCATTGCGAAAGAAAAATGCTTAGACCGTTAATTTTGTGGAAACGAGCATCAGTGAGTTGGAAGTGAAGACGGTTATGATGAATGGTGTGGAAATCAGAGCGAGAATCGATATAGGCAGTGATGCGACGGTCTCGCTGTCTCTCCGAAGATTACACAAAACCATATGGGTATTTCAATGCGGCTATTGAAAAAGACGGCATTACCTACCGAACCAAGATTTATGTAGTATCATCAAAGTCTTTAAAGCATGATCTTTTGATCGGTACGGACATTCTACGAGGAACGGGAATCACCCTTGGTAAAGAAGGCGTACACATTGAACAAATGGAGCCTGATTTAATAAGCTGCTTTCAGATAAGCAACGAAAGGACAGAGTTTTGTGTAGGCAATCCATTGTACAGAGACGTAGTGGAGGACATAGTTGCCAAATACGAACCAGCCAAATCAAAAACGACTAGCGTGGAGATGGAAATAGTTTTGAAAAGCAAATTCACATTGCACAGCGTCCAAGAAGGCTTGCCCCCTTTGAAAATGACATGGTACAAAGCCAAATTGAGGAATAGCTCGGAAAGGTATCATTCAACCAAGCAACTCCGAATACTCATCACCGATAGTACTCGCGAATAAGAAGAATGGTAGCAAAAGTCTATGTGTTGATTATCGCTGTTTAAATAAGCTTATTGTTTGTGACCGTTTTTCACTACCACTCATCGACGACCAAATAGATTAACTTGGTTCTTCAAGAGTTTTTTGTACGGTGGATTTGGAAAATGGGTTCTTCCATGTCCCCGTGAGCCAGGAAAGCCGTAAATATGCTTCTTTCGTCACACCGGGAAGACAATACGAGTTCAATCGTGTTCCCTTTGGGCTCTGAACTTCGCCACCTGTATTTCAACGTCATATCTCTCGAGTATTCCACGATTTGTTGCTGCAAAAAATTATGCTGCTCTATATGCAGGGATTCCTTTGTCCTATCGACAAAGAAAGTGCACCACTGACCACGTATCATGTCGACCTTCTCGGCCCACTCGATAAAACGACGAAGCAGTACAGTTGCATCTTCTACGTAGTGGACACGTTTTCGAAGTTCACTTGGATCTATCCTACCAAAACGACTTCGGCAGCTGAAGCAATCTCTAAGCTGGAACTACAAAAAACGACGTTCGGCAATTCGGCAAGGATCATATCAGACCGAGGATCTGCTTTTACGAGTAACTTGTTCGCTGACTATTGTAAAGCAGAACAAATCGAACATCTGCTGATTACGACAGGCGTACCAAGAGGAAACGGACAAGTAGAGGGGATAAACCGCATAATAATTTCAGTTCTTCATGTATCAACTCTACTTGGCAGCGCAGGAGATCCGATACAGATCCTGAGTTAACCCGCTTAATTGATATGGAGATAAGAAATGTTTTTAGCAGCGAACGATAGGAAGCTCGGCAGCAGCCCAGAAATGCTATAGCCGAAATCCGAAAAATGCAATCATGAGCGGTACCAGGTAGAAAAAGTAGGCGACCATGAGGGACCAACCATTACGACCAGTATGATAAAGAAGTGGCGTTAGACCGACTTCGATTTGAGCTCGTCATCTGACGAGGAGAGCACTAATTGATTTATTTTTGTACAGTGCGCTGGGGACAGATTGTACGCAGGATGTCCGATCTGTGGGATTCATGTCCACCCTGTATTTAAACTCTCCACGCCAACCTTACGCCTGGTTGCCAAACGGACTCTCATATTTCGAACAGACGCACGGCGAAAGAACGAACACGACGTACAACGGGGACTTGTGCCCATCATTCATTTTTTTGCTAATACCCTTTTTCTCATTCCGTTCTTTCTTATTGTTTAATTTTTTGAATTTCTTAAACCTAATTATAATTTACTTTATATAAAATCGAATTCTACATATATATTTATTTATTTATTTATTTATTTCAATGGGAAATTTCAAGTGATAAGTGACGTCAATACAAAGGTTTTTATGTATTTATATACGGTCTATATATGTGTATTTGTTATGAGAGTTAAGGCATTTTAGTGAACATACCTGTGTTGTCGACCTCCGAAACCCCTCAACCGATTTATATAAAATGTTGTGGATGTGTATGTTTGATTGCAGCTTAAAGGATAGGATAGTTTTGGTGGCCACCCGACAGGTGTCACTGTTGTATTTCTCCGAAACCACTCAACTGATTTCAATGAAATTTTTTGGATGGTTATGTTTGGTTCCAGCTAGGATGATAGGATAGTTTTGGACCCGATAGATGGCGCTGTTGTTGATCTCTGAAACCACTAAACAGGCTTCAATAAAATTGTATGCATGTATGGTCGGTTGAATCTTAAAGGATGGGATAGCTTTCGACCCTACAGGTGACGCTGTTTTCGACTTCCGAAACCAATCACCTGGATCGACATTCTGTAAGGCGAAACGTTTTCGTGTGAACGAAAAAATTTGTTTGTGCAAAATAGGGAATATCATTCGTGCGCTCGAACACGTTTGATCGTTTCTGGCCCCTGATTTCAATGAAATTTTGTGGATGGGAATGTTTGGTTCCAACTGGGAAGATAGGATAGTTATAGGTATGGTTGGCTTTGGGGTGGTGGGTGCGAATAAGAAGCATTAAAGAAGATGCGGCATGTGGCCTATGTGTGCGTAGGCCGTACGGCGCATATCGCTTGGGGGAGGTATATTGTGTTCGTTATTCGTATACTATCATTTTTACAAATTGACCACTCGCCCAAGTAGTCCAGCATACTAACCACTGAGCCGTGTTCACAAGAAGCAACTACTAGGGTCCTACTCTGTATCTCGTTCCGAAAGTAAAATTTTTCGAAAACGAACCTTTTCTACTCTGTATGTATTTCGAAAGTGGAATGAAATGTACTTAAAATATAATTCGGAAATTATTACAGAGTACGTACTTAAAAGCGGAAGGGGACAGCTATTTCGAATTGGCTGAAATAGAGAGTAGGGCCCCTGATATTTAATGTTCTATAACACCTTTATCGAATGTGAAGTAGGAAAAAAAAAAACCGAATAATGATTCTTCCCCCCCGGGCAAATTCAATCGACCGCCAAGACATAAACGAACAATTTTTCAAACATCATCGTTAAGTACAGGGTCCGCCAAATAACTTTTTTTTTTTAAAATGCTATAAAAAAAAAACTACTGAATATTTTCTCAAATTTCTTTTTTTATTTGAAAGTACAATCCTTCCGGTTAATAATGGAAAATAATTTCATTCAAATGGCTGCCTCGGCTGGCCATGCAGTAGCCTACACGATCGGTCCAATTTTTAAGCACAGTTATTTGGCGGACCCTTTACAATGATTCAGTGCCCACATTCTGTTTTGGTTGATCGAGAAAATCTGACCGGACAAACTCGATTCAATCATTAGCGCGGAGAAAAAACTATGAAAAAGCCTACAGGGAAATCTATGAAGTCGTAGCTATACATTGAACTTAATTTAATTCCAAAAGAGTTTCATTAATTCAATAGAGCGGTTAAAATTTCAAATGGGATGTTAATAATTTAATCAATTTCAGGCGGTACTAAGTTCGCCGGGTCAGCTATTAATTTATAAATTCAAAGTAAAACAAAAATAAAACTTAAAATCTGAAGCTTACGACTTATCCCGATCCCACGTTGGCCTGGTAGCAGCATAAGAAATAACGTTAATACAATTTTAAAATAAAATACACTAAATCAACCGATTTCAGAAGGAAATAGTAAAAAAAATCAAAAAAAAAATCACGTTAATGCTATTAATTCACGCAGTTCCTCGGAGCACCTTCTCTGAATGTGGGTGAAGGTCATTTGCTACTTGGCCTTTATAAGGCCTATCACCGCTTATGGCTGTCCCATGTGGTTCAATATAGCGCCGATTCTGGTGTTTAAGAGGCAGTGTCTCAGGGCCTGTCTAGGGTTGATTAGAACTCCCGAATCTGAGTACATAAAATACTATCCCAAGAAGACCCATTGTATAGGGGCTCGACTGAATAGGATTGACAATTTCCTTATTAAGGTGATTCGAAGGCACGTTGCAAGGGCGATAAAAAACCAGGAGAGTACGTACCGGGTGGCTCTATCCCGCCTGAGGCATTTCTTCATGTAGACATGAAAGGGTTAGTTCAGAAAAAAGTTGGTGTGCCGGTATTGCACCACAGCCACCGCGGCGCGGGTGCGCCGCCAATGCTCAGGACCTCCTCCGTTTTAGCACCGCAATTGCGGATCGGGACAAGGTCGATACTTTAAAGCAGTTCACCGAATTTTTTTATGCTCTCCCGGGCCGGTGCGCTACTTACGTAGCATCCTACTTAGTTTTAAGCTAGAAATTAAGTTTGTAGGTTTAGGCTTAGAGTAGGAGGTCTTTGGTAGAGCCTTGCTAGCCAACATGAAAGAGTGCTTCCGAGACTGGACCGACGCTTAAGGCCTCGCTCGAGGCGGCGCGTATGTGCACCTTGTTGGCAGCTGTCAGGCGCCCATGGACGTAATCAGGATGGTGGCCAATCGGAGATATTACTCACCTCCCTGATTATAGGTTATTTAGATTAAGTAGCTTAGGTAGTTTTAAGTAGTTTTAATTTTAACAAAACATCAATAAAGAAGTCAAGTTTTACAAAGTTTCTTGAAAATTAAAAAACAAAACAAATTTTATATAGATGGATTTAAGGCCGAAAGGCAATAGTTTTAAGCAAAATGCTAAGTTTAGAGCGCTCGCTTAGAGCCAGTAAGCTAGAATAAGATAAATGATGGTTTTAAATTAAGTATATAAGTTTAAAAAATGAATTGAATAAAAATGAATTAAAAAGTAAAAGTAAAGTGTTGGACTACTAAGCGAGGGGTCCTAGGTTCGAATCCCGAAAAAAACCCAAATTCCAACTTTTTTCCCACTACGCCACCTCTCGCAAACGTCTGACAAACATCCGAGAGAATAACTGTCATAAGAGAGCTTCCTAATTAAATGAAAAACTAATGGTTGTGGGAAGATAGGCCTAGGGTTCTTACGTACGTGTTGCGCCAACTATTTGTTTATTTAACAACTAAATAACTTTAAACTAACTTTATATTGCACTGCTTTTGCTTTTTTACAGATCATCGACTTTCGCTACTTAGATTAGTTTGCATCCTGATCATGAACGCAGACATATTTTGTTGACGAGACAACAGGTGTGTGAGGGAGACAAGCATAATTATTAGATTTTTTTTTGCAAATATCAAACTGCACCGTGCACATGCATTTCATTCCATCAACAAATCACTCGTCGCGATAATTTTACTCTTTGTTTCTATACCCTCCACATAAAGGGTCATTACATTTGTACCGCCAGGAAGGAGTCACCGGAGACCTCATAAAGTATATATATTCTGAATCAGGATCACATTCTGAAACGATTTAGCTATGTCCCTTTGTCTGTCCGTCTCTCTGTCTGTTTAAAATACGATAGCGTCCAAAGGAATCAACCTAGGTGAATGAAGTTTGGTGAAAGCACTTATTTTTATTGTCGTTAGGTTGGTATTAAAAATGGGATATGTCGGTCAAGTAGTTCTGGTACCTAACATACAAAACCAATATTAGAAAACACATGTTGAAAACATGATACTGTCGAAATGAATCGACCTAGGCAAGTGGATATTTTGTGAGAGGACTTACTTTTATCATCGTCAGGTTGATATTAAAATTGGGCTATGTCGGTCAAGTAGTTCTGGTACATCTCCAAAGACGATTAAACCACTTTGTTATTCAATATGTCGACTCCCCGGAGTGCCGGCTATGTCTTAAAGAAGACGAAACAGCTGAGCACATCATGTGTGAAAGTCCAGCTCTATTTAGAATTAGAATGAAAGTCTTCTTCAGGGAAATACTAAGTCCAGAAGAACTGAAGAATTCCTCTGCTGAAAACATTACCAGCTACGTTAGGGAGGTAGAGACTCTGCTAACCTAAACACTATTTTCTGTCCATCCCGGCACAATAGACCTTCTAGGTCGACGTGCCTTGGCTAGTCAGAAGTTAAAAAAAAAAAAATTTCACACCTACATATACTGTTTTTACAATAGAAGTACTTTCTCGAAATTTCCCTTGAACAGGTAACAACAGGTAGAATTGTAATTAGATTACTCAAAAGCTGATTTTTATTATTTGTTCAATGCAATTATGTATTACCTCACATGCCTAAAATTTTGCATGACTTGTATGCAGTGGAGGGTATCAAAGCATCGGCCGAGCCGATGATAACACTTTTACTTGGTTTCTTAAAAAAGGTTTTTGTTGGTATAAGCGTAACTTAATTACGTAAAACTAATGGGCCGCCGCAACAAGCCATAATAAATACATGGAAAAAATTTAATTTTGTTTATTTTATTCCATTTTTAAAAAGAAACTTGTATTTGCTTGTAATCGATAAACAAATTTTTTTTTTATTCATTTGCTTTAGGTTGGGAGTGCAGAATTCATGGCCCCGGAAGTGGTGCAACTGTTTCTAGGTGAAGCTAATTATTATGACAAACGTTGTGATTTATGGTCACTGGGAGTCATTGTATATATTTTACTTTGCGGCTACCCACCGTTTTCGGGAAATTGCGGAAATGAATGCGGTTGGACCCGTGGCGAAAACTGTCGTAACTGCCAGCAACTTCTTTTTGAATCCATAAAGGAAGGTATGTGTACATATCTATTAATTCTTTTCGTAATATACCTATATATGTGCATATATGTATTTGGTACTGCTGTTTTTCTTCCTATTTTGTTTTTTTTTTGTTTTTTTTTTTTCGTGCCGTTGCTTAGTTGTTAACGTGCTCAGTAGTCCACTGAGTGAGGGTTCAAAGTTCACCCTCGGGAAAGCACAAATTACACCTAATTTTATATATTTTTACAATACTTTTGTTGGGAAATGCAACCTATCTGTTATTGCTGTGCTTAAATGCAAGCATTGACGACCGCTCCAATGCTTACACATCCCGATTTCTCGAAGCATTTTTATATTCAGTGCGATCTGTGATATCTCTGACTCCGGGATCGGAACAGTAAAAAAAAAGGAAGGGGATAAGGAATCTCCATTTCCTACTATTCCTAAAAACTAAACTAGTGCCAGACAAATTAGCGTAACTCAAAAGGAGTGGGATGACAAAAACTCTGCTTCGTATATTTATTTATTTATTTATTTATTCCAAAAATCACTTACAAAGTAAGACATAAGTCTTTTAAATTATTGTACGCCTTAAATTGTATTACATTACAGTGTTCTAAAAAAAAAAAAAGTTGAGAGCAGCAGGTATCGAAATTAACATAAGTTGCAAAAGTTGAGGGTGAACTAAAGAATCTACAAATAAAATAAAATCGTGTGGATCTGATTTTGATTCAATATTGTTGTAATACTATGTGTAACTATTTGCCAAATACATAAAGAGGCAGGTTTTAAAACGAGTTGTATCTCAGATTTTTTTCAGCGCAATTGGTATCGAGTTCCAAAGACGAATAACGTGAACAAAAAATTGTCGTCCCGTTGCAAAATAACGATATCGAGGTATGGTTAAAACAAATGAACGTGCTGATTGAGGGAAATTAATTCTGTTCTGAAGATAATCAGACTGTTTAGTTTTGATGACTTTGTGCAGGAAGGACAATGATCGAAATTTCAGTAGGCTATCGAGGCTTCAGCCACATATACTTTCAGAGAACGCAGAAACATGATCGTCGTAACGCAGACTGTAAACATAACGAGCAATATTATTCTATGTCACGTTCCATTTTCGATTAGTCTTATAGTCAGTCAGTGTGGCAAAAAACTTCGCACCCGTATAACAACTTTGGTAGTAAGAGCGTTTTAGCTAGTAGTAGTTTTCTCTGTTTAGAAATAAGGCTTTGGGTCACTCGAAGAGCGCGTAAGCTCCTATATATCTTACCAGCAGCGCTGTTGATATGATCGTTCCATGTTAAGGTACGGTTGAATAACAGCCCGAGGTTTTTTCTGTGTGAACATATACTATAGGGTCATCGCCAAGTTTGAGAGAGGTAAAGTTGATACATCAAATAACTTCTTGTAAATACGAGGTGATTTTGACTTAAGGGGACTCAAAACTAGGCAATTGTTTTGAGACTACTGTAAGATAGATGACAAGTCTAAATTCAGTAATGCAATTGCGTGTTCATTATCGACAAAAGGTCGGCTTATTATTAGTTGTACGTCATCCGCATATAAATAGATGAATTCAGCAGTATTTGATAATTTGCGGAAGTTCGTTGATTTATAGCGTATACGAATCAACTTCTGCAAAAAACCATTGAAGGGTGTTCCCAATCTGCGACCGTGCCTACCTATCAAACAATGTCCTTTTAATGCTCCAACTACGGAGCTGATGTGTTTCTACTTATAGAGAGAAGTCTTTGAGTCCTTTAAGCATATTGTTTTGGCCATATTTGCTCTTGGATGTGGCGCAGGTATTTATACAGTTCCACCTATTGTTAGTGACCCTTATTGCCTCTTTGAGTAAATAGAATTTAATAGATTGCATAGGAGCGTACGGCTCACTGTAATGGGTGCCGCTTCCTTGTGTGGCTAGTTCGTCCGCTTTGCAGTTGCGGAATATCGCAGTGACCTGGAACACAGCACAGGGTTACTATCTGCAATCTCGTTAAGAGACTCCCGGCTTTGTTTTACCAACTTTGATCTGGTTGTTGGTGTATTTAGGGCTTTTATGGCTGCTGGCGGTCTATGTAGAGGACGATAGCTTTACCGTCTATCGCAAACAAGGCAATGAAAAACGCTACAGTGGTCTGGAAGACGTAAGGCGTAATTTCGGGTGATTGAGAAAAGACTCCCGCTACCGTGCCTTTCGTCATTTTGGATCCATCTGTATAAACTTCAAGTGCATAGTTCTGGAATTATTGCTTTATATTTTATATTTTTGTGGTCCATTTCTGAGATTCTATAAGTCTTAGGGCTGTCATAGACGCAACTAATTTCCCGTAGATGTGGACAGGAAGAACGTATAGTATTGTGTCCAGAGCGGCCGAAGGAGTGGACATGAGTGCCCCTGTGATACATGGTCGGTTGGTTGGTTTACATACAGCAGTATAGAGCCAGTTTGTTATCCTAGGCTAAAGGCCCCCATCTTGGACCTAGGGCCTTCCTATAGGTATCGATAGCAACCGCGGCCTTTCTTGTGCGGTCCTGAATATGTTGCTTCCAATTAAGCTAGATTTTTGGCTTGATTACTAAATTTTAGTTATTTATTTTTTGGGGAGCTATGCTGGGAACTTTTCATGTTATAATTATTCAAACGAAAAAAATATAAAAAAATATTTTTCCAGGCTGATTGCCTGTTCTTTATTGACTTTCGAATTAAGACTAAAGTACATTGAATTTCTTACATCTACTTATTGGCTATCGGTTGCTGACTTTTGCCAGGTCAGCAATTTGTGTTATTGCATGCAATTCCCAGAATTGCATCGTTGCTGCTGTTGACTTCTCAGAACTTTGTCTGGACGGGAAATGCTGATTAATTAACTTTGTTCTTGTTAACTCTTCCCCCTTTAAGTGCGATGGTCCTCGATCGCCTAAAAGTAAGGTAGGTCGTGGAATCTTGTTTGTGGGATAAGATATGGTTTTGATTCTGGTATGATTTTAATGCTTGGAGAGTTTTCGGCTAAGTTCTCTTCTGGATTGCGGATGATTATTTCTGTGCTTTTGTGTTTAACGAGTTTGCACCCTGATAAGACTGTGAATAGTATTCCAATACAACCTATGAGTCCATATGAGGTGATTTGATGGATTTCTTTACTGGATCTGAGTGACTGGATTTCTTTGGTATTGTTTATATGGAGTTCGTTGACCATTTCTAGTGATAGGAGATGATGATATTCTTTTTCTATAGGGGATGGTTGTAGGATCGCTGGTAAGATTTGGTGAGAGGATGTTGCTTCCTTGGAGATGAATAGTTGGTCGCCGATAGTAAGATTAGTATTGTGGTATTTGACGAGGAAGGTGCCTATTAGATTCTGCTGAGCTGATTCGGTCTTCAATGTTCCGTTGAAGTCGTTTAGGAGTACTATTCCAGGTGAAATTTCTTCTATGTTGGGCAAGTGTTGGCTGTTCATTAGGTTACAATTAGCTTTAAGGCTTTTTAATAAGTTTGGTATACATGTAGTATTCGTAAGGTTTACAATATTTTCGGTATTACATATTGATAAATTATTTATAGTTTTGCAATTGGTTTTTATTCCATACATTTCTTCTTTATTTTTTATAATTGTTTCGAAATCTATGTCAGTTGCCATTTTACCTTTCCTTATGGGCTTTAACAGTAATTTTTCGTACGTTTTGTAATTTGTCAAAGGAATATTAACAATATAAAGTAATGAGGATGAATTGGTAATTATTTTAATTTCTGCGAAGTTCAGAGCTTCTTCAATGTTTTCGTATGGTATGTTTTCTTTATTTAATGTTTCGATAGCAACGTTTATTTCTTCTTTTGATAATATTAGAGAATTGATTATGCCTAATTTCGCCCAATGGACTGCTAGGTTAATGTTCTGTAATTCTTCTTTAATTAATTTAAGTTTATATTGAATTCTATAGACCATTCTACTATTGACTGTATTATCTTTATTTATAAATCTTTCAATTTCGTTCGTTATTTTTGTCAAGTTATTTATTCGTTCGTTATGAAGACGGTTGATGACTACCTGTTTATTATTGTTTTCTAAAATGTTTGACATCTTTCTTTTGATTGTAACGAAATCTTCATGGTCGGGATTGCCAGCAATCCACTTCCATGCTGAGCCGATAAAATTGAGTGACCTTTTCGCTTTACGTGATTTCAGGTTGTAAATTAGATTTTTGATCTGCTCAATTTCGTGGTTAAGGAGGGGAAATAGAGAGTTTCGTCTTGTCGCGTTTAGGTTTATAAAGGGTGATTTTTTAAGAGGTTTAGAACTTTTTTTAACGAAAAAACACAAAAAATTCGAAAAAATGAATGAAATATTTATTTGAATCGATAGTTTGAACCTTGCAATTTAATGTTTAAAGATAATTTCATGCAAATGTTGACCGCGGCTGCGTCTCAGGTAGCCCATCCGCTGAGTCCAATTTTGGCATGCTCTTTCACACATATCGGCCGGTATCTCACGAATGAATGCATGGATGTTGGCTTCCAGTGCGTCAATCGAAGCGGGCTTGTCCCTATACACATTAGCCTTGGCATACCCCCACAAAAAATAATCTAATGGTGTCAAATCGCACGATCTAGGCGGCCAATTGACCGGCCCGAAACGTGAAATTAACTGTTCACCAAACTCGCCTCGCAATTGCGCCATTGTTTCGCGTGCTGTGTGGCATGTGGCACCGTCTTGTTGAGACCACATATCATGCAAGTCGAGAACTTCCATTTCGGGCAAAAAAAAGTTTGTTATCATCGCTCGGTAGCGTTCACCATTGACAGTAACGCTGCGATTCGCATCATCTTTGAAGAAATATGGCCCAATAATGCCGCCGGCCCATAAACCGCACCAAACAGTGGCTTTTTCGGGATGCATTGGTAGCTGTTGCAATGCTTCTGGCTGATCTTCACTCCAAATGCGGCAATTTTGCTTATTTACGTACCCATTCAACCAAAAATGAGCCTCATCGCTGAACACAATTTTTCGATAAAAAAGCGAAAAAGAACATTTCGAACCGAGCACGAATTTTGATAGTAAAATTCAATAATTTGCAAGCGTTGTTCATTTGTAAGACGATCCATGGTTAAATTGCAAACCAAACTGAAGCTGTTTGACAGTGACACAAGGTACTAAACACACGTCAGCTGTCAAAACCAGTGTTGCCAAAACCAAACCAGCTAAAAAATCACCCTTTAGTTGGCGTAATATTGTCTATGAATTTGTTATATTGATCAATATCAACTTCGTGAATTAATTTAAAGTTTCCTTCTTTGATCTTGGCTTGTCCTACGTGCATGGACACGAACTGTGAATTAGTGAAGTCTAGGATTTGGATTTCTCCATTGACAGCGGCATAGAGGGAATATCTGAAATAGGACAGTCTGAATTAGTTTCGTATATGGGTTTTGTGTACTGTTTTTCCTGATTCTCTTATAGCTGTGGTATTTCGGTTTTCTTTCACTATTTCTCTTTTGTAACGGACTGTTAGCTTGGAACCTATTCTTTTATTTTGTTTGATGTAAATGATATCTCCAGGAAGATAGTTTTTTTATGGGTTTCTTATTTTTGTTATGGTATCTGAGATTTTTTTCTTGCTTATTTTTTAGCTTTTCAATAGTGTCGATGCGTACCTGTTCGAATTGTTCTGGATTTATTCTTGGAATGCGACCATAATATAGTTCGACTGGCTTTTTACCTGTTGTGGAATGGATAGTAAAGTTATATTCATTGACTGCCCGGTTTAACAAATCTTGGAAAGAACGAGGAGGTCCGTCTGCCTTAAGGCATCGCATAATCTCGGACAGCGTTGAGTGAAAACGTTCTATTTGTCCGTTGACCTCGCTTTTATAAGGGGGTGTCGTGAAGACTTTAATCTTAAGGTCATCCTCGAGCATAGAAGTTATGGAAGCTGAATTAAGGGCTTTTTCGTTATCGATCACTACGTTTTCTGGAACGCAAAAGTAGAAAAGGATGTCTTGAAGAGGTCGCTTTATGTGTTCAGTTGATCGGGAATCGATCAGTTTGGCCTGAGCGAATTTCGTAAATTTGTCGATTGCTGTTAGTACTAGAAATTTTTCTGTCGAGAATATGTCGATATGTAATGTGTGACCGGGATAATTTGGTATAGGAGTTGGTTCTATAAATTGGTTGTTGGGATGGCGTTCGTATTTATTTTCTTTGCACACAGTGCAACGTTTCACAAGGTTTTGGATTTTGGAATTCATCTTTGGGAAATAGTATTTTTGCAGTATTTGCAATCGGTTTTCGTAAGCGTTTCGGTGAGCTCTTTTATGTTCTATAAGTATTATTTCTTCTTGTCGATCTTCGTTGGCTACGTCTTCGACAGTGGTTTGGGTGTACCTTATTTTGTAGTTTCTGAAATGGACGGGATATATTTCCTGTATTTTGCCCATAGCTTCTTCGGGTGCTGAAAGTCCGTTAACTATGTTAGGGTTGAGATATCTTTTAAATATGTTAATTATATCAGTTTCGTTAAAGTGTTGTTGAGTGAAAATGTGTCTCTTGCAATTAGGAAAAGGGGTTTGAATTTGGTAACTGTTTTCGTTATCGAATTTAAATATGAGCTGATTGCGAAAGACGTTAACAGGAGTTTCAATAGTCGGAATTAGGTTATGAGATGAGCTATCATCACTATGTTGAGTCATAGTTAATGAATTTACGTTTGTTGAAAATGGTAATCTGGAAAGTGAGTCTGCAACCACATTGGTTCTTCCGGGCTTATATTGGAGCTCGTAGTTGTACTCCTCCAATATGGCCTTCCAACGTTTCATTTTGCTATTGGTATTCTTGCTACTGAGAGCGTAGGTGAGAGGTTGATGGTCAGTAAATATTTTAACCTTTTTGGATCCGTAAAGGAAATTTCGTAGGCTAGTTAGTGCCCAAATTATGGCCAGCATCTCTTTCTCGTTGGTTGCATAACTCTCTTCCGTTTGGTTAAGTGTTCGTGAAAGGAATGTTATTGGTTTGTTTCCCTGTGACAGCACTGCGCCAATGGCGTAGTCAGAGGCATCTGTGGTAAGCTCAAAATCCTTTTCAAAGTTTGGATGGGTTAAAATGATTTCTTCGGAAATAAGGGTATTTTTTAGTTTTTGAAAAGCGTCTAAAGCAGTGTTGTCAAGCTGAATGGTTTTATTCTTTGAGAGGTTTTTGGACACACGTCCATCTTCCCCTCTTAGAAGGGATGTCAGGGGTTTTGCTAGTTTCGCATAATCCCTAATAAATCGTCTGTAATACCCTGACATTCCTAAAAATGATCGAAGGTCTTTGAGATTTTGAGGTGGTGGTAGGTCGACTATGGCCTTAACCTTTTTGGGGTTTGTTTTTATTCCATTGATTCCCACAATGAATCCTAGGAATTCTGCTTCGGATTTTAAAAATTCCGATTTATCCAATTGTATTTTCATGTTGGCCTTTTCAAGTGTTTTGAACACTGTTTCTAAGTTTTTGAAGTGTTCCTCTTCGTTTTCCCCAAATATAATGATGTCGTCTATATAGACATAGCATCTCTTCCCTATATGTTCCCTTAATATGTCATCCAATGTCCTTTGGAAAATGGAGGGCGCATTCTTGAGCCCGAAAGGGAGACGGGTAAATTCGAATTTTCCGTTGTTTATCGAGAACGCCGTCTTTTCGATATCGCTTTCCCTAAGTGGAATTTGGTGAAAACCACTTTTGAGATCGATTACTGTGAAATACCGATTTTTACCGAGGTTTGAAAGGACCTCGTTTATTTCTGGAATGGGATATTTATCAGAGATGGTGACAGAGTTCAGTTTCCTGTAGTCTATAACCATCCGATATTTTTTCTTGCCGGATGCGTCTGGTTTTTTCGAGACGATCCAAACGGGGGCATTATAAGGAGATTTCGAAGGCCTTATTATTCCTTCGTTTAGTAATTCCTTAACTTGTTTCTCCACTTCGTCCTTAAGAGCCATAGGGTATGGATAAGGTTTGGAGTATACGGGGGACTCATTGGTAGTGCGAATTTCGCCTTTGACCCTAGTAGTGAAGGTTAATTTTTTGTCAGGATCTGAGAAGAGGTTTGGACAATTTTGTATGATGCTATTGAGTTTTTTATTTTGTTCTTCTGATAAATGAGAAACACGAAGATTGATTTTATTTACGCTTTCCGAAGTGTATTGCTTGAGTGAGATTTTAGTGTCTGGGTGGATAGTCATATAACTGTCCGTTGTATGGATAATTGCTTTCAGTTCTCTTAGCGTGTCGTTGCCTACAATGCCGTCAAAAGATACTAGACTTGGAAGAATGTAAAATGTAAGTTTTTTATTTTGTTTGAATAGGTCTATCAGGGCGTGATGGGTGATCCTGATATTTCCACCGACGGAATTAGCGGTGAATGGTTTTGTGTTGGGTATAGGGAATTTGATACGTCTTGGTTGAATATAATTTTTATTAGACCCGGTGTCTATTAGAAATTTAAGTGTCTCTCCACTTCGTATCTTACATTCAAAGTAAGGAAGTGAAGAGCGACTCAGCCTAAAAAATAGATGTCGTCTAACTGTTCGGTTTGGTCAAACTCGGGACTCTCGACATCGTTTAGATATTCGTCTAGTGTTGGTATTCCTTCGTCATTGTTGCCATTTTGGGATTATATTTCCTGTTCATATTGTTCGATTATAGGTTCAGTTTCATTGTTATCATTTTCGTTTGTGTAATGGACTCTCTGGAATTTATTTGGGGGATGCATTTGGTAAGATGGATTATTCTGATGGGGATTTGGTCGTTTACTTGGACCTGGCCGCATTTGCTGTCTATTTGCGTAATTTACTTGTCTTGAATGGATGCTTCTATCGACATTCATTGGTTCTGGTGGTTGGAAATGTCTAGGGAAAGTCTGTTGAGGGTATTCAGGTGGTGACAGTGGTCTATTTTGGTACCCGTATTGTGGACCACGATTCGGTTGGTTCGTGTAACCAATTGGTCTTGGGGAAAATTGTGGGTTGTGAACTAGTTCCGGGTAGAAATTTCTTCTAGGAGCCGGAATGGGTTGAGGTACATAATGAGGAATTGACCGTTCCGTGGAATTTGTGATCTTCGTACGATGTTTTGGCTGTTGTTAGCGTATTGTGTTCTAAAATCGACGTTTTGTAATTTCAAACAGAGGTGTAGGGCCTGCGGAAGATCCGCTGGTTCTTTTATACTAAGGAGGCGTGGGAGGTCTCCCTTGAGTCCTCTTACGAACGTGTCTAAGGCCTTTCCGCGGTAGCATTGAATCATGTTAGTGAGTGATTCGTTGCTTATGTCCATACTGGAAAGCTTATTTAAAATAAGAGAAAGATGTTGATAGACCATTTGGTAAAATTCGGGGATTGAGTTGTTCCCTTGTACTAGTGTAGTCATCTGATATTCAAGAGTGCCGATATCTCTTTTATTAGCGTAATGTAAAGTTAAGCATTTGGATATTTTTTTCCAATTTAATGGAGTGTTGTAAGACTCCAACGCCATGTCGGCTAACCCTACTATTTTGTTTCTTATGACGTTAATGATACCATAATATTTAGGCGTGCCCTGTAGATGGTCGTACACGCTTAAGATTCGGTCGACGCTTTTACGCCAGGAGCTGAATTCTCCTGGTTGACCAGAAAATTCTCTCAGGCTTTTGACTACATCAGGTACTTTGTCTAACTCGGTAAGATTTCTATCTGCGTTGATGATGATCGGTTGATCAATGTCATTCGCAATGTCAGCATTGGGGTTTATTATGTTATTAATAATATTTTGTCCTTCTCTTGCTAAAACTTCTTGGACAATTCTGGTAATTTGTTCTGTGAGATTATTGAGGTTAAACGGGTCATTGGGGGCATTTGCAGGAGCAGCAGGACCTCCTGCGACTCCATCTCCGACTTGAAGTCGAGGTGGTCTAATCAGATTATTGTTATTAGCCATTGTTAAGTGGTCAGAATCGCAAAACGTGAACAGATAACTTGACAGTAATTGAGATTAAAAGAATGTTAAATATTCACTAATATTCACTCCCTGTTTTTAACTAAGTTTCTATGATTAGGTGTTTGCAATTTTTATAGTTAAAGGCAATTTGAAAGTTTATTTAATAAAGGTATGATAGTTATTTTCAAAGGTCTATACTTGTTTTTGTGTTAAATTCTTAAAAATATGTTCACAGAATAATAAATTGTTTGGTTTTACTTGTTCTTCGAAGTATTCAATTAATTTTTGTCTTCTTTTAATTTTCTTAGTATATTTTTGTTTCCAACTTATAGTTCTAAAATGTATCTTAACTTACATAAAAAGATGTAGGACAATCATCTCTTGTTGAGTCTTGTTGAGTCTTGCTGAGTTTGGTATGATTCACACACTTCCCGGTGTTGTGTCCTTGTGTGTGGGGACCGAGGGTGGTCTTCTAGTTGCAACTGCGGGGGCGGCTACCTTCGTGTTTTAATCCTAACAGGAAGATTCCGTTTTGTCCGAATAATGTTCGGTGACTCCGGGGCCTTAAATTTCCTCCGTCTTTGATGAACTAGTTTCGTGGGTATTTATTCCACTATTTGCCACTTTTGTGATAGTCTTTGATATTTAAACTTGTCTCGTGAGTTTTAATTTCACTATTTGGCTCTTGGTGATCTTGGCACTTCCACTTTCACTTTATTGGCACTGGTTAAGTTTACACAATTACTATTTCACTCTCCAACGGTCCCTGCTCGGGCGCCAGTTATAATTATTCAAACGAAAAAAATATAAAAAAATATTTTTCCAGGCTGATTGCCTGTTCTTTATTGACTTTCAAATTAAGACTAAAGTACATTGAATTTCTTACATCTACTTATTGGCTATCGGTTGCTGACTTTTGCCAGGTCAGCAATTTGTGTTATTGCATGCAATTCCCAGAATTGCATCGTTGCTGCTGTTGACTTCTCAGAACTTTGTCTGGACGGGAAATGCTGATTAATTAACTTTGTTCTTGTTAACTTATATGTTTGTGAACAAGATTAGCTCTGTCTTGGATGGATTGACATCCAGTCCAACATCCTTCCATTTAACTAACTTGTACAGAGCAGATACCATAAGATCTCTTATTGTGTTAGGAAATTTGCCAGATATAGCAATAGTGATGTCATCTGCGTAGGCATGACTTTACGCCCATTTTTCTCCATGTTTCTCAGGATGATGAATGCTTCGCTGGCTACTAAGATCCAAAGTAGTTGCGACACTCCTCCCTGAAGTGTACCCCTACAACTGACCGTTTGGTTTGAGCACTCTTCATTCTGCGAAGTGCATTAGAGATGGCTCCTGTTTTGACATTATTGAAGGTGCCTTCAATGTCTAGAAAAGATTGCATCGCATGCTCTTTGTTGTTGAGCGATTTTTTGATAGTACGTACTAGCGAATGTAGAGCTGTCTCCACAGAGAAACCCTTACGATAGGCGTGTTGGGACAGGGAGTTAGCTATTAAGTTCTTGCGAATGTATATATCAATGAGTCTTTTCGGAGTCTTAAGTAAGAAAGAGGAGGGACTAATTGGCATAAGATCCTTATTTATTTTAGACAAGTACGGAAGATCACTTCGAGCCAGGGGGTCAATATATCTAGAGCTCTCTGTATCTCTACTGGTGGTATTTTATCTGGTCCAGGAGATTTATACGGAAGGAAGCTGTTAACGGCCCAGTAAATATTGCGGCTGTTGGCAATCTCGATCGGTAATTCTTGGGCCGGATAGTGGGGTAATGTTGATGATATATCATCTATTGTATTACCAGGAAAATTGGTGTTTGTGAGAAGATCTAGAGTCTCATCGTTTTACGAGGTCCATTCCCCATTGGGTTTTTGAATAAAGCTAGGCATTAGTGTAGATTTGGAAATAATTTTAGTTGTCATAATGTAATCAAAAAGACACTCATTCCTGTTATTTATGACGCTATCCCAGAGGGTGTGATGAGTGTTGCCATCTGCGCCCACCACAAGGGGAATGTTGTCCCTCTCAGCTGCCTCTATCATTCTACTGACATTTGCTGCTGGGATGGGAATGTGTCGTCACAGGGCAAGCATGCGGAGGATATCCTCAGCTTGCTGCTGCTGTCTGTTTCCACGCAGACAAAATCTAGACCGCTGAAATTGGGTATAATGCGAGCTTTTAAACTATGCCTTGCCAAAATATAGGATCTAGGTTTACCTTAGATTTTTGTGTAAAATGACGTATAGTTTTTGGAATGTATGGTATTTTTACCATCAACCCAAGGTTCTTGAATAAGGACAACGTCTTCACCGCCCGTTGCTGTTGCTGGTTTAAGGGTAGTGATGCGATCATATGAGAGCACAAGCGTTCTCACTTAAGCCTCTCACTTCCACGTTGGTGACTGGTGGGTGCCTAGTACCTCGACTGGAGATTGGATAACCAGCTTCTTTGGAAGGTCGTTAGCGGCAGCAGAGGAGAGAGTGGGAGGAGTGTCTTCGCACTTAGGCACTTACTCTTACTCCAGGCGGCAGCGGAAGATTTCACTAGATGGAATCAACG
Source organism: Cheilosia variabilis (assembly GCA_951230905.1). Lineage (NCBI taxonomy): Eukaryota > Metazoa > Arthropoda > Insecta > Diptera > Syrphidae > Cheilosia > Cheilosia variabilis. Next base: position 85,178,249 of record OX579676.1, read on the forward strand.
GTGGCGTCTACAGTTCCAATTATGCCGAATTATCAAGTGCAATCCTTATATGAGCTGCTTCCACATACTCGGATACCAGGTCTGTAGGGATCTCCAATACTGAGAACTCGGAAAAGATTTGGTGGCGGATTAACCCTTAATGGGTCAACGGCAGCACTCATATCCCGAAGTGGGCTACTAGGAGCGGAATATCCGGCCTACTTTCCTAGGGTCAAACCAGGGCCTGGCCCTCCAGTGCCCATGTTCTGTAACTCATGCGATAACTTTTCGCATCGAAAACTTAGGAACAAAACATTCCGCTGTTTATCGCATCTGGAAAATATTGGAGTTCTCTAACTCCATGCGAAAAGTATTCTGTAGTAACTTTTAATTTCATGGGAATTTTGGAAAGATTCTGCAATACAAAACAATAAAAATTTAAAATTATTTCACAGTGATTTTCAGTATCGTTGTTTTTAAACATGTTTAGCTTTTCACTTATTTTGGGTGAAGAATCCGATTGGCGTTACATGTTACAGATTCAAAGGCATGTACTAAGAGATAGCACAAACCCTCTTGAAATGCCGGAAGCAAGATTTCGGAGTTGTATCGTATTACCCACGTTCGTGGTTACCATTCAAAGAATGTACAATTGGTAATTGTAATGTGACATTTATATATCGATGTGATAATTACAGAACATAGGCACAGGTTAGGGGTTGTGCCATCGGGGTAACTTCCCGGCCACAGAAAACAACGCTGATTATGAGAGAGACGCAACCAGCCTCGGATATTGGAACTCCTCAAATGGCAAACAGACCCGAAACGTCAATGGACTACGATATGAGAGTATGTACCTGGAATTTACGAACACTCCACACTCCAGGTGCCACTTAAAAACTTGAGTCTGTCCTCACGCGGTACAAGGCAGACATCACCGCAATCCGGGAGATACGATGGATAGGATCCGGTATGATGAAAAGGGAAAAAATGCGACATTCATTACAGCTGCCATAAAAGATTGCATGTATAGGATGCGGATGCGTCGTGGGAAATCTGCTTTGGACTTAAGTTATTGACTTTAAGCCGATAAGTGATCGCCTGTCTGTGATCCGCATCAAAGCTACTTTTCAAAACATAAACCTAAAATGTGAGCACGCCGCTATCGACGAGGCTAAAGAAGCCACCAAGGAGGAGTTCTATGAGCTCCTGGATGGAGTCTACGGAGCCTGTCCGGAGTCTGATGTCAAAGTCGTACTTCGAGACTTCAATGCTAAAGTCGGAAAGGAGAACATTTTTGGCGGGTGAGCTGGTAAGCACAGAATCCACCAAACGACAACAGACAACGGCTACCGACTAATCGATTTTGCAGCAGCTAGTAATACGGTGAAAATTAGCACTAGGTTTCCAAGGCTAAGGATCCACACAGCGACCTGGCGTTCTTCAGACGGTCGAACCGTCGACCAAATCGACCATGTGCTAATCGATGCGAGGCACGCATCCAACATCCTCGACATGCACATATTCCGAGGTGCAAACGTCGACTCTGACCATTTTCTTGCTGCGGCTAAATTTAGAGCTCGACTGTCCAACGATAAAAAGCTGCGAACCGCCCAGAAGGAGAAACTCGACGTTGGACGCCTTACCACACCTGGAGTAACTGAGCGCTGTGGTGCCACTATCGCGACATCATCAAGGAGGTAGCCGAAACCACAGTAGGGTACCACCTATCCAAGAGAAAAAGCCCTTGGTATGATGATGAATGCGTATACAGGAAAAAGGTGACAGAAGATGCACATAAGAAAGCGCTGCAGTATCGAGCCAGGAGAAGGAAAGAGAAAAAAACTCTGCGTTGAGAGAAGACGGCCTACGCAGTGCCCCAGGTCAAAGAAATCGAAGAATCTCGTGAACGAAACAATATTCTATAAGCAAGCCAAGCAATTGGCTTCTGGCTTCAAGACCGGAACACAGGCTCTTCGAAACAGCGATGGAAACCTAGTCACCGAAGCGCAGGGAATAGTAGATGTGTTTAAGCAGTATTGTCAGCAGCTGCTTAATGGGCAAGAAGAGAACCCACGTCCAGTCAATGAAGAACCAGTCCACCACCCAGTATGGAAGAAGTTGGCTTAACTACAAAAAAGCTTAAGAACAAGAGGGCTGCAGGCTCTGATGGTTTACCAGCAGAGCTCTTCAAATACGGTGGCAATGTTTTGGTAGGGCGCATGCACATCAACCAAGCATGGGTGGAAGAAAGCATGCCCGATGACTGGACTATCAGCTCCATATGCCTCAACTACAAAAAAGGCGATCCTATGTCTTGCAAGAAGTATCGAAGCATATCCCTGCTTAAGGTCGCATATAAGATTCTATCCAACGTACTATGTGAACGTCTCAAGCCGTTCTGCAACACACTAATCGGCACGTACCAGTGTGGCTTCCGGCCCGGCAGATCGACTATAGACCAAATTTTCACATGGAGGCAATTCCTGCAAAAGACCAACGAATTTCAGGTTGGAACTCACCATCTTTTCATTTTATTTGGCTACCATTCTATCCCTGCAAAACTGATCCAGTTGTGTCGCATGACGCTGGAAAACACGCGCTGCAACGTGCAGTTTGGAAGTAGCTCCACCGAACTATTTCAAACATACACCGGATATCGGCAAAGCTATCATGTGATTTCTTCAATCTCGTGCTGGAGCAGATAGTGCGCAGGGAAGGTGTCAACACGGAAGGCACTATCTTCAACAGATCCGTCTAACTGCTGGGTTATGCGGACGATATCGACATCATCGGTCGCACACAGCGCTCTGTGATAGAAGCGTTCACGGCGATTTTTTCCTCTACAGAGACGGGAGAGGGATCGTCCAGCTCAGCATCCAGGCCGAGGTTGTTCAACGTGGATACCACACCCGACAAAAGTCTCTCTTCCTTCTGCTGAACTCTTTGGACAAGCTCATCCATCCCGTAGGAGAATTTAGATTCCCTACTGCTAAGCAGGTCAAGCGATTCCTTGTTCATGAGGGTTTCATTCCTCATGAACAAGGAATCGCATCTCTCTACCGATTCGCCGGCTTTAATGATTTTCCATTAGATCGGGGTTTTTCAGACGGATCAGTCTGAGAATACCGGCTTCCGTTGATGGTCCTGGGGGTACCCAGACACGACCTTTGTCTGGTATATAGCTCCAGTGCAACACTTGAAGTCCTGCGTTATTCCACAGCGGATATATTTTCGGGAACGTTGATTTCAGAAAGTGTACCGCATTGCTGTTCTTGCGTTTTACTAGTTTTACCCCGTTAGAGAACCAGCCACCATCCACGGAGGACGGTGGTTCTGCCGAAGGATTTCCGTCCAAGAATCCTAGGGCTTCTCCGGTTACAATAACTTTGAGCGTTAGCCTGTTCTCCCCGCTCATATTTCCCTCGTCATTACCGCTGTCGTAAATGCCGTAGAGCATGTTATCTTTCACGACTTCATTGTGCCCTGTATCAGCTCCTGAAGCAGGAGTGGACGTTTTGGTAAGTTCCTCCCTGAGAAGAGGGGGTCTCTTGTTAGGGTTGGACTTACTAGGGCCGTTCGGAGGTAAGGACGGTTGGGTGGCGCTGCTTGTGGAGGGATGCTGTCTACCCGCAACAGTTTGACTTGTGCCCCCCTTTAAAACCTCGCCAGCGCAAAGAATCGTGTCCCTGTCCTTTTAATCCCAGGACTATCTGGTTTCGCCACAACTGCGGCAAAATTATACTTAGCAGCGCGTACCTGCTTGTATTTAATTGCGCTCGGAAAAGTGTTCTTACCGCGCCAACCATGCGGCGACACTGCGACCTGAAAGATCTATTGTATCAATGGGGAGAGGTTTAATCTAAGAGACGTTCGACCTCCCTAATGAAGGTCAATAAGTCCTTAGTAGCAGAGTGCGCTATATCTGCTGGTGTACGAGTCTCTCTATTAAAGACACGTTTTCTTTACCAATGAAAAGCCGGGCAGTCACAGAAGGATTCGACATCCTCCAGACAGAATCTGCATTCTGTTTACGGACAGAGGTTCATTTTGTTGAGGGAGTATCTAAGGCCACAATTGATAGTATTGATTCTTACATAACATGCATGTTTACATTTATACCCTCAAACACATGTACATCTCCTTATGTCAAATTACATAGAGAATACTATATAAACCAAAACTGTTCCTTAGCTTATATGCAGTCTTTGTAATAAAGTTGAATTGTACACAACCGGTTTGTTCGCTCCTTTTTACTTTGTCCCAACAAAGGTTATGGGCCCAGGTTCGTTGATTAAAATTAGAATCGGTTTTTAGTAATTTTTAAAAATAAATAAATCGAAATGAGCACCGGGCTTTACCAAATTGATAAGTTGGATGACACCAACTATGATGGTTGGAAAATCCAAATGAAATCCGTTCTTGTTCACTGCGACTTATGGGATTATGTGTCCGGGGCGAAGGAGGTTCCTGCAGCGGGTGATACCGTTGCGATAGCCGCATGGAAATCGAAGGATGCAAAGGCGCTTGCAACTTTGATTTTGTCTGTCAAACCATCGCAATTGCTTCATGTGAAGAATGCAAAAACTTCTAAAGATGCTTGGGATCGATTAAATGAAGTACATTCTCCTAGTGGACCAGCTCGTAAGGTCACTATATTTAAATCGTTATTGAATTTAAAAATGTGTGAAGGAGCATCAATGTCTGAGCATCTAAACAAATTTTTCGATTTGTTCGAAAAACTGGTTGAGCTGGAAATTAAATTGCAAGATGAGTTGCTTGCGATCATAATGTTGTGCAGTTTGCCAAAAAACTATGACAACTTTGTTGTTGCCATAGAATCCAGAGACAAGTTGCCCAGTACGAGTGTACTGAAGACGAAATTGTTGGAGGAGGAAAGAGAAGAGATAGCGAGCGTAAAATTGAAGAGCCACATGAAATTGCATTTTTTGCTAGTAAAAACAATATCAAAAATCATCCGCAACCGCAACAACAAAGCAAACAAGGAAAACAGCGAGGTAAATGCTATAAATGCCAAAAGAGAGGGCATTTCGCAGCTTCTTGTCGATTAAATGGTGTAGATAGAGACAACGGCAAGCAAAACCATAATTGTGCAATGCTCAACCTATCTAGTATGTACGAGTATACAAAACTCAACCCTTCGACATGGATTCTTGACAGTGGTTCGACTTGCATATGTGTTGTAGCAAGTCAATGTTTCGCCATATAACAACTCACAAAGAAAAAATTGAACTGGCCGGAGGCAAATATATTCTCTCTGAAGGTGTAGGTGTAGTATGTATAGAAACGGCAACTGCAAAACTCTCTTTACATAAAGTTCTCTATGTGCCTAACTTGAAAACAAATTTCTTATCGGTGAGCAAATTAACGGAAACGTGCAAAGTAAATTTCTGCAAAAGACTACGCAAATATAATAGCTCGGGTAAACGGATCAGAAATAATGAGAGCAAAACGAACGGGTGATTTGTTCACATATTGAACCAAAGGCAATTTCAAAATTGTGCGTCGCGGTGGTAAATAACGCAAATATTAGCGAGTGGCATCGTAGGTACGGACACTTAAAATGTGAAGAGCTTGGAACTCTTACTAAAAAATAATATGGTGCGCGGTATGGACTCCGTTAAGTGTGTCGGAAGATTCGAATGCGGTACATGCTTGAAAGCGAAAATGAGTGCGTTACCATTTCCAAAATACAATAATCGGTACAGCCAAAATAGTTTAGAAATTATACATAGCGATGTTTGTGGACCTATGCACGTCCCTTCTCTTAGTGGTGCTAAATATATGGTGTCATTTGTTGACGATTTTAGCCGCAAAATTTTTATTTACTTCATTAAGAAGAAAAGTGATGTTTTTGAAATATTTAAAACATTTAGGCAACAGTGGAACGCGAAACGGGCAGAAAAATTAAAGTTTTTCATTCAGATAATGGGGGGGAGTACCTAAATAAAGATTTTGATGATTTTTTGAAACGCGAAGGTATTCGGCGACAGTTAACAGTACCCTATACACCGCAGCAAAACGGTATCGCAGAGCGCCTTAATCGTACGTTGGTGGAAATGGGCCGATGTATGCTCATCGATTCAAAGCTGCCGGAGTTCTTATGGGCGGAGGCGATAAATACTGCCGTGTATCTGCGAAACCGGTCACCCACATGGTGCTCCTGTGAGGTATAAGGCACGGCTCGTGGCGAAAGGTTGCAGTCAACAATATGGAGTGGATTATAAGGAAATATTTTCGCCTGTCGTTAGGTATTCCTCAATACGCCTCATCCTGGCTTTGGCTGCAGAATATAACCTCCTTATACACCAGATGGATGTCTCGACTGCTTATTTGAATAGCGAGTTACAAGAGGAAGTGTTCATGGTCCAACCCGAGTGCTTCATTGATGAAAATAATAGAAGCCAAGTCTGCAGATTACAAAGGGCGATATACGGGCTGAAGCAGTCTGGACGGAATTGGAACAAGGAATTGGATTGTGCCCTTAAACAAATAGGTTTTGTAAAGTGCAACGGGGATGCGTGCGTTTACGTGCTGAAGCGGTCTGGTGAAATTAATATAGCCGCTGTTTACGTCGACGATATTCTGCTAGCATCATCTAATCTTGAGACATTGGAGAATGTCAAGCGCAAAATCGGCCAAAAGTTTGAAGTCGTCGACAAGGGACCTATTGACCAGTTCGTTGGCATGGAAATCACCAGGGGACGAGATGGAATCCAGATTTCGCAAACACAACTGATCCGAAACCTTTTGGCTGACTTTGGAATGATGGAAAGCAGAGCTTGTGCAACTCCACTAGAACCAGGTACCAACTTCAACAAATGTGACGACTGTTCAGGATGCTCAAAGGTGGATCCGAAGCTGTACCAGTCACTGATTGGTTCTCTGACGTACCTAGGTGTCTGTACTAGGCCAGACATTATACATTCTGTTTTTAAACTGGCGCAATTCAACACGAATCCTCATGTTGAACATTTAAATGCTGCGAAGCATTTATTGAGGTACTTAAACACTACAATAAATATGAAAGTTACTTATTTTCAGACTGGTATGAAGTTAAAAGGCTATGTAGATGCGGACTGGGGTGGAAACTGTGTCGACCGAAAGTCCTATACTGGGTTTGCATTCTTTCTCGCTGGTGCAGCCATTTCATGGGACAGTAAGAAGCAGTCAACCATTGCCCTCAGTAGCACGGAAGCCGAATACGTAGCCCTGTCAACTGCATCCAAAGAAGTAGTCTACCTGCGGCGTTTTCTGGAAGAGATGGGCTTTGCCACACTTATTGACGGTCCAACGGAGCTCTTCAGCGACAACATCAGTGCACAGAAGTTGGCGAAAAATCCCGTCTTTCATAATCGGACAAAACATATTGACATAAAGGCGCATTATGTCCGTGATGTTGTAGACAAGGAGCTTCTCACTCTTAAGTATATTCCCACCGATAAAATGACCGCAGATATATTTACTAAGAACTTAAAGAAAATTAAACATAATGAATTTATTAGTATGTTAGGACTTAGAACATAAAAGTTCAATTACTTAAATTAATATAAATCTTACGAATTATGAAATTATTTTTATCAATAAAGAATTACCAGTTTTGAGGGAAGGATTGATAGTATTGATTCTTACATAACATACATGTTTACATTTATACCCTCAAACACATGTACATCTCCTTATGTCAAATTACATAGAGAATACTATATAAACCAAAACTGTTCCTTAGCTTATATGCAGTCTTTGTAATAAAGTTGAATTGTACACAACCGGTTTGTTCGCTCCTTTTTACTTTGTCCCAACAACAATGAGCTGTGAGGAAGCCCACTAGCTTCCTTATATTATCCTTACTGAGTCTATATATATATATCGAGAGATAATCGAATCAGACCACCATTGTCGGGTGTCTTTTCGTCTCTCTACCACTGTAAATCTAACTCAGAGAGACTCTCTGGATTTCTCCACAGTTCTTCTCTGGGCTCAATTCCTAGTGTTAACGCTAGCATCTGTTTATGGGAGATCCGTTTCATCGACTGGGTCTCGACCCATTGATGTCCCAAGATACTCATTCTTCTGCCAGCCAATGCCGGGCATTGACACGGTATATGTGCCGCTGTCTCAGATTCCTCCAGGCATAGTCTACAAGTATCATCCTCTATAAGTCCCATTTTCCTTAAGTGATACCTGAAAATACCATGTCCTGTGGACAAAGCCACCACCCATTTCAATGTTCCTCGACTCATGCTTAGAACCCTTCTTTGAGTGGAACAGCTCGGCCACTTTATTGCCATTTTAGCTTGTCTACATTGTTCCACGGTTGACCACCTTCTCAGGTGTTCTGCCGTGATCCATTTGTGGATAAGCTGTTCAATCATTTCTCTTCCAATTGAAGAGAATGGTTCTGGTCCCAGCAACTTTTCAGTTGACCCCATTTCATTGCCTTCGATCCCTATGTGTCCTCGTACCCAAGTCAGTGTTACTTCATTTTTAGATGAACACTTCTTGAGTTTAAGTACGCATTCCAGTGCCAGTGATGTTGTGATGTTTGTTTGTTCCATGCATCTGAACACCGCCTGATTGTCCAGTGCTATAAGGATATTTCTTCCTTCCACCTGACACTCAAGCAAGTAGTCCAACGCATAAAGCAAAGCAATCATCTCAGCCTGGTATACTGAAGTGTATTTCCGAGGCTAATGTGACGGGCAAGTTCCAGCTCTTCTAAATAGATACCGGCCCCCGCTCCGCCATCCATCATGGATCCATCCGTAAAAAATTACTATTTCACCATTTCTTTTTTCTGGAAGTAATCCGTTCTCAATACGAGTTTTGTGATTTCTTTCCATAATACGCACCCTTGTTATTCGATCCATAGGCATGTTTAGCTCCCTAATCTCGTCTTTAACAAGTTCCAGGATCTTCCTATGTCCATAGATCGTACCACGATTGTGCCATTTCGCATCTCGATGCAAGCGAAGTGCCGTTTGGGCCGCTGTTTTCCTAATAAATAAGTCAAGCGGTAATATCCCCATGATGACTTCCAATGCGCATGTTGGGGTTGTACGTATTGCACCTGCAATTCCCATACATGCTAAACGTTGAACCCTATCCAGGTGCTTCCTCACAGTTTTCTGAGAGGCTTTCGCCCACCATACAACCGAGGCGTACGTGATAATGGGTCTAGTTATCATCGTATACATCCAGTATGCTGACATAGGCGAGAGTCCCCACCTCTGTCCACATACACGTTTGCATTGATGTAGTACCCTTTTTGCCTTCCGGACCTTCTCCTCAACATGGTAATTCCAAGTAAGACCAGTATCTAGATAGACTCCCAGATACTTAACCTTCTTAGTCATTGTTAGTTCCGATCCGAAAAGTGTTAAGGGCCGAAATTCCAGATTTTTCCTCTTCCTAGTGAAGGCTATTAGATCTGTTTTCGCCGCATTAATGGAGAGCCCTTGTTCCAGACACCACCGCTCAACCACTCTGAGTGCGTTCCTCATGATATCTGCGGTGACGTCCATGAATTTGCCATTATTGCTATGTCGTCGGCATATCCCACTGTGTGAATGCCCGTCGCCTCGAGTCTGTCGAGAAGAGAGTCCACAGTGATATTCAACAGTGTAGGTGAGAGAACACCTCCTTGTGGGCAACCTCTGCTAACCCTTCCTCTGAGTTTTGAGGTTCCCGTCTGAATATTAATCGCCCTTGTATTCAACATATTGTCCACCCATCTTACCACCAGTGGGTTAACCCTACGTTTTTCCAAGGCTTGTTTCAGACTTTCAAAGCATATCTTATCGAAGGCACCTTCAATGTCCATTATAGTGGTCATCGCAATGCCCCCGGTATTTAGCTCTTCCTCCGCAACGCGTACTTCTTGATGTAGCGCTGTTGCTGTTGACATACCTACCCTGCATGCATGCTGTCTGCTATTTAAAGGATACATCTTTAGCGCAGTACTCTCCATATAGTCCACCATCACCCTTTCCATTATTTTTAACAGGAAGGATGTTAGGCTGACTGGTCTGAATGACTTTGCCTCGGTGTAGTCCTTTTTTCCCGGTTTTGGAAGGAAGACCACATTTGCTTCCCTCCATGTTATCGGGATATAGCCTATTGCTAGGCATGCAACGTATATATTCCTGAGCCTTGGTGCAATTACGTCTATATTGCATTAGACCTGGAAATATACCATCCGGCCCCGCAGTTTTGAAGGGTGAGAATGTTGCTATCGCACCCTTGACCGCTTTTGGTGTCACGATCCGTTCTGCTTCCGTCCTATCCATCCTGTTCGATCCTTGTTTCCTTGGAGCCCAGGGCTGATCTGACTTATAGCTTCCTGGAAAGTGTACCTCCATTAGGACCTCATTTGTGTGATCCAGTGTTTCCACCATCTCCCCCGCTCTATTACGAATGAGTCCGATCTTAGAAACTGGATCTCTCGAGACAATCTTTTGTAGTCTACTGACTTCAGATGTACTCCTCATACTCGAGCAAAAGTCCCTCCATTACTCCCTTTTACGTCGTCGCAGAGTAACGTTTAGCTCTTTCTTTTTCGCCTTATATTCATCCCATGCTTCGGGTTCTCCCCTCCTCATGGCGTGATTGAAGGCCTTCCTCGCAGCCTTTTTTAGCTTTTCAAGTTCCCGGCACCACCAAGGCGCAGGATCTGCTTTTTCCCCTAAAGTAGGTGTACAAGCCACTCGGTACGAAACTTCAACAGCTGATTGCAGATGCTTCAGCTGTGATTCTACATGCCAAGTGGTTTTCGGTATTCCGAATGTCATTACATTCAGTTTTTCCTCCAACACTTCAAGGTATTTTATCCTATCTGTGTTCATCGGAATTCTGATGTATTTCCGATCTTTTTTCATTTTAGATCCATAGCGAATATCAAATGAAATGGCTCTGTGATCCGACAATTTAGCCTGATCCATTACACTCCAATTTGATATTCTTTCAATTATCTGGCTACTGCACAGGGTAACATCGATCACTTCCATTCGTCTCACATCGACGAAGGTTGGCTCTGTTCCCCTGCTAGATCCTTGCATGATACAAATTCGAATCCAACCCGCAAAAGAGTCTATCTCCTGCTTGTCTAACCAGCCTCGTTCCTCCCTCGGACACCAGATCGTCAGCTTGGTTCCACCAATTTTTTTGTCATCATATCTTCCCACATGAATAACCCTCCATTTGGAAGTGTCCTTCACACAGGAATTTTGACAACAAAGTCTGGCAAGGATGACATCTTTGCTCACGGGTTGTCCGGGAACGAAGATTATCAACCTTTCCACATCCTTTATTATGTTAAGCCTGTCTATTTTAAGGTTGATTCCCTCCCATAGGTCGGTCATCTTCCCTACAGTCTCACATAGCCAACCCTTGGTTTCTTGGTTTACGTATTTCATTGCTATAATCCCTTCCTCCAAGGTTATCTCCTTTACACCGATATCACCTGCATTTGTCGGAAGTAAGTCTAGAGCCCTCAGCAGAGCATTTTTGAAAATACTCAACTGTGAAGCTTCTATCCCCCCCTCTCGACTCATGTCGGCAACACCCATTTGGAGATCGTTGGCCGCTGTCTGAGCAAAGTTTTTTACACCCTTGTCAACTTTGGCTCTCTCACTCTTAGCGTAAGGCTTTGCATCATCTGCTTGCTTTGCTCTCCTTCCCATAGCTTGGCTCAGCTTTCGCTTTACCTTGCTTGGTCCAGGTTGCTCGGCCTTGCACGATTCCCGCTTTCCGGGTTGACTAATAGTCCGTTGTACATGTTGTCCATCCACATAACCACTGGAGTGTGGTACCTGTAGACTGACCCCATATTGTACAGACTGTCCCTCTTCCCTTCCGCCTTCCGTCCCCTTCTTCTCAGTTTTAGGTGGATTCATGGTCCCGGAACATTTGAACCGTTTCCTTGATCCACTGTCTTCTGGAGAGGTTTCGGTCGACGTCAAGTTGGCAACCATTTCAGTCAACTCCACGACCGACTTACTTATGCCTTTCGCCGAGACAGATTTGGCCAAGGCCAATCTTTGCCTCCTTCTGACCCTCTTAATTTTTTGCTTCAGTTGCTGGTGGAACTTCCGCTCGGAGTCGGGACTTATCTCCTCTTCCAATCCGGCTTCCGCAGTTCCGGCTGACCTCTTGGCGCATTTCTGCACCGCATTGTCCACCTCCACTGACGATTGGTCTGCTAACTCTTTTGGTTTCCCATCAGAGTCCACTGACCCCTCGAGCTTATTCGGGTTCATGTCAGCGTCTTCCAGCGCCTTCTCGACCCCTCCTAAGCCTTCCACCTCGTTTTCACAAGGAATATTATTTTTATTATTTTTATTTTGGTCCATATGCGTACCCACGAGTAGGGGAGAATTAAAATGGACCGAATAGGCAGAGATCCCCAATACCTATCCTACTCAACTAAATTACAACAGAGGATTGAGCTGCCCCTGAGGAGTCTCCATTAGCGGTTCAATTACCCCTGAACCCTGTGAACAAGTAGTTTTACCTACCTTATCACAGCTCCCTCGGCATTGCAGACTAGTCATCTTGGAGTTTAAGGGTTGATCGATTGATCGGATTGGGTCTTGGTTCTTCAATTCACATTCAGCTCTACCAGAGGAGTTGGGCCACTGCCCTGATCTAGCATCCTGTTAATCTACTTAAGCCGCCCCACCACGACAAGGTGCCCAATCTTCGGATAAAGGTAGATGAACTTACCGGCGGTTACTGAGTCTAAGGATTTCCTTATAGGAGTCTAAGGATTTCCTTATAGGAGTAGGGCTTAGTTAATCGTTTGGATTGTCTTAGACCAGGGACATGTTCCCAGTGTTCAAGACGAAGCTGTTTTTCCCAATCGTTAATTTGCCTTACCGCAGTAGTCCAATTGACTGTGCGGTAGGGTTCTGGTCCACAGAGAATAGATTCGGAACCAGTCCTAGCTAGTTTCGATTGCATGGATTTCCGCTCGAAAAGCCGTGGGACACATTCCCATGGGTATCGAGACTTTGGTGTTGGGTCCAAAGACACCAGCTCCAACTCCGGAATCCATTTTTGATCCGTCGATACCAGACTTTTTGGGGCAAGTGTCGGAACACCATTGGTCCGAATAGCGCGTTTAAGTATTTCTACATCGTATAATTTCCCAAAACTATACTCCCTAACCATAGTGTCAGGAACGGAGTAGAACATGTCCAAGTTTGGGATTAGGTTAAGAATTTTCAGATGTTCCACATGGTCAACTGATTTAAACCTATATTCTAGCTGCAGTTTAGTGGCGCATCTAGCTGCCGTCTTCGTAAAAAAATACTGCAAGGGTGAGAGCAGAATAATGGCCTCAAGTGCTGTTGTTGGACAAGTACGCATTGCACCTGTGATGCCGAGACAGACAATCCTTTGAAGCTTCTGAAGCTTGCTTGCCGTGGTTCGTTCAAGTACTCTCGGCCACCAGACGATGCCGCGTACGAGATAATGGGTCTTACCATCATGGTATATAACCAGTGTATCATACTGGGATTAAGACCCCAAGTTCTGCCGTATAGACACCTACAGGCCCACATGGCTCTAGAGGCACGTTCTGTGGCGGACTTGATGTGTAGGTTCCAGTTTAGTTTCTTATCAAGGATGATTCCGAGATATTTAACTTCGTTGGAGTAGTTTAATATAGTTTCGTTCAGGATAAGGGGTCATAAATTTAACAGTCTCCTTCTGGTGAAAGGAACTATAATAGTTTTGCTAGGATTGATAGATATGCCTTCCGTAGTACACCATTCTGAAACATGTAGTAGAGCATTCCTCATTCTACTATTAATGGTAGCACAATGCTTTCCACTAATGATAATTGCCAATCGTCGGCATATCCGATGGAGTCATAACCTAAATTATGTAGCTTGACTAGTAGGCTGTCTATGACGAGTGACCACAGCAATGGGGAGAGCACACCCCCTGGGGGGCAGCCTTTGACTGCTGTCACCGACACAGCCACTCCTCCTGACGAGGATGTTATTACTCGACTTTCTAGCATGGCTGGGATCCAACGGTTAGTCGAGTCTTCGATACCTTTACAACTGATTGCCCTAGCAATCGAGTCGTATCCGGTATTGTCGAAAGCACCCTTAACATCTAAGAATGCGCCTGGCGAGATGGTGAAGAGCACCCTCAGTGGACTTGCCTTTTCTGTACGCAAACTGACTTGAGTGAAGAGGGTTAGATATTAATATCTGACCTCTGATATGAACATCAATTAGTCTTTTCATGGTTTTAAGAACAAAGGATGTTAGACTGATAGGTCTATATGATTTAGGTAGTTCGCTTGGCCCGTTGCCATTTTTGGGAATGAAAATTACGTTCACCTGTCTCCAAGTGTAAGGAATGTAACCCCAATTGTAACTAGCTCTAAATAATGTTGTAATTGCTGGCAGTATGACGTCAATAAATAACCCTCTGAAAAAGGGCTAGGAATATGCCGTCCCCACCAGGTGCTTTAAAAGGTTTGAAAGAGCCAACTGCCCATCCTTACGTTTACTCAAACTGGTTTTGCTGTCACAACTACCATGATAGGAGGTTATCAACACGTTGCTGAGCTGGTGAGCAGCCTCATCAATTTCCCATATGGATTCAATTTGAGAGACAAACATATTCGTTTTTGAAATGACAAGTTCTCGATACTTATTCTAGTCCGTCGACTTGGGATCTTATCTATCTTGTGCAAGTGCAGACTGACCGCGTATATCAAACCTAATATGTTGGTGGTCCGATAAAGGGGCTTCGTCAGACACATGCCAGTTTACTACGTAATTAGACATAAATAGACTGGCAAGAGTGAGGTCAAGTACCTCCTCGCGTATCGCATTTTTAAAGTTGGCTTAGAGCCTTTGTTTAAGATATCAACGTTACTACCAACTAAAAAATCTAAAAGACACTCACCTCTTTTATTGTTATCGCTGCTGCCCCATACCGTATTGTGTGCATTTGCATCGCACCCGATGATGTAGTGCAGGTTGTTACTCATGCAGTAGCTGATCAAGTTCTCAATTTCGATGGGCGGAATATTGGTGTCGTCGCCAGGGAAGTACGCTGAGGCACAGACGATGTTATGTGAGTCTCGTTCCGTTGGTACTTCTATTAGGAGGGTCGCCAAGTCTTTTGTGATGAAAGCTGGAATTGGAAGAAAGTTGATATTTTTGTCAATTAGGCAGGCCGCTCGTGGCACTGGCTCGTCTCGTTTGTAAATAAGCTCACCCGCTATATTACCAAGACCCTTTATATGTCCGCTAATAACCCATGGTTCTTGGATGAGGCCAAGGGCTATCTTTTCCTCGGTGAACCTTTTGGTAAGGGTAGCGGACGCGCCCTTAGCATGATGGAGGTTCGCCTGTAACACCTTGAAGGTGCTCATTGGTCCTCTTTGGAGGAAGCGGCCTGCCTGAGTAATTGGGCCTTTTTGGGGCCTTTTCCTCTGCGGCAAGCAGTCTGATCAGGACGACCTGTTTTCTTGATCCTGTCAGACTCGTCGTTCTTTTTGTAGGTAACGCGCCCAGAGGCTGCGTTACTTTTCGAGTAGCCGGTTTTACCGCTATTTTTGTGGGCCATTCTACCCTTTGGTTGAAGAATGGGGCGGGTTGACGCGGCGCCGATCGCTGACCCCGTACTACACCCAGAACCACCAGCACTGCCCAATTCTCGGGTGCGGTCCACGACGGCGCTCAACGCCGTCACCTTTCCGCTGCTGGCGTCACTGGGGTTCAATGGTATGGTGGCACTACTCGTAACTGCAGGTACCTGTTTAAAGGGCACTATTCCAGTAAAAGGTGCCGACTCCGAGCTGGCTTCCACTTCTGCTGTGGGGGTACCGTTGTCAGACACTGGATCTTGAGAATCAGCTTTATCTGACCAAAGCGGTAGGATATTTTCCCCTTCAGCTCAAGAAGTTTGGCCATGGAAGCGTCGTCAAGGTGAAGGAATGCACCATTCTTAACCCTCTTGACGACCCTCCAGGTGTTAGCCCTTAATGCGGCATTTTGAGCCGTCACGGTGGCAAGCACTTTGGAACTGATCCAGAGAACTTGGGCCACACGCCACTGTTGGTCAGTTAAATCGAGGTGTTAATGACCGCCTCCTGCACAAGAGCCGTTTGCTCAGAGGATAGGGGTTGGTTAACCAAGTATGTCGGGACGATACCTAACCTAACTAGGTTCGCTACCTGAGCTCGAAATTGCCTGTGCTCAAATCAGGCACAGCCCTGATCAATAGATGGAGCCCTCATGACATCGTCATCCATTTGCAGGGGATTCGGTTAGCCAACAGCAGACCGAGAGGCTGGGGTCACATTTGGCTCTTCAGCGCAAGTAATGTTGACCGTCGGGGCAAATCGATTTGTTTGTTCCTCTGGTTGCCCAACAGCAACCTCAGAGGTTGATCCGGTTTCAGAGGCATCTGTCTGTAAATTTTTAAAATTTGGTTGAGAAATATATCTGATTGCATTACGGGATTATAAAACAGATAAATTGTAATCTACCGAAGTAGGTAACGTAGTTAAGTATTCTAGTACATCGGCCGGCTGACAGATGTATTTGAAAACTCAATAACCAAAAATGAAAAAGTCGTTGGCGGCGGACACAGGGAAAAATAATTTTAATCAAAGAAAAGCCGATGACAAGAAAGGTCGAAATAAAATAAATAAATTTTTGTTGATTTAAAAAAAGAATAAAAGTTTACAAACTAAAACTCAGATGTGGGGTTTGTTGCATGCGCAAAACTCATATGTCTTACCTGCCTATCCTATCTTCCATTCATATATCGTGTTATATGGCAAAAGCACATTCACATATTTCTTTGCATACGTAAATATGTATTAAATATTTGGAAAAACGCAGCAAAGAATTAAAAACACGAGTACAAGTAGTTTGACAATTCAACAAAGAGTAAAGATTTATTTCAGTTCAGCGAGACAAGAGATAAGCAACATAAGTGTTTAGTTCAGAAGGTAGAGTAGGTATCGAGGATATTAAATTCAAAGGTAATAGAAGTACGCTCTATTACAACAATATGCCGACCTTTTGCTTAATTCAAATTACTGATTGCCTTCTTACTTCCTTCCCACTACACAGTAATTCCATATGGTTTAATGTGAGTAGTGCATTCGCATATTTCCATATGGTTTTTATGACAATGCACGCAAACATTTCTTTCCCACGATCGCAGTGATTCGCGGCGTGAATCGGACACTGCCAGCGTTCTTCTTCAAGGTAATCACACGTCCAGAAAAATTCATGTTCGGAGCCAGAGTAGACAGTGAGTTAATTTTCGTAGAGTAGTGTCGTCAGTTCAATACAAGTCGCTGCCTGCCTTGTTAAAGCAAAAGTGAACAACGTAGAAGAAAATAAACAAAACAAAAACTTCATTCAATCTTGCATTACCAATACTATATGAAATAAAATAAAAATTATCTCTACCTAATACTTCTCGGCGAGTGTTTTTTCTGTTTGATTTTGGCGAACATCTACTTTTGAGAAAAATAAACAAAATTCGTTTTCAAGTGCACAAAATGTGATGGTGTAAATAGCAAATACAATCTGCAAAACATAAAAATCATAACAATTGGGTCAGCCAGTACGATTAAGGAAGCAACAGTTTTAAACTGATAATAGCTTGAAAAGCCTTAATCCGAATAATTATACTGGGCACGACTACCTTACCCTTAAACTCGAAACTGGTTTCGAGGGTATACGCATACGAGGTAAATGAACTAAACAACACCAACTAGAGAGGACTCAACTTCATAAGAAAATCCCGCCGACCAACCAGGAACTTCAACAGGACAACCACCGCAACACTACAACCAGCATTTTCACCCAGAAGACTTCGATCCGGGACGATATTAGCAACTAATAATAGTGTAAGTTTAAGTGATTATTTACAATTATTACTAGATAAAGCGCGAAACAATGGAAATCTAACAGTTCTGCAGTGTGAAAATATTTATAAACAGAGAATTAGAAAAAACCCGTGAGCAGAGACTCAGTAAAATTAGCCATCTGAAAGAAGCAACTGCACAATTTAAAATGGAATTGTTAGATTTTCAAGGTCAAACGCACCCCCTTGCTATAGATAATAAGTTAACACGGAAAGATAGTAGTGAAAGTGATTTGAGGGATAGTGAAATTATTTTAAACTGGTTGGACATTTCCGTTCCTGAATCTGAAGAGGAATTATCCATTGAATCGCAAACTATAGAAAATAAACCAGAAACAAATTTTAAAATGTCGGCAGATTACTGCAAAATCGCCAAACTAACTGCGCAGATAGTGCCAGTATTTTAGGGTGAACAAAGCCCTGCATTGAGTACAGAACTACAAACGTTTCTAGGCTGCTGTAGGAAGGTACTTGAATGCCTACCTGATGCCCAACCCCAAGCTTTTGTCCAAATATTCCCTACCAGACTGCGAGGGGATGCTTATTTGTTAGTCGCATCTAACCAAATAACATCTTTTGAGGAAGCAGAACAGCTCCTCAACCGCACTTATCTGCCCCGTGAAACGTACCAAGAAGTGGTAAATAAACTAATAACAATGAGACAGTACCCCCTGGAAGCTCTCATCGCTTTTACCACTAGGATAAAGCGGATGCTGCAGCTTTGCAAGGAGGCAGCTGTGTGGCAACTCCAGCTGTGAAAACATAGTTGGAAGATTTTGCCAAAAACGTTTTAAAAACAGGGGTCTCTAATCCGTATCTTTGTCAATATTTATTAACGGTAGGGGATGAATCTATAGACAAACTAGTGCAACGAGCATTAGATATGGAACGGTTGCAGCAAACTGTCCTTCCAACACAACAACTTGTGCATTCAAATGCCCAATTTCAACCCCCTACCAATCCAACTTTTAACAATAGTTTCCCGAATCCGAGCCTATGGCCCGGGTAACAATAGTAGTTTTCCTCAACCGCAGTTAAGTCCCCAAGTAGCACCGTTCGATTTAAATACACAGCAATCCCATGACTTTGCCCACAATAAAATCCTTCCAAATACTTCACAAAATAATAGATTTAATCACGGCGTGATTTGCAGTTTCTGCGGAAAACTGGGCATACATACAGTGATTGCCTATGTAGGAAAAACACACCTTTCTGCACAAATTGCAGACTATAAAGGGTGATTTTTTAAGAGGTTTAGAACTTTTTTTAACGAAAAAACACAAAAAATTCGAAAAAATGAATGAAATATTTATTTGAATCGATAGTTTGAACCTTGCAATTTAATGTTTAAAGATAATTTCATGCAAATGTTGACCGCGGCTGCGTCTCAGGTAGCTCATCCGCTGAGTCCAATTTTGGCATACTCTTTCACACATATCGGCCGGTATCTCACGAATGAATGCATGGATGTTGGCTTCCAGTGCGTCAATCGAAGCGGGCTTGTCCCTATACACATTAGCCTTGGCATATCCCCACAAAAAATAATCTAATGGTGTCAAATCGCACGATCTAGGCGGCCAATTGACCGGCCCGAAACGTGAAATTAACTGTTCACCAAACTCGCCTCGCAATTGCGCCATTGTTTCGCGTGCTGTGTGGCATGTGGCACCGTCTTGTTGAAACCACATATCATGCAAGTCAAGAACTTCCATTTCGGGCAAAAAAAAGTTTGTTATCATCGCTCGGTAGCGTTCACCATTGACAGTAACGCTGCGATTCGCATCATCTTTGAAGAAATATGGCCCAATAATGCCGCCGGCCCATAAACCGCACCAAACAGTGGCTTTTTCGGGATGCATTGGTAGCTGTTGCAATGCTTCTGGCTGATCTTCACTCCAAATGCGGCAATTTTGCTTATTTACGTACCCATTCAACCAAAAATGAGCCTCATCGCTGAACACAATTTTTCGATAAAAAAGCGGATCCTCGGCCAGCTTTCCAAGAGCCCATTCACCAAAAATTCGGCGTTGTGGTAGGTCGGCTGGCTTTAGTTCTTGCACCAGCTGTATCTTAAAAGGCTTTACGCCCAAATCCTTTCGCAAAATTTTCCACGTAGTGCTGTAACAAAGGCCTAACTGCTGGGAACGGCGCCGAATCGACATTTCGCGGTCTTCTGTCACACTAGCTGATACGGCCGCAATATTTTCTTCACTACGCACAGTACGTAAACGTGTTGGTGGTTTAATGTCCAACAAAGTAAATTTGGTGCGAAATTTGGTCACAATCTTCCGAATAGACTGCTCAGAAGGTCGAGAATGCCGATCATAAAATGGAAGCAGCGCGCGATGAACATTTCGAACCGAGCACGAATTTTGATAGTAAAATTCAATAATTTGCAAGCGTTGTTCATTTGTAAGACGATCCATGGTTAAATTGCAAACCAAACTCAAGCTGTTTGACAGTGACACAAGGTACTAAACACACGTCAGCTGTCAAAACCAGTGTTGCCAAAACCAAACCAGCTAAAAAATCACCCTTTATAATCACGACATTAGAGACTGCGGACGAGTTAACAAGCCAAATACGGTGCCGTGAAATAACGCCGAGCGAAATAAAGCCGAATTCCAGAATTCGGCGTTACTTCACTTTGTGAAAGCGAAATAAAACCGAATTTTAATGTTCGGTCTTATTTCACTTTGCTAAAGTGAAATAAAGCCGAGTCGGCCTTATTTCGCTTTGCATTTATAAATACATTCAGATAAAGATTCCTACCTTTTTTCAGATTTCCACCCCTGAAAATTAACCGTGTGAATGTATTCACACGTGCTCAAACCCATTCAACATCCTGTTTTCATTTTATTTATTTAACGAAGTTTAAACTATTTATTTTGATTTTAAGATACCTATCCAGTAACTTAAATGTGTCAATACTAATAAACAAAAGAAAATCTAGGAAACAATAGCTAAGAATATCGGAGTTTAACAATATATTTTGGTGGTACTTTGAACAATTTGCCTGCAAATTGGACAAGGAATTGGATTATTAAGCTTTAAATATTTGTCTGACAATCCTGTATAACAGTTCAAACACAGTTTGAAGTGATTACAAGGTTGTAGAAGGATAGTTCGAGCATTTTTACAACATATAATGCACAATAGAGACACATCATCAACATTAAAATAATCCGGTTCTACATCATCTGGATTCAAATCGTCTTCATCTTCGCTGCTTACACTTTCAATTAACGAGTCTTCAGAAAGCAAATTATTACTTTCATTTGTCATTTGGTTAAGAAAGTCTTGGATTGATATACGTTTTTTTTCCAGTTTAATTAAAGCCGCTTCAATTTGCTGTCCCCTGTCTTTGAATTTTTTCTTTGGTGGTTCAAAGATTTGGAATGTGCCATCAATTGACATTATAAATTCCTTAGATTTTATAACATCTTCATCCAGAAGACAGTCTACGAACTTGAAAAAATTTCCAAATTTCGCCAACTTCCGGCTTAGTCGACTATTGTCCCCTTCAACAGCGCTTGTTGTTCTCATATGAGACCTGAACACGGATACAGCTGAAGGAGTTTCCTAAACATACACATATATACTTATATATAAGTTTGCATTCAATTAAGAAATTCATTTGATGTTACGGTTAAAGTCTCATCAATATTTTTAATATAAAAGGTATATTTTTACCAATTGAAAAATAGTAAATAGGATGGCCGAGAACTTTTACTATATTTTCAACTTCCAGAAATATAAATAGTATTTTAACGATTATAAATAAAAATTCTCCGCCGTTCTATTTATTTCAGCATTTAGAATTTGAAAAAATAATAGTTCATAATTCGCGCGAATTTTGAACTATTATTTTTTCAAATTCTAAATGCTGAAATAAATAGAACGGCGGAGAGTTTTTACTTATAACAGTTAAAATACTAGATAAGTTCTCGACCATTCTATTTATTTCAGCATTTAGAATTTGAAAAAATAATAGTTCAAAATTCGCGCGAATTTCGAACTATTATTTTTTCAAATTCTAAATGCTGAAATAAATAGAATGGCCGAGAATTTTAGAATTTGAAAAAATAATAGTTCATAATTCGCGCGAATTTCGAACTATTATTTTTTTCAAATTTTAAATGCTGAAATAAATAGAATGGTCGAGAACTTAACTGTTATTTTAACTATTATAAGTAAAAACTCTCGGCGGAGTACTATTATTTTCTCAAATTCTATGCAAGTGTTTAATTAAATAGATCGACTTTTTCTTACCCTTTCTATCCACTGCTTTCTGAAGTATATTAAAAATTTTTTAAATATACACTCTCCTTTTACTTTAAACTGCACACCTTTTGCTTCGTTATTCAGAAGTTCAAACGCCGATTCCATATCCATCGGTTTTAACAGAGGAAGAACTAAAAATTTGCGATAAAGGCGCTTTGCCTCCTTCTTTTTGTTTATATTAGCAAAGAATCCTGGCAGCTTAGATGATTTTTTTCTAATAGCTTGGCAGAAATGAAACCAGCAGGTTGTATATTTGGCAGACGGAAATATTTTCTGCAAAGCATTTCGTAAGCCTTTTTCAAAATCCGTGACAAAAGAGCTTGGGCAAAATTTGAACAAATTGGCTTCAATGTACTGAAATGCGTGCAGGTACATTTTTTCCGATTTATTGCTCATTAATATATAAATGAACGGGTAAACCTAACAAGTAAAATTTCATTAAATGCATATAAATCTTAATATAATATTTAATATTACATGATCGTCGTGAGCAAAATGGATTAAACAAAGTTGTTTATATCCGCAAGATGGGACAACGCTAAAAGTGCCGTCCAGAAGATAATTTTTCTGGCTCCCGTCCGGTAACTTCCGAATTTCCCCAGAAATTGTCGGAGACATAAATATAGTGTAAGAAAATCCCGGTTCAATAACAGTGCTCCTGTAGAATGGCTCACTACGTTTGTACCGAGACATACCGAAATCATGCATCACACTTCGATTCTTAAAAATTGCACATATCTCTGAAGCAGATGTGGGGGCTTTAGGAAACGAACTGTTTCGGATGTTTATAAGTTGTGGCCGAACTTTGCCAAACTGAACAGACGCACTAGTTTCACCTCTTCCACAAACTTCGTCAAAAACTTCGCGAATACCACTTCTTTTGAGCGAAACATTTGCACATTCATTTTTTATTTCGCTTAATAATTTTAATTTACCGCGAAGGTCTTCTTGCGTCGAATGGTTGTGCGGTGCACTTACCTTTGGAACTCTAACTAAATTTTCATTGTTAAACTCAACAACTGCACTTCCATTACACTCACTCTTATAACACGTATATCTCTTACACAATCTAGACTTTGATTTAATTTTATAAAGTTGCTTTGTTTCGGGTATGTACAAAAGTTCGCTTCCCTTTCTAAAACCTTCACAGATTTCATATACAAATACTGATTCACCCAAATTTGCCATTTAAACGATGTGTATCACTCAAAGTTCATCAACTAATGAGATGACTGCACATCGAGTTACAATCAACAAACATTGATTACGGTAAAGTTCACTTGTTTTTCTAACAAGTACAGTTGGCTTTACTGATTCTTTTGCCTTTTCTCTGAATTCGGCATTGTTTCGCTTTAAGAAAGTGAAATAATGCCGAATTGTGGAAACATTTGCTTCGGCTTTATTTCACAAGCAATGTTCGGCGTTATTTCACTTTGTCAATGTGAAATTATGCCGAATTCTAAAATTCGGCATTATTTCACTTTATGAAAGTGAAATAACGCCGAATTCTGGAATTCGGCGTTATTTCGCTCGGCGTTATTTCACGGCACCCAAAGAAAGGCCCATGCCCAACCTTTAATCTAGCTTAGAACTTATATTACAGTGTTAGTTTCTCTTTGTTACGGATTACGAAAGAGTAGGCGAAGGCGAAGCAAAGGGTTATTGGAACAAAGGCAGCAACGATCAGGCGATGGGTACTGGTACACACACACATCCTGAACAAACAACAGTTCGGCACCCCAACGGTACGACAGGCAACCAGACGAGACAGTGTGGTGTGTGTCTCGTACGGGAAAACAACAAGCAGGCAAAGACGACGACGATGATCAGGCGACAGCACATACGCACAAACACACGAATGAGCAGGCAACGGTTGACCCATAGCGGCGAACAGCGAGACTTGCAGCAGGCAGATGTGCGAACGCACATACATATTAAATATTATATACTTGCACAACGGAAACTTCTTTCTGTTGTTTTGATTTTTCTGTAGTTTGTACTTTTCATTTCTCTTTTTGAAATCAAATTTAATCAGTTCTTGTTCGACTCTCTTACACGGCGTATTAAATAAATATTGTTCAAGTTACGGCTTACGTATTATTTTTCTCTGGCTTTGCAGGCATTTATCGGCGACGATACGGAACATTTTTGGTGCCTCCTGTGAGGACAAGGCAAAAAGGCACGATTGTACGCGAGCGGTATCGAGGCAAACGGTGTAATACATAATATATTGTGTCGGCGACGCGAAGCGTTTATACGGATTTTTTCGGAATGGCGGAGCTGAGAGTGCGGGCAAGTGCTACGACGGCCATAAGTAAGTTGATGGCAAAACTTGAGGCTGGCAAACTAGCCGAGTTGGAGGCTACGATGCAACGTGTGACTCTCGAGAACCTCGAAGGCCACTATTCTAGATTTATGGACGCACATTTAGCGTTGGTAGGCGATGCGCAGGAAGGAGAAATGGAGGCGCATACGACACTATTCGAGGACGTGGAAGATAAATACTCCCACGTAAAGGCGATGTTGATGGCTGCAATCGATGCGGCACTCAACCAGGAGCGAGCGGGATCTGTCACAGGTGTGGTGCGTTCCGTACGAGGCCAACGAAGCGACAATGACGACATACGATTGGAGAAAATCGCGATTCCGGAATTCCATGGCGAATTCAGCAAGTGGATCGCATTTCGTGACATGTTCGAGGCAATGGTGCATACTCAGGAGCATTTTTCTACGGCAGCAAAGTACACGAGGCTAATGAAGGCGCTGAAAGGCACGGCAGCGCAGGTGGTAGCAGGCTTCCTACCCACGGACGACAATTACGAAGCAGCTTGGACCACATTAAAGGCAAGGTATAATAATGACAGGCTTATCGTTTCAGCGCACCTCAACATCTTCCTGAACATGGAGTCGCTGGAGAAGGAAACAAATACAGGCTTGCGTCGAGTGGTCGACCTGACAAACGAGACAACGCGGTCATTGGCGGCCATGAAACGCCCCGTGGATCAGTGGGACGACATACTCATCCACATTTTGGTCTCGAAGCTACCAAAGGCAACAATCATCCATTGGGAAATGGCGCAAAAAGGCACGGAACTTCCGAAGCTGGACGAGCTGTTGAAGTTTCTCGAAGGCAGGGCACCTGGTCTCGATCACATGGGATCCGCAATGGTCGACCGTGCAAACTACGGAGGCAAACGGGTATCACCGAACGTAAAGGCTCATACCATAACAGGGTAAACACCGAGGCTGACGCGAACGAATTTACCGATGGCTGAACGTGGTCATTGCTACTTCTGCAATGGCGAACATTATATCGGACGCTGTCCAGCACTAGAGGCGCTTACCCCGGCAAAGTAAAAAATTCGAACTTATGCTACAATTGTTTGACTCCAGGTCACGCAACACGAGCGTGCCAGTCCAGGAAGCGATGTGGGAAGTGTGATGGCACGCACCACACAATTTTGTGTCGCACTTCAACCCGGACACAGGCTGAGGCTTCAACCAGCACGACGACCGCTGCTTCTACAGCACAACAACCACAGGCTTCTGCATGACTAGGCACAGCAGATAAGGCACCGGCTATTGCATCATTCGTATACAATGGTCATACGACGTTATTGGCAACAGCAACTGCGGAGATAATAGGCGCTCAAGGCAATCGCATCACCGCACGAGCACTCTGCGACCCAGGCTCGCAAATAACGTTTGTAACGGAGCGATGTATGCAGCAATTAGAAATCAAAAGGCAGAAGTTCAATATGGTTGTTGCTGGCGCAGGTGATGTACGAGGACCCACGACACGAGGCGTAGCGGTATTGCAGTTACACTCTAAGTACGAGGCGGATTTTTCCATCCAGATTAACGAATTTGTCTTGGCGAGAATTACGGCAAATCTACCTACTCATAGCATACGAATTAGTCAACTACATCATCTGCAAGGATTGCAATTGGCAGATCCAAACTTTGGAAACCCAGGCGAAATTGACCTACTAATCGGGGCCGATGTTTGGGGTCTGGTCATTAAGGATGGAGTCATCAACGGTAAGGCAAATCAACCACACGCACAGAATACGCATCTTGGCTGGGTAGTATCAGGTCCCATCGATGTAGCACACTGCAATTTTGTGCACAGTATGCACACACTGGAAGGCGAGAATTTGGGAGGAGGAACCATCCACTACGGAAGGCGATATGAAGTCGGCGGACGAATGTGAACAACATTATGCAGCTACGGTACAACGACAGGAGGATGGCCGGTACGTGGTCAGCATACCATTCTTACCGAATGAACCAAAACTTGGCGATTCACGTCGAATGGCAACACAGCAGTTCTATCGAAACGAGAGGCGAATAAATTCCGATCGCGATCTATTGGCGAAATACGTCGCATTCATGCGCGAGTACGAGGCATTGGGTCACATGAAGTTATACGAAGGCGAAGTATGCGAGGGCTCACAGGCGTATTATATTCCCCATCATGCCGTCACCACTAAATTTCGGGTTGTGTTTAATGCGTCAGCGAAGTCAGGCAACGGTGTATCACTCAACGACACACAATATAGCGGAGCAACGATCCAGGATAAATTGGCCAACATTATTCAACGATTCAGGATGTATCGCGTGGCAATGGTAGCAGACATCGAGAAGATGTTCCGTCAGGTGATGGTGCATGAAAATGATCAACGGTGGCAGCTTATATTATGGAGGGAGGAACCGACAGATCAGCTACGAACTTACAGGCTTGCGACAGTTACATATGGCACGCGCTCTGGGCCATACTTGGCAGTACGTACGCTGCATGAATGTGCTCGAGATAACTATACGATCATTAAGGACGAAGCAGAGGCAACTGAGGCAAGAAGAAGTATTGAACAGGATTTCTACGTTGACGACTATCTGTCAAGTGCTCCAACTCCAGCGATGGCGATAAGACGAGCGAAGAATGTGGACAGCATCTTGCAGCAAGGCCATATGCATCTCCGAAAATGGCAATCCAACGTCCAGGCAGTTACACAGGCAATTACTGGTCCAGGCGCCTTGGGTAAGTTTCCATTATCAAATAACCCAATGGAAACATCTGTTCTAGGCTTACAATGGGATAGTGTCAGTGATACCCTATCATTCGAAGTCACTTTGGACGAGGCCGTGACACGAACCAAACGAAAATGTCTTAGCGATATAGCGAAGCTCTACGATCCGACTGGATTATTGGCCCCAGTCAACGTTAAGGCAAAAATCTTCATGCAGAAGCTATGGCTGGCAGGCATTGGTTGGGACGAAGAGATTTCTGGCGCACTACTTCGAGAGTGGATCGTGTATCGACAAGGCTGGTTCCAACTGGAAAATTTGGAGATTCCACGTCATCTCGGGATGCATCCGGGACACCGAACGACCTTGCACGGGTTCTGTGACGCATCAATACATGCTTATGCCGCAGTAATTTACACGAGAACCGTCGATGATACAGGCGAGGCGAACGTCCGATTGATGACATCAAAGACACGAGTGGCCCCAGTCAAAACCATCTCAATTCCGAGGCTAGAGCTCAGTGGAGCTCAACTGTTGGTGACTACGATGAAGGCAGTACGGGAGGCAATGGACATTTCGGCAATGGAGTGTTTCTTTTGGACGGATTCAACGATCGTATTGGCATGGTTACGTCAGCTTCCAGTCCGGTTCAAACCATACGTCGCAAATAGGGTAAGCTACATTCAGCAGCATAGCGCACAGCATGGCATCACATCCCCACAGCACAAAATCCAGCGGATTGCGCTAGTCGAGGATTAATGGCTCCACAGTTGCAGGCTCATACACTCTGGTGGACGGGACCAGACTTTCTGCAACGAGGCGATCTGTACAATACGACAAGCGAACCAGCATGCACGGCAGATGAATTGCAGCACACAAACGAGGAGAAGGCAGCGGTGGTGGCACATGCACGTAGCCAACCGAATTTTGTGATGACAAGGCAGCGAGATGGTCAAGCAATCAGTTTACTCGATCGTACGAATTCACTCACCAAGTTAAAACGAATTATGGCGCATATTCTATACGCAGGCAGCGCAAGGCGTAACACACAGGGTAGTGGCATATGCAGTGTCGAACGATTACATCAGGCAATGTTGGCATTGACACGTTTAGATCAGAGGCAGTGGTACGAGCGCGAGTTAGCGCTATGCTACCAAACCAAGGACTTACCAGTCAACAGTGGACTCACTTCGTTACACCCATTCATCGATCAAGAGGGAATTCTGCGAGTAGGCGGCCGTATCAACCGAGCAACACTAGATGAAGAGCAAAGGCATCCAATTATCTTATCACGGAACAGCAGGCTGGCTTATATGATTGTTGCTGAGGTGCATCGGGATACACTACATGGCGGTGTGCAGTTGATGCTGCAGACTATACGACGAACATATTGGATTACAGGAGGCCGGGCGATCGTGAAATCATACATCAACAAATGTGTCACGTGTCGCTTGCAGCGAGGTACAGTGGCGAGGCAACTGATGGGTGATCTGCCAAAATATCGTGTTAATAGGCATCGTCCATTTCTTATCACTGGTGTGGATTACTGTGGACCATTTACACTTCGCTTAGGCACACCAAGGTCACGGACAACGACAAAAACGTACGCGGTCATTTTTGTATGTCTAGCAACAAAGGCGGTACACATCGAGTTGGCTGTTGATCTGTCAACTGAGGCATTTCTCAACGTATTTGCACGATTTACTGGTAGGCGAGGACCGTGCGAGCAACTTCATTCGGACAACGGCACAAATTTTCGAGGCGCAAATCGGATAATGCAGGAGGACTTAGCGGCATGGCACAACGAACACGCGCAGAATCATTTGGCTCATCGTGGTACGAAGTGGCATTTCATACCACCAGCAGCGCCGCATCAAGGTGGCATCTGGGAGGCGGCTGTAAAGGCAGTGAAGCGGCATCTGGTACGAGTGGTTGGCAACGAGAAGATGAGCTATGAGCAATTCAACACGCTATTGATTCGTATAGAGGCTTGCCTAAATTCAAGGCCTTTGGTGGCTCTGTACGATGATCCAGAGGACAGGCTAGCGTTAACACCAGGCGATTTCCTGACGGGTGGTCCAATCATTGCGTTACCCGAGCCCACAGTGACGAAATTACCAATGAATCGGGTCAAGGAGTGGAAATTGGTGCGAAGATGGACGGAGGACATATGGCAACGATGGCAAAGGGAGTATTTAGCAACCCTGCAGCAACGAGGCAAATGGCGAAAGGCAGAGGAGAATGTAAAGGTTGGTGACATTGTGGCCCTCAAGGACGAGAATTTGCCACCAACGCATTGGTGTATCGGTCGAGTCACTGCATTGCATCCAGGCGAAGATCAACGTGTTCGAGTGGTAACGACGCAGCATTACGACAAGGTTACAAGTCGATCATTTACCAGGCAGCGACCAATACAAAAAATCTGCATTCTACTAACAGACGAGGATTCAGAAACCGGTGTTTCAGAGGCGGCCGGAATGTTACGGATTACGAAAGAGTAGGCGAAGGCGAAGCAAAGGGTTATTGGAACAAAGGCAGCAACGATCAGGCGATGGGTACTGGCACACACACATCCTGAACAAACAACAGTTCGGCACCCCAACGGTACGGCAGGCAACCAGACGAGACAGTTTGGTGTGTGTCTCGTACGGGAAAACAACAAGCAGGCAACGACGACGACGATGATCAGGCGACAGCACATACGCACAAACACACGAATGAGCAGGCAACGGTTGACCCATAGCGGCGAACAGCGAGACTTGCAGCAGGCAGATGTGCGAACGCACATACATATTAAATATTATATACTTGCACAACGGAAACTTCTTTCTGTTGTTTTGATTTTTCTGTAGTTTGTACTTTTCATTTCTCTTTTTGAAATCAAATTTAATCAGTTCTTGTTCGACTCTCTTACACGGCGTATTAAATAAATATTGTTCAAGTTACGGCTTACGTATTATTTTTCTCTGGCTTTGCAGGCATTTATCGGCGACGATACGGAACACTCTTAATAATTTACAAACTCTTATTTCTAACATTTCGGGGAGATTTTTATTAAAAACTTGGTACATACTTCTTTTACCTTGGTACATTCAAAAATGAAGTGTTGAGTTGTAAAGATACGACCGGATTGGCAGAGGTTGCAATTGGGTGGGTTTTTCTTGTTGAGCAAGTACAAGGTGGGCCAAAAGAAATCATCCGATGTTGTTTGGCTCTCCCTTTTCTTCTAAATGAAAAACTTCGATTCTGTTTTTTGATTATGTTTATTTGAACATTTAGAATTTTATTGGTCAAGTCGAGAAGGCTGTGAGAAGAAGTGATATCGGCCAAATGGGCGCAGTCACAATTGATTGCCATACGGGCTCGTTTTCTGGCATTTTTCATCACTTCGGCGAGAACTTCGGGCGACAGATTATCGCACTCGTGTCGAGTGTTGTCCTTGAGGGCCTCTACGGTCTCTGCCTTGTTCACGTAAACACGGGACTTCAAAGAACCCCTAAAAAGAAAGTCTGCAACGGTTAAATCGGGCGATCTTGCGGGCCAGTGCAAATCGCCAAAACGAGAGATGAGGCGACCCGGGAACGCCGCCTTCAGAATATCGGTTGTGGCTAGCGCAGTGTGTGCCGTAGCTCCGTCCTGTTGGAACCACATGTCCTCCAGTCCTAATTCGTCCAATTGCGGCAGAAAAAACTCGGTTAACATGGCCCTATAGCGCGCACCGTCCACTGTTGTCGTTTGACCAGCGGCGTCCTCGAAAAAAAAAAAAATGGCCCGATGACTCCTCCAGTAACTTTGAGCGGGTGTAATGGCTCGTCGTGCATTACTTGTGTATTTTCGGTGCCCCAGAAGCGATAGTTTTGCTTGTTCACGTAGCCGCTGAGGTGGAACTTCGTCCTCGAGATTGAGGATGGCTTGGGCGTAGGTTACACGCGTTTGGCGGTCGACAGGCAGAAGCTGATGCACGGACTGGACTTTGTATGGGAACATGCGCAAGTCTTTGACAGGGAAGGTATACTACTTTGTTTGTTTATAATTTTTGATTAAATGAAAGAGAATGGATCTTATATTGATAAATGGTTTATTTAATATCCGCCTCTGTTAGTCTCACAAATGCAAGCCCTTTTGAGCACATTTTTCAAAAAAATTAATTAATAATTTCATCACGAATATTTTGTTTGAGTTGCTCAAGCGTTTCTGGTTTGTTTGCATAAGCCTTGCTTTTCAGATATCCCCACAAAAAGAAGTCCGGAGCAGTCAAGTTATAGGTACTTATGTGCGTCTTGTTCATATATTTTTAATTCTTTTTTTTAACGTCAGTCGGGTGTTTTGGTTTTTTAAATCAACTTTTTTTATTTGTTATGGTCTTTAGTGTCCTTCTCTTGCTTAATTCAAAGTTTTTCAATATTAGTCAACCGTGTCTTTTCAAATTGTTCGGGATTTAGTCTAGGTAAAATAATTGTATTGGTCTCTTACCTGTCGTTGAGTGTATAGTGAAGTTGTATTCGTTCACGGCTCGTTCCAGGAGTTCTTCAAAAGATTTAAAAATCTTTACTTGAAGGTCGTCTTCGAGCATTGAGGTAATTGAGTCTGAATTGAGCGCCTTCTCATTATCTATTACGAAAGTTTCATGGACGCAAAAGAAGAATATAATATCTCGCAATTGTCGCTTGATATCTTCGATTGAGCGTGATGGGATAGTTCTAGTTTGAGCGAATTTTGTGAATTTGTCGACGGCTGTTAAGACAAGTTGTTTTTCGGTGGAGAAAATATCGATATGAATGGTGTGTCCCAGATAATTAGGGATAGGTGTATGTTTCAGATGTGGCTTATTAGGATGCCTGTCGTATTTATTTTCTTTACAGGTTATGCAACGGTTTACTAGGTTTTTAATTTTTGATGACATTTTAGGGAAATAGAAGTTTTCTAGCAATTGGATTCGGTTTTCTTCGGCATTGCGATGGGCTCTGCTATGTATTTTTAGAATTTTTTCTTCTTGCTCTACTTCGTTGGGTACGTCTTCGACAATTTTCTGGGTGAATCGGATACGGTAGTCTCTGAAGTGTAAAGGATAAATTGCATGTACTCGTCCCATCGTCATTTCATCCGTCAGAAGACCGTTAATATTATTTGGATTGCGATATCTTTTGAAAATCTCAATGATGTCGTTTTCTGAGTAGTCTTGTCGTATCAAAGTATGTCTTCTGTAATTGTCGAAGGGGTTTTGAATTTGATAACTATTTTCGTCTCCTATTTTCAGTAAAAGTTGGTTTCGGAAAACGTTTATGGGGGTTTCTACGGATGGTATGCGATTTTCTGCTGAGCTATCGGCACTATGTTCGGTTGGGGTCATTGAATTTCGGTTGGGGAGGCCTTGAAAGGGAGTCGGCAACCACATTTTCCTTGCCTGGTTTGTATTTTAGTTCGTAATTATATTCCTCCAATATGGCTTTCCACCGTTTCATTTTGGAGTTTGTATTTTTTTTTAATCAAGGCATAGGTAAGGGGCTGGTGTTCTGTAAAAATGTTAACTTTCCGGGATCCGTAAAGGAAGTTCCTCAAAGAATTGAGGGACCAAATAATCGCCAGCATTTCTTTTTTTTCGTGGCGTAACCTTCTTCTGTTTTACTTAAGGTTCTGGAAAGAAATGTGATTGGCCTATCATTTTGTGAAAGAACTGCGCCCCTGGCGAAGTCAGATGCGTCGGTTGTTAGCTTTTGTCAAAGTCTGGATATTGAAGAATTACTTCTTCAGAAATAAGAGAGTTTTTTAATTTATTGAATGCTTCGATGGCTTCTTGATCTAGCTTTTTTCTTGACATGTTTTTGGACACGTGTCCATCTTCCCCTCTTAGAAGGGATGTCAGGAGTTTCGCCAACTTTGAGTAATCCCTTATAAAGCGGCGGTAATATCCTGACATTCCGAGAAAGGATCGGAGTTCTTTTAGGTTTTCGGGAATAGGTCGATCGACTATAGCCTGTACTTTTTTCGGGTTAGTTTTTATTCCGGATCTGCCGATAATAAATCCTAAAAATTCAACTTCTTTCTGAAAAAATTCACACTTATCTAATTAAATTTTCATGCTCGCGGCTTCTAATGTATGGAATACTTTTTCTAGATTCGAAAAATGTTCGGTTTCGTCTTTCCCGGAGATGACAATATCATCGATGTAAACATAGCAACATTTTCCTCTCTGGAAAATGGAGGGGGCGTTCTTAAGCCCGAATGGCAGGCGAGTAAACTCGAACTTCTTAAGTCTACAATGGAAAACCATTGATTTTTGCAAGGATTTCGTATATTTCTGGAATTGGATACTTGTCAGCAATAGTTACAGAGTTTATCTCCCGATATTGATTACCATTCGAAATTTTTTTTCTCCTGAAGCATCCATTTTTTTAAGTGGAATTAAAATTCTTGGATGGGTGAAACCGGGGTGGATAGACATATGATTTTTACTCGTATGGATGATCGCGTTCAATTGCTTTAAGGGGTCATGTCCTATGATCCCATCAAATGAAATGGTGGAAGGGTTATCATTCGCTAAAGGTTTCTTAATATGACGTGGTTGGACGTAGTTGCTATTCGACCCGGTATCGATGAGAAATTTTAAGGACTCTCCACTTCTAGAAGTATGTTCCAAGTAGGGAAGTGAATAGGACGCTAATCTAAAAAATAAATGTCGTGCAGTTCTTCAGGTTGGTCCAATTCAGGGTGATCCTGTGAGTCAATGTAATTCATCAATGCCTGGTCATAGTTTTGGTCTTCCTGTTGTATCTCGTTTTCATATTCTTCCGATGTACCCTCGTCCGGATCGGGGTCTTCAGTGTTGTAAACTCTCTGCATTTCGTGTGGAGGATGGGCCTGTTGTGAATGTTGGCGTTTCTGTGGAACAGAACTGGGGATGAAATTCGCGTCTGGGTGCAGCAATTGGTGCTGGTCCTGAATGTACAAAATTGTTTCTTCTAGGGGGAGCTGGAGGCGGTGTTTGTTGAAATGTTTTTCGGGTGCTAGCTTGCGAATTGTTTGCATGCTGTGCTCGAAAATCGACATTTTGCAATTTCAGGCATAGGTGCAAAGTCTGGGGTAGGTCAGCAGGCTCACGGACACTGAGTAACCTTGGCAAGTCGCCTTCCAACCCTCTGACGAAGGTATCGAGAGCTTTGTCCCGGTAACACTGAGTCATGTTGTTCATGGACTCCTGACTCATATCCATTGATCCTAATTTATTTAAAATAAGCGACAAGTGGTGATATACGGCCTGATAGAACTCAGGAATCGTACTATTGCCCTGTTCCAAAGTTGTCATTTGGTATTCCAGGGCTTCGAAGTCCCTCTTATCCGCATAGTGAAGGGTAAGACATTTTGATATCTTATCCCAGTTAATCGGGGTATTGTATGATTCTAGGGCGACGTCTGCGTAGCCCGTAATTTTGTTTCTGATGAACGATAGGATCCCATAATACTTGGGGGTGCCTTTCAGGTGTTCATAGATTTTGAGTATCCTATCGACACTCTTTTTCCATGAGTTGAATTCGTGTGCTTCGCCAGAGAATTCTCTTACGATTTTCACTACGTCGGGGATTTTCTCCATTTCGGACAAATTCCTATCGTTAGCCAGATTTATTGGCTGGTCTATATCGTTATTTAATAGTTGAATAGTTGTCGTCCCTGTATTTGAAGGGTTTGAGTGACTAGTTGTGAGATTATCTGAATCATGTCATCGTTAATGGCATTATGAGCAGGGGGAGGAACGGGAGCAGGAGGTTGAGGAGCTGCAACAATATCTGCAGGGACTTCCAGACGAGCTGGTCGTATAAGATTGTTAGGGTTTGACATCTTTCGAAATAGGTTTCTTTTATTAAATGAGAGAATCAACTGTACCACTTGTTTAAGCAATGATAAGGGATGTTTTAGAGCAATAATTAAAAAAAGAATAGTTTAATTTACAATGAATTCTCGAAATAGTATTTCACAATAGTTAGGATAATGCAATTATTTTGCTCTTATTGATTTGGCTTCGTACAGGTTTAAAATATATAAATTTTTGTTACTTAAATTATTTACTATTGACTTACAGTAATGTTATAATTAATTCTTGTAGCATCTCTTCTTAACGTATTTGTTTTGTGGCTCCTCGACTGCTTTCTGCTGGTTAGGGCGGCTGTCAGTGTTTACTGACTCCTTTTTGTTCCTTTTGGTTAGTAGAACTACTCGGGGGACTTTGTTTTCCCTATCACTACACTGTTGTCGTGGTGGTTTGGTAATCCACTCTTTTAGTTACTTCACTGGGGTGGTTTGGTTGTCCACTCTTTTGTTTCGCCGTTATGTTGGTGGCTTGGTTATCCACACTTTATTTATTTCACTTTTATGTTGGTGGCTTGGTTGTCCACTCTTTATTCACTGTTATGTTGGTGGCTTGGTTATCCACTCTTTATTCACTGTTATGTTGGTGGCTTGGTTGTCCACTCTTTATTCACAAACACTTTCACTAGTTTTAGGCTTGGTTATTGCCTGAGTACACTCGAGGTTTGTTGACGGCAAATTTCATAAAAATTTCAAATATCCTGGAAGACTGGTTTGGGCATGTTCACTAGGAAAATTTGAATTTTGACGGTTGACATTTAACTTGCTTGGAGTGAATATATAATTAATATGTTTCTAACACTTTGACACTGTCTTTTATTAAGCATGGTTAATTTAGTTACGAATACCAATTTAAATTGTATTTTTATTAACAGAGTAATGAAAAAAGTGTTTTCTTCTAAATTGAACACATGCAGCCTGTATAAATTAAAATTATTTACAATTTACCAATCAATTGGCATATACATTGTAAAATCCAACATTTTAGTCACGTACTAATCTATCAAGGCTACCTACTATAATTCGGCATGAAATGTTTTTATTGTTTATTATATATTATTTCAAAATCTTATTACTTTTTTTTTTCATACAAGTCATACAAGTAAATATCGCTATTTAATGCTTTCGTAATGTTTCTTTTCAAAGTTCTTTTAATTTGAACCCTAGTACACCAATCACTCTTTTAAATATATAAATTCATCCATAAATCCATTAAATTCATCAATTAAATAATCAATTAATACTTTCACATATAAAAAAAGTTGTTCCATCCAGTCGGATAAAAACAATGGGGTCATTCTGGAGGTCGCCGAAAAATCGTATATCTATCGAACAGACCTATCTTAAATAGAATGTGTCACCATATGGTTAATACAAAATTATGCTGTTTTATGACATTCGGCCGCCCATTATGCACTCTGATTGGTGGTCTGTCATTAGTGGATTTTTTTGTAGCTCACACGTATTCACAGACAGGGATTGGATTACAAAAACAACAATGTAAGCAAATGGGTTTTGGGGGGATAGACGTACGAAAGATATCCATCTCTTTTATTCATTCATCTCTGACAGAAACTCCTACTAAAGGGTGATTTTTTAAGAGGTTTAGAACTTTTTTTAAAAAAAAAACACAAAAAATTCGAAAAAATGAATGAAATATTTATTTGAATCGATAGTTTGAACCTTGCAATTTAATGTTTAATTATAATTTCATGCAAATGTTGACCGTGGCTGCGTTTTAGGTAGCCCATCCGCTGAGTCCAATTTTGGCATACTCTTTCACACATATCGGCCGGTATCTCACGAATGAATGCATGGATGTTGGCTTCCAGTGCGTCAATCGAAGCGGGCTGGTCCCTATACACATTAGCCTTGGCATACCCCCACAAAAAATAATCTAATGGTGTCAAATCGCACGATCTAGGCGGCCAATTGACCGGCCCGAAACGTGAAATTAACTGTTCACCAAACTCGCCTCGCAATTGCGCCATTGTTTCGCGTGCTGTGTGGCATGTGGCACCGTCTTGTTGAAACCACATATCATGCAAGTCAAGAACTTCCATTTCGGGCAAAAAAAAGTTTGTTATCATCGCTCGGTAGCGTTCACCATTGACAGTAACGCTGCGATTCGCATCATCTTTGAAGAAATATGGCCCAATAATGCCGCCGGCCCATAAACCGCACCAAACAGTGGCTTTTTCGGGATGCATTGGTAGCTGTTGCAATGCTTCTGGCTGATCTTCACTCCAAATGCGGCAATTTTGCTTATTTACGTACCCATTCAACCAAAAATGAGCCTCATCTCTGAACACAATTTTTCGATAAAAAAGCGGATCCTCGGCCAGCTTTCCAAGAGCCTATTCACCAAAAATTCGGCGTTGTGGTAGGTCGGCTGGCTTTAGTTCTTGCACCAGCTGTATCTTAAAAGGCTTTACGCCCAAATCCTTCCGCAAAATTTTCCACGTAGTGCTGTAACAAAGGCCTAACTGCTGGGAACGGCGCCGAATCGACATTTCGCGGTCTTCTGTCACACTAGCTGATACGACCGCAATATTTTCTTCACTACGCACAGTACGTAAACGTGTTGGTGGTTTAATGTCCAACAAAGTAAATTTGGTGCGAAATTTGGTCACAATCTTCCGAATAGACTGCTCAGAAGGTCGAGAATGCCGATCATAAAATGGAAGCAGCGCGCGATGAACATTTCGAACCGAGCACGAATTTTGATAGTAAAATTCAATAATTTGCAAGCGTTGTTCATTTGTAAGACGATCCATGGTTAAATTGCAAACCAAACTGAAGCTGTTTGACAGTGACACAAGGTACTAAACACACGTCAGCTGTCAAAACCAGTGTTGCCAAAACCAAACCAGCTAAAAAATCACCCTTTACAAGTAGGTCATGGGCTTTCCAAACTAGATGGTCAGCTTCCGTGCACCTACCCGATTTTCCCCGCAAATTTTGTACGAAAATCCTCTCTCGCGTACTCTTTTTTATCCTGTCTGTTTACGTATATTAATTTATAATAATAAATGTAACGAAAGTGAATGTTGTGTATGGTTTTTTAGATATCAGAACTTGTTCTCTAGCCATTATCGGGAGCAAAAACTGTTCATCAATTCACATTTCAGTTATCTTTTTAATTTTGTTTATATGAATTTTATTTTTGACAGCAAAATTCATGCAGCCGAGGCAAAATGAGTTAACAACATGCAAGTTAAACCCAAGCTTCCACTAGGGCATAAGTGAATTTTAGAAAATGTTCATGAACATTGAATAAATTTCTATTAGGCTTGGTGGATGTTCTCAAAATCGTTTATTTATCACCATATTTGCACCAAATCAAAATATGATTTGAAATTCTGTAGTTTAATAACACTAAACAGTGTTGAATAATGTTACTTAGGAACAGTAAAAATGCAAATGCTTTTTATATTTAAAAAAAAAAGTATTAATACCGGATAGCAAATTCGTAAAAATATGATTACACTCTTAACAAAAAGACAGAACAATGTGTTATAGTTTCAACAATGTCCTTTATTTAGAAAAAAACACTTTCCAGCTTTTATTTAATTTTATTTATCTATCCACTTCCTCTCGTCTTCAGCCGTACACATAGACTGACCCCCTCCCGTGATGTGCCTGTGGCCTGTAGATCATTTAGCACCAGGACCATATCACCACAAGCATAATGAGTTGGACTCTTACGCTTTTTGTCAAATTCTTGACTGCTGATCGGAGAGAGAATCCAAAGAGTAGATCATGCGGTGTACTCATCTCCTCCAAGAATTTTACAACAAATTTTGTTTCTGTAGTTTTTACCGCTTTCATTCGAACGTACTTAGTAAACCCGTCTACCATCACCAGTATATGTAAGTTTCCGGATTTACTTTTTACAAATGGTCCGACATGATCCAAATGAACAATTTGAAATGGAACAGGCTCTCGCGGTATAGGATGCAAGGACCCTTCACTCTTGCCATAACTGCCTTTAGAATAGGCGTACTCAATACAGCAATCAATATACTTTTTAACCAAAAATGTTTCTGCAGTATCTCAAGTGTTTTCGCCAACCCAAACTGGCCCACCTCGTCGTGACAGCTTCTGACTAATCGATACTTCAAAGAATCAGGAACGTACCACTTCAAATCGCCACCCATCTTTCGAAACAATCGTCCTTCATTAACGGTGTAATCGATGTGGATTTGTTTTTTGTCCAAAGAACTCGGAGGCTTACGCAGAACTTCGCACATAGCCGCAGCTTTCTTATCTAACCTCTGCAATGATGTTAACCAGTCTTCTCGGTCGATGTTAATGCTTAAAACCTCGTTACCCTCTTCACATTCGGCAAAATTTCTACTAAGACTACCCACATGGGACATTAAACTTCCTGCGCGATGAATGAATTTTATGTCGAATTCTTGCAAACGTAATAGCCATCGAGCAATCCGACTAGTTAAATTCGTCATATTTTTGAGGGTGACTATAGCTCTGCAATCGGTGACTACTGTGAATGATTTCCCTAATAAGTATATGCGGAAACAATTCGCGCTTTCAACAGCTCGAGTTCATAGCTATGCCATTTACGCTCACAA
This sequence comes from Cheilosia variabilis, assembly GCA_951230905.1. Lineage (NCBI taxonomy): Eukaryota > Metazoa > Arthropoda > Insecta > Diptera > Syrphidae > Cheilosia > Cheilosia variabilis. The sequence continues at coordinate 85,217,932 of OX579676.1, forward strand.
TCCGTCGTTCGTCGACTGAAATAGCTTACTACACGAAGTTGGATAGCTTCATCACGTTGACAGATCATTCCAGCAATTCCCACAGCGCTTGCGTCCGTGTGGAAGTTCATGGACAGCGGACGGGTCATACATTGCTAATATTGGCTCCGTACACAGTCGGTGCTTTAGCTCCTGAAACGTGTTCTCTTGTTTATCATGCCAATGAAAAATTGCATCCTTTCTAAGCAACTCATTCAACGGACCGCTATATGAGCGTACTCCCTGACAAATTTCCGGAAGTATCCCGAAAGACCCCGAAATTGCCTCACCTGACGGACTGTACTCGGCGTTGGAAAAGTTGATATGGCAACGGTTTCCTTCGTTCCGGGCTTAACTCCTTCTGCTGACAACTGGTGTCCTAAATACCCGACCTAAGTTTTAAGAAATTTGCATTTCGAAAGTTTTGAAGTCAACCCACTTCCTTGTACACACTCCAAGAAAGTCCGCAGTTTCATTAGACCTCCTCTATTGTCCCGCTAGGAATTATAACGTCATCTAAAAAGACCAGCACGTCTTGAATTGGCGCGTTAACCAAACCGAATGGCATTCTACAAAACTCCAGCTACATGTTATGGATTTGAAACGCTGACAAATGTCTTGACTTCTCGGCAACCGGGATTTGATAGTAACCCGCATTTAAATCTACGATGGTGAAAAAAGTGTATCCCCCCAACCTATTCAGCTGCTCCTCAACTACTGGCATCGGATATTTTTCCTTAACCGTCACCGAGTTTAACTGTCGGAAGTCAATGCACATCCTCAACGTACCATCTTTTTTCGGAACTACTACTATAGGAGAGGTAAAATTGGAATTTGATCTCGTACCACACCATTTTCAAGAAGTTCTTCTACCATATTAGTGACAGCATCACGTTGCGCTAAAGGTATCCTGCTGCTTCTCTTACAAACCGGTTCCGGTCCATCAACTTTAATCTCCATTTCGATGTCCTTGGATTCACCCAACTCCGATATGTCTTTTGCGAAACACCATCGAAATTCATATACCAATCAGTCTCGCGCACGACTACCTTTTAGTTTACAAGCGAAACAGATCATACGCGAAAAATCACCGTCATATTTTGAATTATTTCTGTTTACAACCGCACTAGCTCCTGCATTTTCGCTCGGAATATTTTTATGCGACCATTTGTCTGATTCCACCTTCTTGTTTTCCCGCATTTTCCGGTGGTCCTTCAGATTATCGATCGTTTTTATTCGCTCAAGTAAATCAAAACACGATTCAAAATATTGTCCGCTTAATTGACCGATCATTTTCTCATAGCCAAGTCCCGTGATAAGATACCGCACAATTGCATTCTCCGATAAATTTCCGCGTTTGCCAATCATTCGCACTTCGAACACGTAATCCTCTATTTTTTCATTAGGTTTTCGCATGCGCGCCATCATTTGCAAATGGTGATCGGCCTCATTTATTACCACCGGAAACACTTTGATCATTCCAGCTTTTAAAGCCAGCCAAGCGGTAATATTCTCGGCTTGGGAGTCGATCCAATACTTAGCTGAGCCTTCAAATTTTATAACACATGCACATATAATCATGTTATCGCTCCATTCGAATAATTTTATCAGTTTATTTACTTGTGATACCCATTGTAAACTAAATATTAAGCGATGTTATGTCACCCGGGTGAAATTTTGGCAAGGCACTCACCACTTCCGACACCGATTTGTATTGTAAGTAATAGGCCCTGTACACTGCGACCAGAAGAGATCTATTGTGTTGGCCTCTAATGTTTAACCCAGGGAGCTGTTGAGGCTCTTTATAAACCTCAGTACCCTTCTTGGTTCCATGTTTTCTATATCGGCAGGACTTAGAAATGCCTCTTGCATATGGATCGTTCTTCCCCTTGCCACTGCAGGGCATTCGCAGAGTATATGTTCCGTTGTCTCTTCCTCCTCTCCGCATAGCCGACAGGAGTCATCGTCGGATAGTCCCATCTTTTTGAGATGTTATCTTAGTGGCCAGTGCCCAGTAAGAAAACCCGTTAGTATCCTTAGGTCTTCTTTGTTTAGCTCGAGTAACTTTTTTGCTTTACTACGAGCTGGTCTTATGAATCTTTTTGCTTGTCTCTGTCCTTTGGATTTCGTCCAGTATTCGGCAAGGTGATCATCTTCCCATTTCCTGAATTATGAGTGTACGTAACTCAAAGGTAGCCCAAAGTAGGGTTCAGGACCAGTGAGCAGGCGTAATGCGCCTCTTCTCGCCAGACAATCCGCTCGTTCATTGCCATCAAATCCCTCATGACCTGGTATCCAAGCAACGGTGACCGTATTGTCCTTGGCCAGATCTTCGAGGAGATTAAGACATTCCCAAACCAACTTTGACCTGATCGAGTATGATCTTAGGGCCTTAAGAGCTGCTTGGCTGTCTGATAGGATGTAGATGCGGGCACCTTTAGTGCGCCTTCGTTAGCATTCTCGGACACATATCTCTATGGCGTGTACCTCCGCTAGAAAGATGTCTGGTGATTTTCCCAGTGCTATAGCTCTTTGGAACCTAGACCCATAGACCCCAGCCCCGGTGGCATCATCTTCCATCTTCGAACCGTCGGTGTACCAGATTTGTGATCCCGATGGTATTACGAATTGGTTTGTTCTCCATATGTTCCTGTCAGATATGACTATCTTAAATTTTCTGGAGAAGCGCAGCTTTTTAAGCATGGTATCTGATACCTTAATCACAGGATCATTTTGGAGCATTTGTAGTACCCGAAGGTGTCCTGTGAGGTTTCCTGCTTTAAGATTTGATATATCAGGGAGCTTGAGGGCACTGAGGCCAGCTTCCTTCTTTACAGCTAAATGTAAAGGCAGAAGGCTGAGCATTGCCCCTATGGCTGCAGTTGGACAAGTTTTCATTGCCCCCGTTATACCAACGCATGCTAAGCGATATATCTTGTTTAATTTTTTTTATGCCGTTATTTGTTCGGTTTTTGGCCACCATGATATCGCTGCATAGGTGATCATTGGTTTGATGATCGTGTTGTAACACCAATAGATCATTTTTGGTTTTAAGCCCCAGGTTTTGCCGAAAAGACGGTGGCACATAAAAATTGCCTTTGTCGCCTTTTTGGTGACTTGATCAAGGTGTGAATTCCAGGTTAGAGTCTTGTCTAGGATTACTCCTAGATATTTTACCTCTCTTGAAAAGTCAATGACTGCGTTATTCAGCTTGATCGGTTTCAGTTCTAGTTTTCTCTTTCTTGAGAATGGTATCATGACTGTTTTTGATGGGTTTATGGTCAATCCTTTGTTCTGACACCATTTGTAGGTTAAGTTTAGGGCCCTTTGCATGATCTCCGATATCGTAGAGTCATGCTTGCCCCTTACAGTGATTACTACATCATCTGCATATCCTTGTATTATGTACCCCGATTGTGTGAGGTGGTCTAGGAGGTCATCTATGACTAAAGTCCACAGTAGAGGAGAAAGTACTCCTCCTTGAGGACAGCCCCTAGTGGCCCTTACAGTCTTTTGTGAGCCTCCATACGCCAGATTAATGATTCTGCTTTCTAACATATTTAGAACCCATTTTATGATTAATGGGGCAATGAATTTCCTTATCATAGCTTTCTTTATGGCATCGAACGAGGTATTGTCAAACGCTCCCTGGATGTCAATGAAGGCACAGAGAGCCGTTTCCTTTTCTGCCAGAGCTTTTTCAATAGTCATTGTAAGGCTTTGTATGGCAGTTTCGGTAGACTTGCCGGCTTGGTATGCGAACTGGCTCGCATGAAGTGGGTTACCCGTAAGGAACTGATCCCTTATGTATTGATCCAGGACTTTCTCCATGGTTTTTAGTATGAAGGAGCTAAGGCTGATGGGGCGGTATGATTCTCGGCCTCTCTCACTCGCCGTGATTAGACGTGCTTAGTCATTATTCTTAGTCACATATACTAATCTGCTTAAGAATGAATTTAGCTTGCTCTATATGCTTAAATTCTCTAACTAATGATTGTTTTATATCGTGTGGACTGTGCGGTTTACCAACTCATCGCGAATGTACAGACATATCCGCTGAATTTATAAAATTTATTAATGACACAGATAATATTTTTTTCAAATGTAATAAATGCAAAAAATTCGATCTCGATAAATGCATAAAGAGTGTTAATGATCACTTTGCTCTCTTGCAAGAAAGTGTTAATGTGCTTAATAAACATATACATTCACTTTTTAAGCGAGATGAATCCAACGAAAATTTAAACATTAGTCGTGATATACGTGAAAAAACACGTCTGCAACGAAAGCCCAAGGTCAATGACCCTCCTAAATCTAAAACATCCAATAAAGAATCAATGAATAGTGCACTTTCGTCATCCTCTTTATCTCGATTCTCGCCCTATACAAGTGTTTCCCCTACTGTCCCTCGCACCGGCTGTGGACAAATTAAGTCTATTGCTAGTACCTCTCGCAGGTCATCATCATTCCCAAATATTACTTGTGTCAATAATGACAAAAACATAAAGAAAAAGAAAAAAAATCAAGCCACCTTGATTACGATTTAATCATTATCGTCGAAACTTGGTTATACCCTGATATATTTTCGTCTGAACTTTTTGATTCTCGGCATTTTGTCGTATATCGACGCGACAGATGTAACTCTATCTCTGAACGTGGAGGAGGAATCCTGATTGCTGTTAGTACAAAGCTATGCTGTATGGAGGTTGCTTTACATAACTTGGACGTTGAGCAATTATGTATTTCTATTACCTTATTTTCTACACATAATGTTTCTTTATTTTTTATCATAAGCTATATTCCACCTAGAAGTATTTTTGAAGTTTATGAAAAACACTTTCTGAATATTGATGCTATTAATAATACCTGCTCCGAATTCGATATTGTATGTTGTTTTGGAGATTTCAACTTGTCAAATATTATATGGAACTGATAATATGATGTTAGCCTCTAATATGATTAAAGATTTTGAATATTATTTCATAGATTCTCTTCACTCACTTAATCTGAATCAAATAAATAGAATTCCAAATGATTTGAATAAGATATTAGATTTAATCTTTGTATGTAGTGAGTTTCTTAATTGTAAAGTCTCTACAGTCCCTTTTTCACTCCTAAATGAGTCTATTCACCACAAAGAATTATTTGTTAATATCGAATTATATATTTTCCCGTCTTATGAATCTAACACATGTTTAAAATCGTATAACTTTAACAAGGCTAACTTCATTGAACTAAACAGTTTTCTTGAATCCTTCAATTGGTCTCATGAATTTTTTAATTTAAATCTTGAACAAATGTACTTGAGATTTACATCAATTATATTTGAAAGTTTTTCTAAATTTGTTCCTCTTTCTCTAGCGTCTAAATTGAAGAAACTACCAAAGATTCCGTGGTACAATGATCATTTAACAAATCTTAAAAATATTAAACGTAAAGCTTTTAATAAATATAAGAATACTAATAATGAGTTAGACTATTCTAAATTTAGCAAATTGCGAAAAGATTTTTCAATTCTTAATAAATTCCTTCATCGGTGTTATATTATGAGTATCGAAAGTAATATCAAATCCAATAGTAGCTCATTTTGGTCATTTGTCAATACTAAGAGAAAGTCTTCTGGATATCCGAATAATATGTCATATAAGAACTCAGATGCTTCGAACATGACTTCGATTCTGGATCTATTCGCGGATTTTTTTCAATCGGTATATTCAGATCCAAATAACTTAAACAAGTCATATTTGCCCAATATAACAAGCAAGGTTGATATTGGCGCGTTACATGTAAGTATTGATGAAGTTCTCTTAGCAATCCAGTCACTAAATGCCTAAAACTAAACCTGGTGCGGATGGTATACCAGCTTTATTTCTAAAGAACTGTGCCAATACACTATGCTTTCCTTTGCTCTGCATTTTCAACAAATCGCTCTCCGAAGGTATATTTCTTAACGAATGGAAAACTTCATATCTTATTCCAATTCATAAATCCGGCTCCAAGAACTTAATAGAAAATTACAGAGGGATCTCTAAACTTTCCTCAATTCCTAAATTATTCGAATGCATTGTGAAAACAAAATTAGAGTTTTTAACCCGCGAATCCATATCTGAATTACAGCATGGTTTTATCTCTGGGCGCTCTACAACAACAAACATGGCCCTATTTTCATCGTATGTTATCGAGAATATTGAGGGAAAGAGTCAAATTGATGCAATTTACACCGATTTCAGCAAAGCTTTTGATTCGGTTAACCATTTTAGCTTACTGCGAAAACTCAAATTATTTGGTTTCCACTCAACATTTCTAAGTTGGATCTCATCTTATTTAACAGGTAGATCACAAAAAATTGTAATCAATAATTCTTATTCGAAATCTATTAATTGTATTTCGGGTGTTCCTCAGGGAAGTCACTTGGGTCCGCTTCTGTTCAATATTTTTATAAATGATTTAACATCAGTTATAAAATATTCGTATTGCCTTCTTTATGCTGATGATCTGAAATTATTCCTTAAAATTAATAGTGTTGAGGATTGCCGCCTACTACAATTAAATATTGATCGAATTTCAGAATGGTGTAATTTAAATTGTCTAAAATTAAACATAAAAAAATGTAATGTGATCTCATTCTATAAGATTCATTCGCACATAAACTTCGATTACCAAATTGATTCAGACCCACTCTCGCGCGTTGAAAATATTAAGGACCTTGGTATAATGCTTGATTCAACTTTCTCTTTTAAAAGTCATATTGACTATATGATTGTTAGAGCTAATTTACTTGTTGGTTTCATTAAGCGAAATTGTATTGATTTTTGTGACCCATACGCTTTGCTTTCTTTGTACATATCTCTAGTTAGATCGTTACTCGAATATGCGGATATTATCTGGAACCCAGCCTTGAAGACTTTTTCTGAACGTATTGAAAAAGTCCAAAGACGTTTTACAAGATTTATATTTTATAAAATGAAATGGACTTTTATCCCGGAATATAAGTCTCGTTGTTTATTTCTGGGAGTTAAATCACTGGAATCCAGAAGATGTATGCATGATATAATGTTTGTGAGGGATATTTTGAATTATCACGTTAGATGCCCTTCCTTACTCTCTAAAATACCACTTTATGCACCATCAAGAGTTTTACGTCCCAAGGATTTGTTTTTTGAGCAATACCACAGAACAAACTATGGTCGTAATGAACCCATCTGTAGATGTATAATACAGTTCAATGAAGTTTGCCAAAATATTGAATTAAGCTGGACAAGAGATTTATTCAAAACTAAACTTGTCTTAATATTTACATTTTAATCGATTTTTTCTTTTATTGTAATTTATGTTGTTTTTTGTTTTTTGTTATTATTTAAAACATTTTTAAAATACTTTTTCTAAAATCTGTTAGCCTTAGCTTGTAGATAATAAATAAATAAATAAATGATTTCGCTAATTGTTCTGATTTCCCACCTGCCTTTGGTATGAAAACTACCTTGACCTTAGTCCAGCTCAATGGTACGTGGCCTAGAGATAGGCTGGATCTAAAGACCCTAACGAGTTTAGGAGCCAATAGATCCATACCCTGTTGTAACAGACAGGGGTAGATGCCATCAGTTCCTGGTGATTTAAACGGGCTAAAGGACGAGATCGCCCATTTCACCCTGTCTCGTTGAAATATCTTTCCGGATATACAAAAAAATCCCATTTTGATACCGTGAGATCCTGGTGCCTCATCGGTAAGAGTGGGTTGTCCATGTGGATGCATTCTGGGAAGTGTGTGTCAAGAAGAAGTTGACAGGTTTCCTCAGGGGTATCAGTAAATTCCCCATTTTGCTTTTTCAGAGAGCAAATGCCATTTGAGTGATCGCGAGCGAGGACTTTTTGGAGTCGTGTAGCTGCAGGGAGATTCTCTATGCCCTCACAGTGTTTTCTCCAAGTCACTCGTTTTGATTTTCTCAGTTCTTTATTGTAATCAGTTAGAGCTTTTCTGTATTGGCACCAATTGCCGTTGTTCTTAGCTCTATTGAAAAGTTTTCTTGCTGTGCTTCTAAGGACGTCTAAGTCTCTTCCAAGTCTTTTATTCCACCATGGAACATCTCTTCGTGTTGTTCTATTTTTGAGGGCACATCTGCTTTTATAGGCGAAGGTTATGTATTTTTGGAGCTGTTCGGATTCAATTTCCAGCTCCGGAATGGTTCCCAGTGGAACTAAAGAACGATTTAGTTCTGATTCGAGGACTAACCGATAGGTTTCCCAGTCAGAGGATTTCGGATTCCTGTAAACTGTGTTTCTTACGGAATAAGCCTCCAAGTCGAATCTGATGTGATTATGGTCCGACATGGATACTTCTCCGGAAACATGCCAGTTTGTGATGATATTATATATAAATGGACTTGCCAAAGTGAGATCTAGAACCTCTTGACGAATCGCATTTATGAAGGTTGGTTCTGTCCCTCTATTTACCACCACCAAATTGTTAGCACAAATATATTCAAAAAGGGACTCACCTCTTTTGTTTATGTTGGTGCTCCCCCAAACCGTGTGGTAGGCATTGGCGTCACAGCTGAGGATCCACTGTAGTCTCCTTGCTTTGCAGTATCCTACCAAAGCCGCTACCACCGAGGTTGGTGCGTCGGAGGTGTCTCCAGGGAGGTAAGCAGAGGCGATTACGACCTTCAGATCCCCTCCCTTTTGACCGGCTTTTGGTATTACAATGAGTGCCGCCACCAAATCTCCTTGAATAAATTCTGAAATTGGAAAAGTTGTTTTAATTAAGTTTTTATTTATCATAAGAGCTGCCCTCGGACGGGCATGCTGTTTATCGTAAATTAACTTACAGGTTTCTTCATTTGGGAGCCCTTTTACGGCTCCTGAAAAGGTCCATGGTCCGACACCGATACCTTTATCCGCGAATTTTGAACCACATCGTCATTATTATTTTTCACTGCGAGCAGATTTTGATTCTGTACAAGTTCACGTTCTTTTCTTAAAAGATCGCGTTCCCTTTCCATCAAAGCTCTTTCAAGACGTAAGAGTTCCAGTTCTTTTCGCACTGTATCCGATTCGACCGGATTGCGTACTCCGGCAAGTTTATCATCAAACATTTTATTTATCTCGTATAGTTCCATTTTTTCCGACGACACAGGCTCACTTTCATCCGAATTAGTAACTATTACCGTCTCATGATGCCCGCGAACATATTATTGCAAACGGAATAACAACTCTGCCTTAGCACTCGATGTACTTAGTTCCAATTTTGCGAATTCCAAATTCAAGCTTACCACAGCTCAGACTTTTTTTTTTTCGACCGTCCCGTTGTTTATAATTGTCTAGACGCGTTACCACAGCTTGCTATGTTCACCGTTCATGAAAATAAGCACACACACATAAGCTGCCGTGTCTCCGTACAAGAAAAAACAACCCCGAACACGAATGATTTCAATTCAGGCGCAGCCAAGTATCGCCGTTACTATCAAGATCGCACATCTGCTTACATGTACAAAGGCAAACGTCTCAGAGGAACAAAAGAAACACGAATAATTGTTTATTATTATTCACGGGCGTATTTTGTATTTTGGATATATTTAGTATTAAATAATCCCACTTCTTACTTATTATAGTTTCAACAATGTCCTTTTTGTTTATTTAAACATTTAAAACACTTTCCAGCATTTATTTAATTTTATTTATCTTTCAACGTCCTCTCGTATTCAGCCGTACACATAGACTGACCCCCACCCGCTTACAGCTTTTCTCCTTTCGTTGTCTGAAAGTATGATGTCAGTGTGGCCGTGTAACAAATGTGGTGTTTAATTTGATTCCGCTTTTTGATTTCCGATTTTCGCGTATTTGATCGAACGTAAGAATCCAAATTGTTTTGTATTCGCATGCTGTATTTCGTTTTCTATACATATACACACAGCCTTTTTTAAAAAAGTACTATAAAGAATGTATAAAATGCCTCTATACGCAAAAACCTTTTTATAAAAATTATTCAAAGTTGTATAGAGCCTAATAATCTGTCCGAAAAGATAAAAAAAAAACTAAGCAAATAGTAATTAAAAAATTTAAAAGTAAAGAGAAAAAGTTAGGAGATTTGGGACTCCTATGAAACGGTAGTCTTATGCAAATTAAAACCAATTTTTAAAACAATTTAAAATATCTCATATCTGCACATATTTCTTATCGATTGCCGATACAATCTATCTAATTCATTTTTGATTTCTTTTAAAATAAAATGTGACAGATTTTTTAAGTCAAAATGAAATTTCGATACTATTCTAGCTCTATACAGGCACATATATGGCACATCACCTTTCGAATGATATAAGTTTCATTCTACTCATTTCATAATAAATACTAAAAAAGTGTACGGAAACTTTGGATGTTCACGTATTCATATAATGATATTAAGGTATTTGTCACTGTGACTAAATTATATAAGGAATCCTTTTGATAGCAACAATTTAATAACCTTGAAAAACTCTTAAACTGAACTGTGATGTGAACGCCGTGTAACTAATGGAAACAATATATGCCGAACACTGTCGCCCCCACTGACCCCAATCAGATCACGAAAATAAAACAAGACGGATCATTGAAAAGTTTAATTTTTGAATTGTGGCAGCAGTTGCTTTCTTTTCCATATTTTTATTTAGAAACAAATTTCAAATATGCAACACATGAACAATATCTTGCTGCTAGCACGTCCGTTTATCTTTGCATTTCAGAAATGAAATGATTATGAAATGTTTCTGAAGCAAATCGGACACATTTCATAAACATTTAAAGAATTTCTGAAGTTTATTTATTAAATTTTTATGAAATATTTAGATTTTATCCTTTTTGGACTAGAAGAAAATAATGTGGTAGGATTATTAGCAGCAAGTAAAGTTTTAATTTTGGTCTCGGGAATCACGCAACGAGCGATTTAATTCAAATACTTACTTCGGTGGCGCTACAGTCTGGGGTGGACCTGGGCCTCAACCAATACGCCACTCCAGTTAGCGCGATCTTTAGCTAACTGCCTCCAGTTGCGCACTCCAAGTTGGTTGAGGTCCCCTTCCACTTGCGCGCGCCATCTAAGGCGAGGTCTTCCTCTACTGCGTTGTCCCTCCGGGTTGGAATCGAAGACTCTTCGGGCCGGAGCGTCGGTGTCCATTCGATCTACATGTCCCAGCCATCTTAGACGACTGATACATACTTTTCTGACTAGGTCGATGTCGCTGTACGGCTCGTAGAGCTCGCTGTTAAATCTCCTCCTCCAGAGCCCGTCGACGCAAACGGGACCAAAAATCACACGAAGAATTTTGCGTTCGAAACGACCAAGGAGCTCTTCATCCGACTTTGATAGGGTCCATGCTTCTGCACCATAAGGAAGGACTGGGATGATGAGGGTCTTATATAGAGTCTCCTTAGTATTTCTCGACAAGGCCTTACTAATCAATTGCCTTCTTAGACCAAAGTAACAGCGGTTGGCAATTGTGATTCTTCGCTTGATTTCAGAGGTGATGTCATTTTCAGAGTTAATAGCGGAGCCGAGGTAGACAAAATCCCGAACTACCTCAAAATTAAAGCTGTCTATCGTGACGCTCTGTCCGGTTCGTCGATGTTGACAGCATATATTTTGTTTTGCCCTCATTCACCACTAAACCCATTTTTGCCGCCTCTGTACTGATACTTGCAAACGCCACCGTGACAGCTCGCTGGGCTCTGCCAATGATGTCGATCTCGTCAGCGTATGCAAGTAGTTGCACAGACTTCTGGAAAATTGTGCCTCTGGTGTTGGCTTGTGAGTTTCTCAAGAATTATATTGAAACAGTCACATGACAGTGCGTCACCTTGTCTAAATCCTTTTTTGACACCAAAGGTGTCGGTTTCCGACCTTTATGGAGCAGCGAGCGTTCTCCATCGTCATTCTGCACAATCTGACAAGTTTGGCAGGGATGTCACTTACTTACTTAGACTTACCGGGCCTAAAACAGCACTGATAGGGTCCAATCAGTTCGTTGACATATGGTTTCTGACGATCACACAGTATGGCAGAAAGGATCTTATACGCGATGTTAAGGAGACTGATGCCTCTATAGTTGGCGCAGTTTAGAGGGTCTCCTTTCTTGTGGATCGGGCAAACAATGCTGAGGTTCCATTCATCAGGCATACTTTCCTCTAACCAAATCTTGGAGACGAGTTGGTGTATGCACTCTACCAAATCATCTCCCGCTGCCTTCAAAAGCTCGGCAGGTAAGCCGTCTGGTCCGGCAGCTTTGTTGGGCTTCAGCTTGGATATTGCTATCCTCACTTCATTTTGGTCAGGTGGACGCAAGTCTTGGCTTACATCGCCCAGGTTGAATGGATCATTCTGCCGAACAGCGGAATTTATGTCGTCTTCGCCATTTAACAGTCTGCAGAAATGGTTTTTCCATGTCCTCAGCACCGACTGTGATTCCACTACAAGGTTTCCTTGCTCGTCTCGACAAGTTTCTGCTCGGTTCTTGTTGCCATGACACGTCCTTTTTACCCTTTGGTAAAACTTCCGAACATTGTTCCTGGAGTAACACCTCTCTACTTCCTCGATCGCGCGCTTCTCATGCTCTATCTTTTTCTTCCGCAGAAGCCGGTGTTCTTCCCTCCTCTTTTGCTCGTAGAGCTCACGAGCCACTCTCGTCCTTCTGTGCAGCGCCGCTTCGTAGGCATGTTGTTTCTGCATGTGCTTGCCGGCACTCTTCATCGAACCAGGGGTTTCGTGGGGGTGGTTTGGTGAAACCAAGCACATCAGTTGCGGCGTTTCTGATTGCTTCTTGGCATCGATGCCACTGGTCTTCAGCACTTGATGCTGGCCGTACAGGACTTATCGAGAGGTTGACGGATACACGATCGGCAAAGGTTCTGGCGGTTTGTTGCGTTTGTAGCCGTTCAACGTTGAATCTCCTCACAGCATTACTCCGTTGTTGTGGCGTCTGGGATATCCGCATTCGTAGCTTAGCTACAACAAGGACCACTAGTCCAAGTCTATGTTGGCCGCTCGGAACGCTCGGAAATCCAGAATACTGGAGGAGTGCCTTGCGTCGATCGCAACATGGTCAATTATTTGATTGACGGTTTGATGATCCGGTGACCGCCATGTTCCTTTGTGAATGTTGAGGTGTGGAAACCGTTTGCTAGCTATGGTAACATTATGCCCCACAGCAAAGTCAATTAGCCTTAGTCCGTTTCCAGACGTGGTGTCTTGTAGGCTGTGCTTTCTAATTGTGCTAGCACAGATGTCCTCCTTTCCTATTTTGCCATTAAAATCACCTAGGACAATTTTAACGTCATACTTAGGACATTGCTCGTATGCTTTGTCGAGGAGCTCGTAGAAACTTTCTTTCGTAGCATCGTCTTTATCTTCTGTGGGGGCATGAGCGCATATTAGGCTGATGTTGGCGAATTTAGCCTTGATGCGGATTGTTGTAAGACGTTCACTGACGTGTCGAAAGCTCAAGACTTCTTGCCTAAGTCTGCCGCTTACAACGAATCCACATCCTATAGCTCCCTATAGCAATCACCGTAGTAGATGTCACAGTTTTTTATCCTTCTTTTGCCCGGACCATCCCACCGCACTTCCTGGATGGCGGTGATGTCTGCATTGTGGCAGTTTAGGGTCTCCGCTAATTGTTCGGCTGTACGCGGTCTGTTCCACAGGGTCGTCAACAGTAATTTCTTCCTTATCCGAGGCTCTTGGTTGCTTCGTAACCAGTAGTTTTTTTCCGAGGTTGGGTAGTTAACCCCACGCACAACCCCCAATCTGGAGGACCAGGCCCTAAATTGAGCATCGGGTCGGAAATTCCGTTGTCAGTAACCCACTTCGGGGATATGAGTGCTACCGTTGGCCCATAAAGGGCTCATCCGCCACCATCTCTATTTCATCACCCTGACTATTGCTGAAAAATCCTTACTGACCTTAGCTCCAAATATGTCAGAGTAGTTCATGCAAGGTATCTGCCATCTTGACTGTTGACACCACCGTTGACCCCATCTCGTGAATTCATTCGCTGTATGTCCTCTTTCTGAGGGGCTCATGTAAGACCTCTGAGACTCGATCAGGCAGTCATTCCGACAGAGCATTATAGTGTTGCTATTTTCTTCGTGTTCAACACTCGCGCTTATAAGTTTAGCAAGTCATTGCCGGAAGGACAAGACCAGTACCCGGTGGTTACCACGCGGAGGTAAAATAAGCACAATTGATGTGTATGAACCAGTTGCAGCAACTGGGCATCGCCAAGTTGATGCCAATCAGTGTCTACCCTATTCAAACAACACCCAACCATTTAATTCAAATAATCGTATTAAATGAATCACTTTCTGATTAGGTATTCCAAGCTTTAATGGACATTTTTATTTTAATTTAAAAAAATTAATAATCGAAAAACAACTCACTTTCTGCAGGGAAACTTGTAAAACAAAAATTATTACCAATCTCGATTGGGAAACTCTTCAATTTTGATTTTTTGTGTTAGATTTTTTAGTCTGGCAGTGTGGGCTTGGATATCTTTTACAGGCACACCAACATTCAAAAATAAAGCAAGCCACCCAGTGGGAAATAGTGGAAATAATTTTAAGATAGCTGATATTTAAAAAGAGCTATAGCCTGTTACTGAGAGCTTAAAGTTTTAAAAACTAATACTATTATTTGAATTGTACTGTCATATCAGATAACTAGCTGGTACCTGCGACTTCGTCTGCGTAGAATTAGGACTTCGAGTAACTCAATTAAAATATTTATTTCTTACTTATCGGGTCCAAAACTATCTTATCTTTTAAGACAACCGATTAGCCCTAAACATTTAAATTCATTGGTAAAATACGCAGCAAATATATTTATTTCTTACCAAATATAGATACCTATGATGCATTTTACTATCCCCAACTTGAGAAATAATTGGTTCATCGTCTTCACGTTTTGTTTTCGCGACAAAAAGTAGCCTATGTCATTCTCAGAGGTCCCATCTATCCCTGTACCAAAATCCATAAAAATTGGTTTTGCGGTCATTAAAATAATCTTACTTTTACCCGATTCCCCCGCAAATTTTGAAAATTCTCTCTTAGATTTAATATGACTGTAACTCTCTTCATGAGACGGGCATGATGAATGAATAGAAATTCAACTTTTTTAAATGTTAATGTAAAAATGCAAAATTAAGCATTAAGCGAAAATCAATTTTTTTACACTTAATTTGTTAAGATTGGTAGAGCGTGTGAACCGCAAGAGGTAAATATGCTACTACAGTAACTACAGAAATAATAAAGTGGATATTAACACCACCATACACGCCCATCTTCGCACGTCATCTGCCATCTGCGCATTTCCTCAGAAAAACATTGTCGCTGTTGATTACATCCACATTCACCTCGCATACATACTTCTCTTTCGTTTCACTTTCGGAGAAAACTTCAAGCAGTTTTTGTTGAAATGTATGTGCGATGTGCGCCAGGCGCCAGCCAACCACCCCAAAGCAGAACAACGATCAAGGTCGCTGATAATTTTCGATTTCAGAAAATAAATTTTTTTTTTCATGTTAGATTTTGGGTTGTAGCTCAGCTTCTAGATGACACAGAAAGCTTATTGATGGCTTAAAATAATTATGGAAGTGTAGTTTTCACGCCAACCGTTAACACATGAAAACGGCTACAGTCTTATTATATGTATGGATAACCCAAAAATGAATTCTATGTAACACTATTCCTTTTCCTATATTTTATGAACAGTTTCTTTTATCTACCATCGCTTCTCAGTTTCTTACCTATTTACCTAATGAAATAAGAAAACCAACCAAACTTTTGATGAACGAGAAAGTATCCTTCGACCCAGTCGTGCACTTTATTTCTATTTATTTTCTTGTCGAATTGATTCCTTATTTTGTATTAAATATACCTATTCCTAATCGAAATTTAAATTTACTATTGTACGGCAATATAAAACGTTTTTGAGTTAACCATTCTCATAAAAATTGACTTTGCGGTTAAAAGGTAACAATCTTATTTTCGCGTTTATAATATTAGGACTATATCAAGGCTACCTTGAATTTTCTGTGCAAAAGTTTTCTTAGTTTTCCTAACTGTGCTGTGAAGTCAGCGATTCCGCACAGCAAAATCACATGACTACCGAAACAAACAGCGTAGAGTTGTGGCGTGATGTCGTGTATAGGTATCTAAAATGTTTTCAGTGGATGGAGCAGAAAGCAGAATGGCGCAATATTCGGAGAAGGATTGCCAAAATACGGTTTTAAGCTTTTTTATGAATATTATGGCAAGTTTCATTAGAATAGGTACAGCTTTTATCACGTTAGCTGCTTCGCAGTGTTTCATTCACATAGTGCAAAAAATCAAATAAGTGGAAAATGGAAAATCAAAAAAATAAAGTAGGCTATCGCAATACTCTATCCCGTAGCTTTATATTAGTGAGACAATTTTCGAAATCAGTTCAGTAGTTCCGGAAATAACTTCTTACAAACAAACATTACCTCTTTATATAATAGTGTGATGTATATATGTATATATATATATATATATTTGTATCGACTTCAGATGTAATTTAATGTTTATTTATTTTTTAAGGTAGATACAACTTTCCCGCACCTGAATGGGACGACGTTAGCGACGAGGCAAAGGATTTAATAAAGAAACTACTCGTACGGAATGCTCACGAACGTTTAAGCGCAGAGAATGTGTTAAATCATCCTTGGGTTACATCTATAGCAATATATAAACAAAACTTTCAAAGTAATGGCAACGCTTTGAAAACGCCTAGAAATATCCGAAGGTAAATTTAAGTAGACAATATATACACTTAAGTGAATTTATTATTAACTATTGATCCATATGTAGCTATGTAAGTTCTTGTTTTACTTAGACCATCAATTTGGTCCATTGTGTTCATTACGGGAGACATCCATGATATACGTGTGGGAGACAAAATAAAGCCACTATTTTCAACAGCACTGAAGTACGGTTTTCCTATATGATCCATCTGGATTGTATTTACATGAATCTCAGATGTTCTTAAAGCTATTTTTAAATCCACTACTCGATGTTCCAGAGTATTAATCTCAAGATTTTTTTTTAAATCCACATTCTCCAGAGCATTAAATATTCATCTCATCAAAAAAGGAACTGTTGAGAATCCTCACTCTATTTTTAGGGGCTGGAGGATCGCAAGGTATATAGCGACGTCCTCTCTCCAATATTCATTATGAAGTATTTTCAGCCAGCCGTTCCGCATGGCATATCGCATAGAGTGCAGTAATGAGGAAGGCCCCGAATGTCCTTGGGACTAATGTTAGTGTAGCAGGTCACAGCTTGTGCAGCTTCATTTAATTCATAGTAGGCCCATTGTAATAAGGTAAGATTAGGTTTGGGGACAGTTTTTGCTACCTAGTCTGATCATAAATGTATGTCTCTTTCGGTTCAGGTGAATAACTTCACATGGAAAATACCACCACCACTTGAAAGTGGACAATTACTTCACCACAAATTTAGTGAAATTAGTATTTCACACCAATAATTTGAAATTTTTTTCATTCTAACTGGAAACAAAAACCAAATCGAATTATTTATAAGGATTTTGGTATTATTTTTATTTCCCCCAAAAAGTGTTCCCAAGCAGGGGGTTGCAGGGGGACAGAGTGCCCCCCCATACAATTTACACTGTTTATGAATTGTGGGCTTATGTTATACTAGTCTCTTTTCATTTACCTGTGACCATGTGTCCTTCTTTCGTAGATTTATAGTTTTCTTGGCACTGTTGTTAAATGGCTGGATTGCCCTGCCTGAGGCCTGGGATTTCTTCCCGATATGTGATGCACATGTTGTATTCCCAGCTTTTAATGACCGAGTTAGCAGTGGAATTATTGATTTCGCAGAATTGTTCCGGTCGTATAAAAAGAATATCTGAACCTTTTTTTGCATGTTCATCATCTTTTTTGTTTCCCTCAATATCCTCGTGCTCGGGAACCCACCATATTTATTTTATTTAATTAATTATTTATTTCAATCAATCAAATAAGTACATTTACTGCTCTCGCTAGAGTACCCATTGAATGCAAAATGAATTAAAGTACCAAACATTTACACAGCAACACTGACTGGTACCTATATACAATTGGGCGATACATGTTATTATCTGTACCTATAAATACTGAATTCTTTTCTCTTAGTTTTTAGTCGTCGTTCAATAAAGTCTTATAAAGTTACTGAAAAAAGTTCTGTGGTTGTGTTTTAATATTCATAGTGGTAATGTATGTAATTTGAATTCGTGCAATAATGGCTATGGGCCCAGGCTATCACAATGAGTTCCGGACTTTATCAAATTGAAAAATTGGACGACTTTTGGAAAGTGCAAATGAAGTCAATACTAATACAGCTACTAATGTTGCTACTGCTGCAGATAGCTAAGTTGCTACATGGAAAACGAAGAATGGTAAATCCCTGGCGACAATGTTACTATCCGTAAAATCTTCAAGTCCGCCACAATAAAAATTGCCACACATCCAACTCAGCATGGAAGAAGTTGGAAGAAGTAAACATCTTTGAAATCTTAAAATGCCAGAAAATTCATCCTTTGCCGCTCACCTCAATAATATCTTCGATTTGTTCGAGAAGTTAAAAGAAGTTTACATAAAAATGCAAGATGAGTTAAAAACAATTATTCTTTTGTCACGCTTACCAAAAAGCTATGAATATTTTGTTATTGCAATCGAGTCTCGTAATGATTTGCCTAAGCCTCATGTGTTAAAAACGAAGCTCATAGAAGAGGGCAAAAGACGAGAAGGGGACACCTTGCATCAAACAACGGAAGCAGTATTTTTCTCGAAACAGCTATATAAAAATGCACACCAACAATATCCACAATCGCAATCACGAGCACAGATCCAGAAACTCGGCAAGAGCTATAAATGTCATAAGAAGGGTCACGCATCAACTTGCAGAGCGTAAAATACATCAAAACCAACAGCCATGCTGAATGCAGTAAGCCACACACAGCTAACAAAGTCGACTTGAGTTCTGGATAGTTGTATCACCAGTCACATGTGTTGTGTTCGAAGCATGTCTGTCTTTCTCGAACCACGCAGAGAACAATTTTAGTTAGCGGCCGACATTTTCATACTATCAGAGGGGATCGGTAATGTACTGATTGAAACAAAAGAAGTGCAAATCAAATTGCATAGTGTTCTTTTTGTCCCGTTGCCTAGCACAAATTTCATGTTCATCAATAAGGCAACTGAAAGTGGCAATGTGGCAATGTTTAATGACGAGAGTGCGGCTATAAAAAGCTCACCCGGTAAAATTGTGCCAAGTGCAAGAGGGTGCGATAATTTGTATTTGTATGTAATGGAAGCAGAACAGTTGCAGTACAGAAAATGATTATTTAATGAAGTGGCAACAGCGTTTCGGCCATCTAAATGTTTTTTTACTTTCGGAACGAGATACAGAGTAGGGCCCCTTTAAATATTTTTGTCTTTTCATAGACGATTACAGCCGAAAAATATTTCTCTATTCACCTCAACAAAGCGGTGTTGCGGAACGCCCCAACAGGACCATCGTGAAGATGGCAAGCTGCTTGCTGTTGTGTTCAAGTCTTCCAGAGATGCTGTGGGGTGGAGCTGTAAAGACTGCTGTGTACCTGGGGAACCAGTGCCAAGGGAATTGAATTCTTCAATTTGAGGTATTCATCCGAATCCCGGAAAATATCCAAGTGTCGAGATATCAAGTTCCTGGAACACATCGCTCTTCCTGTAAAACAAGACATTGAGGCGGTTGAATCGAGTCTTCTGTCTGATGAGGGCTCTGATGATGCTGGCAAAGCGGATCAACATGCTGAGAATGTTTCTAACATTACGAATTCGGATACCGATGGTGAATACGATGGCGGTTCGGGAAATGGAAGTGCAGATACTGGTGGCGAATGCGATGGCGGTTCGGGAAATGAAAGGACAGTTACTGATGGCGACATCGATGTTGAAAGTGCTGATGCGGGCTTTGTGTAAAACCGAATACGTGGTCCATATACTCTTCGTCCACGTCAACGACTTAACGCACTCGTAAGTGATTTAAAACAATTTTTATCTTACTAACTGGACCGCAGTTATGGTCAACGATGGCTGACAACTATGAAATGTGAATATGACTCTCTATTGGCCAACAATACGTGCGACTTAGTGGATCCACCAGGAAACCTGTAAATCATCAAGTGTAAATGGGTATTCAACACATAATGGGCTGAAGCCAGAGGTACGGGGTAGTTTACATCGAGACATTTTTACCTGTAGTTCGTTTTTCATCGTTGAGGCTGAAATTGGCGCTTGCTGCTTACTATAATCTGTAGGTGGACCAAATGGATGTGACGGCAGCCTACTTACATAAAGGGAGATGTTAAAGAAGATGTTTTTATGAACCGATCGGAACAGTTCGTTGACAAAGGCAAAGAACAGAAGGTTTGCATACTGAACAAAGCCTTGTATGGATTGGAGCAGGCTGGCCGTGAGTGGAACGCCAAATTGCACAAGGTATTAGAAAAATTAGGCTGTAAGCAGTGTAATGCTGATTCTTGCGTGTACACGCTGAACAAGGACACCGAAATCAACATTATTGCTGCATACGTGGATGATATCCTCTTAGCTTGTTCCAATCCCAAAGTTTTAACTCAAATTAAGACCCAAATAAGTATGAAATTCGACGTCGTAGACAAAGGACCTATTGATTAGTTTTGCTAAGTGTAGTGGCTGTTCTGGATTCGGAGGAATCAACAGGACAACATACCAGTCAGTAATAGGGTCATTAGTATATTTGGGCGTTCCAACGCGGCCCCGACATTTTACTTTCAGTGAATAAACTATCACAATTTAATGTAAATCCGCATGCTGAGCACCTCACAGCTGCCAACCGCATATTAAGGCACTTAAATAATACACTTAATTTTGAAGTCTATTATGGAAGGACTGGTGAGCGATGACCGAAAATCTTACACCATCTATGATTTTTTCACCGGCGATAATACAGCATCCATCATATGGGAGTCCAAAAAGCAGTCTTCAGTGGCTTTAAGCAGCACCGAGGCCGAATATATGGCACTATCGGCAGCTGCGAGAGAAGCAGTTTACTTAGGGTCTTTTATAAAGAAGTTGGGTTTTCCAGAGTTGGTGAAAGAACCCACCGAGCTGGAAGGAGACAATTTTAGCCAGCAGCAACTAGTAAGGAATCATAATCGTAGTAAACATATTGAAATTAGAGTGCACTATGTACGAGAAGTTTTTCAACAATATAAAATATCACTTAAATATGTTCCTACAGATGAAATGATATCTGACATTTATACAAAGAACTTAAGTAAAGTAAAACATTAACCCCCTTATTAATAAAAAAACGATATCCGCTCTCTAACACGTGTTTTAGCTAACATACGGATAGTGACCTTATCCGTTTGTTAACTTTTCTTATTAATAAACATATTCCATCTCCATGTTAGCCATTCGCTCTGTATCCCCCAACGCACGACAGCACCACACTGAATTGTACTAAATAGTCTAGTACATCTGTCATATTCGATCAGCTGACCACGACACTGACATTCGTGAAATTTTCCGATTTCATTTAGCCTATCTATCCGATTTAATAAATCTGTGAAATTGGATTAGATTTGGGTGTATCAATTTTTAAAACAGTATTTTATGCGCAATTTTATAGTCGATACGATAATGGGTCTATTATCGACATAAATAATTTTTTTTTGACGTTGAAAGCCCAGATCTATCGTATCTGTCAAGCCGCAACCAACCATATAGGTACATCCACAAAATTTCCTTGAAATCAGTTTAGTGGCTTCAGAGATGGACAACAGCGCCACCTATCGGGTTCAAAACTATCTTCTCCTTTATGCTGCAACCAACCATACACATCCAGAAAAATTTCATTGAAATCGGTTGAGTAGTTTTGGAGATCGACAGCAGCGCCACCCAACCGGTCCAAAACTATACTATCTTCCTAGGTGGAACCTAACAGCCCATCCACAAAATTTCATTGAAATCAGTAGAGTGGTTTCGGAAATCGACAACAGCTCCACCTATCGGGTCCAAAACTATATTTACCAGATACGAAATCGATTCACGCATTAAGAGAACACCAATTATTCAAACACAATGCGACTTATTTTGATATATGTATTGTATATATATTTTGATATAAGGGTGGTCCTTATTTGTATGAAGAAAAAAAAATTTGTTTTTGAGTACCCATTTATTTAATTTAAAATCGAAATTTATTAACACGTGCCGCAATGACAAATCCAAAGAAATCATCCTCTGCTGAACGAATAAGATAAAAAGTGTTAACTTTAAACTCAGTGCGGCACGTGTTAACGTGGTCGTAAAAAAAAATTGAGTATAATGTTTTTAGGTGTAAAGGAACAGAAAAAAAGGGTACTCAAAAAAAATGGTGGGTGAGCTAAGCGCATTTATAGCTGCTTGACTATCCGTGAATATATGGATATTTGCGCCTTTGATACCTGATTTGTAAATGAGGCTTGCGCATTCGTCGATCTATATATAAATGTACCTATAAATACTGAATTCATTTCTCGTAGTTTTAAGTCGTCGTTCAATAAAGTCTAATAACGTTACTAAAAAAAAATCTGTGGTTGTTTTAATATTCATAGTGCTAATCTATGTAATTTGAATTTGTGCAATATTACCTAATACAAAAATATACTTAAATATGACCACCAAAAACTTACTTTACTTTTAGTGGTGCTTATTTCGCTTTAATGCGACTTCTTTTTGTTCCACTCACAATGTTTGTAAACCACGAATAAATAATTAAAAACTATCAGTGCAAGCTTTTGGATATCATTACAATTTACTTTTATAATTAATTATTGGCGTCCATCCGCCATGACAATTTAACCCGCTCTAATGCTTTTGGCTTTCTTGACTTATATAATTATAATATATGATATGTTGTATCGCAAGGATACTCGCAGAAAAAAAAATAGACGAACAAAAAGGATTTTAATTTTGCCGTCGCACAACCAAAATTGTGTTGCCGAACAACTGAAATTGCAGCCCGAAATATGTTAAAAAAAACTCAGACTCAACGTTTTAATTTGAATTTTTATTTTGCCGACTTGATCTTATCGCTTAATACTTGGGAATGACATCTATCGCCTCTTCTTCGGTCAAAAGAAACCTCTGCATCCAGCTGATTTTGCCGTTCCCGATTTTCCTCAGATCATTGACCCCTTGGGATTGCGGATTGCATTAGCTAAATGCACAGCTTTGTCACCGCGCAATGTGTTTTGAGAGATCGTCACGAATACACATGCATACACGCATCGATTGCAAGTGCTGGGAGTGCAGATGAGTGGGCGGATCTAAACTGCCAAAACAACAAATTTTTTTTGTATGCACTTTCGCTGCGAGACCTCCCCCACCATACGATTTCCTCAAGTGCGTTGGGTAATGGTCTATTTTATGATCTCCCAATTTTGGCAATAATTTGGGAGTACATGCGTGATATGTTGATGCAGTCTTGATGCGTCGCTGTAATTCTGCCAAGTCGCCACAAGGTGGGAGGTGTTTGTTCATCAAGTAAGAGTACTAAATCTTCTACTTGGAGGTCAGCACTTGGTGTGAGCCATTTTGGACGGTGTTGTAGTCGAACCAAGTATTCTGTCTTCCATTTTCTCCAGATATCTTGTTGAATTTTCTGCATAAGTTGCCATCTATCCAGGTGATTTTGTTTGACTTCAGTTAAGTTCCTTTCGGGTGAGCCATTTTGGACGGTGTTGTAGTCGAACCAAGTATTCTGTCTTCCATTTTCTCCAGATATCTTGTTGAATTTTCTGCATAAGTTGCCATCTATCCAGGTGATTTTGTTTGACTTCAGTTAAGTTCCTTTCGGGTGTCGTGTTTAGCGGTGCCCCAATCAGGAAATGTCCTTGTGTTGAAATTGATAGATCCTCTGGATTTTCAGTTACCGGCCAAAGTGGACGTGAGTTTAGGCAGGCTTCAACTTGTGCCAAGACCGTTGCATACTCCTCAAATGTAAGAGTGTAATGACCTATTATCCGCTTCAGATGGTAATTCATGGATTTGAGGCCTGCTTCCCACAGTCCGCCGAAATGCTCAGCAGCAGGTCGTCAGATATCGTCAGTCCAATGCCTAGCTATATGTGATTTTTCTGATTCCAAAATTCCCCCTAAAGTTAGTTCCACAATCGCTGTAGATATTTGCACATATTCCACGACGTGCAGTGATACGTTTGAACGTCTCTAGAAATGCGGAAGTCGTATAATCGCTAACAAGCTCGAGGTGTACCGCTTTTGTACAGAAACAAACGAAAATGGCAATGCATGCCTTCGTGATTTTGCTGCATCGACCCTTAAAGGCTTTATTCTGAACAGGACCTGCATAGTCCACCCCCCATGTTTGAAACGGTCGAGACGGGTTGACTTGTAGCGGTGGCAAATTACTGCATTTCCTTTGCATTTTAAACAATTATGGATGCATTCTTGACGCTAGATTTGAGTTGCAGATTCAGACCGAAGTGTTGCCATCATCAATTGTTGTCCGCCATGCAGCGTCTTCATGTGCGCCTCGTCCACTATGAGTGACGTCAAGACATTCTGTGACAGCAGTATGATTGGAGGCTGCTGCGAATAGGGCAACTCTGCGTTTTCCAATCGACCTCCGACACGCAGTACTCCTTTCTCGTCAATTATTGGTGAAAGCCTTGCTAATTTGCTCCCTTTTGAGACCGGTTCGCCTTTGGTTATCCTTGAGATTTCTTCAGCGAAAACCTCTTGCTGAATGATGGTTATCAATCGTATTTGGGCGGAGTAGATTTCATCATTTGAAAGTGCTCCAGGCACACGAGTTGACACCTTTTTGCTTTAAATCACATTTTAATGAAAATCCTAAGCCAATAAGCTGTGGCTCTGACCAAACGCTTTAACGAGGAAAAAGAGTGTGTTAGTTTCGAAGGCAGTGAAGTGAACGCAGAGCTGAAAAATGTTTTTTATGGGGTACCCAGATACGATCAAATCATTTTTGGTTCTTGAAATTTCTGATGGTCTTGTTTCAAGGTCCGTCGTTGCAATTTCGTATGGTTGATGAAGTCGTTCATCAAACGTCTGCAGGAATTCAGGCCCATGCCACCATTGATTGTCCTTGACAAGATCCATTGGAAAAAGTCCTCTAGATGCAATGTCTGTCGGGTTGTCCTTAGACGGGACGTAGTTCCAGCACCAAGAATCTGTAAGATCCTGAATATCTGCGACTCTGTTTGCAACAAATGTTGTTCGAATGTATGGCGCCGTCCTTATCCACGCCAGTGTGATTTTAGCGTCGCACCAAGCGAATATTTTTGCCGATTGGAACCCCATCGTCTTCACTGTATGCACCAGTAAGTGTGCTAGGAGTTGTGCCCCACAAAGTTCCAACCTTGCCAGCGATTTAACCTTTAGCGGCGCAACCCTGGTTTTCGTCGCGATGAAATAAGTTACTATTGTATTTCCGGTAATAACTGTAAGTACACTACGGCCGAATACGCCTTTTCTGACGCATCGTAGAACCCGTGGATTTCGATTTGTGACTTCGTTGTGAAATCTCAATAGCGTTGAGTGCATTAAGCTCAGTTTTGAGGCTATGCCACGCAGAAACGATTGTTTATTTATTTATTTATTTATTTATTTATTTATTTGTCACCAAAGAACAAAAATCTTTCATAGACATAAGGCCACAATATTAGTACTTAAAGTTACAAAAATATGATACAAAGTAAACGTAAAGCAAACAACTATGACTGTACATTCTCAAGTAATTTTCTTTTTATTGAGGAAACTGGTAAATTAAAATCGATTAAAACGACATTTGCATTATATACTGACATTAAACCATTAATTGAGGAAGAAAGACCGTATTTTGTACGAGAATGGCCTACACTAAAAAATCGCGAGTTACGTAGGTCGAATGAAGGAACATTAATATTGAGAAGACTTAGAATGTCCGTTGAATCAATTTCTCCTATTAGAACCCTATGAATAAATATCACTCTGGCCACCGTTCTCCTTACCTCCAATGATTCTAATTTAATTAATTTTAGTCTAGATAAATAAGGGGGTAAGTTGCTAAGATCGAGCCAAGGAAGTCCTCTAAGAGCGAATCTTAAAAATCTTTTTTGTATAGATTCAATTCTATTTATATGAACTCTATAATACGGACACCACACAATAGAGGCATATTCTAATATAGACCGCACAAAAGCGATATACAGGGTCTTGAGAACATAAACATCCGAAAACTCACAAGCATATCGCCTTAACATTCCCCATGTTCTGTTTGCCTTGTTTGTGATGGACTCAACATGAAAAGTAAATGATAGTTTGGTATCTAAGAAAACGCCCAAATCTTTGACTAGATAAACACGGGGAATAACTATACCATCAAAGGAATACGTATACATGACTGGGGATTTACAGCGAGAAAAAGTTATGACAGAACACTTAGAAATGTTTAAAGAGAGACTGCTTTTAGAGCACCACAGATGAAATTTCTGAAGGTGTGAATTTAACAGGTGGAAAGGGCGATTATCATTTCCCGGCATATAAATCTTAAAGTCATCCGCAAACATCAACAAAAAGCATTCGGGTATAAATTTAACGATATCATTCACAAATAATATAAAGAGTAGTGGTCCAATATGACTTCCTTGGGGGACGCCAGAGGTTACCGATATATTTTTCGAAATATGACCACGAAACTTAACATTTTGGAGTCTATCCGAGAGGAAGGAGGAAAGCCAATTTAAAAAGAAGACTGGAAAACCGAGTCTTGTAAGTTTATATAACAAAAGTTTATGGTTAACTCTATCAAACGCTTTGCTAAAATCCGTATAGATGACATCAACCTGGTTACCTTTGCTAATTTCAGAAATAACGAAGTTCGTGAATACCAAAAGATTGGTTACAGTTGACCTCTTTTTAACAAAGCCATGCTGATTATTGCAAACAAGGGAATTACAGTAAAAATTTAATCTTTCGGTAACTAGTGAGTCAAACAATTTTGGAATAGAAGATTGCTTGCATATACCTCTATAGTTTTCAACTTTATTTCTCCTACCAGATTTAAAAATGGGAACTATAAAAGAAGTTTTCCAAACAGATGGGAATGTGCTAGTACGTAAAGATAAATTAAAGATATGGCATAAAATTTTATGTAAAGGAAACGCACAGTTTTTAAGAAACATAGAAGGAACACCATCTGGACCAGGGTTAAGGCTAGAATCCAAAGACGCTAAAGTGTTAAAAACAATGTCTTCAGAAAATTCCATTTTATTAAAAAGAGTAGTATAGGAACCATCAAGATAATCGAAAAATTGTTCATCTATCAAGGAATCATGGTTAGAATAAACTGATTGGAAAAAACATGCAAAGTTATTACAAATAGTATGGGAAGAATCAGTAAGTTGTCCTTCAAAAGAGAGTGAGGCTGGAAAACCATCACTTTTGTTTTTGGAATTGATAAATTTCCAAAATTTATCGGGCCTAGAACTAATACTATTCTGTATTTCATTTACATAAATAAGGTACGCATGGTAGAGAGACGTTTTCAACTCAGACTTAAGCCTTCTAAATACAAAGTAGTCCTCTTCAGCCAGACTACAACGCCATTTTCTATAAGCCCGATTTTTTAACGTTTTTAGGTTACGAGTGATTTCGTTGTCCCAGGGACATGAATTAACCTTATTTTTTATGCGAACTACAGGCACATATTTAAAAATAACATGATTAATAACGTCATATAATTTGGAGCAAATTTCATTAATATCAAAAGACAGATAAGGACCCCAGTCATAATTATTAAGCTCTACACAAATATCACTATAGTTAGCATTTTTGAAATCAAATCTGAAGGATTCACAAATAAATATCTCATTAAAATTCAATTTACAAAAAAGATTTAAAGAAGGATGATATGAGTCTTCCGGAACTAGAGGAGTGAGACTCCTGGACACAAGAGTTTCGTCGCTTTTGTTGGTAAAGATGAGGTCCAAAGTACGATCCATGATATTTTTGATGTGATTCACCTGGAGTAGACCAAGTGAGTGCAGCGTATCAACAATCAAAGCACCAATTGCGGATAAAGAGTTGGCGGTGGGAGCTCAGAATCCAATGTTTGGTACTTCTTCTAGATCTCTTGCATTATTATCTTGCCCAAAATAATACACGGCGAAATCCAACCCATTGGGTCGTACAGCCGCGCAATGTCTGATAAGATGGTTCGTTTTGTAATTTTCTTCGAATCCTGAAGTGAGACTTTGAAAGTTAACATGTCCTTTGCGGGATGCCATTGGATCCCTAGCCATTTAACCGCATTTCCCTCGTTGAATGAGAATGGTACCTGTACCTCTCCATCTTCTTCTGGAATGGAAGCCAAGAACTTCTCAGAATTGCTTGCCCATTTCCGTAGTAGAAAGCCTCCACGATCCAACATATTTCTGAGTTGCAGCTGCATTTCTATGGCTTCTGGTTCAGAGTCCGCCCCATGAATCACATCGGCCACATAAAAGTTCCTGAGAGCAATTTTCGATGCAATTGGGTAATCGTCCCGCTCATCGGCCGCAAGTTGTTGTTGCAACGTACGGTTGCGGTATGTTTTTATTTCGTCTCCTTCTCTCCACAAAATGAGTTGGTATGATGAATCTGCTGGCGGAACCCAAATTTGCCTGTACATTTTATTGATATCGGCTACAAAGGCGATTTTGTGTAACCTGAAGCGAGCAATGTGATCAAAAATGTCATCCTGCAACCTTGGGCCTACCAAGAGATGGGCATTAAGTGACGTGCTATCCGACGATTTACAGGACGCGTCAAAAACGATCCGCAGCTTTGTGGTTGAACTTGATTCCTTCATCACTGCGTGTGGGGAACGCAATAGTGAGGTCTGGATAGTTCCATGGAACGATCTCCGACATGTGTCCAAGCTCCTGGTATTCGTTTATGACCCTTTTATACTCCTTATAGAATAATGGCTGTATTTGGAATTTTCTTTCGAGTTGCAGAAGCCTAACTAGCGCTAATCCGTCTGAACGACCTATCAATGGACGTGTTCCTTCTTTAAAGGGAAGTTGAACCTTATACTTGCCGTCCAATTGACGCTGATGCGTTCTGCAGAAGTGAGTTTCGCATGTTTCTTCCTCTGATGACAACTTCCTCTTTGGAACTTCTTCAAGTTCCCAAAACCTGAGCAGCAATCGGTCCAATGCTTGATCTTCAGTCTTTATGTAGAGAGTTGTTATAGTCTTACTTGAGTTGTTGATGGCTGATGTACCTCCAGAGAGTACCCATCCCAATTCCGTCCTTTGAACCATAGGATTCCCTGGTTCTCCCTTCATTATGCCTTTAAGGAGAATAGACGGATAAACATCACTGCCAAGTGAAATATCGATTTGCTCTTGGTGGAACTAAGTCATTAGCATGCATTACATGTTCTGGTTCATTTACGTGCAGTAATGAATGATGCCTTTGATGGCACGTAGAACACGTAAAAGTGCTCGTGCAATTTTGCGTAAAATGCGCGTTTGACAAACAGTTGAAACATAATTTTCTTTTCTTAACAATCTCCTGCCTTTTCCTCGTGTTTACTGCCTTGAACTTAAAGCAATTCCGAATGGGTTGCAATCCCTGACACATTGAACACTTCAGCAGGATAGTAACGTTATTTGCACGAATTGTGCTCGACGTACATTTTTTAGATTGAGGTTGATTGCAACCTGATGGCGATTGGCCAATCGAAGAACCTCCAAGGTTCTTGCTCTCATTAAAATGAAATCGTCAAGAATAAGCGGTGGTTGATTAAAAAGCAATTTGAATTGATTATCCTTTAATAATCGAACATATATCGTTGAATTTTTGTTCACCAATTCTTCGAACAATCCCTTGAATTCTGGCCACATTTGTAGTGAACCATCAAAGGTAGGAATTTTCATAGGGGGGGAGTTTTAATTCGACCGACGGCGTCTTTTACTGAGTGGTTGTGAATACTTTGATTATCTGTTCTTTCAATTCACATGAATATTGGAAGAACAGCTCCTTTAATTTGTAAAAAGTTAAGTCTTCCATATACCTATATTTGACCTTTGCTTCCTCACTAGGGGTCCAACTTTTTTTTTGATGAATTATCCTAGCTTCATTAAAAGATGCACAGATTTCTTCGAAGATTCTAAGTCTGCATATGCCTTATTAACAGCATTTATTTCTTGCGCAATTGTTTGAATGACTTCGATTAAATTAGAAATCTTTGCTCATGATTAAGCCAACAATTTAAATTAAAGAATACAACAAAAAAAACCTCAGAAATCAGAACACAACACACACGAGTTTAATTAGATCAATGAAGATCTTAATTTAATATTATATTATAAGAAAAATTACACACACCTGTACTTAATGCGTTGCTCCAATATTTCTTCTACTCTGATGCACCAGCATCAGCAGATCCCGATCCGGGAAATACACCGACCGTGTAGTGGTTGAAATTGTATACCGACCGACAGTGGTTATGTCTTTTATACAACCGCGAAGCACAAAAAATGGTGCCACTCGTTGCTTAAACGCGATAGTGCACACTTTTTATTTTATTGTTTTTCTTTTTGCACTGATCCTATCCAGGATCCCTTAATCCTTAAATCCGGCTCGAAGGATCAAACTGTATCGCAAGGATACTCGCAGAAAAAAAAATACCAACAAAAGGATTTTAATTTAATGAAACCAAAAAAAACTCAGACTCAACGTTTTAATTTCAATGAGAAAAGAAACCTCTGCATCCAGCTGATTTCGTCGTTTCCGATTTTCCTCAGATCATTGACCCCTTGGGCTTGCGGATTGCATTAGCTAAATGCACACGCACAGCTTTGTCACCGCCTCTTACACCGCGCAATGTGTTTTGCCTTTGCCAACGTGAGAGATCGTCACGAATACAAATGCATACACGCATCGATTGCAAGTGCTGGGAGTGCAGATGAGTGGGCGGATCTAAACTGCCAAAACAACTAATTTTTTTTATATGCACTTTCGCTGCGAGACCTCCCCCACGATACGATTTCCTCAAGAGCGTTGGGTAATGGTCTATTTTATGATCTCCCAATTTTGACAATAATTTGGAAGTACATGCGTGATATGCGTTTTGCGTATTCAAGTTTTATGTTCGAGTACTTAGGTGGGTTTTGAATGAGTCCCATTGGTTCTCCATCTGCATCTTGTGCCTTTGCCAATACTTCCATTCCCAGAAAAAGCAAGTCAATTGTAGCAGCAGCTTGTTTTTGTTTTGCTTTTGTGAAAGCGTCTTGGCAAATTGGGGGCCACGTGAAATCTTTGGTTTTTAATAGGTTTGTTAGATGATTATAGACTGGGGCAAACGTTCTTGCCAGGTTTGGTATAAAACGGTGGTAATAATTCATCATGCCTAAAAATCGTTGCACATTTTTAACAGATTTCGGTTCGGGAAAGTTCTCGATTGTGTTAACCCGATCTCTTGATGGTGATGTGGCATCCCAAGAACTGAAGTTCTGCAACACCAAATGAGTTCTACGAGGCCTTAATGCGCAAGCCGTAATCACATAGACGTTGAAATAATTGTCTGAGGTGATGCTTATGTTTTTTGTCTGTTGTGCTTGCGACAAGGTCTTAAGGAATGTGTAGTCACGACTAGACGCGATTTTATGATCGTCCAGCAAAAGTCTGGTAAATAGTGTCTAAAGTTAACAAATAAACTCTAACAAAGTGTCGAGACTATTGGATTAAAGTTTTTATTTCCGGTTATTGTGTCGTAAGGCTCTAAATCCGAAATTTCTTGGATTTAATTGACTTTTAAAGTGAAAATCAGTTCGGGCAAACATTTTGATTCTGCTTTGTCATTGCCGTACCACGACCACCGTCATCTAACCGAAACTCTCTTTAATCATGTCCGCTCCCAACCTACGAACAAGACCGATCCCCTCTAAAGGCCTGCCATCAACGCCCCCTCAACCACCAAAATCAGCTTCGTCTGCACCAAGACAGCCCAGTGATTGTGATGCTCCTCTCACCGCCAAAACTCTAGAGGAACATCTCAACAGGCAGGCTGACACATTGCAGCATGGGTTTACAAACGAAATTTCCAAAATGCAGAAGGAATTTCTTCGTAAAATAGACGAAGTGAATGCAATTTGGAATCAACGTTTCGATGAAATGAAAAAAAAATATCATCGATCGCATTGATGTGCTTAAAAATGACACCAACACAGCAATACAGGCGCTAAGCGCTGAGATTGTTGCTCTTCAACGACGTTGCAACGCCTTGGAAAGGAGGGAAGTTGCTTGTGATGCAGTGCTCTTCGGAATACCTGCACTCCCAAACGAGAACCTCGAGAGTTTATTTGTGCAACTCTGTCACACTATCGAATGTAAGCCGCCTCCATTACAAAATATATTTCGCAGTAAAAAACGAAACATCAATATCAACACCACTGCATCTCCTATCATACTAAAATTCAATACCACTCTTGAGCGAAATGCCGTTCTCATATCAGCTGTCAACTACCGAAAGAAAAATGCAACTGAACTACGTCTCCAACATGTGGGTATTGCATCGGAAAAAAGCTGTTATCTCAATTAGAGCTTGACAAAACTTTCTCATTGAAAGCACTGAAGATCTGCTTGCTGCTGCTGCGACACAATAAATTATAATTTTTGTTCTTGGACCTGCTACCAACTATTCATCACTTAAGCTTAAGATATTTTTATTGTAATTCTGTTGTATTTTCGTTTTTGCCACTCTCTCCCTCATCCTTTCCCGCCTTCGTAAGTTTGATTGCACTTCTTTTTTTTTTTTTTTGTTGTTAAAAATTATTACTAATACCATGATGAACTACTAAACAGTATGAATGAAAAATCAACGTACACTATGGTAAATATTCTTTCAAAATATTGTGATGGACTTAAAGTCTTTTATTTAAATGCGCGGAGCTTAAACAATCAAAAATTAGATTATTTAAAGCACTTGTTTTCCAATTCCTGTGTTGATGTTATTTGTGTATGTGAAACTTGGTTTAACCCTGATATAAGTGACTTGCTCTATAAGATTCCCAACTATGAACTTTTCCGAAACGATCGAGTTACTGACACTACGGGTGGTGGGGTTGCTGTTTATTGTAAATAAATCAAATATTAAATGTGATATTGTTACTAAGTCCACTGGAAGCGGAATCGAATACATTTTAGTTGAATTACTAAATTTGTAGTGGCTTGTGCTTATAATAATAACAGAAGTAGCTCTGTCATGCCCTTTTTCTCAGCTATTTCCGAATATTGCGCCCTATATGAACACATAATCATTTGTGGGGATTTTAATGTGGATTTATTAAAATATGATTCGCTGGCCTTTCAATTGAAAGACTTAGTTTATTCAGTAGGAATGCAGCTAGTAAACACAACCTACCCTACACGTTTTGCGAAGGACAAAGTACCCAGTCTTCTTGATCTTATTATTGTTTCGTGTTCGTCGCTCGTTCTCTTGTTTGACCAACTTTCATTTGATGTTTCAGACCATGATCTACTTTTTTGTTGTTATGACATTAATTTTTCGAAAACTGCCATCTCTGACACTTTTACCTTTAAAGACTTTAATTCTATTGATGCTAACGTCCTTCAAGCTGCGACTTTTTCTGCTCCCTGGGAGCAATGCCGATTGACCGGTGATCCAAATGAAAAAGTAAGACTGTTTCAATCAATACTGCTAAAATTGTATGATGAATGTGTGCCTATAAGAACAGTGAAAGTTCAGAACAAAGTATGTCCTTGGTTTACTTCGGAGGTGGTCTGCTCTATTAAGACGAGGAACAAATTTCACAGTAAATGGAAGCGTAGACCATCTGATGTAAATTGGTCAGCATACAAAGTGGCTCGTAATTACGCAACCACCATCTTGCGTGCGTCAAAGAAAAACTTTTGTGCTTCTAAACTAAATTCTTCCCTTCTTGCAAAGAAACTTTGGAGTAACCTAAAGACAATAGGTATGTCAGTTGGAAGGAATAACTCTCCTTGTGCGCTGGATCCAGATGCCTTGAATAATTTTTTCCTGGGTGATGATCCCACTGCTGATAGCTCAACTTCTAATCCAACAGTAGACTGTGTAGGCTCTGTACCAATGCTTGAAAGTTTTGAAGTAGATACGGAGGTGGAAATTACTCGATGCGTTGACGCCATAAAGTCCAACTCGATAGGTGAGGATGGCTTTCCAATTAGATTTGTTAAACTTATCTTACCTGAAATTGTCTCCCATCTCACTCATGTAATTAACTGGTGCATAATTACGTCAACTTTTCCTAAGCTCTGGAAATTTGCAAGAGTTTTACCAATAGCAAAGAAATCAAATGCATGTTCTCCTGCTGATTTTAGACCGGTTAGCATTCTACCTTGTCTATCAAAGGTTTTTGAAAAGGTTATGGCAAAGCAGATAACGAGGCACTTGTCGCTGAACAAATTGCTGTATGATCAGCAATCTGGTTTTAGAGCTAACCACAGTTGTGCTACGGCTATGGTTAACCTTTTTGAGGAATTAAGGCAGGAGTATGATAGGGGTTATGTTTCGTTGCTGTGTTTGCTAGACGTTTCTAAGGCTTTTGATAAAGTTAACCATAGAGTTCTGTGTTGGAAGCTCAAGAATCACTTTGGTTTCAGCGAAAGAGCAGTAATATTGATCAGTAGTTTTCTCTCTGGTAGATCGCAAAGGGTCAATTCGGGTGAAAGTTTTTCACTGTTGAAAGAAATAAAGCTGGGAGTTCCTCAAGGCTCAATATTAGGTCCTATACTCTTCTGCATATTTATTAATGACCTTCCAACAGTCTGTAAACATACAACAGTACACCTTTATGCTGCCGATGTCCAACTACATTTAGCGATGCCTTCTGGTAACCTAAATGAACTTGTTGTTCTCATCAATGAAGACTTAAAACATATTACTACCTGGTCTGTAGCTAATGGGCTGCTTCTAAATCCATCTAAGTCTCAAATAATACCCATTTCAAAAAATAATTTCGACCTTTGCCTCCTTCCAGATGTTTACCTTAATAATAACAAAATTAAAGCTGTTCACTCAGTTACTAGTCTAGGCTATATTATCAACCGAAATTTGTCTGGTTATAATCACACAAACGTGGTCGTGGGTCGTATCTATGGATGTCTGTGCAAATTGTGGATCGGTGCTTACTTTACCCCTCAGGAAACAAGACGAAAGTTGGTACTGTCTCTAGTCCTACCCCTCATAACATATGCTGAGGTGGTCTATAGAAGTCTTGACTCTTCATCCCAGCGAAAACTGCAAGTTGCCTTTAACGACGCAGTGCGTTACATCAATGGCGTACGTAGATATGACCATATTTCTGTGTTTGCTAGGGGTTTGCTTGGTTGTACTTTGGAACAATATATCAACGCCAGGAATTGTATGTTTTTGCACAAAATTATTAAAACTCAAAGTCCGTCTTACTCGTATAACCGACTTAATTTTACTCGCTCCTCTAGAACCATCAACCTCATTCCCTATCGTTACAATTACCAAAACTCATCACGTTTATTTTTTATCCATACTGTAAGGCTTTGGAACTCTTTGCCCTCTCGACTGAAAAATATTTCAAATCCAATCAATTTTAAAAGTGCAATCCTTCAACATTTCTCTAATTTATCCACTTAAATTCTTTCCCTCATTATCCACTCCCTTTCTTTTTCTTTTTTTACTCTATCTCTCTATCCTATTTCAAACTTAGATTAAGATAAATATTGTTATTAGTTTTAAGTATTTTGAATTAGTATAACTCATGTGTAAATTGCTAAGTACTAAAAAAGATCATATCTTAATGTACAAACCATTTAATAAATGAATGAATGAAAAAAAAAAAAAAAAAGAATGTCGCCACACGGCCTCCAATCATTGGCTTCTCGTTTGGGAGCCATGTGCAAGGGAGAGGCGCATGGTGATGAAGATGGTGTGCAAATGCCAATCTGTGAAATATAGTCAAACTCGTTTGATCTGTCCAAATTGTTGATTTTTCTTTCTGCTGAGTTCCTGTCTGGAAATGCACGCAGTGGTGCTCCAATTAGGAAGTGCCCGGGCGTTAGTACATTCAGATCGTTGGTGTCCGACGTCATTGGACACAGTGGTCGAAAATTGAGGCATGCTTCGATCTGTGTCAACAGTGTCGCATATTCCTCGAAGGTTAATTTCGATGATCCAATTGTCCTTTTTAAGTGGTGTTTTATTGATTTGACACCTGCCTCCCAAAGTGTGGTGATGATGGAGTGTTGAAATGCCACGTCGTTTGGTACGATGCCAGGTTTGCGGCTACTTCTGCTGACTATTCAGCTGTGATGAATTTGCTGTCCTTTCGTAGCTCGTTGTATGCTCCCTTGAAATTGGTGCCACAGTCGCTAAACATGTTGGCACAGTTTCCTCGCCTGGCAACAAATCGTTTGAAAGCTGCGATGAATGCCGCTGCACTGAAGTCGCTGACTAGCTCAATGTGAATTGCCTTTGTTGCAAGACAGATGAACACGGCGATGTACCCCTTGCTCATTCTGTTGCATCTGCCTTTCCACAGTTTGATTTCCACATCCAGTTGATTTGGCCGTTTCCGATTTTCCTCAGATCATTGACCCCTTGGGCTTGCGGATTTCATTAGCTAAATGCACAGCTTTGTCACCGCCTCTTACACCGCGCAATGTGTTTTGCCTTTGCCAACGTGAGAGATCGTCACGAATACAAATGCATACACGCATCGATTGCAAGTGCTGGGAGTGCAGATGAGTGGGCGAATCTAAACTGCCAAAACAACTCATTTTTTTTATATGCACTTTCGCTGCGAGACCTCCCCCACGATACGATTTCCTCAAGAGCGTTGGGTAATGGTCTATTTTATGATCTCCCAATTTTGACAATAATTTGGAAGTACATGCGTGATATGCGTTTTGCGTATTCAAGTTTTATGTTCGAGTACTTAGGTGGGTTTTGAATGAGTCCCATTGGTTCTCCATCTGCATCTTGTGCCTTTGCCAATACTTCCATTCCCAGAAAAAGCAAGTCAATTGTAGCAGCAGCTTGTTTTTGTTTTGCTTTTGTGAAAGCGTCTTGGCAAATTGGGGGCCACGTGAAATCTTTGGTTTTTAATAGGTTTGTTAGATGATTATAGACTGGGGCAAACGTTCTTGCCAGGTTTGGTATAAAACGGTGGTAATAATTCATCATGCCTAAAAATCGTTGCACATTTTTAACAGATTTCGGTTCGGGAACGTTCTCGATTGTGTTAACCCGATCTCTTGATGGTGATGTGGCATCCCAAGAACTGAAGTTCTGCAACACCAAATGAGTTCTACGAGGCCTTAATGCGCAAGCCGTAATCACATAGACGTTGAAATAATTGTCTGAGGTGATGCTTATGTTTTTTGTCTGTTGTGCTTGCGACAAGGTCTTAAGGAATGTGTAGTCACGACTAGACGCGATTTTATGATCGTCCAGCAAAAGTCTGCTAAATAGTGTCTAAAGTTAACAAATAAACTCTAACAAAGTGTCGAGACTATTGGATTAAAGTTTTTATTTCCGGTTATTGTGTCGTAAGGCTCTAAATCCGAAATTTCTTGGATTTAATTGACTTTTAAAGTGAAAATCAGTTCGGGCAAACATTTTGATTCTGCTTTGTCATTGCCGTACCACGACCACCGTCATCTAACCGAAACTCTCTTTAATCATGTCCGCTCCCAACCTACGAACAAGACCGATCCCCTCTAAAGGCCTGCCATCAACGCCCCCTCAACCACCAAAATCAGCTTCGTCTGCACCAAGACAGCCCAGTGATTGTGATGCTCCTCTCACCGCCAAAACTCTAGAGGAACATCTCAAAAGGCAGGCTGACACATTGCAGCATGGGTTTACAAACGAAATTTCCAAAATGCAGAAGGAATTTCTTCGTAAAATAGACGAAGTGAATGCAATTTGGAATCAACGTTTCGATGAAATGAAAAAAAAATATCATCGATCGCATTGATGTGCTTAAAAATGACACCAACACAGCAATACAGGCGCTAAGCGCTGAGATTGTTGCTCTTCAACG
Organism: Cheilosia variabilis; assembly: GCA_951230905.1. Taxonomy (NCBI): domain Eukaryota; kingdom Metazoa; phylum Arthropoda; class Insecta; order Diptera; family Syrphidae; genus Cheilosia; species Cheilosia variabilis. The sequence goes on from OX579676.1 coordinate 85,256,104, forward strand.
ACGTTGCAACGCCTTGGAAAGGAGGGAAGTTGCTTGTGATGCAGTGCTCTTCGGAATACCTGCACTCCCAAACGAGAACCTCGAGAGTTTATTTGTGCAACTCTGTCACACTATCGAATGTAAGCCGCCTCCATTACAAAATATATTTCGCAGTAAAAAACGAAACATCAATATCAACACCACTGTATCATACTAAAATTCAATACCACTCTTGAGCGAAATGCCGTTCTCATATCAGCTGTCAACTACCGAAAGAAAAATGCAACTGAACTACGTCTCCAACATGTGGGTATTGCATCGGAAAAAAGCTGTTATCTCAATTAGAGCTTGACAAAACAGGCTCGCTTTCTCTTAAACAGTGCTCCCGGCCTCAGACGAAAGAAACAACTTTTTTCTGTCTACACGATGCATGGACTTGTTTATGTAAAGAAACTGGCGAATGGAAAAAGCTTTCTCATTGAAAGCACTGAAGATCTGCTTGCTGCTGCTGCGACACAATAAATTATAATTTTTGTTCTTGGACCTGCTACCAACTATTCATCACTTAAGCTTAAGATATTTTTATTGTAATTCTGTTGTATTTTCGTTTTTGCCACTCTCTCCCTCATCCTTTCCCACCTTCGTAAGTTTGATTGCACTTCTTTTTTTTTTTTTTTTTGTTGTTAAAAATTATTACTAATACCATGATTTTGGGACTCCAAAACAGTATGAATGAAAAATCAACGTACACTATGGTAAATATTCTTTCAAAATATTGCGATGGACTTAAAGTCTGTTATTTAAATGCGCGGAGCTTAAACAATCAAAAATTAGATTATTTAAAGCACTTGTTTTCCAATTCCTGTGTTGATGTTATTTGTGTATGTGAAACTTGGTTTAACCCTGATATAAGTGACTTGCTCTATAAGATTCCCAACTATGAACTTTTCCGAAACGATCGAGTTACTGACACTACGGGTGGTGGGGTTGCTGTTTATTGTAAATAAATCAAATATTAAATGTGATATTGTTACTAAGTCCACTGGAAGCGGAATCGAATACATTTTAGTTGAATTACTAAATTTGTAGTGGCTTGTGCTTATAATAATAACAGAAGTAGCTCTGTCATGCCCTTTTTCTCAGCTATTTCCGAATATTGCGCCCTATATGAACACAATCATTTGTGGGGATTTTAATGTGGATTTATTAAAATATGATTCGCTGGCCTTTCAATTGAAAGACTTAGTTTATTCAGTAGGAATGCAGCTAGTAAACACAACCTACCCTACACGTTTTACGAAGGACAAAGTACCCAGTCTTCTTGATCTTATTATTGTTTCGTGTTCGTCGCTCGTTCTCTTGTTTGACCAACTTTCATTTGATGTTTCAGACCATGATCTACTTTTTTGTTGTTATGACATTAATTTTTCGAAAACTGCCATCTCTGACACTTTTACCTTTAAAGACTTTAATTCTATTGATGCTAACGTCCTTCAAGCTGCGACTTTTTCTGCTCCCTGGGAGCAATGCCGATTGACCGGTGATCCAAATGAAAAAGTAAGACTGTTTCAATCAATACTGCTAAAATTGTATGATGAATGTGTGCCTATAAGAACAGTGAAAGTTCAGAACAAAGTATGTCCTTGGTTTACTTCGGAGGTGGTCTGCTCTATTAAGACGAGGAACAAATTTCACAGTAAATGGAAGCGTAGACCATCTGATGTAAATTGGTCAGCATACAAAGTGGCTCGTAATTACGCAACCACCATCTTGCGTGCGTCAAAGAAAAACTTTTGTGCTTCTAAACTAAATTCTTCCCTTCTTGCAAAGAAACTTTGGAGTAACCTAAAGACAATAGGTATGTCAGTTGGAAGGAATAACTCTCCTTGTGCGCTGGATCCAGATGCCTTGAATAATTTTTTCCTGGGTGATGATCCCACTGCTGATAGCTCAACTTCTAATCCAACAGTAGACTGTGTAGGCTCTGTACCAATGCTTGAAAGTTTTGAAGTAGCTACGGAGGTGGAAATTACTCGATGCGTTGACGCCATAAAGTCCAACTCGATAGGTGAGGATGGCTTTCCAATTAGATTTGTTAAACTTATCTTACCTGAAATTGTCTCCCATCTCACTCATGTAATTAACTGGTGCATAATTACGTCAACTTTTCCTAAGCTCTGGAAATTTGCAAGAGTTTTACCAATAGCAAAGAAATCAAATGCATGTTCTCCTGCTGATTTTAGACCGGTTAGCATTCTACCTTGTCTATCAAAGGTTTTTGAAAAGGTTATGGCAAAGCAGATAACGAGGCACTTGTCGCTGAACAAATTGCTGTATGATCAGCAATCTGGTTTTAGAGCTAACCACAGTTGTGCTACGGCTATGGTTAACCTTTTTGAGGAATTAAGGCAGGAGTATGATAGGGGTTATGTTTCGTTGCTGTGTTTGCTAGACGTTTCTAAGGCTTTTGATAAAGTTAACCATAGAGTTCTGTGTTGGAAGCTCAAGAATCACTTTGGTTTCAGCGAAAGAGCAGTAATATTGATCAGTAGTTTTCTCTCTGGTAGATCGCAAAGGGTCAATTCGGGTGAAAGTTTTTCACTGTTGAAAGAAATAAAGCTGGGAGTTCCTCAAGGCTCAATATTAGGTCCTATACTCTTCTGCATATTTATTAATGACCTTCCAACAGTCTGTAAACATACAACAGTACACCTTTATGCTGCCGATGTCCAACTACATTTAGCGATGCCTTCTGGTAACCTAAATAAACTTGTTGTTCTCATCAATGAAGACTTAAAACATATTACTACCTGGTCTGTAGCTAATGGGCTGCTTCTAAATCCATCTAAGTCTCAAATAATACCCATTTCAAAAAATAATTTCGACCTTTGCCTCCTTCCAGATGTTTACCTTAATAATAACAAAATTAAAGCTGTTCACTCAGTTACTAGTCTAGGCTATATTATCAACCGAAATTTGTCTGGTTATAATCACACAAACGTGGTCGTGGGTCGTATCTATGGATGTCTGCGCAAATTGTGGATCGGTGCTTACTTTACCCCTCAGGAAACAAGACGAAAGTTGGTACTGTCTCTAGTCCTACCCCTCATAACATATGCTGAGGTGGTCTATAGAAGTCTTGACTCTTCATCCCAGCGAAAACTGCAAGTTGCCTTTAACGACGCAGTGCGTTACATCAATGGCGTACGTAGATATGACCATATTTCTGTGTTTGCTAGGGGTTTGCTTGGTTGTACTTTGGAACAATATATCAACGCCAGGAATTGTATGTTTTTGCACAAAATTATTAAAACTCAAAGTCCGTCTTACTCGTATAACCGACTTAATTTTACTCGCTCCTCTAGAACCATCAACCTCATTCCCTATCGTTACAATTACCAAAACTCATCACGTTTATTTTTTATCCATACTGTAAGGCTTTGGAACTCTTTGCCCTCTCGACTGAAAAATATTTCAAATCCAATCAATTTTAAAAGTGCAATCCTTCAACATTTCTCTAATTTATCCACTTAAATTCTTTCCCTCATTATCCACTCCCTTTCTTTTTCTTTTTTTCCTCTATCTCTCTATCCTATTTCAAACTTAGATTAAGATAAATATTGTTATTAGTTTTAAGTATTTTGAATTAGTATAACTCATGTGTAAATTGCTAAGTACTAAAAAAGATCATATCTTAATGTACAAACCATTTAATAAATGAATGAATGAAAAAAAAAAAAAAAAAGAATGTCGCCACACGGCCTCCAATCATTGGCTTCTCGTTTGGGAGCCATGTGCAAGGGAGAGGCGCATGGTGATGAAGATGGTGTGCAAATGCCAATCTGTGAAATATAGTCAAACTCGTTTGATCTGTCCAAATTGTTGATTTTTCTTTCTGCTGAGTTCCTGTCTGGAAATGCACGCAGTGGTGCTCCAATTAGGAAGTGCCCGGGCGTTAGTACATTCAGATCGTTGGTGTCCGACGTCATTGGACACAGTGGTCGAAAATTGAGGCATGCTTCGATCTGTGTCAACAGTGTCGCATATTCCTCGAAGGTTAATTTCGATGATCCAATCATCCTTTTTAAGTGGTGTTTTATTGATTTGACACCTGCCTCCCAAAGTGTGGTGATGATGGAGTGTTGAAATGCCACGTCGTTTGGTACGATGCCAGGTTTGCGGCTACTTCTGCTGACTATTCAGCTGTGATGAATTTGCTGTCCTTTCGTAGCTCGTTGTATGCTCCCTTGAAATTGGTGCCACAGTCGCTAAACATGTTGGCACAGTTTCCTCGCCTGGCAACAAATCGTTTGAAAGCTGCGATGAATGCCGCTGCACTGAAGTCGCTGACCAGCTCAATGTGAATTGCCTTTGTTGCAAGACAGATGAACACGGCGATGTACCCCTTGCTCATTCTGTTGCATCTGCCTTTCCACAGTTTGATTTCCACATCCAGTTGATTTGGCCGTTTCCGATTTTCCTCAGATCATTGACCCCTTGGGCTTGCGGATTTCATTAGCTAAATGCACAGCTTTGTCACCGCCTCTTACACCGCGCAATGTGTTTTGCCTTTGCCAACGTGAGAGATCGTCACGAATACAAATGCATACACGCATCGATTGCAAGTGCTGGGAGTGCAGATGAGTGGGCGAATCTAAACTGCCAAAACAACTCATTTTTTTTATATGCACTTTCGCTGCGAGACCTCCCCCACGATACGATTTCCTCAAGAGCGTTGGGTAATGGTCTATTTTATGATCTCCCAATTTTGACAATAATTTGGAAGTACATGCGTGATATGCGTTTTGCGTATTCAAGTTTTATGTTCGAGTACTTAGGTGGGTTTTGAATGAGTCCCATTGGTTCTCCATCTGCATCTTGTGCCTTTGCCAATACTTCCATTCCCAGAAAAAGCAAGTCAATTGTAGCAGCAGCTTGTTTTTGTTTTGCTTTTGTGAAAGCGTCTTGGCAAATTGGGGGCCACGTGAAATCTTTGGTTTTTAATAGGTTTGTTAGATGATTATAGACTGGGGCAAACGTTCTTGCCAGGTTTGGTATAAAACGGTGGTAATAATTCATCATGCCTAAAAATCGTTGCACATTTTTAACAGATTTCGGTTCGGGAACGTTCTCGATTGTGTTAACCCGATCTCTTGATGGTGATGTGGCATCCCAAGAACTGAAGTTCTGCAACACCAAATGAGTTCTACGAGGCCTTAATGCGCAAGCCGTAATCACATAGACGTTGAAATAATTGTCTGAGGTGATGCTTATGTTTTTTGTCTGTTGTGCTTGCGACAAGGTCTTAAGGAATGTGTAGTCACGACTAGACGCGATTTTATGATCGTCCAGCAAAAGTCTGCTAAATAGTGTCTAAAGTTAACAAATAAACTCTAACAAAGTGTCGAGACTATTGGATTAAAGTTTTTATTTCCGGTTATTGTGTCGTAAGGCTCTAAATCCGAAATTTCTTGGATTTAATTGACTTTTAAAGTGAAAATCAGTTCGGGCAAACATTTTGATTCTGCTTTGTCATTGCCGTACCACGGCCACCGTCATCTAACCGAAACTCTCTTTAATCATGTCCGCTCCCAACCTACGAACAAGACCGATCCCCTCTAAAGGCCTGCCATCAACGTCCCCTCAACCACCAAAATCAGCTTCGTCTGCACCAAGACAGCCCAGTGATTGTGATGCTCCTCTCACCGCCAAAACTCTAGAGGAACATCTCAAAAGGCAGGCTGACACATTGCAGCATGGGTTTACAAACGAAATTTCCAAAATGCAGAAGGAATTTCTTCGTAAAATAGACGAAGTGAATGCAATTTGGAATCAACGTTTCGATGAAATGAAAAAAAAATATCATCGATCGCATTGATGTGCTTAAAAATGACACCAACACAGCAATACAGGCGCTAAGCGCTGAGATTGTTGCTCTTCAACGACGTTGCAACGCCTTGGAAAGAAGGGAAGTTGCTTGTGATGCAGTGCTCTTCGGAATACCTGCACTCCCAAACGAGAACCTCGAGAGTTTATTTGTGCAACTCTGTCACACTATCGAATGTAAGCCGCCTCCATTACAAAATATATTTCGCAGTAAAAAACGAAACATCAATATCAACACCACTGCATCTCCTATCATACTAAAATTCAATACCACTCTTGAGCGAAATGCCGTTCTCATATCAGCTGTCAACTACCGAAAGAAAAATGCAACTGAACTACGTCTCCAACATGTGGGTATTGCATCGGAAAAAAAGCTGTTATCTCAATTAGAGCTTGACAAAACAGGCTCGCTTTCTCTTAAACAGTGCTCCCGGCCTCAGACGAAAGAAACAACTTTTTTCTGTCTACACGATGCATGGACTTGTTTATGTAAAGAAACTGGCGAATGGAAAAAGCTTTCTCATTGAAAGCACTGAAGATCTGCTTGCTGCTGCTGCGACACAATAAATTATAATTTTTGTTCTTGGACCTGCTACCAACTATTCATCACTTAAGCTTAAGATATTTTTATTGTAATTCTGTTGTATTTTCGTTTTTGCCACTCTCTCCCTCATCCTTTCCCACCTTCGTAAGTTTGATTGCACTTCTTTTTTTTTTTTTTTGTTGTTAAAAATTATTACTAATACCATGATGTTGGGACTCCAAAACAGTATGAATGAAAAATCAACGTACACTATGGTAAATATTCTTTCAAAATATTGCGATGGACTTAAAGTCTGTTATTTAAATGCGCGGAGCTTAAACAATCAAAAATTAGATTATTTAAAGCACTTGTTTTCCAATTCCTGTGTTGATCTTATTTGTGTATGTGAAACTTGGTTTAACCCTGATATAAGTGACTTGCTCTATAAGATTCCCAACTATGAACTTTTCCGAAACGATCGAGTTACTGACACTACGGGTGGTGGGGTTGCTGTTTATTGTAAATAAATCAAATATTAAATGTGATATTGTTACTAAGTCCACTGGAAGCGGAATCGAATACATTTTAGTTGAATTACTAAATTTGTAGTGGCTTGTGCTTATAATAATAACAGAAGTAGCTCTGTCATGCCCTTTTTCTCAGCTATTTCCGAATATTGCGCCCTATATGAACACATAATCATTTGTGGGGATTTTAATGTGGATTTATTAAAATATGATTCGCTGGCCTTTCAATTGAAAGACTTAGTTTATTCAGTAGGAATGCAGCTAGTAAACACAACCTACCCTACACGTTTTGCGAAGGACAAAGTACCCAGTCTTCTTGATCTTATTATTGTTTCGTGTTCGTCGCTCGTTCTCTTGTTTGACCAACTTTCATTTGATGTTTCAGACCATGATCTACTTTTTTGTTGTTATGACATTAATTTTTCGAAAACTGCCATCTCTGACACTTTTACCTTTAAAGACTTTAATTCTATTGATGCTAACGTCCTTCAAGCTGCGACTTTTTCTGCTCCCTGGGAGCAATGCCGATTGACCGGTGATCCAAATGAAAAAGTAAGACTGTTTCAATCAATACTGCTAAAATTGTATGATGAATGTGTGCCTATAAGAACAGTGAAAGTTCAGAACAAAGTATGTCCTTGGTTTACTTCGGAGGTGGTCTGCTCTATTAAGACGAGGAACAAATTTCACAGTAAATGGAAGCGTAGACCATCTGATGTAAATTGGTCAGCATACAAAGTGGCTCGTAATTACGCAACCACCATCTTGCGTGCGTCAAAGAAAAACTTTTGTGCTTCTAAACTAAATTCTTCCCTTCTTGCAAAGAAACTTTGGAGTAACCTAAAGACAATAGGTATGTCAGTTGGAAGGAATAACTCTCCTTGTGCGCTGGATCCAGATGCCTTGAATAATTTTTTCCTGGGTGATGATCCCACTGCTGATAGCTCAACTTCTAATCCAACAGTAGACTGTGTAGGCTCTGTACCGATGCTTGAAAGTTTTGAAGTAGCTACGGAGGTGGAAAGGATGATGGCTTTCCAATTAGATTTGTTAAACTTATCTTACCTGAAATTGTCTCCCATCTCACTCATGTAATTAACTGGTGCATAATTACGTCAACTTTTCCTAAGCTCTGGAAATTTGCAAGAGTTTTACCAATAGCAAAGAAATCAAATGCATGTTCTCCTGCTGATTTTAGACCGGTTAGCATTCTACCTTGTCTATCAAAGGTTTTTGAAAAGGTTATGGCAAAGCAGATAACGAGGCACTTGTCGCTGAACAAATTGCTGTATGATCAGCAATCTGGTTTTAGAGCTAACCACAGTTGTGCTACGGCTATGGTTAACCTTTTTGAGGAATTAAGGCAGGAGTATGATAGGGGTTATGTTTCGTTGCTGTGTTTGCTAGACGTTTCTAAGGCTTTTGATAAAGTTAACCATAGAGTTCTGTGTTGGAAGCTCAAGAATCACTTTGGTTTCAGCGAAAGAGCAGTAATATTGATCAGTAGTTTTCTCTCTGGTAGATCGCAAAGGGTCAATTCGGGTGAAAGTTTTTCACTGTTGAAAGAAATAAAGCTGGGAGTTCCTCAAGGCTCAATATTAGGTCCTATACTCTTCTGCATATTTATTAATGACCTTCCAACAGTCTGTAAACATACAACAGTACACCTTTATGCTGCCGATGTCCAACTACATTTAGCGATGCCTTCTGGTAACCTAAATGAACTTGTTGTTCTCATCAATGAAGACTTAAAACATATTACTACCTGGTCTGTAGCTAATGGGCTGCTTCTAAATCCATCTAAGTCTCAAATAATACCCATTTCAAAAAATAATTTCGACCTTTGCCTCCTTCCAGATGTTTACCTTAATAATAACAAAATTAAAGCTGTTCACTCAGTTACTAGTCTAGGCTATATTATCAACCGAAATTTGTCTGGTTATAATCACACAAACGTGGTCGTGGGTCGTATCTATGGATGTCTGCGCAAATTGTGGATCGGTGCTTACTTTACCCCTCAGGAAACAAGACGAAAGTTGGTACTGTCTCTAGTCCTACCCCTCATAACATATGCTGAGGTGGTCTATAGAAGTCTTGACTCTTCATCCCAGCGAAAACTGCAAGTTGCCTTTAACGACGCAGTGCGTTACATCAATGGCGTACGTAGATATGACCATATTTCTGTGTTTGCTAGGGGTTTGCTTGGTTGTACTTTGGAACAATATATCAACGCCAGGAATTGTATGTTTTTGCACAAAATTATTAAAACTCAAAGTCCGTCTTACTCGTATAACCGACTTAATTTTACTCGCTCCTCTAGAACCATCAACCTCATTCCCTATCGTTACAATTACCAAAACTCATCACGTTTATTTTTTATCCATACTGTAAGGCTTTGGAACTCTTTGCCCTCTCGACTGAAAAATATTTCAAATCCAATCAATTTTAAAAGTGCAATCCTTCAACATTTCTCTAATTTATCCACTTAAATTCTTTCCCTCATTATCCACTCCCTTTCTTTTTCTTTTTTTCCTCTATCTCTCTATCCTATTTCAAACTTAGATTAAGATAAATATTGTTATTAGTTTTAAGTATTTTGAATTAGTATAACTCATGTGTAAATTGCTAAGTACTAAAAAAGATCATATCTTAATGTACAAACCATTTAATAAATGAATGAATGAAAAAAAAAAAAAAAAAGAATGTCGCCACACGGCCTCCAATCATTGGCTTCTCGTTTGGGAGCCATGTGCAAGGGAGTGGCGCATGGTGATGAAGATGGTGTGCAAATGCCAATCTGTGAAATATAGTCAAACTCGTTTGATCTGTCCAAATTGTTGATTTTTCTTTCTGCTGAGTTCCTGTCTGGAAATGCACGCAGTGGTGCTCCAATTAGGAAGTGCCCGGGCGTTAGTACATTCAGATCGTTGGTGTCCGACGTCATTGGACACAGTGGTCGAAAATTGAGGCATGCTTCGATCTGTGTCAACAGTGTCGCATATTCCTCGAAGGTTAATTTCGATGATCCAATCGTCCTTTTTAAGTGGTGTTTTATTGATTTGACACCTGCCTCCCAAAGTGTGGTGATGATGGAGTGTTGAAATGCCACGTCGTTTGGTACGATGCCAGGTTTGCGGCTACTTCTGCTGACTATTCAGCTGTGATGAATTTGCTGTCCTTTCGTAGCTCGTTGTATGCTCCCTTGAAATTGGTGCCACAGTCGCTAAACATGTTGGCACAGTTTCCTCGCCTGGCAACAAATCGTTTGAAAGCTGCGATGAATGCCGTTGCACTGAAGTCGCTGACTAGCTCAATGTGAATTGCCTTTGTTGCAAGACAGATGAACACGGCGATGTACCCCTTGCTCATTCTGTTGCATCTGCCTTTCCACAGTTTGATTTCCACATCCAGTTGATTTGGCCGTTTCCGATTTTCCTCAGATCATTGACCCCTTGGGCTTGCGGATTTCATTAGCTAAATGCACAGCTTTGTCACCGCCTCTTACACCGCGCAATGTGTTTTGCCTTTGCCAACGTGAGAGATCGTCACGAATACAAATGCATACACGCATCGATTGCAAGTGCTGGGAGTGCAGATGAGTGGGCGAATCTAAACTGCCAAAACAACTCATTTTTTTTATATGCACTTTCGCTGCGAGACCTCCCCCACGATACGATTTCCTCAAGAGCGTTGGGTAATGGTCTATTTTATGATCTCCCAATTTTGACAATAATTTGGAAGTACATGCGTGATATGCGTTTTGCGTATTCAAGTTTTATGTTCGAGTACTTAGGTGGGTTTTGAATGAGTCCCATTGGTTCTCCATCTGCATCTTGTGCCTTTGCCAATACTTCCATTCCCAGAAAAAGCAAGTCAATTGTAGCAGCAGCTTGTTGTTGTTTTGCTTTTGTGAAAGCGTCTTGGCAAATTGGGGGCCACGTGAAATCTTTGGTTTTTAATAGGTTTGTTAGATGATTATAGACTGGGGCAAACGTTCTTGCCAGGTTTGGTATAAAACGGTGGTAATAATTCATCATGCCTAAAAATCGTTGCACATTTTTAACAGATTTCGGTTCGGGAAAGTTCTCGATTGTGTTAACCCGATCTCTTGATGGTGATGTGGCATCCCAAGAACTGAAGTTCTGCAACACCAAATGAGTTCTACGAGGCCTTAATGCGCAAGCCGTAATCACATAGACGTTGAAATAATTGTCTGAGGTGATGCTTATGTTTTTTGTCTGTTTTGCTTGCGACAAGGTCTTAAGGAATGTGTAGTCACGACTAGACGCGATTTTATGATCGTCCAGCTAAAGTCTGCTAAATAGTGTCTAAAGTTAACAAATAAACTCTAACAAAGTGTCGAGACTATTGGTTTAAAGTTTTTATTTCCGGTTATTGTGTCGTAAGGCTCTAAATCCGAAATTTCTTGGATTTAATTGACTTTTAAAGTGAAAATCAGTTCGGGCAAACATTTTGATTCTGCTTTGTCATTGCCGTACCACGACCACCGTCATCTTACCGAAACTCTCTTTAATCATGTCCGCTCCCAACCTACGAACAAGACCGATCCCCTCTAAAGGCCTGCCATCAACGCCCCCTCAACCACCAAAATCAGCTTCGTCTGCACCAAGACAGCCCAGTGATTGTGATGCTCCTCTCACCGCCAAAACTCTAGAGGAACATCTCAAAAGGCAGGCTGACACATTGCAGCATGGGTTTACAAACGAAATTTCCAAAATGCAAATGAATCAACGTTTCGATGAAATGAAAAAAAAATATCATCGATCGCATTGATGTGCTTAAAAATGACACCAACACAGCAATACAGGCGCTAAGCGCTGAGATTGTTGCTCTTCAACGACGTTGCAACGCCTTGGAAAGGAGGGAAGTTGCTTGTGATGCAGTGCTCTTCGGAATACCTGCACTCCCAAACGAGAACCTCGAGAGTTTATTTGTGCAACTCTGTCACACTATCGAATGTAAGCCGCCTCCATTACAAAATATATTTCGCAGTAAAAAACGAAACATCAATATCAACACCACTGCATCTCCTATCATACTAAAATTCAATACCACTCTTGAGCGAAATGCCGTTCTCATATCAGCTGTCAACTACCGAAAGAAAAATGCAACTGAACTACGTCTCCAACATGTGGGTATTGCATCGGAAAAAAAGCTGTTATCTCAATTAGAGCTTGACAAAACAGGCTCGCTTTCTCTTAAACAGTGCTCCCGGCCTCAGACGAAAGAAACAACTTTTTTCTGTCTACACGATGCATGGACTTGTTTATGTAAAGAAACTGGCGAATGGAAAAAGCTTTCTCATTGAAAGCACTGAAGATCTGCTTGCTGCTGCTGCGACACAATAAATTATAATTTTTGTTCTTGGACCTGCTACCAACTATTCATCACTTAAGCTTAAGATATTTTTATTGTAATTCTGTTGTATTTTCGTTTTTGCCACTCTCTCCCTCATCCTTTCCCACCTTCGTAAGTTTGATTGCACTTCTTTTTTTTTTTTTTTTGTTGTTAAAAATTATTACTAATACCATGATGTTGGGACTCCAAAACAGTATGAATGAAAAATCAACGTACACTATGGTAAATATTCTTTCAAAATATTGCGATGGACTTAAAGTCTGTTATTTAAATGCGCGGAGCTTAAACAATCAAAAATTAGATTATTTAAAGCACTTGTTTTCCAATTCCTGTGTTGATGTTATTTGTGTATGTGAAACTTGGTTTAACCCTGATATAAGTGACTTGCTCTATAAGATTCCCAACTATGAACTTTTCCGAAACGATCGAGTTACTGACACTACGGGTGGTGGGGTTGCTGTTTATTGTAAATAAATCAAATATTAAATGTGATATTGTTACTAAGTCCACTGGAAGCGGAATCGAATACATTTTAGTTGAATTACTAAATTTGTAGTGGCTTGTGCTTATAATAATAACAGAAGTAGCTCTGTCATGCCCTTTTTCTCAGCTATTTCCGAATATTGCGCCCTATATGAACACATAATCATTTGTGGGGATTTTAATGTGGATTTATTAAAATATGATTCGCTGGCCTTTCAATTGAAAGACTTAGTTTATTCAGTAGGAATGCAGCTAGTAAACACAACCTACCCTACACGTTTTGCGAAGGACAAAGTACCCAGTCTTCTTGATCTTATTATTGTTTCGTGTTCGTCGCTCGTTCTCTTGTTTGACCAACTTTCATTTGATGTTTCAGACCATGATCTACTTTTTTGTTGTTATGACATTAATTTTTCGAAAACTGCCATCTCTGACACTTTTACCTTTAAAGACTTTAATTCTATTGATGCTAACGTCCTTCAAGCTGCGACTTTTTCTGCTCCCTGGGAGCAATGCCGATTGACCGGTGATCCAAATGAAAAAGTAAGACTGTTTCAATCAATACTGCTAAAATTGTATGATGAATGTGTGCCTATAAGAACAGTGAAAGTTCAGAACAAAGTATGTCCTTGGTTTACTTCGGAGGTGGTCTGCTCTATTAAGACGAGGAACAAATTTCACAGTAAATGGAAGCGTAGACCATCTGATGTAAATTGGTCAGCATACAAAGTGGCTCGTAATTACGCAACCACCATCTTGCGTGCGTCAAAGAAAAACTTTTGTGCTTCTAAACTAAATTCTTCCCTTCTTGCAAAGAAACTTTGGAGTAACCTAAAGACAATAGGTATGTCAGTTGGAAGGAATAACTCTCCTTGTGCGCTGGATCCAGATGCCTTGAATAATTTTTTCCTGGGTGATGATCCCACTGCTGATAGCTCAACTTCTAATCCAACAGTAGACTGTGTAGGCTCTGTACCGATGCTTGAAAGTTTTGAAGTAGCTTCGGAGGTGGAAATTACTCGATGCGTTGACGCCATAAAGTCCAACTCGATAGGTGAGGATGGCTTTCCAATTAGATTTGTTAAACTTATCTTACCTGAAATTGTCTCCCATCTCACTCATGTAATTAACTGGTGCATAATTACGTCAACTTTTCCTAAGCTCTGGAAATTTGCAAGAGTTTTACCAATAGCAAAGAAATCAAATGCATGTTCTCCTGCTGATTTTAGACCGGTTAGCATTCTACCTTGTCTATCAAAGGTTTTTGAAAAGGTTATGGCAAAGCAGATAACGAGGCACTTGTCGCTGAACAAATTGCTGTATGATCAGCAATCTGGTTTTAGAGCTAACCACAGTTGTGCTACGGCTATGGTTAACCTTTTTGAGGAATTAAGGCAGGAGTATGATAGGGGTTATGTTTCGTTGCTGTGTTTGCTAGACGTTTCTAAGGCTTTTGATAAAGTTAACCATAGAGTTCTGTGTTGGAAGCTCAAGAATCACTTTGGTTTCAGCGAAAGAGCAGTAATATTGATCAGTAGTTTTCTCTCTGGTAGATCGCAAAGGGTCAATTCGGGTGAAAGTTTTTCACTGTTGAAAGAAATAAAGCTGGGAGTTCCTCAAGGCTCAATATTAGGTCCTATACTCTTCTGCATATTTATTAATGACCTTCCAACAGTCTGTAAACATACAACAGTACACCTTTATGCTGCCGATGTCCAACTACATTTAGCGATGCCTTCTGGTAACCTAAATGAACTTGTTGTTCTCATCAATGAAGACTTAAAACATATTACTACCTGGTCTGTAGCTAATGGGCTGCTTCTAAATCCATCTAAGTCTCAAATAATACCCATTTCAAAAAATAATTTCGACCTTTGCCTCCTTCCAGATGTTTACCTTAATAATAACAAAATTAAAGCTGTTCACTCAGTTACTAGTCTAGGCTATATTATCAACCGAAATTTGTCTGGTTATAATCACACAAACGTGGTCGTGGGTCGTATCTATGGATGTCTGCGCAAATTGTGGATCGGTGCTTACTTTACCCCTCAGGAAACAAGACGAAAGTTGGTACTGTCTCTAGTCCTACCCCTCATAACATATGCTGAGGTGGTCTATAGAAGTCTTGACTCTTCATCCCAGCGAAAACTGCAAGTTGCCTTTAACGACGCAGTGCGTTACATCAATGGCGTACGTAGATATGACCATATTTCTGTGTTTGCTAGGGGTTTGCTTGGTTGTACTTTGGAACAATATATCAACGCCAGGAATTGTATGTTTTTGCACAAAATTATTAAAACTCAAAGTCCGTCTTACTCGTATAACCGACTTAATTTTACTCGCTCCTCTAGAACCATCAACCTCATTCCCTATCGTTACAATTACCAAAACTCATCACGTTTATTTTTTATCCATACTGTAAGGCTTTGGAACTCTTTGCCCTCTCGACTGAAAAATATTTCAAATCCAATCAATTTTAAAAGTGCAATCCTTCAACATTTCTCTAATTTATCCACTTAAATTCTTTCCCTCATTATCCACTCCCTTTCTTTTTCTTTTTTTCCTCTATCTCTCTATCCTATTTCAAACTTAGATTAAGATAAATATTGTTATTAGTTTTAAGTATTTTGAATTAGTATAACTCATGTGTAAATTGCTAAGTACTAAAAAAGATCATATCTTAATGTACAAACCATTTAATAAATGAATGAATGAAAAAAAAAAAAAAAAAGAATGTCGCCACACGGCCTCCAATCATTGGCTTCTCGTTTGGGAGCCATGTGCAAGGGAGAGGCGCATGGTGATGAAGATGGTGTGCAAATGCCAATCTGTGAAATATAGTCAAACTCGTTTGATCTGTCCAAATTGTTGATTTTTCTTTCTGCTGAGTTCCTGTCTGGAAATGCACGCAGTGGTGCTCCAATTAGGAAGTGCCCGGGCGTTAGTACATTCAGATCGTTGGTGTCCGACGTCATTGGACACAGTGGTCGAAAATTGAGGCATGCTTCGATCTGTGTCAACAGTGTCGCATATTCCTCGAAGGTTAATTTCGATGATCCAATCGTCCTTTTTAAGTGGTGTTTTATTGATTTGACACCTGCCTCCCAAAGTGTGGTGATGATGGAGTGTTGAAATGCCACGTCGTTTGGTACGATGCCAGGTTTGCGGCTACTTCTGCTGACTATTCAGCTGTGATGAATTTGCTGTCCTTTCGTAGCTCGTTGTATGCTCCCTTGAAATTGGTGCCACAGTCGCTAAACATGTTGGCACAGTTTCCTCGCCTGGCAACAAATCGTTTG
Organism: Cheilosia variabilis; assembly: GCA_951230905.1. Lineage (NCBI taxonomy): Eukaryota > Metazoa > Arthropoda > Insecta > Diptera > Syrphidae > Cheilosia > Cheilosia variabilis. The sequence goes on from OX579676.1 coordinate 85,272,180, forward strand.
AAAGCTGCGATGAATGCCGTTGCACTGAAGTCGCTGACAGATGAACACGGCGATGTACCCCTTGCTCATTCTGTTGCATCTGCCTTTCCACAGTTTGATTTCCACATCCAGTTGATTTGGCCGTTTCCGATTTTCCTCAGATCATTGACCCCTTGGGCTTGCGGATTTCATTAGCTAAATGCACAGCTTTGTCACCGCCTCTTACACCGCGCAATGTGTTTTGCCTTTGCCAACGTGAGAGATCGTCACGAATACAAATGCATACACGCATCGATTGCAAGTGCTGGGAGTGCAGATGAGTGGGCGAATCTAAACTGCCAAAACAACTCATTTTTTTTATATGCACTTTCGCTGCGAGACCTCCCCCACGATACGATTTCCTCAAGAGCGTTGGGTAATGGTCTATTTTATGATCTCCCAATTTTGACAATAATTTGGAAGTACATGCGTGATATGCGTTTTGCGTATTCAAGTTTTATGTTCGAGTACTTAGGTGGGTTTTGAATGAGTCCCATTGGTTCTCCATCTGCATCTTGTGCCTTTGCCAATACTTCCATTCCCAGAAAAAGCAAGTCAATTGTAGCAGCAGCTTGTTGTTGTTTTGCTTTTGTGAAAGCGTCTTGGCAAATTGGGGGCCACGTGAAATCTTTGGTTTTTAATAGGTTTGTTAGATGATTATAGACTGGGGCAAACGTTCTTGCCAGGTTTGGTATAAAACGGTGGTAATAATTCATCATGCCTAAAAATCGTTGCACATTTTTAACAGATTTCGGTTCGGGAAAGTTCTCGATTGTGTTAACCCGATCTCTTGATGGTGATGTGGCATCCCAAGAACTGAAGTTCTGCAACACCAAATGAGTTCTACGAGGCCTTAATGCGCAAGCCGTAATCACATAGACGTTGAAATAATTGTCTGAGGTGATGCTTATGTTTTTTGTCTGTTTTGCTTGCGACAAGGTCTTAAGGAATGTGTAGTCACGACTAGACGCGATTTTATGATCGTCCAGCTAAAGTCTGCTAAATAGTGTCTAAAGTTAACAAATAAACTCTAACAAAGTGTCGAGACTATTGGTTTAAAGTTTTTATTTCCGGTTATTGTGTCGTAAGGCTCTAAATCCGAAATTTCTTGGATTTAATTGACTTTTAAAGTGAAAATCAGTTCGGGCAAACATTTTGATTCTGCTTTGTCATTGCCGTACCACGACCACCGTCATCTTACCGAAACTCTCTTTAATCATGTCCGCTCCCAACCTACGAACAAGACCGATCCCCTCTAAAGGCCTGCCATCAACGCCCCCTCAACCACCAAAATCAGCTTCGTCTGCACCAAGACAGCCCAGTGATTGTGATGCTCCTCTCACCGCCAAAACTCTAGAGGAACATCTCAAAAGGCAGGCTGACACATTGCAGCATGGGTTTACAAACGAAATTTCCCAAATGCAGAAGGAATTTCTTCGTAAAATAGACGAAGTGAATGCAATTTGGAATCAACGTTTCGATGAAATGAAAAAAAAATATCATCGATCGCATTGATGTGCTTAAAAATGACACCAACACAGCAATACAGGCGCTAAGCGCTGAGATTGTTGCTCTTCAACGACGTTGCAACGCCTTGGAAAGGAGGGAAGTTGCTTGTGATGCAGTGCTCTTCGGAATACCTGCACTCCCAAACGAGAACCTCGAGAGTTTATTTGTGCAACTCTGTCACACTATCGAATGTAAGCCGCCTCCATTACAAAATATATTTCGCAGTAAAAAACGAAACATCAATATCAACACCACTGCATCTCCTATCATACTAAAATTCAATACCACTCTTGAGCGAAATGCCGTTCTCATATCAGCTGTCAACTACCGAAAGAAAAATGCAACTGAACTACGTCTCCAACATGTGGGTATTGCATCGGAAAAAAGCTGTTATCTCAATTAGAGCTTGACAAAACAGGCTCGCTTTCTCTTAAACAGTGCTCCCGGCCTCAGACGAAAGAAACAACTTTTTTCTGTCTACACGATGCATGGACTTGTTTATGTAAAGAAACTGGCGAATGGAAAAAGCTTTCTCATTGAAAGCACTGAAGATCTGCTTGCTGCTGCTGCGACACAATAAATTATAATTTTTGTTCTTGGACCTGCTACCAACTATTCATCACTTAAGCTTAAGATATTTTTATTGTAATTCTGTTGTATTTTCGTTTTTGCCACTCTCTCCCTCATCCTTTCCCACCTTCGTAAGTTTGATTGCACTTCTTTTTTTTTTTTTTTTGTTGTTAAAAATTATTACTAATACCATGATGTTGGGACTCCAAAACAGTATGAATGAAAAACCAACGTACACTATGGTAAATATTCTTTCAAAATATTGCGATGGACTTAAAGTCTGTTATTTAAATGCGCGGAGCTTAAACAATCAAAAATTAGATTATTTAAAGCACTTGTTTTCCAATTCCTGTGTTGATGTTATTTGTGTATGTGAAACTTGGTTTAACCCTGATATAAGTGACTTGCTCTATAAGATTCCCAACTATGAACTTTTCCGAAACGATCGAGTTACTGACACTACGGGTGGTGGGGTTGCTGTTTATTGTAAATAAATCAAATATTAAATGTGATATTGTTACTAAGTCCACTGGAAGCGGAATCGAATACATTTTAGTTGAATTACTAAATTTGTAGTGGCTTGTGCTTATAATAATAACAGAAGTAGCTCTGTCATGCCCTTTTTCTCAGCTATTTCCGAATATTGCGCCCTATATGAACACATAATCATTTGTGGGGATTTTAATGTGGATTTATTAAAATATGATTCGCTGGCCTTTCAATTGAAAGACTTAGTTTATTCAGTAGGAATGCAGCTAGTAAACACAACCTACCCTACACGTTTTGCGAAGGACAAAGTACCCAGTCTTCTTGATCTTATTATTGTTTCGTGTTCGTCGCTCGTTCTCTTGTTTGACCAACTTTCATTTGATGTTTCAGACCATGATCTACTTTTTTGTTGTTATGACATTAATTTTTCGAAAACTGCCATCTCTGACACTTTTACCTTTAAAGACTTTAATTCTATTGATGCTAACGTCCTTCAAGCTGCGACTTTTTCTGCTCCCTGGGAGCAATGCCGATTGACCGGTGATCCAAATGAAAAAGTAAGACTGTTTCAATCAATACTGCTAAAATTGTATGATGAATGTGTGCCTATAAGAACAGTGAAAGTTCAGAACAAAGTATGTCCTTGGTTTACTTCGGAGGTGGTCTGCTCTATTAAGACGAGGAACAAATTTCACAGTAAATGGAAGCGTAGACCATCTGATGTAAATTGGTCAGCATACAAAGTGGCTCGTAATTACGCAACCACCATCTTGCGTGCGTCAAAGAAAAACTTTTGTGCTTCTAAACTAAATTCTTCCCTTCTTGCAAAGAAACTTTGGAGTAACCTAAAGACAATAGGTATGTCAGTTGGAAGGAATAACTCTCCTTGTGCGCTGGATCCAGATGCCTTGAATAATTTTTTCCTGGGTGATGATCCCACTGCTGATAGCTCAACTTCTAATCCAACAGTAGACTGTGTAGGCTCTGTACCGATGCTTGAAAGTTTTGAAGTAGCTACGGAGGTGGAAATTACTCGATGCGTTGACGCCATAAAGTCCAACTCGATAGGTGAGGATGGCTTTCCAATTAGATTTGTTAAACTTATCTTACCTGAAATTGTCTCCCATCTCACTCATGTAATTAACTGGTGCATAATTACGTCAACTTTTCCTAAGCTCTGGAAATTTGCAAGAGTTTTACCAATAGCAAAGAAATCAAATGCATGTTCTCCTGCTGATTTTAGACCGGTTAGCATTCTACCTTGTCTATCAAAGGTTTTTGAAAAGGTTATGGCAAAGCAGATAACGAGGCACTTGTCGCTGAACAAATTGCTGTATGATCAGCAATCTGGTTTTAGAGCTAACCACAGTTGTGCTACGGCTATGGTTAACCTTTTTGAGGAATTAAGGCAGGAGTATGATAGGGGTTATGTTTCGTTGCTGTGTTTGCTAGACGTTTCTAAGGCTTTTGATAAAGTTAACCATAGAGTTCTGTGTTGGAAGCTCAAGAATCACTTTGGTTTCAGCGAAAGAGCAGTAATATTGATCAGTAGTTTTCTCTCTGGTAGATCGCAAAGGGTCAATTCGGGTGAAAGTTTTTCACTGTTGAAAGAAATAAAGCTGGGAGTTCCTCAAGGCTCAATATTAGGTCCTATACTCTTCTGCATATTTATTAATGTGGGATAGGGCCTATCAGACATACGTTACCCTACGAACTAGACAGTACACATGACACATACTTAGACGAACGCAACGAACGGAAGACAATGTACATAGCACACTAAAACAAACTCAACGAGACAGTAAGCAACGCTACCAATACCAATAACGAACACAGAGAACGAACAGCAACCAACTGTACCAACGAACAGACGACACTTCAATCGTCACCAAACGTTCGAGTCGAGTTGTACGTATTTTTTTCCTGTTAAGGTAGTTTAAGAGACTCAATAAAATTGAAGATAATTGTACGAAGAGTTCGCGTTTCTTTTGCTAGTGCATCGGTGGTAAGAATCCCACATTTTGGGGGCTCGTCCAAAGTTTTATTCTGCGAAATTGTCGGAAACAAACGCGCATAAGGGAGAAAAAGAAGAAAGGGCGAAAATTAGCTACAACTCAAACGCAAATAGTGAAAAAAAAAAAAAAACAACAAACTGAAAAAAAAGAAGAGTAATTAAAGAGCAACAACTCAATAAGGCGATTCGTGTGGTTCACGAGGAAAAGTGCATCGGGCAAAAGCATCGAAACAAATAAAAATTGGTGTCTGCATCTGCATCGAAAGTGATATGCAAATCCATGTGTGTACGTGAAGTCAACCGATCGTCGTTGTTGCTCCAACATTAAGTAGGTGTATGAAAAAAAATCGAGACCAGCTACGCAGCCAGCACAAAGAAGAAGAAGACGAAGAAGGCGACGTTGAAGGAGACGAGTGAGCAGTTGTCATATTCGTATATTATATAACTTGCATTTATACTGGTGGTGCACGGCAATTAAAGTGTTGCCACTGCATACTTTTTTCTCTTTATATAATTCTAATACCTTTTAATACCTTTTTTATTAACAACTAATTTTTTTTTAATCATTAAATTAAAATAAGATTTGTAACATATTATTGTTATGGATTCTAAATCTATTTTGGGGTTGACGGTTGAAGGACTTAGGGAACAACTGACGCAACTAGGTTTACCGACAAACGGACTTAAGACGGCATTACAGGATAGGCTCCTTGATCATTTTGGCGTATCGCGCGGCGAAGGGAACAAGTTCGACTCAGCAGAAGAGGAAGGAAGTGAAACTTCGTGTCCTACGGTCATAGAGGACGGAGTAAGGAACTTGTTTACACTTCGAGACATCCAAGATTCTCTTCTACCATTCAGTGGAACGGGATATCCACCAATCAATGTATGGGTTCAAGATTTCGAGGATAATGCTGTTACGGTGAATTGGAACTCAGTGCAGAAGTATGTATATGCAAAGCAACTTCTTAAGGGCGCTGCAAAGATGTTCGTTCGCGGTCAACAAACCGTCAAGGATTGGAAGTCGCTGAAGATAGCACTTCAAAAGGAGTTCGGTAGCAAGCAGTCAACGGCAGAGATCCATCGGTTGTTAGGCAACAGGACGAAGTTGCCTACAGAATCTTTCATCGAGTACCTATACGCATTGATGGAAATAGGAAAACCGATCGACTTGGATGAGGAAAGCTTGGTGGAGTACTTTATTAGTGGAATACCGGATACTAGTCAGAACAAGGCGGTGCTGTACCAGGCCGGGACAGTTAGCGAGCTGAAAAACCAACTGAACGTCTATGAGAAGATTCGGGGTGCCAATTTACAGCAACCAAGCCTGAGAGGGGCCCACCGATCTACAAACAGAGTACGAGTTGGAGAAGAGGCGAGGAATGAGACGACGCGACCGGCGTGTTTCAAGTGCGGAGAGACGACACATCTGGCTAGAGACTGCTCGGTCCGAACTTTTAAATGCTTTAAATGCGGAAGGGTAGGGCATAAAGCAAGGGAGTGCAGGGTACAACAAGCGCCGCAACCACGAGTAAGGGCCGATGGAGGTAACGTTCGCACTGCATCAACGGGCAACGGAGCTGAATCTTGGCCGGAGGCTAGAGTTTCGCTGGCGGTTGGATCGAATAGAATTTTTAAGGAAATCGTTGTGCGTGGATCTACCATGTCTGCATTAATGGACACGGGTAGCGATCTGAATCTGTTGAGGTATGACATGTTAGTTACAATGGAGTATACAGAACTGGACTCAAACAAGAGACATCTGTTTGGCATAGGTAACAACAGAGTCACGACTCTAGGTAGTTTTTGGGCAGATCTGGTTGTAGATGGAGTTGAACTTAAACTGAGGTTTCACGTCGTCAAAGAGAAAGACATGCAGTATTCGGCGGTGTTGGGCAACGATATCTTTAACGATGTCGATTTGGTCATGACCGCAGATGGGGCAGAGTTCAGGCAGAAGAGGAGCGGAGATACATCGGCCGGTGCAGAAGCTGAATCGTCGTTAGTTGACCATGGAGTCGAAGTGGCGGACAGGAGTGTCGGTGAGATGGTCCAAAGTGTAGACCATGAACAAGTTCGAGTTACGAACAGCCAAAGTGGCGTAGTGGAGGGCGAAGGCCGTAATGAAGGTGATATCAGTGAGGTAAGAAACGAAATTACGGAGTTGGTCGATGAGTTCAACACTATTTGTCTGTCAACCAATGAGGGGGTTTTCGAGAAAGGAGCAGCCATTGATATGAGTCACCTAGAAGACAAGGAACGCAGAACGTTGGAAACAATGATACGCGAATACGTACCAAATAGAACCAAGCCGTCGCCCGTCGAAATGAAGCTAATACTGACCGACGAAGTTCCGGTATCCCAGAGGCCAAGACGTTTGTCGTTCGCGGATCAGGAAACAGTACGGAAACAACTAAGCACCTGGTTAGCAGAAAAGATTATACAACCAAGTACGTCCGAGTATGCATCACCAATCGTGCTGGTATCCAAGAAAGACGGATCGAGACGACTATGCTGTGATTACCGGAAAATAAATGAAAAAATCGTAAAGGACAACTTCCCAATGGTGTTAATGGACGACGTTCTGGAACGGTTGCAGGGTGCAAGAGTATTCACGACGTTAGATTTGGAAAATGGTTTCTTCCACGTTCCGGTAGAGCCAAATTCTCGGAAATACACCGCGTTTACAACGCCAGAAGGGCAGTTCGAATTCCTATATGTCCCATTCGGAATGTCGAATTCACCCGCGGTTTTCAGCAGATACATCTTTGCGATACTTCGTGAGCTTATACAGAAAGGAATAGTAGTAGTTTACATGGATGATTTGATCATTCCATCAAAAGACGAAGAGGAAAACATTCAAAAGCTAAAATTAGTCTTAGAAGTAGCGGCAGAATATGGGTTGCGAATCAAATGGAAAAAATGTCAGTTTTTGAAAAGGAAAGTCGAGTACCTAGGATATGTCATAGAGAATAATACCATACGTCCATCTACAGAGAAATCGAGAGCAGTAACAGAGTTTCCGGTACCTGTCAACAAGAAAGCACTTCAACGTTTCTTGGGTCTGACATCGTATTTTAGGCGGTTCATCAGAGGATTTGCTGTCACTGCGAAACCTTTATCCGATCTGCTGCGCAAGAATGCAGAGTACGAATGGAAGACTGAGCAACAAGTTGCCTTTCAGCAACTTAAAACCGCACTAGTTACAGCGCCAGTCTTGAAGTTGTTCAATCCCAAAGCATCGACAGAAATTCATGCAGACGCCAGCAAGTTTGGGTACGGCGCAGTTTTATTGCAGAAGGATTCAGAGGATCAACAATTCCATCCGGTGCAATACATGAGTCGAAAAACTACAGCTGTCGAGGAAAAGTATCACTCATACGAGTTGGAGGTGTTGGCTATAATTGAAGCGTTGAAAAAGTGGAGAGTCTACGTGCTAGGAAGTCAGTTCAAAATTGTTACGGACTGTAACGCTTTTGCTATGACAATGAAAAAGGAAGATGTTCCACTGAGAGTTTCCAGATGGGCCATGTTCTTACAAGAATTTCAATATCAGATTGAGCATCGATCAGGAACAAGAATGAAACACGTGGACGCTTTAAGTAGAATGTCTTGCTTGATGATGGAGGATTCACTTAGCCACCGCTTGAAAGAAGCCCAACTGAAGGATGAATGGATACGAGCAGTAAGGAAAGTTCTAGAGAAGGATGAGTACGAAGATTATTACATGAAGTCAGGAGTTTTGTACAAGGATCCAGTCAACGAACTAATAGTGGTACCAACGGCAATGGAGAAGGAAATAATCAGCGTCGCACACCAACAAGGACATTTTTCAATCAAGAAAACTCAGGATCTTGTCGAGAAGACGTTTTTCATTCCAGGCTTAAAAGCGAAGGTCACAGATATCGTCAAGGGCTGCGTAAAATGTATAATAATAGAAACAAAGGCGGGAAAGAAGGAGGGTTACTTGAGGCCAATCGACAAAGAAGACAAACCACTAGGGACGTACCATATAGACCACGTCGGTCCGATGGAACAAACCAATAAACAGTATAACCACATTTTGGTAGTGGTGGATGCCTTCTCCAAATTCGTTTGGCTTTATCCAACGAAAAGCACTGGAGCAAGCGAAGTGGTGGATCGGTTAAAGAAACAATCTGTTGTATTTGGAAATCCGAGTCGAATTGTGTCGGACAGAGGAACTGCTTTCACGTCAACAATGTTCACGGAATATTGTAAAGAGGAGGGTATCCAACACTTGCTAATTGCAACCGGAGTGCCTCGAGGTAACGGACAAGTGGAAAGGATCCACAAAATCATCATTCCAATGTTATCGAAGGCATGCCAAGGGAGCGCCAAGAGTTGGTACAAACATGTGGAGCACGTGCAGCAGGTGATAAATAACTCTCCACCGAGAAGTACGAAGTTCAGTCCTTTCCGAATACTTACAGGACTAGAGATGAGACTCCCAGGTTATCCAGAACTACGAGAGTGGATGGAGGACACAGCGACAAGGGAACTGGATGCGGAGCGTGAAGGTATACGAGAGGAAGTTCGGGAAAATATCGCTACGCTTCAACGAGAGAATAAACTAAATTACAACCAGCATCGTATGCCTGAAGCGGTTTATGAGCTCAACGAGTTAGTCGCCATCAAGCGCACTCAGTTTGGGACTGCAATGAAATTACGGCCTAAGTATTTCGGGCCCTACAAGATAACGAAAAAGCTAAACCACGGAAGATACGAAGTCCATAAAATAGGAGATCACGAAGGACCGATCAAAACGAACACGGTAGCCGAAAACATGAAAAAATGGAAACCTTCGTTCGGGGCGAACGATCCGTCAGGATAGCCGAATGTGGGATAGGGCCTATCAGACATACGTTACCCTACGAACTAGACAGTACACATGACACATACTTAGACGAACGCAACGAACGGAAGACAATGTACATAGCACACTAAAACAAACTCAACGAGACAGTAAGCAACGCTACCAATACCAATAACGAACACAGAGAACGAACAGCAACCAACTGTACCAACGAACAGACGACACTTCAATCGTCACCAAACGTTCGAGTCGAGTTGTACGTATTTTTTTCCTGTTAAGGTAGTTTAAGAGACTCAATAAAATTGAAGATAATTGTACGAAGAGTTCGCGTTTCTTTTGCTAGTGCATCGGTGGTAAGAATCCCACATTAATGACCTTCCAACAGTCTGTAAACATACAACAGTACACCTTTATGCTGCCGATGTCCAACTACATTTAGCGATGCCTTCTGGTAACCTAAATGAACTTGTTGTTCTCATCAATGAAGACTTAAAACATATTACTACCTGGTCTGTAGCTAATGGGCTGCTTCTAAATCCATCTAAGTCTCAAATAATACCCATTTCAAAAAATAATTTCGACCTTTGCCTCCTTCCAGATGTTTACCTTAATAATAACAAAATTAAAGCTGTTCACTCAGTTACTAGTCTAGGCTATATTATCAACCGAAATTTGTCTGGTTATAATCACACAAACGTGGTCGTGGGTCGTATCTATGGATGTCTGCGCAAATTGTGGATCGGTGCTTACTTTACCCCTCAGGAAACAAGACGAAAGTTGGTACTGTCTCTAGTCCTACCCCTCATAACATATGCTGAGGTGGTCTATAGAAGTCTTGACTCTTCATCCCAGCGAAAACTGCAAGTTGCCTTTAACGACGCAGTGCGTTACATCAATGGCGTACGTAGATATGACCATATTTCTGTGTTTGCTAGGGGTTTGCTTGGTTGTACTTTGGAACAATATATCAACGCCAGGAATTGTATGTTTTTGCACAAAATTATTAAAACTCAAAGTCCGTCTTACTCGTATAACCGACTTAATTTTACTCGCTCCTCTAGAACCATCAACCTCATTCCCTATCGTTACAATTACCAAAACTCATCACGTTTATTTTTTATCCATACTGTAAGGCTTTGGAACTCTTTGCCCTCTCGACTGAAAAATATTTCAAATCCAATCAATTTTAAAAGTGCAATCCTTCAACATTTCTCTAATTTATCCACTTAAATTCTTTCCCTCATTATCCACTCCCTTTCTTTTTCTTTTTTTCCTCTATCTCTCTATCCTATTTCAAACTTAGATTAAGATAAATATTGTTATTAGTTTTAAGTATTTTGAATTAGTATAACTCATGTGTAAATTGCTAAGTACTAAAAAAGATCATATCTTAATGTACAAACCATTTAATAAATGAATGAATGAAAAAAAAAAAAAAAAAGAATGTCGCCACACGGCCTCCAATCATTGGCTTCTCGTTTGGGAGCCATGTGCAAGGGAGAGGCGCATGGTGATGAAGATGGTGTGCAAATGCCAATCTGTGAAATATAGTCAAACTCGTTTGATCTGTCCAAATTGTTGATTTTTCTTTCTGCTGAGTTCCTGTCTGGAAATGCACGCAGTGGTGCTCCAATTAGGAAGTGCCCGGGCGTTAGTACATTCAGATCGTTGGTGTCCGACGTCATTGGACACAGTGGTCGAAAATTGAGGCATGCTTCGATCTGTGTCAACAGTGTCGCATATTCCTCGAAGGTTAATTTCGATGATCCAATCGTCCTTTTTAAGTGGTGTTTTATTGATTTGACACCTGCCTCCCAAAGTGTGGTGATGATGGAGTGTTGAAATGCCACGTCGTTTGGTACGATGCCAGGTTTGCGGCTACTTCTGCTGACTATTCAGCTGTGATGAATTTGCTGTCCTTTCGTAGCTCGTTGTATGCTCCCTTGAAATTGGTGCCACAGTCGCTAAACATGTTGGCACAGTTTCCTCGCCTGGCAACAAATCGTTTGAAAGCTGCGATGAATGCCGTTGCACTGAAGTCGCTGACAGATGAACACGGCGATGTACCCCTTGCTCATTCTGTTGCATCTGCCTTTCCACAGTTTGATTTCCACATCCAGTTGATTTGGCCGTTTCCGATTTTCCTCAGATCATTGACCCCTTGGGCTTGCGGATTTCATTAGCTAAATGCACAGCTTTGTCACCGCCTCTTACACCGCGCAATGTGTTTTGCCTTTGCCAACGTGAGAGATCGTCACGAATACAAATGCATACACGCATCGATTGCAAGTGCTGGGAGTGCAGATGAGTGGGCGAATCTAAACTGCCAAAACAACTCATTTTTTTTATATGCACTTTCGCTGCGAGACCTCCCCCACGATACGATTTCCTCAAGAGCGTTGGGTAATGGTCTATTTTATGATCTCCCAATTTTGACAATAATTTGGAAGTACATGCGTGATATGCGTTTTGCGTATTCAAGTTTTATGTTCGAGTACTTAGGTGGGTTTTGAATGAGTCCCATTGGTTCTCCATCTGCATCTTGTGCCTTTGCCAATACTTCCATTCCCAGAAAAAGCAAGTCAATTGTAGCAGCAGCTTGTTGTTGTTTTGCTTTTGTGAAAGCGTCTTGGCAAATTGGGGGCCACGTGAAATCTTTGGTTTTTAATAGGTTTGTTAGATGATTATAGACTGGGGCAAACGTTCTTGCCAGGTTTGGTATAAAACGGTGGTAATAATTCATCATGCCTAAAAATCGTTGCACATTTTTAACAGATTTCGGTTCGGGAAAGTTCTCGATTGTGTTAACCCGATCTCTTGATGGTGATGTGGCATCCCAAGAACTGAAGTTCTGCAACACCAAATGAGTTCTACGAGGCCTTAATGCGCAAGCCGTAATCACATAGACGTTGAAATAATTGTCTGAGGTGATGCTTATGTTTTTTGTCTGTTTTGCTTGCGACAAGGTCTTAAGGAATGTGTAGTCACGACTAGACGCGATTTTATGATCGTCCAGCTAAAGTCTGCTAAATAGTGTCTAAAGTTAACAAATAAACTCTAACAAAGTGTCGAGACTATTGGTTTAAAGTTTTTATTTCCGGTTATTGTGTCGTAAGGCTCTAAATCCGAAATTTCTTGGATTTAATTGACTTTTAAAGTGAAAATCAGTTCGGGCAAACATTTTGATTCTGCTTTGTCATTGCCGTACCACGACCACCGTCATCTTACCGAAACTCTCTTTAATCATGTCCGCTCCCAACCTACGAACAAGACCGATCCCCTCTAAAGGCCTGCCATCAACGCCCCCTCAACCACCAAAATCAGCTTCGTCTGCACCAAGACAGCCCAGTGATTGTGATGCTCCTCTCACCGCCAAAACTCTAGAGGAACATCTCAAAAGGCAGGCTGACACATTGCAGCATGGGTTTACAAACGAAATTTCCCAAATGCAGAAGGAATTTCTTCGTAAAATAGACGAAGTGAATGCAATTTGGAATCAACGTTTCGATGAAATGAAAAAAAAATATCATCGATCGCATTGATGTGCTTAAAAATGACACCAACACAGCAATACAGGCGCTAAGCGATGAGATTGTTGCTCTTCAACGACGTTGCAACGCCTTGGAAAGGAGGGAAGTTGCTTGTGATGCAGTGCTCTTCGGAATACCTGCACTCCCAAACGAGAACCTCGAGAGTTTATTTGTGCAACTCTGTCACACTATCGAATGTAAGCCGCCTCCATTACAAAATATATTTCGCAGTAAAAAACGAAACATCAATATCAACACCACTGCATCTCCTATCATACTAAAATTCAATACCACTCTTGAGCGAAATGCCGTTCTCATATCAGCTGTCAACTACCGAAAGAAAAATGCAACTGAACTACGTCTCCAACATGTGGGTATTGCATCGGAAAAAAGCTGTTATCTCAATTAGAGCTTGACAAAACAGGCTCGCTTTCTCTTAAACAGTGCTCCCGGCCTCAGACGAAAGAAACAACTTTTTTCTGTCTACACGATGCATGGACTTGTTTATGTAAAGAAACTGGCGAATGGAAAAAGCTTTCTCATTGAAAGCACTGAAGATCTGCTTGCTGCTGCTGCGACACAATAAATTATAATTTTTGTTCTTGGACCTGCTACCAACTATTCATCACTTAAGCTTAAGATATTTTTATTGTAATTCTGTTGTATTTTCGTTTTTGCCACTCTCTCCCTCATCCTTTCCCACCTTCGTAAGTTTGATTGCACTTCTTTTTTTTTTTTTTTTGTTGTTAAAAATTATTACTAATACCATGATGTTGGGACTCCAAAACAGTATGAATGAAAAATCAACGTACACTATGGTAAATATTCTTTCAAAATATTGCGATGGACTTAAAGTCTGTTATTTAAATGCGCGGAGCTTAAACAATCAAAAATTAGATTATTTAAAGCACTTGTTTTCCAATTCCTGTGTTGATGTTATTTGTGTATGTGAAACTTGGTTTAACCCTGATATAAGTGACTTGCTCTATAAGATTCCCAACTATGAACTTTTCCGAAACGATCGAGTTACTGACACTACGGGTGGTGGGGTTGCTGTTTATTGTAAATAAATCAAATATTAAATGTGATATTGTTACTAAGTCCACTGGAAGCGGAATCGAATACATTTTAGTTGAATTACTAAATTTGTAGTGGCTTGTGCTTATAATAATAACAGAAGTAGCTCTGTCATGCCCTTTTTCTCAGCTATTTCCGAATATTGCGCCCTATATGAACACATAATCATTTGTGGGGATTTTAATGTGGATTTATTAAAATATGATTCGCTGGCCTTTCAATTGAAAGACTTAGTTTATTCAGTAGGAATGCAGCTAGTAAACACAACCTACCCTACACGTTTTGCGAAGGACAAAGTACCCAGTCTTCTTGATCTTATTATTGTTTCGTGTTCGTCGCTCGTTCTCTTGTTTGACCAACTTTCATTTGATGTTTCAGACCATGATCTACTTTTTTGTTGTTATGACATTAATTTTTCGAAAACTGCCATCTCTGACACTTTTACCTTTAAAGACTTTAATTCTATTGATGCTAACGTCCTTCAAGCTGCGACTTTTTCTGCTCCCTGGGAGCAATGCCGATTGACCGGTGATCCAAATGAAAAAGTAAGACTGTTTCAATCAATACTGCTAAAATTGTATGATGAATGTGTGCCTATAAGAACAGTGAAAGTTCAGAACAAAGTATGTCCTTGGTTTACTTCGGAGGTGGTCTGCTCTATTAAGACGAGGAACAAATTTCACAGTAAATGGAAGCGTAGACCATCTGATGTAAATTGGTCAGCATACAAAGTGGCTCGTAATTACGCAACCACCATCTTGCGTGCGTCAAAGAAAAACTTTTGTGCTTCTAAACTAAATTCTTCCCTTCTTGCAAAGAAACTTTGGAGTAACCTAAAGACAATAGGTATGTCAGTTGGAAGGAATAACTCTCCTTGTGCGCTGGATCCAGATGCCTTGAATATTTTTTTCCTGGGTGATGATCCCACTGCTGATAGCTCAACTTCTAATCCAACAGTAGACTGTGTAGGCTCTGTACCAATGCTTGAAAGTTTTGAAGTAGCTACGGAGGTGGAAATTACTCGATGCGTTGACGCCATAAAGTCCAACTCGATAGGTGAGGATGGCTTTCCAATTAGATTTGTTAAATTTATCTTACCTGAAATTGTCTCCCATCTCACTCATGTAATTAACTGGTGCATAATTACGTCAACTTTTCCTTAGCTCTGGAAATTTGCAAGGGTTTTACCAATAGCAAAGAAATCAAATGCATGTTCTCCTGCTGATTTTAGACCGGTTAGCATTCTACCTTGTCTATCAAAGGTTTTTGAAAAGGTTATGGCAAAGCAGATAACGAGGCACTTGTCGCTGAACAAATTGCTGTATGATCAGCAATCTGGTTTTAGAGCTAACCACAGTTGTGCTACGGCTATGGTTAACCTTTTTGAGGAATTAAGGCAGGAGTATGATAGGGGTTATGTTTCGTTGCTGTGTTTGCTAGACGTTTCTAAGGCTTTTGATAAAGTTAACCATAGAGTTCTGTGTTGGAAGCTCAAGAATCACTTTGGTTTCAGCGAAAGAGCAGTAATATTGATCAGTAGTTTTCTCTCTGGTAGATCGCAAAGGGTCAATTCGGGTGAAAGTTTTTCACTGTTGAAAGAAATAAAGCTGGGAGTTCCTCAAGGCTCAATATTAGGTCCTATACTCTTCTGCATATTTATTAATGACCTTCCAACAGTCTGTAAACATACAACAGTACACCTTTATGCTGCCGATGTCCAACTACATTTAGCGATGCCTTCTGGTAACCTAAATGAACTTGTTGTTCTCATCAATGAAGACTTAAAACATATTACTACCTGGTCTGTAGCTAATGGGCTGCTTCTAAATCCATCTAAGTCTCAAATAATACCCATTTCAAAAAATAATTTCGACCTTTGCCTCCTTCCAGATGTTTACCTTAATAATAACAAAATTAAAGCTGTTCACTCAGTTACTAGTCTAGGCTATATTATCAACCGAAATTTGTCTGGTTATAATCACACAAACGTGGTCGTGGGTCGTATCTATGGATGTCTGCGCAAATTGTGGATCGGTGCTTACTTTACCCCTCAGGAAACAAGACGAAAGTTGGTACTGTCTCTAGTCCTACCCCTCATAACATATGCTGAGGTGGTCTATAGAAGTCTTGACTCTTCATCCCAGCGAAAACTGCAAGTTGCCTTTAACGACGCAGTGCGTTACATCAATGGCGTACGTAGATATGACCATATTTCTGTGTTTGCTAGGGGTTTGCTTGGTTGTACTTTGGAACAATATATCAACGCCAGGAATTGTATGTTTTTGCACAAAATTATTAAAACTCAAAGTCCGTCTTACTCGTATAACCGACTTAATTTTACTCGCTCCTCTAGAACCATCAACCTCATTCCCTATCGTTACAATTACCAAAACTCATCACGTTTATTTTTTATCCATACTGTAAGGCTTTGGAACTCTTTGCCCTCTCGACTGAAAAATATTTCAAATCCAATCAATTTTAAAAGTGCAATCCTTCAACATTTCTCTAATTTATCCACTTAAATTCTTTCCCTCATTATCCACTCCCTTTCTTTTTCTTTTTTTACTCTATCTCTCTATCCTATTTCAAACTTAGATTAAGATAAATATTGTTATTAGTTTTAAGTATTTTGAATTAGTATAACTCATGTGTAAATTGCTAAGTACTAAAAAAGATCATATCTTAATGTACAAACCATTTAATAAATGAATGAATGAAAAAAAAAAAAAAAAAGAATGTCGCCACACGGCCTCCAATCATTGGCTTCTCGTTTGGGAGCCATGTGCAAGGGAGAGGCGCATGGTGATGAAGATGGTGTGCAAATGCCAATCTGTGAAATATAGTCAAACTCGTTTGATCTGTCCAAATTGTTGATTTTTCTTTCTGCTGAGTTCCTGTCTGGAAATGCACGCAGTGGTGCTCCAATTAGGAAGTGCCCGGGCGTTAGTACATTCAGATCGTTGGTGTCCGACGTCATTGGACACAGTGGTCGAAAATTGAGGCATGCTTCGATCTGTGTCAACAGTGTCGCATATTCCTCGAAGGTTAATTTCGATGATCCAATTGTCCTTTTTAAGTGGTGTTTTATTGATTTGACACCTGCCTCCCAAAGTGTGGTGATGATGGAGTGTTGAAATGCCACGTCGTTTGGTACGATGCCAGGTTTGCGGCTACTTCTGCTGACTATTCAGCTGTGATGAATTTGCTGTCCTTTCGTAGCTCGTTGTATGCTCCCTTGAAATTGGTGCCACAGTCGCTAAACATGTTGGCACAGTTTCCTCGCCTGGCAACAAATCGTTTGAAAGCTGCGATGAATGCCGCTGCACTGAAGTCGCTGACTAGCTCAATGTGAATTGCCTTTGTTGCAAGACAGATGAACACGGCGATGTACCCCTTGCTCATTCTGTTGCATCTGCCTTTCCACAGTTTGATTTCCACATCCAGTTGATTTGGCCGTTTCCGATTTTCCTCAGATCATTGACCCCTTGGGCTTGCGGATTTCATTAGCTAAATGCACAGCTTTGTCACCGCCTCTTACACCGCGCAATGTGTTTTGCCTTTGCCAACGTGAGAGATCGTCACGAATACAAATGCATACACGCATCGATTGCAAGTGCTGGGAGTGCAGATGAGTGGGCGAATCTAAACTGCCAAAACAACTCATTTTTTTTATATGCACTTTCGCTGCGAGACCTCCCCCACGATACGATTTCCTCAAGAGCGTTGGGTAATGGTCTATTTTATGATCTCCCAATTTTGACAATAATTTGGAAGTACATGCGTGATATGCGTTTTGCGTATTCAAGTTTTATGTTCGAGTACTTAGGTGGGTTTTGAATGAGTCCCATTGGTTCTCCATCTGCATCTTGTGCCTTTGCCAATACTTCCATTCCCAGAAAAAGCAAGTCAATTGTAGCAGCAGCTTGTTGTTGTTTTGCTTTTGTGAAAGCGTCTTGGCAAATTGGGGGCCACGTGAAATCTTTGGTTTTTAATAGGTTTGTTAGATGATTATAGACTGGGGCAAACGTTCTTGCCAGGTTTGGTATAAAACGGTGGTAATAATTCATCATGCCTAAAAATCGTTGCACATTTTTAACAGATTTCGGTTCGGGAAAGTTCTCGATTGTGTTAACCCGATCTCTTGATGGTGATGTGGCATCCCAAGAACTGAAGTTCTGCAACACCAAATGAGTTCTACGAGGCCTTAATGCGCAAGCCGTAATCACATAGACGTTGAAATAATTGTCTGAGGTGATGCTTATGTTTTTTGTCTGTTTTGCTTGCGACAAGGTCTTAAGGAATGTGTAGTCACGACTAGACGCGATTTTATGATCGTCCAGCTAAAGTCTGCTAAATAGTGTCTAAAGTTAACAAATAAACTCTAACAAAGTGTCGAGACTATTGGTTTAAAGTTTTTATTTCCGGTTATTGTGTCGTAAGGCTCTAAATCCGAAATTTCTTGGATTTAATTGACTTTTAAAGTGAAAATCAGTTCGGGCAAACATTTTGATTCTGCTTTGTCATTGCCGTACCACGACCACCGTCATCTAACCGAAACTCTCTTTAATCATGTCCGCTCCCAACCTACGAACAAGACCGATCCCCTCTAAAGGCCTGCCATCAACGCCCCCTCAACCACCAAAATCAGCTTCGTCTGCACCAAGACAGCCCAGTGATTGTGATGCTCCTCTCACCGCCAAAACTCTAGAGGAACATCTCAAAAGGCAGGCTGACACATTGCAGCATGGGTTTACAAACGAAATTTCCAAAATGCAGAAGGAATTTCTTCGTAAAATAGACGAAGTGAATGCAATTTGGAATCAACGTTTCGATGAAATGAAAAAAAAATATCATCGATCGCATTGATGTGCTTAAAAATGACACCAACACAGCAATACAGGCGCTAAGCGCTGAGATTGTTGCTCTTCAACGACGTTGCAACGCCTTGGAAAGGAGGGAAGTTGCTTGTGATGCAGTGCTCTTCGGAATACCTGCACTCCCAAACGAGAACCTCGAGAGTTTATTTGTGCAACTCTGTCACACTATCGAATGTAAGCCGCCTCCATTACAAAATATATTTCGCAGTAAAAAACGAAACATCAATATCAACACCACTGCATCTCCTATCATACTAAAATTCAATACCACTCTTGAGCGAAATGCCGTTCTCATATCAGCTGTCAACTACCGAAAGAAAAATGCAACTGAACTACGTCTCCAACATGTGGGTATTGCATCGGAAAAAAGCTGTTATCTCAATTAGAGCTTGACAAAACAGGCTCGCTTTCTCTTAAACAGTGCTCCCGGCCTCAGACGAAAGAAACAACTTTTTTCTGTCTACACGATGCATGGACTTGTTTATGTAAAGAAACTGGCGAATGGAAAAAGCTTTCTCATTGAAAGCACTGAAGATCTGCTTGCTGCTGCTGCGACACAATAAATTATAATTTTTGTTCTTGGACCTGCTACCAACTATTCATCACTTAAGCTTAAGATATTTTTATTGTAATTCTGTTGTATTTTCGTTTTTGCCACTCTCTCCCTCATCCTTTCCCACCTTCGTAAGTTTGATTGCACTTCTTTTTTTTTTTTTTTTGTTGTTAAAAATTATTACTAATACCATGATGTTGGGACTCCAAAACAGTATGAATGAAAAACCAACGTACACTATGGTAAATATTCTTTCAAAATATTGCGATGGACTTAAAGTCTGTTATTTAAATGCGCGGAGCTTAAACAATCAAAAATTAGATTATTTAAAGCACTTGTTTTCCAATTCCTGTGTTGATGTTATTTGTGTATGTGAAACTTGGTTTAACCCTGATATAAGTGACTTGCTCTATAAGATTCCCAACTATGAACTTTTCCGAAACGATCGAGTTACTGACACTACGGGTGGTGGGGTTGCTGTTTATTGTAAATAAATCAAATATTAAATGTGATATTGTTACTAAGTCCACTGGAAGCGGAATCGAATACATTTTAGTTGAATTACTAAATTTGTAGTGGCTTGTGCTTATAATAATAACAGAAGTAGCTCTGTCATGCCCTTTTTCTCAGCTATTTCCGAATATTGCGCCCTATATGAACACATAATCATTTGTGGGGATTTTAATGTGGATTTATTAAAATATGATTCGCTGGCCTTTCAATTGAAAGACTTAGTTTATTCAGTAGGAATGCAGCTAGTAAACACAACCTACCCTACACGTTTTGCGAAGGACAAAGTACCCAGTCTTCTTGATCTTATTATTGTTTCGTGTTCGTCGCTCGTTCTCTTGTTTGACCAACTTTCATTTGATGTTTCAGACCATGATCTACTTTTTTGTTGTTATGACATTAATTTTTCGAAAACTGCCATCTCTGACACTTTTACCTTTAAAGACTTTAATTCTATTGATGCTAACGTCCTTCAAGCTGCGACTTTTTCTGCTCCCTGGGAGCAATGCCGATTGACCGGTGATCCAAATGAAAAAGTAAGACTGTTTCAATCAATACTGCTAAAATTGTATGATGAATGTGTGCCTATAAGAACAGTGAAAGTTCAGAACAAAGTATGTCCTTGGTTTACTTCGGAGGTGGTCTGCTCTATTAAGACGAGGAACAAATTTCACAGTAAATGGAAGCGTAGACCATCTGATGTAAATTGGTCAGCATACAAAGTGGCTCGTAATTACGCAACCACCATCTTGCGTGCGTCAAAGAAAAACTTTTGTGCTTCTAAACTAAATTCTTCCCTTCTTGCAAAGAAACTTTGGAGTAACCTAAAGACAATAGGTATGTCAGTTGGAAGGAATAACTCTCCTTGTGCGCTGGATCCAGATGCCTTGAATAATTTTTTCCTGGGTGATGATCCCACTGCTGATAGCTCAACTTCTAATCCAACAGTAGACTGTGTAGGCTCTGTACCGATGCTTGAAAGTTTTGAAGTAGCTACGGAGGTGGAAATTACTCGATGCGTTGACGCCATAAAGTCCAACTCGATAGGTGAGGATGGCTTTCCAATTAGATTTGTTAAACTTATCTTACCTGAAATTGTCTCCCATCTCACTCATGTAATTAACTGGTGCATAATTACGTCAACTTTTCCTAAGCTCTGGAAATTTGCAAGAGTTTTACCAATAGCAAAGAAATCAAATGCATGTTCTCCTGCTGATTTTAGACCGGTTAGCATTCTACCTTGTCTATCAAAGGTTTTTGAAAAGGTTATGGCAAAGCAGATAACGAGGCACTTGTCGCTGAACAAATTGCTGTATGATCAGCAATCTGGTTTTAGAGCTAACCACAGTTGTGCTACGGCTATGGTTAACCTTTTTGAGGAATTAAGGCAGGAGTATGATAGGGGTTATGTTTCGTTGCTGTGTTTGCTAGAAGTTAACCATAGAGTTCTGTGTTGGAAGCTCAAGAATCACTTTGGTTTCAGCGAAAGAGCAGTAATATTGATCAGTAGTTTTCTCTCTGGTAGATCGCAAAGGGTCAATTCGGGTGAAAGTTTTTCACTGTTGAAAGAAATAAAGCTGGGAGTTCCTCAAGGCTCAATATTAGGTCCTATACTCTTCTGCATATTTATTAATGACCTTCCAACAGTCTGTAAACATACAACAGTACACCTTTATGCTGCCGATGTCCAACTACATTTAGCGATGCCTTCTGGTAACCTAAATGAACTTGTTGTTCTCATCAATGAAGACTTAAAACATATTACTACCTGGTCTGTAGCTAATGGGCTGCTTCTAAATCCATCTAAGTCTCAAATAATACCCATTTCAAAAAATAATTTCGACCTTTGCCTCCTTCCAGATGTTTACCTTAATAATAACAAAATTAAAGCTGTTCACTCAGTTACTAGTCTAGGCTATATTATCAACCGAAATTTGTCTGGTTATAATCACACAAACGTGGTCGTGGGTCGTATCTATGGATGTCTGCGCAAATTGTGGATCGGTGCTTACTTTACCCCTCAGGAAACAAGACGAAAGTTGGTACTGTCTCTAGTCCTACCCCTCATAACATATGCTGAGGTGGTCTATAGAAGTCTTGACTCTTCATCCCAGCGAAAACTGCAAGTTGCCTTTAACGACGCAGTGCGTTACATCAATGGCGTACGTAGATATGACCATATTTCTGTGTTTGCTAGGGGTTTGCTTGGTTGTACTTTGGAACAATATATCAACGCCAGGAATTGTATGTTTTTGCACAAAATTATTAAAACTCAAAGTCCGTCTTACTCGTATAACCGACTTAATTTTACTCGCTCCTCTAGAACCATCAACCTCATTCCCTATCGTTACAATTACCAAAACTCATCACGTTTATTTTTTATCCATACTGTAAGGCTTTGGAACTCTTTGCCCTCTCGACTGAAAAATATTTCAAATCCAATCAATTTTAAAAGTGCAATCCTTCAACATTTCTCTAATTTATCCACTTAAATTCTTTCCCTCATTATCCACTCCCTTTCTTTTTCTTTTTTTCCTCTATCTCTCTATCCTATTTCAAACTTAGATTAAGATAAATATTGTTATTAGTTTTAAGTATTTTGAATTAGTATAACTCATGTGTAAATTGCTAAGTACTAAAAAAGATCATATCTTAATGTACAAACCATTTAATAAATGAATGAATGAAAAAAAAAAAAAAAAAGAATGTCGCCACACGGCCTCCAATCATTGGCTTCTCGTTTGGGAGCCATGTGCAAGGGAGTGGCGCATGGTGATGAAGATGGTGTGCAAATGCCAATCTGTGAAATATAGTCAAACTCGTTTGATCTGTCCAAATTGTTGATTTTTCTTTCTGCTGAGTTCCTGTCTGGAAATGCACGCAGTGGTGCTCCAATTAGGAAGTGCCCGGGCGTTAGTACATTCAGATCGTTGGTGTCCGACGTCATTGGACACAGTGGTCGAAAATTGAGGCATGCTTCGATCTGTGTCAACAGTGTCGCATATTCCTCGAAGGTTAATTTCGATGATCCAATCGTCCTTTTTAAGTGGTGTTTTATTGATTTGACACCTGCCTCCCAAAGTGTGGTGATGATGGAGTGTTGAAATGCCACGTCGTTTGGTACGATGCCAGGTTTGCGGCTACTTCTGCTGACTATTCAGCTGTGATGAATTTGCTGTCCTTTCGTAGCTCGTTGTATGCTCCCTTGAAATTGGTGCCACAGTCGCTAAACATGTTGGCACAGTTTCCTCGCCTGGCAACAAATCGTTTGAAAGCTGCGATGAATGCCGCTGCACTGAAGTCGCTGACTAGCTCAATGTGAATTGCCTTTGTTGCAAGACAGATGAACACGGCGATGTACCCCTTGCTCATTCTGTTGCATCTGCCTTTCCACAGTTTGATTTCCACATCCAGTTGATTTGGCCGTTTCCGATTTTCCTCAGATCATTGACCCCTTGGGCTTGCGGATTTCATTAGCTAAATGCACAGCTTTGTCACCGCCTCTTACACCGCGCAATGTGTTTTGCCTTTGCCAACGTGAGAGATCGTCACGAATACAAATGCATACACGCATCGATTGCAAGTGCTGGGAGTGCAGATGAGTGGGCGAATCTAAACTGCCAAAACAACTCATTTTTTTTATATGCACTTTCGCTGCGAGACCTCCCCCACGATACGATTTCCTCAAGAGCGTTGGGTAATGGTCTATTTTATGATCTCCCAATTTTGACAATAATTTGGAAGTACATGCGTGATATGCGTTTTGCGTATTCAAGTTTTATGTTCGAGTACTTAGGTGGGTTTTGAATGAGTCCCATTGGTTCTCCATCTGCATCTTGTGCCTTTGCCAATACTTCCATTCCCAGAAAAAGCAAGTCAATTGTAGCAGCAGCTTGTTGTTGTTTTGCTTTTGTGAAAGCGTCTTGGCAAATTGGGGGCCACGTGAAATCTTTAGTTTTTAATAGGTTTGTTAGATGATTATAGACTGGGGCAAACGTTCTTGCCAGGTTTGGTATAAAACGGTGGTAATAATTCATCATGCCTAAAAATCGTTGCACATTTTTAACAGATTTCGGTTCGGGAAAGTTCTCGATTGTGTTAACCCGATCTCTTGATGGTGATGTGGCATCCCAAGAACTGATGTTCTGCAACACCAAATGAGTTCTACGAGGCCTTAATGCGCAAGCCGTAATCACATAGACGTTGAAATAATTGTCTGAGGTGATGCTTATGTTTTTTGTCTGTTTTGCTTGCGACAAGGTCTTAAGGAATGTGTAGTCACGACTAGACGCGATTTTATGATCGTCCAGCAAAAGTCTGCTAAATAGTGTCTAAAGTTAACAAATAAACTCTAACAAAGTGTCGAGACTATTGGATTAAAGTTTTTATTTCCGGTTATTGTGTCGTAAGGCTCTAAATCCGAAATTTCTTGGATTTAATTGACTTTTAAAGTGAAAATCAGTTCGGGCAAACATTTTGATTCTGCTTTGTCATTGCCGTACCACGACCACCGTCATCTAACCGAAACTCTCTTTAATCATGTCCGCTCCCAACCTACGAACAAGACCGATCCCCTCTAAAGGCCTGCCATCAACGCCCCCTCAACCACCAAAATCAGCTTCGTCTGCACCAAGACAGCCCAGTGATTGTGATGCTCCTCTCACCGCCAAAACTCTAGAGGAACATCTCAAAAGGCAGGCTGACACATTGCAGCATGGGTTTACAAACGAAATTTCCAAAATGCAGAAGGAATTTCTTCGTAAAATAGACGAAGTGAATGCAATTTGGAATCAACGTTTCGATGAAATGAAAAAAAAATATCATCGATCGCATTGATGTGCTTAAAAATGACACCAACACAGCAATACAGGCGCTAAGCGCTGAGATTGTTGCTCTTCAACGACGTTGCAACGCCTTGGAAAGGAGGGAAGTTGCTTGTGATGCAGTGCTCTTCGGAATACCTGCACTCCCAAACGAGAACCTCGAGAGTTTATTTGTGCAACTCTGTCACACTATCGAATGTAAGCCGCCTCCATTACAAAATATATTTCGCAGTAAAAAACGAAACAGCAATATCAACACCACTGCATCTCCTATCATACTAAAATTCAATACCACTCTTGAGCGAAATGCCGTTCTCATATCAGCTGTCAACTACCGAAAGAAAAATGCAACTGAACTACGTCTCCAACATGTGGGTATTGCATCGGAAAAAAGCTGTTATCTCAATTAGAGCTTGACAAAACAGGCTCGCTTTCTCTTAAACAGTGCTCCCGGCCTCAGACGAAAGAAACAACTTTTTTCTGTCTACACGATGCATGGACTTGTTTATGTAAAGAAACTGGCGAATGGAAAAAGCTTTCTCATTGAAAGCACTGAGGATCTGCTTGCTGCTGCTGCGACACAATAAATTATAATTTTTGTTCTTGGACCTGCTACCAACTATTCATCACTTAAGCTTAAGATATTTTTATTGTAATTCTGTTGTATTTTCGTTTTTGCCACTCTCTCCCTCATCCTTTCCCACCTTCGTAATTTTGATTGCACTTCTTTTTTTTTTTTTTTTGTTGTTAAAAATTATTACTAATACCATGATGTTGGGACTCCAAAACAGTATGAATGAAAAATCAACGTACACTATGGTAAATATTCTTTCAAAATATTGCGATGGACTTAAAGTCTGTTA
Organism: Cheilosia variabilis; assembly: GCA_951230905.1. Lineage (NCBI taxonomy): Eukaryota > Metazoa > Arthropoda > Insecta > Diptera > Syrphidae > Cheilosia > Cheilosia variabilis. Next base: position 85,297,847 of record OX579676.1, read on the forward strand.
TTTAAATGCGCGGAGCTTAAACAATCAAAAATTAGATTATTTAAAGCACTTGTTTTCCAATTCCTGTATTGATGTTATTTGTGTATGTGAAACTTGGTTTAACCCTGATATAAGTGACTTGCTCTATAAGATTCCCAACTATGGTGGGGTTGCTGTTTATTGTAAATAAATCAAATATTAAATGTGATATTGTTACTAAGTCCACTGGAAGCGGAATCGAATACATTTTAGTTGAATTACTAAATTTGTAGTGGCTTGTGCTTATAATAATAACAGAAGTAGCTCTGTCATGCCCTTTTTCTCAGCTATTTCCGAATATTGCGCCCTATATGAACACATAATCATTTGTGGGGATTTTAATGTGGATTTATTAAAATATGATTCGCTGGCCTTTCAATTGAAAGACTTAGTTTATTCAGTAGGAATGCAGCTAGTAAACACAACCTACCCTACATGTTTTGCGAAGGACAAAGTACCCAGTCTTCTTGATCTTATTATTGTTTCGTGTTCGTCGCTCGTTCTCTTGTTTGACCAACTTTCATTTGATGTTTCAGACCATGATCTACTTTTTTGTTGTTATGACATTAATTTTTCGAAAACTGCCATCTCTGACACTTTTACCTTTAAAGACTTTAATTCTATTGATGCTAACGTCCTTCAAGCTGCGACTTTTTCTGCTCCCTGGGAGCAATGCCGATTGACCGGTGATCCAAATGAAAAAGTAAGACTGTTTCAATCAATACTGCTAAAATTGTATGATGAATGTGTGCCTATAAGAACAGTGAAAGTTCAGAACAAAGTATGTCCTTGGTTTACTTCGGAGGTGGTCTGCTCTATTAAGACGAGGAACAAATTTCACAGTAAATGGAAGCGTAGACCATCTGATGTAAATTGGTCAGCATACAAAGTGGCTCGTAATTACGCAACCACCATCTTGCGTGCGTCAAAGAAAAACGTTTGTGCTTCTAAACTAAATTCTTCCCTTCTTGCAAAGAAACTTTGGAGTAACCTAAAGACAATAGGTATGTCAGTTGGAAGGAATAACTCTCCTTGTGCGCTGGATCCAGATGCCTTGAATATTTTTTTCCTGGGTGATGATCCCACTGCTGATAGCTCAACTTCTAATCCAACAGTAGACTGTGTAGGCTCTGTACCAATGCTTGAAAGTTTTGAAGTAGCTACGGAGCTTTCCAATTAGATTTGTTAAACTTATCTTACCTGAAATTGTCTCCCATCTCACTCATGTAATTAACTGGTGCATAATTACGTCAACTTGGATTTTAGACCGGTTAGCATTCTACCTTGTCTATCAAAGGTTTTTGAAAAGGTTATGGCAAAGCAGATAACGAGGCACTTGTCGCTGAACAAATTGCTGTATGATCAGCAATCTGGTTTTAGAGCTAACCACAGTTGTGCTACGGCTATGGTTAACCTTTTTGAGGAATTAAGGCAGGAGTATGATAGGGGTTATGTTTCGTTGCTGTGTTTGCTAGACGTTTCTAAGGCTTTTGATAAAGTTAACCATAGAGTTCTGTGTTGGAAGCTCAAGAATCACTTTGGTTTCAGCGAAAGAGCAGTAATATTGATCAGTAGTTTTCTCTCTGGTAGATCGCAAAGGGTCAATTCGGGTGAAAGTTTTTCACTGTTGAAAGAAATAAAGCTGGGAGTTCCTCAAGGCTCAATATTAGGTCCTATACTCTTCTGCATATTTATTAATGACCTTCCAACAGTCTGTAAACATACAACAGTACACCTTTATGCTGCCGATGTCCAACTACATTTAGCGATGCCTTCTGGTAACCTAAATGAACTTGTTGTTCTCATCAATGAAGACTTAAAACATATTACTACCTGGTCTGTAGCTAATGGGCTGCTTCTAAATCCATCTAAGTCTCAAATAATACCCATTTCAAAAAATAATTTCGACCTTTGCCTCCTTCCAGATGTTTACCTTAATAATAACAAAATTAAAGCTGTTCACTCAGTTACTAGTCTAGGCTATATTATCAACCGAAATTTGTCTGGTTATAATCACACAAACGTGGTCGTGGGTCGTATCTATGGATGTCTGCGCAAATTGTGGATCGGTGCTTACTTTACCCCTCAGGAAACAAGACGAAAGTTGGTACTGTCTCTAGTCCTACCCCTCATAACATATGCTGAGGTGGTCTATAGAAGTCTTGACTCTTCATCCCAGCGAAAACTGCAAGTTGCCTTTAACGACGCAGTGCGTTACATCAATGGCGTACGTAGATATGACCATATTTCTGTGTTTGCTAGGGGTTTGCTTGGTTGTACTTTGGAACAATATATCAACGCCAGGAATTGTATGTTTTTGCACAAAATTATTAAAACTCAAAGTCCGTCTTACTCGTATAACCGACTTAATTTTACTCGCTCCTCTAGAACCATCAACCTCATTCCCTATCGTTACAATTACCAAAACTCATCACGTTTATTTTTTATCCATACTGTAACGCTTTGGAACTCTTTGCCCTCTCGACTGAAAAATATTTCAAATCCAATCAATTTTAAAAGTGCAATCCTTCAACATTTCTCTAATTTATCCACTTAAATTCTTTCCCTCATTATCCACTCCCTTTCTTTTTCTTTTTTTCCTCTATCTCTCTATCCTATTTCAAACTTAGATTAAGATAAATATTGTTATTAGTTTTAAGTATTTTGAATTAGTATAACTCATGTGTAAATTGCTAAGTACTAAAAAAGATCATATCTTAATGTACAAACCATTTAATAAATGAATGAATGAAAAAAAAAAAAAAAAAGAATGTCGCCACACGGCCTCCAATCATTGGCTTCTCGTTTGGGAGCCATGTGCAAGGGAGTGGCGCATGGTGATGAAGATGGTGTGCAAATGCCAATCTGTGAAATATAGTCAAACTCTTTTGATCTGTCCAAATTGTTGATTTTTCTTTCTGCTGAGTTCCTGTCTGGAAATGCACGCAGTGGTGCTCCAATTAGGAAGTGCCCGGGCGTTAGTACATTCAGATCGTTGGTGTCCGACGTCATTGGACACAGTGGTCGAAAATTGAGGCATGCTTCGATCTGTGTCAACAGTGTCGCATATTCCTCGAAGGTTAATTTCGATGATCCAATCGTCCTTTTTAAGTGGTGTTTTATTGATTTGACACCTGCCTCCCAAAGTGTGGTGATGATGGAGTGTTGAAATGCCACGTCGTTTGGTACGATGCCAGGTTTGCGGCTACTTCTGCTGACTATTCAGCTGTGATGAATTTGCTGTCCTTTCGTAGCTCGTTGTATGCTCCCTTGAAATTGGTGCCACAGTCGCTAAACATGTTGGCACAGTTTCCTCGCCTGGCAACAAATCGTTTGAAAGCTGCGATGAATGCCGCTGCACTGAAGTCGCTGACTAGCTCAATGTGAATTGCCTTTGTTGCAAGACAGATGAACACGGCGATGTACCCCTTGCTCATTCTGTTGCATCTGCCTTTCCACAGTTTGATTTCCACATCCAGTTGATTTGGCCGTTTCCGATTTTCCTCAGATCATTGACCCCTTGGGCTTGCGGATTTCATTAGCTAAATGCACAGCTTTGTCACCGCCTCTTACACCGCGCAATGTGTTTTGCCTTTGCCAACGTGAGAGATCGTCACGAATACAAATGCATACACGCATCGATTGCAAGTGCTGGGAGTGCAGATGAGTGGGCGAATCTAAACTGCCAAAACAACTCATTTTTTTTATATGCACTTTCGCTGCGAGACCTCCCCCACGATACGATTTCCTCAAGAGCGTTGGGTAATGGTCTATTTTATGATCTCCCAATTTTGACAATAATTTCTACGAGGCCTTAATGCGCAAGCCGTAATCACATAGACGTTGAAATAATTGTCTGAGGTGATGCTTATGTTTTTTGTCTGTTTTGCTTGCGACAAGGTCTTAAGGAATGTGTAGTCACGACTAGACGCGATTTTATGATCGTCCAGCAAAAGTCTGCTAAATAGTGTCTAAAGTTAACAAATAAACTCTAACAAAGTGTCGAGACTATTGGATTAAAGTTTTTATTTCCGGTTATTGTGTCGTAAGGCTCTAAATCCGAAATTTCTTGGATTTAATTGACTTTTAAAGTGAAAATCAGTTCGGGCAAACATTTTGATTCTGCTTTGTCATTGCCGTACCACGACCACCGTCATCTAACCGAAACTCTCTTTAATCATGTCCGCTCCCAACCTACGAACAAGACCGATCCCCTCTAAAGGCCTGCCATCAACGCCCCCTCAACCACCAAAATCAGCTTCGTCTGCACCAAGACAGCCCAGTGATTGTGATGCTCCTCTCACCGCCAAAACTCTAGAGGAACATCTCAAAAGGCAGGCTGACACATTGCAGCATGGGTTTACAAACGAAATTTCCAAAATGCAGAAGGAATTTCTTCGTAAAATAGACGAAGTGAATGCAATTTGGAATCAACGTTTCGATGAAATGAAAAAAAAATATCATCGATCGCATTGATGTGCTTAAAAATGACACCAACACAGCAATACAGGCGCTAAGCGCTGAGATTGTTGCTCTTCAACGACGTTGCAACGCCTTGGAAAGGAGGGAAGTTGCTTGTGATGCAGTGCTCTTCGGAATACCTGCACTCCTAAACGAGAACCTCGAGAGTTTATTTGTGCAACTCTGTCACACTATCGAATGTAAGCCGCCTCCATTACAAAATATATTTCGCAGTAAAAAACGAAACAGCAATATCAACACCACTGCATCTCCTATCATACTAAAATTCAATACCACTCTTGAGCGAAATGCCGTTCTCATATCAGCTGTCAACTACCGAAAGAAAAATGCAACTGAACTACGTCTCCAACATGTGGGTATTGCATCGGAAAAAAGCTGTTATCTCAATTAGAGCTTGACAAAACAGGCTCGCTTTCTCTTAAACAGTGCTCCCGGCCTCAGACGAAAGAAACAACTTTTTTCTGTCTACACGATGCATGGACTTGTTTATGTAAAGAAACTGGCGAATGGAAAAAGCTTTCTCATTGAAAGCACTGAGGATCTGCTTGCTGCTGCTGCGACACAATAAATTATAATTTTTGTTCTTGGACCTGCTACCAACTATTCATCACTTAAGCTTAAGATATTTTTATTGTAATTCTGTTGTATTTTCGTTTTTGCCACTCTCTCCCTCATCCTTTCCCACCTTCGTAATTTTGATTGCACTTCTTTTTTTTTTTTTTTTGTTGTTAAAAATTATTACTAATACCATGATGTTGGGACTCCAAAACAGTATGAATGAAAAATCAACGTACACTATGGTAAATATTCTTTCAAAATATTGCGATGGACTTAAAGTCTGTTATTTAAATGCGCGGAGCTTAAACAATCAAAAATTAGATTATTTAAAGCACTTGTTTTCCAATTCCTGTATTGATGTTATTTGTGTATGTGAAACTTGGTTTAACCCTGATATAAGTGACTTGCTCTATAAGATTCCCAACTATGAACTTTTCCGAAACGATCGAGTTACTGACACTACGGGTGGTGGGGTTGCTGTTTATTGTAAATAAATCAAATATTAAATGTGATATTGTTACTAAGTCCACTGGAAGCGGAATCGAATACATTTTAGTTGAATTACTAAATTTGTAGTGGCTTGTGCTTATAATAATAACAGAAGTAGCTCTGTCATGCCCTTTTTCTCAGCTATTTCCGAATATTGCGCCCTATATGAACACATAATCATTTGTGGGGATTTTAATGTGGATTTATTAAAATATGATTCGCTGGCCTTTCAATTGAAAGACTTAGTTTATTCAGTAGGAATGCAGCTAGTAAACACAACCTACCCTACATGTTTTGCGAAGGACAAAGTACCCAGTCTTCTTGATCTTATTATTGTTTCGTGTTCGTCGCTCGTTCTCTTGTTTGACCAACTTTCATTTGATGTTTCAGACCATGATCTACTTTTTTGTTGTTATGACATTAATTTTTCGAAAACTGCCATCTCTGACACTTTTACCTTTAAAGACTTTAATTCTATTGATGCTAACGTCCTTCAAGCTGCGACTTTTTCTGCTCCCTGGGAGCAATGCCGATTGACCGGTGATCCAAATGAAAAAGTAAGACTGTTTCAATCAATACTGCTAAAATTGTATGATGAATGTGTGCCTATAAGAACAGTGAAAGTTCAGAACAAAGTATGTCCTTGGTTTACTTCGGAGGTGGTCTGCTCTATTAAGACGAGGAACAAATTTCACAGTAAATGGAAGCGTAGACCATCTGATGTAAATTGGTCAGCATACAAAGTGGCTCGTAATTACGCAACCACCATCTTGCGTGCGTCAAAGAAAAACGTTTGTGCTTCTAAACTAAATTCTTCCCTTCTTGCAAAGAAACTTTGGAGTAACCTAAAGACAATAGGTATGTCAGTTGGAAGGAATAACTCTCCTTGTGCGCTGGATCCAGATGCCTTGAATATTTTTTTCCTGGGTGATGATCCCACTGCTGATAGCTCAACTTCTAATCCAACAGTAGACTGTGTAGGCTCTGTACCAATGCTTGAAAGTTTTGAAGTAGCTACGGAGGTGGAAATTACTCGATGCGTTGACGCCATAAAGTGCAACTCGATAGGTGAGGATGGCTTTCCAATTAGATTTGTTAAACTTATCTTACCTGAAATTGTCTCCCATCTCACTCATGTAATTAACTGGTGCATAATTGCGTCAACTTGGATTTTAGACCGGTTAGCATTCTACCTTGTCTATCAAAGGTTTTTGAAAAGGTTATGGCAAAGCAGATAACGAGGCACTTGTCGCTGAACAAATTGCTGTATGATCAGCAATCTGGTTTTAGAGCTAACCACAGTTGTGCTACGGCTATGGTTAACCTTTTTGAGGAATTAAGGCAGGAGTATGATAGGGGTTATGTTTCTTTGCTGTGTTTGCTAGACGTTTCTAAGGCTTTTGATAAAGTTAACCATAGAGTTCTGTGTTGGAAGCTCAAGAATCACTTTGGTTTCAGCGAAAGAGCAGTAATATTGATCAGTAGTTTTCTCTCTGGTAGATCGCAAAGGGTCAATTCGGGTGAAAGTTTTTCACTGTTGAAAGAAATAAAGCTGGGAGTTCCTCAAGGCTCAATATTAGGTCCTATACTCTTCTGCATATTTATTAATGACCTTCCAACAGTCTGTAAACATACAACAGTACACCTTTATGCTGCCGATGTCCAACTACATTTAGCGATGCCTTCTGGTAACCTAAATGAACTTGTTGTTCTCATCAATGAAGACTTAAAACATATTACTACCTGGTCTGTAGCTAATGGGCTGCTTCTAAATCCATCTAAGTCTCAAATAATACCCATTTCAAAAAATAATTTCGACCTTTGCCTCCTTCCAGATGTTTACCTTAATAATAACAAAATTAAAGCTGTTCACTCAGTTACTAGTCTAGGCTATATTATCAACCGAAATTTGTCTGGTTATAATCACACAAACGTGGTCGTGGGTCGTATCTATGGATGTCTGCGCAAATTGTGGATCGGTGCTTACTTTACCCCTCAGGAAACAAGACGAAAGTTGGTACTGTCTCTAGTCCTACCCCTCATAACATATGCTGAGGTGGTCTATAGAAGTCTTGACTCTTCATCCCAGCGAAAACTGCAAGTTGCCTTTAACGACGCAGTGCGTTACATCAATGGCGTACGTAGATATGACCATATTTCTGTGTTTGCTAGGGGTTTGCTTGGTTGTACTTTGGAACAATATATCAACGCCAGGAATTGTATGTTTTTGCACAAAATTATTAAAACTCAAAGTCCGTCTTACTCGTATAACCGACTTAATTTTACTCGCTCCTCTAGAACCATCAACCTCATTCCCTATCGTTACAATTACCAAAACTCATCACGTTTATTTTTTATCCATACTGTAAGGCTTTGGAACTCTTTGCCCTCTCGACTGAAAAATATTTCAAATCCAATCAATTTTAAAAGTGCAATCCTTCAACATTTCTCTAATTTATCCACTTAAATTCTTTCCCTCATTATCCACTCCCTTTCTTTTTCTTTTTTTACTCTATCTCTCTATCCTATTTCAAACTTAGATTAAGATAAATATTGTTATTAGTTTTAAGTATTTTGAATTAGTATAACTCATGTGTAAATTGCTAAGTACTAAAAAAGATCATATCTTAATGTACAAACCATTTAATAAATGAATGAATGAAAAAAAAAAAAAAAAAAGAATGTCGCCACACGGCCTCCAATCATTGGCTTCTCGTTTGGGAGCCATGTGCAAGGGAGAGGCGCATGGTGATGAAGATGGTGTGCAAATGCCAATCTGTGAAATATAGTCAAACTCGTTTGATCTGTCCAAATTGTTGATTTTTCTTTCTGCTGAGTTCCTGTCTGGAAATGCACGCAGTGGTGCTCCAATTAGGAAGTGCCCGGGCGTTAGTACATTCAGATCGTTGGTGTCCGACGTCATTGGACACAGTGGTCGAAAATTGAGGCATGCTTCGATCTGTGTCAACAGTGTCGCATGTTCCTCGAAGGTTAATTTCGATGATCCAATCGTCCTTTTTAAGTGGTGTTTTATTGATTTGACACCTGCCTCCCAAAGTGTGGTGATGATGGAGTGTTGAAATGACACGTCGTTTGGTACGATGCCAGGTTTGCGGCTACTTCTGCTGACTATTCAGCTGTGATGAATTTGCTGTCCTTTCGTAGCTCGTTGTATGCTCCCTTGAAATTGGTGCCACAGTCGCTAAACATGTTGGCACAGTTTCCTCGCCTGGCAACAAATCGTTTGAAAGCTGCGATGAATGCCGCTGCACTGAAGTCGCTGACTAGCTCAATGTGAATTGCCTTTGTTGCAAGACAGATGAACACGGCGATGTACCCCTTGCTCATTCTGTTGCATCTGCCTTTCCACAGTTTGATTTCCACATAACATAACATAACCTTCCACAGTTGATTTGGCCGTTTCCGATTTTCCTCAGATCATTGACCCCTTGGGCTTGCGGATTTCATTAGCTAAATGCACAGCTTTGTCACCGCCTCTTACACCGCGCAATGTGTTTTGCCTTTGCCAACGTGAGAGATCGTCACGAATACAAATGCATACACGCATCGATTGCAAGTGCTGGGAGTGCAGATGAGTGGGCGAATCTAAACTGCCAAAACAACTCATTTTTTTTATATGCACTTTCGCTGCGAGACCTCCCCCACGATACGATTTCCTCAAGAGCGTTGGGTAATGGTCTATTTTATGATCTCCCAATTTTGACAATAATTTGGAAGTACATGCGTGATATGCGTTTTGCGTATTCAAGTTTTATGTTCGAGTACTTAGGTGGGTTTTGAATGAGTCCCATTGGTTCTCCATCTGCATCTTGTGCCTTTGCCAATACTTCCATTCCCAGAAAAAGCAATTCAATTGTAGCAGCAGCTTGTTGTTGTTTTGCTTTTGTGAAAGCGTCTTGGCAAATTGGGGGCCACGTGAAATCTTTGGTTTTTAATAGGTTTGTTAGATGATTATAGACTGGGGCAAACGTTCTTGCCAGGTTTGGTATAAAACGGTGGTAATAATTCATCATGCCTAAAAATCGTTGCACATTTTTAACAGATTTCGGTTCGGGAAAGTTCTCGATTGTGTTAACCCGATCTCTTGATGGTGATGTGGCATCCCAAGAACTGAAGTTCTGCAACACCAAATGAGTTCTACGAGGCCTTAATGCGCAAGCCGTAATCACATAGACGTTGAAATAATTGTCTGAGGTGATGCTTATGTTTTTTGTCTGTTTTGCTTGCGACAAGGTCTTAAGGAATATGTAGTCACGACTAGACGCGATTTTATGATCGTCCAGCAAAAGTCTGCTAAATAGTGTCTAAAGTTAACAAATAAACTCTAACAAAGTGTCGAGACTATTGGTTTAAAGTTTTTATTTCCGGTTATTGTGTCGTAAGGCTCTAAATCCGAAATTTCTTGGATTTAATTGACTTTTAAAGTGAAAATCAGTTCGGGCAAACATTTTGATTCTGCTTTGTCATTGCCGTACCACGACCACCGTCATCTAACCGAAACTCTCTTTAATCATGTCCGCTCCCAACCTACGAACAAGACCGATCCCCTCTAAAGGCCTGCCATCAACGCCCCCTCAACCACCAAAATCAGCTTCGTCTGCACCAAGACAGCCCAGTGATTGTGATGCTCCTCTCACCGCCAAAACTCTCGAGGAACATCTCAAAAGGCAGGCTGACACATTGCAGCATGGGTTTACAAACGAAATTTCCAAAATGCAGAAGGAATTTCTTCGTAAAATAGACGAAGTGAATGCAATTTGGAATCAACGTTTCGATGAAATGAAAAAAAATTATCATCGATCGCATTGATGTGCTTAAAAATGACACCAACACAGCAATACAGGCGCTAAGCGCTGAGATTGTTGCTCTTCAACGACGTTGCAACGCCTTGGAAAGGAGGGAAGTTGCTTGTGATGCAGTGCTCTTCGGAATACCTGCACTCCCAAACGAGAACCTCGAGAGTTTATTTGTGCAACTCTGTCACACTATCGAATGTAAGCCGCCTCCATTACAAAATATATTTCGCAGTAAAAAACGAAACAGCAATATCAACACCACTGCATCTCCTATCATACTAAAATTCAATACCACTCTTGAGCGAAATGCCGTTCTCATATCAGCTGTCAACTACCGAAAGAAAAATGCAACTGAACTACGTCTCCAACATGTGGGTATTGCATCGGAAAAAAGCTGTTATCTCAATTAGAGCTTGACAAAACAGGCTCGCTTTCTCTTAAACAGTGCTCCCGGCCTCAGACGAAAGAAACAACTTTTTTCTGTCTACACGATGCATGGACTTGTTTATGTAAAGAAACTGGCGAATGGAAAAAGCTTTCTCATTGAAAGCACTGAAGATGTGCTTGCTGCTGCTGCGACACGCCAGGAATTGTATGTTTTTGCACAAAATTATTAAAACTCAAAGTCCGTCTTACTCGTATAACCGACTTAATTTTACTCGCTCCTCTAGAACCATCAACCTCATTCCCTATCGTTACAATTACCAAAACTCATCACGTTTATTTTTTATCCATACTGTAAGGCTTTGGAACTCTTTGCCCTCTCGACTGAAAAATATTTCAAATCCAATCAATTTTAAAAGTGCAATACTTCAACATTTCTCTAATTTATCCACTTAAATTCTTTCCCTCATTATCCACTCCCTTTCTTTTTCTTTTTTTACTCTATCTCTCTATCCTATTTCAAACTTAGATTAAGATAAATATTGTTATTAGTTTTAAGTATTTTGAATTAGTATAACTCATGTGTAAATTGCTAAGTACTAAAAAAGATCATATCTTAATGTACAAACCATTTAATAAATGAATGAATGAAAAAAAAAAAAAAAAAAGAATGTCGCCACACGGCCTCCAATCATTGGCTTCTCGTTTGGGAGCCATGTGCAAGGGAGAGGCGCATGGTGATGAAGATGGTGTGCAAATGCCAATCTGTGAAATATAGTCAAACTCGTTTGATCTGTCCAAATTGTTGATTTTTCTTTCTGCTGAGTTCCTGTCTGGAAATGCACGCAGTGGTGCTCCAATTAGGAAGTGCCCGGGCGTTAGTACATTCAGATCGTTGGTGTCCGACGTCATTGGACACAGTGGTCGAAAATTGAGGCATGCTTCGATCTGTGTCAACAGTGTCGCATATTCCTCGAAGTTTAATTGCGATGATCCAATCGGCCTTTTAAAGTGGTGTTTTATTGATTTGACACCTGCCTCCCAAAGTGTGGTGATGATGGAGGGTTGAAATGCCACGTCGTTTGGTACGATGCCAGGTTTGCGGCTTCTTCTGCTGACCATTCAGCTGTGATGAATTTGCTGTCCTTTCGTAGCTCGTTGTATGCTCCCTTGAAATTGGTGCCACAGTCGCTAAACATGTTGGCACAGTTTCCTCGCCTGCGATGAATGCCGCTGCACTGAAGTCGCTGGCTAGCTCAATGTGAATTGCCTTTGTTGCAAGACAGATGAACACGGCGATGTACCCCTTGCTCATTCTGTTGCATCTGCCTTTCCACATTTTGATTTCCACAGGCCCAGCATAGTCAACACCTGTGTTTGAAAAGGGTCTTGAAATTGTTACGCGCGCCGATGGAAGGCTTCCCATTAGCTGCTCCTGCATTTTTGCATTATAGCGGTGGCACCGAACACATTTGTGAATTGTCGATTTAACAAGCCTTTTTAGGCTCGTTATCCAATACATGTTACGTATTTCGGCTATTATCATTTGTTGGCCACCATAAAGCGTTCTTTGATGCGTGTCTGTAACCAGTAATTTTTAAAAGTCGTGCCTATCTTTGAGTATTATTGGGTGACGTTGGTCGAATGGGAGTGGTGAATTCGAAAGTGTGCCCCCTTCCCGAAGAATGCCTCTCTCATCGAGAAATGGGTTAAGGCTTCGAATCGAGCTTGTCTTCGGTATAGCCCGTTTCCCTTTTAGCGCTTCGAGTTCCTCTTTAAATAGTTCTCCTTGTACTATTTTGATGAGCTGATCGTGTGATGACCTTAGTTCATCTGCAGTGTCCTTGCTGGCATATCTCTTAGTTGTCGAGATATCTTCGCCAAATCGCTGTGCTCCGTACTAGACTTTTTAAGGTTGAGAACGTTTGGAAGAATTCCTTGTCCGTTATGTCTGTAATAATTTCAGGACTTGACTGAAATTCTTGACTCTCACCCGGCTATTGCGCCCTGGTTCAAACTCTCAGCACGTATGCGGTAGAGCGGGTAGTCTGAAAGGGATTTGGGCTGTATAGCCAGTAAAACACCTTTCAGTTTGACTCTCGTGTGGAAAGTGAGTTTATTATTAAAATTTCGGGTTTATATACAGTTTTCAATTCTTAAAATCTATACCTACTTAGGTTCTTGAACCCTTACACCATTAACCATATTTATTGCATATTATGCATAATTCTATGACGACCGGGGCACTTGAATTATACCTAATTGAAATGTTATGCCTAATCGGCATAATGTTGGGATAGGCAAACGACCCTCATCGTTGTCGTTGCCTGCGCTCGGTAATATGAGCGTTCGTTTCACGTCGTCTGCTTTGAACATGTTTTTCATGTGCAGTATGTATAAATACTATCTTTAAACAATTAGTTAAGTGGTCGCTGGTGCGATCCCGTCACATGTTGAATAGACATTAGCTTGCTTCCCTTTTTGTTTCCTCGACTGTTACTGGAGGATTTGTTGTTGGTTGATCGCATGGAAAAAAACTTCGTAGAAAAGTTGTCGAGTTGTCCTTACTGCCTACATGACGCCAGATAGCCACGTTTGTTATAGATTGAATTTCTGTAACTCTATTGGCTGAAAAAGTTGTGCGAATGGCTGGAATGCCTTTTATCCATGCCAAGGCTATCATGGAATCGGACCATGCAAACATCTCAACCTGTTCGAATTGCATGGCCCTTGCCATTCTATGTAAAAGCTTTGCAAGTAATACTGCCGCACAAAGTATTCAGTCTTTTTGTATGCTTTCTCCGATGCGTCACTGAAGCCTATCCACCGTGGGATCTCTATTTTCTCCATTTTGTGCAGACCAATTCGAAGTTCTCTCCACGGTCCTTCTATTTCTGGCATTATGTGGGAATCGCAGGGTAGTGCTTTGATCCAAAGCTGCTGCAAAATCAACTTTGCTTTGATTACGCACGGGGAGATCCATCCTAGATTGTGAAACAGGCTCGCGATATCGGCCAGTACGAATCTCTTTGTGTGCTTTGTCACAGCAGGTATGTTAATCCTGAACGTAAATGCGTCCCTTGCAGGATGCCATTGGATGCCCAACATCTTAATTGCATCCTGTGAGTCAAATTGTAAAGGAAGATTCATATCTCTTTCCCTTTATTTATTATTATTATTTCTAAAATTGTGGGCGTCCACTTGCGCAACGGAAATCCAGCTGAGCTCAATACCGATAACACATCCGTTTGCATCTTGATGCAATGGTTAGGTTAGGTAAGGTGGCTGTCTGGAAAGACACACTTAGACCAAAATCAATTTAGGTCCTTTGTGATACCACATGATCCTCCGACATCTCGTCCGACGTGACGTATACCGGTTGTGTCAGTATCTGTGCTTAGTAGAGCTGCCCTTTCTTTGCGAGGCCTTACTAGACGTTTGGTAAGGTTGGTCAAGGAGGAGGTTTCCGGTCGACAGTTAACCTTCGGATAGGCGGGTGGTAACCGTAATGGTTGGACCCTCGCCTGTATCGTCTGGTAACTTATCGGATAGGGCAGATAAAGCGAGGCGTAGTAATAGAGGTGATTGGATCAATCGTTCTGTTTACTGCGCAAATTGTTAGGTGTCTCAAATTGGTAAAAGAGTGGGTCTAACCGAGTGACGGGTTGTTTCGGATAAACACGAAGGGGTAACGGAAGCAGTTTCCCCTCTATTGCTATCCATAAACAGTTCGTCTAAATACAGGGTCCGCCAAATAACTTTTTTTTTTTGAAAATGCTATAAAAAAAAACTACTGAATATTTTCTCAAATTTGTTTTTTTATTTGAAAGTACAATCCTTCCGGTTAATAATGGAAAATAATTTCATTCAAATGGCTGCCTCGGCTGGCCATGCAGTAGCCTACACGATCGGTCCAATTTTTAAGCACATTATCGATTGTGTGGAGCTGTATTTCACCAAGGGCTTCACGAATATTGTCCTTTAAAGCGTCAATAGTCTCTGGCTTGTCGGCGTAACACTTATCTTTTACGGCACCCCACAAATAATAGTCCAACGGTGTCAAATCGCAGCTCCGAGGTGGCCAAACGACATCAGCTCTGCGGCTGATAATGCGATCTTCAAAAACAGGGCGCAAAAAATCGAGTGTAGCTTCGGCTGTGTGGCACGTAGCGCCGTCCTGTTGAAACCAAATGTTGCCAATATCCTCCTCTTCAATTTTTGTGAAGAAAAATTCGTTCAACATGTTCAATTGTTGAGAACGACGGTGAATTGATGTTGATGGCGCTTCACGCACACTTTCTGCCACAGCAGCAATTTTCTCGGGTGTACGCACTGTTTTTGGCTTTTCACGCTTTGGTTTATCGATGACGATGCCAGTTTCTTTCACTTTTTTCACAAGATAACGAACATACGGAGCTGACGGTGCTTCTCTTCTTCCAAATTCCGTACGCAATTTTCGCACACATTCTGCAACATTACCATGATTTTCAAAATAATATCGCAATAATTCCCAGCGTTGTTCAATCGTAAACACAACCATATTCGTTCAGCGGAAGAATAAAACTAATTATCTGTCAAATCAGACATGAGCTAAGTGTTACCATTCGCGAAATAAGCACTAGTTGAAAAAAAAAAGGTTAGATGGCGGACCCTAGTAGCTATGATGGGACCAGCTGCTGATACTGAAAATATAGGAGTGATCATTGCAGTCATTTGGTCTTGGTGATATATTTGCTGATGCAGCGTGTGTCTGTGAGAGACAAGTCACTGAGGTCTACGAAGAAGTATTTTCCTAAGTACGTTTTGCGCAAATTTGCGAGAGCTGGGCAGGTGCACAGAAGATGGAGAACGGTTTCCTTTTCCTCCTCATCCATGCAGCTTCTACAGAGATCGTTGTAGAGTGCTCCTAATCTACGAGCGTGTCTACCTATCAAACAGTGCCCTGTTAATGCTCCTACTATTGAGCTGATTCTATTTCTACTAATAGAGAGAAGCTTCTGAGTCCTTTTGGCATCTATGTTTGGCCAGATTTGCTTCGATGTGGTGCAGGTATTAATGCTGTTCCACCTATTGTTCGCGACAATTATTGCCTCCTTAAGTAAGGAGAATTTAATCGATTGCATAGGAGCGTACGGTCCACTGTTGTTGTTCGAGTGAAGGCCGCTTCCTTGTCTGGCTAGCTCGTCCGCTTTGCAGTTGCCAGGAATGTCACTGTGCCCTGGAACCCAGCACAGGGTTACTGAACATCTGTCCGCAATCTCGTTAAAAGATTCCCGGCATTGTTTTACCAACTTTGATCTAATTGTTGGTGTATTCAGGGCTTTTATTGCTGCCTGACTGTCTATGTAGAGTACGATTGCTTTTCCGTCTATCGCAAACAAGGCGAGTCTGCAGACTGCCTCGCGTATAGCCATAATTTCAGCCTGAAGGCGCTAGAGTGGTCTGGAAGACGAAAGGTAATACTAACGGAACGTTCTGGGATTAATGCTTTGTATTTAATGTTAAAGTCCTCAAAAGGTATGGTGTAATCCGTTATATCTGGGATTGTATCAGGGAGAATGCTCGTATGGCCTATTTGATAGTTGGTCCATTTCTGAGATTCTTTGAGTCTTAAGGCTGCCATAGACGCGACTAGTTTCCCGTAGATATCGACAGGAAGAAGGTATAGTATTGTGTCTAAAGCGGCCGAGGGGGTGGATCTGAGTGCACCTGTGATGCATATGCTGGCTGATCTTTGTATCCGTTCCATAGAACTGGTATTGCATTTTTTCTTTAGTGCGTGCCACCAAACCAGGATTCCGTAAAACAGAATTGGTCGGACTACCGCAGTATAGAGCCAGTTTGTTACCCTAGGCTGGAGGCCCCATTTTGGGCCTAAGACCTTCCTACATGTATGGATAGCAACCGCGGCTTTCCTTGTGCGGTCCTGAATATTAAGCTTCCAGTTTAGCTACTGTCTAAAATTAGACCTAGATATTTGGCATGATTGCTAAATTGTAGCTCCTTATTTTTGAGTTTTGGAGGAGTTAAATTGGGAATTTTGTATCTGTTTGTGAACAAGATTAGCTCTGTTTTGGATGGATTAACATCAAGTCCGACTGTATCCGTCCATTTAACTAACTTATGCAGGGTGGATTCCATAAGGTCTCTTATTATATTAGGGAATTTTCCAGTTACAGCAATAGCGATGTCATCTGCATAGGCTATAACTTTACAACCCATATTTCTCAGGATGGTGTGTGCTTCATTAACTACTAAGATCCAAAGTAGTGGCGACAACACTCCCCCCTGGGGTGTTCACCTGTACACTGACCGTTTGGTTTGACAGCTTCCTAGTTCAGATAGGATCACTCGGCTACTGAGCATGTTTTCAATCCAGACGCGTATGCAGCTGTCAGCCTTCAGCCTGCGGAATTTCTGAGCGTTAGAAATGCCTTCTGTTTTAACATTATTGAAGGCGCCTTCGATGTCTAGAAAAGATACCATCGCATACTCTTTGATTGAGAGAGATTTTTCAATGGTACCTACTAGTCAGTGCAGAGCTGTATCCACCGAGAAACCCTTGTGATAGGCATGTTGGGAATCTGAAAGGGAGCTAGCTGATAAGTTCTTACGAATGTATGTATCAATGAGTCTCTCCAGTATCTTTAGAAAGAAGGAGGAGAGACTGATTGGCCTAAGATCCTTAGGGGAAACATGTGAGGCCTTGCCACACTTTGGTATGAAAATCACATTAACCCTTTTCCATGATGCAGGAGTGTATCCGAATTTGAGACAAGTGCGGAAGATCACTACGAGCCAGGGGGTCAGTGTATCAAGAGCTGTCTGTATTTCTACTGGTGTTATTTTATCTGGGCCAGGAGATTTATATGGAAGAAAGCTGTTAACGGCCCAGGTAATGCTGCGGCTGTTGACAATCCCAACCGGTAATTCTTGGGCCGGGAAGTTCGGTAATGTTGATGAGATAACATCTATTATATTACCAGGGAAGTGCGTGTTCATGAGAAGATCCAGAGTCTCTTCGTCAGACGATGTCCATTCCCCGTTGGGTTTTTGGATAAAACTAGGCATGGGTGGAGATTTGGAAATAATTTTCCTCAGCCTGCTCGAGTCGGTAGTACTCTCTATGTTACCACAGAAGAGTCTCCATGATTGCTTTTGGGCTTTTGTGATCTCTGCCTTATATTGCCTTAGACTGGTTTTGTATGTGTTCCAGTCTTCTTGTAGGGGAGAGGATTTGGCTAAATTGAAGCATTTCCTGCTCTCTTTACGCAACTTTGATAGGAGAGTGTTCCACCACAGTGGTTTGCTCCCTTTTCTGTGCCTACTGATCGGGCAAGCTCTCTTTAAACCCTCATTCATCGATTTGGTGACTCTGTCAACCATATAATCAATATCCGATGGTGAATTCGGTTGATTATCTAAGTTACCAAGCTTCTGCTTTAGGAGAGAACTATATACCTGCCAATTGGTTTTCCTGACATTCCGGAAGGTTTCAAGTGGAGCCTTAATAAGGTCAATGTTAAATTGAATATAGCGGTGGTCCGAGAATGAAACATCTCTTGAGACCATCCAGCTACTAATTATTAGTTTAGGAGAGTTAGTAGCTAAATTTATATCTATGACTTCCTGTCTAATACTATTGATGAAGGTAGGTTCTGAACCTTTGTTACATACTACGAGATTAGTTGTCATAATGTAATCAAAAAGACACTCACCCCTGTTATTTATGCCTTCCTCAAAGGGGGTGATGAGCGTTGGCATCCGCGCCCACCACAAGGGGAATGTTGTCAATCTCAGCTGCCTCTACCATTGTGCGCACATTTGCTGCTGGGATGGGCCCTGTGTCGTCGTAGGGCATGTATGCGGCTGATACCCTTAGCTTGCTGCTGTACGTGTCTATCTTCACGCAGACAAAATCTGGATCACTGAAATTGGGTATAAGGCAAGCTTTTAAACTGTTCTTTGCCAATATACAGGATCTAGGTTTACCTTCGTTTTTTATATAAAATAGCGTATTTGCCCTTAATCCAAGTATGGTATTCTTACCATCCACCCAGGGTTCTTGGATAAGGACAGCGTCTTCTCCGCCCGTTAGCAAGCGAAGCAATAAATTAGCTGATGCTATTTTGGAGTGATGAAGCTTAATCTGTAGCGTGGATACCACACCCGACAAAAGTCTCTCTTCCTTCTCCTGAACTCTAAGGACAAGCTCGTCCATGACGTAGGAGAATTTATATCCCCTACTGCTAAGCAGATCGAGCGATTCCTTGTTCATGAGGAATGAAACCAGCCTGCCTCTTTCTTCCGGTTCTCCGGCTTTGATAATCTTCCAATTGCTCGTTGGTAGATCGGGGTTTTGTAGACGGATCAGTCTAAGGATATCCGCTTCCGTTGACGGTCCAGGGGGTAGTCAGACACGACCTTTCGGGCGGACTGGTATATCGCTCCAGTGCATCACTTGAAGCTCTGCGTTATTCCCCAACGGGTTGATTTTCGGTACCGTTGATTTTAGAAAATCTACCGCACTGCTGTTCTTGCATTTCACAAGCTTTACACCGCTCGAGAACCAGCCACCATCCACGAAGGACGGCGGTTCTGCCGAACTGTCTGGTTTCGCCAGGACTGCGGCGAGTTTGTGCTTGGCTGCACGTACCAGTTTATGCTTCATCGCGCTTGGTGAGGTGTTCTTGCCGCGCCAAACATGCGACGATACAGCATTAAGTTGTGTAGATTCCGCATCCGAAACAGACGCGTTAACGGATTTTGAATCCGAGTCATACGGAATTGTGGAGTCATCGTCATTGTCGGAAGTCGTTTTCCTTTTTTTTTGTCAAATCGTTGTCCTTGTTCATTGCTTGAAGGTATTGTTGTTGTTGTTTGATTTTTTGTTAAAAAGGTCCATAAAATTCCCATGAGTTAGCCGGTTCTGCTGGGGTAGGGCACTTGGATACGACAGGCCCTGCCAAAGCACCTGAAGGAGTTCATATTCGACTGATCAAAACCCTCAGCCTTTCATCTCTGGGCACGGTTTAAATAAAACGGTCACACCACCACTGGAATTGGGTTGACTATGTTTTAGCTTCGAAAAACCCTCCTCCGGAGACCTTACAGTATGGGAGACCCTGCTGCAATCGCCCTCCGGTATCAAAAGGTACCTACTAAGCATCCACACCACGGCAAGGTACATAGTCGAAGGTGGATGTTCGTACAGCTAAGTAAAGGGCTGATGCAGTTCCGAATGTGACGGTGTTCAGTGCATATGTCTTAATAGGCTCGTCGCATTTTGACCTCCAGAGAATTAGTTGGTATGACGTGTCCTCTTGTGACATCCATATCTGTCGGTACATCATGCTGATATCAGCTGCAACTGCCACTTTGAATTTTCTCCACTGTGCTATCAGGTCAATTATGTCCACCTGAAGCCGTGGACCAATCATAAGGAAATCATTGAGTGATACTCCTCTAGATGTTCTGCATGAAGCGTCGAATACAACTCGCAGTTTGGTTGTCGTGCTCGATTCCTTAAACACCGCGTGGTGTAGGCTTGTCGAAGTTTTTCGTTAGCGATAAGGGGTTTTTCAATTTGAAAAAATCTTGCTATTGCTGCCCCTTTAGAGTTACCAAGGTTGGGTCGAATATTTTCCTTGAACGGTAACCGTACTTCATATCTTCCATCCTCTTTTCGAATTGTAGTGTTTTGATAGTGTAGTTGACACATTTCTTCTTCTTGTGTTAGTTTGCTAGTCTCCATGTCCTCCTCTATCTCCCAAAATGTCCTAAGCTGTACATCCCATGTGGTGTGGTGGCTTCGAACTGTTACCGAAGTCACTTTGTGATTGGTGCTTGCAGCTCCGTTGCATCAAAACCCTTAACTGCTTATTAACTAATTTCTGTTTGTTTTGGTAACACTCCTTTTAAATTTCTCATGCCGCAGCATAGTTTTTTTTCCATCCGCATCAACTAATAAATGCTGAATTAATAACGCAGCACTACCAGTGACATCATCGGATAAATAAATATTCTGATCCACCATACTTTCGAACAGGTTGTGAAACTTATACCATTCTTGTAACAAGCCCGAGAACTTCTGGATTTGAATTGGTGGCAACCGAATGTCACACACCGAAGCTTTTGTTGTTTAACCGACACACTTCTAAATTTGCATTTGTATCTTTGGCAAATTCATCATAAAGGTCATTAAGAATTCCAGTGAAAGCTAAATATATGCGTTTAATTTTCAAAACAAAGTGAATTGAAAAGAGAATTGAAAATTAAAAAAAAAATTGAAAATATCAATTTTACTTTAAGTTTGCATTTTGGTCACTTCTTTCAAAAATCCATTTTACGATAATACAGAGAAAAACTAAGTTTGCCATTAAGTTAGAAATGACCATATTACCTTAGAAATTTATTTTTGTTACGATCGTAACTGATCGGACTGTTTTCGAGATATATGTCCACATTTTAAAAGCACCGTTATTCGATTTTCAGCGGAAAACTATGCAGTATGCAGTCATGTTAGCCTCACCTACTTAATTTTGGTTGAAATCGTTAGAGCCGTTTTCGAACAAATCAAATTGGAATGCAAATTTTAAACTCCAAATCCGAAGTTTGAATGAAGACCGAGCAGCCGTTTAGGCTGTAGGCCTCGGGGCATACGGACAGACAGGCAGAACACTTTTTTGAGTTCCCCTATCATCGTAATGACAGAATTGATTAACATCTCGAGTTCGAAATCTCAAAAATCAATCTTTTACCATGCCCAATATTGAAGAACAACTTACAAAGCTTTCCGGGTTAAGTATTTCATATGTTTCGACTTAACATCTGGATATTAGCAAATACCCATTGAGGTGACTTCCAGAAAGTACACCGCAATTAGTACAGATAATCGACAGTATGAATTCAAACGGATGAGCTTTGGTTTGAACAGCATTGTTCGAAAAGTTGGTGAAGAAACTTTACTAGTATACCAAGACGACTTAGTAATACCATTTGAGCAGCGAAGCGAAGTCACGGCGCCTCCTTTGTGTGTTACGTCGGAGTCGGTTCTGACATTTAAAATGCAAAAGTTTATGTTCTTTTACAAGGAAGCCTTTATAATTCTGCTACTGAATCTTGTTATTCTAGCGATGAGCTCGAACTACTAGCAGATATTGAAAGAGGCTCAGAACCCCAATACTCAAAAAATTCTCGCGTACGTTTATCTGTCAAAATCTCCGATGCGATGCGAAAAACTGAAATTTTCAATTCTCGAAATCCCTATACGAGCATTCCTCTTCGAATTGTACTCGTCTGCCTTTTCCATTCGGATTTGCGTCTCGCATACGGAATTGCTTACTGACGAGTGGCTCATAGCAATGTTGCGGTTGTCTCCTATGCAGTTTTGGTAACTTCCAAGTTCCAACTGCAAAAAATCGAAGGGAACACAAAATCTGAGAACTCATCTGATTTTTTAATACCAATTAAATAAGCTCTTATATTAGTAGTATTTTAGTAGTATTAGTATTTAGTATTACAAAAAAACAAAAAAAAACATGCCTTTTATGCCGTCTGCCTAGTTGACAAAACAAAATTATTATTAAATCTTTAATCTTTTTTTTTTTTTTTTTCTTAGAAACTTTCGTTAAATTACAGTATTGGAATAGGTTTTTAACTTCCATATCGTCAAGGATTGAAATAACTTGGTTTTCCGTCAAAATATCGCTTCCAAATATGTTCCTCCTAAACTCTTTCAAAATAGGACATTTTCCCATAAAATGAAAAGTATCTTATCTTTCGAAAGAGTTACACAATGTGCACAGGATGGGTAAATCCTCTGTATAAGGAATAAAGTTTAGCTGCATGAGTTCTCCACGTAACTAGACCATCATCGATATTTCGTCGACGCCATTTTCTCTGCATTTTAAGTCAACTGCAGAAACAAGCTGGTACAGCAGTCTTCTCCAATCATCTTAGTTGATTAAATTATCTGCGAGATCCATCTCGCAGTCGCTAGCAAGATTTATCCATTCAGCAAACCAACTTGTTTTGGAGCGTATGACTTGAAGAGCCGCTATCTTCGGAAGCCAGTGATTTTTCATCTTCATGATTTTCAGAGAGGCGATAAGCCTGTTTCCAATATAATCATAAATAGTTAGGCACATTGGGTGGTGTCGAAAAATTCGCTTCATAAAGTATCGCAGCAGCTTCTCCACGGTTTCATATTGTTTCGCTCCACATACTTGTGCTGCATAAAGTAGAATGGATCCCGATACAGGAAAGAGTTAATGTCCACTATGCACATCACTCACCAAGAGGTAATCTCAGCGGTGGCAAGGCAGCAGGTTCGAATGGGATATCAGCTGAGTTTTATAAGTATGGCACAACGGAGGTGATTAACAGGTTAACATTAATATGCGGAAAAATATTGGAAACTGGTCTTATACCCCAAGATTCAGAGAATCTGTAATTTTTCCAATCCATAAAAAAAGAAGCTTGTCGGAACTGTGCAATTACAGAGGTATTTCTTTTTAAATGCTTCATACAAAATCTTCACCTTAATCTTGCAAAGACGACTAAATAAATGGATTGATGATAATAAGCTATTAAAGGAGTACCAGGCAGGTTTTGGACCAGGCTATTCAACGATTGATCACATCTTTGTCTTAAAAAGTATTGCGGACTCTTTTCTCTATAAAGGGAAGAAGTTGTACACTTTCTTTGTCAACTTTAAGGCAGCATTTGATACAGTGGATAGACAAGTTCTTATCTATAAGCTCTATGGTATCGGAATGTCGCGGAGGTTCGGAAGGGTTATACAAAACCTATATATGGACAAAGTGGCGTCAGTTTGGAATGGTGAAGAGATGTCTAGTTGGTTTAGAACGGAATCAGGAGTCAGAGAAGGTTGTACAATGAGCCCAAGTCTGTTTGCTTTATTTATTGATGACCTGATAGACTTCCTACCTAGCGGCATTGTATACGCAGGTCATACAATAAAGGCATTGCTTTTCGCTGATGACATTGTTCTTTTCGCATCAACACTTGAATCATTGCAGCTCATGATTAACCGGCTGTATCAATATTGTAGCCTTTGGAACTTGATAGTTAATCTAGAAAAATCCAAAATTATGATTTTCAGGAACGGAGGAGGCAGACACTGTGCAAATGAAAAATGGTATTACAACAATGAATGGATTGAAATTGTTAATGAATTCCTAGGTCGTGTCTGTCTGCCTAAACGGCTGCCCGGTCTTCATTCAAACCTCGGATTTGAAGTTTAGGGGCTTACAGTTCGGGGCATTTTTTTTTGTGCACAGTAACCTCAATAGCTGTTTTTTATTATCAGCTATGATCCATATAGATCATCGATATACATGTACCTACAACAACAGCACATGATTCTGCTTCTCATCTAGATCACGAATCATGATCTGAAAATTACTTCTACTATTTCCGACTAGGTGGCTTGTTTTTTTTTTAAATGTTGGTGTGCCTGTAAACTATAGCCACACAATCACGTTGCCAGACTAAAAAATGGAACACAAAAAATCAATTGTTTTTTTTTTCGCATTCGATTAAACTCCCTGTTATTTTGTTTTTCCTCGTTTTATAAAGGTGACCAGCCAAACATTTGATAAACAATTAAATACCTACATGTTCCATATTTTTTTCTAAAACACTTATTAATTAATTAAACAAAACAAATTTTATGAAATGTTTAGAAATGTTTTGCTAGTTTAGATCTGAACACCAAAAAAACATTTATGTTTCACAGTTACCCAATCGTGATGGGAAATAATTTTTGTTTTACAAGTTTTCCTGCAGAAAGTGAGGGCTGTTTTTCGATTATATTTGTTTTTTAAATAACAAAAAATGCCCAGAAGAGCGGGATTCCCGAGACCAAAATTACAAAAATAAAATTACAAACAAAAAATTTTAGTCGCTGCTATCCTACTACATTATTTTCTTCTAGTCCAAAAAAGGATAAAATTGAAGCCTTTCATAAGCATTTAATAAATAAATTTCAGATCTCTTATAAGTGTTTATGAAATGTGTCCGCTTTGCTTCAGAAACATTTCATATACATTTCTGAAATATTTCGGTGGTCTGGACACACCTTAATATGCCAAGATAAACTCAAGCGCTAGCAGCAAAATATTGTTCATGTGTTGCATATTTGAACATAAAATACTAAATTTGTTTCACAAAAATATATTTGAAAAGAAAAATTATGCAAATTTGACTCAAATATGGCAACACCCCCGACTTTGCAAGTTAAATGACATGTGCCTTGTGTGACGTCACGTTGAGAAGAATATTTGCAATATGGCTGGTGGCAATATGAAGTTTGAAATACCCTGTATTATCTGTTTTGTTTTTGAAAGCAGCTGTTGCCACAATTCCAAAATTAAACTTTTTAATGATCCGTTCTGTTTTATTTTCGTGATCTGATCCGGATCAGATCACGCTGATAATAAAAAACAGCTAATATTAATGGTATACTTCCCATATAAAATGTTCATTCCAATTTGATTTGTTCGAAAACGGCTCTAACGATTTCAACCAAAATTAAGTAGGTGAGGTTAACATGACTGCATACTCAGTTTTCCGCTGAAAAATTGAATAACGGCGCCTTTAAAATTTGGACATATATCTCGAAAACAGTCCGATCAGTTAAGATCGTAACAAAAATTAATTTCTAAGGTAATATGGTCATTTCTAACTTAATGGCAAACTCAGTTTTTCTCTGTATTATTGTAAAATGGATTTTTGAAAGAAATTTTTTTAAATTTAGATTTCTTTAGTTTACCTGAAAACGGCAATAACGATTTTGATCAAAATACATGTTAAAGATAAAATCCGTGTTCGAAATAAGATCCCGTACTTAGTTTTTCAATTATTTATATTTAATAATATATAACCCTTTTTCAACCTTGTTGAATAGGAACCTTAAAATAATTGCAACCGCTTCTTTACACAATCAAAAACTCCCACTGCATTTGCACCCCTACACACGTTTATAACTGCTAATGCAAACTCAAAAATAAATCTCTAAAAACTTACATATATATCTATGTAAAGATATCGGTCTAACACGAACTCTACTTCCAATCATAGACACCTTACACCATATTCCAGTCAAAAATAAAAATATACATTAGCAGATCAGAAATCAGAAACCACTGCTACACTTTGCCTTGTACTAAAAAATCTTGTAAAGTGTAAGAGCTTATAAATAAGTACTGTAGACGCTTTTAACTCTTTAACCATAACTTGGAACAATAATTGTCTGTTACTGCAGCTTCAACTTATAAAAACTCACATTGTTATTTATATTTATGTACTGCCTATCAGATGAATAACCCAAAAGTGAATTTTATTTAACACTACATAATATTAATTTTCCTATATTCTACGCACCGTTTCTTTTATCTATAATCAGTTCTCAGATTTTTACCTACCTACTTAATAAAATAAGAAACCAACCAACCAAAGTTTTGATGAACGAGAAAGTTTCATTCGACCCAGTCGTGCACTTTATTCTTCTTTTTGAGCAGTAATGACGAGGGGTACTCAGAGACACTTTCCTGTATTACTTCATTTTTTCATAACTCGTAAATAATTGCCTTTACCCTGTCACGTTCGGTTAAAGCTAAACGACAAGGTTTCTTATGTATAACTTCATTGAATGTTAGTTTTATGGTGAATTCAGATATTTTGCTAAGTCCTGTAAGCCCATTCTCTGCATATAACTAAATATAAACTAACAGCACTACATAAAATATGACCGAATGTCAGTTCGAACAGGCCTCCCCTGACTTGTCTGTCACTTTGACAGACAATTATGAAATTTGAAATAACACATTTTTCTTAACCGTCGACGAAGAGCGACGCTTTTAAGTTTTGTTCCGACTTCTCAATAAAGCTTAGTTTTGTTTGAATCAAATAATATATTTATTTCGAATTAGTTTTCATCTCAGAAGTGGGATTCTGCCAAAAATGTTCTGTATGTCTGAAAAGGAGGAAAATCGCGTTGATGCTTTGGTCGAAGAGGTTGGCAAATTAAGGCTACTGGTAGAGAGTCTGGTGGCGGGACTGAGCAATAGGGCGGCTGCTCAAGAATCCAGACCGGATGAATTTCAATCCCTGCAAGGCACTTTTCACGAAATTCCACAATCAACAAGGTATTTTCCAACGGAAACAGCGAACGAGAAAAGTGGATTGAATTCATCTGTCGTTCATGACGGTCAAGCGACCCAGGAACATATTTTACTGATAGGCTCACCACAGTCACATTTCGCGGATAATGGTATCCACACTTCGTCGCACGTCAATGCAGGTTACGTATATGCAGGAGGGTATGTTGCCCCTACGACGACGCACAGGAATATGCCAGCAACGTACCAAACCAATGCAACCTGTTTTTACCAGAAATGCGAAGCGCCGCCGCAAAGTTTCTCACCCATAGATTCAAATGTCACAAATGTCGGAGTCATCATGGAGACTCTGCCAGAATTCGATCCGCTTTCACGAACATCTGTAAGTGGAGATCAGTTTATCAGACGTATAAATCAACTGTATACGGCGTATAACTGGCCTGAGCATGTACTGTTGCTGGCTGTTGGCGCAAAACTGAAGGGAGCAGCAAAGCTATGGCTGGATGGATATCCGGAAGTTTTCACTAATGTGAAGTACATAATACGGGGTGCAAGTGACAGTCAATTGCAGTTAGCACTCTCGGCACATCGCTTTAGTAGATAGATTTTTTAATGGCGATTCGGATGTACATAAGCAACGCACCTATGCAGAAAACACCACAAACTCAGCGACCGAAATTGGAGGCATCGAAACCAATTGCTAACACACCACGTGAACAAAATTCTGTTATAATTGCCATGGAGGTGTCATATTTCCATACATTGTTCACAGCCTCAAAGAAGGGATAGATGCAACTAGTGTAATCGTATTGGACATAAGTCGGAGGAATGCCCGAAGTTACTAAACTCAAGGAATGTAAATCATATATCAGAACGCGAGTTGCTTACTCCTATGGATTCAGAGAAAATAACGAAGTCTGTTATTATCAACGACAAACATGAATTCGTGACTCTTGCGGATCCTGGAAGTTCGACTTCACTTATTAAGAAATCCGTTGCCCAGAATATAACACAAATTCTTCCCTGCCGTAAACTTATTTTAGAGGGTTTTGCTGGTGGTCAGTACTTGTGTGACTCGAAGATTGTCTGCGAACTTAACATGGATGACTACAAATATGATGCAACAATTCAAGCAGTAGATGACGACGAACTTAAGGACGAGCTTTTACTTGGATTGGACATACTTTGCCGAAGCGACAGTCGTCTAGTGATTGAGAAAGGGGTTTGTCGCGTAGAAAAGGCAAATTCCAATATAGAATCAAAGTTAAATAATAATAACAGTGATAAGCTACAATATGTACTATCCAATTACTCTTCTTGCTTTGCGGATAAATTAAGTGATCTTGGAAACTGCGAATTTTCCAAGATGACTATCGAATTGACTACGAACGAAGACGTCTTTATGAAGCCGTATCGCATTCCGTTTGCGAAGAGGGATAAAGTTAGCGTTATAATTTCCGAGCTTTTGGAAAATAGAAGTATTCGTAATAGTAATTCTCCGTATGCGTCTCCAATCGTCTTGGTGGGTAAGAAGAATGGCGAGGATGTCGACTACAGAAGACTGAATGCTGTGACTGTGACAGCAAGGATTTCCAATGCCGGTGATCGATGAGTTGCTGTCTCAACTGGCTGGAAATAAATATTTTACAACACTTGATTTGCTCTCGGGATACCACCAAATCGAGATAGAGGAGGATTCAAAGAAGTATACCGCTTTTGTCACTCACGAAGGCCTTTATGAATATAACCATATTCCGTTTGGGTTAGTCAACGCGCCTGGTGTTTTTCAAAGCATGATCAACCGGCTTATATCCAAAATGGAAAAGGGAGAGGTACTGGCATATTTAGACGACATCGTCATACCAAGTGAAACTATCGAACAGGGATTATATCGGCTCGAGAAAATGTTGCAGATTTTTGAGAAAACTGGATTAACACTGCGGTTGGGTAAGTGCACATTTCTTGCAACCGAAGTAGTTTTCTTAGGCCATCGAATTAATTCGATGGGTATACGACCGGATGTAGATAAGCTGGCATCAATTTCAGATTTTCCACCACTTAAAAATGTTCACGATGTCCGCCGTTTTATCGGACTAAGCGGTTTCTTCCGTAAATTAGTGCAGGGCTACCCCACTGTTGCCCAGCCGTTAACACAGCTTTTGAGGAAAGAACAACCGTTCAAGTGGGAAAAGGAACAGATCGATGTATTTGCTACACTGAAATCTTTGCTTAAAACTGCACCAGTGCTGGATATCTTCGATTCAAAATGTCATCACGAAGTGCATACAGACGCCAGCAGTGTTGGTCTAGCGGGAATCCTGATGCAGTCCAGAGACATGAAGTCTTTTCGACCGGTATTTTATTTTAGTCGTTGTACAACTACCGCCGAACGCATCTACCACAGTCATGAGCCAGAGGTACTGGCCACTGTTGAATCGCTGGAACGGTTTAAGATTTATCTTCTTGGAAGAACGTTTAAGGTTGTGACCAACTGTGCTGCTGTAACTACGACTAAGCTTAAGAAAAAACTTGTTCCACGAATAGCCAGGTGGTGGCTCAAGCTCCAAGAATTTGATTTTCTACTTGAACATCGAAGCGCCGACCGAATGAAACATGTTGATGCGCTAAGTCGGGCACCATATGAACCACCTTCTGGCATCGATGTCGTGCGAAGTAGTATTCAGCGCATTGACATAGCAACCAGCGACTGGGTTTTGGCGATGCAGTTATAGAAATACGGTTGAAGGCAAGCGGCTAGTTGTACCAAAGTCTATCCGCTGGCGTATTGTTTAATATTGCCACGATGATTGTGGGCATTTTGGATTGGATAAAACCATAGAACGTATTAAACGTCATTTCTGGTTCTCCGGAATGCGTTCGTAAGGCTATATTTGTTCATGCTTATCATGTGCGTACAACAAGTTGCGTGGAGGGAAAGCAGAGAGTCAACTGCACGTTGAAGATATAGTTCCTATACCTTTTAGAACTCTACACATTGACCATCTTGGCCCGTTTATTTGCAGCCGTAAAGGTAACTCATATATTGTAGCTATATCCGACTCCTTCAGTAAATACTTGGTAGTGAAGGCCACCCGAACTACAAAGACACAACCGGTTCTCAATATAATCAATGAGCTGACCGCTTACTTCGGACTACCACAACCACAACAGACCGAGAAACAAGTTTTACTTCAAGGACCTTCGCGGAATACTGTAGGAAGCTAAATATACGGCATGTTCAAACTGCCGTGAGGACCCCGCGTGCAAATGGCCAAGTCGAAAGGGCAAACTGGAACATTTTGAATTACTTGCGAACATCCACTGAAGAAGACACTGATTGGGACCCTTACCTGCGAAATCTTCAATGGACGGTGAACTCACAACGAAACGCAACTACGGATACAGTCCCAATGAACTAATTTTCGGGCTTAACCTACGAGACATACAATCGAATATACTCATCGACGCTGTGACCGATGACCAAGATGATCCTCTGGAAGAAACCATCTACGAAAAGCGGAGCGGTGCTCGCGAAAATATTATGAAAGCACGAAGTGATTGGAAGCAGCGTTACGACAAAAAGCATAAGTTACCACAAACGTACAACGAAGGAGATCTAGTGCTGATCGAAAACGAACCAGCCGCGACTGGGCCCTTATATTATTGGAAAGGTTTTGGGACGTGACCGCTATGTGTGTTCCGCAAGAGTGTTCCAGGCCTCAAAAGAAGCGGACGGGAATTTGATTCTGTTTATGCGGCGGACAAGATAAAACCCTGGTGTTCGCTGGTTCCTGATTTGGATGGTATCGAAGATGACGACGTTGATGACATCAGCAATGATTCAGGAGATGTCACCAACGAATACGACCAAATGAGTGCTGATGATGAAGACCCAATCGAGGATGATTATGGAACAGGATTGGCCGAGCTGTTGTAAGCCCATTCTCTGCAT
Source organism: Cheilosia variabilis (assembly GCA_951230905.1). Lineage (NCBI taxonomy): Eukaryota > Metazoa > Arthropoda > Insecta > Diptera > Syrphidae > Cheilosia > Cheilosia variabilis. Next base: position 85,328,692 of record OX579676.1, read on the forward strand.
ATAACTATAAACGAACAGCACTACATAAAATATGATCGAATGTCAGTTCGAACAGGCCTCCCCTGACTTGTCTGTCACTTTGACAGACAATTATAAATTTTGAAATAACGCATTTTTCCTAACCGTCGACGAAGAGCGACGCTTTTAAGTTTTGTTCCGACTTCTCAATAAAGCTAAGTTTTGTTTGAATCAAATAAAATATTTATTTCGAATTAGTTTTCAGTCCTATTTCCGACATGTTCTTGGCAAAGCAATTGGGTTGGAGTTACTATTGTTAGTATTAGATTGAATAGAACAAGCTCTCTAGAACTTTAGTTTTTTGGGCTGCTTTGTGATATAATCTTTTGTTTTGCTCTGCATTCTTTGAATTGTTTCAAGCGCCTTAGAATCCTGAATTTGTAACGATGCTAGCCAATCCAAGTTGTTTATTTAGACTTGGAAAATGAAATCCGACTCAGTAGGCTTTCCCACTGGTTTTCGGCTTAATGCATCCAGGTGCTGCATCTGTTTGCCAGGTCTGTGAATAATAGTGTAATCTGACTCGGACAATTTCAACCACAATCTTAAAATTCGTCAATTTAATGCAGTTTTTGCCTTAAGGCTTTCTATTGCCTAGCAATCTGTAATTATAGTGAAATGTTTGCCAAGAATAAACATTCTAAAACGTTCTGGACCGCAATTCTCAAATTCCGCATAGCATAATTCGTATACGAGCAAATCCGCCTGAAATTTCCGCAGCAGGAAAATTGGTATTCTCAAATCTGTACGGGTTCGGTCAGTCTGTCCGTATGCCCTAAAACGCCCTAAACGGCTGCCCGGACTTCGTTCAAACTTCGGATTTGGAGTTTAGGGTTTTTTTTTTTTTTGCACAGTAACCTCAATATTAATGGTACTTCCCATATAAAATTTTCATTCCAATTTGATTTGTTCGTGAAAAATGTAAATTACAACGAAACAAAGAATAATTATATTAAACTAGATTATTCTATATTTATTGCTGGTAATATTATTTTAAGACACGTGTGAGGAAAACTTCTGCTCGCCGTCGCTGTCAAAAAGTAAGAGACCGGAAAAAGGCCTCTTGGTTTCAAGCGTTGAACATACACATACACAACCTTACTCGGCATAGCCAATTTGTAGGCTTGAGGCTGACGCGGTGGTCCGGTGTTAGCAGGCTGCAACGATCGATGGCTTCGTCTGTCGTGTGGCGAAAGTAGGTGATGTTCGCTGAAGCGCTTCCCTCAGCTCTTGAAAAAAGGCTATGGGCTCCATAACGTTGCTGGATTTCGCCAAAAAGTCTCCTGGGAGCCGGAGCTCAGCACCGTAAACCAATTGCGCGGGTGAAGTACTAGATTCGTTCACCATTGAACGAAGTCGCAATAGCACGACCGGCAGTGCTTGCAGCCAGTTCGGGGGTAAGTGAGTGGTGAGTGCTGTCTTCAATGTACGTTGCCACCGCTCGACTATCCCATTTGCCTGTGGGTGGTAGGCGGTAGTATGAATGCGGTTGCATCCGAGAAGCTGGGAAAACCTTTGGAATAGTGCTGACTCGAACTGCCTCCCCTGGTCAGTGGTCAGACGAAGTGGGCAGCCAAAGCGCGCAACCCAGTGCTGGAAAAACGCGTCGGCGACATTTGATGCGGTGATGTCTTCGACAGGTATTGCCTCTGGTCAGCGTGTTGCACGGTCAATACAAGTAACGAGATAACTGCGGCCAGAGCAACTAGGCAGTGGACCCACAATGTCCATGTGCACATGCTTAATTCTTTCGGCGGCTGCAAACTTTCTTGCTCCGCTGGCAGGCAGGACAGGCACACACCCATTTGCCGATATCCGAGTTCATGGATGGCCACAAAAATCTGAGTGCGACTGATTTTCGCGAGGTTGTGAGCCGTTTTTTTTTTTTTATGGTTGCGTCCAAAGGATGTGTAATCTTCATAGATACCAGAAGCCCGTATTAACATGCACGATTCGCGGGATATGTTTCTCCAGTGCCACGCGCTTTACGTACTAAACCACACCCCTGTACTCGTCTACCACTCTCCCCGCGGAACTGCCGTTAGGTATTACTTCGGGGGGCTGGTTAGCAACTCATGCTAAATCATCTGCGTCTGCCACTTCGACTCTTCTTAGTCTTTCGGCTCTTCTCAGCTCGTTTTGTACGCTCGTTATGAATGAGCACGTCTCCAACCAGTTGTCTTCTGACCTTAATATATGGTCTATAAGAAGCTGAGGAATGGGTAAGTTCGCTCTTCCGCTTGAAAAGCGCCTACAGTGGAACATTACGTGCTCCGTATCTTCTTCTTCGTCTGGGCATTCGGGACAGAAAGGCTTGCTATCGTGTCCGAATCTGTGAAGATATTTTCGATAGCCGCCGTGCCCGGACAAGAACTGCGTAAGGTGGAAGTTGCAGTCTCCGCGTGTTCTCTTAATCCAGACCTCGATTGTGGGGATCAGTTTGTGGGTCCATCTGCCTTTTGCCGTGTTATCCCACCGGGCTTGCCACAGTGCTATAGATGTTGCCCTTTCTTCTTCCTTTATCTTTCTGGTAGCGATGGCCTTGCCGGTTGACTGTTCGTCTAAGGTAGATCCTTTGCATTTCGTTGGCGAGAATGTCTATGGAAATCATTCCCGCAATAACACAGGCTGCTTCGTCCGAAATTGTTCGGAATCCGCTTATTGTTCTTATTGCGCAGAGCCTGTATGCTGACGAGAGCTTCCTTATTGTTTCGTTGTAAGAGCCCCCGCCCAGACCGGTGCAGCGTAAAGAAGTATTGAGCTGACAACTGTGGATAACAGAATCCTTCTGGCATATCCAGGGCCACCGATGTTTGGCATAATCCGGGAAAGAGCTGCTTGCACCTGTGACGCCCTCTTGCTAGCGTACTGGACGTGCGTTTTAAAGCTTAACCTGTTGTCGAGCATTACTCCTAGGTACATTAATGACTCCTTTGACCTAGTAGTTTGGTTCCCAATACGAAAATTCGAATATTCCACAGTCTTTCGGCTGGTTATCAAGACAGCCTCGGTCTTGTGGTCAGCTAGTTCCAGCCCTGCAGTCTCTAGCCAGTTCTTGATTGTGTCGACTGCTTCATCCGTGGCAGACTCTATCTCGTGGATATGTTTGGCCACAGTTACCACAGCGATATCGTCAGCAAAGCCTATAACCTTAACTCCTTGTGGCAGTGTTAGTCTGAGAACTCCGTCATACATTATGTTCCACAGGAGAGGTACAAGAACCGAGCCTTGTGGTACACCAGCGGTAACGTTATAGTACTTCACTCCCTCGTCAGTATGGTACCTTAACTTCCTTTCGGTAAGGTAGTTTCCAACTATTTTCAGCATGTAGTGCGGCGCTTCCATTCTGGCCAGGGATCTCCTAATGCATGACCAGTTTGCCGAATTGAAGGTATTTTTAACGTCAAGCGTCACAACAGCGCAATATTTCTTTGTTCCGCCTCTCCATCTTTTCCGCAGTATTGCTTCAGCCGCTGTATCTACTACCGCCTTTATGGCATCGATGATAGAAAGCGATTTTCTAAATCCATACTGGTCCTCTGACAAAGCTCCATTATCCTCCGCCACCTCGAGCAGTCTGCCGTATATGATCCGTTCTCGGATTTTTCCCATTGTATCTAGTAGACATATTGGCGGGTATGAGGATGGTTACTCTGGTGGCTTTTTTTCTTTTGGCAGCAAAACCAAATACTGTAGTTTCCATGCCTTAGGAAATACACCCTCCTCAAGACACCTTTGCATAGTTGCAATAAAAAGCTTCGGTCTTTCCGGGTGCTATGTTGTCGCCTATCTTCCTGCATGCTTCGTACAGTTCCTTCGGCGTGATTGCGGGGATGCGTTCCGAACATGTGTCTCTTGTGGTGATGATCAAAGTGGGCGGCCTATGTGGGAATAGGTGCTCAACTATTGTCTTAAGCATTGTCGGGCAGGATATTTGCGGGGACCTACTGCCTTTAAGTTTCTTCATCACCGTCCTATATGCCATACCCCAGGGATCTAGGTCTGCTCCATCGCAGAGTTGTTTAAAGCATCTTTCCTTACTCTCTTTGATGGCCTTCTCGATATCTCGTCTTGCTAGCCTGAAGATAGATAGCCGTTCCTGAAACTCTGGCCTTCCCCTGGATCGCTGGGATCTGCGTCTAGCCTGGAGGCATGCTGCTCTGAGCGTTTTGACTTCGTCGTTCCACCAGTAACATGGTCCGCCTCTTTTACTGGCTGCTCTTCTAGGCATTGCTGCATCGCACGCTGTGGTAATTGCTTGTGACAGCGTCTCCGCTGCTCCGCCGCTGAATGTAAGGTCAGTATTCATCATTTCCTCAAACGCGTCTTTCCACCTTGGCCCTGTAAGTTTGGGGAGCTGCTTGGGCTTGTATTTGTCCAAGGTAAATATGATCGCCTGGTGATCGCTGTGCGTATAGTCTTCGCTTACTCGCCATTTTGTTTTGCGCGGGAGTGAGTTACTCATAAAGGTGATATCTATGATAGACCCCTTGCCTGCTTTCCGAAATGTGTTTTTCACACCGTTGTTCGCCAAACTTACTTCTAGTACTGCGAATGCTTCCAGAAGAGCTCGTCCCCTTGCGTCAGTGAGCCTGCTGCCCCATTCTGTAGCCCATGCGTTGAAATCGCCAGCAATAATAATTGGGTGTTTTCATCGCGCGTCAGTTACAATGTCGTCCAGCAGCTTCAGATAATCCCTATATGTTAGACTAGGGGGTGTGTAGTAACTATAGAAGTGGATGCCGTTTATACTAGCGGTTACGAAGTATTCCGCTGGCCCACCGACTTTTTGCATGGCGTGGTTTCCACAGGTCCATATCGCTGTCTTCTTTGAGATGTCGTCTATCCAGCTACAACCATCCAAAGACTTGTAGGGTTCACTAATAAGGGCAATATCTACTTTTTGTTCCCTTGTCATCTGCGTCAGCAAGTCATGCGCGGCCGCACAGTGGTTAAGGTTTATCTGGACGACCTTCATCATATTTTGTTCGTCAGGGCATTCTTGAATACTGGGCATTGACCACTACCAGCCACGTGTCCAGCGTTTTCAGGTTTGTCCACTTTACACCAGAAACATAGAGGTTTTTTTTGCACAAGCCTTGGCAATGCGACCTTCTTCCCCACATCTTCTACACTGCTTAGATCGGTCATGTTCGCTCTTGCAGTGACGCGCCGTGTGCCCGATTTTTAGACACCTAAAGCATTTAGTTAGCACTAAACGCACTCGTATGCGGCAGTTAACCCACCCAATCTTAATTCTGCCCGATCCCATGGTTATCTATGCAAGCAGTGAGGCCATGCGAGGGTTGACACAGGCCCTTATGGGGTTTTGTGACAGAGCCGGATCGGTGCTAACCAGGAATGTTACATCTGGACCTACACCACCAACTTAATGGCGACGAAAATATTGAGCGTTCTTTGAGGCCTGCCAAGGTTTTAACGGGACGGGGACGTTTGCAGCATTAGCCTGAAAGCTATTTCAACAGAATTTCACTCCTGTTTACTCAGGTAACAGAATACTACAAGCGTCAGCCCTGAAAGCTATGCAATGTTAAGCGAACCGGTAAAAGTTGTTAGAATAGACACGGCTGTTCTGCCGAGGGCAGATACCTTTGTGTCTCGCCGATTAAATATTGGTGTATCCCTACGGTGTGACGGGTACATCTGGATCTCGACAGTTACATTTTCTGTATCCATCGTAGCCATCCATTCAGATGGATGGGGGGCACTTTATTGAAGACGGCGCCTATACGTCTTGTCACAGAAAGTTCATAGGGGTTTCTGTGGTTTTTTAAGCCACGCCCTCCTTTTCTGCCGCTCTTGGTCGGGGACTGCTTATTGATTATTCGCAGCTAACCTACATATCTGCAGGCCGTTCACCATCCGCCACCTGTGTGACCCCACAGTAGCCTGAGCTCGGCCCTCCCATCCGTGATTTTTACCGGCCCATCTGCCAAACTCCGAAACATTAGTCAAGACTACTTCACGGAGTCTATTGTATGATGTGGTGGTATATCACCGGGCGACAAGGGGATGGGTCCCTGTCTACCACCTTTAAGGTTGTGAACCGTGTCGTAGGCAGAACGTCTGAATGCCGGTGGAATGTATGCTCGAGCACGTCCGGCTGATGTTTCACATGTGACAGGAGTATGCGATTCTGAAAGAACAAGTTCAATAAACGTGAGTTTCTGACTCACCGCTTTTAATTTTTGTAACTCCGGGGCATTGCATTGCATCTTAGCGATGGCAGGTAGGGTTTTACCTATAATGTATTTAAAGTAAACTATTACTTTTATATATGACTGTTTATAACCACCCTAGTGCAGCTTGACACTAGGATACAAAAGCAAGGCTTAGCAATGGTTATAAACTGAAAAGCTCGAAGGCTAATTACTCTTTGTACTAGGTATAAGAACTGATTTCGATTCTTTACTCTATTCCTACTATTGACAATTTTGCTTACTACTAATTTCCCTGTTTTTTTTCTTTCTTCTTTTTTCTTTTCCGTTACCCAACTTATGCAATTCGACAAACTAATAAGTAATTCAAGACCAACTATTGAGGTCAATAACTTACTCAATATGTGTAACAATTATGATATGTATAACTGGAGTTGCTAGTTTGGCAGCATGTCGTAAAATATTCATAATCAAACTCCCGGCGAAAAGAAGGCTTAAGTTTTAATTCTAAACTGTGTCTGTGATTATGTGGGGTACCGCATCGTGGTGAACCATGTATGCCCATACCCAACTTCAGGGTTATAGGCACATATGATGGACAATAGAGTGATGCAGAGAATGGCACAAATAGCTCCTAAGTACCAATACTGATGTTCCCAGGAGTCAACGACCATGACTGTCATCTATTTAGTTCAGTTGATAGTTTTGCCTTGAATAAGGGAAGACGAGGATCATCTGCGGGCTCCTCGCTTAGCTCGATTTTGGGAGCGGTCATGTAGTCTTCCGTTGAGAATTTTTTGATGTCAGTCTCGATTTTCTTGACCTCTCCGATGGGAGACATAACATGAAACTGGGTGCTGGAGATCCTGCAACCTGGAAACCTCACCAGATTAACTTTTGCAACTAGTGGTGTTTGTGTGGCGTTGCATACGATCGTAACTTGGTTTACGTTTGTTCTTATATATATGACTTCAAGATCACTCTGCAATCGCTGTTTGGGATTAATCATTTGACGTTATATTTGTTAAATAGTTACTCATTTCAATTAACTTACCAATGTACATACTAAGCTATTTGTTATATTTGTTTGCTCTTAAGTTAATCTTTTGTTTCCTTGGTTTTTTTATCAATCACTATAATCTAACGATGTCGTGTCTGCTTACACATTTTTTTCATCCATATTACTTGTTCGATTGTCCACTCAGGCTCGCACAGCTTTACAACAACAATTCTATTGTTGTGCGGAACTCGTGAGTGGGCGAGAGAACAAGGATGATTTTTTACGTTTGATCTTACGAGTTCTCTGCCACTTGGATTTTGATCGTTGCAGACACTATAAATCGATTAATCGCGAATCTAACATTTTTTCTTTGCATGTGCATGGTGTATTTTTCCCCTTTCATTTACATATAATATTTGGATGTACAGAAAATCCTCGTGTATGAAATATTGTGCTGCGCTTATTGGGAAATTTTGTTTTATAATTTATAAAAAGAATTCCCTCGTAACATTTTCTCTTGAAATTATAACCTCGTCTTATAATTTTACAAAGCGTTTCGGTGCGGTTGAGTCAGCATTTTACTAAGGATTTTCACTTAAACCATCTATTAAAATGAATGCTCTAAAACAAAAACGTGGTAATGCAAAAGCCTGTTTAACTCGTGCGGTAGAATTTCTTTCAACTATTCAAGACTCTACCGATAAAGAAATGTAAGAAATTCGGTTAAGCAGAGTAGTTGAAGCATTGTCAGAATAATCATCGCTTCACTACGAATGTTTGAAGCATGTGGAGGAAAATGACATCGCGGACTACGAAAAAGATTTCGGGGTATACGAAACCAAATATTTCGAGGCTCATTCTGGTTTAAAAAAGGCAATTCGCGATCGATTAAGTGCGGAAAAACCGAATTCGGCAGATACTGTACTTGAGCGTCTTGCTGACCAACAAGCCACGTTCCTCAAGAATTTAAATTCATCGACAAACACGTGTTCTAAAATCAATCTTCCGACAATTATAGTGCCTCCATTTTCCGGTAATTATAAGGATTGGCCATCCTTCCGAGATTTATTTGTAGGTTCAGTCGATAACAAACCAAAACTGACCTCAACTCAGAAATTTAATTATTTAAAATCGTTTTTGTATGGTGATGCCTCCAATCTCATCAAACACATTCCAATTTCGGATGGAAATTACCTTGAGGCATGGGATAGACTCGAGAAACGTTATGACCGCATAAATCTTATCGTGCAAGCGTTCGTCCAAACCTTTCTGTCACTTCCGTCTATGAGTGTATCTAATGTACAAACCCTTCGCCGAATTACAGATGGTGCAGATGAGGTAATTCGTGGTCTCAGTGCGCTAGACAAAAACAATCGCGATCCGTGGTTAACCTACCTGTCAAACAATTTTGCCAACTATTCTCGCTAGAGCTCAAGATAATCGGGGACAGCTCATTGATTGTCGTGTTCTATTGGATGCAGGGTCTCAATCGTCTTTCGTTACCGAATCGTTCGCCCAAAGACTTAGGCTCCCGCGAACCCATGCTCGAATTCCTGTGATGGGATTATCTTCAAAAGAAGCGGGATATACTAAAGGATATATATCAATCAATCTCTCTTTTGATTTTTCGATACAATTTAGAAAATTTATCAGTTGATGCTTTCGTGCTGGCGAAATTTACATCGAACTTGCCAGCAAAATCATTTGACGTATCAACTTGGGAGTATATCAGTGAGTAAGATTTAGCCGATCCTAACTTTAACCATTCGTGTTCGGTTGAAATTCAGCTCGGAGTAAATAAAGTCTGGTCCGTTCTTAAATCAGAACAAATTCGTGGCCCACAAGGATTACCCATAGCTCAAAACACCTCCTTCGGTTGGGTTATTTCGGGTGAGCTATTTAATCAAAATAACTCTAGTATTAAGTTATCGTCATTCCATTCAGCTGTCGACGTAGATGTACTTCTTCAGCGTTTTTGGGAGTTGGAAGAAGTCTCTCCTAATAACGCTCGTGATGCTGCCAATGATCCAGCTGAAGAACATTTTCGAAAAACATTTTCTCGCACGTCAGATGGAAAATATGTCGTTTTAAAACCCCTTCCCCAAGGTTCGCAGATACCCTGCAGGCGGCAGTTTCACGAATGCATTCAATGGAGCGCCGGTTTCGAAACAGTCCCGACTTGCATCGCCTTTACTCCAACTTCATGCAGGAGTATCCCGAACTTGGACATATGGAGGAAATCTCTATCTGTGATCTAAATACATACCCTTCGCAACAGTTTTATCTCCCTCATCAAGCGGTCCTCAAACCCGACAGTTCATCCACCAAACTCCGTGTTGTGTTTGATGGATCGGTAAAAGACTCAAACGGACGATCATTGAATAATCATCTTCTAATCGGTCCGCCAATTCAACGCGATCTAATAGTTGTCTGTTTACGATTTCGGCAACATCGTTTCGTCTTCACGGCTGATAATGTCAAAATTGCGTTTCCAACGCATTGTTTGGCGTCAAAATCCCAATGACCCACTTAAGCACTATCGGCTACGAACCGTAACGTATGGTACCGCATCGGCTCCATTTTTATCAGTTCGCGTTCTACAACAACTCGCGGATGACTATCAGTCCAGGTACTCAAACGCTGCTAAAATCTTACTCAACGACGTCTACGTTGACGACGTAATGACAGGCTATAGTTCCATCGAAACTTTATTAGATTTACAATCTGAACTTATCGCATTACTCTCGGAAGCCAATCTTCAACTTCGTAAATGGAGTTACAATTGCTGGGCTCTACTCGCGAAACAACGTCGTGAAGATTGCGAGTATTCCTTTGTCGATCCTGAACATGAACAATCTCTCATCAAAGTCCTAGGTATGTTCTGGAATCCTGCAACTGACATGTTTTCTTACCGCGTAACTCAACCATGCGCCGTGTTAACAAGGAGAACGTTACTGTCTCAAATAGCGCATATTTTTGATAACCTGGGACTTCTCGCTCCGTCAGTTATTCTGTTCAAACTCATGTTTCAGCAGCTCTGGTCGTCTGAATCGCGATTGGGTTGGGATGATCCCCTACCCTCCGAACTCTATGATAGATGGAAGAACTATCGTGAACAATTACCATCCTTTGAACAAATTTGTGTTCCGCGGAATGTGTTCTCATCCGGACTATATATCGAGCTTCACGGCCTACGCTGCTGTCGTTTTCGCTCGTTCAATATCCTCCACCGGTGATATTAAAATCAGAATCGTTGCGGCAAAAACGAAAGTAGCCCCTCTTAAACCTATCTCCATACCCCGTCTCGAACTTTGTGGTGCGCTCTTGGTAGGCAGGTTACTCAATCACGTGAAATCGTCGATCAGTACCAAAATCGAAAGGACATACGCATGGTGCGATTCCGAAATTGTGCTACACTGGCTTTCGTCACCTCCTCGTCGCTGGACGACCTTTGTTGCCAATCGTACTGCTGCCATTCTGAAGACTGTACTCATGGCGTTATGTTCCATCGGAGGCAAACCCTGACTGTGCTTCTCGAGGGTTCCTCCTTCCGACCTTTACAATCACAGTCTATGGTGGACAGGGCCATCATGGTTATCGCTGCCAGAACACCACTGGCCTACATCTAACTTTTCTCCTGCTATAGTTGACTGCGAATCCGTAAGAACCGAGGAAAAATCAAGCCCAAGGCATGCACTCATCACTTCGAGTGATGGACATGTCTTTCATGACCTAATCGAAAAAATTTCATCGTTGTATCGTTTGCAACGTATAGTCGCCTACTGTTTCCGGTTTATCAGTAATTGTCGACGCAATATCGCTAATCGAGCTATTCATGGGTTAATATTTGCAGAAATTCGAGCGGCCAGGATTGCCATCTTGAAAGTCATTCAATACAACGCTTTCGAAGACGATATCCAGCATCTGCGTACCAAAAATCAACTTCCTTCGAAATCGAAGCTCTTGAAGTGCTCATAATTTTTGGACAGCAAGGGATTACTCCGAATTGCCGGACGCATCAAACACGCAAGCTTATCCTATGGCATAAGACACCCTATTATTCTTCCAAAACATAACACAGTCTCCTACCTTATTATTACAGATATTCACCAACGTTATTTGCATGCTGGAATATCAGAGACCATTGCATTCGTTCGACAACAATTTTGGATATTGGGCAGTCGCAACCTCATTCGCAAAATCAGCCACAGATGTAAGCCATGCTCCATGCAGAGGAGACTTATTAGCCAGCAGATCATGGGTGATCTTCCGTCTCATCGCATCCAACAGAGTCGCCCATTCTCAAACACTGGTTGTGACTACGCCGGTCCGCTGACGATAAAATTATCCCGGTGTCGCAAGCCAAAGACGTCAAAGGCCTTCATAGCCTTGTTTGTGTGTATGTCTACTAAAGCCATCCACCTGGAGCTGGTGAGTGACCTCATAAGGGATGCCTTTATTGCGGCTTTGCGTAGATTCATATCTCGCCGCGGCAGGTGCGCCAACATTTACAGCGACAACGGGACGAATTTCCAAGGAGCTCGTCGGTGCCTAACTGATATGCATAGATTCGTGATGGCACAAACTCATAGCGATATCATCGCTACCGAACTGGCCAAGGACGTCATATCTTGGCATTTCATCCCTCCTTCCGCTTCACACTTTGGTGGACTATGGGAGGCTGGCGTAAGGTCAGTGAAGCTTCACTTGCAGCGCGTTGTCGGGAGTGCAATATTAACCTTTGAAGAGTTATACACTGTCCTTAGTCAAGTAGAAGCTATTTTAAATTCTCGTCCTCTTTGTTCTATGTCCGACTATGATTTAAAGGCGAACCACTGACGGCAGTTCCTGAACCTAACTATCTGGATACTAAACCAAATCGCCTTGCTCACTGGAACCACATCCAAAGCATCACAAAAGGGTTCTGGAAGCGATGGCACACCGAGTATCTCACCACGCTGCAAGAGCGACCAAAATGGCAGCGAGTTACCGCCAACTTCAGGACCGGAGATTTGGTGGTCGTAAAGGAACCGAATCTTCCGCCAACAAAGTGATTATTGGGACGAGTGGAATCGGTTAACCCTGGCGCCGATCAACAAGTTCGTGTCGCTACTATTCGAACAGCAACAGGCACATTGGTCCGCCCTATATCAAAACTTGCGCTTTTACCCATGTCCTGAAACTTATTCCAGGGGGGCCGGGATGTTTGGGATTAATCATTTGACGTTATATTTGTTAAATACTTGCTCATTTCAACTAACTTACCAATGTACATACTAAGCTGCTTGTTATATTTGCTTGCTCTTAAGTTAATCTTTTGTTTCCTTGGTTTCTTTATCAATCACTATAATCTAACGATGTCGTGTCTGCTTACACATTTTTTACATCCATATTACTTGTTCGATTGTCCACTCAGGCTCGCACAGCTTTACAACAACAATTCTATTGTTGTGCGAAACTCTTGAGTGGGCGAGAGAACAAGGATGATTTTTTACGTTTGATCTTACGAGTTCTCTGCCACTTGGAGTTTGATCGTTGCAGACACCGCATCGTTGGACAGTGAAGAGCTAAGTAGCGCTTAATTATTGGCTTTGTATATGAACATTTATAATAAACTCAATTCAATAATTGACGTTCGTTTGGTGCAATCTTTTTCGTTCGTTGCTCATCAATCTTATCAATTCCAGTGTTGAACGGTATTGAGGTGCATATGTTCGAAGCGGGGAAGTGTAGTTCTTGAATATTTCTTTCCAGCAGTCACTTAGGTGTGTTTCCTTAATATTGTCGTAGATTCCGTGACCTAGGTCCATGGCTTGGATTGGGTCGAAGGAGGTTTTGTTGTCATCACTGAGTACAAGTTGTTGCACGAAGTCTGCACTGTCTAGGGTGTATAGTGTGTCTACATTGGGTACAGTTGGCAGCCTGCCGAAGTTCAAGCCTTCGTTTAATTTGCTGAAATGGGTCTGTAGGGATTCAATGGGCCGGTGATGATGTTCTGATGATTTGCCTGAATAGATCTTATGGGGATTTGTATGCTGACTGAAAAATCGTTCATTTGCTCTTGAATCTGAAGTTGGTGCTGTTGTTCAAGTAATGCATGAGGTTGCACGTCAACAGCTTTAAGCTCTAGGTCCTTCATGTTAGTCATGAGGCGGGATACTTCCTTTTATTTTATTCTCCAACTGGACAATTTGATGTTCTAGTTGGTAATTCTCTACTGCTTGATACGCGATGCCAGCGGTCATAAGTGTTTGGGAAGCATATTTGACAATTCCGTTTAGAACGATAGACCCGATGGAACGTCTTGTCCGTTCACTGTGATAGCTTGCGGTGATTCCTTCCTTTATTGCCAGGGCCTCGCGGCTAACAAGTATCTCCAGGTAACGGCAGTGTTGATATGACTTGGGGTAGCTGCTGTTCTGATATTGCTGATATTGTAATTGTAGAATTCTTTTACATGTTTGTCGATGGTGACCAGATCGACCGAGAACTCCAAGTCGGAGTATTTGATGAAAGCGTCTCCCAATCGGTGAATATGGATACCTGGCGTTAGGGCTTGGATTTCTAAAGCTTTGATTGTTGGGGTACTGAGCGCCATCTTCTGGAAAAAGAGGGACCAAGCGATTCGCTGCGCGATGAACGACCTCCCGTTTGGTTGTCTTTACGTCGACTCTCCGAACATCTCCTTTACTGCAATAAATAATTCGACCCATTTTAAAATCGGTAGGAGTAACACTTGGTTCGTGTAGTAATACCTGTAGGTCTCCCATAATCGGCTGGACAGTTTGGGCTTTCCATGAAGTACATATTGGACAACTGCGGATACATTTTTTGATGCGTGATTTTACAGCAGGGATCCAGAATTCTTCTCTTATTAGGTGCTCCGTTAAAGAATTTCCGCAATGGTGGTGGTCCAGGTGTGTTTGGCGTACAATTACATCAACCAAGTGGCATTTGGGTAACAATATCGGGTGCATGTGACTTTCCGGGAGAGTAGCAAGGGAGTCCACGTGAAGCGGGGTCAGCAGGATTTTCCTCAGACTTGACATAATGTATGTCCGCAGGACAGATGACTTTCAATTTTGGTAGCTCTTCTAGTCACAAATTTGCTGTTGATCTTGCGGTTACTACGCACCTAGCTTAAGGCTACCTCACTATCCGTGAATGTAATCATCGTAATAGTAGGATAGTGGAGCTTGCTTCTGACTTGCTCGAGAAGCTCGGTTAGAAGTATCCACAATTCTTGTATGCGTATCCGGAGGAGCATGATAACTGGTAGGATCCAACCCATTTGCACGGTAACCTCAATATTAATGGTACTTCCCATATAAAATTTTCATTCCAATTTGATTTGTTCGTGTAATGAAAAATGTAAATAACAACGAAATAGAGAATAATTATATTAAACTAGATTATTCTATATTTATTGCTGGTGATATTATTTTAAGACACGTGTGTGGAAAACTTCTGCTCGCCGTTGCTGTCAAAAAGTAAGAGATCGGCAAAAGGGAAATGTCACAGCCGGAAAGTGATGTTTGACGAAGTGGAGGACTTTGTGTTGTTGTGGCTCTATTCGCTGAGAACGTTGGGTGTTGGATCGCCACAGTTCGAAAACGGCTCTAACGATATCAATCAAAATTAATATTTAAGCAGGTGAGGTTAACATGACTGCATACTCAGTTTCCCGCTGAGAAATCGAATAACGGTGCTTTTAAAATTTGGACATATATCTCCAAAACAGTCCGCTCAGTTACGATCGTAACAAAATTAATTTCTAAGGCAATATGGTCATTTCTAACTTAATGGCAAACTCAGTTTTTCTCTGTATTATTGTAAAATGGATTTTTGAAAGAAGTGACCAAAATGCAAACTTAAAGTAAAATTGATATTTTCAATTCACTTTGTTAGATTAAGTATGTGATAAGTATATGATAAGTCGTTGATAAGTATATGATAATAGTAAAAAATTAAAAATAAAAATCACAGAAAACGCTAATTTTAAAAACTGCTCATATCTCGAAATTCTGATGTATCACAGAAAAACCAGAATATTGCTAATTTTTTGAGTGATCTTTACAATAGCAATTAAAATGTTCAGATAAGGAATAGATATTATTATTGTTATTAATTGCAGAAGGCATAAAGAAACTATTACTTCAAATGTTATTACAATTAATCAAACTTATTTAATTATTATCTCCCTCAATTACTAAATCTTTTAACGAACTTATTTTAATGACTGGTAAGCCTTCCTGAATTCTTAACAGTACGGTCGAGTTCCTTACCCAAACAAACTTGCACTTGTTATTTCGCTTGAGTTCATTTGCTTTGTTAAGAAGAGATCTTGTGTAACCAGTAAGACAATCATTCATCAAGATTTTCCTATGGGAGCTTTTTTTGCCATGGCCACAGTTGTGTGCACCGAAGAATTATTTGGATATCTTATCTCTTTGAACTCGCATTTTCATCATAACATTGTTTTTCCTGGATTGTGATGAAAAATTAACACGCACAATATTTGCTGATTTGTTTTTGTTCATATCTTTCGTGTGTTTAACAAAACACGAGACAATTTCTTCTGAGGCGCTCTCTTCCCCCAAAACAGCAAAAAATTGGTCTCGCAATGGCAATATACATCCATCTAAGGATGGTCGGGCTACATCCCCAGGATTTTCCCGCTAGGCTCCGGCAAATCATTAGAGCCCGCGTTGCCTTCCTGTTTATCTCATCTGTATGTTTTTTCCAGAGGAGTTTGCTGTCTAGGGCTAGTCCCAGATATTTAACTTCGTTGACTGATATCAGTGTAGTACCCGACAACCTTATCGGTCTCAGCCGTTCGAGTTTTCTTTTCCTCGTGAATGATATTATTGTTGTTTTTGCCGGATTTAGGCTAAGCCCAGCCGTCGCGCACCAATCCCGAGTTATTTCGAGTCCCCCTTGTATGATATCACATAAGGTTTCCTCGAATTTACCCCTGGCGATAATAACTATGTCATCAGCATATGCTTGACAGTTTATGCCGTGGCTTGACAATTTCTCAAGTAGCTCGTCCACTACAAGACTCCACATTGCTGTGTTAACCTTGATAATTCCTTCTGATGTGCGAGTTTCTGCTGATCTAGTGCTCAGGAGTTCATACATCCACTTCGATACTGTGCTATTTACTCCTTTTCTGCATCTCATCTCATCTACATCTCCTTGCATCGTGCGATGTGTTATCGAATGCTCCCTCGATGTCCAAGAAAGCACACAGTACATCTCTTTTGGGTCCTTTTTTCCCACTTTCGGAATGAACACTATATTCATAGCCCAGTGCCAGACTGCTTTTAAAAATATTTGCCAGATGTGGAAGCAATTTACGTTGTCCTTTTTGTAGTAGGGCTGGCGTAATTCCATCCACCCCTGGTGGTTTAAAAGGCTGAAAGGAACAGATTGCCCATTCTAATCGCCCTCTGGAGAAGATTTCGGTCGCTATTTTCCAATCCTCTCTTTGGGGTCTTCGATTATTGGTCATGCTCCTGTTGTCCGTAGTCGGATGACTGCCAGGAAAATGAGTTTCTAATAGAAGTCTTGCCCTCTGTTTCTCATTTTCTGTATAGCTGCCATCCGGTTTTCTGAGAGACATTGATGTTCCTTCTGTTTTTGCTAGTGCTTTGTGCACTCTGGCAGCAACAGCAGTATCCATAATTGTCTCACAGAATTGCCTAAAGCTTTCTCGTTTTGCTTTCCTTATTTCTTTGCTGTAAGAAGTCAGTGCCATACTGTAGCTCTGCAAGTCTTCAGTACGTTTCGCTCTATTAAACAGTTTACGCGTTTTCGACCGAAGTCTTGACAGATTGTTACTCCACCATGGAACCTTATTCTTCTCTGCACTTCTGCTTATTGGGCAGCTAGTTTCGAACGCATCTGTGATGGCTGATGTTATGCCCTCCACTGTGTGTTCCAATTCTAAATGATAAGCTGGGGCTCTCTTGGTATTTACCTGCTCCAGATTGTTTTCTGCTGAGCTGATTCAAAGAGATCCCAATTTGTCTTTCTTGGGTTTCTAATTGGGTTACTTGTGATACAAGTGTTGTCTAAATCAAAGGTAATGATTCTATGATCAGACATAGATGGCTCACTAGATACTCTCCAGTCCCTAACATAAATTTTACTCTCCTCATTTCATAATAAATGCTTAAAAAGTGTACGGAAACTTTGGAATTTCACGTATTAATATAATGATATAAACTCATATACTTTCACTTTTTAGTAGTCCTAACTTTGAATTCGCTAATCAATTTTATTTACCGCTTTCTTTTATAACAAGCTTTACCTGAAAACGGCAATAACGATTTTGACCAAAATGCAAACTGAGTACAATTGATGTTTTCAAAATGATTGCGTCCTTAGTTTTCCGAAAATGATAATTTTAAAAACTGCTCGTATCTCGAAAACCCCATTTTAGATTTCGATAAAACTCTAAAAACAATGCTTACATCCCGAACCATAACTTGTGGTCGGTTTTCAGCTAAATAGTATTTTTCAAACTAAACATTGCAATATTTGGTACTGTTTTGTCTGCCGAATTGTAAAAAAATTTTAATCAAAATACATATTAAAGATAATAAAGGGTGATTTTTTAGCTGGTTTGGTTTTGGCAACACTGGTTTTGACAGCTGACGTGTGTTTAGTACCTTGTGTCACTGTCAAACAGCTTCAGTTTGGTTTGCAATTTAACCATGGATCGTCTTACAAATGAACAACGCTTGCAAATTATTGAATTTTACTATCAAAATTCGTGCTCGGTTCGAAATGTTCATCGCGCGCTGCTTCCATTTTATGATCGGCATTCTCGACCTTCTGAGCAGTCTATTCGGAAGATTGTGACCAAATTTCGCACCAAATTTACTTTGTTGGTCATTAAACCACCAACACGATTACGTACTGTGCGTAGTGAAGAAAATATTGCGGCCGTATCAGCTAGTGTGACAGAAGACCGCGAAATGTCGATTCGGCGCCGTTCCCAGCAGTTAGGCCTTTGTTACAGCACTACGTGGAAAATTTTGCGGAAGGATTTGGGCGTAAAGCTTTTTAAGATACAGCTGGTGCAAGAACTAAAGCCAGCCGACCTACCACAACGCCGAATTTTTGGTGAATGGGCTCTTGGAAAGCTGGCCGAGGATCCGCTTTTTTATCGAAAAATTGTGTTCAGCGATGAGGCTCATTTTTGGTTGAATGGGTACGTAAATAAGCAAAATTGCCGCATTTGGAGTGAAGATCAGCCAGAAGCATTGCAACAGCTACCAATGCATCCCGAAAAAGCCACTGTTTGGTGCGGTTTATGGGCCGGCGGCATTATTGGGCCATATTTCTTCAAAGATGATGCGAATCGCAGCGTTACTGTCAATGGTGAACGCTACCGAGCGATGATAACAAACTTTTTTTTGCCCGAAATGGAAGTTCTTGACTTGCATGATATGTGGTTTCAACAAGACGGTGCCACATGCCACACAGCACGCGAAACAATGGCGCAATTGCGAGGCGAGTTTGGTGAACAGTTAATTTCACGTTTCGGGCCGGTCAATTGGCCGCCTAGATCGTGCGATTTGACACCATTAGATTATTTTTTGTGGGGGTATGCCAAGGCTAATGTGTATAGGGACAAGCCCGCTTCGATTGACGCACTGGAAGCCAACATCCATGCATTCATTCGTGAGATACCGGCCGATATGTGTGAAAGAGTATGCCAAAATTGGACTCAGCGGATGGGCTACCTAAAACGCAGCCACGGTCAACATTTGCATGAAATTATCTTTAAACATTAAATTGCAAGGTTCAAACTATCGATTCAAATAAATATTTCATTCATTTTTTCGAATTTTTTGTGTTTTTTTTTTAAAAAAAGTTCTAAACCTCTTAAAAAATCACCCTTTATAATAAGATCCCGTACTTACTTAGGTGGCGCTACAGTCCGGGGTGGACCTGGGCCTCAACCAATACGCCTCTCCAATAAATAAGTTACTAAGATTCTTGATTTAAAAAAAATAATATACTTTTATTACTAAAATATCTTAGGAGCTAAATAACGTGCCTACGATGTTAATTATTACTGCCTAAAAGAGGGATCAAAATGTTCTTATACACATATCGGTCGATATGAGGTATCGATCCTTTTCTTAGATATCTACTCATAGATAACGAGTCTTATCTGCCTGAGTCATCCCTTGTTTGTTTGAGTTGGAAAATACCTGGAATGTGCGTTTGGTTTTTCTTAATCTTCTCTTCTTAGAAGGATACTTGGGATGTTTGTCGGGTTTGTTGAAAGGTTGTTTTGTGAGGGTATTCCGTCGCCATGTGGTTGACATATGTGTTGCCTGTTGTTAGTTATCTTTAACATAACTCGCGCGAGTAAAGTATACCGCACCGAGCGAGATAAAAAAAAAACAATTTATCTTTTATTATTTCCCGCTTTATTATCGTGGTCTTTGTGGACCTTACGTATTTTATATCAACTACACAAATTAACTTAATGTAAATTAGAGACAACCCGCCGTCCACTGCGTCGCTGCAGTTGTCTATAATGGAATACGTATCACTGGTCGCCGGCTTCCGCATTGGCTTTCCCTTTTATATTGATTTTCTGATGACGCTGCGTATTCGACTTGACCCATATTCTTAGTGTTGTCATCGATTGGGGAAGTAATCGCTGATCGGAATGCTTGGCTTGCATTCTGTGGTGGATTGCTGAAATTCGCTGAGTTAGCGTTTGGTATTGTTGCTCTGTTTGGTTTTGGGGAACGACCGTTGGCTTCGGGTATGTTACTCCTCCTCGGTTTAGATAAGAATTCTCCTGAATTCTATTGTTTATCTTTCTGGATATTTTGTAGTATTTATGACAAAAGTATGTTAACAATATTGATATACCTATTATTATAATTATCATGCTTAAGTTTATACTATATGAAATCGTTTTATGTAATTGCAGTTCTTTTATTTCTTTTATGTTTTCAAAATGCCTTTACAAATGTAGAACTCCAACTCTTCTCGGGATAAACAATTTTTTCTTGGATAATCTTCTGCTGGTTATAAAAAGTTTCTTTTAGCAACTGTATTTGGCAATTAAAGAAGTTAATAAGATAATTTTGGTTTATTATTATTTTTCTACTGTCACAATTCTGTTTAATTTCTTCTCTATATGCGTTTTTGATTACAATAGTTTCGTCATCTAAAATTTGTATTTGCGTTTTATTATTATATTTTAACTTACAACTACTTGTTATTACACAATGTTTACATAGTTCTAGTTCCTTAAGTGTTACATCTGGTTGGTATTTATAAGTTTGATTATTAATTTCTATAACGTATTCATTTTCGCTATCAATTTCAAGATATTCTTTATTTGGTAATGGGATAATAAGTGTTTGTTCTACAGTAATATAATTTTTTGGAATTTTTATGGCAATTACAATAAGTTTATGTTTATATTCTAAGACACCCATTTTTATTAATTTAAGTTTATAAAAGTCAATTTTATATTTATTTATTTCTCTTGATGTAAGAATACTGGGGTGTATTATATTATGTTTCGCAGATACTATGTTGTCTTGTATTTGGTTTATTTTATTGTCTATAAATCTTAATTTTGTTATTTGATCTAAGTACATTTGTTGTTTCATTATGTCTGTAATAGTATTCTCTGCTTTATTGAAATTATTTAATATAGTTTTTCTATCATTTTCTACCATTTTTTTTAAGTGCTTCTATTGATTCGTTAAAGTGATTATTTATTTTAATCTGTTCATTTATTGTTTGTATTGCATTGTGACTATTTTTTTCTGCAATATCTAAATGAGTCAAAATATCTTGATTATCATTATTGTCCATAGTTCCAAATAGCCAATTCTGTACGTTTCCTACTAGATTTATTAATCCTCGCCTTTGTCTATTATTTGTATTAGGAGTTATGGATCTAATTTTTGCTATTAAAGTTTCTATTTCGTTATTAGTTAAATCTTCGTTTTCAATTTGTAAGTGTTTTATACTAGTTTGTATAAATAGAATAGTGTTTAGTATTTCTTCTGGATTAATTAAGTGTAATATAGTGTCTGTTTGATTAGTTATTTGTACCTCTTTTACTCTTACTTTCAAGTAACCGGATTGTTCACTGATTGGTGTTGTGTGCAATGTTGTGTGTACTGTTGGAATTCCTAATAGTGTTATGAGGAGTATTACCTGTAAATTTATAAGGTCTTTTAGTGTTAATTGGATGTACCCTATTGAGATTTTAAATTTTATATTTAGTTTCTTCCTTATACCTAAGATGTTTGTAATTTTTAATTGCTCCTTATTGTCTATTTTCTGTGTAATCCTCACGCTTTTTGTTTTGTTTGTTAATTTTGTTTTCTTTTGTCTCTTGGACTCTATTGTATAAGACTTCTTTGTCTATTTCTTCTTTAGCTTTTCTAGGGGTAGTTCTAATGGTTGAATGGTAACGGTTATTATAGTTGTTTAGGACTAGCTGTAATTTCATTTCAGTTGACAGTTCCTGTCCTTCGATACCTGTTATTGTAGAATGCAATCGTTCCACATCTGAATTACCTGTATGGCTGTTGGGTTTTGTCCAATGTACTTCGACTTCGTTCGTGTCTAGAAATTGTATAATGTGTTCTAATTTGAATTCATTATCTGTTATTAATTTTTCTGGTTTTCCAAACTTGGAAAAATGTTCTATTAATATTGCCTTTTTGCTTCTCCAATTTCTGTCCGTAATTGTATAGCCTACTGCGAATTTAGTTAGTTTATCTATGATGGTTACAAATGATTTTTTTTCAATATGAAATATGTCTAAATGTATGATTTGATTTTTGTTTGTTGGGGTTTCAGTTATATGAAATTTTGGTTTGATTGGGTTTCTGTCGTATTTAATTTCCTGACACTTTTTGCAATTGTTAATAACTAGTTGTATCTGTTCATGAAGATTTGGGAAATATATTTTGTTTTTAAGTGTGTAGTATGTTTCATTTATTCCACTATGCATTGATTCTTTAGTATGGTACATTGAAATTTCTCGATGTGCCTCCTCCTCGGTTTTGATTTCGGCCACTCTCTGTGAACATATTATGAATTTAATGTGTTCTTCTTGTGAGAATAATTGAATTATGACTTGTTGAACTTTGTTATAATCATGATCTTCTACTTCTGAATATATTCCCGTTATTCCCTTTTTCATAAACCTAATAAGTACGTCTTTTATTTTATCTATTCCTTCCCTTGGGTTTAAAAATATAATTCTACGTCCATGTAACACATCTATTTCTTTGTTAACGTTATATGTTAATATCAGCTGTGATTTGTATTTATTAACATTTTCTTCTCTTATACCTATGTGGTCTAATTGTTGTTCTTCTACTGAATGTATGGTTTCTGTTAGTGCCATGTTTGATTCTATATCATTATCTTCTTTAATCTTGGGTGTATTTTCCATTCTACTAAGAAAATCTGCAACTTTGTTTTCTCTTCCTTTCAAATATTCTATTTCAAAGTTGTATTCTTGGAGCTTAAGAATCCATCTTTGATTTCTCTGCGAAAATTCTTTACCTTTATATTTATTGTTTAGGTATTTAATTGGTACGTTATCTGTAATAATTTTAAATTTGTTTCCATAAAGATATGTCTTTAATTTTATTTGGATTGGGCTTTATACCTTCGTTGGTTAGTATGTGTCCTAAGAACTCCGTATTTCTTTTCATAAAACTACATTTATCTGCTTGTATTTTTATATTGTGCTCTTGTATTTTTCTAAATACCTTTTCTAGGGATTCTATATGTTCTTCAAGGGTTGTGGAAAATATTAATATGTCGTCTAAATAGACCACACATATTTTGTTAATATATTCACGTAATATATTGTTCATCAGTCTTTGGAACGTTGCAGGTGCGTTCTTAAGTCCGAACGGCATCCTTACGTACTCATATAAGCCCGCTGGTGTTACAAAAGCAGATTTTTCTATATCTTTTGCTGCTACCAGGATTTGGTGGTATCCCTTTGCTAAATCCAGAGTACTAAAGTACTGAGATTTGCCTAATTTGTCCAAAATGCTGTCAATATTCGGAAGTAGGTATTTTCGTCAATAGTCACTTGATTTAATTTTCTGTAGTCTACTACAATTCTATATTTTTGTTCTCCTGAGTTATCTTTTTTCTTTGGGATAACTATTATTGGTGAGCTGTAACGACTATTGCTTTTTCTGATAATCCCTTGCATTTCCATTTCTTCCATTTGCTTTCTTACTTCTGCTTCGTGTTTACGGGGATATCTATATAATTTCGAATTAATTTGTTGATCTGTTGTGGTTTTTATTTCATGCACCACTGCATTCGTATTTGTTAACTGATCTCCTTCTTTAAAAATTAATTTTTTATATTTGCTTAAAAGCTTTCTAATAGCTTGGTTTTCTAATTCGTTGAGGTGATCTGTTTGAATGTTGCATACATCGCTTACATCTAACACATTTACTTCGTTAAGTGATTTGGTTAAGAACGGAAGATGCCTATCATTCCTTAAAACAATCTCTTTATTTTGTATATCTATATTTTTAGTATTTTTTCCGATCCAATCCATTCCGATAAGAAAATCGTATGGTTTATTTATTGCAACTTTAGTCCATTTCATTCTTGCGTTGAAAGGCTGACCAAATTGGCTTGGGCATTTCGTTTTAACTTGTTCGGTTTTATTTTCGAAAATCCCTTGAATGGTATTAATTTGTATCGAGGTTCCTTCAATTATTTCGTAAAGATTTGAAGATACTCGATATGAATTTAAAAGACTTATAGTGGATCCTGTATCGATCATCGCTATATAGTCTGTATGTTCTAAAGTTAGTTTTATACATATTTTACTGTTGTCCGAGGCTAGTTTATAAAAAACTCGTGATTTTCTATTTGATTAACCTCGTTTTCTTCACCCAGGGCGTCTACGTCCATTGGTTGTGCTCGACCTGATCTATACTGTCCAGAGTTTCTAAAGTTATTATTTTGCCTATTCGGGGGACTTGGTTGATTATAGACTTGGTTAAAATTTTGTCTATTCTGAGGATTTGGTTGATTATAGACTTGGTTAAATTGTTGTCTATTCTGTCCTGATACATTATTTCTAATCTGCCCTGATTCATTGTTTCTACCTTGTCTCATACGGTTCTGGTTATTGTAAGTTCCTATAATTTTGATTATTTGATGGATAAGATGTGTGTGTAGTGTAATTTCTGTGTGTCTTTTCTTTTTATTATATTTATCTTGACCTATATATCTAAACAAGGTTCTTCTAATATCTGATAAGCAATATTTGTTACCAATCTCTGCTGCTAATGCTCCAGCTGTGATTTCTTTTATCTTTAGTATTAATGAACTATTGAGGCATGCGGCTATATCTAGCCCATTCTCACTAAAAGCTGCACACTCAGTTATGTCATTAATTGTTTCTTGAATCTTAGTTAATAATTGGTTAATTGTAAATACCTTAATATTATTTATATCCTTGGCGATGGTGTTTAGGTCTTTTGTTGGTCTGTAGTGTATCTTGAGTTTTTGTTGACATTCTTCCCAGGTAGTTGGTGCTTCTGCTGCCAGGTAGTTTTTTGCTGGTCCTGTAATCTTCTCGTTGTATATTATGTTGAAGACTTGTTGAGCATGATCTCCTTGATATTCGGCCAATATTTGTTCCACTGTTGCTATAAAGGAAGGCAGATTGCCTTGCTCTCCATTGAACGGTTGTACATATTTAATTTGCCTTTCGATTGTTGTCCTCTTGTGAGATATATTTTGTCTATGTAATATTTCAGTGAGTGTGATTAAGCACTGATCGATTGTTGGTTGTTGAGCCATTTTAATTATTTTATTTGTAGCTTGTTTCTACACACAATGTTAAATTTTACTTCACTGCACTATGTTACTGCTTTATTTTCGATTGATTTTCACTTTGTGGGAGTTTTCGATTATTAGTTCTACCAAGTAATCACTTTCACTTGATTGTCACTTTATTCTAACCGTTATGTATTTCTTCCACAATAAATCATCTATTTTGGTTTAAATCACTTTCCTCTTACTTCTTTGAATAGAGGAATACCGACTGCGCCAGCAAAGTATACCGCACCGAGCGAGATAAAAAAAAACAATTTATCTTTTATTATTTCCCGCTTTATTGACGTGGTCTTTGTGGACCTTACGTATTTTATATCAACTACACAAATTAACTTAATGTAAATTAGAGACAACCCGCCGTCCACTGCGTCGCTGCAGTTGTCTATAATGGAATACGTATCACTGGTCGCCGGCTTCATTTACATTTACATTTGCTTTTATTGAACTTTTGGTATATATTTACAATTTGACTTAAAGTAGGTAACAAATGATGGTGAATAATTAATATTTAAATGTGTTGGCTCAACAACAGGGGCCCAACGGTATACAGTGTTTGTTTTCTTAGATCTATTTTACATAAATTGTGGTTGTCTTCTCGGATTCATACTCGTAGTATGTCGTTGTCTGGGTTTACCTCAGGGAGTTCAAATCCGGGTGTTGATGGGTCGCCGGCTTCCGCATTGTCTTTCCCTTTTATATTGATTTTCTGATGACGCTGCGTATTCGACTTGACCCATATTCTTAGTGTTGTCATCTAGGGTGATTCAATTGAACCTTCATCACAGCAAAGCAGCATCGGCAATGATGACTAAGTGTTTTGATGAGGATTCGTTTGATATAGCCCTGATACAGGAGCCTTGGATCTTTAGAGGAAATATTAGAGGACTCCCAAATAGCATGGCTGAGTTGCATTATGCACAAACTAGCGGAAGAATTAGGTCCTGTATCTTGGTGAGGCACGGAGTTCAAGCATATAAATTGCCGGATCTGTGTGCCCCAGACCTTGCAACAGTACGAGTAGGATCAGGTGCGGGAAGTTTTGTCATAGCATCTGCATACCTGCCGTATGATTCTCCAGAACCTCCTCCGACAAGAGAGTTAGAGTCTTTGGTGAATGCATGCAGGAACAGGAACGAGGATCTAATAATTGGTTGTGATGCCAATGCACATAATACAGTGTGGGGCAGCACCAACGATAATTACAGAGGAGAAGCCTTATTCGAATTTGTATCATGCAAGGATCTAGCTATCTTAAACCGGGGAACAGAGCCAACCTTCGTCGATGTGAGACGAATGGAAGTGATCGATGTTACCCTGTGCAGTAGCCAGATAATTGAAAGAATATCAAATTGGAGGGTAATGGATCAGGCTACATTGTCGGATCACAGAGCCATTTCATTTGATGTTCGCTATGGATCTAAAAGGAAAAAAGATCGGAAATACATCAGAATTCCGAAGAACACAGATAGGATAAAATACCTTGAAGTGTTGGAGGAAAAACTGAATGTAATGACATTCGGAATACCGAAAAACACTTGGCATGTAGAATCACAGTTGAAGCATCTGCAATCAGCTGTTGAAGTTGCGTACCGAGTGGCTTGTACACCTACTTTAGTGGAAAAACAAGATCCTCTCTCCATTAATGCGGCGAAAACAGATCTAATAGTCTTCACTAGGAAGAGGAAAAATCTGGAATTTCGGCCCTTAACACTTTTCGGATCGGAACTAACAATGACTAAGAAGGCTAAGTATCTGGGAGTCTATCTAGATACTGGACTTACTTGGAATTACCATGTTGAGGAGAAGGTCCGGAAGGCAAAAAGAGTACTACATCAGTGCAAACGTGTGTGTGGACAGAGGTGGGGACTCTCGCCTAGGTCAGCATACTGGATGTATACGATGATAACTAGACCCATTATCACGTACGCCTCGGTTGTATGGTGGGCGAAAGCCTCTCAGAAAACTGTGAGGAAGCACCTGGATAGGGTTCAGCGTTTAGCATGTATGGGAATTACAGGTGCAATACGTACAACCCCAACATGCGCATTGGAAGTCATCATGGGGATATTACCGCTAGACTTATTTATTAAGAAAACAGCGGCCCAAACGGCACTTCGCTTGCATCGAGATGCGAAATGGCACCATCGTGGTACGATCTATGGACATAGGAAGATCCTGGAACTTGTTAAAGACGAGATTAGGGAGCTAAACATGCCTATGGATCGAATAACAAGGGTGCGTATTATGGAAAGACATCACAAAACTCGTATTGAGAACGGATTACTTCCAGAAAAAAGAAATGGTGAAATAGTGATTTTCACGGATGGATCCATGATGGATGGCGGGGCGGGGGCCGGTATCTATTCAGAAGAGCTGGAACTTGCCCGTCACATTAGCCTCGGGAAATACACTTCAGTATACCAGGCTGAGATGATTGCCTTGCTTTATGCGTTGGACTACTTGCTTGAGTGTCAGGTGGAAGGAAGAAATATCCTCATAGCACTGGACAATCAGGCGGTGATCAGATGCATGGAACAAACAAACATCACAACATCACTGGCACTGGAATGCGTACTTAAACTCAATAAGTGTTCATCTAAAAATGAAGTAACACTGACTTGGGTACGAGGACACATAGGGATCGAAGGCAATGAAAAGGCGGACTCCCTTGCAAAACAGGGGTCAACTGAAAAGTTGCTGGGACCAGAACCATTCTCTTCAATTGGCAGAGGAATGGTTGAACAGCTTGTCCACAAATGGATCACGGCAGAACACCTGAGAAGGTGGTCAACCGTGGAACAATGTAGATAAGCTAAAATGGCAATAAAGTGGCCGACCTGCTCCACTCAAAGAAGAGTTCTAAGCATGAGTCGAGGAACATTGAAATGGAAATCTAGACATCGTCAGCAAGGAATACGCCGCTAACGCGGCTATCAGACTCAGAGAGGGTAAGCACTGGAGAGGACAATCAACTGGCCATGCCAGCATCCTCCGACAGACATGCCCCCTACCCTCCATTACTGACTATCTGCCTACGAAAATCGACTTCGAAAAGGGCTTTAAATGCGAAATACCGGACAGATCCCGATGGGACTCACGAAATGTCCTACACGAAGGAGCGCTGTCAATTTTTACGGACGGTTCCAAAACATTAGAGGGAGTCGGAGCAGGGGTATTCTCAGAAGAACTGAACCTTGGACTCTCCTTCTCTCTCCCGGCACACTGTAGTGTCTTCCAAGCCGAAATCACAGCTATTCGTCAAGCCACAGCGTGGCTGCTGATTAATAAAATATCACACAGGGATATTGTCATATATATTGACAGTCAGGCTGCCATCAGATCCTTAATATCCAGCGAAATAAGATCTAAAGCGGTGGAAGATTGCCGCGTATCTCTTAACGAGATAGCTGGACAGTACAACCTTACCCTTTGCTGGGTTCCGGGACACTGTGATATCCCAGGGAACTGTGCAGCTGACGAACTTGCGAGATTAGGCTCCTCCGGCGTGGATAGTGTTAGACTGCACAACGTGCAGGCACCGCTGTCTTACGCTAAACATATCATCAATGCGAACGCAACAGGGACAGCAAGTCACAGATGGAAACATCTAGGATACTGTGATGTTGCCAGGCTTACTTGGCCGACACTGGATAATAAAAGATCCAAAGAGCTTCTACGTCTCAATAGACGTAGCATTTCACTGGTCACTAACGTCATGACCGGTCATTGTGTTCTGGGCAGACACGCGCAAAGACTTGGACTGCCACATAATGACTTCTGCAGAAGCTGTAGGGATGAGGAGGAGGACGAATCCGTCACCCATCTCATCTGTAGCTGCCCTGCTCTATCCAACCTAAGGATGGCGCACTTAGGAAACTATTTCCTCAATGATCTTAGTGATCTTTGCAACATCAGCGCTGCCAGCATTCTTGGCTTTATTAACGGTAGCAAATGGTTCCCAATGAGTAACCAGTAAAGGAACCCCTAAACACCAGTGGTATGCACAATGGGCCGATCAACGGCCTAAGTGTTTCTCTCAGCGAGAGCCACTTTAACATAACATAACATAACATTGAAATGGGTGGTGGCTTTGTCTACAGGACATGGTAATTTCAGGTATCACTTAAGGAAAATGGGCCTTATAGAGGATGATACTTGTAGACTATGCCTGGAGGAATCTGAGACAGCGGCACATATACTGTGTCAATGCCCGGCATTGGCTGGCAGAAGAATGAGGATCTTGGGACATCAATGGGTCGAGACCCAGTCGATGAAACGGATCTCCCATAAACAGATGCTAGCGTTAACACTAGGAATTGAGCCCAGAGAAGAACTGTGGAGAAATCCAGAGAGTCTCTCTGAGTAAGATTTACAGTGGTAGAGAGACGAAAAGAGACCCGACAATGGTGGTCTGATTCGATTATCTCTCGAAATATATATATATATAGTGTTGTCATCGATTGGGGAAGTAATCGCTGATCGGAATGCTTGGCTTGCACTCTGTGGTTGATTGCTGAAATTCGCTGAGTTAGCGTTTGGTATTGTTGCTCTGTTTGGTTTTGGGGGAACGACCGTTGGCTTCGGGTATGTTACTCCTCCTCGGTTTAGATAAGAATTCTCCTGAATTCTATTGTTTATCTTTTTGGATATTTTGTAGTATTTATGACAAAAGTATGTTAACAATATTGATATACCTATTATTATAATTATTATGCTTAAGTTTATACTATATGAAATCGTTTTATGTAATTGCAGTTCTTTTATTTCGTTTATGTTTTCAAAATTACTCGATACCATCTCATCAAAAGTAATTGCCTTTACAAATGTAGAATTCCAACTATTCTCGGGATAAAAAAAATTTTCTTGGATAATCTTCTGCTGGTTATAAAAAGTTTCGTTTAGCAACTGTATTTGGCAATTAAAGAAGTTAATAAGATAATTTTGGTTTATTATTATTTTTCTACTGTCACAATTCTGTTTAATTTCTTCTCTATATGCGTTTTTGATTACAATAGTTTCGTCATCTAAAATTTGTATTTGCGTTTTATTACTATATTCTAACTTACAACTACTTGTTATTACACAATGTTTACTTAGTTCTAGTTCCTTAAGTGTTACATCTGGTTGGTATTTATAAGTTTGATTATTAATTTCTATAACGTATTCATTTTCGCAATCAATTTCAAGATATTCTTTATTTGGTAATGGGATAATTGTGTTTGTTCTACAGTAATATAATTTTTTGCAATTTTTATGGCAGTTACAATAAGTTTATTTTTATATTCTAAGACACCCATTTTTATTAATTTAAGTTTATAAAAGTCAATTTTATATTCATTTATTTCTCTTGATGTAAGAATACTGGGGTGTATTATATTATGTTTCGCAGATACTATGTTGTCTTGTATTTGGTTTATTTTATTGTCTATAAATCTTAATTTTGTTATTTGATCTAAGTACATTTGTTGTTTCATTATGTCTGTAATAGTATTCTCTGCTTTATTGAAATTATTTAATATAGTTTTTCTATCATTTTCTACAATTGTTTTAAGTGCTTCTATTGATTCGTTAAAGTGATTATTTATTTTAATCTGTTCATTTATTGTTTGTATTGCATTGTGACTATTTTTTTCTGCAATATCTAAATGAGTCAAAATATCTTGATTATCATTATTGTCCATAGTTCCAAATAGCCAATTCTGTACGTTTCCTACTAGATTTATTAATCCTCGCCTTTGTCTATTATTTGTATTAGGAGTTATGGATCTAATTTTTGCTATTAAAGTTTCTATTTCGTTATTAGTTAAATCTTCGTTTTCAATTTGTAAGTGTTTTATACTAGTTTGTATAAATAGAATAGTGTTTAGTATTTCTTCTGGATTAATTAAGTGTAATATAGTGTCTGTTTGATTAGTTATTTGTACCTCTTTTACTCTTACTTTCAAGTAACCGGATTGTTCACTGATTGGTGTTGTGTGCAATGTTGTGTGTACTGTTGGAATTCCTAATAGTGTTATGAGGAGTATTACCTGTAAATTTATAAGGTCTTTTAGTGTTAATTGGATGTACCCTATTGAGATTTTTAATTTTATATCTAGTTTCTTCCTTATGCCTAAGATGTTTGTAATTTTTAATTGCTCCTTCTTGTCTATTTTCTGTGTAATCCTCACGCTTTTTGTTTTGTTTGTTAATTTTGTTTTCTTTTGTCTCTTGGACTCTATTGTATAAGACTTCTTTGCCTATTTCTTCTTTAGCTTTTCTAGGGGTAGTTCTAATGGTTGAATGGTAACGGTTATTATAGTTGTTTAGGACTAGCTGTAATTTCATTTCAGTTGACAGTTCCTGTCCTTCGATACCTGTTATTGTAGAAT
Organism: Cheilosia variabilis; assembly: GCA_951230905.1. Lineage (NCBI taxonomy): Eukaryota > Metazoa > Arthropoda > Insecta > Diptera > Syrphidae > Cheilosia > Cheilosia variabilis. Next base: position 85,360,158 of record OX579676.1, read on the forward strand.
GCAATCGTTCCACATCTGAATTACCTGTATGGCTGTTGGGTTTTGTCCAATGTACTTCGACTTCGTTCGTGTCTAGAAATTGTATAATGTGTTCTGATTCGAATTCATTATCTGTTATTAATTTTTCTGGTTTTCCAAACTTGGAAAAATGTTCTATTAATATTGCCATTTTGCTTCTCCAATTTCTGTCCGTAATTGTATAGCCTACTGCGAATTTAGTTAGTTTATCTATGATGGTTACAAATGATTTTTTTTCAATATGAAATATGTCTAAATGTATGATTTGATTTTTGTTTGTTGGGGTTTCAGTTATATGAAATTTTGGTTTGATTGGGTTTCTGTCGTATTTAATTTCCTGACACTTTTTGCAATTGTTAATAACTAGTTGTATCTGTTCATGAAGATTTGGGAAATATATTTTGTTTTTAAGTGTGTAGTATGTTTCATTTATTCCACTATGCATTGATTCTTTAGTATGGTACATTGAAATTTCTCGATGTGCCTCCTCCTCTGTTTTGATTTCGGCCACTCTCTGTGAACATATTATGAATTTAATGTGTTCTTCTTGTGAGAATAATTGAATTATGACTTGTTGAACTTTGTTATAATCATGATCTTCTACTTCTGAATATATTCCCGTTATTCCCTTTTTCATAAACCTAATAAGTACGTCTTTTATTTTATCTATTCCTTCCCTTGGGTTTAAAAATATAATTCTACGTCCATGTAACACATCTATTTCTTTGTTAACGTTATATGTTAATATCAGCTGTGATTTGTATTTATTAACATTTTCTTCTCTTATACCTATGTGGTCTAATTGTTGTTCTTCTACTGAATGTATGGTTTCTGTTAGTGCCATGTTTGATTCTATATCATTATCTTCTTTAATCTTGGGTGTATTTTCCATTCTACTAAGAAAATCTGCAACTTTGTTTTCTCTTCCTTTCAAATATTCTATTTCAAAGTTGTATTCTTGGAGCTTAAGAATCCATCTTTGATTTCTCTGCGAAAATTCTTTACCTTTATATTTATTGTTTAGGTATTTAATTGGTACGTTATCTGTAATAATTTTAAATTTGTTTCCATAAAGATATGGACGGAAATAATTAACTGCATAAACAATGGCTAAAAATTCCTTGTCAGTGACACTATAATTTGTCTCGTGATTATTTAAGGTTCTAGATACAAAACAAACTGGGTGTCCGCTTTGTGATAATACGGCACCGATGGCATGATTGCTTGCGTCTGTTGTAATTAATGCTTTGAGATTTTCAAAGGCTGATATGTATTGTGGGTCATGTACATTAATTTTTTCATCTTTTTTTAGATATCTAATCATGGGGTATGCTATCTTAGAGTAATCTTTTATAAATTTCCGATAGTATCCTGTCATACCTAAAAATCCTTTAAGCTGTCTTTCGGTTTTTGGTAGACTTAAGTTCTATGTCTTTAATTTTATTTGGATTGGGCTTTATAAAGGGTGATTTTTTAGCTGGTTTGGTTTTGGCAACACTGGTTTTGACAGCTGACGTGTGTTTAGTACCTTGTGTCACTGTCAAACAGCTTCAGTTTGGTTTGCAATTTAACCATGGATCGTCTTACAAAAATGAACAACGCTTGCAAATTATTGAATTTTACTATCAAAATTCGTGCTCGGTTCGAAATGTTCATCGCGCGCTGCTTCCATTTTATGATCGGCATTCTCGACCTTCTGAGCAGTCTATTCGGAAGATTGTGACCAAATTTCGCACCAAATTTACTTTGTTGGACATTAAACCACCAACACGTTTACGTACTGTGCGTAGTGAAGAAAATATTGCGGCCGTATCAGCTAGTGTGACAGAAGACCGCGAAATGTCGATTCGGCGCCGTTCCCAGCAGTTAGGCCTTTGTTACAGCACTACGTGGAAAATTTTGCGGAAGGATTTGGGCGTAAAGCCTTTTAAGATACAGCTGGTGCAAGAACTAGAGCCAGCCGACCTACCACAACGCCGAATTTTTGGTGAATGGGCTCTTGGAAAGCTGGCCGAGGATCCGCTTTTTTATCGAAAAATTGTGTTCAGCGATGAGGCTCATTTTTGGTTGAATGGGTACGTAAATAAGCAAAATTGCCGCATTTGTAGTGAAGATCAGCCAGAAGCATTGCAACAGCTACCAATGCATCCCGAAAAAGCCACTGTTTGGTGCGGTTTATGGGCCGGCGGCATTATTGGGCCATATTTCTTCAAAGATGATGCGAATCGCAGCGTTACTGTCAATGGTGAACGCTACCGAGCGATGATAACAAACTTTTTTTTGCCCGAAATGGAAGTTCTTGACTTGCATGATATGTGGTTTCAACAAGACGGTGCCACATGCCACACAGCACGCGAAACAATGGCGCAATTGCGAGGCGAGTTTGGTGAACAGTTAATTTCACGTTTCGGGCCGGTCAATTGGCCGCCTAGATCGTGCGATTTGACACCATTAGATTATTTTTTGTGGGGGTATGCCAAGGCTAATGTGTATAGGGACAAGCCCGCTTCGATTGACGCACTGGAAGCCAACATCCATGCATTCATTCGTGAGATACCGGCCGATATGTGTGAAAGAGTATGCCAAAATTGGACTCAGCGGATGGGCTACCTGAGACGCAGCCGCGGTCAACATTTGCATGAAATTATCTTTAAACATTAAATTGCAAGGTTCAAACTATCGATTCAAATAAATATTTCATTCATTTTTTCGAATTTTTTGTGTTTTTTTTTTAAAAAAAGTTCTAAACCTCTTAAAAAATCACCCTTTACCTTCGTTGGTTAGTATGTGTCCTAAGAACTCCGTATTTCTTTTCATAAAACTACATTTATCTGCTTGTATTTTTATATTGTGCTCTTGTATTTTTCTAAATACCTTTTCTAGGGATTCTATATGTTCTTCAAGGGTTGTGGAAAATATTAATATGTCGTCTAAATAGACCACACATATTTTGTTAATATATTCACGTAATATATTGTTCATCAGTCTTTGGAACGTTGCAGGTGCGTTCTTAAGTCCGAACGGCATCCTTACGTACTCATATAAGCCCGCTGGTGTTACAAAAGCAGATTTTTCTATATCTTTTGCTGCTACCAGGATTTGGTGGTATCCCTTTGCTAAATCCAGAGTACTAAAGTACTGAGATTTGCCTAATTTGTCCAAAATGCTGTCAATATTCGGAAGTAGGTATTTGTCGTCAATAGTCACTTGATTTAATTTTCTGTAGTCTACTACAATTCTATATTTTTGTTCTCCTGGATGATACTTGTAGACTATGCCTGGAGGAATCTGAGACAGCGGCACATATACTGTGTCAATGCCCGGCATTGGCTGGCAGAAGAATGAGGATCTTGGGACATCAATGGGTCGAGACCCAGTCGATGAAACGGATCTCCCATAAACAGATGCTAGCGTTAACACTAGGAATTGAGCCCAGAGAAGAACTGTGGAGAAATCCAGAGAGTCTCTCTGAGTAAGATTTACAGTGGTAGAGAGACGAAAAGAGACCCGACAATGGTGGTCTGATTCGATTATCTCTCGAAATATATATATATATAGTGTTGTCATCGATTGGGGAAGTAATCGCTGATCGGAATGCTTGGCTTGCACTCTGTGGTTGATTGCTGAAATTCGCTGAGTTAGCGTTTGGTATTGTTGCTCTGTTTGGTTTTGGGGGAACGACCGTTGGCTTCGGGTATGTTACTCCTCCTCGGTTTAGATAAGAATTCTCCTGAATTCTATTGTTTATCTTTTTGGATATTTTGTAGTATTTATGACAAAAGTATGTTAACAATATTGATATACCTATTATTATAATTATTATGCTTAAGTTTATACTATATGAAATCGTTTTATGTAATTGCAGTTCTTTTATTTCGTTTATGTTTTCAAAATTACTCGATACCAGCTCATCAAAAGTAATTGCCTTTACAAATGTAGAATTCCAACTATTCTCGGGATAAAAAAAATTTTCTTGGATAATCTTCTGCTGGTTATAAAAAGTTTCGTTTAGCAACTGTATTTGGCAATTAAAGAAGTTAATAAGATAATTTTGGTTTATTATTATTTTTCTACTGTCACAATTCTGTTTAATTTCTTCTCTATATGCGTTTTTGATTACAATAGTTTCGTCATCTAAAATTTGTATTTGCGTTTTATTACTATATTCTAACTTACAACTACTTGTTATTACACAATGTTTACTTAGTTCTAGTTCCTTAAGTGTTACATCTGGTTGGTATTTATAAGTTTGATTATTAATTTCTATAACGTATTCATTTTCGCTATCAATTTCAAGATATTCTTTATTTGGTAATGGGATAATAAGTGTTTGTTCTACAGTAATATAATTTTTTGCAATTTTTATGGCAGTTACAATAAGTTTATTTTTATATTCTAAGACACCCATTTTTATTAATTTAAGTTTATAAAAGTCAATTTTATATTCATTTATTTCTCTTGATGTAAGAATACTGGGGTGTATTATATTATGTTTCGCAGATACTATGTTGTCTTGTATTTGGTTTATTTTATTGTCTATAAATCTTAATTTTGTTATTTGATCTAAGTACATTTGTTGTTTCATTATGTCTGTAATAGTATTCTCTGCTTTATTGAAATTATTTAATATAGTTTTTCTATCATTTTCTACAATTGTTTTAAGTGCTTCTATTGATTCGTTAAAGTGATTATTTATTTTAATCTGTTCATTTATTGTTTGTATTGCATTGTGACTATTTTTTTCTGCAATATCTAAATGAGTCAAAATATCTTGATTATCATTATTGTCCATAGTTCCAAATAGCCAATTCTGTACGTTTCCTACTAGATTTATTAATCCTCGCCTTTGTCTATTATTTGTATTAGGAGTTATGGATCTAATTTTTGCTATTAAAGTTTCTATTTCGTTATTAGTTAAATCTTCGTTTTCAATTTGTAAGTGTTTTATACTAGTTTGTATAAATAGAATAGTGTTTAGTATTTCTTCTGGATTAATTAAGTGTAATATAGTGTCTGTTTGTTTAGTTATTTGTACCTCTTTTACTCTTACTTTCAAGTAACCGGATTGTTCACTGATTGGTGTTGTGTGCAATGTTGTGTGTACTGTTGGAATTCCTAATAGTGTTATGAGGAGTATTACCTGTAAATTTATAAGGTCTTTTAGTGTTAATTGGATGTACCCTATTGAGATTTTTAATTTTATATCTAGTTTCTTCCTTATGCCTAAGATGTTTGTAATTTTTAATTGCTCCTTCTTGTCTATTTTCTGTGTAATCCTCACGCTTTTTGTTTTGTTTGTTAATTTTGTTTTCTTTTGTCTCTTGGACTCTATTGTATAAGACTTCTTTGCCTATTTCTTCTTTAGCTTTTCTAGGGGTAGTTCTAATGGTTGAATGGTAACGGTTATTATAGTTGTTTAGGACTAGCTGTAATTTCATTTCAGTTGACAGTTCCTGTCCTTCGATACCTGTTATTGTAGAATGCAATCGTTCCACATCTGAATTACCTGTATGGCTGTTGGGTTTTGTCCAATGTACTTCGACTTCGTTCGTGTCTAGAAATTGTATAATGTGTTCTGATTCGAATTCGTTATCTGTTATTAATTTTTCTGGTTTTCCAAACTTGGAAAAATGTTCTATTAATATTGCCTTTTTGCTTCTCCAATTTCTGTCCGTAATTGTATAGCCTACTGCGAATTTAGTTAGTTTATCTATGATGGTTACAAATGATTTTTTTTCAATATGAAATATGTCTAAATGTATGATTTGATTTTTGTTTGTTGGGGTTTCAGTTATATGAAATTTTGGTTTGATTGGGTTTCTGTCGTATTTAATTTCCTGACACTTTTTGCAATTGTTAATAACTAGTTGTATCTGTTCATGAAGATTTGGGAAATATATTTTGTTTTTAAGTGTGTAGTATGTTTCATTTATTCCACTATGCATTGATTCTTTAGTATGGTACATTGAAATTTCTCGATGTGCCTCCTCCTCGGTTTTGATTTCGGCCACTCTCTGTGAACATATTATGAATTTAATGTGTTCTTCTTGTGAGAATAATTGAATTATGACTTGTTGAACTTTGTTATAATCATGATCTTCTACTTCTGAATATATTCCCGTTATTCCCTTTTTCATAAACCTAATAAGTACGTCTTTTATTTTATCTATTCCTTCCCTTGGGTTTAAAAATATAATTCTACGTCCATGTAACACATCTATTTCTTTGTTAACGTTATATGTTAATATCAGCTGTGATTTGTATTTATTAACATTTTCTTCTCTTATACCTATGTGGTCTAATTGTTGTTCTTCTACTGAATGTATGGTTTCTGTTAGTGCCATGTTTGATTCTATATCATTATCTTCTTTAATCTTGGGTGTATTTTCCATTCTACTAAGAAAATCTGCAACTTTGTTTTCTCTTCCTTTCAAATATTCTATTTCAAAGTTGTATTCTTGGAGCTTAAGAATCCATCTTTGATTTCTCTGCGAAAATTCTTTACCTTTATATTTATTGTTTAGGTATTTAATTGGTACGTTATCTGTAATAATTTTAAATTTGTTTCCATAAAGATATGTCTTTAATTTTATTTGGATTGGGCTTTATACCTTCGTTGGTTAGTATGTGTCCTAAGAACTCCGTATTTCTTTTCATAAAACTACATTTATCTGCTTGTATTTTTATATTGTGCTCTTGTATTTTTCTAAATACCTTTTCTAGGGATTCTATATGTTCTTCAAGGGTTGTGGAAAATATTAATATGTCGTCTAAATAGACCACACATATTTTGTTAATATATTCACGTAATATATTGTTCATCAGTCTTTGGAACGTTGCAGGTGCGTTCTTAAGTCCGAACGGCATCCTTACGTACTCATATAAGCCCGCTGGTGTTACAAAAGCAGATTTTTCTATATCTTTTGCTGCTACCAGGATTTGGTGGTATCCCTTTGCTAAATCCAGAGTACTAAAGTACTGAGATTTGCCTAATTTGTCCAAAATGCTGTCAATATTCGGAAGTAGGTATTTGTCGTCAATAGTCACTTGATTTAATTTTCTGTAGTCTACTACAATTCTATATTTTTGTTCTCCTGAGTTATCTTTTTTCTTTGGGATAACTATTATTGGTGAGCTGTAACGACTATTGCTTTTTCTGATAATCCCTTGCATTTCCATTTCTTCCATTTGCTTTCTTACTTCTGCTTCGTGTTTAGGGGGATATCTATATAATTTCGAATTAATTTGTTGATCTGTTGTGGTTTTTATTTCATGCACCACTGCATTCGTATTTGTTAACTGATCTCCTTCTTTAAAAATTAATTTTTTATATTTGCTTAAAAGCTTTCTAATAGCTTGGTTTTCTAATTCGTTGAGGTGATCTGTTTGAATGTTGCATACATCGCTTACATCTAACACATTTACTTCGTTAAGTGATTTGGTTAAGAACGGAAGATGCCTATCATTCGTTAAAACAATCTCTTCATTTTGTATATCTATATTTTTAGTATTTTTTCCGATCCAATCCATTCCGATAAGAAAATCGTATGGTTTATTTATTGCAACTTTAGTCCATTTCATTCTTGCGTTGAAAGGCTGACCAAATTGGCTTGGGCATTTCGTTTTAACTTGTTCGGTTTTATTTTCGAAAATCCCTTGAATGGTATTAATTTGTATCGAGGTTCCTTCAATTATTTCGTAAAGATTTGAAGATACTCGATTTGAATTTAAAAGACTTATAGTGGATATAGTATCGATCATCGCTATATAGTCTGTATGTTCTAAAGTTAGTTTTATACATATTTTACTGTTGTCCGAGGCTAGTTTATAAAAAAACTCGTGATTTTCTATTTGATTAACCTCGTTTTCTTCACCCAGGGCGTCTACGTCCATTGGTTGTGCTCTACTTTGACCTGATCTATACTGTCCAGAGTTTCTAAAGTTATTATTTTGCCTATTCGGGGGACTTGGTTGATTATAGACTTGGTTAAAATTTTGTCTATTCTGAGGATTTGGTTGATTATAGACTTGGTTAAATTGTTGTCTATTCTGTCCTGATACATTATTTCTAATCTGCCCTGATTCATTGTTTCTACCTTGTCTCATACGGTTCTGGTTATTGTAAGTGTTCCTATAATTTTGATTATTTGATGGATAAGATGTGTGTGTAGTGTAATTTCTGTGTGTCTTTTCTATATGTAAATTATATTTATCTTGACCTATATATCTAAACAAGGTTCTTCTAATATCTGATAAGCAATATTTGTTACCAATCTCTGCTGCTAATGCTCCAGCTGTGATTTCTTATATCTTTAGTATTAATGAACTATTGAGGCATGCGGCTATATCTAGCCCATTCTCACTAAAAGCTGCACACTCAGTTATGTCATTAATTGTTTCTTGAATCTTAGTTAATAATTGGTTAATTGTAAATACCTTAATATTATTTATATCCTTGGCGATGGTGTTTAGGTCTTTTGTTGGTCTGTAGTGTATCTTGAGTTTTTGTTGACATTCTTCCCAGGTAGTTGGTGCTTCTGCTGCCAGGTAGTTTTTTGCTGGTCCTGTAATCTTCTCGTTGTATATTACGTTGAAGACTTGTTGAGCATGATCTCCTTGATATTCGGCCAATATTTGTTCCACTGTTGCTATAAAGGAAGGCAGATTGCCTTGCTCTCCATTGAACGGTTGTACATATTTAATTTGCCTTTCGATTGTTGTCCTCTTGTGAGATATATTTTGTCTATGTAATATTTCAGTGAGTGTGATTAAGCACTGATCGATTGTTGGTTGTTGAGCCATTTTAATTATTTTATTTGTAGCTTGTTTCTACGCACAATGTTAAATTTTACTTCACTGCACTATGTTACTGCTTTATTTTCGATTGATTTTCACTTTGTGGGAGTTTTCGATTATTAGTTCTACCAAGTAATCACTTTCACTTGATTGTCACTTTATTCTAACCGTTATGTATTTCTTCCACAATAAATCATCTATTTTGGTTTAAATCACTTTCCTCTTACTTCTTTGAATAGAGGAATACCGACTGCGCCAGTAAAGTATACCGCACCGAGCGAGATAAAAAAAAACAATTTATCTTTTATTATTTCCCGCTTTATTGACGTGGTCTTTGTGGACCTTACGTATTTTATATCAACTACACAAATTAACTTAATGTAAATTAGAGACAACCCGCCGTCCACTGCGTCGCTGCAGTTGTCTATAATGGAATACGTATCACTGGTCGCCGGCTTCCGCATTGTCTTTCCCTTTTATATTGATTTTCTGATGACGCTTTGTATTCGACTTGACACATATTCTTAGTGTTGTCATCGATTGGGGAAGTAATCGCTGATCGGAATGCTTGGCTTGCACTCTGTGGTTGATTGCTGAAATTCGCTGAGTTAGCGTTTGGTATTGTTGCTCTGTTTGGTTTTGGGGGAACGACCGTTGGCCTCGGGTATGTTACTCCTCCTCGGTTTAGATAAGAATTCTCCTGAATTCTATTGTTTATCTTTTTTGATATTTTGTAGTATTTATGACAAAAGTATGTTAACAATATTGATATACCTATTATTATAATTATTATGCTTAAGTTTATACTATATGAAATAGTTTTATGTAATTGCAGTTCTTTTATTTCGTTTATGTTTTCAAAATTACTCGATACCATCTCATCAAAAGTAATTGCCTTTACAAATGTAGAATTCCAACTATTCTCGGGATAAAAAATTTTTTCTTGGATAATCTTCTGCTGGTTATAAAAAGTTTCGTTTAGCAACTGTATTTGGCAATTAAAGAAGTTAATAAGATAATTTCGGTTTATTATTATTTTTCTACTGTCACAATTCTGTTTAATTTCTTCTCTATATGCGTTTTTGATTACAATAGTTTCGTCATCTAAAATTTGTATTTGCGTTTTATTACTATATTCTAACTTACAATTACTTGTTATTACACAATGTTTACTTAGTTCTAGTTCCTTAAGTGTTACATCTGGTTGGTATTTATAAGTTTGATTATTAATTTCTATAACGTATTCATTTTCGCTATCAATTTCAAGATATTCTTTATTTGGTAATGGGATAATAAGTGTTTGTTCTACAGTAATATAATTTTTTGGAATTTTTATGGCGGTTACAATAAGTTTATTTTTATATTCTAAGACACCCATTTTTATTAATTTAAGTTTATAAAAGTCAATTTTATATTCATTTATTTCTCTTGATGTAAGAATACTGGGGTGTATTATATTATGTTTCGCAGATACTATGTTGTCTTGTATTTGGTTTATTTTATTGTCTATAAATCTTAATTTTGTTATTTGATCTAAGTACATTTGTTGTTTCATTTTGTCTGTAATAGTATTCTCTGCTTTATTGAAATTAGTTAATATAGTTTTTCTATCATTTTCTACAATTGTTTTAAGTGCTTCTATTGATTCGTTAAAGTGATTATTTATTTTAATCTGTTCATTTATTGTTTGTATTGCATTGTGACTATTTTTTTCTGCAATATCTAAATGAGTCAAAATATCTTGATTATCATTATTGTCCATAGTTCCAAATAGCCAATTCTGTACGTTTCCTACTAGATTTATTAATCCTCGCCTTTGTCTATTATTTGTATTAGGAGTTATGGATCTAATTTTTGCTATTAAAGTTTCTATTTCGTTATTAGTTAAATCTTCGTTTTCAATTTGTAAGTGTTTTATACTAGTTTGTATAAATAGAATAGTGTTTAGTATTTCTTCTGGATTAATTAAGTGTAATATAGTGTCTGTTTGATTAGTTATTTGTACCTCTTTTACTCTTACTTTCAAGTAACCGGATTGTTCACTGATTGGTGTTGTGTGCAATGTTGTGTGTACTGTTGGAATTCCTAATAGTGTTATGAGGAGTATTACCTGTAAATTTATAAGGTCTTTTAGTGTTAATTGGATGTACCCTATTGAGATTTTTAATTTTATATCTAGTTTCTTCCTTATGCCTAAGATGTTTGTAATTTTTAATTGCTCCTTCTTGTCTATTTTCTGTGTAATCCTCACGCTTTTTGTTTTGTTTGTTAATTTTGTTTTCTTTTGTCTCTTGTACTCTATTGTATAAGACTTCTTTGCCTATTTCTTCTTTAGCTTTTCTAGGGGTAGTTCTAATGGTTGAATGGTAACGGTTATTATAGTTGTTTAGGACTAGCTGTAATTTCATTTCAGTTGACAGTTCCTGTCCTTCGATACCTGTTATTGTAGAATGCAATCGTTCCACATCTGAATTACCTGTATGGCTGTTGGGTTTTGTCCAATGTACTTCGACTTCGTTCGTGTCTAGAAATTGTATAATGTGTTCTGATTCGAATTCGTTATCTGTTATTAATTTTTCTGGTTTTCCAAACTTGGAAAAATGTTCTATTAATATTGCCTTTTTGCTTCTCCAATTTCTGTCCGTAATTGTATAGCCTACTGCGAATTTAGTTAGTTTATCTATGATGGTTACAAATGATTTTTTTTCAATATGAAATATGTCTAAATGTATGATTTGATTTTTGTTTGTTGGGGTTTCAGTTATATGAAATTTTGGTTTGATTGGGTTTCTGTCGTATTTAATTTCCTGACACTTTTTGCAATTGTTAATAACTAGTTGTATCTGTTCATGAAGATTTGGGAAATATATTTTGTTTTTAAGTGTGTAGTATGTTTCATTTATTCCACTATGCATTGATTCTTTAGTATGGTACATTGAAATTTCTCGATGTGCCTCCTCCTCGGTTTTGATTTCGGCCACTCTCTGTGAACATATTATGAATTTAATGTGTTCTTCTTGTGAGAATAATTGAATTATGACTTGTTGAACTTTGTTATAATCATGATCTTCTACTTCTGAATATATTCCCGTTATTCCCTTTTTCATAAACCTAATAAGTACGTCTTTTATTTTATCTATTCCTTCCCTTGGGTTTAAAAATATAATTCTACGTCCATGTAACACATCTATTTCTTTGTTAACGTTATATGTTAATATCAGCTGTGATTTGTATTTATTAACATTTTCTTCTCTTATACCTATGTGGTCTAATTGTTGTTCTTCTACTGAATGTATGGTTTCTGTTAGTGCCATGTTTGATTCTATATCATTATCTTCTTTAATCTTGGGTGTATTTTCCATTCTACTAAGAAAATCTGCAACTTTGTTTTCTCTTCCTTTCAAATATTCTATTTCAAAGTTGTATTCTTGGAGCTTAAGAATCCATCTTTGATTTCTCTGCGAAAATTCTTTACCTTTATATTTATTGTTTAGGTATTTAATTGGTACGTTATCTGTAATAATTTTAAATTTGTTTCCATAAAGATATGTCTTTAATTTTATTTGGATTGGGCTTTATACCTTCGTTGGTTAGTATGTGTCCTAAGAACTCCGTATTTCTTTTCATAAAACTACATTTATCTGCTTGTATTTTTATATTGTGCTCTTGTATTTTTCTAAATACCTTTTCTAGGGATTCTATATGTTCTTCAAGGGTTGTGGAAAATATTAATATGTCGTCTAAATAGACCACACATATTTTGTTAATATATTCACGTAATATATTGTTCATCAGTCTTTGGAACGTTGCAGGTGCGTTCTTAAGTCCGAACGGCATCCTTACGTACTCATATAAGCCCGCTGGTGTTACAAAAGCAGATTTTTCTATATCTTTTGCTGCTACCAGGATTTGGTGGTATCCCTTTGCTAAATCCAGAGTACTAAAGTACTGAGATTTGCCTAATTTGTCCAAAATGCTGTCAATATTCGGAAGTAGGTATTTTCGTCAATAGTCACTTGATTTAATTTTCTGTAGTCTACTACAATTCTATATTTTTGTTCTCCTGAGTTATCTTTTTTCTTTGGGATAACTATTATTGGTGAGCTGTAACGACTATTGCTTTTTCTGATAATCCCTTGCATTTCCATTTCTTCCATTTGCTTTCTTACTTCTGCTTCGTGTTTACGGGGATATCTATATAATTTCGAATTAATTTGTTGATCTGTTGTGGTTTTTATTTCATGCACCACTGCATTCGTATTTGTTAACTGATCTCCTTCTTTAAAAATTAATTTTTTATATTTGCTTAAAAGCTTTCTAATAGCTTGGTTTTCTAATTCGTTGAGGTGATCTGTTTGAATGTTGCATACATCGCTTACATCTAACACATTTACTTCGTTAAGTGATTTGGTTAAGAACGGAAGATGCCTATCATTCGTTAAAACAATCTCTTCATTTTGTATATCTATATTTTTAGTATTTTTTCCGATCCAATCCATTCCGATAAGAAAATCGTATGGTTTATTTATTGCAACTTTAGTCCATTTCATTCTTGCGTTGAAAGGCTGACCAAATTGGCTTGGGCATTTCGTTTTAACTTGTTCGGTTTTATTTTCGAAAATCCCTTGAATGGTATTAATTTGTATCGAGGTTCCTTCAATTATTTCGTAAAGATTTGAAGATACTCGATTTGAATTTAAAAGACTTATAGTGGATATAGTATCGATCATCGCTATATAGTCTGTATGTTCTAAAGTTAGTTTTATACATATTTTACTGTTGTCCGAGGCTAGTTTATAAAAAAACTCGTGATTTTCTATTTGATTAACCTCGTTTTCTTCACCCAGGGCGTCTACGTCCATTGGTTGTGCTCTACTTTGACCTGATCTATACTGTCCAGAGTTTCTAAAGTTATTATTTTGCCTATTCGGGGGACTTGGTTGATTATAGACTTGGTTAAAATTTTGTCTATTCTGAGGATTTGGTTGATTATAGACTTGGTTAAATTGTTGTCTATTCTGTCCTGATACATTATTTCTAATCTGCCCTGATTCATTGTTTCTACCTTGTCTCATACGGTTCTGGTTATTGTAAGTGTTCCTATAATTTTGATTATTTGATGGATAAGATGTGTGTGTAGTGTAATTTCTGTGTGTCTTTTCTATATGTAAATTATATTTATCTTGACCTATATATCTAAACAAGGTTCTTCTAATATCTGATAAGCAATATTTGTTACCAATCTCTGCTGCTAATGCTCCAGCTGTGATTTCTTATATCTTTAGTATTAATGAACTATTGAGGCATGCGGCTATATCTAGCCCATTCTCACTAAAAGCTGCACACTCAGTTATGTCATTAATTGTTTCTTGAATCTTAGTTAATAATTGGTTAATTGTAAATACCTTAATATTATTTATATCCTTGGCGATGGTGTTTAGGTCTTTTGTTGGTCTGTAGTGTATCTTGAGTTTTTGTTGACATTCTTCCCAGGTAGTTGGTGCTTCTGCTGCCAGGTAGTTTTTTGCTGGTCCTGTAATCTTCTCGTTGTATATTACGTTGAAGACTTGTTGAGCATGATCTCCTTGATATTCGGCCAATATTTGTTCCACTGTTGCTATAAAGGAAGGCAGATTGCCTTGCTCTCCATTGAACGGTTGTACATATTTAATTTGCCTTTCGATTGTTGTCCTCTTGTGAGATATATTTTGTCTATGTAATATTTCAGTGAGTGTGATTAAGCACTGATCGATTGTTGGTTGTTGAGCCATTTTAATTATTTTATTTGTAGCTTGTTTCTACGCACAATGTTAAATTTTACTTCACTGCACTATGTTACTGCTTTATTTTCGATTGATTTTCACTTTGTGGGAGTTTTCGATTATTAGTTCTACCAAGTAATCACTTTCACTTGATTGTCACTTTATTCTAACCGTTATGTATTTCTTCCACAATAAATCATCTATTTTGGTTTAAATCACTTTCCTCTTACTTCTTTGAATAGAGGAATACCGACTGCGCCAGTAAAGTATACCGCACCGAGCGAGATAAAAAAAAACAATTTATCTTTTATTATTTCCCGCTTTATTGACGTGGTCTTTGTGGACCTTACGTATTTTATATCAACTACACAAATTAACTTAATGTAAATTAGAGACAACCCGCCGTCCACTGCGTCGCTGCAGTTGTCTATAATGGAATACGTATCACTGGTCGCCGGCTTCCGCATTGTCTTTCCCTTTTATATTGATTTTCTGATGACGCTTTGTATTCGACTTGACCCATATTCTTAGTGTTGTCATCGATTGGGGAAGTAATCGCTGATCGGAATGCTTGGCTTGCACTCTGTGGTTGATTGCTGAAATTCGCTGAGTTAGCGTTTGGTATTGTTGCTCTGTTTGGTTTTGGGGGAACGACCGTTGGCCTCGGGTATGTTACTCCTCCTCGGTTTAGATAAGAATTCTCCTGAATTCTATTGTTTATCTTTTTTGATATTTTGTAGTATTTATGACAAAAGTATGTTAACAATATTGATATACCTATTATTATAATTATTATGCTTAAGTTTATACTATATGAAATAGTTTTATGTAATTGCAGTTCTTTTATTTCGTTTATGTTTTCAAAATTACTCGATACCATCTCATCAAAAGTAATTGCCTTTACAAATGTAGAATTCCAACTATTCTCGGGATAAAAAATTTTTTCTTGGATAATCTTCTGCTGGTTATAAAAAGTTTCGTTTAGCAACTGTATTTGGCAATTAAAGAAGTTAATAAGATAATTTTGGTTTATTATTATTTTTCTACTGTCACAATTCTGTTTAATTTCTTCTCTATATGCGTTTTTGATTACAATAGTTTCGTCATCTAAAATTTGTATTTGCGTTTTATTACTATATTCTAACTTAAAACTACTTGTTATTACACAATGTTTACTTAGTTCTAGTTCCTTAAGTGTTACATCTGGTTGGTATTTATAAGTTTGATTATTAATTTCTATAACGTATTCATTTTCGCTATCAATTTCAAGATATTCTTTATTTGGTAATGGGATAATAAGTGTTTGTTCTACAGTAATATAATTTTTTGCAATTTTTATGGCAGTTACAATAAGTTTATTTTTATATTCTAAGACACCCATTTTTATTAATTTAAGTTTATAAAAGTCAATTTTATATTCATTCATTTCTCTTGATGTAAGAATACTGGGGTGTATTATATTATGTTTCGCAGATACTATGTTGTCTTGTATTTGGTTTATTTTATTGTCTATAAATCTTAATTTTGTTATTTGATCTAAGTACATTTGTTGTTTCATTTTGTCTGTAATAGTATTCTCTGCTTTATTGAAATTATTTAATATAGTTTTTCTATCATTTTCTACAATTGTTTTAAGTGCTTCTATTGATTCGTTAAAGTGATTATTTATTTTAATCTCTTCATTTATTGTTTGTATTGCATTGTGACTATTATTTTCTGCAATATCTAAATGAGTCAAAATATCTTGATTATCATTATTGTCCATAGTTCCAAATAGCCAATTCTGTACGTTTCCTACTAGATTTATTAATCCTCGCCTTTGTCTATTATTTGTATTAGGAGTTATGGATCTAATTTTTGCTATTAAAGTTTCTATTTCGTTATTAGTTAAATCTTCGTTTTCAATTTGTAAGTGTTTTATACTAGTTTGTATAAATAGAATAGTGTTTAGTATTTCTTCTGGATTAATTAAGTGTAATATAGTGTCTGTTTGATTAGTTATTTGTACCTCTTTTACTCTTACTTTCAAGTAACCGGATTGTTCACTGATTGGTGTTGTGTGCAATGTTGTGTGTACTGTTGGAATTCCTAATAGTGTTATGAGGAGTATTACCTGTAAATTTATAAGGTCTTTTAGTGTTAATTGGATGTACCCTATTGAGATTTTTAATTTTATATCTAGTTTCTTCCTTATGCCTAAGATGTTTGTAATTTTTAATTGCTCCTTCTTGTCTATTTTCTGTGTAATCCTCACGCTTTTTGTTTTGTTTGTTAATTTTGTTTTCTTTTGTCTCTTGGACTCTATTGTATAAGACTTCTTTGCCTATTTCTTCTTTAGCTTTTCTAGGGGTAGTTCTAATGGTTGAATGGTAACGGTTATTATAGTTGTTTAGGACTAGCTGTAATTTCATTTCAGTTGACAGTTCCTGTCCTTCGATACCTGTTATTGTAGAATGCAATCGTTCCACATCTGAATTACCTGTATGGCTGTTGGGTTTTGTCCAATGTACTTCGACTTCGTTCGTGTCTAGAAATTGTATAATGTGTTCTAATTTGAATTCATTATCTGTTATTAATTTTTCTGGTTTTCCAAACTTGGAAAAATGTTCTATTAATATTGCCTTTTTGCTTCTCCAATTTCTGTCCGTAATTGTATAGCCTACTGCGAATTTAGTTAGTTTATCTATGATGGTTACAAATGATTTTTTTTCAATATGAAATATGTCTAAATGTATGATTTGATTTTTGTTTGTTGGGGTTTCAGTTATATGAAATTTTGGTTTGATTGGGTTTCTGTCGTATTTAATTTCCTGACACTTTTTGCAATTGTTAATAACTAGTTGTATCTGTCCGCTTTGTGATAATACGGCACCGATGGCATGATTGCTTGCGTCTGTTGTAAATAATGCTTTGAGATTTTCAAAGGCTGATATGTATTGTGGGTCATGTACATTAATTTTTTCATTTTTTTTTAGATATCTAATCATGGGGTATGCTATCTTAGAGTAATCTTTTATAAATTTCCGATAGTATCCTGTCATATCTAAAAATCCTTTAAGCTGTCTTTCGGTTTTTGGTAGACTTAAGTTTTCTATGTCTTTAATTTTATTTGGATTGGGCTTTATACCTTCGTTGGTTAGTATGTGTCCTAAGAACTCCGTATTTCTTTTCATAAAACTACATTTATCTGCTTGTATTTTTATATTGTGCTCTTGTATTTTTCTAAATACCTTTTCTAGGGATTCTATATGTTCTTCAAGGGTTGTGGAAAATATTAATATGTCGTCTAAATAGACCACACATATTTTGTTAATATATTCACGTAATATATTGTTCATCAGTCTTTGGAACGTTGCAGGTGCGTTCTTAAGTCCGAACGGCATCCTTACGTACTCATATAAGCCCGCTGGTGTTACAAAAGCAGATTTTTCTATATCTTTTGCTGCTACCAGGATTTGGTGGTATCCCTTTGCTAAATCCAGAGTACTAAAGTACTGAGATTTGCCTAATTTGTCCAAAATGCTGTCAATATTCGGAAGTAGGTATTTGTCGTCAATAGTCACTTGATTTAATGTTCTGTAGTCTACTACAATTCTATATTTTTGTTCTCCTGAGTTATCTTTTTTCTTTGGGATAACTATTATTGGTGAGCTGTAACGACAATTGCTTTTTCTGATAATCCCTTGCATTTCCATTTCTTCCATTTGCTTTCTTACTTCTGCTTCGTGTTTAGGGGGATATCTATATAATTTCGAATTAATTTGTTGATCTGTTGTGGTTTTTATTTCATGCACCACTGCATTCGTATTTGTTAACTGATCTCCTTCTTTAAAAATTAATTTTTTATATTTGCTTAAAAGCTTTCTAATAGCTTGGTTTTCTAATTCGTTGAGGTGATCTGTTTGAATGTTGCATACATCGCTTACATCTAACACATTTACTTCGTTAAGTGATTTGGTTAAGAACGGAAGATGCCTATCATTCGTTAAAACAATCTCTTCATTTTGTATATCTATATTTTTAGTATTTTTTCCGATCCAATCCATTCCGATAAGAAAATCGTATGGTTTGTTTATTGCAACTTTAGTCCATTTCATTCTTGCGTTGAAAGGCTGACCAAATTGGCTTGGGCATTTCGTTTTAACTTGTTCGGTTTTATTTTCGAAAATCCCTTGAATGGTATTAATTTGTATCGAGGTTCCTTCAATTATTTCTTAAAGATTTGAAGATACTCGATTTGAATTTAAAAGACTTATAGTGGATCCTGTATCGATCATCGCTATATAGTCTGTATGTTCTAAAGTTAGTTTTATACATATTTTACTGTTGTCCGAGGCTAGTTTATAAAAAACTCGTGATTTTCTATTTGATTAACCTCGTTTTCTTCACCCAGGGCGTCTACGTCCATTGGTTGTGCTCTACTTTGACCTGATCTATACTGTCCAGAGTTTCTAAAGTTATTATTTTGCCTATTCGGGGGACTTGGTTGATTATAGACTTGGTTAAAATTTTGTCTATTCTGAGGATTTGGTTGATTATAGACTTGGTTAAAATGTTGTCTATTCTGATACATTATTTCTAATCTGCCCTGATTCATTGTTTCTACCTTGTCTCATACGGTTCTGGTTATTGTAAGTGTTCCTATAATTTTGATTATTTGATGGATAAGATGTGTGTGTAGTGTTATTTCTGTGTGTCTTTTCTATATGTAAATTATATTTATCTTGACCTATATATCTAAACAAGGTTCTTCTTTGTTACCAATCTCTGCTGCTAATGCTCCAGCTGTGATTTCTTTTATCTTTAGTATTAATGAACTATTGAGGCATGCGGCTATATCTAGCCCATTCTCACTAAAAGCTGCACACTCAGTTATGTCATTAATTGTTTCTTGAATCTTAGTTAATAATTGGTTAATTGTAAATACCTTAATATTATTTATATCCTTGGCGATTGTGTTTAGGTCTTTTGTTGGTCTGTAGTGTATCTTGAGTTTTTGTTGACATTCTTCCCAGGTAGTTGGTGCCTCTGCTGCCAGGTAGTTTTTTGCTGGTCCTGTAATCTTCTCTTTGTATATTATGTTGAAGACTTGTTGAGCATGATCTCCTTGATATTCGGCCAATATTTGTTCCACTGTTGCTATAAAGGAAGGCAGATTGCCTTGCTCTCCATTGAACGGTTGTACATATTTAATTTGTCTTTCGATTGTTGTCCTCCAGTTGTGAGATATATTTTGTCTATGTAATATTTCAGTGAGTGTGATTAAGCACTGATCGATTGTTGGTTGTTGAGCCATTTTAATTATTTTATTTGTAGCTTGTTTCTACGCACAATGTTAAATTTTACTTCACTGCACTATGTTACTGCTTTATTTTCGATTGATTTTCACTTTGTGGGAGTTTTCGATTATTAGTTCTACCAAGGACTGATTTTATTGTTGACGACCCTGCTAAACGAAAAAAGGACAACGACGTTCGTATCTGCACCTGGAATGTGAGAACATTAAACAGGAGAGGTGCAGGCGAACAACTAGCGGAAGCCCTAAGCTGCTACAAAGCAGACATTACTGCCATCCAGGAAATACGATGGGATGGGCCGGGCAAAAAGAGGATGAAAAACTGTGACATCTACTACGGACCGTGTTATAGTGAGCAGAAACAGCGACTATTCGGATGCGGATTTGTTATAAGTGCCAGACTTAGGCAAGAAGTCCTATGTTTCCAAGACATTAGCGAACGCGTAGTAACAATCCGCATCAAGGCCAAATTCGCCAACATAAGCCTTATATGCGCTCACGCTCCGACGGAAGAAAAAGATGATATAGCTAAGGATTGCTTCTACGAGCTCCTTGACAAAACCTATGAGCGACTACCGAAGTACGATGTTAAAATCGTGCTGGGAGATTTTAACGCAAAGGTAGGAAGAGAAGACATCTTTAGAAGTATTGTCGGAAAACATAGCCTACACGACAACACGTCTGGTAACGGACTTAGGCTAATTGATTTCGCTACGGAACGAAATGCCACTATAGCCAGCACACGGTTTCCTCACCTCGATATCCATAAGGGGACATGGCGGTCTCCAGATCAACGAACGGTCAACCAAATTGATCACATTGCGATAGATAAGAGGCACGCATCCAGTATTTTGGATGTCCGAACATTCCGAGGAGCTAACATCGACTCGGATCACTACACGGAAAGAATTGAAAATCACCAATTGCAAAATTTTGAGTTGCAATTTACGAATTATATATTTCTCGCAAATCACAACGAAATTTTCATGGATTGATACAAAAATTGGTAATTTGACATTGAAAACGGCGGAGAATACCAAATTCTGTTTGTTGTAATTTACGATTAGAAGTATCAATTCGAGCTTCTTTTATTTGTAGTGATTTGCGAGATTGTTTGGCGCAATTTACCACTCTAATAGGTCAATTTCTCAAACACCACTTCACAATCTCAAATTGCGAAAAATATTTGGTGATTCACCAAAACTGAATGATGAATCAATAAAATCTTGTAATAATTTAACACATAAAACTGAAAACGTATATTGACGTAGAGAAGTCGTAAATTGCAAACTATTTTTTGTAATTTCCATGGAATCAACTACCTGATGTGTGGATTTTTTTTATGCACAGTTCATAGTCCATGTACCTATCGAAATCCTTTTAAATCCTTTATGGATGAATGTATGTATGTGGTATAGACAGCTGCCATGAAGCCAAATCTTCATTGTGCACATTGCGTTGCGGTGCAGAGACAGGCAGTCTGTATTCAATCTTTGTTTAAAGCAGTCGGGTGGTTAAAGTTGTTTAAATTTAAATACCTATAACTAATTCGTATGGATAGTGAGTGTCCTACTAATTATAAAGCATTCTGGATACATTTTGTAAGTACCTATTGAATTCCAAAAACCCTGAAGTACCTATGCATATAAATCTGTATTTTTTCAGAAGTTACATCTTGCCATTAGAAAAGAAGTATCAATTGGAATGTATTCTAAAATATGCAATTGAAAAGAATTGTAAAGGTTCGTATTAATGTCAAGTTCATCTAAATATTTTTTTTGTATTTTAAATTTCATCATAGACCGAAAAACCACCCCAGAAAAATCCCGTTGTCTCCGGACGATATGGCGCCGTATGATTTTCTTGGATATCAGGAGGAATACGAAAATAACCTAATTAATAAAACTATGAATTTTGATTTGTAAATCACAAGATATAAGTTGCAAATTGAGAATAAAGTTTTCTAATTTCACGACAAAACATTTTCAATTTAATACGGCGATCCCTCAAATCACTACTCAAGAAACGTCAATTGCAAAATATGAATTGCAAATTGATAAAAATAAGTTGCAATTTACGACTAAGAATTTGTAAATTGCAACTACTGAAGAAGTAAATCCACCCCTGTTAGTTCGCAAATCAACACTATTGAGTTGCAATTCAAGACTAAATGGTTGTAATTTAGTAAGGGAGGAAACCGAAATTTACAACAGAAAAGTGGTAATTTACGAATTGATTTTGCAATTTACAATCCATGTAATATCAAATTGATAACTATTTGTGTCAAATTGCGATCGGTTATGGCAATATGTTTTTCTCGTTTGATCGCATTATTGATACTGAAAAGTGTTGATTCACGACTTTTGAGGATCAATATCTTCACTTCGTACAATTTCTAGAATTGCGAAAAAAAAGTCGTGAATCAGTAAATCCTAAGCTAAGCTCTAAAACTAGACAAACTTTTCGTGATTCTGCGCTTATTTTTCTTGATTTGATCTTAAAATTCTTTCCGTGTACCTTGTAGCAGCCAAGGTAAGAATGCGGATATCCACCACGCCACAACAATCCAGAAATACTGTGAAAAAATTTAATGTCGGAAGACTGCAATCGCAAGAGACCGCCAAGACCTTCGCACAACGCGTATCCCTTAACCTCTCGATTAACACCATACCACCAGCATCGAATGTCGAAGAGCAATGGCAACGATGCCAACAGGCCATTAGATCAGCCGCAACTGATGTGCTAGGTTTCTCGCGCCCACCAGCAAGAAACCCCTGGTTTGATGAGGAATGCCGACAGATGCTCGCAGCCAAGAACGAGGCCTACAAGGCTAAGCTGCAGGTGAAGACGAGAGCTGCCATTGAGTTCTATAGGCAAAGAAGAAGGGAAGAACATCGGCTTTTCAACAAGAAGAAAAAAAAGCAAGAAAAGCGCGCGATCGAGGATATAGAGAGGTGCCACTCCAGGAACGATGTTCGCAAGTTTTACCAGAGTGTAAAACGTCAAAGCCAAGGATACAAGGCTCGAACAGAATCCTGTCGAGATGAACAAGGAAATATTGTAGTTGAGACACAGTCGATGCTGAGGATATGGAAAAAACACTTCTGCAGACTGTTAAACGTCGATGACGAACAACATTCCGCTGTCAGGCAGAACGAACCATTCAATATTGGCAACGACAGCGAAAACTGCCAACCACCCGACCTGAGTGAAGTGAGGATAGCAATATCTAAACTCAAGCTTAATAAGGCTGCCGGAAATGACGGCCTTCCCGCTGAGCTTTATAAGGCCGGCGGAGATGACTTGGTAAGTAACATCCACCAACTCATAAACCAAATCTGGTCGGATGAAAATATGCCTGAAGAATGGAACCTCAGCATCGTTGCCCGATCCACAAAAAAGGAGACCCTCTGAACTGCGCCAACTACAGAGGCATAAGTCTCCTCAACATCGCCTACAACCGTTTACCAACAACCTGATTGGCCCTTATCAGTGTGGTTTTAGGCCAGGAAAGTCCACAACCGATCAAATTTTCACACTCCGGCAGATCCTGGAAAAAACTCAAGAAGTCCAAATCGATACCCACCACCTATTCATCGATTTCAAAGCCGCATATGACAGCATTTATAGAGACGAAATGTGCAGAGCCATGTCTAGTTTTGGTATACCGCCCAAACTCGTCCGTTTGTGTAGGATGACAGGGTCGGAAACGACCTCACCGACACATTCGATACCAAAAAAGGATTTAGGCAAGGCGATGCGCTGTCATGTGACTTCTTTAATCTGATTCTTGAGAGGATTGTGCAAAACTCCAAAGCCAACACCAGAGGCACAATTTTCCAAAAGTCGGTGCAACTACTAGCATACGCTGACGATATTGACATCATTGGTAGGACTCAACGTGATGTCATAGCCACGTTTACTAGCATAGAGAAGGAAGCGGCGAAAATGGGTTTAGCAGTAAATGAGGGTAAGACTAAGTATATGCTGTCATCATGAAAGGGCTCACAACATCGACAAATTGGACAGAACGTCACCATTGACAGATATAACTTTGAGGTAGTACGGGACTTTGTCTACCTCGGCTCCGCTATTAACTCTGACAACAACATCTCGTCAGAAATTAAACGAAGAATTACTCTTGCCAACCGCTGTTTCTTCGGGCTAAGAAGGCAATTTAGTAGTAAAGCCCTCACTCGAACTACTAAGGAGATCCTATATAAGACCCTGATCATCCCAGTCCTGCTCTACGGCGCTGAAGCCTGGACCGTATCAAAAGCGGATGAAGAAATCCTTGGTAAAGGGTGATTTTTTAAGAGGTTTAGA
Organism: Cheilosia variabilis; assembly: GCA_951230905.1. Classification (NCBI taxonomy): domain Eukaryota; kingdom Metazoa; phylum Arthropoda; class Insecta; order Diptera; family Syrphidae; genus Cheilosia; species Cheilosia variabilis. The sequence goes on from OX579676.1 coordinate 85,384,356, forward strand.
ACTTTTTTTAAAAAAAAAACACAAAAAATTCGAAAAAATGAATGAAATATTTATTTGAATCGATAGTTTGAACCTTGCAATTTAATGTTTAAAGATAATTTCATGCAAATGTTGACCGCGGCTGCGTCTCAGGTAGCCCATCCGCTGAGTCCAATTTTGGCATACTCTTTCACACATATCGGCCGGTATCTCACGAATGAATGCATGGATGTTGGCTTCCAGTGCGTCAATCGAAGCGGGCTTGTCCCTATACACATTAGCCTTGGCATACCCCCACAAAAAATAATCTAATGGTGTCAAATCGCACGATCTAGGCGGCCAATTGACCGGCCCGAAACGTGAAATTAACTGTTCACCAAACTCGCCTCGCAATTGCGCCATTGTTTCGCGTGCTGTGTGGCATGTGGCACTGTCTTGTTGAAACCACATATCATGCAAGTCAAGAACTTCCATTTCGGGCAAAAAAAAGTTTGTTATCATCGCTCGGTAGCGTTCACCATTGACAGTAACGCTGCGATTCGCATCATCTTTGAAGAAATATGGCCCAATAATGCCGCCGGCCCATAAACCGCACCAAACAGTGGCTTTTTCGGGATGCATTGGTAGCTGTTGCAATGCTTCTGGCTGATCTTCACTCCAAATGCGGCAATTTTGCTTATTTACGTACCCATTCAACCAAAAATGAGCCTCATCGCTGAACACAATTTTTCGATAAAAAAGCGGATCCTCGGCCAGCTTTCCAAGAGCCCATTCACCAAAAATTCGGCGTTGTGGTAGGTCGGCTGGCTTTAGTTCTTGCACCAGCTGTATCTTAAAAGGCTTTACGCCCAAATCCTTCCGCAAAATTTTCCACGTAGTGCTGTAACAAAGGCCTAACTGCTGGGAACGGCGCCGAATCGACATTTCGCGGTCTTCTGTCACACTAGCTGATACGGCCGCAATATTTTCTTCACTACGCACAGTACGTAAACGTGTTGGTGGTTTAATGTCCAACAAAGTAAATTTGGTGCGAAATTTGGTCACAATCTTCCGAATAGACTGCTCAGAAGGTCGAGAATGCCGATCATAAAATGGAAGCAGCGCGCGATGAACATTTCGAACCGAGCACGAATTTTGATAGTAAAATTCAATAATTTGCAAGCGTTGTTCATTTGTAAGACGATCCATGGTTAAATTGCAAACCAAACTGAAGCTGTTTGACAGTGACACAAGGTACTAAACACACGTCAGCTGTCAAAACCAGTGTTGCCAAAACCAAACCAGCTAAAAAATCACCCTTTAGATTCGAGAGGAAAATTCTTCGAAAAATCTTCGGTCCCGTTTGCGTTGACGGGCTATGGAGACGAAGATTCAACCAAGAACTATACGAGCTGTACAGCGACATGCCCCTGGTCAAAAAACTCCGCGTTGGACGTTTAAGATGGCTAGGACATGTAGAACGAATGGACACCAATACTCCGGCTCGCAGAGTCTTCGATCACCGGGGAGACGTCGGACGCAGTAGAGGAAGATGATGATGTTGGTTGAGGCCCAGGTTCATTCCGGACTGTAGCGCCACTTAAGTAAGTAAGTAAGTTCTACCAAGTAATCACTTTCACTTGATTGTCACTTTATTCTAACCGTTATGTATTTCTTCCACAATAAATCATCTATTTTGGTTTAAATCACTTTCCTCTTACTTGAATAGAGGAATACCGACTGCGCCAGTAAAGTATACCGCACCGAGCGAGATAAAAAAAAAAACAATTTATCTTTTATTATTTCCCGCTTTATTGACGTGGTCTTTGTGGACCTTACGTATTTTATATCAACTACACAAATTAACTTAATGTTAATTAGAGACAACCCGCCGTCCACTGCGTCGCTGCAGTTGTCTATAATGGAATACGTATCACTGGTCGCCGGCTTCCGCATTGTCTTTCCCTTTTATATTGATTTTCTGATGACGCTGCGTATTCGACTTGACTCATATTCTTAGTGTTGTCATCGATTGGGGAAGTAATCCCTGATCGGAATGCTTGGCTTGCATTCTGTGGTTGATTGCTGAAATTCGCTGAGTTAGCGTTTGGTATTGTTGCTCTGTTTGGTTTTGGGGGAACGACCGTTGGCTTCGGGTATGTTACTCGCGCCACCCAAGGCGAGGTCTTCCTTTACTGCGTTGTCCCTCCGGGTTGGAATCGAAGACTCTTCGGGCCGGAGCGTTGGTGTCCATTCGCTCTACATGTCCCAGCCATCTTAGACGACTGATACGTACTTTTGTGACTAGGTCGATGTCGCTGTACAGCTCGTAGAGTTCGCTGTTAAATCTCCTCCTCCAGAGCCCAAAGTGACATCGTCTTAATCCTTTTTGACACCAAAGGTCTCGGTGAGATTGTTTCCGACCTTTATGAAGCAGCGAGCGCTCTCCATCGTCATTCTGTACAATCTGTCAAGTTTGGCAGGGATATCAACACTAGATATGGCTCTGTATAGCTCGTCTCTATAAATGCTCTCATATGCGGCCTTAAAATCGATAAACAGGTGGTGGGTATCGATTTGGACTTCTTGGGTTTTCTCCAGGATCTGCCGTAGCGTGAATAGTTGGTCGGTTGTGGACTTACCAGGCCTAAAACCGCACTGATAGGGTCCAATCAGTTCGTTGACATATGGTTTCAGATCTTATACGCGATGTTAAGGAGACTGATGCCTCTAGTTGGCGCAGTTTAGAGGGTCTCCTTTCTTGTGGATCGTAGCTTTGGTCCGGTAGCTTTGTTGGGCTTCAGCTTGGATATTGCTTTCCTCACTTCATTTTGGTCAGGTGGACGCAAGTCTTGGCTTAGATACATCGCCCAGGTTGAATGGATCATTCTGCCTGACAGCGGAATTTATGTCGTCTTCGCCGTTTAACAGTCTGCAGAAATGGTTTTTCCATGTCCTCAGCACCCACTGTGATTCCACTACAAGGTTTCCTTGATCGTCTCGACAGGTTTCTGCTCGGGTCTTGTTGCCATGAAACGTCCTTTTTACCCTTTGGTAAAACTTCAAAACCATGTTCCTTTGTGAATGTTGAGGTGTGGAAGCATTATGCCCCGCAGCAAAGTCAATTAGCCTTAGTCCGTTTCCAGACGTGGTGTCGTGTAGACTGTGCTTTCCAATTGTGCTACCAAAGATGTCCTCCTTTCCTATTTTGCCATTAAAATCACCTAAGAGAATGTTAACGTCATACTTAGGACATTGCTAATATGCTTTGTCGGGTCGGAAATTCCGTTGTCAGTAACCCACTTCGGGAATATGAGTGCTGCCGTTGGCCCATAAAGGGTTCATCCGCCACCATCTCTATTTCAGCACCCTGACTAGTGCTGAAAAATCCTTACTGACCTTAGCTCCAAATATGTCAGAGTAGCTCATGCAAGGTATCTGCCATTTTGACTGTTGACACCACCGTTGACCCAATCTCGTGAATTCATTCGCTGTATGTCCTCTTTCTGAGGGGCTCATGTAAGACCTCTGAGACAGAGCATTATAGTGTTGCTATTTGTTTCGTGTTCAACACTCGCGCTTATAAGTTTAGGAAGTCATTTCCGGCAGGACAAGGCCAGTACCCGGTGCTAACCACGCGGAGGTAAAATAAGCACTGATGTGTTGCAACAACTGCGCATCGCCAAGTTGATACCAATCAGTGTCTACCCTATTCATACAGCACCCAACCACGTACTTAGTTTTTCTTAAAAAATTCTAATAGTATCGTGCTATAAATATTTCTCAAAAATGGGTACCCAAATCTCGATCTGTGTTCACATGTCTACGGTATATTTTTGAAATAATTACGACTTTTTTTTTATTGTAACCCATCGAATCCATTGAGATTTTCACAGATGGTTTCTGTTTAAGTTTGCACCGGTTGTCCAGATGTGGCTGAACCAACTCAACCGCCAATTCTTTCAAAAATATTTTTCTTTTCTGCGACTTGTTGGTGCTCCAAGCTGGTTGGCATAACTCGAACAGTCGGTAGGCAGCAAGTCCAGCCGCGTCAACCATGTTTTGGAATAGAACCATTGGCCAACGATTGCTTTTCCTTTTGCAGGTGTAGCCGCGCACCATTTTGTCGAATGTGTCGACCCCACCTTTGTGGTCGTTGTAATCGTGGATGATCATTGGCTTCTTGGTATTTGCATTTATCTGCTCGGTCGCATGGGCTGTTGACATCAGCAAAACATTCTTCTTTGAATCAGTCGTATAGCTTATACGATATTTCATCAGAGAAGCAGAAAACAGAAGCGAACGGAACTCTTTTCTTAGCTTCTTCAATCGAAGCGAATAGTCTTGGCAGTTCACGTTTGTTGGATCGAACTGTGCCAACTAAAGTTGTACTGCGCGCATACAAATCCTTTGCCAATGGATAACTTGTAAAAAAGTTATCCATAGTAATGTTTGCACCGATATTCAGATGGCGCTGGGCAAGACGAAGGACCAAGGCATGCGAAATTCTCATTCGGTTGTGTGCCCAAATAAATTTCTGCCGATACTGGATAATTGGTTTTCGAGTCAACAAGCCAAAATATCTTAATACCATACTTCCCTGGCCTTGATGGTATGTACTGGCGAAAGCTACATCTGTTTCTCGATGTTACCAACTGCTCGTCAATAGTAAGCTCTTTGGACGGAACAAAAGCGAGTTTAAGGTTCATTTGGAAAAGGGTCCATATGTGGCGAAAAGGAGCCAGCTTATCTTCTCACAAACGAGCTATTCGGGATCTTGAGTCGTCAAAACGCAAAAATCGACAGATTTGCTCAAAGCGTTCCAATGACATCACTGCTCTATAAAATGGCATACTCGACTTTAGCTTGCACTAAATTCGATTTTTCAGAGCCAGCATAAAGCAAAATGCCAATATTACGCATATTGGATTTTCGGATTTTCTAGACGCTGATTATCTGCAATTGCCCTCTTTGCCTTTCTATTTGTTTCCAAAACAATCGATTCAACTATAGCAGTTGACAAAAGACGCTTGAAAGCAGACTGTTTTTCGACGAAAGTCTCAGTGGTACAAGGAGAAGATTCCAATCGACAAGTTTTCATTTGATAAGTCCTGGTTTGCTCTATAGCACTAGGCATAGACCACCAAACAGTTTTGTCGTTTTTGTGTTGACCCATGTATTTTTGCCCACGATTTGCCTCAATTGCTAATTCTGGTGTTTCCACATAATGTAGCTCAACATCTGCATTTCGCATATCTTGAACGAGCTCTGTCAAATGGATATCCTGAATCGGCTCGAAATTGGCAAGTGGGTCATCAACATTTGAATCGTCGCTATGCAAATTATAAGTCGGATCGTCATCAGAAGAAAAATCATTACTCGTTTCCATATTGTCAAAAGATAATGAAGCTATTGGATGATCTCGTCCACCAATCGCTTCGATTACTTTAGCCTCATTTTCGCCGATATCTCTGTCAAAATAATCAGCAACCTCTTGCTGTTCTTCATCGGTTAACTCACGTTGAATATTTGCTAAATAAATGACTCTTCTATCCATATCTTCAATTTTGGTTTAAATCACTTTCCTCTTACTTCTTTGAATAGAGGAATACCGACTGCGCCAGTAAAGTATACCGCACCGAGCGAGATAAAAAAAAAAACAATTTATCTTTTATTATTTCCCGCTTTATTGACGTGGTCTTTGTGGACCTTACGTATTTTATATCAACTACACAAATTAACTTAATGTAAATTAGAGACAACCCGCCGTCCACTGCGTCGCTGCAGTTGTCTATAATGGAATACGTATCACTGGTCGCCGGCTTCCGCATTGGCTTTCCCTTTTATATTGATTTTCTGATGACGCTGCGTATTCGACTTGACTCATATTCTTAGTGTTGTCATCGATTGGGGAAGTAATCCCTGATCGGAATGCTTGGCTTGCATTCTGTGGTTGATTGCTGAAATTCGCTGAGTTAGCGTTTGGTATTGTTGCTCTGTTTGGTTTTGGGGGAACGACCGTTGGCTTCGGGTATGTTACTCGCGCCACCCAAGGCGAGGTCTTCCTTTACTGCGTTGTCCCTCCGGGTTGGAATCGAAGACTCTTCGGGCCGGAGCGTTGGTGTCCATTCGCTCTACATGTCCCAGCCATCTTAGACGACTGATACGTACTTTTGTGACTAGGTCGATGTCGCTGTACAGCTCGTAGAGTTCGCTGTTAAATCTCCTCCTCCAGAGCCCAAAGTGACATCGTCTTAATCCTTTTTGACACCAAAGGTCTCGGTGAGATTGTTTCCGACCTTTATGAAGCAGCGAGCGCTCTCCATCGTCATTCTGTACAATCTGTCAAGTTTGGCAGGGATATCAACACTAGATATGGCTCTGTATAGCTCGTCTCTATAAATGCTCTCATATGCGGCCTTAAAATCGATAAACAGGTGGTGGGTATCGATTTGGACTTCTTGGGTTTTCTCCAGGATCTGCCGTAGCGTGAATAGTTGGTCGGTTGTGGACTTACCAGGCCTAAAACCGCACTGATAGGGTCCAATCAGTTCGTTGACATATGGTTTCAGATCTTATACGCGATGTTAAGGAGACTGATGCCTCTAGTTGGCGCAGTTTAGAGGGTCTCCTTTCTTGTGGATCGTAGCTTTGGTCCGGTAGCTTTGTTGGGCTTCAGCTTGGATATTGCTTTCCTCACTTCATTTTGGTCAGGTGGACGCAAGTCTTGGCTTAGATACATCGCCCAGGTTGAATGGATCATTCTGCCTGACAGCGGAATTTATGTCGTCTTCGCCGTTTAACAGTCTGCAGAAATGGTTTTTCCATGTCCTCAGCACCCACTGTGATTCCACTACAAGGTTTCCTTGATCGTCTCGACAGGTTTCTGCTCGGGTCTTGTTGCCATGAAACGTCCTTTTTACCCTTTGGTAAAACTTCAAAACCATGTTCCTTTGTGAATGTTGAGGTGTGGAAGCATTATGCCCCGCAGCAAAGTCAATTAGCCTTAGTCCGTTTCCAGACGTGGTGTCGTGTAGACTGTGCTTTCCAATTGTGCTACCAAAGATGTCCTCCTTTCCTATTTTGCCATTAAAATCACCTAAGAGAATGTTAACGTCATACTTAGGACATTGCTAATATGCTTTGTCGGGTCGGAAATTCCGTTGTCAGTAACCCACTTCGGGAATATGAGTGCTGCCGTTGGCCCATAAAGGGTTCATCCGCCACCATCTCTATTTCAGCACCCTGACTAGTGCTGAAAAATCCTTACTGACCTTAGCTCCAAATATGTCAGAGTAGCTCATGCAAGGTATCTGCCATTTTGACTGTTGACACCACCGTTGACCCAATCTCGTGAATTCATTCGCTGTATGTCCTCTTTCTGAGGGGCTCATGTAAGACCTCTGAGACAGAGCATTATAGTGTTGCTATTTGTTTCGTGTTCAACACTCGCGCTTATAAGTTTAGGAAGTCATTTCCGGCAGGACAAGGCCAGTACCCGGTGCTAACCACGCGGAGGTAAAATAAGCACTGATGTGTTGCAACAACTGCGCATCGCCAAGTTGATACCAATCAGTGTCTACCCTATTCATACAGCACCCAACCACGTACTTAGTTTTTCTTAAAAAATTCTAATAGTATCGTGCTATAAATATTTCTCAAAAATGGGTACCCAAATCTCGATCTGTGTTCACATGTCTACGGTATATTTTTGAAATAATTACGACTTTTTTTTTATTGTAACCCATCGAATCCATTGAGATTTTCACAGATGGTTTCTGTTTAAGTTTGCACCGGTTGTCCAGATGTGGCTGAACCAACTCAACCGCCAATTCTTTCAAAAATATTTTTCTTTTCTGCGACTTGTTGGTGCTCCAAGCTGGTTGGCATAACTCGAACAGTCGGTAGGCAGCAAGTCCAGCCGCGTCAACCATGTTTTGGAATAGAACCATTGGCCAACGATTGCTTTTCCTTTTGCAGGTGTAGCCGCGCACCATTTTGTCGAATGTGTCGACCCCACCTTTGTGGTCGTTGTAATCGTGGATGATCATTGGCTTCTTGGTATTTGCATTTATCTGCTCGGTCGCATGGGCTGTTGACATCAGCAAAACATTCTTCTTTGAATCAGTCGTATAGCTTATACGATATTTCATCAGAGAAGCAGAAAACAGAAGCGAACGGAACTCTTTTCTTAGCTTCTTCAATCGAAGCGAATAGTCTTGGCAGTTCACGTTTGTTGGATCGAACTGTGCCAACTAAAGTTGTACTGCGCGCATACAAATCCTTTGCCAATGGATAACTTGTAAAAAAGTTATCCATAGTAATGTTTGCACCGATATTCAGATGGCGCTGGGCAAGACGAAGGACCAAGGCATGCGAAATTCTCATTCGGTTGTGTGCCCAAATAAATTTCTGCCGATACTGGATAATTGGTTTTCGAGTCAACAAGCCAAAATATCTTAATACCATACTTCCCTGGCCTTGATGGTATGTACTGGCGAAAGCTACATCTGTTTCTCGATGTTACCAACTGCTCGTCAATAGTAAGCTCTTTGGACGGAACAAAAGCGAGTTTAAGGTTCATTTGGAAAAGGGTCCATATGTGGCGAAAAGGAGCCAGCTTATCTTCTCACAAACGAGCTATTCGGGATCTTGAGTCGTCAAAACGCAAAAATCGACAGATTTGCTCAAAGCGTTCCAATGACATCACTGCTCTATAAAATGGCATACTCGACTTTAGCTTGCACTAAATTCGATTTTTCAGAGCCAGCATAAAGCAAAATGCCAATATTACGCATATTGGATTTTCGGATTTTCTAGACGCTGATTATCTGCAATTGCCCTCTTTGCCTTTCTATTTGTTTCCAAAACAATCGATTCAACTATAGCAGTTGACAAAAGACGCTTGAAAGCAGACTGTTTTTCGACGAAAGTCTCAGTGGTACAAGGAGAAGATTCCAATCGACAAGTTTTCATTTGATAAGTCCTGGTTTGCTCTATAGCACTAGGCATAGACCACCAAACAGTTTTGTCGTTTTTGTGTTGACCCATGTATTTTTGCCCACGATTTGCCTCAATTGCTAATTCTGGTGTTTCCACATAATGTAGCTCAACATCTGCATTTCGCATATCTTGAACGAGCTCTGTCAAATGGATATCCTGAATCGGCTCGAAATTGGCAAGTGGGTCATCAACATTTGAATCGTCGCTATGCAAATTATAAGTCGGATCGTCATCAGAAGAAAAATCATTACTCGTTTCCATATTGTCAAAAGATAATGAAGCTATTGGATGATCTCGTCCACCAATCGCTTCGATTACTTTAGCCTCATTTTCGCCGATATCTCTGTCAAAATAATCAGCAACCTCTTGCTGTTCTTCATCGGTTAACTCACGTTGAATATTTGCTAAATAAATGACTCTTCTATCCATATCTTCAATTTTGGTTTAAATCACTTTCCTCTTACTTCTTTGAATAGAGGAATACCGACTGCGCCAGTAAAGTATACCGCACCGAGCGAGATAAAAAAAAAAACAATTTATCTTTTATTATTTCCCGCTTTATTGACGTGGTCTTTGTGGACCTTACGTATTTTATATCAACTACACAAATTAACTTAATGTAAATTAGAGACAACCCGCCGTCCACTGCGTCGCTGCAGTTGTCTATAATGGAATACGTATCACTGGTCGCCGGCTTCCGCATTGGCTTTCCCTTTTATATTGATTTTCTGATGACGCTGCGTATTCGACTTGACTCATATTCTTAGTGTTGTCATCGATTGGGGAAGTAATCCCTGATCGGAATGCTTGGCTTGCATTCTGTGGTTGATTGCTGAAATTCGCTGAGTTAGCGTTTGGTATTGTTGCTCTGTTTGGTTTTGGGGGAACGACCGTTGGCTTCGGGTATGTTCAGCTTGGATATTGCTTTCCTCACTTCATTTTGGTCAGGTGGACGCAAGTCTTGGCTTAGATACATCGCCCAGGTTGAATGGATCATTCTGCCTGACAGCGGAATTTATGTCGTCTTCGCCGTTTAACAGTCTGCAGAAATGGTTTTTCCATGTCCTCAGCACCCACTGTGATTCCACTACAAGGTTTCCTTGATCGTCTCGACAGGTTTCTGCTCGGGTCTTGTTGCCATGAAACGTCCTTTTTACCCTTTGGTAAAACTTCAAAACCATGTTCCTTTGTGAATGTTGAGGTGTGGAAGCATTATGCCCCGCAGCAAAGTCAATTAGCCTTAGTCCGTTTCCAGACGTGGTGTCGTGTAGACTGTGCTTTCCAATTGTGCTACCAAAGATGTCCTCCTTTCCTATTTTGCCATTAAAATCACCTAAGAGAATGTTAACGTCATACTTAGGACATTGCTTATATGCTTTGTCGGGTCGGAAATTCCGTTGTCAGTAACCCACTTCGGGGATATGAGTGCTGCCGTTGGCCCATAAAGGGTTCATCCGCCACCATCTCTATTTCAGCACCCTGACTAGTGCTGAAAAATCCTTACTGACCTTAGCTCCAAATATGTCAGAGTAGCTCATGCAAGGTATCTGCCATTTTGACTGTTGACACCACCGTTGACCCAATCTCGTGAATTCATTCGCTGTATGTCCTCTTTCTGAGGGGCTCATGTAAGACCTCTGAGACAGAGCATTATAGTGTTGCTATTTGTTTCGTGTTCAACACTCGCGCTTATAAGTTTAGGAAGTCATTTCCGGCAGGACAAGGCCAGTACCCGGTGCTAACCACGCGGAGGTAAAATAAGCACTGATGTGTTGCAACAACTGCGCATCGCCAAGTTGATACCAATCAGTGTCTACCCTATTCATACAGCACCCAACCACGTACTTAGTTTTTCTTAAAAAATTCTAATAGTATCGTGCTATAAATATTTCTCAAAAATGGGTACCCAAATCTCGATCTGTGTTCACATGTCTACGGTATATTTTTGAAATAATTACGACTTTTTTTTTATTGTAACCCATCGAATCCATTGAGATTTTCACAGATGGTTTCTGTTTAAGTTTGCACCGGTTGTCCAGATGTGGCTAAACCAACTCAACCGCCAATTCTTTCAAAAATATTTTTCTTTTCTGCGACTTGTTGGTGCTCCAAGCTGGTTGGCATAACTCGAACAGTCGGTAGGCAGCAAGTCCAGCCGCGTCAACCATGTTTTGGAATAGAACCATTGGCCAACGATTGCTTTTCCTTTTGCAGGTGTAGCCGCGCACCATTTTGTCGAATGTGTCGACCCCACCTTTGTGGTCGTTGTAATCGTGGATGATCATTGGCTTCTTGGTATTTGCATTTATCTGCTCGGTCGCATGGGCTGTTGACATCAGCAAAACATTCTTCTTTGAATCAGTCGTATAGCTTACAAGCGATATTTCATCAGAGAAGCAGAAAACAGAAGCGAACGGAACTCTTTTCTTAGCTTCTTCAATCGAAGCGAATAGTCTTGGCAGTTCACGTATGTTGGATCGAACCGTGCCAACTAAAGTTGTACTGCGCGCATACAAATCCTTTGCCAATGGATAACTTGTAAAAAAGTTATCCATAGTAATGTTTGCACCGATATTCAGATGGCGCTGGGCAAGACGAAGGACCAAGGCATGCGAAATTCTCATTCGGTTGTGTGCCCAAATATATTTCTGCCGATACTGGATAATTGGTTTTCGAGTCAACAAGCCAAAATATCTTAATACCATACTTCCCTGGCCTTGATGGTATGTACTGGCGAAAGCTACAACTGTTTCTCGATGTTACCAACTGCTCGTCAATAGTAAGCTCTTTGGACGGAACAAAAGCGAGTTTAAGGTTCATTTGGAAAAGGGTCCATATGTGGCGAAAAGGAGCCAGCTTATCTTCTCACAAACGAGCTATTCGGGATCTTGAGTCGTCAAAACGCAAAAATCGACAGATTTGCTCAAAGCGTTCCAATGACATCACTGCTCTATAAAATGGCATACTCGACTTTAGCTTGCACTAAATTCGATTTTTCAGAGCCAGCATAAAGCAAAATGCCAATATACGCATATTGGATTTTCGGATTTTCTAGACGCTGATTATCTTCAATTGCCCTCTTTGCCTTTCTATTTGTTTCCAAAACAATCGATTCAACTATAGCAGTTGACAAAAGACGCTTGAAAGCAGACTGTTTTTCGACGAAAGTCTCAGTGGTACAAGGAGAAGATTCCAATCGACAAGTTTTCATTTGATAAGTCCTGGTTTGCTCTATAGCACTAGGCATAGACCACCAAACAGTTTTGTCGTTTTTGTGTTGACCCAAGTATTTTTGCCCACGATTTGCCTCAATTGCTAATTCTGGTGTTTCCACATAATGTAGCTCAACATCTGCATTTCGCATATCTTGAACGAGCTCTGTCAAATGGATATCCTGAATCGGCTCGAAATTGGCAAGTGGGTCATCAACATTTGAATCGTCGCTATGCAAATTATAAGTCGGATCGTCATCAGAAGAAAAATCATTACTCGTTTCCATATTGTCAAAAGATAATGAAGCTATTGGATGATCTCGTCCACCAATCGCTTCGATTACTTTAGCCTCATTTTCGCCGATATCTCTGTCAAAATAATCAGCAACCTCTTGCTGTTCTTCATCGGTTAACTCACGTTGAATATTTGCTAAATAAATGACTCTTCTATCCATATCTTCAAAATAACTGCAACCAAATTAAATGACCAAACAAAATAAAATACATGCACTAATAGGAAATAGCAAATAAGTAAGAAAATGAAATCTTCTATGGCAAATATAAAGGGTGATTTTTTAAGAGGTTTAGAACTTTTTTTAAAAAAAAAACACAAAAAATTCGAAAAAATGAATGAAATATTTATTTGAATCGATAGTTTGAACCTTGCAATTTAATGTTTAAAGATAATTTCATGCAAATGTTGACCGCGGCTGCGTCTCAGGTAGCCCATCCGCTGAGTCCAATTTTGGCATACTCTTTCACACATATCGGCCGGTATCTCACGAATGAATGCATGGATGTTGGCTTCCAGTACGTCAATCGAAGCGGGCTTGTCCCTATACACATTAGCCTTGGCATACCCCCACAAAAAATAATCTAATGGTGTCAAATCGCACGATCTAGGCGGCCAATTGACCGGCCCGAAACGTGAAATTAACTGTTCACCAAACTCGCCTCGCAATTGCGCCATTGTTTCGCGTGCTGTGTGGCATGTGGCACCGTCTTGTTGAAACCACATATCATGCAAGTCAAGAACTTCCATTTCGGGCAAAAAAAAGTTTGTTATCATCGCTCGGTAGCGTTCACCATTGACAGTAACGCTGCGATTCGCATCATCTTTGAAGAAATATGGCCCAATAATGCCGCCGGCCCATAAACCGCACCAAACAGTGGCTTTTTCGGGATGCATTGGTAGCTGTTGCAATGCTTCTGGCTGATCTTCACTCCAAATGCGGCAATTTTGCTTATTTACGTACCCATTCAACCAAAAATGAGCCTCATCGCTGAACACAATTTTTCGATAAAAAAGCGGATCCTCGGCCAGCTTTCCAAGAGCCCATTCACCAAAAATTCGGCGTTGTGGTAGGTCGGCTGGCTTTAGTTCTTGCACCAGCTGTATCTTAAAAGGCTTTACGCCCAAATCCTTCCGCAAAATTTTCCACGTAGTGCTGTAACAAAGGCCTAACTGCTGGGAACGGCGCCGAATCGACATTTCGCGGTCTTCTGTCACACTAGCTGATACGGCCGCAATATTTTCTTCACTACGCACAGTACGTAAACGTGTTGGTGGTTTAATGTCCAACAAAGTAAATTTGGTGCGAAATTTGGTCACAATCTTCCGAATAGACTGCTCAGAAGGTCGAGAATGCCGATCATAAAATGGAAGCAGCGCGCGATGAACATTTCGAACCGAGCACGAATTTTGATAGTAAAATTCAATAATTTGCAAGCGTTGTTCATTTGTAAGACGATCCATGGTTAAATTGCAAACCAAACTGAAGCTGTTTGACAGTGACACAAGGTACTAAACACACGTCAGCTGTCAAAACCAGTGTTGCCAAAACCAAACCAGCTAAAAAATCACCCTTTAGAAGATCATTTAGTTTGTCAATTAAGAACAAAGAATATTGTTTTAGAACATTTGTTTATAACTTTCAATGAAAACTTACCTTTGCCAACACATAAAATCACAAAAAATTCAAGGAATAATTCACTTTCTACTGTAAATCAAACAGGATAAAACGCAATTGAAACCGCAATTTCATACAAAATGTACTACGAAAAATATTGGGGAGTACAGCTCCCCAAACACGTATAGAAGTAGCAGTGTTTTAGGTGCTCTTGCGCGAAACTCATCGAAAATTTGAATTCGAATACAATACTATTGCAAAGCTAACGATACATTTCATACAAAATGCTGAGATATTACGTTGGTGTGAAATAGGTTGTGGTTTGTATTCATTATTCAAGCGTGTATGGGGAGTTCAGCGGTTCTAAGGTTAAACTAATGTCGTTTTCCATCGAAATCAGCTAGCTGTGAGATTTTATGTTCCATTGGCCGCTTTTTTCAGAGTCAGCAATTTTGCGAATCGCGATTTCTGAGCGAGATTTACACATACTTACACTGTCACGAAAACATCTGTCATTTGTCAACATTTTAAATGTGTTATTAACTTACGTTTTTAAACAAGTGTGCGAAAAATAATAATTCCGAGCATGCACAATGCACATGCTACTTTGGTAATTTGGTCAGTTCCAATTTTTTATTCAAAAGTTATATTAAATATAATAGAAATAACTGAAGTAAGTATAGCAATGTCGAGGTGTTTCAATCAAACCGCAATGATTGACGTGTCGGCCAACTTTCCGCTTTTTCACTAAAATGCTTTACGGTACACGACGTACAAAGCGGAAGGTTTACCCACGTCACATACAATTGCGAAACATGGGAATTCGAGATTAATGCCACAAATATCCAGTGATTGTCCTTGCGACTTATTAATTGTCATAGCGAAATCGAGACGCACGGGATATTGAAGACGCTTAAATACGAAAGAGAGTTCGTTTTGAATAAGCGGAATCCGCAGAATGAGAATATTTGCCAAACTTCACCTATACCCAAGCTATTTGAAAAAAATATCTATGAGAAACTTACACCTCTCGTAAAGGGAGTAACTCTAATTTGCTGCATGGATTTGTAGCTGGTAGATCTACCTCTACAAATCTCGCAATCTTTTGTAACACGTAGTTTGTTTATACTGACTTTGCCAAAGCTTTTGACAGCGTCAATCACCATGCTTTAATTTGCAAACTTGGATTTCATTCCAACTTTCTAGAATGGATTCGCTCCTATCTCACGGATCGTATTCAGTATTTTCGTATAAAGGATGTACTTTCATCACTAGTTTATGTCACCTCCGAAGTGCCTCAGGGTAGTCACTTGGGCCCTTTACTTTTCCTCTTATTTATTAACGACATACCCGATCTGTTTTTGAATTCACAGTGTCTGATGTTTGCTGATGATTTAAAAGTGTTCCGACATATTCAGTCTGAACATGACTGCATATTTTTACAGGAAGATCTTAAAAGACTTTATTTGTGGTGTCATAATAATGACCTTTGCCTTAACGCCTCTAAATGTCAAAGCATGCCATTTTGTCGCTACCTCTCCCCAGTATCATATACGTACATGATCGATAATATCCCACTGTCTATTATCTCCTCTAAAAAGACCTGGGAGTCATATTTGACAAAAAAAAAAAACGATTTCTGTAAGCATATTGATTTCCTGGTTGCTAAGAGTAATTCTATGGGGTTTTATATTGCGGAACTCTAAAGACTTTCATGATCCGCATACTCTTAAATGTCTATTCTTTGCTTTTGTCGGTTCTAATCTTGAATATTGTGGAATCCATTTTATGAAGTACATTCCATGAGAATCGAGAAGATCCAAAAACGTTTTACTAGAGTTGCTGTTCGTAGATTACGCTGGAATATCGAAATGCCATCGTATGAGACAAGATGCAAATTATTTGGTATCTTACCTCTTTTTAAGCGTAGACAATAATTCTCAATTATGTTCATTCGGGACTTGATAAGCAACCATATCGATTGCCCTTTTCTTTTATAATTAATTGGTTTTTATGCTCCATTTCGAATGCTTAGAAATCGCTTTTTATTTTATGTTCTTTATCATAGAGTTAACTATGTGTTGTGAGCTTGGGTAGGCCACGGAGGCAACTTCGATGCAGGTGAGGAGGGCGCGGCACGCTCGCGGTTGCTCGGCTCAGCTCGTCGGACGGGGGTAGTTCTTGCCCCCTCACCATACAACACCTGCTCAACACACATTTTGTTTCGTGCCAGTAAAAAAAAATATAAAAAAAGGAAGGAGAAAGCTACGTTAATTTGACTGCAGACGGACAAGATGGACTAGAAGATAAAAGAGAGTGGAAAAGAAAAGAAGCGCTCAAGTACTTCTGCCAACGCTAGTGAGAGGGATCGGGAAAGTTACCGCGGAGCTTACTCTAACTAGTCTAAACTAAACCTATTCTAACCTAAAATCCAAAATAAACCCTACTCTGGGCCTATTGAAACTTAAAACTATCCTATACCTATCACTTCCCTAACCGCACTTCCTTTCCCATAGTCTCTCCAAGGCGTTGGTTCGTCAAGAACCCGAGACATGCCTGGTGACGCTAGCAAAGGTCAGCCTGCCCTCCCTTCGTGTCATAAACACAACCGAATGCTACCACTCTGGCCGATATTGTGAGTGGTAGCCCCAAAAGATTCCTCCCAGCCACAATCTACGACCTTATCAGAGAAAAGTTAGTCCATGTCATGTTTTGTCGTCAAAGTCAGTGAAGGTCACGTCCAGTCTCAGTCTACTCATTGGAGGACGGCCTGTCCATTATCCACACACCGAACGCGAAAGAGTTTTACGCACACATACTCAATAACACATCAACCAACGAAATTAGGTCAAATAAACATAATTTATTAAAATAAAAAAAAAAAACAAGGAAAGAAAACTTCCAGTATCTGCCCTTAATATTATTAACCTAAATAACCTAATCTACAAATTCAAACTAAATAACTTATCACTATTACTCACGGTTTTCAAAAATGATCCCCCGTTGTCCTGGCGCCAGCACGAGGAAGGACGACGAATCTAGTTGGCAATGGACCTTAATCGCGAGCAAAAACTAAATACTAAAAGCAGATTTAAACAAACTACTTAAACTAATAATCCTAACCTTACGTTAATTCACAAATAAATTCACAAAAAAAATCAAAGCTAAACTTATAAGTAGGATTCCAAATTCACTAAATTCAAAAACAATTATTTTAGTTCGAAATCTTCAATTGCCGAACTTTGGTTGACTGCTTCGGCTGGGGCGGAGCACCAGTTTGAGTGCAGTATCACTGCGCCTATGTCCCTGGGGAATAGGCCTCTACGTTGGGGAGTAATTCCCTTTGTCCAGGGATCGCTGGATTTTCGTCCTTTCGCTGATGGTTGTCGGCAGGGCCGTTAAACTGAATGGCTGTTGGAGTCGGGTTTGCGGTTTGCTTTGGTGCACCGCTATTGACTCCAACTGCTTGGACCACCAGTTGAATTTCAGCCAAACGAATCCCTGGACAACGTCCTGTCTTTCCTGGCCACACTGTGGAACAGAAGTTCAGGGATGCACACGCACTAAGGTGGGGGGGAGGTTAACATCTATACACAGAAACAGCATTGTCTGACATACCTCAGTTTGATAGAAATATCCGTTTAAGTCTGCGTGCTGCTAACCCCTTGTTTGCCAGCAAATTGCAGTGTAAAGCTATTATTTGCTTTTAATATGGCAAGGATTCCTAAAGTTATTTTAATTAGCTAAATTATCTCTTAGACTTTTACCACTTAACACTTACTCACAAAAAAAGGAAATTGCCTCTCGAATAGTCGAAAACGATAATATTCGTGCGCACCACTGTACGGATTTTTCTTTCTGTTCTATAGATATATAATTTTCGCACTCATATACCTATTGGCAAGTTCAACGACCATATACATACTCTTCTACAGTGATCTTGAACTTGACCCATATATTTTATTTCCCCTCTTATGGTATTTCTTTTCCGTTCTCCTTTCTTTCTTTTACTATCCTCTTTCAGTTCGTTCGTTTGCTTTCTTTTCATGTTTATTTTTCTCTTCTCTTTACGTTGTCATTCTTTCATCTGTAGGTAATATAGTTATTGTTCGTCAAGTCGAGTACGTTCAGTCGTCGTGTAGTCCTATTCAAAATAAATACTTAGTCTTAATTTATAATTTATACCTAAACCTTAACTTAAGACACCTAACATGACTTATAAACCTACAGAAATTAATAATTTAACAAAACAAATTGACATGCCGTTGACAAAACAAAAAAAAAGGTCAATAATGCATCAACACATAATTGCCCTGAGTGATTCGATCTTTATGATCGAAAGTTATATGTTATGACTAAAAAAAACTTAACGAATATGCGACAATATGCACCAAAGGGGGAAAACGAAGAACAGGAATAGGCGAGACGCAAACATTTGTCAAAACCAATTAATTTCGCAAGCCGGTCAGCCATCATGTATTTTTTTTTTTTTTTTGTAAATATCTTCCTTGCGTCTTAATGTCGTATTTTATTGTTTCATTTCGTCTTCGGTGTTTGTATTATTGTCGCGAATCCTATTTTTATAGTTAGGCCTACCGCGATTTGTGTCTGTTTGTTTTGTAATGTTTTAAGTGTTGTCGCTACGCGATCATATGGAGCGTGGGGTGTTTCCACCCCTTTGACGTCGCTCAGTTTGTCATGGGAATGGTTGTGTCGATGGTCTGCCGTAACAGGATCGATGACGGTTGAGGAGTGGTCGTGAATCAACCGGCCTCGTAATAAAAGGTAGGCCATCCTGGATTTCGTTTGTTTATGTTTCCCTGTCGCCAGCTTGTTTACTTTCAAACGTGTGGTAAGGGCCCATGCTCTGAGAATACTCTTGCTCTACCGTGGTTGTTAGTCGGGCAATTAGCAATGGTCAAGTATTGTTAGTAAATAAATAAAATAAATAAGATTCAAAGAAAATATCGCAGGTTAATTATCACAGAGTTATCACAGGTGGCCATATTGTGTGTAAAGGCGTGTTTCAATGCGCTTTCTATTGGGATAGCTCAGCGCACAGAACTACTCCCTTCCACGCAGTATAGCTGTATGTACATAGGTATACCTATGCCTATATCACAGATGTTCTTAAGTAACCAAAAATAAATATTGTGTATATATTTTGTATATATTTTTTTTTTTTTTTTTTTTTCAATTTTATTATCTTTACTAATACATTGTGTACATAACATTAAAACAGGTTAAAAAGCTACATATAACAAATAAGATTAACACAATGAATAAATAAAGAAACTGCAATCTATAGTTCAAAGGAACTAGAGGCGAAAGCAGCAAGAATAACAATCATAATGAAAAAAAACATATTTTAAAAGTAGTGAAGTGGGGTTACGACAAGAATAATTGTTCTATAAATAAGACATTTTTTACAAGTTAAAAAATAAATTAAATTTTTACAATGAAATAGTGATACAAATAGAGCGCAAAGATTGAGAAAAAAAGAAAAAAAGAAAAATAAGGTAACTAATTAAATGGTAACCAATAGTAAATCATTAATATTTTTATAATCCAACTCAAAGAGCCAACATTTTACTTTTTTGAGAAAAGTGGATTCATTTCTAATAACTCTAATGCAGTTAGGTAGGTTATTAAAAAGTCTTGGAGCAGTTGACGTATAAAAATTTAAAAAAAATTGCAAATTGTGATGTGGTACTAAAGCGAGATGTTGGTTGTTTACTCTAAGGTTATAGTTAGAAGACCAACGGTTTAATAAATAACCAGATCTGGCGAAAAAAATTTTTAATACTTTATAGAAATACAAATGTTTCAGAGGTAGGACTTTGATGTTTCTGAAAATTATTAAACTATCATGTCGACGACTTTTATTACAAATAAGACGAATAATGTGTTTTTGAGAAATCAGAAGAATCTATAAATAAATACATAATTTAAAATAAAATAAATAAATAAATAACCTATCAAACATAACAATATAAATAACATAGATGAAACACTTATATCCAGTGACGTGCCGTGGTGCTTTCAGTAGGGTGTTCACTATATTTTCCACCGTAGTAAGATAGACTATTCTGTTTATTCACATATCCATTCAAATGAAAATGTGTTCTCCCAAAAATTTCACGTAACTTTGTCATCGTCACAGTAGTCGATGATTGATTTTGATAAAATATTTTAGCGATTAAAACACGTTGGTTTATCGAATATTTTTCCATAATAAATTTGCCACGTGTCTACTTCACGACTGCCAAATATGAACTGTCAAGACTAATGTTTACCAAAATGGCGGCAAAACAAAGTAATATACCTTCCCGGCGGACACCCTGTATATTTAGCCTGTATATTTAATGGCCAAAGTCTGTCCATTTTTGACAGTTCTGTTAAAATAAGGCTATACTATTTACGCAATGAAAATACACATCTTTTCATCCAAAAAATTACCGGACCACACATGGGAATGATGATTTTGGTAAACGTATTTAGGAATAGGTGGAGTCAGTGACGTGCCGTGGTGCTTTCAGTAGGGTGTTCACTATATTTTCCAACGTAGTAAGATAGTGTATTTTTTGTCCTATTCCAGGACCCTATACGAGGACGTGATAGACAACGATATCCTAACTAAGTTTTTTTGTAGGTAAACTTATATTTGTTTTTTCCTTTTTCTATTGGGAAACAATGTGCTTATTTACAGCAACTCTAAAACGATCAGATAATTTAAAAAAAGAAAGTAAGGCCAACAGAAAACTTTGCTTATAGAATGGCAACCACGCAACCAAAGCTTGAATTCAAAATTTTTTTCATGAAAGTTCCTAATAAAGATATATTAAAATTTGGAGAAGCTAGTGTTGGCCTAATATAATAAATTACATATTTCCAATTTATCAGCCGAACAGCTGTGAAAATGGTTTCGCAAGTAGCTTTTCAATTAAAGCAGTTGCAATTTTAAAATATGTATTCGAATACCTATTCATATTTTTTTTCAGTTGCTGCAACCGACCTCTATATTCTATTCCATATTTATACACTCAGCGGACCAGAATGGGAATGAATAATTATATAAAATTCCAGGTTCTGCAAAGCATAGCGCACCACAGGAGAACGAAGCACTAGGATTTGAATGGGACTCCGGCTCTGGCTGCTATAGTATAGTTATAGTTGTATGTTGTACCTTGCATGATCTTGTGTTTTGCTTGTAGGCACACCGCACAAGCACAACAACTCTATGTTTTTCATGGTGGAACAAAAACGAAAATGAAACACAAGAAGTGCGAAGCAAAATGGAAAGAAGTGCGCTTGATGCAGGAGAACACCAAGCCAGGTAGATTTATGAGGCAAAAAGGGTTTTTTATTTTTTATTTTGTCTTGTTTTTTGTATGCTATTTTGCCTGTCCACGGTGCTCTAAAGCGAGATGAACACCCCGAACCGATAGGTGAGTTTCATTACAACCAAGTCACTTTGACTGTGAATTGGAATTATTGATACAGGGAGATTTGGATTTTGGTTCGATACAATTATTTCAACATGTTGATTTGAACTATTAATTTACAAATACTGGTTAGTTAATACATAATTTATTGCAAAGAAACAGAAATGAGTGTCATAATGAACTTAAGCTCAGTGCATTATAATAATGAATTTGGTTAGGGTGTGCAGAGAACACCTGCGCACCTTTGAATAAACGTCACTGCTTATATCACAGATGTTTTGGCAACGACAACTGAGTGGGTCAGGACTAGTTTGTTTTGCTTCAGGTGTGAAGATCTTTTGCGTGAAATACGCCCACTTTTACCCCATTCTGGTCACCAACTTCGTACAGGGCGTTCCCTATTGATTTCAGTATGATTGATTTCAGGAATTTTTGTCCTAGTTTGGCGTTGTAGTTCGCAGGCAAACTGCTCTGTTTGAAGTTTCGCCGGTATACTATTTGTCCCTCCCTGTATTTAACTTCTCTACTTCTGGTGTTATATACTCGTGTTGCTTTATCATGTGCAATCTTTAAGTTATCGAATATTTTTCTTCTTATTAAATCTAACTTATCGTTTTTGCATATCACTTCCGTATCCATATCTTTGATGACCTCTAATTTTCTTAGCACTTCATATGCCTTCGCGTGTTGTATCATGTGGGTGCCGAACACCGCATAGTAGGGTTCAAGCACAGTCGCATCGTGAACCACGCTCCTCATTGAAAATGCCGCGTCACTGACATGTGCGTCCCAGTTCTTTTGGTCATTGCTTATGTATGACCTTATTTTGGCCAATACGGATCGGTTGACCCTTTCGGATGCGTTGGCTTGAGGAGAGTAAAACGCGGTGCGAATGTGCTTGACCCCGTATTTGCCTAAAAAGCTGGCAAACAGTTCGGAGACGAATTGCTTGCCGTTGTCTGAATGTATATACTCCGGTACACCAAAGATATGGAATACTCCCTCTTCCAGGTACTTTACTACCTCAGCTGCCGTTGCCTTCCTAATTAGTTTTGAGAACACATACTTAGAGAAATGGTCTAGGACTATAAAAATGTGCGTGTTTCCGTTTCTCGTTCGTGGGTATGGTCCCAGAAAGTCTATGTACAATCTCTGAAAAGGTCGCTCCGTTATAGTTTGTTGTCCCATCGGCGGTCGAGCAATCCTGTTCATCGGCTTGCAACCTTTGCAGATTTCGCAGGACCTGACGAAGTCCTGGACATCTGATACCATTCCGGGCCAGAAGTACATCTGTCTCAGCCTGGCCAGAGTCTTATGGATTCCGCCATGCCCCGCGGCTGGTGGGTTGTGTGCCGACTTGACCAGACTCCCCCGCAACTCCGTCGGGATCCAAAGCTTCCATGCCCTGTCGTCTCGTATAACCTCTCCAGTTCGTATATCTGTTCTTTTGTAGACAAATCCGTCGGAAACGCATATGTCGGGAAGTCGGTCCTGGTTGTCCTTAACGATCTTCCTCAGCTCCTCATACTCCTCCGAAGAGAAGTACGGAGAGTCGAGGTCGACCTGCAGTATTTCGGTTTCGGGCCTGAGCTCCTCCATATGTACGCGGGAAAGAGTATCAGGGACCACATTTTGGGTACCTTTTCTGTGCTCAATCTGGAAGTCGAAGCCTTGGAGCTTAAGACTCCATCTAGCCAGACGACCAGAAAGATCTTTTTGAGTCATGAGCCACTTAAGGCTCATGTGATCTGTAATGATCGTGAAAGGTAATCCCTCCACGTAGGCCCTGAATTTCTTCACTGATAGAACGGCCGCGTAGCACTCAAGTTCCGTCACACTATAATTCCGCTGTGCAGAATTAAGCTTCTGGGACATGAATGCTATCGGCCGCTCGTTGTTCTCCGCATCCATCTGGAAGAGGACACTCCCTACACCTGATGTCGAAGCGTCGCATTGTACGTAAAAACGTTTCGAAAAATCGGGATTTGTCAAAATAGGTGCGGACACCAAAGTCGCCTTAAGTTTTGCAAACGCGTTTAGCGCATCGTCTGTCATGGAAAAAGTTTGTCCTTTCTTAAGGCAGTCTGTCATAGGTGCAGCCAAAGCCGCGAAGTTAGGTATAAAGCGTCTGTACCACCCCGTCATGCCCAGAAACCGACGAAGCTGCTTGGGAGTCTTCGGAACCGGAAAGCTATCAACCGCCGATACCTTGTCGGGGTCTGTCCTTAAGCATCCATCTCCGACGATATACCCTAAGTATTTAATCTCTCTGTAACAAAATTTGCTTTTTTCGACGTTGATGGTTAGACCCGCTTCCCGTAAACACTTGGATACTTCCTCTAGCAGTTTTGCGTGGGTTTCGAAGTCTGGAGAGCAAACCAAGAGGTCATCGAGATAGACAAAGACACTCTCTCGTAACCGAGAGGGTATGACCTTGTCCATCAGCCGACACATTCTCTGGGCGGCGTTGCACAATCCGAATGGCATCACCGTGAACTGATACAACGGTCGCCCAGGGACTGTGAAGGCCGTCTTCTCCCTTGATTTCCTCTCCAGCGGAATTTGCCAGAAGGCGTCTTTTAAATCAATCCCTGAAATATATCGGGTATCTTGTAAGCGGCTGAGTGGGCCTTCGATGTGGGGTAGCGGGTAAGCATCCTTTTTTGTTACAGAGTTCACCTTTCTTGAGTCCAGGCATAGTCTGTTTTTGCCGGGTTTCCGCACAAGCACTACTGGGGAGCTCCAAGGGCTGTTGCTCTCCTCTATTACTCCGAGTGAGATCATCCGGTCGAGCTCGTCATATAACAGCTTTTGTATAGCGGGTGAGATTGGGTAGTGACGCTGCTTTATGGGAATTTTCTCGTCTTCCACCTCAATGATGTGCTCCTCGAGGCCTGTCTTCCCCAATCCCAACACCGCAAACGACGGGAATAACCGCTTGATCCTCTCCAACTGTTGTGCCTGTGCGGGAGACAACGCGGAGCGTCTAGTTCGTCGATTACGTTCGGAGCGACCTTAAACAACCTCCAAAAATCTACCCATAAATATAGTGCTTGTTGTAGATTTGGGACAACAAATATTTCTATGTCGTGAGACTTGCCACCCCACGAGACTGATGTCGTGAATCGTCCGAGTATACGTTGGTGGTTACCGTCTGCAGTTTTAACGTCTGTCGTCATTTTGGTCATTGGTATATTATGCCTTTCTAAAAAGTCTAGTGCTCCGTTTCCCAGACAACTAATGGATGCTCCACTATCTAATAGCCCCAGGAGCTCTTCGCCTTCTATCTTAACTTTTGCGTAGGGTCTATTATCGTCATTTATGTTTATCACAGATGCTAAAATTTTGCCCATTCGTCGTCTGGTTATTGCACATTTTTCCCTAAGCTTACGTATTTTAATGAAATTTCTAGTTTCCTTCACCGGACATATCACTTCTTCAGCAAAAATTCTTCGCCTCGCTTCCTGATAGTGCAGGAGCCTTTGATGTAGAGTCCTCCTAGGAGGAGAAATGTTAGGTGTTGGATTAATATCTACTTTCGGATCGCGCTTTAAAATTCGGTAGTGCCCGGGTTCTTTTGGTTCTCCGGGATCGGATGCGTCTTCGGCAAGTTGTTCCCGGACACACCGCCGACTCTCAAGTTTTCCTGACATGCTGAGCAGTTGAAGCTGATATTACCCTGGCCGCAACTGAAGCAGGTTAGGGTATGAAAACTTGAAGGACATGCCGGTGAAGTCGTCGCTGTATTTTGGTTCGCGTTCGTTCTGTTTGTCCTCATGTTAGGTGCTTGCCTGTTAGCTCGGTGGAGGGCAGCGATCTCCATGTCTTCGTAGTCGTCCTCTTTGTCCTTTCGCTGGCCACTTCTAGCTCTGTGGGCTAGTTGTTCGTCGTCGATTTCCGTAACATTTCGCCTAAACTTTTGTTCCCTAACCGTCAAATGTCGCTCCGCTCGTCTGCACTCCTCTCGGAGATCTTGAATGCTCTTAATGGAGCATCCGAAAATAAGCGTCGCGACCCTGTCTTTAACGTTTTGTCGAAGTATGTCTACCAAGTCAAGTTCGTGTGGTCGGTTAGTCATTTGTAGGGCCAGCGATCGTATGTCGCTGTAGAAGGTGTGAAATGTCTCATGGGGCTGCTGTCTCCTATCCATTATAGTTCTCAAAATCTCGTGATCTCTCTTACTGTCTTTGAGCTGTTTTATTAATTCTGCCTTTAAGTCGAAATAATTTAGGCCCTCATCTCTCTCGTTTTCTTGCAGAAATTGCCAGTACCACATTTCTGCAGGTCCTGTTACTAGTGAGTGGAACTGGGAGAATAGCTGGTCGTTCGAAATGCCGCTTTTTCTTTGGAGGGTCTCAATACGGAAAATGAAACTTTCTACTGACATCGTTTTCGGTGTGCCATCAAACTTTACCCCCCATTTGTGTATAGGCATCTCATTCTTTCTGCCCACAGTGGGTTGAAAATATGTTTCAGACCTAATGTCTGGTCTATTGTCGGGCTCTGTCTGAAGTGTTCGTTCAGTTGTTTGTTCTCTAAACGTGCTTTGTCGTCCGTTAGTTACTGGTGGGTCTCTTGATGCTGTCACGGAATTTTCCAGGTTGCCGATTTTGTTGTTGATCGACTGGATACTGTCCTGGAAGGTCAATAACATGTCCCTCATGGTAACCGCTAGGGCTGACATGAGATCTGCTGGATTAGTCCGTGCCGCACAAGAGACTTCTTCAGGTATTTGTCGTGTATTGTGTTCGTTGTCATCCTGAGTCTGCCCACGTATGTTCCTGTCGTCGTTGTTGTAATTTACTCGTCGAATGTTGTTTTGGTCTTGTTCCACTACGGCATTAGGTCCAAGTTCGTTTGTTGACAGAGCAATTTGCTTCTGTATAACTTGATCTTGTCGTTTCATTGGAGCCCGCTTTTGAGTCGAAGTCAGTTCCGTCATTATGTCTTCGTACCGTGGTTGTAGGAGGGATTGGTGCTTTGCTCCAATGGGCCGAGCTACCTCCTGGTTAGTTTGGTCGGTCATGTCGGTTTCACCACGCTTCGATGTCTCGTCGTCTGGGCTGAAATGTAAGTCGTGGGAGTAAATTGTGACGTCTGTATAGTCGGTTGCCTTAGTGGTTGGTCTATTTCGGAGACCATATCCCTGCATTTGGTTGCTGCCATTTGTGTCCCATAGAGAGACAAATTTGTTGCCGTTAGTGGCAGAACCTCCACCCTTATCGTGGCTTTCAGAGTCCATCTGGGTGGACTTTATCCCCTTTGGGATAGCTCCTAAACTTTGGCCCTTGTTACTCATTAAATGAACCGCACTCTATTCTTCAAATTTAATTCAAAAAAAAACTTCAAGTTTGATCGTAATGCAATGAAAATAAAAAAAAATGGATGCAATTCAAAAGAAAATTATAAAAATTAGGTAATCCAGCTTCAAAATAAAAGGGTTTACTATAAGGTAAAAAAAGGTTAAATAATTCAACAGATTAATTAATTATGAGTGTTTGTCTCTATATGAAGGTTGTGGTTGATTATTATTTTTGGCTTGTATATAATTATGTAAACTCGCTTGGTGTGTGGATTTCTGAACAGGTTTTCCGCTAACTCTTCAATGGACTTAAGTTCGTTGCGTAGATCCCTGTCAACAGTCGCTCTCAAATCAGGTCTGACTGTGACTAGTGTCTCGGAGTCTTGACGAGTGTTGTTGTTTACTCCATCCGTCCCCGCCACTACTTGCTATCTGGCTATACCAAATACCAGGTTTGCTGGGACCTCCAAGTTAAACTTCAACACGGTCAAAGTTTCTGGACCAACACCGACGCCTCACAAGAGGTAGGCATTGATGCCTTCACCCTATGGATCGCAGCTAGTGATCAGCCCATCTACCTTGACCTAGCTCTCGGTTCCGACACAAACAGTTGACTACCTCACTAGAAGTCTTAGCTATACGCCTTGAGATTGGTCAGCCATCTTCCGTCTATGTAAGAACCGAAAGTCGCTCTTGATCCGTT
The DNA here is from genome assembly GCA_951230905.1 of Cheilosia variabilis. Lineage (NCBI taxonomy): Eukaryota > Metazoa > Arthropoda > Insecta > Diptera > Syrphidae > Cheilosia > Cheilosia variabilis. Next base: position 85,411,889 of record OX579676.1, read on the forward strand.
CACAAATCTCAAGCTACCTCACGAAATTCCCTGGCGTGTGGCCTAAGAATCGGACAGCCGCCTTCGATCTGTGTTGAGGTCAAAAGCGTAACCGGAGTACATGAACGAAGAAGAAGATAGGATAGTAAAATTTATTAAAGAAGAAAAGTAATAAAAAAAACGCGAAGTCTGTTGCCAGTCCAAGGCGATGACTTTCGTTATAGAAAATCATCCCCTTGGAGTTACAATCGGACTAGCCGGTAAAATCGTTGGGCGCCATTGTTGTGAGCTTGGGTAGGCCACGGAGGCAACTTCGATGCAGGTGAGGAGGGCGCGGCACGCTCGCGGTTGTTCGGCTCAGCTCGTCGGACGGGGGTAGTTCTTGCCCCCTCACCATACAACACCTGCTCAACACACATTTTGTTTCATGCCAGTAAAAAAAAATATAAAAAAAGGAAGGAGAAAGCTACGTTAATTTGACTGCAGACGGACAAGATGGACTAGAAGATAAAAGAGAGTGGAAAAGAAAAGAAGCGCTCAAGTACTTCTGCCAACGCTAGTGAGAGGGATCGGGAAAGTTACCGCGGAGCTTACTCTAACTAGTCTAAACTAAACCTATTCTAACCTAAAATCCAAAATAAACCCTACTCTGGGCCTATTGAAACTTAAAACTATCCTATACCTATCACTTCCCTAACCGCACTTCCTTTCCCATAGTCTCTCCAAGGCGTTGGTTCGTCAAGAACCCGAGACATGCCTGGTGACGCTAGCAAAGGTCAGCCTGCCCTCCCTTCGTGTCATAAACACAACCGAATGCTACCACTCTGGCCGATATTGTGAGTGGTAGCCCCAAAAGATTCCTCCCAGCCACAATCTACGACCTTATCAGAGAAAAGTTAGTCCATGTCATGTTTTGTCGTCAAAGTCAGTGAAGGTCACGTCCAGTCTCAGTCTACTCATTGAAGGACGGCCTGTCCATTATCCACACACCGAACGCGAAAGAGTTTTACGCACACATACTCAATAACACATCAACCAACGAAATTAGGTCAAATAAACATAATTTATTAAAATAAAAAAAAAACCAAGGAAAGAAAACTTCCAGTATCTGCCCTTAATATTATTAACCTAAATAACCTAATCTACAAATTCAAACTAAATAACTTATCACTATTACTCACGGTTTTCAAAAATGATCCCCCGTTGTCCTGGCGCCAGCACGAGGAAGGACGACGAATCTAGTTGGCAATGGACCCTAATCGCGAGCAAAAACTAAATACTAAAAGCAGATTTAAACAAACTACTTAAACTAATAATCCTAACCTTACGTTAATTCACAAATAAATTCACAAAAAAAATCAAAGCTAAACTTATAAGTAGGATTCCAAATTCACTAAATTCAAAAACAATTATTTTAGTTCGAAATCTTCAATTGCCGAACTTTGGTTGACTGCTTCGGCCTGGGGCGGAGCACCAGTTTGAGTGCAGTATCACTGCGCCTATGTCCCTGGGGAATAGGCCTCTACGTTGGGGAGTAATTCCCTTTGTCCAGGGATCGCTGGATTTTCGTCCTTTCGCTGATGGTTGTCGGCAGGGCCGTTAAACTGAATGGCTGTTGGAGTCGGGTGCCCGATTGCTGTTTTTTTTTTTTTTTTTGGTGATAGCGGCTTGCTTTGGTGCACCGCTATTGACTCCAACTGCTTGGACCACCAGTTGAATTTCAGCCAAACGAATCCCTGGACAACGTCCTGTCTTTCCTGGCCACACTGTGGAACAGAAGTTCAGGGATGCACACGCACTAAGGTGGGGGGGAGGTTAACATCTATACACAGAGACAGCATTGTCTGACATACCTCAGTTTGATAGAAATATCCGTTAAGTCTGCGTGCTGCTAACCCCTTGTTTGCCAGCAAATTGCAGTGTAAAGCTATTATTTGCTTTTAATATGGCAAGGATTCCTAAAGTTATTTTAATTAGCTAAATTATCTCTTAGACTTTTACCACTTAACACTTACTCACAAAAAAAGGAAATTGCCTCTCGAATAGTCGAAAACGATAATATTCGTGCGCACCACTGTACGGATTTTTCTTTCTGTTCTATAGATATATAATTTTCGCACTCATATACCTACCTATTGGCAAGTTCAACGACCATATACATACTCTTCTACAGTGATCTTGAACTTGACCCATATATTTTATTTCCCCTCTTATGGTATTTCTTTTCCGTTCTCCTTTCTTTCTTTTACTATCCTCTTTCAGTTCGTTCGTTTGCTTTCTTTTCATGTTTATTTTTCTCTTCTCTTTACGTTGTCATTCTTTCATCTGTAGGTAATATAGTTATTGTTCGTCAAGTCGAGTACGTTCAGTCGTCGTGTAGTCCTATTCAAAATAAATACTTAGTCTTAATTTATAATTTATACCTAAACCTTAACTTAAGACACCTAACATGACTTATAAACCTACAGAAATTAATAATTTAACAAAACAAATTGACATGCCGTTGACAAAACAAAAAAAAAGGTCAATAATGCATCAACACATAATTGCCCTGAGTGATTCGATCTTTATGATCGAAAGTTATATGTTATGACTAAAAAAAACTTAACGAATATGCGACAATATGCACCAAAGGGGGAAAACGAAGAACAGGAATAGGCGAGACGCAAACATTTGTCAAAACCAATTAATTTCGCAAGCCGGTCAGCCATCATGTATTTTTTTTTTTTTTTTGTAAATATCTTCCTTGCGTCTTAATGTCGTATTTTATTGTTTCATTTCGTCTTCGGTGTTTGTATTATTGTCGCGAATCCTATTTTTATAGTTAGGCCTACCGCGATTTGTGTCTGTTTGTTTTGTAATGTTTTAAGTGTTGTCGCTACGCGATCATATGGAGCGTGGGGTGTTTCCACCCCTTTGACGTCGCTCAGTTTGTCATGGGAATGGTTGTGTCGATGGTCTGCCGTAACATATGGCTGTAATGAACCAATTACCAGATGCCTAAGAGAATCTAGTAATATATCAGTTTGTTCGAGTTTGATCTCAGTAGGGACTCATTTAAGAAATTATTTTAACGTTAGGCTTTGGTGGTAGTATTTAAATTTTGTAATCTAGCGAGAGCAGTGATGTGAATGAATAAATATAAAAATTAAAAAATACATAAATAAGTAAGCCCGGAACATCCAAAGAATTACAAAATTTTAAATTTCCAATATCTTTTTTTTATTATTGGAAAAAATAAACTGGGTAGAAAAACGGGTAGGGTGTTTTTCTGAACAGTTTTTTTTCAGAGTGCGGTTCTCCATACAAACTTCTATCCCAATCTCATTCCCTTAAAGTTTCGTTTTCACGGCAAAAAGTAGCATATGTCCTTCCTTGGGCCAATACGAATCCACCAAGCCCAAAATCTTAAAAAACCATTGGGGTACACCAGTCGGATGGTTCTTCCACCGCATTAACTACCTTCATTTGTAGTATTTCATACAATTTTCGCTTTAACTTATCCATTAACTGAATCGAAACCCTGCGAGCTGCATGAATTGCGTAGCTTAATATCAAGTATCCGAGTCCTTTGAAAAGATTTGAAACCTGCCTTTTTAATTGATGTGTAAGTTTATAGCTTATCGTGGAACAACCTGTACCTCCGTCGACCGAGTTCACCATGCTAAGTATATTCAACTCTCCATATACGTGGACATGCTTAGTAATGTTTTTTTGTAACTTTTAACGACATAAATGGAGGAATAAGTTGAACTTTCTCTAAAAATCAATGTTGTCGGTACAATTTCCAAAACTGTTAACATTTCCCGGGTCCGACGAGCAAACGATCCGATTGTTTCAACGAACGTGATGTTTTTTTTGTTGCTTCACTTTGCCGAATGGTTTGAATTGCTTTTTTGTGAGTGTAAGTTCCAGAGAGGCTTCAATTGGAGGCGGACGCCTACTACAATACAATACGGTCTCGGATAATTTCGACTCACAGATTTTCATACTTGTAATTCTCCGAGAATATGTATATAAAAGTTATAAAATCTTCGACTTTCTCTCCCGCCGTGGCCATTCCTCGGGCAAAAACGAAAAAGAAGATAGTGCCTGCACTGTAAATTGGCTCACTGTTGCTTAAGTTATTTCACTGTCCGGCATTTTTTTTTAATTATTGTTCTAACCCCTGCCACCATGTAATGTCAGAGAAAAATAAAACCAATTTTATATACTTTATTCTCCCGTTTTACTCCCTTACTCTACAGGTGGCACTTTCTCTTCCTCTCCAGCAAACTACGCCGATGCGCCAACGATTGTTTGTAGCTCTCGGTCGTTGTGGCGTTCTATTACGATCACCACCAGATCGCTTGTATTGAACTCTGGAATGAGAGAAAGTTTTATATCTTTCGCAACAAGTATAGCTGCCACTGGTCGGAAATTTTTGTCGGTCGAAGATAAACTTTCTGGTTTTAATATTTAAACAAAATATCTTACCGTCTTCTGACGAGGGAAAAACACAAGTAACGCATTGAGCGCCGATTTGAGACCACAACTAACGGAAACTGAAGATAAAAGGGGGAGAAATAAGTTAAGGGAGCTCAAAACCAGCCAGTGAAGTTGAGAAATTTAATGATCTTGTTGGAATGGATATGATGTGCTCCAGTCGAAAGGATTAAAACAATCTCGGTTACTTCATAATACATAAACTTCAATTTATTAAAACAATAATACGGACAATTGATTTATTGGGTGTGTTTAGTGTAGGTCGCTAGACAGCCGAATCATCACTGCTTGAATGGGATTTACTCTTCGCGATCTTGTGCTTAAGCGTGTGCGTGTGTGTGTGAGCGTATAAGAGTTCTGAGCTTGTTTTTGTATCAGCGCGAGGATGATGCTCAGAGCGCAGAGACCGATCACTACATACTCCCCTTCCAGCGTACAGCGTCCAAATATGTGATTGAGCTAAATTTTATAATAGTGTTTTCATTATGTAGAAGAACAGCTTGATTTAAATAAGCATTTACACATTCAAAGCTATTCTGCTATTTAAATTTAACCCGATTATTTTTACACCGCTTACTTCCGTGGCGATAATATGCGGAGGTTTCAATCGATCAATAGAGACGGAGATATGTTTGTTATTGATATTCAGTATAAATTGTTTTCGGAGCTTTCGTACCACCTTGTAGGGCCCTTCAAATGGGGCTGTTAGACTAGGACGGATTCTATCGATTCTAAGAAATACAAAATCACATTCTGCAAGAGACTTTGGGACATTGATGTTATGTTGAATAGTTTGTCTAGTTTCAACAGGCTTAGTGCTCTGCATTGTTAGTCTCAATTGCTCTACTAGTTGGGAGGGATCTTCCATTCTGTCAGCGTTGTTACTTGGGACGAAGTATTCTCCCGGAATTTTAAGAGTTTGACCGTATACTAATTCAGCCGCTGAGCATCCTAGATCTACTTTAACAGCTGTTCTAATGCCAAGTAAAACGAGTGGCAGGTCATCACTCCAATTCCGCGTATTTTCACGGGCTATTATTGCGGCTTGCAATTGGCGATGAAATCTTTCCACCATACCATTGGCTTGTGGATGATAAGCAGTGGAACGAATTCGGTGCGAACCGAGAATATTCGTGACTGATAAGAATAATTTGGATTCGAATTGCGTGCCCTGATCCGTTGTTATTTGGCTAGGGACACCGAATCGACAAATATATTCTTGTACGAATACCCTGGCAATGGTGGCTGCACACATATCAGGAATCGGATACGCTTCTGGCCACCGCGCGAATCGGTCGACAATAGTTAAGACGTAAGAGAATCCTTTTGATGGGGGCAATGAACCAACTATATCCAAGTGAATATGTTCAAATCGCCCTGCGGGAATTTTGAAAGTATCGAATTTAGATTTTGTATGCCAATGAATTTTAGAGCGTTGGCAGGAAACGCAAGTTTTTGCCCACTGATTACAGTCTTTGTTAACGGAAGGCCAGAAGTATTTTGAGGTGACTCTTTTCCGAGTAGCTCGAATACCTTCATGTAAGAGATTGTGCAGTGAGTCAAAAATGGTCCTACGTAGTTGCTGAGGAATAAATGGACGGTTAGTGCCAGTGCTTGTTTCGCACCAAATTTGTTCATCAGTGATTGGAACTTTTATCAGCTCTACTTTAATGTTGGAAGTGCTTTTGGCCTTGTTAGATTTTAATGTTTGCAGTTCTTCGTCCCCTTCCTGTAACCTAGCGATTTTTATGAGATTGAAAGCAACTGATGCGATCTCTTGATCGCCTTCGTTTTCGGTGCGTGAAAGAAGGTCAGCTACCACATTGTCTTTACCACGAATATGACGTATATCGCTGGTGAACTGTGAAATGTAGTCCAGCTGACGTGATTGTCGTGGACTACGTTCGGTTTTTGACGTCAAAGCTGTGGTAAGTGGCTTGTGGTCCGTGTAGACTACGAAATCTCTGCCTTCAACAAAGAAGCGAAAGTGTCTAATTGCCAAATATATACCTAGTAGCTCGCGGTCGAACGCTGAGTAGTTCTGCTCTGTAGCAGAAAGCTTCTTCGAGAAAAATGCAAGAGGTTCCCAGCAGCTGCCATGAAGCTGCTGCAGAACTGCTCCGACAGCCATATTTGATGCATCTGATGTAATATTTAACGTAGAGTTTTCAATCGGATGTGCTAATAGTGTCACTTCAGCTAAGGTCTTTTTCGCTTTCTCGAAGGCGTCGTTGCATTCGTTTGGCCAAGTGAAATGTGATTTGCTTTTCTTCAATTTCTGAATACCAGCCAGATGAGAATGTATGGGTGACAACAGCTGAGCAAGTTTTGACATGAAGCGGTTATAAAAGTTAATCATGCCCACAAATTGCTGAATTTGGCGGATCGAGGTGGGGGAAGGTAGTTTAATGACTGCTTCCACTCGCTCTTTCGCAGGCGCTATGCCTTTCTCGGTGATCGTATGTCCTAGAAAGTCTAGATTTGAAACACCAAAAACGCATTTCGTTGGCTTAAGAGAAAGGCCGTAGTCAGCCAGTCTCTGAAAGAGAATTTGCAAGTGCTTTTTATGCTCATCATCAAGTCATCTATATAAGCAAATACGAAAGGTAAGTCTTGTACAATTGCATTGATGAACCGTTGAAAGGTTTGGCTCGCATTCCGAAGCCCAAAAGGCATGTGGACAAACTCAAAAAGCCCAAATGGAGTAGTGATCGCAGTCTTGTGTACATCCTCAGCAGCCACGGGTATTTGATGATACGCCCTCACCAAGTCAATTCTCGAGAAAATCTTGCAACCGTTAAGTTGCATTGAGAAATTGTGGATGTGAGGAATTGGGTATCTGTCGGGTATGGTTACTGCATTTAGCCGCCTGTAGTCTCCGCATGGCCTCCAATCTTCGCTATTTTTCTTTCCCACCATGTGGAGGGGTGAAGAGATAGGAGATGATGAAGATCTACATATGCCCAGATCGACCATGTGTTGAAATTCTAAAAGCGCTGCTTTATGTTGCTGCTGATTTAGCCGGCGTGGCTTTGAAAATGGACATTGTCCTTTTGTAACTATGTGGTGTTGAACTGTGTGTCTGACCGGGTTGTTAAAATTGGGTGGTGCTGTGAGTGAGGGAAACTCTTTCAAAATATCACTGAAGTCATTACTAATATGAAACTGTTTGGGTGACGGAGTATCCACTACAGCTTGGACAGCACTTATATGCAGGTTTGTTGTCGAATCAATGAGACGACGGTTCTTGATATCGACCAACAATCCAAATTTATTTAGAAAATCGGGCCCTATGAGCGGACGGTTAACAGCTGCTATTGTAAATTCGTGAATGAACTGTCTTCTGAGCCCCAGATTAATTTTCAGCAACTTTGAGCCATACGTGCCTATGGATGTGCCATTGGCTGCACAGAGAGAAAAACAATTTTTTTTTGCTTTACTAGGAAAGAGGGTAACTGGAACTACAGATAAGTCGGCTCCCGTGTCGATTAGAAATGTCAAATTATTGTCAAGGTCACGAATAAAAAGGCGACTAGGATTTGAATTAGTCCAACTGTTCGTCGCCGAGACAGCTGGTTTATTTAGTTTTTTGAAGATCTTTCGTTATCTTTGCACGAACTGGCACTGAAATTGCATGGTTTGACGCATTTTCGCGCTTTAGATCCAAACCTAAAATGAAACCAACAAACATCAGCCCTGTTTAATGATCTGTTTCGACCTTTTGAACTACTTCTACTATAATCCCCACGCGAACGACTGCTTTGCCGACCGAATCTACTAGTAAGTTGCTGCACCATGGCTTTGATTTCATTTATCTCGCTACGAAGTTGCGAGGTTTCTGCCGACGGTTCTACCTTTTTGCGCAACACCTTGGAATGTACCTCAGATATACCTGCTACTAAGCCAGACGCCTCCCAAATCTTTTCCGCCAACATTGTTAATTCCGCTTCGCGTTTCCCTTCTTGGGAAATAAGTGCAATGTTAATAACCTGTGGAAGTCGCCGAAGCCAGAGTTTACGAACTAAGTCGTCGGTTATTATGCCTGACGCGCCTGCCAATTGTTTCAATGCTCTTAAAAATTCGGACGGTTTCCTGTCTCCTAACTGTTCGCTAGATAAGAGTTTTTCAATTCGACGTTCTTTAGTGAGAGAGTGCCGCTCGATAAGCATGCTTTTGAACTGATCATAAATGTTTTCCGCAGGGGGAGATTGGATAAAATCGAGAACCGTTTCGAGCACTTCTTGTGGTAAAGCTCCTAAAACATAGTTATATTTTACCCTATCTCTACTGATTTTCGCTATTGAAAACTGCGCTTCAGCCTGAATAAACCAAACCGATGGAGATTTCGGCCAAAACGGCTGTAATTTTATGGAAACTGTATTTACACTATTATCATTATTCGCATCGCTACTACCCGGGGTTGCGCCGTGATCAATATTTACCGCAGTTTGCTTATTATCGTCCACCATTGCAACAAACAAAAATTGGAATTTGTTTACTATGTGTTAATTAAAAGTATATAATGCTCTATTTCTATATTGTCTTGCTGCACAAAATGAACACTTTGCACTGCTCGCATACACACACTCGATGCACCTGAATTTTAATGACTGAAAGAATTATCAATGATGATTCGTCTTCTTTGGATTTAGTCAGCTTAAAGTAGAAGAAGCATAGTTAAAAGAAAGAAAGGAGAAAAAAAAATAAAAATTCATGTATGAGAGAAAATAAAAACACTAATAAAAATTTTTAAATGATATAAGTGAATAAGATGAATTAATTATGTAATTTACTGATTACCCTACCAAAATATTTGACATAGTTAATATATTACAATATCATAAGAAGTGCATATTTTGATGATAACTCTGATGAGATGACTGTATGTAACTGCAAGCGATAGTGCACATAAGATCCGCTACGAAACGTCGAAAATAGCATTGATGGCGTGAGTTTTCAATGATCATTAGGTTACTCTTTGGTTTTATACAATGTACGGCACCATAGGCTGATATTGTTGCAGGTATATAAAGATGAAGATGAAAAGTACCGGAGGATAATGCTGCTGTGGGGTTGCGTTTTCGCCTGATGATTTTACACTGATGATGAAATTTAAGATGATATTTTATATTTCGTGTGTCGAGTGCGATGAACTGAATTATTGTATGAATATATAGTAATAATGTATGTTCTTTGACCGAATAATTTTTGCTTTATTGCGCACATCAAATAAATTGACACTTTTTTAAAATGACTTATGATTCGTATAGTGCGTTTTTGAACTTTTCGGGGTCACCAATTGATGTGCTCCAGTCGAAAGGATTAAAACAATCTCGGTTACTTCATAATACATAAACTTCAATTTAATAAAACAATAATACGGACAATTGATTTATTGGGTGTGTTTAGTGTAGGTCGCTAGACAGCCGAATCATCACTGCTTGAATGGGATTTACTCTTCGCGATCTTGTGCTTAAGCGTGTGCGTGTGTGTGTGAGCGTATAAGAGTTCTGAGCTTGTTTTTGTATCAGCGCGAGGATGATGCTCAGAGCGCAGAGACCGATCACTACAGATACTTTGGATGGCCGAAAGTTCATCATAAAAGGGATGACCTAGTGCACTGCGTCTGGTTTTGGCTAGGGCCGGACACTCACAGAGCAGATGAAACACTGTTTCACTCTTGCTAGTGTCGGCGCAGCTACGGCAGTGAGTATTAGGGGGATGCCAAGCTTGGCTGCGAGAGTTCCTAAAGGCCAATGTCCCGTACTAATTGCTGTTAGTCTGGCGACATCTGCACGCGTTCTGGCTTAGAGGTTGTTTTTTCTGGCATCATCGTAGGCTCGCCAGATCTTAATTGAAATGACACCGTTCGTCAGGTTCATCCATATCACATTGAGCGCCTCGGTCGGACCTGATCTTAGGGCTCCTGTGATTCCAATTCCAGCTTTTCTTTGGACTCTACTTAGTTTGACGATGTTATAGGCTTTGCTTAATGCGGGCCACCATACCAGTGATCCCTAGGTGTGGATGGGACGTACCACCGCTGTGTACATCTTTGGTTGAAGCCCCCACTTCTTGCCGAAAGTTCTACTACAGGCATAGAAAGCTATGCTTGCCTTCCGCACTCGGTGTTCGATATTGGATTTCCAGTTGAGTTTAGGGTCAAGCATGACTTCAAGGCATTTTGCACTGGTGGATAAAGGGAAATTTTGGTTATTTAAGCGGGGAGTGAGGAAGTTGGTATTTTGGTGGTGAAAAGCATCAGTTCAGTTTTACTTGGGTTAACGCTAAGACCACAACTTGTAGCCCAACCGATAATCTAACCCAGTGCTCCTTCCATGATTTCACTTATCACGTTCGGAAACATTCCTGATACTAGTACAACCACGTCATCCGCATATGCAACGACTTTGATGCCTTCCCTGTCCAGTCTTGACAGGATTTTGTTAGAGTGGCGATTTGGTTAAAAGGGTGATACCAAGATTTGCTTGAATGATCCTTGTTTTCAGCATGGAAAGCATCCATGAAGTGACGAAATCCTCTACCCCTAGTTCTATGAGAGATTCCTGGATCGATTCAGTGTGGACGTTGTTAAAAGCGCCCTCTATATCTAAAAAGGTAGCTAAGGTGTATTGATGTGAAGTGGCCTTTCAGCTGTACGCACTACCTCATGAAGAGCGTTCTCCGTCGACTTGCCATTGAGGTATGCGTGTTGTGAATGACATAAGGGAGACCTTTCCAGGCCTATTCTTATGTGAAGGTCAAGTATACGTTCTAAAGTTTTGAGTATGAATGAGGTTAAGCTAATAGGTCGGAAGTCCTTCGCGGATTCGTGACCTCTTTTTCCGACTTTCGGTATGACTGAGGTATGTGATTTAGTAGGATACTGCTTCTGTAAACTTTAACGAGTAAGGGCAGCACTGTCTCTACATGTTTTTGCAGCATAATGGGGAGAATGCCGTCCTGCCCCGGTGATTTATACGGAGCAAAACTGTGAATGGCCCAGGAGATCTTTTCCTTGGTTATAATGCGTTCAATTGATTCCCGGTGGACGGGATTTCGCAGTGGTCTTTACAACCAGGAAAGTGAGTGTTGAGTAGAAGCTCTAAGGATTCATCGGTTGATTCCGTCCAGGTTCCGTTCGTTCTCTTAATAAAACATGGAATAGTTCTTTGGATAGAATCTTACTGAGTCTAGCAGATTCCTTTAGAGTATCGATAGATTGGCAGTATTCGGACCATGCTTGTGTCTTAGCTGATCTAATAGACATTTTGTAAAACTTTAGGCAGTCTTTATAAGGTTGCCAGAACTTATGCCTGTAGCAGATATTGAAAATGTCCCTAGTGATCCTTCTAAGGATGGTTAGGTCCTCAATCCACCACGGCGGAAGTTTTTTTTTTTTGCTGTATTTAACGGGACACGATGCCTTAAAGGCTGTATTCATCGCCCTTTCTAGTGCGAACGATATAGTGTCCAGTCCTATACCTGAGTTAATTTCTAGGTGTGGGATATTAGGAAGTTTAGATCTTAAGACCTGGCCGAATTTCTTCCAGTCAATTCTCCATAGGTTTCTATATGGGACTGGAGTATCTACCTTAATAGTTAGATTGAAGAGAATCCACTCGTGGTCTGAGAAGGACTTAAGTTGGAGACTCTCCAATTCTCAACCCTAAAGATGTCATTGTTTGTTTTGAGTGTAATGTCTAACACCATTATAATTTTCCGTGCCTGGAAATACAAAGGTGGGGGTGTTACCTACATTACATACACATAGATCGGCAGTTACAAAAAAATCAAAGATGTCTTGCGTTAGCGTCACAGCCAATAAGCAGGTTGCCTTGCCTCGCCTGTATCGCTGAAGTAAGCTGCTCCACTTCTTCTGGCGGGGATGGTCTGTCGTGTGCCATATAGGCGGACAATATGAAGGAAGTAAGTCGCTGGGTGTATTCTACCTTAACAATGGTTAAGTCACCCGAACTAAAATTGGGACAGAGAAAAGCGTTAATGTATTTTTTTGCTAAAATGCATGTTCTAGGCTTACCGACGTCTCTTTTGTAAAAAGGGTTGTAGTTGCTGTCTGAGAGGCCCATTATGGTCGTCTTCTTTACCCAGTGCTCCTGAATTATGCCGATGTCAATGTCTTCCTCTCTGAGGAAGACCAAAAGATTCTCCGATGCACATTTCGAGTGCTGGAGATTAGTTTGGATGACTTTCAGCATAATGTTTATTGGGTCTTGCTAGCGATCGCCAGGTCCTCCAACAACTTGCTGGCAACGACGACGTCGTCAATGTCGTCTTAAGGTCCTGTCGAACGGAAAATTGTAATTTTGGCGAGCCTTATGCCAAACCTGAGCTTAAAAACAGCCGCTTCTAGTGCCCCATGGTACTCCTCGTTGATGAGCAGCAGATATGATGAGCTGTTTTTTCTGGGGAGCCTCTGCCTTAATGACAGCCCAGTCGCCCATGGGTATTTGCCGGTTTTGCATTTTAAGGCACTTCACAAGCCTCTCAGAGTCTATCTTCATAACGGGTAACCAAATATGTGCCCTGGGTCTCGTGGGGATATCCTTGGCTGGGATGAGCTTAAGCTTTAAGCCATCCCAAGCTTCGCCAATCTTGGCGATGCATGACCCAAGAAAATCCTTGGAATATTGTTCCACGCATTTAATTACCCCGTACCCTCGAACAATTTCCGCGCAGTCTAAACCTGGTTGTCTACTATCAATACCAGAGAGAACATGATTGAATTTGCACTTTTAGACAACTCGTCTATGATGGCAACTTGAAGGTGATCCATCACCACCTCGGTCCTCGGTGAAGGTCCTGGTTGCCTGGAAGTGGATGGGCCTTGAAGGTTGGTGAGTCTCGGAGCAATCTTCGACTTTTTAGAGGCGTGAGAGGCCTCACCTTGGGACCTGTTTCTTTTCACGCTCTCTTTTTTCTGTTGCGATTGCTTCGGATTGTTATAGTATTTGACGTACTCGTCGACCACCTTTTGGTATTTTATCTTATCTTCCTTGTCTCTCTCGTGAGTCGTACCAGTCTCTTCGTTCTTCGCAATCTATGCAAGAATAAAGACAGCCATGGTATACTTTGACTTCAAGATGGAGCCGGAGGACTTCTTGGATTTAAGTGCACTATGGTGCTCCCAGTTGAGGCTTAATCATTTTTATTAGGTGGCTTTTGGATACTATGTCTGATATCCTCGGCCCCTACGGTTGCCGTAGCTATGGATGAGTTGTTTGGTTGACTACCTGAAGGAGTACTATGGCTGGTGCTCCTTAGGCTTGAGGGATCAACTACTATCTCCTGGGTTGAGGCTAGTAGATTCTCCTCGGAAGAGGTCCCTAAGAAGGATTCTTCCTTTTTTGTTTTTTTAATTTCTGTTTCTTTTTTGTTTAAGTTTTTATTCATTTTAATTTTGATCCCGGCAGAGCCGACTTACCGAGATAGGACACTTATTACAACCGACCTTGCCTGAGCGTCGGAGGGAGCTCGTTCGCGACTGGTTTTACCCCCAGCCTTTCATCCTTGGGTACGGTTTGCTATCTGCTCACACCACCACTGGAATTAGGTTGGATTTAAAGGTTTACTCCTACCTCAAACTAATGGATCACGGCAAACGATTGAGACGTTAGCGTAAATCCTTGGCTGACACTAACCATTTGATCGACTAGCCATTTTGAGGCGGGCGCCCACGTGAAGGACTGAAGAATGAGGATTTGTGCCCAGGCCGTCCACAGTAGGTAGCCTGAAGGTATTTCCTCTTTCGCAGCGCATCATTGTGCTTCAATGGTAGCTTTTCGTCAAATTTCGACAAATTGGAGAACATACATCATACAGCCGTTAAATCGTTTTGTATGGAACAATAAATTATTGTATTAGAGGTCTGAAATGAATGAATCGCTTGATATGGATTACTGAGTAAGTATTTCACCTATTTATAACAAAACTTTAAGTTCAATATTGTAGTGACTTACCAATAACAAAACAAACCGTTCAGAAAAACTTAGTAGTGCATATCTTCTCGTCTGCAAATAAGACCGCGAAAAAACACTTCACCAGTCGCCACCTGTTTGAATGCCACTCCATGCCAACTCTTTTGATTTGATCACGTTTACTTTATTCCAGCTTTAACAACGATAGCTGTTTAGACTCTGAGTACCCAAATGTAGTACCTACATAAACACATCTGGCATCCATCCCATAAATTCCATTCCGAATATCACTCGCATTCCTCTTCCCATATGCACCCTTCAAACCAACTGCATATTATTGCATATCTGCTCACACGTCATATCTCCTCATAACATAAAATGCCTACTATACGATGTTCCCATTTCATTCCATTCACTATCGGTCGCAGCCCAGCTGAAGACAGCGGACCAATAGTGAAATAAATAAAGAATCTTTTTATTTGTTCGGTTACTCTCCCGATCACATTCCTCTCCTCATTAGGACGGGGAAAGCACGGTGTGAGTCGGTTATAACATTGGTAGCAGCGGTGGGATCCACGTGAAACGGTCCCAACTACCAAATACGAGTCTACTGTGCACTCGAGGCGTCACTGGGGCTATACTCCAGTAGAAAAAATAAAATAATGTTGATTTGAACCTTTAGAATTTTATTGGTCAAGTCGAGAAGATGATATCGGCCAAATGGGCGCCGTCACAATTGATTGTCATACGGGCTCGTTTTATGGCATTTTTCATCACTTCGGTAAGCAAAGAATCGACATGGGAACTCCCAGCAAGCTAGGAGCAAACCAATTTTCAGTAAGCTTCAACATTTGACGGATAATCTAGACGAGATAATTTTGGTATCATCAGAGGAAATCGAATTAAAAAGCCCAGCCAAGGTTATACACTCACCGGCAGACAAAAAGACTAAGAAGAAAGAAACCTTAGAAGAGCATAAGACCGAGATTAGGTAAAATTATAGTAAACAAGGGAAACAAAAAAATGCATTCATTACACTAAGACAAAGAAGCCAACAGATAGTCGAAATTCCTTTTAATCAAGTAACCTCTTCAGAAATAAGAGTAGAAAATTTTAAAAATCCCGTAAGAAAACGGTTAAACCAATTAAATACACTAATGGATTTATACCATTGCAGGAGTCTATTCTCAACATTTGTCGTGAATACAACGACCTTTTCTACATTGAAGGTGATCACCAGACGCATACCGACTCCATAAGACTAAAGGTAATAACAGAAGACAGTAACCCCCGACCCTATGGCCTCCCTGAAAGTCAAAGGGAGAAATTCATAAACAAATTAACGAATAGTCCGTGGAATTCGCCTTTGCTGTTAGTCCTTAAAAAATCCGCCAAGGATGGAATAAAACGCTGGAGAGTAGTGGTAGACTTCAGGAAACTGAACGAGCTGACCCTTGGAGACGCTTACCCACTACCAAACATAACTGACGTCCCCGACCAGCTCGGTAAGTCACAAGTATTTCAGTATTTCAGCCAAAGGCTTCCACCAAATCCTCATGGACGAAGAAGACAAAAGCAAAACGGCCTTCAGTACTCCATTCGGACATTATGAGTATTCCATTCGGGTTAAAAAACGCACCAGCAACATTTCAGAGGTTGATGAATAACGTATTAATGGGACTACAAGGCATCGATTGCTTTGCCTACGTAGATGACATAGTCATTTGCTGGAGAAGTTCTGAAGGAGCTACTGAAAAGAGCACTAGTTAAGCTGCTGTACATTAAGGTTTATGAGAAACTTCTGCTAAAACGATTACAACCAGTAATTGAAGAAAGACGTTTGATACCAGACCATCAATTTGGCTTTCGGGTCAAACATTCCACAATCGATCAGGTGTATCGAATAACAAATGAAATTGAAAAAGCTCTAGAATGCAAAAAGATTTGCTCTATCGCTTTTCTCGACGTATCGCAAGCCTTCGACAAGGTATGGCATGAAGTCCTAATGTATAAGCTAAGGACAATCCTACCGGAAAAATTATACAAAATATTGAAATCCTATCTTGAAAACAGACTCTTTCGTGTTAGACATGAGACTGAATTCTCGGAATTCAAGGAAATCCACGCCGGTGTTCGGCAAGGAAGCGTTCTCGGCCCAATATTATTCCTGCTCTACACAAGAGACATACCACAAGATGAAGGGACCATCGTAGCAACGTTCGCAGACGATACGGCTATCCTCGCAATTGATGAGTCAGTCGAATCATCAACTGGAAAACTCCAACGGGCGAATTGCCCTTAACGAGACCAAGTCGACGCATGTCAATTTCACGTACAAAAGGATAAACAATTTACCTGTTTTTATTAACTCTGTACAAATACCATATGTAAACGAGGCGAAGTATCTAGGAATGACCCTAGACGCAAAACTTAAGTGGAAGCCACACATTAAGAAAAAGCGCGACGAGCTCGCAATCAGACTTAGAGAAATGTATTGGCTACTCGGAAGATATTCGAAGACAAGCGTATACAACAAACTGCTCCTGTATAAGCAAGTGCTAAAACCTTCCTGGACATACGGTATACAACTTTGGGGTTGTACCAAACCAAGCAATATGGCTATAATACAAACATTCCAAAACAAAATGCTAAGAGCAATCGTGAATGCTCCATGGTATATAAGGAATAGTGATATTCACAGAGATCTAGTAATTGCTACCGTGAGTAACGAAGTAACAAATTTTGCTCGCAAACTTCGTACTCGCATTCATGGTCACTGCAATAATGAAATAATTCATACTCTGGACGTGACATACCTTGAGCGCCGACTACAAAGAACAAGACCGGTCGACCTAGCGCCATAAGGAAAAACCGCATGTAATGACGGTATTAGTAGGTGCGTTCGCTGGAAAGCTACCTACCAAACGCGATTAACACTACAGAAGCGTAAACTACTTGTTAAGGTATTTTAGACGTTAGACGAAATGAAAAAATGAGAGGAACAAATTTCATTTCATTTCACCTCCAGGCGCAACCAAAAAAAAACACAAAAAAAAAAATACGGTCACGATTTACACGATCAGAAAAACCTCGTTTTGAAATAGGACCTCTTTTGTGATGAGTCATTCAGGAAGCCTAAAGAAAAAATTACAAAACCCTCCATTCCTGTCTACCCTGACTTCAACCAAGAATTTATTGTCACCACTGACGCAGGTGACATATCTTTAGGAGCAGTACTCTCTCAAGGTATACAACTTCGACTGTACATTTTCGGAAGGAAATTTACTATCTGCACTGAATGGTTAATTGGAAAAAATAATCCTACCTCAAGACTTACGCGGCGTATATTGGTGTAGGAATACGAGTTCAAAATTGTGCACAGTCCGGCAAAAGTAAAGCCATCGCTGACGCTCTCAGTCGCGCTCGATTAAATAATGGAGACGACACTTAAGTTCTGATTACTAAAGGGTCCGCCATCTAACTTTTTTTTTTCAACTAGTGCTTATTTCGCGAATGGTAACACTTAGCTCATGTTTGACAGATAATTAGTTTTATCCTTCCGCTGAACGAATATGGTTGTGTATACGCTTGAACAACGCTGGGAAATATTGCGACATTACTTTGAAAATCATGGTAATGTTGCAGAATGTGTGCGAAAATTGTGTACGGAATTTGGAAGAAGAGAAGTCAATGGCGATCGTTATCGGGCAATGTGAACGAATTTTTGTTCACAAAAATTGAAGAGGAGGATATTGGCAACATTTGGTTTCAACAGGACGGCGCTACGTGCCACACAGCCGAAGCTACACTCGATGTTTTGCGCCCTGTTTTTGAAGATCGCATTATCAGCCGCAGAGCTGATGTCGTTTGGCCACCCCGGAGCTGCGATTTGACACCGTTGGACTATTATTTGTGGGGTGCCGTAAAAGATAAGTGTTACGCCGACAAGCCAGAGACAATTGACGCTTTAAAGGACAATATTCGTGAAGCCATTGGTGAAATACAGCTGCACACAATCGATAATGTGCTTAAAAATTGGACCGATCGTGTAGGCTACTGCACTGAGAAAATATTCAGTAGTTTTTTTTTATAGCATTTTCAAAAAAAAAGAAGTTATTTGGCGGACCCTGTACAATAAGCCAACAACCTTAGTTAACCAAGCCATCGAAGCAAATAGGGTAGAACAAAACCCAGCAAACTCTCAACCTACTTCAAGCCTGACGCTTATCGAAAAATCGGATTCAATATTTTTAAACAACAAAGTCCCATTCAAAGTTGTACTCCTTCCTCTTATAGAATCCCCCGACGAAGAACTGCTACAAAAAATGTTCAACAATTTTGCAAAACCTGACATAGGACTAATCTTAACCTTTTCACAACTAAGACCCAATTGTCATTACCATATCGTCACATTACCGATTCCCTTGAGAGGGATCGTTAAGGATTGATCAACAAACCTTAACAAAATGTTTACAAAGCATCTATAAAGAGTGCAAAGAACGAAAATTAAATTCGATGGCAATTTCCTTGCCACTTAGCGGCAATAACCAAGACGAAGTCAAAGTGACAATATACAACATTTTCAAACAAGAACATTTAACCATTTACATACACACCGACAAGAGAATAATACTGGATAACACAGACGACATAGCACGAGTACTGCACAAAAACCATGAGTCCCATTTTGGAGGACATCAAGGAGCAACTCGCACCATCAAACGAATAAAATAGGGTTACTACAGGCCAACCATAACCAAAGACACGACGGAATACATCCGCAAATGCAAATCATGCCAAAAGAACAAACCATCGAAAAACCCGAGAATACCCTTGAAAATAGCAATCACCAGTAAAACTCCATGCGAACGAATTTCATTGGACATTGTGGGTAACCTACCTCTTAGTCACGACAAGAACAAATACGCACTATCTTTCCAAGATGACTTAACAAAATTTAGCGAAGCAATCTTGACTAACTTCAAGTTAAAGAATGAACACGAATATTCAATAATCATTGTTTAATAGTTCTAAGTTTATGATACATATATGATATGAATAAAATAAAAATACAAAATACAAAAAAAAAATACAAAATACCCAATGCAGAAGCCAATACAATAGCCCGAATGCTAATAGAGCGAATAGTCTGTCGATTCGAAATTCCGGATGCAATATTAAGTGATCAAGGCACAAACTTCCTTAGTACTCTCTTTAAAGAAGTATGTAAAATACTAAAAACAAAAAAATTGCAAACTACCCCGTATCATCCTCAGACTAACAGCGCACTTGAACGTAGCCACAAAACGTTTACAAAATACCTGAGACACTATGTAAACCAAGACCCCCTAACTTGGGATACATGGCTCCCATACTCTATGTTCGTTTGTTTACAACACGACTCCACACGCACGACTCCACACGCACGACTTTTAGCCCATATGAACTACGTATTATACGGTTATCCCCCAAAAATACCTAGCTCACTCAACAAAAACCCACAGATCTCATACAACTACGAAAATTACGCCAACGTTATAAAATTGCCAGAGAACAACTGTACGATAAAAAAACAGAAAACGAAAATACAATACGACAAAAACAGCGAAATAAAGTTATTCAACGTAGGTGACAAAGTCCTACTAAAAAATCAGATGACAGAACAAACTTTCTACCCTATGGGAAGAACCATGCGAGGTAATCAAAATCCATTCTGACGAAAACACAGTAATATAAGTGGGCAGGAAATCCAAGCTCATACACAAAAATAGCTTACAGTTGTACCACGAATAAAACACTACATTGCAACGTATCTTGACGCTAACACTACTCACGTCAATCGCCCAGGGTGGCTTAAAAATCGAACCCATAGACCCCAATCCGGGCATATATTTCGAAAATAGAAAACACAAAACACATAGTAGACGTTTGGGTTAACACAACTAACGATCAGAAGGTATTACTCGAAATAGAATCTTTAACCTGTATAGTTACACTAATCATTATAAGATACCAAAACACTCTTAGTGACGTACTGGATGTGGTAAGCGACGTTAAACACGGTAAACCCCACTTAGCAATCATATCCCCAGATCAAATAAAACCCGCTCTGGCAAATATCAAGCAAGAAATCCCAAACGGCATGAGACTGCCGTTCATTACTACTGATAACAATATACTTCCCACGACGGTATGGATCCAACTTCCCCAGCCAAACAAATGGTATTTTCATCCTTACATGATTAAGGAGTCAACGTGATATGCGGAGAAAATACAATCACATATACCCCTAAAAACACCGTAAATCGAACTACAGAGTAATTGCTATTTAAGATCGAAAGAACTCACAACACAGGCAATTTGCGATTTTCCGCAACTCTCACCAACTCCTACAATCCTCCTTTAAACATTTCACATATTATCTCTAATAACTTACCCAATTATACATCCAGTATGGCAGTCGTAAAATGCTCCAGCCAAAATGATCTAAAATTAATTTCACAAGATATAAATTCCCTAAAAGTCGAAGAGTCAAAATCTATGCTGACACTAGATAATCGAAATCTTCACCATTACACACTAATTTATACGATATTAGCATTTACACTAGTTCTATTTTGCTTTAATCGCTATCGAACCTACATAGTTAATAGTGACAAGACCCCTGACAACAACAGAGACAACAAAGACGCGACAGAAACTCAACTTACCATACATACACTAAACCCTGAAATCAGACAAAGTATTTCAACAGACGGTTAGGTATGAAGGAACTAAATAAATATAACATATTTAATAAAAAAAAGGTATATATATTTCTTACTAAATATAATATCAAATTTAATCAAAATTTGCTTAGCATTTAACATAACACTGATTAATTTGCACCTTATTTTAGAAAATAAGTTTTTCATATATGTAATAGAAAGTAAGATTCACACATAAATTTTTGGAAATAATTAAGAAATAAGTTTCTCACATGTAATAGAAACTAATATTCTCATATAAAAATTTTGGAAATAATTAATAATTAATAACAAGATTCTCATGTAATTTTTAGAAATAAGCATTGCAAACTTTCTATTGAGCTGCCCGACGAGAGCGGACGAGAGCGGACGTGTTTTCAATAGTGTCGTGGGGTGCGCGCTTTGTATTTCATTAAGTTCTCAAATTCAATCAATATTTAAATATTCACTATGAACTGTTTAAATTGCAAGGAAAAAATTGATCGAAGTGATCCTTACAAAATAGATTGTACTGACTGCAAGTGTTTCTTTCATTGTGCTTGCGTTAATTTACAAGAATCTGATTTTGAATACATGAACTTGAACAACAAACCTTTTCGCTGTGACAAATGTGCTGCTCTGCGACGAAAGTCACTACAACAACAACCTGTGGGTTTGCCTAGTCAAACAGCTGTATCAACACAACCAAAACAGCAGCATAAAACCGTGGTAACAACAAAACTCCAATCAAAACCAGTGCGTAAACCAACAACAAATACGCCACCAATGAGTGGAACGGCGTCAACTACCAAACAGCTGGAGGATACAAGTGCAAGTACCATCGCAGTGGAACTGACACAACAATCTAGCGGTAGCAGCAGTTCAATAACCCTTCAGCTGCTCTATGAAGAGATTTTAATTCTAAAAAAAATCAACATTGACTTCATGCACACAGTAAAGAAGCTGGAAGAAGACAATGCCAAACTGAGATCGAGGGTCACGAGCTTAGAAAACAAAAATGCTGTAGAGAGTGCGCAAACAATTTTTAGTGCCGCTTTGAATATTTCTATCTCCGCGAATGTCATTCAGAATTGTTACGTTAAACGCATTATCAATAAAAATGCTTCTTCGAATCCTAATGTGACGTCAAGAAATATTCTATGCGTTCATCTATCGTCTACTGATGCCAAGCAGAAGATTATGAGAAGCAAAAACGATGCGAAGAAAAACCTCAACACTTCGTTATTTGGTGATCGAAACAAAAAAAGTATATTTATTAATCATTATTTTACTAAATACACTAGGGCTTTGTTTATGGCAGCAAAAAAAGTAAAAGTAGAAAAAAATTATAAATACTTATGGTTTAGCAGATCTCAAATTCTAATGAGAAAGGTTGATAATGGTAATGTCGTCGTTATAAGATCTTTTGATGATTTAACAGCAATTGCAAACTAACATTATGAATAATAGCTTTGATCTCATATACGACGACACTACCAGTAAAACCATTAGAAGTGCCTACGATAGTATATTCTATTCTAGTTCTGAGAATAAAAAACCTGTTTTCATTGTGCATCAAAATATTAGAAGCATGCGTAAAAATTTTGATTTGTTACTTTGTAATATTCAAGGCTTTGTGAATCTGCCTGATTTTATTTTTTTGTCCGAGATATGGATTTATTCGTGTGAAAAAGAAGACTACAAAATTCCTAGTTACGAATTTTTTGCAAATACTAATGATACGTATTCTGCGGGAGGTGTAGGAGTATTTGTTCGTGATTCGTATGTGCGTGATTCGTATGATTTCCAGGTTGTCTCTTATAGTTTGAATAGTGCTGATATCATTAAGATCTCCTTTGATATCTGCAGGGAGGATTTTCATATTATTTGTGTGTATAGGCTTCAGAATGTGTCTCTTCAATTCTTCTTACAAGAGTTTACTGTGTTTTTGTGTAATGAAAAAGGGGCAAACCTTATTATACTCGGAGATTTCAACGTAGATATTTTAAGTTGCAACCTTACAGTTGATACATATGGATCCTTAATGGCGGAGCATGGTTTAACCTCGTTTATTAATGAACCTACAAGACCGATTGCTAACACTTGTCTTGATCATGTGTTCGGCCGATTTATGAAAATGGTTAATAATCTATGCGTGGGTGTTAACTTAGATCTGCAAATTACTGATCACTGTTTGACTGGCTTAATCTTATGTAACCTAAACGACAAAAAGTCTGTTGACACCGCCCCCCACAAGGTAACTAAAATCAACTACAGACAATTAAATGATAAGCTGCTGCATGAAAGTTGGGATGCAATCCATACTGCTATAAATGCTTCTCAGGTGTACGAACTATTTCTTAATATTCTAATGAAGCACATTGATATCTCTAGCCTTACCAGTGTGCGAAGAATATCTGAAATTAGACTTAAACCCTGGATGAACGATTCTCTCCTTAAAAAAATCAAACTCAAACAGAAGCTGCGTAATAAATGCTACAAGCACCCACTTAATACTGTTTTAAAAAATCGATACACTCTTTTGTGCAAAAAAATTAATAACGAAATTATAGTCTGTCGCGATAGTTTCTACCAGAGCAGTATGAGAAACGCACAAGGTAATCTTAAAAAAGAATGGGAAGTTGTAAACAGCTTAATGAATCGCAAAACTCAACATAATAGCGAAACTATTATTCTTAAAAATGGGAATGTTGAAGTTACAGATCTCACAGCAGTTGCTAACGAGTTTAATGACTACTTTGCCTCAGTGGGTACAATTTCCTTCCCCACAGACGTTCCAAAGCTCTGCAACAGTTGCTCTGCATTTTGTCTTGGAGACCGCATCACTGTAAGGAGCAGTTTCTTCTTTGAACCCATTACAGGGTTTGAACTGTCAAAAACAATAAATTCCCTCAAAAATTCGACCTCTTGTGGTTTTGATGGCATTTCCAACATTGTCATAAAAAAAATAGCTCTCAATGTGGTTGATATTTTGGCTCATATTTTTAATTTGAGTATCTTCTCAGGTAATTTTCCTGATTTATTAAAATCAGCCATTGTAATACCCATTTTCAAAAAGGGCAACAAGAAAGAAAAAAGCGATTATAGACCGATCTCCTTACTTTCTACAATATCTAAAATATTTGAGAAAACTGTTAAAAGCAGAGTTCTGAAATATCTTAACAAAATTAGCTTCTTCAGCGAAAATCAATTTGGATTTAGAGAAAGCCATTCTACGGAAGACGCTCTCCTAGACTTTTGTACATTTATTTACAAAGGACTTGATGCTAAAAAATGTAGCGGCGGACTCTTTGTAGATATTACAAAAGCTTTCGACATGGTTGACCACAGCACTCTTTTATACAAATTAGAAAGTGTGGGTTTTCGCGGCTTTATTTTAGATTGGTTCGCTTCTTATCTAAAGAACAGAACACAAAAGGTAAAAATCGGTGATAAGTTAAGTGGCTCGAAGATAATCAATCAAGGTGTACCCCAAGGATCTGTCCTCGGTCCCATTTTATTTTTAATTTATGTCAACTCTATTTTCGCTCTCCCATTCATTGGTAAAGTAAAGGCTTTTGCTGACGATTTTGCATTTGCATATGAATCAGCAAACCCCTTAAATTTAGTTGCTGACATTAATTATGATGTCCACTTGCTTAGACTCTGGTTTGCCAAGCACAAGCTTTCAGTAAGCAATAAGACTAAATTAATGTATTTCAGCCTTACCGCTAAAGAATCTCCGGAATTTGACATTACATTTCATACGTCGACTTGTTGTAGACATAGCTTGTTACACTGCGTCTGTGCTACGCGAAGTCCCTATGCTCTGTATGATGAAAGTATCAACTGCAGCCCAAATTGCTTTAAGATAGGAATAGTTGAGAACTATAAATATCTAGGTGTAGTTATTGACCGAAATTTAAGTTGGTGCGAACATATTTCAATCTTAAAAAAGTATCTGAGATCTGCTTTACGCGTCTTTTAACGTCTTAGGAAATACTGCTCTTCCCAGACCCTAAAAACAATTTACTTTGGGATCTTCCACTCCAGACTGCAGTATGGAATTAGCACCTGGGGAGGTACATACCTCTATCTACTCCATCAGCTGACTGTCTTACAGAAATGTGCAATAAGAAGAGTATGTAAATCCGCTCGCCTAACACACTCTATAGACTTATTTAGAAGCATGAATATCCTGCCTGTACGTCATTTATACTTTTTTAAAGTCCTCAAAATATTTTTTATAAGAGGTGGCTATATGCGTAGCCCTATAACTGACACCTATAATCTACGAAGCAACACTGGAACTGGCGTTTGTGTTCCTCCTTTTCGCACTTCAAGCTTGAGAAATTTTTATTTTATTACCTCTTGCAAATTATTTAATAGTCTTCCCGAATATATACGTACCATTAGAACTGTCTCTGTATTTTTAAAAAAAGTAAAATCCTGGCTTCTTTCTTTCAATCACAATGAAATTGAAATTTTACTGCGCTTCATTATTTGATTTATATTGTATTTCATGAATTTATGTATGCTTTTATGCTTTTATTTATAATAAAGGGTGATTTTTTAGCTGGTTTGGTTTTGGCAACACTGGTTTTGACAGCTGACGTGCGTTTAGTACCTTGTGTCACTGTCAAACAGCTTCAGTTTGGTTTGCAATTTAACCATGGATCGTCTTACAAATGAACAACGCTTGCAAATTATTGAATTTTACTATCAAAATTCGTGCTCGGTTCGAAATGTTCATCGCGCGCTGCTTCCATTTTATGATCGGCATTCTCGACCTTCTGAGCAGTCTATTCGGAAGATTGTGACCAAATTTCGCACCAAATTTACTTTGTTGGACATTAAACCACCAACACGTTTACGTACTGTGCGTATAGTGAAGAAAATATTGCGGCCGTATCAGCTAGTGTGACAGAAGACCGCGAAATGTCGATTCGGCGCCGTTCCCAGCAGTTAGGCCTTTGTTACAGCACTACGTGGAAAATTTTGCGGAAGGATTTGGGCGTAAAGCCTTTTAAGATACAGCTGGTGCAAGAACTAAAGCCAGCCGACCTACCACAACGCCGAATTTTTGGTGAATGGGCTCTTGGAAAGCTGGCCGAGGATCCGCTTTTTTATCGAAAAATTGTGTTCAGCGATGAGGCTCATTTTTGGTTGAATGGGTACGTAAATAAGCAAAATTGCCGCATTTGGAGTGAAGATCAGCCAGAAGCATTGCAACAGCTACCAATGCATCCCGAAAAAGCCACTGTTTGGTGCGGTTTATGGGCCGGCGGCATTATGGGGCCATATTTCTTCAAAGATGATGCGAATCGCAGCGTTACTGTCAATGGTGAACGCTACCGAGCGATGATAACAAACTTTTTTTTGCCCGAAATGGAAGTTCTTGACTTGCATGATATGTGGTTTCAACAAGACGGTGCCACATGCCACACAGCACGCGAAACAATGGCGCAATTGCGAGGCGAGTTTGGTGAGCAGTTAATTTCACGTTTCGGGACGGTCAATTGGCCGCCTAGATCGTGCGATTTGACACCATTAGATTATTTTTTGTGGGGGTATGCCAAGGCTAATGTGTATAGGGACAAGCCCGCTTCGATTGACGCACTGGAAGCCAACATCCATGCATTCATTCGTGAGATACCGGCCGATATGTGTGAAAGAGTATGCCAAAATTGGACTCAGCGGATGGGCTACCTGAGACGCAGCCGCGGTCAACATTTGCATGAAATTATCTTTAAACATTAAATTGCAAGGTTCAAACTATCGATTCAAATAAATATTTCATTCATTTTTTCGAATTTTTTGTGTTTTTTTTTTTAAAAAAGTTCTAAACCTCTTAAAAAATCACCCTTTATATACACCTTTGCATTTGTTCTCATTGTTTATTGTTTTTATTTTTATCTCTTTTCTTATATTTGAATTGTTAAAGTACTTAATGTACATACTTACATATGTTCACCCCACATTATAAAATTTTGAAGTGACATTCCCCTCTATTTATTCAATAAATAAGAATGTCACTAACTATTCTCTGTATTTAGATATTTTATAAGAATTGTTATTATAAATTAAACTGGATTAATGGATTGAGAATAAAGAATAATAAAAAAAAAAAAAAAAAAAAAATTGTTAAATGTTTCTTAAAAAATAATTTTACATATGTAACCTCAAAGGGAAAAAGAAAAAAAAATCGACCAGAGAAAAAAAACTCAAAGAAAAAAAACAACACAACCTCTTTAACGTTATAATTCTTTCTCTTTATTTACATCACTTTTCTTTCTTGCTGTGGTACACTTGTTTTGATGTCGCTGGTAGCTGATTACTGACATAGACAAACCATACTGAGACCCCCAACTCACAATCCACTTGCCGCTGGCCCCCTCAATTTTTATTCAAATTCGACATTTTGTATTCCTATCTCATATCTCCTGGGAGTGTGTTGGTGAGCCGGAATTTTTGAAGTTTCGTGACATTTGTCAATACCATTTTCTATGTAACAATACTAGCGCACCAAACGTGACCACTCCGCAAAAATATAGCTTGTAGGGTAAGTAACGGAAAATCGGCCGGAGTTGATGGTCTCAGTATTGTCTCTGATTACTGACTCCCCGTTCTTTTCAATGACCGTGTCGTCATATCATCGATGTCGCGCGGCAAGTCAAGTAGCGTTCTGCCTATCCGTTAACGGTCGCCAAACATGTACTTATGCTTAGCAAAATTCAAGGGCATCGATAGTCGACATCGACGGAAGCGAAATAGAATATAAGGCGCACACTGAGATGTTGTAGAATTATGGGGGGGTGTTGGGTAGGGTTTTGGTAACAAAAAAGTGTTACAGCTCGTCCATCCTGATCTAAGTCTCGACCTAGAGACTTCCTGCCATCACTGGATAGGAAATCAACGCGTCATCACTACCATCATGGTCGGAAACTTCTGCTTCGCTGTAGTATAGGTCATCGTCTTCATCTTCATCGTAAGTCTCGCACCATCTCTTCATTTTGTCTGCACTTTCGACAGACTCAAATGGTTTTTGAGAACGCTGTTGTCCCGGAATATCCTTTAGGACGTATCGGTCGTTTGGCAGCACTTTCGTCATTATGTATGGGCCCCTGTAAATTGGATCAAGTTTTCTGGACTCACCTGTCGCTATAAGCTCGCGCTCAATCAGAACCAAGTCATCTACATCATATGTGTCTGGCTTCTTGTGGGTCTTGTCAAAACGTTCTTTCTGCTTCTGCTGGTTCATGGCAATATGTTGCAAAGCGATGTACCGCTTACGATCCATTTCATCTCGATTCCAGTGACCAGTTCGCTCTAGTTCCAATAGTAGTTTCGTCACTGCTATTACTCCCTTTGTGTTGGTCGTCCTTACAGCTTTCAAGATCGTGTATTTGGTAAAGTTGTCTACTAGTGCCACCAAATATTTCGTTCCCCCCCGTCCTGCTACGAATGGGCCAAGGTGATCCATATGAATAGTATGAAAAGGTATAGGTACCCTCTCCACGCAATGCAGCTCTCCTTCCGCCGTTCCACCCTTCTTCTTCGTGTAAGCGCATTCTACAATTCCTTTAATGTAGCCCTTGACGAAGCCTCTCATCTTAGGAAACCAGTATGTCCGTCTCAGCCTCTCCAAAGTTTTTTCATAGCCCATGTGTACAGCCTCGTCGTGGCACATTCGTAAAACTCGCCACCGTACTCCTTTCGGCACAACCCACTTCCGCCGATCGCCGTCGCATCTGTATAGTCGTTCTCCTTCCAGCTGATATTCTTTATGCAATTGCTTTTGTTTACTATCAGTAGTTTTTGCTTGCAATTGTTCAATGATATTGCGTAGTTTTTCATCCTGCCACTGCATGGTGCCTTTCCCAAAATATATATCCGGAATCTATCGAGGCTTTCTACCACAGCCAGCGTCTGTTGTGGCTCCATCCACACAAATGGATTGCCTTCCTTTAGCAAATCGGTGAGAGGCGTTGCGATTTGGGAATATTTGGGAACAAATGTCTCACCTAATGCACATTTCTCGGTTGAGGAAAGTCTTTCACTGCCACTGTCTTCCGCTCACTCGGTCGTATCCCGTTTCCATCCAGTTGATGTCCGAGGAACTCAATACTAGTGCTCAAAAACGCGCACTTTTTGGTATTAAGAGTCAAGCCCGACTCTTTCAGAACTGAGAGAAATTTGCCCAGCTTTTGTAGTCCTTCTTCTATTGATTTGCTTCCGATAATAACATCATCTAGGTAAACTACAACATCCCCGTGGTTCATGCGTGCTTTGATCTGGTTCATGCACATCTGGAAATACGCTGGAGCATTAACTAGACCGAATGACATGCGCACAAACTCCTACAGCCCGTTCTCTGTAGCAAATGCAGTATACTTTCGCTTTTTTCGGCTATTCGCATTTGATGATATCCCGCAGCGAGGTCCAATATTGTGGAATACTTATTGCCGGCTAATGTTGCTAGTATTTCCTCCACTGTAGGCATCGGGAACTTTTGTTTCGTCGTTACTTTATTCAGCGCCCGATAGTCGATGCACATCCGGTCTCCACCATCCTTCTTCTTTGTTAGAACTATCGGCGCACAGAAGCTGGAGGTCGAAGGTCGAATAACTCCCTGCTGCAACATTTCGCTTATCTTTTCTTCTACTATCTTTCGTTTGGCGAATAATCAACGTTTTGCCACCTTCACTCGTAGTACAATCATTGATTTTAAGTTCATTGTGTGTCTTCTCGATTTTGACTTGGGGTTGATCAAGCAAGCGCCGACCGACAATCATTTTATACGGCTGGCTTTCATCTGGAACAACTAACACTTCGCACCAACTCCGTAACGCATCTACCGTCACTTCAGCGTACAATTTTCTTATAGTCCTGCATCCTCCTCCGCCGAACCCATTAAGCCTCCTGGTGTCCAGGTCGTAGCGAAGCTTCTTGGAATTTGCGACTGACTGTTGCAATGTAACGCAATCACTGCCTAGGTCTATGAAAGCCTCAATTGATTTTCCATTCACGTTTACAATTTTCTTGTACACACCCACAATTGGTTTGATTGCTGGCTGCGGCTGGTAGCTGGTTCCGCTGCCCTTCTTTGTGCTGTAAAGTTGCGACTGATGTGTCCGGTTTGATTACAGTTGAAACACTTGATCGTAGAGCAATTTCGCCCGAGGTGCCCCATCTGGTTTCATTTAAAACACCTAGTCGTTTCTGATGCGGGGTTTCCACTGTTTCCTTCTGATGCGGCATGTCTCGGTGTCCCTGTGGCGCTCGCAGTGCGCCCTATGGTTGATGCTGGTCGTCGTTGCACTCTCACACTTAACCCTTTGTTCCCGGAGGCCTTATTTTTTTAAAACATTTATATATTTATTTTAAATTTTGATAAAACTTGCATTAGTGATGTTAAAAAAAAATATTTAAAAAAAAAATTAAATATGTTAACCTTTTATTGTTGCTTAAAAAAGCGGTTCCAGCAATTTTAATAATAATTTGTCTCCATTTATTTTCTTACAACGTGTGATACAAAGCAAAACAGTTTTTTTTGTCATTCAAACAAAGTCCAACGTCGCAGCAAGAGCAAGACCACCTTGTACGATGAGGCTCGGATGCTGTACTACAGTAACCGCAGCGTCGCGACGTTCTTGGTTTTGAAATGAGCAGCATTATAACTTGGTACTGGTTTTCCTTTTGTTATTTTTAATGGTTTGCTTCCTACAAGACCTGAGCAAACAGATAATCGAAACATTTTTAGAGAAAGTGATTTCGAACCCGCCTTTTCATTGAATAGTATATACGAGTTCAAAAGAGATATGTCCAGTAAATACCACATAATTCGATGCCACCATTTTTTTGATTTGCGATCTATTTCGTAAATGGATTTAAGCTTTGTCGACGTAGCCCATATGTTTGTTATAATCATCTACGAGTTCTGGGCAAGCTATCTGCTTTTTGCGTCCATCTTTTTGCATACGCATTGCTGTCCCAGTAACTGATGGATCATGAAAGTTGCTCAAGAAATGCACTGATTTTCTGTCCTTCCATTTTACAAAAGCAAGACCATCTTTACTTATCCGCCAATCAGATTGACCTTGGTGTAACTCCTTATCATCAGTTAGATCGGTCGGTGCATTTTTTCTTCCTTTCCGAAAAGTCCCACAGGAATAGATCATATCAGCTTGTAAATCTTTCTGTAGCTGGATGGAATTGAAAAAATTGAGGCATAGATGACCAGTAATCACAATAGCAGGGAAGCTTTTTGATGCCCATTGCAAGGTTTATTGCCAGGAACACTTTTATTTCATCTGAGTTAGTTGGACTAAAGCTATTGCTAGTTCCTCCAGCCTTCTGCACAGCATATAAGTTGGTATGAAATGATATATGTTCAATGAAATCATTTGTAAAAATATGAAGGAATACATCGGTTGGTGTCTCTAACTGATTCGGAATGTTGGCACCGGTTGTCTCCACAAACTCCTTCTTGTTATTCAAAACATATTTTGTGGACCTAGTCCAGACAGTTGTTTTAGCTCTTTCTTTGTCTCTTTAATAGAAAGGGGTATATCGTCTTCGCTATTCAATCCTTCGTCATCTCTGATTTCTCGAACTCTCCGGACGAATGCTGTTGAAGAAATTCCTGCTGTGTTTCTTGGGTTAAACTCACAAAGCATTTCACTCACATCCTTTACTGTGTATCCACCTTTCGATACAGCTCTCTCCTCTATGCAACTCATCATACTTGGTTTTGATGCTGGAACCCCCTCCTTTCCATTCTCCTTCGGTGATTTCATACTTTCCAGCGCCGCCTTCATGGACTGGATCTCCTGCCGTAGCCACTCCACTTCACTTCGCTCGTCATCGCTTGATCCCGTGTTTACGTCTGCTTCACGCTCTTCGATCAAATTCTCGTACACCAGCAGTTTGTGTAGCAACTGAGACTTTTTCCTTGCCCCTTTCAGGCCACGTTTCTTCAGTTCGTGACAGAGCTCGTCCCTCGTGTATTCACTGAATTTCGCGATTAGTTTCTCAGTTTCACTCATCCTCGTCTTGGTCAGAATAGCGCAATTAATTGGTAATTTATATTATAAATTAGAATCACTGGGACTTATCCCACTTCTGATGTTGTAACGTCAAAGGGAAAAAGAAAAAAATCGACCAGAGAAAAGAAAACTCAAAGAAAAAAAACAACACAACCTCTTTACCGTTATAATTCTTTCTCTTTATTTACTTCACTTTTCTTTCTTGCTGTGGTACACTTGTTTTGATGTCGCTGGTAGCTGATTACTGACTCCCCGTTCATTTGCATGACCGTGTTATATAGTCGTCATATCATCGATATCGCGCGGCAAGTCAAGTAGCGTTCTGCCTATCCGTTAACGGTCGCCAACCATGTACTTCTGCTTAGCAAAATTCAAGGGCATCGACAGTCGACATGGGCGGACGCGAAATAGAATATAAGGCGCCGACTGAGATGTTGTAGAATTATGGGGGGATGTTGGGTAGGGTTTTGGTAACAAAAAGGTGTTACACATATCTTATCCTTATAGCCTTGTTTCTTAAAAAAAAACTCTTTCTTTCTCTAAGGGAGGAAGGATGTAGTACCTACATAAACACATCTGGCATCCATCCCATAAATTCCATTCCGAATATCACACGCATTCCTCTTCCCATATGCACCCTTCAAACCAACTGCATATTATTGCATATCTGCTCACACGTCATGTTTAATCATAACATAAAATGCATAATATACGATATTCCCAATGAGTCGCTTCACTAGGTCAGTGTCAACATATCACATATCATCCTCACAAGTCGCCGACAAAGTCCGTAAACAGTATGAGTAATGGGTATACCCTCGATTGAAGAAACAGTCAAAGGGAACTCCGCATACAAGTTCGGTGAACATGCTGATACAGCTCTGTGTGGTCGGGGGAAGTGTGAATGACAAGTTGATACCGACGACGTTCTTATGCTGATAATGCACTAGGCATAGCTAGGGCAAGCGCCAATGACTTATTGCGATATCGATGGTATTTTGCGTTATTGAGGAACAACTGAACTGAATCAGCAGACTTGAGCAACGCACAACAAGAAGTTGCGGAAGAATGTCTGTGTTGGAGGGAATGCGAATGAACCAAAAATGAACACCCATGATAGGTATAAAAGGACTAGAAATTTGAGAGACAAGGCAGAGTAAGACTACCTATCGAAATAATAAGTATCATTGGTCGCAGCCGCGCTTAAGACAGTGGGCCAATAGATAAACAATAATTATATTCAAATAAAATACATTCACTATTGGTCGCAGCCCAGCTGAAGACAGCGGGCCAATAGTCAAATAAATAAAGACTCTTTTTATTTGTTCGGTTACTCTCCCGATCACACTCTTCTCCCCATTAGGATGGGGAAAGCATGGTGTGAGTCGGTTATAACACGAGTAATAAGAAGGAGAAAAGCCGAAAAGCACCTTAATGAAGGTTAAAGCCCACGGTAAGACTCCGGGAAGACTTAAAATGTATATACGCCTATAATTAGACCAATCACCCCAGTTTGCCAAGTTTGCCCCTCCCAATTCTTATATAATTTACACAATGCGAGAAGTTGACCAGTTATGAGTTCAGTATCCTTATCACGCGAACATAACAGCTACATACTCGGACTCCAGATTCGGTGCATACCCTTGCACTGGAGCAGGGTACTGTTTATCTTCCAATGCTTAAGCTATAAAGTAACTCTCTACTTAGTCTGCTAGCCGTAAGTCTACTCATACTCCTATTGGTATATTACACATCCACCTCCATGATGGATAATGATTTATGAGATTGTTAATGGAAAGCTCGTAGCCATCTTTTCAACTTTGGAAAGACTTGTTAGTTGAGGCATCGGCTCACTTACTTACTAAGGTGGCGCTACAGTTCGGGGTGAACCTGGGCATCGGCTCACCACTAACTGTAAATGAAGTCAGTAGGTTTCCGAGTGGGAGAAGTCGGCCATTTTGTATGTGTCATTGTAAGCGAACATACAATGCAAAACATTTTGTGAGACATTCATTTAGCAAAGTTTAATGAAATATTTTAGCTCTAAGTCGCCTGCCATTTGGAGTTCCTATAGAATTATTAATTATTTGTAGTTCAACCATAATTGATTTATTTTATAAACTTGAATATTTATGTTTTATGATACATATATTTATTACTTTTAGAAATCAATCAGCACATGAGATCTCTAATTTTGCTGAGTCTGCAATGAATGTGAAACGAGTTATACTGCAACATTTCTCAATGCATGAGGATTGTTTAGTCAAAGAGAGGTCAAATATATATCTATCTAAACTCAATGTTTGCGAAGATTTTATAAAGGAAACTATACAAAAACCTGGAGATGGATTTAAGAAAAAGAATAACTTCAGTTTAAACGAAAAACTAAATAAATCTGCTCGCCCTGAAAGTAATAACTATTTATCCAACTTCATTAATGAAATTGCCAAAAATAAGATCAATGCTAATATTAATCAAATCAGTACATCAGAAAACGATAAAACCCAATCTGTCGTTTGTCAATCCAACCATAGTACTGCCAATGCTAGCAATGACGAACTTATGTTACATTGCCCCTTGAAAAGTGTGTTTGAAAATGTATTGGAAGATACTGCTCATGTTAATAACAATGCTAAAAACGTTAGCAATCCTGCTTCTTCAGCTGCAACCATTGGAGAACTTGTCTTTTGGAATAAACGAGAGATATATATGGATCCAAATATTGAAAGCTCAAATCGTTTGAATGAAGACTCAGAGCAGACAAATAATACTAAAGAAGTTGGTAACAAGCTCGAAAACGTACATTCTTTCGCTGCAAGCCTTAAAGGACTTAAAAGGAACGCTTACTGTAATTCTGACTATAGTCCAAAAACACCCGAGATAAATACTAAACTAGCAATCGAAGAAAAATCACAAACGTTTGTAAAGAACATAACAGAATCCAATCGTAAGACAGGTGCAGAGGTACACAAATTCAGTCTAAATAAAAATGGTACTGAAGAAACTTGCATATCAAATAAACACATTTGCCTTCCTTGTTTCGGGTATAAAAGCAGAAATTATTCTGCACTCTCCGAAAATATCCACTTTAAATCTAAAGATTTTTTTAATAGTGTTGCTAAAAAACAGTCAATTTCAAAAACAATAAACTGGCGAAATGAATGTGTTTGCTCAATTGTTGGTATATGTTGCTTATTGAAGTCACAAAAGAAAAAGAAGATACATACAGTAGTTAATTCTGATGTAAATGGTAGAATTTATGCAATAAGTAAAGAACGAGTAAAATTAGAGCAACACAAAAGCGCTTTAGAAATATATAACCTTTCAGCACCTAGTGAAAGTTTTCTAATGCAGCGTCGTATGCGCAAGTTTTATCATAATATATATTGATACATAATTGATAAATAGTAACAGGTCTAAAACATAATAAAAAAACAGAATTTCGATTTTATGAATTATTTATGCAAGCTAACACGATTGGAAGTTTCACTGTAATCGATTAAAGACAAAATGTACTCGTACATTAGACTGGAACAAATATGTAAAGATGAAAATTAATTTGGTGCCTGTAAAATTTCTGCAATATAACACGAAAAAAATATCTAGCCTTAAATTTACATGTACATACGTATACACTGTACATAAAACGGACAAAACAATATACAACTTAATTATAGACCAACAACTTTCATTTTAGAGGTCACTAAATGAGCATAAAGCTTATTTTAGTAGTTACAGTGGCTTAAACCAATGAAATTTCTGTTATATAAAAATTCGCATAATAAAATATTGCAAAGTAAAAACAGTTTTATTATAATCCTTTATTTTTGTTTAACTTCTTTGAGCTAAAATTTACCAAATCTGCTTTCTTATTTTTAGGTTTAGAAAATATCTGAAACATTTATTTTATTTTATTTTGCAAGAATTTTTCTATGTTTTTGCTGTATGAGAGTTGTCTTCTCAAACAAGTGATACGTCACAGTTTACTAAATTTATTTTTTATTAGAATTTTTGCAGCGAAAAAGAAAAGAAACACTTCCTTAAATATTTTAAGTTTTGAAAAAACTGTAAAGCAATTGAACAAAGTGTTTTTAAAAACTATTATATTTGTTTAATGGAGTCGCAATTTACAAAATGAAGGTACGTATTAAAATATATCACTCCTATTCAAATTTGTATCACTACTCTACGATATTTTAGTTGTTTAAGTCATTGAAATCGCTGTCAAAGAGATTTTAAGCACCGACAACTACTTCGAGGCAGACTTTTAGTCGAAGTCTCTATAGATCTGCACCCAGCGAAAAAAGAACACAGCTTGTGTTTGGGTGGGTCCTGCATGCTTGCAAATTAACTAACGTTTCTGTTTTTATTTAATATCGCCAAACAATTTTGAAATTGTGGAATCAATTCAGTTAATTGCAATTGAGAAAATACGATATCGAATGACATAACCTATGTGGTATTCGATTGGGCTTCTTCAGATTCGCTCACAGATTTCAGATTTAGTGTGTCTAATCGAACATAAAAACCTCACTTGCTCTTTTTTGTGTTGATATTTGTGCGATTGGAACATGTGTAGCCTTCGACACTTTTCTAAGCGTTTTCCATTCACTGGTTAAATTTAATATGAAAACATTCAAAATGCTCGCGCAGATTGATTTCTAAACATTTGTACATAAATAATTAACAAAAAATGGATCAATCGATGCAATTCGTTTCTTTTCAGTTGAAATAAAGGGTGATTTTTTAGCTGGTTTGGTTTTGGCAACACTGGTTTTGACAGCTGACGTGTGTTTAGTACCTTGTGTCACTGTCAAACAGCTTCAGTTTGGTTTGCAATTTAACCATGGATCGTCTTACAAATGAACAACGCTTGCAAATTATTGAATTTTACTATCAAAATTCGTGCTCGGTTCGAAATGTTCATCGAGCGCTGCTTCCATTTTATGATCGGCATTCTCGACCTTCTGAGCAGTCTATTCGGAAGATTGTGACCAAATTTCGCACCAAATTTACTTTGTTGGACATTAAACCACCAACACGTTTACGTACTGTGCGTAGTGAAGAAAATATTGCGGCCGTATCAGCTAGTGTGACAGAAGACCGCGAAATGTCGATTCGGCGCCGTTCCCAGCAGTTAGGCCTTTGTTACAGCACTACGTGGAAAATTTTGCGGAAGGATTTGGGCGTAAAGCCTTTTAAGATACAGCTGGTGCAAGAACTAAAGCCAGCCGACCTACCACAACGCCGAATTTTTGGTGAATGGGCTCTTGGAAAGCTGGCCGAGGATCCGCTTTTTTATCGAAAAATTGTGTTCAGCGATGAGGCTCATTTTTGGTTGAATGGGTACGTAAATAAGCAAAATTGCCGCATTTGGAGTGAAGATCAGCCAGAAGCATTGCAACAGCTACCAATGCATCCCGAAAAAGCCACTGTTTGGTGCGGTTTATGGGCCGGCGGCATTATTGGGCCATATTTCTTCAAAGATGATGCGAATCGCAGCGTTACTATCAATGGTGAACGCTACCGAGCGATGATAACAAACTTTTTTTTGCCCGAAATGGAAGTTCTTGACTTGCATGATATGTGGTTTCAACAAGACGGTGCCACATGCCACACAGCACGCGAAACAATGGCGCAATTGCGAGGCGAGTTTGGTGAACAGTTAATTTCACGTTTCGGGCCGGTCAATTGGCCGCCTAGATCGTGCGATTTGACACCATTAGATTATTTTTTGTGGGGGTATGCCAAGGCTAATGTGTATAGGGACAAGCCCGCTTCGATTGACGCACTGGAAGCCAACATCCATGCATTCATTCGTGAGATACCGGCCGATATGTGTGAAAGAGTATGCCAAAATTGGACTCAGCGGATGGGCTACCTGAGACGCAGCCGCGGTCAACATTTGCATGAAATTATCTTTAAACATTAAATTGCAAGGTTCAAACTATCGATTCAAATAAATATTTCATTCATTTTTTCGAATTTTTTGTGTTTTTTTTTTAAAAAAAGTTCTAAACCTCTTAAAAAATCACCCTTTATTTCACGAAAATGTAAACAAACTCCACTAGTTGTCAAACTCAAACGTAAATTTGAGAAAAAATCCGGATTTTCAAAAGTGCTCTCAAATCTGAAAAAGATTGCTTTGTTTGTACAAAACGAACATAAAAAGTGCTCTGAGAGCGCCCATTCGAATAACACATAAATATACGATATCAGCTTATTATCGAATTCTATTTATATTTATATTTAGTTGTTATTTACATATATCGTTTTCGATTTTTTCTGTGTTCGATTTGCCAAAAAAATCAATCTTTTTTTGATCTGAGGCACTTTTGAGAAAATTAAAAATTAAATATTTCTCAATTCGGTTTCTCTGAGTAGTTCTCCATTCATTCAAATCAGTCAATATGTAGAAGTAAAATTGTAGTAAACATAGTGAGTATAGATCGAAAAAAAATCCTTATATTTTTTTGATTGTTTCGGCCTTGTCTCGCAAATTTGATCAAAAGAGTTAAAACCTTTTTTACGTATGTAAAGGGTGTTTTTTTACAGGTACAAAACCTTAAGTTGGTAACACTATTTTAACTGGCAGCCATTTGGTCAGCTGTCAAGTGATTTATTTTTAGTTTGGATTGGCATTTCAACATGAATAGACTGACGTCTGAACAACGCTCCCAAAATCATGGTTCTGTTACGTTCAACATAATGAAGATTATTTTTGGTTGAATGGATACGTCAATAAACAAAACTGCCGTATTTGGAGTGATGATAATCTTCAAATGTATGTTGAGACACCGTTACATCCACAAAAACTGACTGTTTGGTGTGCTTTATGGGT
Source organism: Cheilosia variabilis (assembly GCA_951230905.1). Taxonomy (NCBI): domain Eukaryota; kingdom Metazoa; phylum Arthropoda; class Insecta; order Diptera; family Syrphidae; genus Cheilosia; species Cheilosia variabilis. The sequence continues at coordinate 85,450,905 of OX579676.1, forward strand.
TGGTGGAATAATTGGTCCGTACTTCTTTAAAAACGATGCTGGCCAGAACGTTACAATGGTGACCGCTATGGGGCCATGGAAGGTAGGTAGGTAGAAGGGATCTCTTGTGGCGGTAGCCACAGCTTCATTTAGACCAGCAGTTGGGTCCATTGTGTCCATTTTACGGGAGCCATGCATTGCATACAGTTGAACGACACAAATAGACCGCTTTTAATATTAAGACCACATAGATGAATCTCATGGCATCTTAAGCTCCGTTATGACCACATCCCGAGGGGGAAGTAATCAATGTATTCAAGGAACTTTTAATTTTAATTCACAGTGTATTCATGGAAATTCAAATCAAATTTACAGGAATTCAATGCAACACAGGTATTTACAATGAATTCCGTCGAATTCGCGTGAAGAAACATGAATTCGTCTTGTAATCACTGAATTCCGAATATTTTTACTCTCAATTCGTGAATTCATATGGTGAATTCAGGAATTCAAAAGAAACAGAACTTGCCAATTACTGTCAAATTGACGTGTGAAATAAATATATTCCGCGCTTTTTTTTGCAGTACCGTTATAGTTTGACGTTTATTTATTATTCTCGAATATTCTTACGCGAGTTCTTACAACAATCGTTTTCAGTACCTTTTACAGTACAATTTTAAAAATGGAGAACGAGGTGGAAACGGAAAGTGTTTGGGAAATAATTGAAAAAAAAGTTGGAATTATTCCAGAAAGTATAAAATTGATTTTAAAAATCAACGGGTTTGAACATTTTACTACAATTTCTCAAATAACACCAGAGGATATTGTGGAAATGGAAAAATCTGCCCGCACAATATTTAAAAATATTCTTTCCACAGACGACTACAACATTTGCTTGGGACCATTTGCCAATCAACCTGAAATGTAAACTGTTTTTTTGATTGGTTCTTAATCTCTATAATAACTTTTTGTAGGTTTCAGTTTTTCCCGGGACACAAAAAATTAATTAAAAGTGCCAGTATGTGTTGTGAAAACGAACTCAAGAAACAAAAAGCATTAGAAGGACATACATCTGCTGCTTTATCGGCGAAAAGGCCGAGACTTAATACATCTCGAGACTCATCTTTAGCAAAACAACAACAAAATACTGAAAACTTCTCTGCCATATCTATCAACAAAATTACCGAGCTCATTGCTAATGTTGCAGCTACAAAAACAAATTGGGGCTTTGACAAAAATAATATAGAAATTAAAGTTTACTTTGATACCGCAAATGTTCCACATGCAACTGTCGTTTGTTGGATTTGCCAAAAACACGTATCGATATTCGTTCATGCAATGAAAAACAATTGTAAAAGGTGGATAATTTCAAATTTTGTTCGACATATGTCGCAGCACGATGTTGATCCTGGGATCAAAGGAAATAAACCTCGAAATAAACAATCTATTTCAAAGTTCTTCAATACTTCTTCTTCTTCTCGCCAACAACTACTTTCGGTTAATAGCAACGAAGTGAGTAATGTACTTGGTAATGGCAGTGGAGTTTTCTCGGAAGTTATACCTATAGATGACGAAAACCGAGACGAAAACAGTGTAACTTACTTGGAAAAGGAAGTCGAACGAAATTTAGAAAAAATGTTTAATGAAGTTTGTGAGGAATATTCGGTATCGAATCAAACGACCGTATCCCAAATGAACTGGAATTAATAAAAGGATTACATGTTGATGACAATTTTTCGGATGAAGACACTGATGATAATGTCCCAGATGATGATACACTTGAGGAAAATGTATTAAGCAGTAGTGATAAAGAAGACTTACAATTTGATGTACAAGTTCTCATGGCTGGAAAAAATGGAAATTTAAATATTAACGAACTCGCTTTTGAAAACGGTAATTTTGATTTAAAATATTTCATAATACTCACAATGTTAAAATATTTGTTTTGTTCATTCAGACAACAGCATTCCCAAAAGATATATTGCGATCAAAAAAACAAATGGAAAGGTTGTCTATGTAAAAAAATCAACACTTCTTTGGCTGATGTGCAACAACGACTGTGATAAAGTTAGCCCGGATAGACTTATGAGATTTATTAATTCAAATACAGCGCCTCCAAGCATTGCAGAAGATGAATGTGTCAATCAGTCAGACATTTACCTTAACGATTGGTGTTTATTTGATATTCCACAATACGGAAAAGCGATTGGTAACATTCTTAATTTTTCGTATATGAGTGGTAACAAAAGACAAAGGGAATATACATTAAATCAAGCACCAATCGAACCACCAGATGGATGTAAGGCTCTTGGATTGGGAGTATTAGCTCATTGGTACACATGGACTCAGCATGGAAGCTTGGAGATGCTTGACATTTATACCCATGAATACATTGATATTTGCCATTATACGCGCCACGTCTCTACTCCAATTGTAACATCATCTTTCGATCTAACTATCAACGTAAATGGATTATAGAATACTATTTAAAAAAAATTACATACGGTCGTTTATGTAGGTAATGTAACTTCAAGACTGAATTCTTAATTTAAAATATAAAATAAACTAATATTCGTTAAGTTTATTGTATTCCTTTTTTCCCTATTATGAATTCCGATGAGAATTCAACTGAATTAAAATAATTCAGAAGTATTTCGTTGTATTCAAAAGAATTCATTGCAAAAAACATGAATTCACAACATATTCACTTTTTATTTAGGTGAATTCATAATGTATTCAGTGGTATTCAGTATTCAGTTGAATTCACTAAAATTTTTTTGAATTCATGTGAATTCTGTATTCAACGGACATTTTAAAAAGATGATTACTTCCCCCTCGCCACATCCTCTAGTTCGTCCTAAGAGTACCTAATGATATGAGGTCTGTCTATCTACTAAAACCACCCTGATTTGAGTATGAATCTCAGGAGTGCTTTAAGATCGACATTCTTCAGATCCTCTAAGTCGTCGAAGAAGTAACTGTTGAGAATCCTTAGTCTGCTGTTTTTAAGGGCTGGGCATTCAAAAGAAGGTGGCGAACAGATTCTATTTCTTCAACGTCCCTGCAGCTTCTGCAAAAATCGCTATGCAGTATTCCTAGCCTTTCCGCATGTACGCCTATCGCACAGTGTCCAGTAATGACCCCCGTGAGTATATTTTGATCTCTTTTGGCTCACCTCTGGCCATAATTCTTTTGTGTGCCTGCAGGTAATGAGATTGGGGCAACGTAGGTTAGTTCTACTCCAGGATTCAACATCAATCTTCCTTGCGAGCGTGCTTAGCGGAGTTCTTATTGATTGTAGGTCCATGATGTATGTAAAGGGTGATTTTTTAAGAGGTTTAGAACTTTTTTTAAAAAAAAAACACAAAAAATTCGAAAAAATGAATGAAATATTTATTTGAATCGATAGTTTGAACCTTGCAATTTAATGTTTAAAGATAATTTCATGCAAATGTTGACCGCGGCTGCGTCTCAGGTAGCCCATCCGCTGAGTCCAATTTTGGCATACTCTTTCACACATATCGGCCGGTATCTCACGAATGAATGCATGGATGTTGGCTTCCAGTGCGTCAATCGAAGCGGGCTTGTCCCTATACACATTAGCCTTGGCATACCCCCACAAAAAATAATCTAATGGTGTCAAATCGCACGATCTAGGCGGCCAATTGACCGGCCCGAAACGTGAAATTAACTGTTCACCAAACTCGCCTCGCAATTGCGCCATTGTTTCGCGTGCTGTGTGGCATGTGGCACCGTCTTGTTGAAACCACATATCATGCAAGTCAAGAACTTCCATTTCGGGCAAAAAAAAGTTTGTTATCATCGCTCGGTAGCGTTCACCATTGATAGTAACGCTGCGATTCGCATCATCTTTGAAGAAATATGGCCCAATAATGCCGCCGGCCCATAAACCGCACCAAACAGTGGCTTTTTCGGGATGCATTGGTAGCTGTTGCAATGCTTCTGGCTGATCTTCACTCCAAATGCGGCAATTTTGCTTATTTACGTACCCATTCAACCAAAAATGAGCCTCATCGCTGAACACAATTTTTCGATAAAAAAGCGGATCCTCGGCCAGCTTTCCAAGAGCCCATTCACCAAAAATTCGGCGTTGTGGTAGGTCGGCTGGCTTTAGTTCTTGCACCAGCTGTATCTTAAAAGGCTTTACGCCCAAATCCTTCCGCAAAATTTTCCACGTAGTGCTGTAACAAAGGCCTAACTGCTGGGAACGGCGCCGAATCGACATTTCGCGGTCTTCTGTCACACTAGCTGATACGGCCGCAATATTTTCTTCACTACGCACAGTACGTAAACGTGTTGGTGGTTTAATGTCCAACAAAGTAAATTTGGTGCGAAATTTGGTCACAATCTTCCGAATAGACTGCTCAGAAGGTCGAGAATGCCGATCATAAAATGGAAGCAGCGCTCGATGAACATTTCGAACCGAGCACGAATTTTGATAGTAAAATTCAATAATTTGCAAGCGTTGTTCATTTGTAAGACGATCCATGGTTAAATTGCAAACCAAACTGAAGCTGTTTGACAGTGACACAAGGTACTAAACACACGTCAGCTGTCAAAACCAGTGTTGCCAAAACCAAACCAGCTAAAAAATCACCCTTTATATTCGACCCGTTTCTTGCAAGCTCATCCGCCTGTTCATTACCTGGAATATCCATATGTCCTGCTACCCAGCATAAGGTCACCGCGTTGGCTTGTGATATTTTTTTGCAGTGGCTTACTGCCCTTGACTTTATCACGACTGACTCCATGGCTTTTATGGCCGCTTGGCTGTCAGAGTAAATAGTGATTTGTTTATCGACAATGTGTCGTCTCTTTAGGTATTTCGCGGTTTGGGTAATAGCGGCTATTTCTGTTGAAAGACACTGCAATCATCGCTGATTCGAAATGATTCTTGCAGGTCCAGTGCTTCACTGAAAATACCCGCGCCTGTACCGATGTCCATCTTGGAGCCGTCGGTGTAGAGGGCAATCTCCTCTTCATCTGTAACTGTTTTGTTCTCCCATTCACTTCTGCTGGGAATTCTAGTAGTGAATATCCTTCTAAAAACGAGGGTGGAGGGTATGTAGTCTGTTGTTACCTTCTTCTTCGCCGCGTCCCATTGGCTTTCAATGGAGGCGTGACCATAGGGTTTGGATGACCACAGTCCTGGTCCGTAGGGACCCTGTTATCCCGATGCATGCCGCGATGGTATTTCTTCACAATAGCCTTCCACCACACTGTTGTACCACACGTTAGGATGTGCCGCACTACAGCTGTATATAGCCAGTGCACCACGTGCGGCCTAAATCTCCATGTGTTGCCGAGTCCTCTTCTGTAGGTATATAGTTCCACGTATGCTTTTTTGATGCGATACTCTATGTTTTCCTTCCAGTTGAGTTTGGAATCTATTGCTACGCCCAGATATCTCGCTGTGTTTGAAATTTTCAGATCCGCCCCGTCTATCCTTGGGGGATTAAAGGCGATTCTCGTAAGCAGTAGAATTTCCGTCTTAGATGGGTTCACTCCAAGTCCACGACCCGTAACCCAGTTATTGACTAGCAGGAGTGCGTAACTGCGTCTTTCGCTGAGAACTGAACAGAAGTTGCCTGGAACTCTATCTTGCGGTGTACCCCTACTGACCTTTCGTTCAGTGCTCACGTCTAGCTGTGATTTGATCCTACGTGTGCCTACAATCAGGGCTATCGTGAACAAAATTCCCCCCGGAATATTCCCCATTTTTCAAAAATAGGTATCGGCAATGAACTTCGAAAAAGGGAAAAAAATCCCCCCGGGATAAATTGGTATCGCGAACAAAAATTCCCCACGGAATTTGATGGGATTCCCCTCGGAATATTTCCTTTGCAAATTTGTAGGTGGAAATTCAAAACGTAAACAGTTTCTACGGTTTGAAGTTTGCAGTTTACAGAGTGGAGAGCAACAATTTTTGCAAATCATGCAAGTATTTTGTTTAAAGTCCTTTTTTCAAGATGAACCTACTATGGATTAATTAGGTGTAGCTCAACTAATCAAAAACAGTTGGAGATGATGGTACATTTATTCGATGAAAATCGCGACATTGCTAACGGTTTCACTACCAATAGAAGCAAAGAGGATGTAAAGAAGTTTTGGAATATTCTAGAAAAAGAGCTAAACAGTGCTGGGCCTCCAATGAAATCGGTATTTGAGTGGAAAAAGGTAGTTTGATTTATATTTATCTCATCATCATTATACAGATTTAATCCATTATAGGTGTGGGTGGACAAAAAAAAATATATAAAAAAAAAACTGTCTGAAAATAAAAAAAACCAAAATGCTACTGGAGGAGGACCTTGCAAAGAATATAGGTTCACAACATTGGAAGAGGCAATAATCGAAATATGTTCTATGAGTGCATCAGTGGAAGGTCTACCAAATACTTCGAGATTTGGCTTACCGTCCTGTGCAAAGAAGAGGAAGTTGATAACGGATGAAGATGGTAGATCAAAGGAAAATACTCCAGTGGCTGAAAGCTACGAAAGCAAAGATGAACATTTCGAGATTGATGAAAGTCCTTTGTTGAATATGTTGTTGGATGACGCAGATAATTGCAGTCCGTCAAAAGCACAGGAATTATTGGCGAATAATTCATTCTTAAAAACTTTGTCAAAACAACACATTTCAACAAGGGGAAAAACATCGCAGCAAGTTTTGGAAGAGGAAGTTCAGATACAACGAGCATTGTGTGATAAGGTAGGACAAGCTCTTTCAGACATGAAGAATTACCACGAAGATACACAAGGGAATGTCAAAAAGATATATCGATCTATTGACCGGCTTTATGATCAACAAAAACTGGTATTGCAAGAGACAAAACGCCACAACATGGAAATGGAAAGACTGAGGAAAAGCGAAATTGAGGCAAAAATACAGTTCAAGGAGCGGCTAATACAAATAGAAGAGGAAAAGCTCCAAATAATGAAGTGATTTAAATTATAGGTTTATCTTTATTTATTTATTTATTTTTTGTTATAAATTGAATTGAATAAAGTTTAAAGACTGTTCCCTATTTGCCTTCTTACGCGTTGTGCTTCAGCCATCAATGCTGAATCGGTTACTTTTGGAACTTCGTTTTCTGTATCTGTGTTTATAGTGCTGATGTCATTATCATAACACATCATTTCTGGTGAAATGTTGCTTTTAAAATAGATGCAAATATTATGCAAAGCACAACAGACGTTTGCAATTTGAACTGCTTTGTGCGGACGATAGTGCAGCTCTCTAGCACTAAGTAAACATCTCCATCTACCCTTTAGCACACCGTTGGTTCTTTCAATAATATTCCGACAGCGCGTATGTGCTTGCTTGAATCGGAGTTCGGCAGTATTCTCATCGGCTGTCCTGTGAGGGGTCAAAAGCCATGGCTCCAATGGGTATCCAGCGTCACCTGTTTAAAACGCACATGTTAAAACGAATTACACCTACTTTAAATGGTCAAGTTCATGTACCCAAAAGCCACGAATTTCTTTCACCGTTTCTGTGTCGTTGTTCCATCCACGACCTCAGTTCACTCACTTTCCAAACGAGTGAATCGTGGCATGCACCAGGGTGCGTAGCATTGACAAATCGAATCCTCAATTCATCATCACACACCTAAGAAAAGAAGAAGTGTAAACATTTAATGGAATTAGAAAACTTTAAACACAAAGAAATAAGTTATCAGTAACGCATTTAAACTGTGAAATCCTTTTCGGTTATAGTACAGATGTTTGTCTGTTGGTGGAGCTAAATATAATGCGAATATGTGTCTCGTCAATGCACCCCATTACTCCTGGAATTTTATGTTTCTCGTAAAACTTTAAGGATATTTTATTCCTCTCTACCGTTGACATCGTCATAACGATCCAAACTGGACACAATTTTGTTTCAAAAATTGTGAGAACGTTGGAAAGGACTTCTGAGAATGACGACTGTGCCAATCCAATCACATGATCCTTTCCAACTCCTATCTGATAGCCACCTTCCGCAAAGAACCGCAGGCATGCACTTAGTTTGACGATGGCAGGAGTTGCGAATGGTTTTTTGGTTGCTGCCAGATTTTCTGATAGAAATTCCAGCAGATACTTAAACATTGGTTTATTAACCCTGTAGTACTGGTGAAATCTAATAAAGAACGAATTAATGTAATAACTATATAGCGCCGCTATTTAATTTCTACTTACAACGCCTGTGGTAGCTCTAAGGGATTGGATTTATCTCGGAGAGTTCTTCTATTCAGTTTTACTTCATTTTTTTCTTGCTGAATTTGTTCCTCGGCCAGCAATCTAAACGCTGCGCTGTGCATTTTGTAAACTTTCTTTATGTTTTATATTCTAAATCGAACACTTTCTTTACTGAAACACAATTAACACCAATTCGCGTCTTTACAATTGCTCAAATTATCAAAATTAACTGTTTTCAAATCAATATTTGCAAAATATTTCCAAATATGAGCTTGATTGACAATTGAATAAATCACAAATGACATCTGTCAATGCATTCGAACATATCTTCGAAAAATTCCCTGGGAAATAAATTCCGATGGAGATTCGCGATAGGAGGAATATTTTCCAGGGAACTAAAAATGTTCGGGGGGAATTTTTTCCCCTAGGAATTGCCAATAGCCCTGAATGAGTCCAATCCAGGCTGCTATTTATTTGGGCTCCACGCAAGCTGCGTAGAATTGCGTCAGCTTCGATGTTGTTGAAGGCCCCCTCGATGTCTAGGAACGCACTCAATTTGTATTCTTTATTTGATATTTGATATTTTATTGATATGAAACGCTGTACATCAAGATAGACTTATAATTAGTACAGGACATGGCAATACAATGTGCAAAGTAATATGTAAATAATAGTAAACAATAAAAGAAAATATAATTTAAAATAAAATGAAAACAAAATTTGAAATTAAACATTTAAACAATAGCAGCCGTATTTATTATATTCCCCTACGACGCCTCTACGATGTTGTTTAGTTAAACATCGCGTAAAAATTTACGCAGCCTCTATGTGGCTTTGCTGAAATTATTATTTATAAAAAATGTCCCCTGACTATTACAAAAAACCTATAATATAATTTGCATCAATTGCCTCTCTTATGCCGTCAGAAACTTTTAATAATGCATATGTGCAGCTGTGTCCAGACCAGAAACCTGACTGCAGAGGATTAAGAAGCTGTTTATCATTTAAGATTTTTTTTATTTGTTTGCTGATGATAGATTCGAAGGCTTTAGATAAGAAGGGAAGTATGGCTATGGGTCTATATTCTGAGTTTGTGCCCTTTTTAGGAATTGGGATGATCTTAGCCTTTTTCCATGCAATTGGGTAGGTCGAAGTCATGATAATTGTGTTAAATAAATGGGTGATGTATGGAAGTAAAAGCGGAAGAAGGATTTTTATAAAGTCAGGATGCACATTATCTAGTCCGACAGACTTGCATTTAATAGAGAAGACTGCATTTCCTACGTTGTATTCATCAACTGCAGCCAATGAAAATTCGTTTTCCCTATTGTGCAGCGCAGCGAATGAAAGAACCTGTGTGTAGAGAACCTAAGGTTCAACTCATCTAAATCAATATTGTTGTCTGAAATTGAAATAATATCCTTACCCAATCCAAAATTACGAACTTCATTCCACAGAAACTTCGAAGAGCGATCTGAATTAAATCTATTACTGTAGTAATTAAGCTTGGCGGATCTTATGAGTTACCTTGCCACATTCCACCGGATACTGGCGGCCGGTTGGGCCAAAAGCTTCTCCTCTTCCTTCTTTCGAGATCTCTTCCTGGATTGAGCCGGCTTCTAGAGAATTTTGGTGAGATCGAATGGCTCCACGATTATTGTGTCGGCCACCGCCCCACTCTCGGTACTTATCGTACCCTCACTTCCTTCATCATTTGTGTTTTTTCTGTTTTTTATCAATTGTGATCCCACGAGTATGGCCGGAAAGAATGGTCCGCCCCGGCAGGGCCGCCATACCCGGGAAGGCCATTTCATTACCTTCAGGTCTTCGCCTGGTCACCTGAGGGAGCTCGTAATTGATTGGTTTGACCTCCAACCTGTCATCCTTCGGTACGGTTTGCTTGCGCTCACGCCACCACTGGAGTTAGGTTGGCAGTTCTTAGTTCGTCACTCTTCAAACAGCCTGTCTGCCTTGGGTGACCCTTCAGACGACTACCGCCTCCGACAGCACAGCCTGTTGAATCATTGCGACTTAAGCTTCCGCACCAACGTCACACAGCTCGTGCCACAATTGATTTATTGAGGGGAAACGTTTGGTAACCGCATAGTTTCACGTTGCGGACCCGTGAATTGGCCTCCAAGATCCTGCGGTTTAGCGCCGCTTGAATATTTTCTGTGGGGATATGTGAAGTTGCTAGTCTACGCCGATAAGTCCGAATCGATTGACCACTTGGAGGACAAAACCCCGCGTTATTGCCGATATACGGCCACAAATGTTGGAAAAAGTCATCGAAAATTTTACCTCCAGATTAGACTACGTCCGAGGCAGCCTTGGCGGTCATATGCCAGAAATCATATTTGAATTGTAATGCCAGAAGATTATCTTTCGAATAAAGTAAATTTCATGTCAATTTAAAAAAATCATCTTTGTTTTCTTCCATTTCAAAGTTCTATACCTCTAAAAAAAAACACAATTCATATTTTGCAACCCAGCTTCCTTCCTTCGAAGTAGCCTGTAAAACTATATGTTGCACCTGAACTCGGTTTAATGAACTCAAAGTTAAATAATAAAGGTTTTTGGTTTATTTAATTGACAAGCAGTGCCTAGTGCAATTTGAACATATATTTTCTAAGTTACAATAAATGTTATGTACGTCCAACCAAAAGGCTTCTCTAATACATACTATAAACATAGCATTGTAAGTGCCTGTAAAGTGCCTTTAAAAGTAGATATCTTTGTTAACTTTATGAAATAATTATATATAAAGTAATATGTTCTATTTTTATAAGCTTTCAAATGAATTTCTGATACGAGTAGTAGTAAATAAATCATTCTCCAAATGCTTTCATTTATTGACTAGGGGCCTACGTCTTCGACCGCGCAAAATTTAGTTGTAGAATACATATTCCAAAAAACATATGCCTGAAATAAATTTGTCGCTTTGAAATCACTTTGTAGTGGTATCATAGACAAATCAAACTATGACCACCAACTTCGGCCGATATCCCGTTACTTGCCTACAAGGTATATTTTTATGGGGTGGCAAATGCTAATGGCGTTTTCCATTGTTTTCACTCGGGGATCCACTCATTCTGAAATCCAATGGAACAACAAAACTTCTTCTGAAAGAATCCACAAAAGTATTGGTGAAATGCCAAAAAATAATCTACGGCTGCTGTCAGCTGACTTGTATAAAATACATAAACTACACTTGTGTTAGTGCTTCTTGAGTGGATTCTGACTTCAAATCGAGAAGGAAAATTCTCTTCTCAGAATCAGCAGAAGAGTATTTTTTGTGCCAATGGAACGGTTTCAGGAGTGATTTTTTCGATTCCGGACTCTCCCGGACGCTTCTTTTTGCCCAATGGAAAACGACATAAGTGCGCTAGTATTTTTACATAGAAATTCGTATTTAATGTCACTTAACTTCAAAAATTCCGGCTTACCAACACACTCGCACCTTGCATATGCCACTTCCGCTTTGGGCAAAGTTCCTGGCAGCGTTCATAGAATTTTGTCCGTTTAATTTGAAATTGTTCGTTACATGTGGATAATATTCTTGTTTTTAGGAATAATTGTACATTTGGTTAAAATGTTCCTGAAAAATAAATAATGTAGATAGGTTGAGGGAAAATAAAAACATTTTCAACAAAATTTCCTTATTTTATTATCAGAGTGATCTGATCCGGATCAGATTTATTTATAATTTATTTTTGTATTTTTTATATGTTTTTGCATGTTGCATGGATTTGAAAAATAATTTGAGTGGGCCAGCAGCAAGAGGATTGCGATTTGGGGATCTCAAAGCTCAGATTAGACTGTATGCCAATTATGCATATGAATGCCAACAGGCAAATGACCAGATTAGATGTCAAATGACCAAAATGTCAGGATTATCAAAACTGTATATTAGACTATATGACCAAAATTACCAATATGGTCATATTTGCCTTGATGGTCATTTAAGGCATTTGTTATTTATTAACAAATGTTGTAGTAGGGTAATGCTGTAAAGAAAAACAAAGCAAAAAGTTGAAGTTGGAAATTTTCTGATAGTAAAATAATAGGTATTATTTTATCTTATATGTTTTTGGTGTTTCACTGTTCGAGATTGATTGTGGTCATTTTATTGTAGTGAAAAATGAATAAAGAGACCTGTTGCGCATTGGTTTTGACCGCGTGTTTGATTGACGAGATCGAACATCGCGAGACGACTGAATTAAAGTCCGCTTCACGTAGACTATGTTGTCCTTGGGTGAAGGAATGGGTGAAGAAAAGGGAAGAGGATGGCTTTTGCGTGAAACTCATGCGCGAGTTACGGGATGTGGAACCTGCATTGTACAATAATTTTGTGAGAATGTCTTAGGTTCAGCTCCTTTGTGGGCTAGTGAGGCCACTTGTTATTAAAAAGAACACTCAAATGCGAAAGAGTATTGCTCCAGCCGACAGGCTTATGCTGACCTTGCGCTTTTTGGCTACCGGCGAAAGTTTTAGGTCATTACAATACCTCTTTCGCGTTCCACAGTCGACCATTACCACCATTATCTCCGAGATGTTAATATCTTCAAGTAAGTAAGAGGCCTCTCCTTGATTTTTCGGTGTGGTATAGTTTCTCGGCCTTATGCAAAGTATTATCTTATAATTTGTTTGACACCTTGGACCCCAGAGGCTTGGGAAACCATAGCAAGGCAGTACAATGATTTGTGGCACTACCCAAATTGCATTGGTGCTGTTGATGGTAAGCACTTGGTGATGGTTGCACCGCCGAACGCTGGAAGTGCATTCTACAATTAGAAGGGCACGCATAGCATCGTACTATTGGATATAACCGACGCTGATTACAGGTTATTCTATATCGATGTTGGTCGCAATGGTTGATGATCAGTCGGTGGCGTTTTCATTACGTGTACCTTTGCTCGCACTTTGGACAGAGGGCTACTTGGAATACCATTACCAAAACCTCTACCGGGGCGAGAAGTGCCAGTACCACACGTTTTAGTGGCTGTTGATGCGTTTGCTCTGCGATACAATCTCATGAAGCCGTATTCACAACGTAACCTGCACATGGTGGAGCGTGTCCATAATTTTCGCCTGAGCAGAGCACGTCGGGGAATTGAAAACGTCTTCGGCATAATGTCAGCACGTTTTCGAGTTTTACGAAAGCCAATAGCTTTAAACGCCGAAAAAACAAAAAAAAAATACTTTGGCATGCTGCGTACTTCACAACTACCTGATGACTACAAACAAGCAACGATACGCACCAGCTAAATCGTATGATCGATATACTGCCGAAGCCGAGTTAATTGCAGGTGATTGGCGTCACGAACCTGTAAGTGGAACTTTCATTTCACTTGAAGTCTCTCCGACCAATGCGCCTCATGCCAAAGAGATCCAGAAGGAATTCGCAGATTATTTCGTCAATGAGGGCAAACTAAGTTGGCAATACAATATGCTGTAAGAAATAAACATCTTATGTACTACATATATCTATACGACATGAACAAATGCGTTGGAGCATTGTTGGAGAATCATAATCATCATCCCCATCGAACAAAAATCTAAATACCAAAAATTTTTTTATAGTAGGTATTCTTTAATTGAAAAATAAAAAAAAACAATGTTCATAACAAAAAAAAAAACAATTTCACTCGGTATCATCCAGTTGGTAAGTGACAACTGGCTCATGAACTAAATCACAGTAGTTCTGGGAGTTCCTTGCCTAATGAAACAGCATAAGGTATCAAAACAATATAAATAAAAATCAACTCAAGTCAAGGTATATAAATAGAATCACTGTATAGACAAACGTACAATTAGTTTCATATACCTTAACTTAACTCACCTCACGCTCGTCGTGAAAATCGAGAATGCTTCTGTTTATTCGATGCCGAAGTCGCAAGCACTCATCAAGCGGCAGACTGCGCAGCTCGTCCGCAACATAGTCTCCAAAAATGCTGTTTGAATCACGCTGGCTGCACAGCTCTATCGCCTTTTGCGCCATGTCCTTCAAATAATATTATTAATTAATTGAATGTTAGTGTTACAGGGTGACGAGTACTTGATTACATACAAAAATCAGGTGCGACTATACAAAAAAAGAAAAAGCAAAATATGTTATATTCAAAATCAAATTCAATTTAAACAAATATTCCATTAATTACTTATTGCTAATATATTACAGGAGTAGAGAGAGAGAAAAAAAGAAAAAGAAAAAGTTAGGACCTAAATAGCCAATCATCATCATTAAAGCGTTTCAAAGTATTGTCTCAGTTTTGCCTTGAACAGCGTTCCGCAACCTATCAATCTTATGGGTCGGGAAAGGGAGTTCCACAGCCGAATCGCATAGATAAAGAATTGACGTTCGGAAATCAAGAAACGGTAACGAATTGGTATGAGATCAAGAGTTCTAATCGAACGTGTAAAACGGATACTGTTATAAAGGTAAGGTGGTTGGCGCGTCTGGAAGATATGCGGTCATATCTTCTTATTCCAAATATATATCGCGCGATACTGTTGTATGCTACATTAAGTATCCGCCTGTGCTCGTAATCACAGTTGCTAAAAAGCTCACACCCATATAACATAATAGGCATGAGTAAGGTTTTGGAAAGAATTAGTCTTGTCTTTAAAGGTGTGACCTTTTGCGTAGCCCAGAGCATTCGAAGGCTTCCATACACCCTACCTACAGTAATTCTGATGTGATTATTCCAGGTAAGCGTTTTATTGAAAGTTATACCGAGTTTTTTGCAGAATCAACAAATTCGATATGGTTATTATCAAGATAAATATTTGGAAAATAAGAGGTAGCAATCAGCTTTCTGGAGATAACCAAACATTTTGATTTAGAAGGATTCAGGTGGAGGAGATTAGCCTGAGACCAGCGTAAGATCCTGTTCATGTCTTCATTCATTCAGAGGAACACTTTTCCGTATTTGCACATCATCAGCATACATATCAACTGAGGAACTTAATAAGCATTCTGGAAGATCATTTACATACATTGAGAAGAGAAGTGGCCCCAGTATAGACCCTTGTGGAACACCTGAACTGAGTGCAAGGAATTCTGATGCAGTGTTATTCACTACGACTGCATGAGATCTAGAATTTAAATAAGATGCTATCAAGTTTCTAGACGAGACTGCGAAGTTAAATTGATTTCTAAGCTTACTGCAGAGAATGGTGTGGTTAACCGTATCGAACGCTTTAGAGAAATCAAGTAAGATAAGAAAAGTTGCTTCATCATTGTCTACCGCTTGTCTGATGCCTTCCGTTACATTTATTAAAGCAGTAGAACAACTATGTTTTGGACAAAAACCAGACTGATTAGGGCATAGTAGATTTTTATTAAAAATAAATTTTGGTGTTTGAGAATTCATTACCCTTTCAAGAACTTTCGAAAGAAACGATAATATCGCAATCGGCCTAAATTCGTTTTGGGTCTTTGGGATGGGAACTTGTTTCCAAATATAAGGAAAAGCACCAGTCAACAATATCGTATTGAATATGTACGTTACATATTTCAGTATATACGGAAGAATGATTTAAAAAAAAACTGGACTTATCTCATCGAACCCAAACGAGTTAGATTTTATGGATAAAATGCTTTCTAAAACATCTGCATCATTGACGGAAGCTATAGGTGTTTTCGGAGGTTACAGGGTCGCATTGAAAAGTTAAATGAATCAAATCATGACGAGAAAAGCAGAGAGTTGAATGAAATGCAGGACTTTACGTGGGTGACTTGTAAGGAATACATCAAGAAGTGTGCTATTATCCTTGGTAAAATGAGTGGGAAATTGTGTATTTACTGGCATTAGATTTAGTGTGCTCATACTGTTAACAAGATATAATTCTTTCAGAATATTGCTGTTGAAATCTCCACACAAAACAACAAAAGGTGAAATATAGGACAAGTCACTCAAAACAGAGATCAGCGGTGATGTGTCAATATTTGCATTAGGTCGGTAGACTGAACCTAACAATATTTTGTTAGATTTGCAAGTAATTCTTAAAAATAAATATTGAACTTCACTTCCAGGTGGTGCTTTTCTTATAAATTTGCAGTCAAGACTTTCACGAAGACAGCCACTCCTCCACCAACACGATCATCCCTATCAGATCTAAAAAGCTTATAACCTCATAACATCACTTAAGAACCAAGACTCAGAAACGCAGACAACATCAATTTTTTAACCATCAAACAAATATCTAAACTCGTCTAATTTTGCCCTTGATCTCAGACTCTGAGCATTAATATGGCACACCTGTAACCCGGTGCGCTGACCACATATTATATTTAACATTAACCGCGTAGTATCATTAGCGACAGCGGCTGCAGACCCCCCCGTTCTGCTCATTAGGACCAACCATTAATAACAATTAAAAATAGGAGGTGCCCAATAAGTTGCACCTTAATCAAGAAGTGACAATATTGCAAAAGCCGTTCCACAAAACGAACAAACCACAACGCAACGATGATGATGATTAGAAATTTAAGACAATTAATATTGCCTTCTCCTCTTTGCTCTTCTTAACATAAACTAGGCTGCGAATAGTAAACACCGAGAACAGTTTTTTGTCGCGTTTCATTTTCAGTGCGTTCTGCAGAACAGATCGATTGTTCAGCGTCAAGCACTAGTTAATGTAAACACTTGATTTTCCCGTAACATCTTTATCAGTGCCTAAGCCAAAATCATGAAGGTGAAGTGGCTGTTTTGTTGATTTTCGGTAGTTAGCAATCGATTGCAAAACAATGAGCTTGTCTTGGGGCGAAACAAATTTGATTATAATAAATACATCGGAAAATACTTCGTATTGTTGGCGGTTTGAAGTGGAGATTAGCGCAAAGTTGATTAAAAGTGAACCGTAGATTTTCCGTCGATAAAAGCGGAACTCCGTGTAGAAGTACATCACACATCGTTTCCTGAAGTTGCTGCTTTTCTTCGTTTTCCTCAATTCGAGTAAAAATCATATTTATTTTCTCGTCGTGCATTAATATTTGTTGCTTAAGAGTTAAAACATCTTGTTTGTTATTGCTGAAAAAAATATAATTTTATTGTTCGAATAGACTTCAACGCCGAGCCAAAGACAAAAACTGAAGTGACCGCAAAAAGACTTTTCTCTTCTATTTATCACCAATGCATGCTGACGACTCATTAAGTGTGTCTGGTCAGTATGCATTGCTTCTTGGAATTAATTTTGATGAATCTATGGGTTCGTAACTTGAGCAATGTCAGGTGTTCATTCGCCGGACATTGCTCCTGAGTAATTATGAATATTTGAGTGTTGTGCAATCGAGTGTTGCGTTTGTCTGAGGCTCCGACGAAGTTATTTTTACATGTACATTGTTATTTTTTCTTATTCTATAGATTAATATTATAACAACGGTTAAGGTTACGCAAATTGTTGTACTATGAATACTAAAACTTGTTGTATGTTTAAACTTGTTCTGGTATTTGATTTTTTCAATTTTATTTTTTATGTCTAAAGTATTTAGGTGAAGTTCCTCTAGATTTAGGTTTACAAATGTAATATTTTCTTTTATTTTTGTTAAAAAATTTGGTAAAATTACTTGATCATTTATTTTTGTTTCTTTATTCTCAAATATTATTTCCTTAATTTCTATGTTGCAATTTTTAAATTTTATCAATTTAGTACCTTCAATTTGTATTCTTAATTTGTTGCAATTATGTTTCAATTGTGTGTTTTGAAGGTTTTTTTGTAATTATAAGTCCTGTATCAATTTCTTTAACATCTTCGTTTTTATACATTTGCATGTTACAATGGGCTTCTGTCATATTAATGATATTAGTTATACAATTATCTTTAATTTCGTTTAAATTCTTTTTTAAATTACCCTTTACTTCGTTATAATATGCTAAATTATTTTTATCAATTAGAATGTTATATGTTAGAACATGTAATGATTTGTTTTGTTTGCTTGGTATTGGTTCTATTTGAATTAGAGTAAAATCTAATTCGGACATTTGGGGAATCAACAATACGATAACAGTCTGGTTTTTGTAAAATGTAACTGTTACTTTGATAAAAGGATATGTCTCTATATCTTGGATAAGGCTTATTTCATTAGGTGTTAGAATGTTTTTTGTTAATATTCCTAGTTTGCTTGTCATTATTACTTGTTCAATGTCGTCTATGTGGCTTTTTAGAAGATTTATGTCATAATTTAATTGGTATATGTATTGCATGTAAGTTATTTCGTTCTCTATGTTTTTTAATCTTTGATTTGTTAGTTTAGTAAAGTTGGTTAGATAAACTTCTATTATATTCTGCTGGTTCATAATGTGAGTGGTTATATTCGTTATTTGTTCAGAAATTTCTTTATTAATTTTGATCTGTTTATTGCTTTCATATATGATATTGTTAATGTTCGTATCCATATTGTCCACTTTTGCTTGGATTTCTGCCTCATCGTCACTTTCTAATGTACCCGCAATGTATTTCAGCCCTTTTCCTACTATATCTATCATCGCCCTCTTTGTTTTAAAATGTGGTTTAAGAAAGTTGATCTTGTTTTGCAACAAGTTAAAGTTATGTTTGATGGTATTAAGCATTGGGCCTTTTGTATCATATTCTGGTTCTAATATTCGGATGTTCCTTTGTATAGAAGTCATAGCAGTTTCGTATTCTGTAATGTTTAAAATATGTAAAATTTTCGTATATTCTAATTTTCTATGTCCTAGTTTTATTGGTGCATATCCGTCATTGTTAGCTAAGTCTTGTATCTCAAGTTGTTGCGAGTTCGCTTGTAGAAGGTTGATAAGAAGGAGCGTCAGTATCATTGTTTCTGAAATGGAGTTATGTTTCTTCTGTAATTGCTTAACTTTAAATCTTGTTTTATTACAATCTTGAAATTTCCTTTTTTTCTTAATATGCGTTTTGTAATAGTTAAGTCCTGATCTTTTTTCTTTCACATGCTCAGTATCAAGTAATTCTGCATCTATTTTCCTAAATTTGGAGTGATTTTTCCCGCCCCTTATTTCTTTGATAAAATTAATACCTGGTTCTATTTCTACATCTATTCTGTTCTTGTTTAGGTTATTTATAATTTTCCTTTTTCTTTCTATAATGTTATTAATGTTATTGTAAATTTGATCATACTCCTCATTTTTAACCCTACCTTGTACAAAATCTAATGGCTTATGCTTTCTAGTTGTGTGAATGGAGTTGTTATAGAATCCGTTGATCAAAATAATTTGTTCCTCTATAGGCAAATGTCTTTTACTGTGCTTCATTATTCTGAGGTGTTCGTTTATTGTATTATGCAGTCTTTCTATATCTGCATTACTATTGTGGTTTGAGTTCGAGGTGAAGTGAATTTCAATATTACTTTCTTTTAGAAATTCTTTCATCAATTTTGATTTCATTCCTAGTTCGTTATCTGTGACAATTTGTTCTATCTTGCCATATAGACTTATGTATTTCATAAGAGCTTTTCTAAATTCTATTTCACTTCTACCATTCATTTTTACAAACATGGCGGTTTTAGTAAATTTATCTATCATGGTTGCAAAAATTGTTTTGTTTATGGAATAGAAAACGTCCAAATGAATTATTTGGTTGGGTTTGGTTGGTGTCTCTGACATTTTGTATGGTATTTTTATAGGGTTTCTTTCATATTTTTCTAATGCACATATTTCGCAATTGTTAATAAACTCAGTGACTTTCATCTTTATATTTGGATAAAAGTATTCCTTTTTCAATTCTTCGTAAACTTCACTTATTCCACGATGGTTGTTTGTTAGATGTTCCTTTTGTATAAGTTTTTCTATTTCTTCATCATTCGTTATATCTTTAAGTAGTTTACTGCATCTTATTTTATAGTTTCCAACGTGATTACTGACTACATTTTGGATTTTTCCAAACATTTCATCGTCAACTAAAATAGCGTTTGTAGCAGATGGATTGAAATGATTTTTTATTATCTGAATAAGGCTTTCATTATCGATATTCTTTACTCCAATTATTTTTCGTTTTTTATCAAATATATTTTTATTTTTTTATATATGCTGAGCCTGATGTTACTTTATGAAAAATTATTTGATATTTGTATAAATTTATTGGTGTTACTGTTTGTGTAATAGTTGTTGTTAAATTCTCTAAGACATTTACTTCTATGCGACTTAAAAAATCCGCTACTTTATTTTCCTTTCCTTTCTTATGGAAGGTTTTCAAATTATATTCTCCTATTTGTAATTTCCAGTGAATTAATTTGCTGTTAGGTTGTTCAATGTTATGCAACCATACTAGGGGTTCATGATCTGTATAAAGGTGTATTTTCCTTCCGTATATGTAGGGTCTAAATTGTTTAAAACTCCAAACTATACTAAGAAGCTCTTTCTCTATGGTGGAATAATGGATTTCATGTTCGTTCAGTGTACGTGATATATAGGAAATGGGTTGATTATCTTGTGATAAAACAGCTCCAATGGCATATTGGCTAGCATCGGTTGTGATTTCAAAAGTTTTTGAAAAATCGGGGTATATTAGTATTGGGGCCGTGATTAGTTTTTCTTTAAGAGTTTCAAAACTTTTAATTAATTTAATTTTATTCGTGTCAACCCTTGAATTTTTCTTGAGGAATTTTGTCATTGGTTTTGCTAATTCCGCAAAGTTTTGTATAAATTTCCGGTAATATCTGGCTATACCGAGAAAGCTTTTTATTTCTTTTTGTGTCTCTGTAATTGATATTTTTTTATAACTTCAACTTTCTTAGGGTTTGGCTGTATACCTTTTTCATTTACTAAGTGGCCTAGGAACTCGACTTCTTTTCTTAGAAATTCGCACTTATCTAACTGTATTTTTAGATTAGCTTGTTTGAGTACTCCTAATATTGATTTAACATTTTTCATGTGTTCTTCGAGACCATTTGAAAACACTATTATGTCGTCCATGTAGACTAGACATATTGTACCTAAGTGTTTTCTATAAAGCGTTGGAAAGTACCCGTTATCAACTGTAAAAGCTCTTTTTTCTATGTCTTCCTCTTTCATTTCAATCTGTTGTAATCCACTTTCTAGATCAATTGTTGTAAAATAATTACTTTTCCCTAATCTATCTAATATGTCTTCGATTTTTGGGATTGGATGACATTCATCTATAGTTTTCTCATTGAGCTTTCTATAATCAATAACAAGTCTCCATTTGATTTGTCCCGAAGCATCCTGTTTTTTGGGGACGACCCAAACAGGGCTGCTATATGGACTGATACTTTGTCTTATAATACCCTTTTCTAACACTCTCTGGATCTGTTTTTGTATCTCTACCTTATGGATATACGGATATCTATATATCTTGCTTTTGACAGGTATATCGTCAGTTGTTCTTATCTGGTGTTTTATAGGGTTATTAGAAGGTATAAATGCCTGACTACGACAAACTTCTTTGTTTTCGATTAAAGCCTTTATTAATTCGTTTTGTTCTTTGTTATTTAAGTGGTTCGTTCTAATTTTCTGTTTGATGTCTATTTTTGATTCGCTTTTTGTTTCGTGGGGTTGAAAATGGTTGAGTTCATGGATTTCTCCAATTTCGGTTGTGGCGAAAGGCTTATCAAAATTAAAAATGTGAGGTTGGTTGTCCTCATTGATAATTCTAGCGTATGCTTTGGAATTTTCTACAGTATCAATACCTTCGCATATTGCTACGAGATCATTTAATTTAGTGCTATTGATTAATACTATACCGGAATTCTCTTTCACCGGTATTTTATAAGTGTATTCACCTGGGTCAATTTGGTATATTGTATTTTCTTGCAAGTCGCTAAAATATATTTTCAGTTTGACGTTATTAATTTGTATTTTCTTATTTTTTAAATCAATGATTGCATTATTATCAGCGAGAACGTCGGTACCTAACAGTCCATCATAATGTTTGTGAAATGGATGAACAAAAAAATCGATGGTACCTTTCAAGGGTTCTAGGAATTGGGGGCCTACTAATGATGCTTTATGGGTTATTATGGTGTCTTTATTTAGGGATCGGAGTACGATAGGTTTTATCAATTTTTGCGTTAGGCATTTTTTAAAGACTCCTGGGTTAATAAGCGAATTCGTAGCCAAAGAGTCTATAAGAAATGTTCGTTCTTTTGTTTTTATGTATGGGAGTTTGTTGGATGATCTATCCGAAAATTTCCAATTTCAGCGGATATTTGGTTATTTACTTCCATTGGTTCTATTTGTCTTTTGTCTTGGGGAGATGAATTGTTAAACCCACTATTTTGTTGGTTATTAAAGGTATATGAGTTTTGAGAAGCTGTGTTTCCTTGGTTTGAGTTATTGGGGTATCTGGGAGTATATTCCCTATTATAATGGTAATGTGAACTATCAGGTGTCTGATTGACATTATTATAGTTTGTATTTCTGGGATAAGAATTTGGGTTTCTGGAGTATTGAGGGTTGTAGCTTATGCCTCTGGTATTTTGAGATCTGTGTTGGTTCCATTGAATTGGGTGGTACTAGTAATAACTCCGGGCTTCTCTTTTTTGTGGATAGTTTGAATCACCTCTGTGATTAATTGTTGAGCTTTTATTTGGAGTTGATGGTTGTGTTGGATGAAAAGATTTATTCGGTTCTACTCGATGTGCTACCGTTATATTTTTATTGTTACCTATTTGTGGGTTGTGATAAGCATAACCTGCTTAATGTAGTATATTTATTGCTTCTTCAATTGATTGTGGATCCCTACAGAAGAGTATAGATCTCATTGGTTCTGGAGATTTCGCCTTGAAGATATGTAAGGCAGATTTAATATTTTGCGTAATGTTAGCTTCTGTGCCAACTGGATTTGATTCAAATGCTTGTTTTGTTGTTCAAACGTCTAAGAATAGATTCGATTAAGTTATAAAATTCAACACTATTGTTTCTAAAAGAAGCTGCACGGAGTTCGTCAAATAACTCTTCTAGACTTGACCTGTCACCAAAATTATTTATTAATACAGTTCGTATATCTTTCCAAGTGGTAATATGATTGTTTATTTCTATGACTTCCCTAGCCCTATCTTTTAGTTTGGATCTGATTATGTCTGAAAATATACTCTGCGAAAGTGTGTCATACTTAAGTAAAGTGGGATGAATTTTATCTGTTAAGTCAATAAAATTTTGAAGTTCCTTGTAATTCCCATTAAATTCGGGTAACTGGGATAGATATTTTAAAGGGTCGATTGTTAGTGACAGCATGTTGATCTAAGTTAATTCCTGAATTGTCGATTCAGATGTTTCAGTATCGTTGATTCCTAGTTCGGAACGTAAATTAGAGATAATATTACTTAAATTTCTTGATTGACCTCTTATGGTTGCTAAGTTCTGTTCGATCTCGTTATTCATTTAGGATAATATTACCGCTTTGATATCGGATAAAATACATGTAATAAATTTCATTAGTTGGATCAAGAGAGAAATAGAAGTATTTAAGAAAGAAATATAAAATATGTATGTATATATAATGGTAAAATTAAATAAGAATAAGTGTTAAAAAAAATTTTTGTGTGGGAATAAAAAAAAAAATGTTGTGAGAATGTTCACCTCAGTTGTCTTTGGTTGTTGCTGTTTTGTTGCCTAGTTCCTGGTTCTCCAATGTTCGTTGTCAGTTTTTTTTCACGCAATAGGTTTCACTTGGTGTCTCTCTATTTGTCGTTTTTAGTGAACCGCATAAATAGTTCTTATATTCTGTCTATATTGAAAGATGTCCTTTTATAGGCAATTGTTTCTGGAAGCACACACACTGAAATATGTTATCTTTTTCGTAGATAATTATTTCTTTTTGCACACTGAAATTTGTTGTCTTTTTCGTAGACAATTATTTCTTGTTACACACACACTGAAATATGTTATCTTTTTCGTAGATAATTATTTCTTTTTGCACACGGAAATTTGTTGTCTTTTTCGTAGACAATTATTTCTTGTTACACACACACTGAAATATGTTATCTTTTTCATAGATAATTATTTCTTTTTGCACACTGAAATTTGTTGTCTTTTTCGTAGACAATTATTTCTTATTACACACACACTGAAATATGTTATCTTTTTCGTAGATAATTATTTCTTTTTGCACACTGAAATATGTTGTCTTTTTCGTAGACAATTATTTCTTGTTACGGATAGTCGTGTTTTCGAATCCTACCGACTCCGCCAGTTAAAACATCTTGTTTGTTATTGTTGAAAAAAATATAATTTTATTGTTCGAATAGACTTCAACGCCGAGCCAAAGACAAAAACTGAAGTGACCGCAAAAAGACTTTTCTCTTCTATTTATCACCAATGCATGCTGACGACTCATTAAGTGTGTCTGGTCAGTATGCATTGCTTCTTGGAATTAATTTTGATGAATCTATGGGTTCGTAACTTGAGCAATGTCAGGTGTTCATTCGCCGGACATTGCTCCTGAGTAATTATGAATATTTGAGTGTTGTGCAATCGAGTGTTGCGACTTATTATATTACTGGTTTGGGTATAGCTTCTGCTATAACTCTTAAGCTCGCGATTTTCCTCTTTCAGTGATTCAATTTCTATTTGTTTTGCTTCTACCGAAGACAAACGTGCTTTTATACCCTCGATGGAGAAATTTAGTGCTGCTATATCTTCTCGGTTATCCTTTTTTCCGATTCTTTAAACTGCGACGAAATTCGTGTTGAAATTACATCAGTTTGCGTATCAATCGATTTTTGGAATTTCTCAAACATTTCCATTATGCATTTCATGTCTTGAGGAAAATTGTTCTTGTTTACATTCTCCGCCGGTGATTGTGATGGTGGTTGTGCTATTAACGTTGGCTTTGGCTTCGGGCTGGGGGAAGGTGAGTCTGAGGACCGTAATGTAGCCATAAGAATCTTATTTATGTGTGTGTAGTAGAGGAAATGGTTTTCGGTTTCAAGTGATAAAATATGAAGAGCGAGACGGAAACTAATATGTGAGCGCGAATTCAATATTAATTTATTTAACTTTTAAACTGATTTTGAGGCAGAGGTGTTGATGTATTATCTTTTGGTATAGAAACCTTGGAATATTCAATGAAACTAATCAAAACTCAACTTAATCTGACCACTCTGACACGCACGTCTACCTCAAGTAGCACATCTGTAACATGTCCTTCAACTCTGAAGTAGTGGCCAACGGCGATTGAACCTTTTCCCGTTTTCGTCGCTGGGGAGGGCTGGAGCTGGACGAAGAAGGCGACTGCTCTTGCAAGCCACCTATGCGTAATGCCAACAGTTGACTTGGCTCAAAATCTTCGGTATCAATCTTAAAGAAAAGAAGAATTATGTGGTATGTTCGGATGCTCGGATATTTATTTATGTTACTAAATCTAGATTCGAGGTTGACTCTGTATAAAGCTGGCTTTCAGTCACTTCAACAAATCTCATGTCATCAAAAAATCGCCATTGATCTTTACCAACTCATCAGTTCCTTGTCCAGAGCGCTTTCTTTTTGATGACGCCAAATTTGTCTTAAACGTGACACGCAGACCTTGCCACTTCGCTCGGCAATCTAACCAATCGTCAGGTTTGCCCAGCTCAGCAGCCACATCCTTCCATGCTTGATCCTTTGGGACCCGATATGTACGACTTGCGACATCGTAAAGTCCAGGTCGGAGCTTGACAGCCGAAATCAATTTGCGGATGAGATCGTCTGACCATTCGCCTTTAACTTAACTTCAGTAAAAGTCTCTTCCTCGCCCTGTCAGCTTTTGCTTCCTCCATCATCCAGGCATCGCTAGCCGCTTCGATTGAACTCCCCAAAGACATGTAGAAGGGTCAAAAAAGTACAAAAAGAAAAAAAAGCAAACACACAAAAGAACTAAAAAGGGTAAAATAACAAACAAAATATACACCAAGTAAAATAAGCAATCGAACCAATGAAAACACATAACGAATATTAACAAAAATACAAATAACTACGACAAAACAAATAGATAGCAAAAAATTTCTACACAAACAAAATTTCACAACCGGAAAAAAGTATACATAGCCACAATTACTGAAAAAGGACAAGACCACTAATTAAACCTAAACAAAGAAAACACGCAATTAAATATTTTACACAAATGAAAAATTGAATTATCCACAAAAAAAGAAAAATCACGATTCCAAGAACTTCAAACACCAATGACAACAAAATAATTCTTGTTCCATCAAAACTGCCAGCAATGCCATAACGAAATTTCAATAAAGTGCATATGGGCATATAGTGCTTTACGCTGGCATTCGTGCTTATTGTCCGATTACACTATGCTATTTGGGCATTTTTATCTGTCAAAATCAGCCTGATCAAATGTGGCATTTAGGTCATTAGAGCATAAGATATGCCCTTTACATTGTATGACCATATTTTGACAGCAGAACTGTCAGAAATTGGCATTTTATGACCACTTGGCATATAGTCTAATCTTACCTTCAGTATGATTTATCTATGGTTCAAATCACGACTTCATGAATTTTTCGGGAAAACAGCTTGTAGGCAGCCGCCTTTCCACTGAAAAGTTATATACAGCCGAACCCGCATAATATCACATCAAACGGGCAACAAAATAATGTGACTTTAAGCGGGCTGTGACTTTAAGCGGGTTGTGACTTTTATACATTCAGGCATTTATAATAAACACGGAAGTCCAGCATATGCATATGTATGTATCAATCTCACTGTGAGAAAGTCACAAACAATCGACAAAAGAAAATGTACATACACACCCCATTTTTGCATTGAAGACGACTTCCATACATATTACGTATGGACTGTGAAATGTGACTGTTAGCGGGCAAAATTGCATGCAGCTTTTGTTTTTAAACATATTTTTTGTGTGATTTTAAGCGAGTTGTGATATTAAGCGATGTGCTAATAAAAGGTTTTTTTGCCAGTACAAATTGTACAAAAAAGACAACTGGCTTCGCATTAGTGTGATATTAAACGAGTTGTGCTATTAAGCGATGTGACATTATCCGGGTTCGATTGCATATGTATCTTGTTTTCCATTTTGCTCTCAGATTTTATATTTTTCGTGCCCTATAGAATATAAAACGAGATTTTTCTTTCTTTGCATTTGTGGTGGTGCGTGTTATTAATGTCAGCTGTTCATAAATTTTAGTTTGTGTTTATAAAAATTTATTCAATTTATGTTGCAGCGGCCGAATGTAGGTAAATGTTTTTCTATTTTTCACAGACTTGTTGTTTAAAAACATAAGTAGTAAAAAATGTTACCTATGCACTGCTTATTTGTATAGGTACTATAATACGGACCGGTCAGCAGCATACTATCCGAGTGAAGGCATTCTTGCTAAAATCTACCGCTGCTTTACCTAAAATTCGGCCTTGTAATTTGTTAATTGTGATGGCAACACAAACATTTATAGCAAATGGAAAAGTTTAAACTGAAATGGATAAAACTAACGACTCAATAACGATTTTCTACCACAAAATGACTCGAAACTGATTCCCATACAAAGCTTGGGTGGTCTCAAACGGCATTGCCAGGCAATATAATGGGAAAAGCCTTAAACTATTTAAAACCTCGACCGAACAGACAAAGGGTTACCTCAGCGGAAATATCTTCTTAAAGAATCACGAACTTCAGGTAGAGAAGTTTATTTTTCAATTATAATTTCAACACTTTCTTAATATCCTCTGGTAGGGTTAACGGCTCGGTACTCTCTTGCGACTCTGGTGGTTGTGAGATAGCTCCGGCGGTATATGGGTCCGGGCGGTCTACAGGTCCGTCTTGCGACAGTCGGGGCAATCTGCAGGTCCGTCTTATGACAGTTCTGGCGGTTCACAGGTCCAACTTGCGACAGTCGCGGCGATCTACAGGTCCGTCTTGGGACAGTCCGGGCAATCTGCAGGTTGTTAAGAATATCCAGTCCCGTACTTAATAGTTCATAATATATTGGAAAGTAAGTCTTTTATTTAAGAATTATTTATTTAGATCAGTATTGTATTCGAGTTAAATAGGAAGAATGATTGAAAAAATATATTTTGAAATTTGTACTGAAACTTAGATCAATTAACGTAAAGTAATTTATTAAAGTGTCGTGTGAATGAATTTTAAGTATTTTAAAACTCGTATTACCAGTTTTTTCTGTGACGTGACAATCCGAATCAACCTGTAAGGACTTATCACTTTTGGTACTGCAAGTGCACCGTAACTTGCCAATCGCACAATCCAAAGAGCTGCAGTCGATGAGGAACATCGTTATCCGATTGCATCAAAAGTCGTCCGAAACGGCATGTACGTAGACGATCTAATCGCTGGAGCTGATACTTTGGAAGAGGCACGCTTAATACGCGATCAAGCCAAAGATTTTTTGGAATCCTCGGGCTTCAAATTGTGAAAATGGACATCTAATAATAACGTGCTTTAAAACGATATTCCACTTGATTAAAGAGAGTTAGGCTTTATTTACCTTTTGAAACTGGCGCTGTTCCAGAGATTAAGACGTTGGGTATAA
This sequence comes from Cheilosia variabilis, assembly GCA_951230905.1. Lineage (NCBI taxonomy): Eukaryota > Metazoa > Arthropoda > Insecta > Diptera > Syrphidae > Cheilosia > Cheilosia variabilis. The sequence continues at coordinate 85,479,540 of OX579676.1, forward strand.
GACGGTTCACTTTAGACGATTCTTTCTTTTTTCAGAACGTCTTTGCAAAACATTCTTGTTAAAGGCTCGTGCTGGCCGTAGTCAGTCTGGTGGACTGCTTTGGACAAAGCGATTTATCGCGATAAGTTAATCAAAGTCCAAAGAACAGCTTGCTTGTGCCTCGGCGGGGCTCTTCGAACTACCCCCTCCGCTGCCCTTGACATCCTGTTTCATCTGACCACATTGACATCTTCAGCAGGCAAATGGCAGCTTCTGCAGCCGTACGCCTCAAAGCTACCTCACAATGGACCAGAAAAACAACTGGCCATGCCGCTATTTTGAACAATATTAAAAACATTCCAGGAAACATCGATTACACTACACCGGAACTACAATTTGATAGAAACTTCCAGGGGTCCATCCCCACTAGATCATTCTGGGAGGAGAAGCTTTCCTGGATGATGAATCGATCCATATCTTCACAGATGGTCAAAAATGTGGACGGTGTTGGTGGCGGTGTCTTCTCCGACAGACTAAATCTTAGTCTCTCCTTCCGTCTTCCTGATCACTGTAGCTTTTCTCAGGCGGAAATAATGGCGATAAAACAAGTCTTATCTTGGGTGAAAGAAAAGGTGATATCTGCTGCTAAAGATATGCGTATCTTCTCGGATAGTCAAGCGGCTATAAAGTGCCTGGATTCAGTCTCTACAAATTCAATAAAAGCCCAAGACTGTCGTTCGTCTCTCAGAGAGATGGCGGAGCAGTTCAATATTCACCTCTGTTGGGTGCCGGCGCATAGGGACATCACAGGTTACTGTAAGGCTGATGAACTCGCCTAACACAGGCAGAGCAAGCCCTGCAGCACTCCACTTAGGTCCATGTGGACCCATTGTGATGCCCTTGTTGAAGGTTAGCCGATGTTGTTGGCGATGATGTTAGCTCCCTCACGAATACTCGACTTTGTCCAGCCATCCTGATGTGTTTATGAAAGATCAGATAGAGAGACATCCGAAAGTTCATGTATGTCATGTAAGTAGTATCTACCAAGTGTTCTATTCCTCAAGTGACAAAGACTTGGGCATTGACAGAGGAAGTGAGGTGTATCCTCGTGAACCTCCTCGTCTCCACAACCCCTAAATATGTCGTCATTCTTGAGTTTCAATTTCATTGTGTGGTTTCTTAGGAAGACCCGTTAGGGCCCCTACCAGATTATACAACGAAGTTCTATCAAACCGTATCCGCTTGCTAGTCCGACTTGGATTGTATTCCGCCCACAGCCTCCGTGATATTTCGCAGGTAGTTAAGTCTTTCCACCTATTGTTGGCTTTCATGCGAATCTTATCTTCCACTCTCTCGCTGAGGTTACAGAGTAGTGGTTTGATAATTTGAGTTGCACGATCTTGATCCATAGCAGATCCATATCTTGCGAATTCGTCAGCCATCTCATTACCGGTTTTGTCCCTGTGTCCAGGGACCTAGCATAAGCGCGTGATGTGCTGCGAGCAGAGAACCTTAAGCTCTTCGCGGCAGCGGCGAACTAGCTTCAAGTTATTTTAATAGCAGATACTGCTTTTATAGCCGCCTGGCTGTCAATGAATATAGTAATATCATCATTTGGTATTTCTAACATTGACACCATATGGGCAGCTTCGGCGATTGCCAGAACCTCCGCCTGAAAGACACTACTATGGTCATGTAGTCTGATCGAGTGATGTATATTCAATTCTTCAGAGAATATTCCAGCACCTGTTCCACAGTCCATCTTAGATCCATCTGTATAGATGGATATCGATTTCCTTTTTGTGTTCCATTCTTCTCTGCTGGGAAAATAGCAAGGGAATGGTTTATCGAAGTCCAGGTAGGGAGACAAGTAGTCGGAAGTGACAGTATCTCCCATGTATTTGTTCAGAATCTGTGCGTGTCCCATTCTATAGGGTCTCCAGCTTTTGGATTGGCTGATCCTAAGGGAACTTTTGGCTGCAGATTGTTGCATGTAAAGATCTAATGGTATCAGGTTGAAGATTGCCTCCATTCCAGTCGTAGGTGTTGTCCTTATTGCACTGGTTGTACCTATACACGCTAGTCTTTGTTTTCTGGTCATTATTTTGAGGTTCGATGCTTTGTTTGTGGCTTGCCACTAGACTAGGCTTCCGTACTCGAGTATTATTATTATAGAGTATCGGACAGTAGCCGAATACATCCACAGAATTATTTTGGGGCTTGGTCCCCACCTTTTGCCGAAGATTCGGTTACATGCGTAAAAAGCGTATGCAGCTTTTTTTACTCTTTCATTGACGTTCATTTTCCAACTAAGCTTCCTATCTAAGATTGTACCCAGATACTATGCACTCTCGGCTACCCTGAGGGGTGTGCCCTCAATAGCTGGAGGATCGAAGTTTGGAATCACTCTTTTGTTACAGAGCAAGACTAGTTCAGTCTTCTGGATTGACTCCAAGGCCGCATTGTTTTGCCCACATATTAAGTGTTCGTAATGCGTTTCCTAGCAGTTTGCTTATGGTAGATAGGAATTTGCCTGTTTACTTTGACCCCTTTATTTTCGAGTTTCAATAGTATTTCATTTATGACAAGGACCCAGAGTAAGGGGGATATGACTCCTCCTTGTGGTGTCCCTCTTGAGGCTGTCACTCTAAGGTGAGTGTCACCTAGTTTTGCATTAATTTTTCTTCCATTGAGCAAGCTTTCAATCACATGCAAATCTTAGATGGACAACCGGCTCGACATGTCTAGCGACAAAATATATCTGGCCAAAGCTGGATCTAAAACGTTCTAGGCATCTGATCTCCCTCGATAGGAAACATATCAGTGCTACAATAGGTGTCACCACGGGACACTGTCTTATAGGCAGGCATGCAAAAAGGCTTTGCGTATTATGTAATGATTTTTGCAGAAGCTGTCTTGACGAGGAAGAGGAAGAAACTATTCTTCATCTCCTCTGCACTTGTCCGGCTCTCTCACAAAGACGAAAACTCCATTTGGGAGAGTTCTACTATAATGATCTAAACGATCTAAAAAACACGGGCATTCGTTGTCTCTTACGCTTCATTAAAAGCTCCAACTGGTTCAACGAGTAGGAAGAATTAAGTACATAGATTCATGTGGTATCACAAGGGACCCTATAATGGTTCAAGTGCGTCGGCCAGCCGACAGCCACTTCAACTTAACCTAACATAGCTAGTGTCGATAAGTAGGTTTCCTTAAACGACTTAATGTAAACTGACCCGACTAAGGAATTGAGAAACCTTCCTTCCCTGTCCAGAAGAGTGGAGAGTTAGAAAGAGACACACGATAAGACAGAAATATATAGGAAATATAGCTGGAAGCAATGGTAGAAGGAAGAAGAGTACAAACAAAGGAAACCTAATGAGGCAAAAGAGAAAAACCAATTTATATGGGATACTTAGGCAAAAAAGTAATTTTCAATCGATAACTGATCGAGATAAGTCATTGCCCTCAGCAGATAGAGATACTAACCAGTTGACTGTTACAGTGTGGAAAAAAATTTCAATCAGGTTTTGGGGTGAGTTTAATGTGAAAATTTTTGTGCGTATATTTAAATAGTGATTTTAAGGTAGGATTTTTCTATGAAAATTAAGAGCAGTGTCAAAGGCAAATACGGACAACAGAAGTGGAAACGGACAAGAAGTCCAAAATTAATAATCACGGTAGGTATCTTAAAAAAAAAACACGATTTTGGGTGTCTCGTTAATAATGTGCTCCCTATTTAAACAATGTGTGTTCGATGACCGATTCTGGGATCGTAACGCCAATCTCCACAATCCTTTGTCCCGGGGTCCGTGCCATAGTGATCGTACTGAGCCCAACCGCAACAACGGTATCAAGGCAGCGGTAAGGCAAGGGTGAAAACCGAGGCAAAGTCTAACCGTACGCTTTGAATCTGATATCCCGCATACAGTGCACTCCAACAAAGATTCCCCGGACAAAGAACTCCAAATCCAGAGGATCCCCAAAAGTTTGACCGTGGAGATCATTTTTTTATCCTCGATACCGAATAACTCGTCAAAGAGCGGTTACAAAAGAGGGTGCTCCGCCACCTCAGCCATCAACCAGAAAGCGTTTTCGCCAATAAGGGTCAGCGCTCTCTCATCTCCCAAACTCCGCCGACGTTTTTGTGCAACGACACAATTCAGAGGAGGTGCTCCGAAGGACTAACTAATTATTAGGATTAACGTGATTTTTTTTTTTGTACTGTTTCCTTCTGAAATCAGTTGATTTAGAGTAGTTTTTTTTGAATTTTATTTTATTGTATTTAAGGTTAGGAAGAGTTTCTGCACTTAGTGTTTTTTTGTTGTTCGCGGTAACCGTATTTGGAATTTGCAGCAGCGACCTTTCTTGTGCTGGTACCAGGACAACGGGGGATCAGGATAAAACCGTAATTCTTAGATTTAAGTTTTTTTTTATATTATTTCATTGAATTTATGAAATATTAGTAGTTATATTGGGTCAATATTAAGCGCAGAATACGCTTCGAGTTAGGTTTAATATTTGAATAAAAATAATTTATATATCTAACTTTAATACAAGTGTTTTTGATCGGAGTGAAGTCTGCTTTAATCTTCGCAACTGGTGTGTGGATGGCCAGACAGGCCGTCCTCGGGTGGACTGACAGTGACGGGACATGACGTCAACAAACGACAACCTAGCATGACGTGCAACTAACGAGATTCTCTATTCGTCATCGATAGTAACTGGGAGGAGATTTTGGGGTTACCATTCGCATCATAGGCCTGAATGGTAACTTTTGGATGTGTTTATGATACAAAATCGTAATGCCATCTGTTTTGGATTATTGTGCGAAGTTTGTTCGTTTATTAATTCTTGCCTTAATATATTTATTTCATCTTATCTTATCTTTATTGTTAATTATATTTTTTCGTTAAAAGTTTATCACCCTGTTATAATTACTAGAGTTAGTATGTAAAGGGTGATTTTTTAAGAGGTTTAGAACTTTTTTTAACGAAAAAACACAAAAAATTCGAAAAAATGAATGAAATATTTATTTGAATCGATAGTTCGAACCTTGCAATTTAATGTTTAAAGATAATTTCATGCAAATGTTGACCGCGGCTGCGTCTCAGGTAGCCCATCCGCTGAGTCCAATTTTGGCATACTCTTTCACACATATCGGCCGGTATCTCACGAATGAATGCATGGATGTTGGCTTCCAGTGCGTCAATCGAAGCGGGCTTGTCCCTATACACATTAGCCTTGGCATACCCCCACAAAAAATAATCTAATGGTGTCAAATCGCACGATCTAGGCGGCCAATTGACCGGCCCGAAACGTGAAATTAACTGTTCACCAAACTCGCCTCGCAATTGCGCCATTGTTTCGCGTGCTGTGTGGCATGTGGCACTGTCTTGTTGAAACCACATATCATGCAAGTCAAGAACTTCCATTTCGGGCAAAAAAAAGTTTGTTATCATCGCTCGGTAGCGTTCACCATTGACAGTAACGCTGCGATTCGCATCATCTTTGAAGAAATATGGCCCAATAATGCCGCCGGCCCATAAACCGCACCAAACAGTGGCTTTTTCGGGATGCATTGGTAGCTGTTGCAATGCTTCTGGCTGATCTTCACTCCAAATGCGGCAATTTTGCTTATTTACGTACCCATTCAACCAAAAATGAGCCTCATCGCTGAACACAATTTTTCGATAAAAAAGCGAAAAAGAACATTTCGAACCGAGCACGAATTTTGATAGTAAAATTCAATAATTTGCAAGCGTTGTTCATTTGTAAGACGATCCATGGTTAAATTGCAAACCAAACTGAAGCTGTTTGACAGTGACACAAGGTACTAAACACACGTCAGCTGTCAAAACCAGTGTTGCCAAAACCAAACCAGCTAAAAAATCACCCTTTACTAGCCTTTGTCAATGTATTTGTCTCATTCTTTTGTAAAAATTGGACTCAGCGGATGGGCTACCTGAGACGCAGCCGCGGTCAACATTTGCATGAAATTATCTTTAAACATTAAATTGCAAGGTTCAAACTATCGATTCAAATAAATATTTCATTCATTTTTTCGAATTTTTTGTGTTTTTTCGTTAAAAAAAGTTCTAAACCTCTTAAAAAATCACCCTTTAGTTACTCTTCTGTTAATGTCAATGTCAAAATGTTAAAATAAAAAACGTGGAGATCGAGGTTAACTTACACCTCTACACCATCGTAATCCGGCATGTCTCTGGGTTTTGACGGACCTTTGTCTTCGAAGGACTACGGGAACAAGTCTAGGGTAATGTTTAGTGTAGGCTAGTTTAAGTTGGATAAGGCTTGGAGTAGGACTTTCCGGATAGTAACTGATGAATAAAAATTATATCAGCGATATCACTTCGAGTCTTAAGAGCTTGTAAATCGAGTAGCTTAATTCTCGTAGGGAGGTAAATTGTGAGGGTCATCCCAATCAAGCCCACGTAAGGCAAAACGAATGAGTCTACGCTGGATAGCTTCGATTCTCAGAATGTGTACCTGATGGTAAGGTGACCACACCTGACTGTCATATTCAATAAGTGGTCTTACAAACGTCGGTCGTATAAAGGGATTTAGTGGCATAGGGGTTAGAGAACTCCTTTGAACAACGTTTAACATAGCCGAGTGCAGAGTTGGTATTGAGCCCCCGAGTGGGAAATAAAATTGTTCTCCTTGGGGATGGTTACAAAACCTGTTGTTTATTGAATTCATTATTAAATGGTACATTATTAGGGTTTTTAGATGAATACGTACAATGTCTCTTTCTTATATTTAGATTGAATATAAAACTAATGGATGTGATCAGTGAATGTTAATTCATTTCAAAGGTTAATCAAGGTCAAAGAAACCTAATCAATTTTCGCAAGATGACACTAGCTTTTAGCCGTAAGGGGGTTATGTACGGTTGGTTATGCCCCGCTCACACTCATTAGCGGGCTTGTTCACAACACTCCCCCTCGGTACCAACACCCGTTGGCTCAACCGCCGAAGGAGTCCGAACATCGAGGGCCGCCAGTTTTACTACGGCCTGTCGTAAGTGCCGCTTTGGGTTTGGATAGTTGCGCTTCTTACTTGCCCGTCCTTCGAAGCCTTTGTCTGAACAACCCTTCATTTCGGCCAGGTGTTTCTGGGACCATTTGGATCTACAATAAGGACGATGTCTCCTACCTCTACCGGCTTGGCGGGTGTAAACCATTTTGTTCGTCTGGTTAGTGTGGGTAGGTATTCTTTAACCCAGCGCTTCCAAAAGCCGTCCGCGAACTGCTGCAATGTAAGCCAATTTTGCCTTAGTACTTTGCCATCATCATTTAATACCGTAAAGGGCTTTGAGCCATTCGACGATCCCAGGAGGAAGTGATTGGGGGTAAGTGCCTCTGCGTTTTCGTTATATAGGTCAACGGTCGTGAGTTTACTATATGTTCCGCCTCTATCAACATGCCTTTTAGTAGCTCATCTGAAGGATGACGAGTAGCATTATAGCGTAGAGAACCGTTTTGATCGACCGCACCATTCTTTCCCAACTTCCGCCCATGTGTGGTGAACCCGGTGGGATGAACCTCCAAGTGGTGTTTGTTCTAGTAAACGCCTCTGCCAACTTCTCTCGTTGCACACTTCTCAGCGCCTCCCTTAGCTCTCGTTCTGCTCCTTTGAAATTAGTTCCATTATCACTATGAAATTCTATCGGCGTTCCCCGTCGATGTGAACAGCTCTTATTGTCAAGCAGGTTAGAAGGACTCCCCATCTCTTTTCTATTCTTCTGCCTACCGTAACATTTAGTGGCCCGAAATAGTCGATTCCGACATAAGAGAAGGGCCTGCAGAAGGCAGACAATCGCGCAGAAGGCAGCGGAGTCATGATAGGATTTCTTGGTCGAGCAGTCTCATTCTTGCATTTTTGATAGGACTTTCTGATGTCTCTCACGGCTGCTCTCATACGAGTGATATGGAACCTCTGACGAAGCTCATTGACCACAGTTTCGAAGTTTTTGTGTTTGTACATTTGATGATACTCCATAATAATAAGAGTAGTTATCGGGTGTGATCTGGGAAGGATAACTGGCTGCCTTGCCTCTATGCTTGCTGCTCGAATTACATCATTCTCATCTAGAAATGGACACAAGTTAAAAATTAATTTTAATTGTTTTCAAATCCGCGATTTCTTTTTGATACTCGATGCGTTGCGCTGTTTGGAATAATTTGTTTTCGGCCATATTTCAGTTTGCGTCGGCCCACATTGTAGGGTATCTTCTGCTTTCTCATAATGTATCGGGATCTCCATCGGAGAATGTATGCCGTACTCCTTAATAGCAACTTACAGCTTGAGATTTTATTAAGGCGCAAGTCGAATTCGGGTTGTACGGTTGAGCGGAGGTGGATGTTGACGAACTGTGCCTTTAGATCCCCGGCGGTGGTGTTATCTGTTCCAGTTTCTTGTGGCCAATGTTCTGGGGGAGATTTAAGGAACTCGGGACCTGTGAACCATCGACTTGATGACTTAAACTTAGGAGGTCTTTGCCATTTTGTAGCCTCGTCAGCCACGTTTTCCTTGGTGGGAACCAATTCAGCGATTTCGGTCGATTCCAGTATTTCGCTGACACGAAACGCGACGAACTGCCGATATCTGCGATGATCTGAACGAAGCCAACACAAGACGGTCTTAGAGTCCGACCAAAAAAACTTCTTAGCGAACGTAATTGTATGCAATTCGGCGATGGCACTGGCAAATCGTGCTCCAATAGGCATTTAAGCAGTGCCACTCTTGTTTTGGCCCCTATCAAGGTACACTTGGCCGATCGACCTTCCACATTCCTTACGTAGGCTACAGCGGCGAATCCATTTTCGCTCGCATCAACGAAGATATGCAGCTTTATGTCCTTTCCCCATAATGTTTGAGATATATAGCACCTTGGGATTTTTATCTTTTCCAGTTCGGGTAAGTAGCGGATCCATTTGAGCCATTTCTCATGTTCTGCATCTTCTATTTCTGCCTCCCATGTGATTTTAGATCGCCAGATCTCTTGCATTAATACCTTAATGTACATGAGGAAATGGGCCAGCAAGCCCAAGGGATCATAAACGGTCATTAAAGTTTTGAGAACCTCCCGCTTTGTAGGTCGTCGTGAGCCGAATAAGAAGTCTGCAGATTTGGAGTTAGTTGTAAATTTATAGGTGAAACAATCCGAAGATGTGCACCACCACATACCAAGAACTTTCTCAGTCCCCAGCTCGCTGTCCCCGTCAAGATTCTTCTTATTGGTGGGTTCGGAGTTAAGAGCCTTAAGAACTGCTGGAGAGTTTGAAATCCAGTTTCTTATTTGGAATCCCCCATGTCTATGAATGTTTCGAATTTCTGTAGCTAATTTAATGGCCTCGGCTTCTGTAGGTAAGCTATCCATCAGGTCGTCGACATAATGGTTGTCCTTAATTGCTCGTACAGCCCTTGGAAATTGTTGTGCAAAGTGTTCCGCGTTAGTATTCTTTACAAACTGGGCTGCGCAAGGTGAGCATGTAGCTCCGAAAGTCATTACCATCAGCACGTAGGTATCTATGTTATCCCCTTCAGTGTTGCTCCACAGGAATCGTTAAAAATGCTGATCCTCTTCACGTATGCGAACTTGATGGAACATTTCCATAATATCCCCGCATATGGCTACCTTGTTCTCTCGAAACTTAAAGATTACAGATATTAACGAGGTAAGTTGGTCGGGACCTTTGAGCAACATCGAGTTGAGAGAGATTCCTTGAGTCGCGGCGGCTGCATCCCAAACGATTCTGAGTTTCCCTGGCTTGTTAGGGTTCTGTTCCGGAAAAATCGGAAGGTACCACGAACGATGTTTTCTTTCTATTATTTCTTCGGAGGAAAGTTTTCTAGCATAACTCTTGAAGACATATTCTGCTATTTTCCTATTAAGCGCTTCCGCAAGGTCCGGCTCCCTGCGCATGCGCCTTTGAAGACACTCTAATCGCCTTCTAGCCATAGGTAGGCTATTAGGTAGTTGGAATTGGTCGAACCTCCAAAGCAGCGCTGTTTCAAATCTACCATTTTTTTCGAATTGTATGCGCATTCAGCGCTTTTAGAGCACGTGAATCATCGGTTGACATTAGCAGCTTTAGTTAGACACTCCAAAATTGTCCGTGCATATACATTTTTTTGCAAGCATGAAAGACATGAAAGCTGTATTCGTTTGCTATGGAATGATATAATCCAGGTTCAACTGAACCAATTCCATGTACAACCCAACCAAGGCGGGTCTTTGTTGCCACAGGCTCTGTTGCACCTCCTTCTTTCGATCTCAAGGGAAGTCCGAGCTTAGCATTGTTGAGCCCTATTAACAATCGTGGTACACCCTTACTATAGCATTCAACAGTGAGTCCTCTTAGATGCGGATACCTTTCTTGTAGTGCGCGTGAGTCTAATGATTGTGGTGGTAGATTTAAGTTATTAACTGTATGAACGTCAGCAAGGGCATACCTCTCTGCTCCGGGCGCTGTGCTCGAGATTTCTAGGCTGAACACCTTTTAATCATTTTCATTCCTGGACGTGTTGCCCGTCCATTTAATGCACAATGGTTGCGGTGTGCCTTCCACTTTAAGCTGTCCTGCCAATTCTTCGTCCATCAACGTGAGAGAGGATCCGTCATCTAAGAAAGCAAGCGTATGTATCTTGATACCCTTTCCGAAAAGGATTACTGGTACTATGCGAAATAAAATAGGATTGATGTTCGGAAGTTTCATGCCGCTTAACGATGCTCGGTGACCTCGACTGCCTTATCTTGTGGTGTTTTCGGGACGCTCTCATCGTTACGTCGCCGCCGAGCAACATTATGGTTTTCCTTCCGATCATTGTGGAGTAGTCTGTGGTGTTTAAAGGTGCAGTTGCTCATTCCGCACACTGATGTAGAACACCGCTAGCGGCCTCGGCCATCTAGTATATCCACTTACTGAACTGTGATAAGCAACACGTGTGTGGTGGCAACGTTTGTAGATTGCCCAACTGAGAAGTATGGCAGGCGGCAGTTTATCGACAAGTTCTTGCATCAAGGTAGGGTTATTTAAGTGCTCAAAAAGCCCTGAAGCTTCAACAGTAGCGCAGAGGTTTTGTACTGCCAGAGCAAATGCCACAATAGTCTCAAGCTTCTCAGCCTTATTATTATTTCCGGTCTTCCATATAGCATTTTCAGAGTCGAAATCACTTGCTGGACACAATTGGGTTGTAACAGCAAACTTCTGACAGCATTTAACGCCTCTCCTTTCAAAGCTCGGTTCAGTGGAACCAAATTCTCTTCGTTGTTGAAGCCGCATAGCTCAGTAGTCCTATTAAAATCAGACATAAAGAGCGGCCAGTCTAAAGGGTTGCCCCCGAATATGTGCAACTCGCGCGTCAAGTGACGTGACGCAATTTGGTTTCTATTTAACATGTAAGAAATGGTTTCGGTTGGACTGGTGTGATGTGTAGGTTGTGGCAACAACGGTGGCTCCAGATTATTACTTGTATGCGACTCCGTCCCGTTTGACCACGCCTTCTGGGTTTCATTCGGTCGGTTTGTGGCGTTCACTGAGTGCGCTCCAATTTGTGGGGCCGAGGAATTGAATGTTTGTTGTTGGTTTAGATTGCGTTGTCACAATATTACATGCATTCGAGTGTATTTGTAGTTGTTGTTTTAACTGAGGCCCTGCAGCACACCCCACTTCCGCACCGTTCACAGCACGCGTGGTCGGTTTGTTTAAATCGTGGATATTTGTGGAAGTTAGAGCAGCTGGAGGCTGGTGTTGGTGATGCTCGTATCGACGTATTGGCAAAGTATTGAAGAACGACGATTTCTCACAGATGGGCAGTTCAGCTGATGGTGGCTTAGCAGCCGACTGTTTGCAGTGCTGAAATGAAGAAACTTGAGGTAGCGAACTTGAGGTACCTGTGCTTACCATCGCGATTGATTGCATGCGATTCCATGACGATCTCCCGAGCCAGCAATTGACTTTCAACTTAGATGCGTTTTCTTCTTCTGGATTCTCCTCTCCTTCACTCTCTGATTCTTGTAGTTGCGTTAACATTTCATACTTCCTAGATAAATATTCGGCATCCCTCTTTTTCCTTCTCTCCATTTCTTCCTGTTCGCGTTTTTCTAATAAACACCTTTCTTCTTCTAGTTTTTGTAGTTCCGGTTGAATAAGCCTTGTGGAAGCGGAGGACTTGGATGACCTGGAGCAACTTGAAACTTTAGAGCTTCTGCGCTTCTCTATGGGTGGGATTAAATTTTGATTAGCCTGAATAAGATCGTTAGCGGAAGCTGCATTGTTTTTTCCGAGCGCCCAACCTGCGACAAAGGGAGGTGCAAAGGGCGACAGACTAGCGTGCGCGACTGAAGTAACTGGCGCTGGTTTCACTGGGAACGGACCGATCTCAGTAGGTCTGTTGACATTGGTTAGGGTCAACGCACTACCTGTAGCGACCGTATCCGGTCCCATGGGGTTCTTTTCCATACGGGCTGAATCGAAGTCAATTCCTTTACCTACAAGCACGTTATTTGCTTCTCGCATAGCACTTCGGATCTCGGCATCGCGTGTGGTTGTTGGCGCGTTAACAGCAATGGAAGTCGATTCTACTATTGAGGTAGGAGGAACATGTGGCACTAAATTTGGGAAACAACTGGTTGTTGTAGGGGCTTCGGAAGTCGATAAGGTTAGAGACGTCGATATACTCGCGACGGTCGAACACTCACCAGGATTAGCGGCGATATACGGAGCAGGGTTTTTGGGTATGGCTCTAGTACTTGTGGCAGTGGTTTCGGCTTTATTGGCGACAACTTTAGCAGAAGAAACGGATGGGGCTTTTCGTAGGCTATTAGTTAAAGAACAATTCTTACCTTCACACATGGGACACTCCCAAGTTTCCTCACTGATGTAGCTGTCCACGTTTACACAAGCGTGGTGGTGCCAGGCGGGGCATCGATCGCACTGTACCATATTTCCAGCGCTATTCGGTTTATCGCAGGTGCGGCAATCATATTCTTGTGGCGAGGTCGGCGAATGGTGATCTTCCTGGGTTGGCGATCTGATTACTTTCCTGGATTGAGCAAATGGCGGGGGAGTCGATGTTTTTCCCTTTTTGGGCGGCATTTTTGGCGATTTAATTGTTAGTACAATTATTTTGTAAATTGTTGGTGCACTCAGGCAGCAACCGAGACCTTTTGTGAACCCCCGAGTGGGAAATAAAATTGTTCTCCTTGGGGATGGTTACAAAACCTGTTGTTTATTGAATTCATTATTAAATGGTACATTATTAGGGTTTTTAGATGAATACTTACAATGTCTCTGTCTTATATTTAGATTGAATATAAAACTAATGGATGTGATCAGTGAATGTGATCAGTGAATGTTAATTCATTTCAAAGGTTAATCAAGGTCAAAGAAATCTAACCAATTTTCGCAAGATGACACTAGCTTTTAGTCGTAAGGGCGTTATGTACGGTTGGTTATGCCCCGCTCACACTCATTAGCGGGCTTGTTCACAACAACGTTCTACAACATTTATTGTCAAATTATAGATCAAAGGCCCTAGATGACTACCCTGTGATACACCAGAGGATGCAAAAACGGCTTCGAAACAGAAAATCTAAAAAGGACACTATACTTGCGATCTTCTAAATAAGACTTAATCCATGAAGTAAACCACGGTGGAAAACCGATCGCTTTTAGTTTGAAGAGTATGATTTTGTGAGATTTTGTCGAACGCTTTGCTGAAATCAGTAGCTACAACATCCACTTCCTTATCATTTTCCAAAGCACATAATGTGTTAGAGAAGTACTATTTTTTAGAGTTGTGACAGGAACAGATTTAAGGAAACATTCATAGATTTGCGAGTAGAAAGTGGAAGTAGCAACATCAATATTAACAGTTTTGTCATGGATAAAGTCAAAGTGAAAATTTTTTCGTAATTAGCTTTGCGAAAGTTAAATTTGCGTTGCCTCAAAGAGTCGATCTTAAAATTTACGCTGTGATACACAAAAAATAAAAACGGGAGGTTTTCAAGTTTGGTAAGAAGGTGGCGTCGTAACAGGTGCGAAGAGCCAAAAGCACACCGACCGAGCGTGCTCTTATTTGAATCGATAGGTATAGGGATTACGAAACACATTGAAGTCGGATGTAAATAATTCATTATTCTTAATGTTAGGGGCTAGATTTGTTTCAGTCAGGGCGAAGACGTCGTAAGGGAGCTTTTGAGAATTGAGAAAAACCTCGGAGGTTTTTGTTCGAAGACCACTGACGTTTTGGTAATAAAAAGACATGTGATTGTGGTTGATCGGTCTGAGCGAGAGGGTTGGGACAGTACATTAGAGATTTTATCAGGGTTGAACTGGTTGGTGACGAAAAAAGTTATTTTTATTTTTATTTTTATTTTATTATTATTAAAAGTTATCATCAGGTACCTGAAGGGGTGAGATATTGAAATATTCGTGATATTCTAAAAAAAAGTCGTTTAAGGGCTAGAACTTCAGTTGGGAGACCAGCTTCGGAAATTAAGCGCACTTCATGCATATTGTTTTTTCTATCAATGCAGACAGATTTAGGTTTGTCGTGTAAGTACGCGAGGTAAAGGCGAACATTGTCATATATGTTGCTTTCTTTAAAGCGAGAGAGCACAAAACGGCCATAATCACAAGAATCAGAAGTTGTTTTGTGATCTTGGCAATGGGAAGTAGCATTTGATCTTGGAATGACACTCTGTTACGGGGATGAGAGCTAGCAATATTATCATTGGAATTAGAGAAGTAACCAAAAGGTGGGGGTAAGGCAAGGCTAATAGAGTTAGAACTATTACTCTGATAGAAGCGAGTTTTAGAGCTAGGGCTGGTTATTGAGCTTAACTTAGGATTAGAGCTAGATTTAGTTTTTGAGCTTAAAGGATTCCATTTATATTTATATCACCATACCATCGATGGTACGAGGTTCGTCCGAGGAAAAAATCCAGGCGTATTTATTGGTTACTCCTACCAACGAGCGTCGAACTTGCCGAGTTGTAGGGGCTGAGTAGGGTCAATGATTCTCGAGATCTTCTCCAGATGAGTCCTGAAACTAAAGGACGCTACACTCCGCCTGGTTGCATAAGTGTAACTTGCCGGTCCCAAGCCCGGGAAAAGGAGCAGGGAAGAGGAGTAAACCTCTCAAATAAATCCCTAATCCAAGGCTGAACAGCATACGCCGAGGGATGCATGGCTAAGAGGGTGCTTAGTCGCAAGTTTGCGAACTTCGGATACCAGGCGACCTCCGATTTCAAGATAGCTTTCCTGTGGTTAGACGGGTAGACTACGGGCGACCGATTATATCCCGCTTACTCGTGGGTTCAACATAGATACCAAACCAAAACAAACAATAGAGAATGATGCCTCTACAAATGCATCATCAAATAGGGATGTTAACTGCGAACACCCTGTCAGCAATGACGTGACATCTGCCAATCGGGAAGAGTCACCAAAAATAGATTCTGAGATGAGAAGCCTAGACGAGAACTCGTCTCTTCTAAGCGACTCAATCTCTGAGACGAGCACTTTGTGCAACGTAAGTATGTTGTCGGATGAATTTCCTGACGACATAGACAAAGCCAAAACCACTGACAAAACAGGTCAAGGTGAATCGGTATTTGTCAAATTTACACCCTCTGAAAATCGTCGGTTCAAACAGGCGCTAAAAAAAGGATGTAATAAAATACAAGCGAGAGAATTCGCGAAATCAACAGATGGTTTCAAGGGTCCTGAGGTGAAGCGTACGCGATCCGAGGATAATACCCCTCCTCAATCCGAAGCGAAGCGAGCTCGAGCTGGTAATACAACCATAGACAGAGCCTCATATAGCAATATAATGAGCTTTGTCAGACTGGGTGTCGTGCCAGCGGACCTCGATCGTAATCCTCTCAGTAATGAGCATATGGTTCAAATACAGGAGAGCATTATGGACATCACGATTGAACTACGTGACGAGGACACAAAACCATCCTTCCGCGGCTCAACATTTAAAGCCGGATGGCTCTTGCTAACATGTGCAGATGCCACCACCGCAAATTGGCTAAAAGCAAACTTCGTTAAGCTAAAGGAGAAATGTGGACTGGAGGTGATGCTCGTGGAGGAGGAACATTTTCCGAAACCACATGTCATCAGGGGTTTCTTTCCACAAAGCTCCGGAGTAGCAAACGAAAGAGTCCTTGCTATGCTAGACGGCCAAAATAGAGGGCTAAACACAAGAACGTGGAGAGTCCTGCAAAGATCAAATGAAAGAGATATCGCTCACATGGTCTTTGCCGTAAACGACAGCACCATGAAACAGCTGGTCGAACTCAAAGGAATGGTCTCCTACCGTTTCGGGCAGACGCGACTTATTCTTAAGAGTTCTGACAAAACGTCAAATCAGGGCAAGAAAAACGTTCACCCTGACACTGCAAGGCCGAGCGCGTGCGGGGAAAATGAACACCCAGTACCCAGCACCAGCGCCGCCGCAATGAAAGCCGCAAGTGCCGAAAAAAGCGCAGTGGTATCAGCACCAAAAAATCCAGCTGAAAGAAAGGATACAAACGACTGCAAAAACATCAGCAGAAATCGTTTCAGGCCTAAACTGTCTCATGAGGACAGGGAAGGCAATAGACGAAAGACACCGACGAAGTATCCGAGAAGTAGGCAAGACGGCCACTCTCAACAGGGTCTCGTAAGACGAAGAGGCGATAATAAGCCAAACAGAATACGGGACCCTGAGCGCACCAGAAGACGATGACTACCCTCCTAAGTGTGTTGCAGGCAAACCTGCACCGAGCTATGGGTGCCTCGGACACCTATAACCAACGATGTGCCGAAGGGAACATCGCTCTCGGATTAATCCAGGAGCCATGGGTAACAGATGGTAAGATATTTGGCTTAAATAACAGAACCAGAAAACTTATCTTCGCCCGAGGAAATTTAAGACCAAGGGCCGCTCTTTTTGTCGCGAAAGATATAAAATTTTCTCCCATTCCAGGCTTCAATACCAGGGACCTGGTGGCGATCCTTATAGAACGTCACAACGGCCGAGAGCTGCAAAAAATCGTGTGCGCATCGGCGTATTTTGCTGGAGATGACGAGAGTATACCTCCAACGCCAGTACAGGAACTCGTTCTGTACTGCCAATCCCAGCAACTTCACCTTATCATCGGCTGCGACGCAAATGCTCATCATCCAGTTTGGGGTAGCCGAGATACAAATAAAAGAGGTGAGTCTTTATTAGAATACTTATGTAGTAACAATTTAGTTATTCTAAATAAGGGAAATAAGCCAACTTTTAGAAACTCGATGAGAGAGGAAGTCTTAGACCTGACTCTTTCAACTCCTTATGTACAAAACATCGTTGAAGACTGGCGCGTGTCCGATGAAGCATCTCTGTCAGATCACATGCACATAAAATTCAGACTTAGATGCAACACCGAACATGCGCCGGTTCGATATGATAACAAACTTACAAATTGGAGAACCTATCGCGAAAACCTAGCGATCAAATCTGACATGCTTCCAGCACCGCCACTACAAACAAATGATGCTGACGATGCACTTAGCCAGTTAAATGATACCATTCTCTCATCTTTTTCAAATAGCTGCAAGGTAAAACGCACTGTGGTAAAGAGGTGCGTACCATGGTGGAATTCAAACCTTGAAAATATTCGAAAGAGAGTGAGGAAGCTTTTTAACAAAGCCAAACGCACCGGGGAGTGGGATCAGTATCGAGCCCTCCTTACCCAATACAACCTAGAGTTGAGAAGATCCAAAAGAGTTTCTTGGCGGACCTACTGTGAAAAGCTTGAAGAGCTTCCTGCAGTGGCTCGCCTACAAAAAGCACTCTCGAAAGATCAGTCAAACTGCATGGGATTGCTAGTCAAACCTGACGGAACAATCACACGCGACCGGGAGGAAACTTTGATTACCCTACTTCAAGTTCACTTCCCTGAGTCTAAAATCATAGATGAAGCCTACCAGCAAAATGTCGAGGATTCACCCCCAAGAAGCCTTGGAAGAAATAACAGCTTATCCGGAAAGCTTTTCACTCCGGATAGGGTCAAATGGGCTGTCAACTCATTTAAGCCATACAAGGCACCAGGTATAGACGGTATTTTTCCAGCACTTATCCAGAAAGGGCTGGACTTCATTTTACCTACCATGACTGCCTTATTTAGGTTTAGTTTTAACTGGGGTTATATACCACGAGCTTGGAGGGAGGTAAACGTGGTATTTATCCCCAAACCAGGCAAGCCTAGCGAACTACCTAAATCATATCTTCCTATAAGCTTAACCTCGTTTTTCCTGAAAACGATGGAAAGAATAATTGACGTACATATCAAAGAATGCCTAACAAACGGCACACCTCTACACCCCTATCAATATGCCTACCCAAAAGGCAAATCCACTGAAGGTGCTTTGTTAAACTTAACATCACAAATAAAAACTGCATACCGAAACAAAGAGGTTGCACTTTGCGCCTTCCTCGACATAGAGGGTGCTTTTGACAACACCGGATATGAATCCATATCAAACGCTCTACTCCAAAGAAATGTAGATCATCCATCTATCAAATGGATCAAAGCGATGCTTGAAAGTCGGAAAATAACCGCTTCATCAGGAAAGACCTCAGCATCAGTAACAGCTGTAAAGGGCTGCCCGCAGGGAGGGGTACTTTCGCCCCTACTGTGGTCTTTGGTAATCGACAATCTGCTACAAATTTTAAGCAATTCAGGCTTCAATGTAGTCGGATATGCGGATGACTTGGTCATCGTCATTAGGGGAAAAGTAGCAAACGAAGTAACAACACAAATGCAAAACGCCCTTAAGATAGTCTTAGATTGGTGTTCTAAGGAACATCTTTCCATAAATCCTAGTAAGGCTATCATAGTTCCCTTTACTAAGAGAAGAAATTTGAACTTACGTCAAATCTCCATCAACGATAAAACCATTGAGTACTCCGACGAAGTCAAATATCTCGGAGTGATCCTAGATAAAAGACTAAATTGGAACTCCCATATAAACAACAAAATCAAAAAAGCAACCAGTACGTTCTGGGCTTGTCGTTGCATGTATGGTAAAACATGGGGAATCTCCCCAGAGATCACTCATTGGATCTATACAATGATGGTTAGACCCATCATTACTTACGCTTCCATAGTATGGTGGAACAAAGTCACACAGAAAACCGCCATTGTAAAGCTCAACAAGGTACAACGTCTAGCATGTCTAGGCATCTCCGGAGCTATGCGGACCTGTCCCACAGCTGCCATAGAAGCCCTAACGGGACTAACACCACTCCACATTTATATCAAAAAAGTGGCAATACGTAGCTCAACAAATCTGCTACAATTGAAGGAGATGGACATCGGTGATCATTCGGACCTGATAAACCTTCTCTCGGAGATTAAAGAACTTGACGTGATCTGCGCGATCACAGACCGCCTCCCAAAAACACTATGTTTTAACAGGGGATTCTCCACGGAGATCACTAATAGAGAGGCGTGGGCTAGCGGTAGCCCACCAAACTGCCAAAAAGGCATAAAGTGGTATACGGATGGTTCCAAAATGGAATCAGGGGTCGGAGCCGGCATATTTGGACCAAACCAAAATATTGCAATACCAATGGGAAAAAGCCCAAGCGTATTTCAAGCAGAGCTCCATGCCATTAAAGAATGCGCAAGCCTCATTTACAAATCAGGTATAAAAGGCGCAAACATCCATATATTCACGGATAGTCAAGCAGCTACAAATGCCCTTAGCTCAGCAATCATTGACTCCAAATCAGTCTTACACTGCTTCAATACCCTCCAAACACTCTGCACCAGAAACAATACCAAAATATGGTGGGTTCCTGGCCACGAAGGAATTGAAGGAAATGAAAGGGCCGACGAACTGGCCAGAAAAGGTTCGGAAACACCTTTTACAGGACCTGAACCTTACTGTGCAATCCCTAAATCAGCGGCGAACCTCGCCATAAAAAGCTGGGAACACAACAAAGTGTGTCTCACTTTGGGAAGGCCTCCCAGGCCTGAGACAGGCCAGAAGGTTGATCAAACCCTTCAAAAAAAATGCCAGAAAGATTCTAAATCTACGTAGGAATGATGTCAAAAACCTAGTTGGCTACTTAACAGGGCACCATGGTTTACGATATCACCTAAATAAAATACATGTAGCCGACTCTTCGGAGTGCCGCCTATGTCTTGAAGAAGACGAAACAACTGAGCATATTCTATGTGAATGCCCAGCCCTCTGTGGTATCAGAAGGAACTTCTTTCTCAGGGAAATTATAAGCCCAGAAGAAGTAAAGACATCCTCTGCTGAAATCATCATCAGCTACATTAGGAAAGTAGAAACTCTATTAACCTAAACAAACCTTTTTCTGATCCTATGGCACAATAGATCTACTCAGGTCGAGGTGCCTCTTTATCGCGTTGGCGAGTCAGAAATTTAAAAAAAAAAAAAAAAATTTATTGGTTAAGTTAATCTTAAAACCTTTGTACTTCCGTTTGAAAGGAGCTACCTGTTGGCAATCAAGATTGGCAATAGAATATTTGCGACTGAAGAAATTTTGCACCCAGGAAGCATTAGCATGTTTCGGAGCGCCCGTCAGGAAGAAAGGAGCGACGTCTGTTTTGGCTGTATAAGTGTTCGTGTTCGTGCTAGCAGACTTGTTTAATAAATCAAGTTTACTTATTTGGATATCGGCAGAAGATGATGCGATTGAAGAAGAAGGTTGTACTCGAGTAGAGGGTGGAGCATCAGATAAGGGCGGCGTGGTTACATCAACCTCAGGACCAGAAATCAGCAGTTCGTCATGTAAGGATTTATTGCCGGATGGATGAATTTCCAAAGGGAACCTGTCTAGTTTACATGAGACAAGCTTTAGTTCTTCGACGACCTCATTTAAACTATGTCTTGTCGATGTCGACTCGTCACTAAGTAAGTTAAGATCACTCAATATCTCATCTGCGCGCTCACCATGGTCAGACAGCTGTAGCGTAATAGAGTCCAAAGATGTAGAAAGATCAGTGATGCTCTCGTCGATATCCATTAAATCAGCCTCGGTAGAAGACTGGCCAGGCGGGATTTGGAGTTTATCATTGAGGTCAAGTATGGACTAGTTAATGGTTGATAGTTCAGCATTGAGTGAGGCAAATGAGGAAAGGAGATTCTCAAAGCTTGCAATGTTCAGTGAGGTGCCTTCCTTTGTCCTTTGACTATGGCCGGAGAGGGTTGTTACTGTAGATTTGTGGCTGTTGGTGTTCTACAAAAAAATGGTTGAAAAGGTCATTATTAATTGACTGAATTTCGCCGGTTTTGGTGAGATTATAACGGTTTTCGGACTGCAGATCACGTATCGAGTCCGATAATGCGATATGATGTTACACTTGATGGTTAAATGTCACTTCATAAATACAAATTTAGGTTTTTTTTTGTGGGGTAGACAACATTTAATGGGGATTCTTCAAGTTCAATTATTAAGCGTACATAAAAGAGAAAAAGAAAAAAAGGAAGAAAAGATGGAGGATACAACATAATTGGAAATACAATATTAGGTAAGCAATGTATAAGACTAGCTACTAACTAACTAACTACTAACCAACATAGGCCAGCAAAACTTCAATTTGATTATAGTCAAAATTGAAAAGCCATATTTTGACTTTTTTTAAGAATGAACAAAGAATTCTAATATTGCGAAAAGCTGCAGGAAACATATTAAAAAGTTTGCACGACAAAACGGAGTAGAAGTTTCTAAAATGGGTGGAACGAAAAATGGGAACCGTCACATAATTGTCAACCTTGCTTCGCAGAGTACGGACATTATTATATAGGACTTTGCATATAGCCACCCCTTTAAAAGAATATTTTAGAAACTTTAAAATAGTACAGATGTCTGACTGGCAAAACTTTCAAGGATCTAAAGAGTACCATAGAGTGGGTAATGGGGTTAACATTACAAATCTTCCTAATAATACACTCTTGCAAAACGATCAGAGGATGCCTTTTTGCTAGGTAAGCGCCTCCCCAACAGCTTATACCGTATTGGAGTTTTGAATGGAATATGCCAAAATAGGCTGTTGTTAAGGTTCTTTTATTGCAAAATTTACTAAGATTTTAAAAGCTACGTATAGAAGAACGTAGAAATTGTTTCATAGTTGAGATATTGTTAAATTCAAATTATTTGCTAACTGCAAAACGATGAATCAAATTAAAAAAAAAAACAATCAAAACGAATCCTGCTGTTCCTGTCCCTACAGCGACTCGAATTATGTACGATGAACTATGAGCAAAGTCGATTAAAACATAAATTCTATAATTTATTGTTCTTACAGGCGAGTGATGTTTCTAGTGTGGTGGTCCGAACAAGAAGAAAGAAATTTTACATATTATGCAATTGATGAACAAAGTAGCGGAATAGACAAATTACATTTAAGAGAAAATTAACAGCTAGAGAGTAACAATTTTTGAGTATTTAAACATCAACAACAATTTAGGGTAAATTGTTTATGTTCGACAAGGTGTGGAACGTAAATTAAATTAATCAAGAAATACATTTTAAATACAAAAGAAAAACATTAATGAATATAAATACTAACAATATCAAAGGAAAATAAACTAAATGACGGAAGATAAATAAATAAACAGATATGGTTGGACCAATTCATATTTTGATTGTTGATATGTCTTCGAATATACGAGGGGTGACCGAAACAGTGTACCCTTCGTTTATGATCCTCGGACATCTACTCCGAAGTGACGTATACCGGTTGTGTCAGTATCTGTGATTAGTAGATCTGCGCTTTCTTTGCGAGGCCATACTAGACGTTTGGTGAGGTTGGTCCAGGAGGAGGTGACCGGTCGACAGTTAGCCTTCGGATAGGCGGGTGGTAACCGTAACGGTTGGACCCTCGCCTGTATCCTCTGGTAACTTATCGGATAGGGCAGATAAAGCGAAGCGTAGTAATAGTGGTGATTGGATTCAATCTTTCTGATTACTGCGCAAATTGTGAGGTGTCTCAAATTGGGCGAAAGGTGGGTCTGACTGAGTGACGGATTGTTTCGGATAAAAGCGAATGAGTAACCGAAGCAGTTTCCCCTCTATTGCAATCCATAAACAATCAGTCTAAATAGTAGCTGATGGGACCAGCTGCTAATACTGAAAATATGAGAATGATCATTGCAGCCATTTGGTTTTGAAAATATATTTGCTGATGCAGCGTGTGTGTGAGAGACAAGTCACTGAGGTCTACGAAGAAGTATTTTCCTACGTATGTTTTGCGCAAGTTTGCGAGAGCTGGGCAGGTGCACAGAAGATGGAGAACGGTTTCCTCTCCCTTCTCATTCATGCAGCTTCTGCAGAAAACGGAGCTGATTCTATTTCTACTAACAGAGAGAAGCTTCTGAGTCCTTTTGGCATATAGGTTTGATATTTGATGCCATATTTGCTTGGATGTGGCGCAGGTATTAATGCTATTCCACCTATTGTTCGCGACCATTATTGCCTCCTTAAGAGAATTTAATGTATTGCATGGGAGCGTACGGCTCACTGCTGTTGTTCGAGTGAAGGCCGCTTCCTTGTCTGCCTAGCTAGTCCACTTTGCAGTTGCCAGGAATGTCACTGTACCCTGGAACCCAGCACAGGGTTACTGAACATCTGTCCGCTATCTCGTTAAGAGATTCCCGGTATTGTTTTACCAACTTTGGTCTAGTTGTTGGTGTATTCAGGGCTTTTATCGCTGCCTGACTGTCTATGTATAGTACGATAGCTTTTCCGTCAATCGCAAACAAGGCGAGTGTGCAGGCTGCCTCGCGTATATCCTTAATTTCAGCCTGAAAGACGCTACAGTGGTCTGGAAGACGTAAGGAAATACTAATTACGGGTGATGGAGAATAGACTCCCGCATCCGTGCCTGTCGCCATTTTGGATCCATCTGTATAAACTTCAAGTGCATAATTGTTATCTATAGTGACATTCTCCCATTCGGAACGTTCTGGGATTAATGCTTTGTATTTTATGTTAAAGTCTTCAAAAGGTATGTTGTAATCCGTTATATCTGGGATTGTATCAGGGAGAATGCTCGTCCATTTATGAGATTCTCTAAGTCTTAAGGCTGCCATAGACGCGACTAGTTTCCCGTAGATATCGACAGGAAGAAGGTATAGTATTGTGTCAAAAGCTGCCGAAGGGGTGGATCTGAGTGCACCTGTGATGCATATGCTGGCTGATCTTTGTACCCGGTCCATAGATCTGGTATTGCATTTTTTCTTTAGTGCGGGCCACCAGACCAGGATTCCGTAGAACAGAATTGGTCTGACTACCGCAGTATAGAGCCAGTTTCTTACCCTAGGAGCGTTACAGGGGGTAGGACCGCAGTAGCGACTGGATCTGTACCCAAAGGCGCAGATCCCTTGATGAGGTGTCCAACGCATCAAAGAGGGCTAGGAACTCCATCGTGGGTTCCAAATCCTTCTCGGACGCGGCCAAGGACATCCTGATAGTCGCGGTTGTGGACCTATCGGATGAGGAAGGTAAGCTCACTTACGAAAAGTGGGGACTCATAGAGAACAGAGTGATGAACTGTCTCTGTGAGTATATGTCCAGTAACCAGCAGCCCATCATCTTTAAGGACGCTGGATGGCATCAGGGATTCGTCAAACGTTCGGTCGACTTCATCCGGGCAGCCATCGGTAGCCTCGGTGAAGTCTGGTCTGGAGCCAAGCTCGAGGTGGTGGACCGGAATTCCATCCCCCACCGACCAAGAGCTAAGGTCTGGGCTCCTCTCGAACCACGCGATCCCGCCAAAGTTCTTGCCCTTATGGGCTTCCAAAATCCGGGCCTTCTTGTCAAAGACTGGAAGGTCGTTAAAAATCCCCGTGGCTCCGAGGAGGAGTCCAAGAAGACAGGTCGCTCGATGGTCATCTCTATGTCCGCTGAGTCTATCCCGATTCTCAGGGATAGAAACTTCCTCATCAACTTCGGCCTGAAGGAAGTAGAGTTAAAGCTCTTCAGGAGATATGACCTCCGCAACGCTGCAGCCAACGTGCCCAGCTCCTCCGCATCATCCTCGGCTGACACCGACTCGCCATTAGAGGATCTGAATGCTACCATCGTGGAGAAATCTGTATCGGAAAGCAATGCCGCTAAATCTGATACAGATTAATCTACACCACTCCAAATTGGTAACCGCCAACCTAATGGTCCGCCTCATCGAGGACGGACTCGACGTTGCCCTGATACAGGAACCGTGGCTTTCCAAGAACCGCGTAACTGGGCTCAGGGCTCCCGGCTATACCCTATACTACGCGGAAGGTAAAGGTAAAATCAGGGCTTGTATTCTTGCTAAAACAATGTTTAAACTTACTTTCATCGTCCAGCATAGCACAGGCGATCTTGCTGCAGCGCAGCTAACTCCGAACGACGGCAATCCGGTTTGGCTGGCGTCTGGATACCTTCCATACGAGGTAGCCAACCCGCCATCTGCTGAGCTACAACGGATGGTCAAGGAAGCGGAGAACAAAAAGACCGGAGTTGTGATAGGGTGTGACACAAATGCACACCATGATCTATGGGGCAGTACCGACACAAACCCTCGAGGTGAGTCTTTATTTGGGTATCTAGTAGAAACTAACCTAGTAATTTGTAATAGAGGGGGTAGTCCAACCTTCATTGTTAAAAACAAACAAGAGGTAATAGATGTTACCTTAGCCTCTCTTAATATTTCCTTGGCTATTTCAAAGTGGACAGTATCGGACAGTCCATCTTACTCGGACCACCGGTACATTAACTTCACTCTAGACTGTAACTTCATCCCCAAAAAATGTTTTTACCGCAACCGAAGGAAAACAAACTGGGTCAAACACAATACAATCCTGTCTGCGAATCTAGCTAGCCACAGACCGTCGCCACCTAGCGATAGGCCGAACTAGATTTGCTAAACAACGTACTCACATCAGCCCTGGATAATGCTTTCACGGGCTCCTGTCCTCCCACCATAGTAAGACATGACAGGACACCCCCGTGGTGGTGCAAGCAACTTATTGCGCTTCGCTGCAAGAGCAGGAAGGCCTTTAACAGAGCCAATACAAAGTAGCTAGACACGGACTGGGAAGCTTACAAGGACAGCCTACGACTCTTTAAAAAGGAAGTCTGTAAGGCACAACGTAGCTCCTGGCGCAATTTCTGTGAGAACATCAACAACACGAACGAGTGCTCCAGATTGCGAAAAGTCCTTTCTAAGTCCACCCCTGTACCCTGCGTACTAAAAGACCTAAATGGCCAATGGGCAGAATCAGAAGAACAATCGTTGAATCTGCTCATGGATGCCCATTTCCCTGGCTGCACTCCTGTCGCTGGTAATCCTGACTTCAGTAGGGATGCCCCTTTGGGTACCCTTCCAAATGCAATCACCCTTTTCGAGGAAAAGCTGAAGTGGGCCGTCAACAGCTTTGAACCGCAAAAGTCTCCAGGACCTGATGGCATCTTCCCGGCGCAACTACAGAACGCCTTTGACATTGTCAAAGACAGTCTTGGGATGATTCTGACAGGCTGCATAGCCCTGGACCGTATTCCTTCATCCTGGACCTTGGTTAAAGTTGTTTTCATTCCCAAAGCAGGTAAGACCTCACATACACTTCCAAAGGACATCAGACCAATCAGTCTTTCGTCCTTTCTATTGAAAACACTTGAGAGGATCATCGATCATCACATCAAAAGTACTGTTGACCAGGCGCTAATTTCTAGCTCTCAACATGCCTATCAAAAGGGCAAATCCACTGAGACCGCCCTTCATTCAATCGTCGGCTCGATCGAAAGGTCCCTTTCATTCAAGGAATATAGGCCTCCAACCAAATATAATGCATTGGATTTATACCGCGGTGATCAGACCGATCATTCTTTACGGCATCGTCGTGTGGTGGCCGGCCTTGGAGAAAAAGTCCAATCTGAAGGCCCTTGAGAAGACTCAACGCCTGGCATGCATCAGCATTACGGGTGCACTGAGGACATCTCCTACCGCCGCTCTACAAGTAATGCTTAATCTTCTTCCTCTAGACATCGTCAGCTATCAGACTCAGAGAGGGTAAGCACTGGAGAGGACAACCAACTGGCCATGCCAGCATCCTCCTACAGACATGCCCCCTACCCTCTATTACTGACTATCTGCCTACGAAAATCGACTTCGAAAAGGGCTTTAAATGCGAAATACCGGACAGATCCCGATGGGACTCACGAAATATCCTACACGAAGGAGCACTGTCAATTTTTACGGACGGTTCCAAAACATTAGAGGGAGTCGGAGCAGGGGTATTCTCGGAAGAACTGCGCCTGGGCCTCTCCTTCTCTCTCCCGGTACACTGTAGTGTCTTCCAAGCCGAAATCAAAGCTATTCGTCAAGCCGCAGCGTGGCTGTTGATTAATGAAATATCACACAGGGATATTGTTATATATATTGACAGTCAGGCTGCCATCAGATCCTTAGTATCCAGCGAAATAAGATCTAAAGCGGTGGAAGATTGCCGCGTATCTCTTAACGAGATAGCTGGACAGTACAACCTTACCCTTTGCTGGGTTCCGGGATACTGTGATATCCCAGGGAACAAGCAGCTGACGAACTTGCTAGATTAGGCTCCTCTGGCATTGACAGTGTTAGTCTGCACAACGTGCAGGCACCGCTGTCTTACGCTAAACAAATTATCGCTGCGAACGCAACAGGGACAGCAAGTCATAGATGGAAACATCTAGGATATTGTGATGTTGCCAGACTTACTTGGCCGACACTGGATAGTAAAAGATCCAAAGAGCTTCTGCGTCTCAGTAGACGTAGTATTTCACTGGTCGCTAACGTCATCACCGGTCATTGTGTTCTGGGCAGACACGCGCAAAGACTTTGACTGCCACATAATGACTTTTGCAGAAGCTGTAGGGATGAGGAAGAGGAAGAATCCGTCACTCACCTCATCTGTAGCTGCCCTGCTCTATCCAACCTAAGGATGGCGCACTTAGGAAACTACTTCTTGGCTTTATCAATGGTAGTAAATGGTTCACAATGAGTAACCAGTAAAGGAAACCCTAAACACCAGTGTTATGCAGAATGGGCCGTTCAACGGCCTTAGTGTTTCGCTTACCGAGAGCCACTTCAACATAACATAACATACCCTATGCTGGAGGCCCCATTTTGGAACTAAGCCCTTCCTGCATGTATGGATAGCAACCGCGGCTTTCCTTGTGCGGTGCTGAATATTAAGCTTCCAGTTTAGCTTACTGTCTAAAATTAAACCTAGATATTTCGTATGATTGCTAAATTATAGCTCCTTGTTTTTGAGTTTTGGAGTTAAATTAGGAATTTTGTATCTGTTTGTGAACAAGATTACCTCTGTTTTGGATGGATTAACATCAAGTCCGACTGTATCCGTCCATTTTACTAAGTTATGCAGTGCGGATTCCATAAGGTCTCTTTTTGTATTAGGGAATTTGCCAGTTAAAACAATAGCGATGTCATCTGCATAGGCTATAACTTTACAACCCATATGCGATTTTTCAATGGTACCTACTAGTGAGTGTAGAGCTGTCTCCACTGAGAAACCCTTGCGATAGGCATGTTGGGAATCTGACAGGGAGTTAGCTGATAAGTTCCTTCGAATGTATGTATCAATGAGTCTTTCCAGTGTCTTCAGAAAGAAGTCTCCTCCTTCTTTGACTGAATGGCCTAAGATCCTTAGGGCAAACATGTGAGGCCTTGCCACACTTTGGTATGAAAATCACATTAACCCTTTTCCATGATGCAGGAGTGTCTCCGAATTTGAGACAAGTTCGGAAGATCACTACGAGCCAGGGGGTCAGAGTATCTAAAGCTTTCTGTATTTCTACTGGTGTTATCTTATCTGGGCCTCTGCTTCCCCAGAGGGTGTGATTAGCGTTGGCATCCGCGCCCACCACAAGGCGAATGTTGTCTCTCTTAGCTGCCTCTACCATTGTGCGCACATTTGCTGCTGGGATGGGCCCTGTGTCGTCGTAGGACATGTATGCGGCTGATACCCTTAGCTTGCTGTTGTACGTGTCTATAAGGCGAGCTTTTAAACTGTTCTTTGCCAATATACAGGATCTAGGTTTACCTTCGTTTTTTATGTAAAGGGTTTTCAACAGGGACGCTACAAAAGTAGAGCGACAGGGACAGCAAACGACGCCGAATTTCTTGCCGCTCTTTTGACATTTCTCTTCAGTAATTTTTATGAAATAAAGATATACGAGCCAACAACGAGTCGAAATTATTAAAATTTACTACCGAAATTCGGAATCAGTGGCCTCAACGTTAAGAGCGCTACGTCCAATTTATGGTCGTCATAATCGTCCTAGCAGATCAACAATTGAGCGTCTAGTGGACAAATTTGAATCCACAGGCACAGTACAAAATGTTCCGGTGCCGGTGAGACAAAGAAGTGCCCATAGTGTCGAGCATATTGCTGCCGCTGAGGCTTCAGTTGAAGAAAGCCCAAATATGTCTCTCACACGTCGTTCTCAAGCGTTGGGCATCTCTGTGACGTCGTTGTGGTGAATTTTGCGAAAAGATCTTGGCCTACATCCTTACAAGATTAAATTGACGCAAGCACTGAAGCCGCTTGACCACCAGAAGCGTCGTATGTTCGTGAATTGGGTTGAGCAACAACTTGAAAATGATTCGGATTTTCATCGAAAAATCATCTTCAGCGATGAGGCTCATTTCTGGCTGAATGGCTTCGCCAATAAACAATATATGCGGTATTGGTCAGGCAGCAATCCACACGTACTCCATGAGTCATCATTGCATCCCGAAAAAATTACGGTTTGGTGTGGTTTATGGGCCGGCGGCATCATTGGGCCGTACTTCTTCCGTGATGATCAAGACCGGCACGTTACTATGAATGGGAATCGCTACCGTTCAATGATAACCGAATATTTTTGGCCCCAATTGGATGATATGGACTTGGAGGACATGTGGTTCCAACAGGACGGCGCCACAAGCCACACAGCGAATGTCACAATCAATTTATTGGAAACCAAGTTTGGAGAACGTGTTATCTCACGAAATGGTCCAGTCGCTTGGCCGCCTCGGTCGTGTGATTTGATGCCGTTAGACTATTTCCTGTGCGGCTACGTCAAGTCTATGGTCTATGCCAACAAGCCAGCGACGATTGATGAACTTCGTACGAATATCGAACGTGAAATTGCAGCAGTATCAGCCGATTTATGCTTGAAAGCTGTCGAAAATTGGGTTCAGCGTCTGGACTTCTGCAAGCGTGCCCGTGGTGGCCATGCAAAAGAAATCGAGTTCCCTTTAAAAGTGCGTATAGTTCTTCGCCCTCAATCCAAGTATGGTTTCTAACCATCCACCCAGGGTTCTTGGATAAGGACAGCGTCTCCTCCACCCGTTAGTAGGCGAAGCAATAACTTAGCTGATGCTATTTTGGAGAGATGAAGCTTAATCTTAGCATCATTGCTGACTGATACGGACGCCTCTATCACTGTCCTGTTGCTTTCCTCCGAATCGGAAGAAAGCTTTTCGCTGAGGTTTATCGTAGGTGTGTCGTCGCTGGTCTTGCTGCCAGCCGTAGCAGCTGGCTGCGTTGCGGCGACCCGGTTTCCTTCCTCTACAGGCCGAGGTTATTCAGCGTGGATACCACACCCAACAAAAGTCTCTCGTGAGAACCAGCCACCATCCACGAAGGACGGCGGCTCTGCCGAAGCATTTCCGTCCAAGAATTCTAGGACTTCTCCGGCTAGAAAAGCTTTGAGCGTTAGCCAGTTTTCTCCGCTCATTTTCCCCTCGTCATTTCCCTTGTCGTAAATGCCGTAGGGCATGTTGTCTTTCACGACTTCATTGAAGGGTCTGTGTGCCGTATCAGCATTCTTTGCCTTCTTTGAGGTCTGTGAGACCTTTTTGGCAGAAACTACCGAAGGTCTTCCCGAAGCAGGAAGATTCGGGTTACCGCAAACAGTACTGGGTGCTCCTGAGACAGGAGTGAAGATTTTTGTAAGTCCTTCCCTGCGAAAAGGGGGTCTCTTCTTAGGGTTGGGCTTACTGGGGCCGCTAGGAGGTAAGGACGGATGGGTGGCATTGCTTGTGGAGGGATGATGCCTACCCGCAGCAGGTTGGCTTGTATCCCATCAAAACTTCGCCAGCCCAACGAATCGTGTTCCTATAATATACTAGCCGGGGCGGACCATTGTGTAAGTCACAGTTTACTGAGAGGGCAGAACATAGTACTAAAATATGTACTGACACTGACAGAAGAGTTATGAAGAAGAGGTATGAAAGGCCATGTAGAGAGAGAGAGAGGCCTTGAAATAATCAGCGCTATAGTTGATTCCAATAGAAAAATTTAATGGCGAGGAACATTATTACGATAACGCGAAATGCAATTCAAAAGTATAAACTGCATCGGAGATTCAATATATAGACAAAGGCAGACGTCTGATTGTCAGATAAGTCAAGATTTTTAGGAGCAAAATAAAAACACGACTAGACAGAACAGAAACTCGGTGAGGGAAAAAAAAACAATAATGTTGCGGAGATTCAGCGTCTAACAAATTGTAGTTATGGCGCTACATCCTAACGCACCAAAATCCTGCTCATCTGGCATCACGTGGTCTATTGTCCACCTATTTAAATGGCAATAAGATTTGGTGGAACGGAACAGAATTCCTGAATTCCGAATGGATTTTTGAAACACCAGCTCAAGCATCAATTGGGAATATCCAATCTCACTGCGTGCGCACAGACAGCTATGAAATCAATCGACTGATACTTCGCCAGTCGAATTTGCAGAAGCTATTGCGGACTATGGCATATTGCTGAAGATTTGTTTATAACTTTCGACAGACAGACACATTACTGGAAAAGGATTCAGCCACTTTATCAACATTTTTGGAAGCATTGGAGCTCGGAGTATTAAGCTCGTCTACAACAGCGTCCAAAATTGCTGAAAACAGCAGAAAACCCAGAGCAAGGAGATCTCGTTCTAATAAGGAACGAGAGATTACCACCATCAAAGTGGAGCACGAATTATTAAGCTACACCCTGGAGCGGATAATTTAATACGCGTCGTAACTCTAACACACAAACTGGTGAACTAAAACGACCAATTACAAAAATATGTCCGCTTCCTAGCAACAAAATAACCACAGACCAATCCTCAATACAAACCATTTGCTTTCTAAAACAATTAATAATTAATTGCCTAAAAAAAACCACCTTCATTTTCATACACACACGTTCTCACATTTTTTTTATTAAACACTCCACAAACAAATACAACACTACACAAACACAAAATAATAATTATTATGAAATACAATTTCCTTCCATTTCAAATCACTAATTTCCCTGCCACACAAACACTACACATCATAATACAGTCCACTCAACGAAGCCACAAATGCACTCAAATCGAAATCACATTACACATAAGCCCATTCATTCATCACACACGCAAAAACATATAAATTCAACGCATCATGCAACAAAATTACCCAAACACAAATTATATAAAACTACACTAAATCGGTACTATTTTTTATTTATATTTTCAAAACATAAATTGCTCAGCTAAAAATCACTAACACCCAACAATTTACACTAAAAACAACACTTTTTTAACAAAAATTATTCAACCGCAAAGAACAAACGCAATAAATCACGGCGATTTGGAAAAGGCATAAACACAATAACAAAAATTATGCTAATCAAGTTAGGGAGTAGAAAAGAAACGGCAAGTAGGCGTATAAGGCAAATTACTCACTTCAATTATGTAGGTAGTCATGTCTGTAAGTGTCTTTTTAACAGCGTCATAGAAGAGCAAATTACAATTGCAGAGGCGATAGCAGATCAATTCCAGAGATGAGGCGAAAATATGATCGAGTGTTATCGAAGACCAGTAATGCCACTTTTCATTATTTTATGAGCTGATCTTGTTGGGAACAGAGTTCACGGTGGGGGAAAATGTTGAGGTTGTATATTAAAATTATTAAACAATCAAGTAAAATTGTCAAGTTTAATTAATATATAATAATAATAATCATCGTACATATTTTGAGCCATAATCCTATAAATGATATTTGTCAATAAAAGTCTACACTGAATTGTACATAAACAAAAGTATTAATGTCAAACAATTTTCGATACATATTTCATTAGCTAAACCCGCAATTTATAACGTTGACTAAAAATGACTGCGTTATTCCTTTTTTTTCATCCGTTTTTAAATAGAGTTACAAAGTATAGTTTTTTCATCTATTGGGCACAGTTCGATTTTGGGCATTTTTCCACACAATTTTAGACAAAACACATAGCTTAAACGGCGTACTCTTCGTTACGGATGATGGTAAGCGATTCTGCAAATAATTGGCGGTCATAACGGCTTTCACCCAGATTTCATTGTTTAGTCCTGCATCTAGCAACAAACATCTTGTAATTTCGACGAGCGATCGGTTCTTACGCTCAGCCACTCCATTCTGCTCTAATTGTATATTGACGTGAAACGCCCTCGGAAGTGAGAAACTCAACAACTCTTCTCTTCACAAACTCCTTACCATTATAGGATCGAATAACTTTTGGAAACTTGTTTTTAACCATCTGAACAAACACTACAAGTTTTTCGTAAGCTGACGACTTCTTCTTTAATAGGTATTGCATAAACTACTGATTCTTTCTCTATTTATGTACTCTCACTCCTTTATATATATATCCGTTATACTAGACCTATTTGTTAATATTAGCAGTCAGTCACATTTTGCCTTTAGACTTAAATAAAACGTATTAACTCGTGACTACGAGACAAAGTATTTTCTTTCCGTCGTCTTATAACATAGTATCAGATGTGCTGAGATCCTAAAATTAAAGTCAATTCAATTAAAAAACTTCGAATAAAATGCTTGATCAAACAATTGAACCAAAACCAAGTGCCAGTGTTTTATCTACAACGATGGTGACTCCAACATTCGCGCCGACAATTTTGCCGTTAGACTTAAAATCTTCCAACATGCCATTGACGTGTAAAAATTGGTATACACAATTTAAAATATTTCTTCATGCATCCAGCCTAGATTCGCAGACTGATCAAAATAAAGTGGCACTTCTGCTGCATCACATGGGTCCTGATTCGCTCGACGTATTTAATTCACTCAATATGGACCTGGATACTGTCAAATTTGATGATTTGGTGTCTAGACTGAAAACATATTTCCTGCCAAAGGTCAACATTATCATGGAAAGGCATAAATTCTTCACTAGAATTCAACATGCTGGTGAGTCTATAGATTAATATGTCACATCTCTTAAAAATCGAAGTCTCTCATGTGACTTCAGTATCTTACGGGAGGATTTAGTAAGAGATATTTTTGTGTGTGGCTTGCATAATAATTGGTCTATCATAAAAGAGCGACTATTAAACGAAGGTTCTATAAAACTCGAAAAAGCACTTGAAATAGCTAAATCGATTGAACTAACGAAAGATCATGCTAAACAGTAACAGCCGCCATTTTAATAAGCATACACAAAGTCAAAAAAATTAACACAACAACAAATCTAAGCTACGCTTGTCTAACACACCATCAACCAGCAGCACTTGCTCCCGTTGCGGAGAAATTCACCGATATCGATGCCCAGCGATTGGAGTTACATGCAACACATGTAAAAAAAATAATCACTTCTCAAAATATGTCATTACAACAAAAACGCTAATGCCAAGGGCGCATACGTGCGAAATGTCGATGCTGATTGCGATTCCCAACTGGAAAGTGATTCTGATTCTTTATTCTTGGGTATTCTGAAGCAAACCAAACCAATGCCAAGAAACAGTTGGATAATATCGCTGAAAATAAAGGGTCAAGCGATCGACTGTTGTCGTGTATAACAACTTTTCCGCTATGTGTGGACGTCTCTATTCCGAATACCTTGTCCGTATACAGCATGACCTTATTGCTAACCCCAAACGCTTCTTTCAATTCATAAACTCCAAAAGGAAATCGGATGGGTATCCTCCTACCTTAAAACTCGATAACTGTTCGTCTGCCGATCCTAAAATAATCACCAACCTTTTTGCTGACTTCTTCAGTCAGGCATTTGTGTATGACGACGTTGAACCCGACCCTAACTTTTTCAGTTACATGGATGGCCATGCTCAAACCTCTTTCACATACATGAATCTAAGCTTATCTTCAGTTGTTGAAAAAATAAACCTTCTCAAGGACGACTACTCCTTCGGTCCAGATGGTCTCCCTGCCATAGTTTTAAAGAAATGTGTTAATAAACTAGCACTGCCCCTTTTTGCTCTCTTCCAGCTTTCAATTTCACAAGGTGTTTTTCCCAAATTGTGGAAGAACTCATTTATCATTCCCATCCACAAAAAGGGCTGCAAAAGTGATATCTCTAATTATCGACCCATTGCTAAGCTCTCTTCTATACCTAAACTTTTCGAGAGCATAGTATACGACTCAATGTTCTTCCATTGTAAATCAATTATCTCCTTTAAGCAACATGGGTTTTTTAAAGGTAGATCTACAACCACAAACCTTACGAATTTTGTCTCTAGCACACTATGTGCCCTGGAAGATGGTAAGGAAGTGGATGTTGTTGCTACCGATTTCAGCAAAGCGTTCGATAAGATCTCTCACAAAGTTATACTTTTCAAACTAAAAATGATCGGTTTTCCACAGAAGTTTACTTCATGGATTAAGTCTTATTTGGAAGATCGCAAGTATAGTGTCCTTTTTAGATCTTCCGTCTCTAAACCTGTCATAGCGTCCTCTGGTGTACCACAGGGTAGTCATCTCGGACCTTTGATTTTTAACTTGACGATAAACGATGTAGTACGTGTCATTTTATTCTCAGACCTGGAGATTTACGCAGATGATATGAGATTCTCCAAACAAATATCTTGCACCGCTGACTCTCTCTCACTACAATCTGACCTTAACCACTTCTACACCTGGTGTCAAAAGAATCGTTTAGAACTTAACGTGAAAAAATGTCAAGCTATAAGTTTCTCCCGCAAACGCCATCCCCTGAATCAAAGGTATTATTTCATCAACAACGAGTCTATCTCCACTGTTTCGTCTATTCGTGATCTCGGCATTATCTGTGACACCCAACTTAACTTTCGTTCTCACATCGACAACATTATTAGCAGAGCTAACTCTGCACTCGGCTTCGTTAAACGTTGGTCGAAGGAATTCTGTAACCCCTATGTGACTAAATCCCTTTATACGACGTTTGTGAGACCACTTCTTGAATATGCCAGCCAAGTCTGGTTTCCTTACCACCAAGTGCATATTTTAAGAATCGAAGCTGTCCAGCGTAGATTCATTCGTTTTGCTTTACGCGGGCTTGACTGGGATGACCCTCACAATTTACCTCCATATGAGCACCGCCTGAAGTTGCTAAATCTACAGGCTCTTAGGACTCGTCGGGATATCGCTGATATTATTTTTATTCATCAGTTACTATCTGGACACACAGATTCCCCCCATCTACTGCATCAGATCTCAATAAACACGAATCCTCGTCGTTTACAATGTTTCGTTTCAAATGTAAATGGTTCAACTCTTTTTAGCACATTAGATGCAAATTCCCTGGCATGTAAGCGGCTGATACCCTTAGCTTGCTGCTGTACGTGTCTATCTCCTTCTTTGCCCTTAATCCAAGTATGGTATTCTTACCATCCGCCCGTTAGCAGGCGAAGCAATAAATTAGCTGATGCTATTTTGGAGTGATGAAGCTTAATCTGTAGCAGTCTTAGCATCATTGCTGACTGATACGGATGCCTCTATCACTGTCCTGTAAAGTCCGGAAGAAAGCTCTTCGATGAGGTTTATCGTAGGTGTGTCGTCGCTGGCTGCGTTGCGGCGACGACCCGGTTTCCTGGTTTCCTTCCTCTACAGAGACGGGAGAGAGACCGTCTAGCTCGGCATCCAGGCCGAGGTTATTCAGCGTGGATACCACACCCGACAAAAGTCTCTCGTGAGAACCAGCCACCATCCACGAAGGACGGCGGTTCTGCCGAAGCATTTCCGTTCAAGAATTTTAGGACTTCTCCGGCTAGAAAAGCTTTGAGCGTTAACCAGTTTTCTCCGCTCATTTAACCCTCGTCATTTCCCTTGTCGTAAATGCCGTAGGGCATGTTGACTTTCACGACTTCATTGAAGGGTCTGTGTGCCGTATTAGCATTCTTTGCCTTCTTTGAGGTCGTGGAAGTTTCCTCAAAAGATCTGGGTCGTTTGGTCTTTGAGACCTTTTTGGCAGAAACTACCGAGGGTCTTCCCGAACCAGGAAGATTTTTCGGGTTACCGCAAACAGTACTGGGTACTCCTGAGACAGGAGTGAAGATTTTTGTAAGTCCTTCCCTGCGAAGAGGGGGTCTCTTCTTAGGGTTGGGCTTACTGGGGCCGCTAGGAGGTAAGGACGGATGGGTGGCATTGCTTGTGGAGGGATGCTGCCTACCCGCAGCAGGTTGGCTTGTATCCCTATCAAAACTTCGCCAGCCCAACGAATCGTGTTCCTATAATATAATTCCCACGAGTAGCCCGTGAAGAATGGTCCGCCCCAACATAGCCGGGGCGGACCATTGTGTAAGTCACAGTTTACTGAGAGGGCAGAACATAGTACTAAAATATGTACTGACGGTGACAGAAGAGTTATGAAGAATTGGTATGAAAGACCATGAAGAGAGAGAGAGAGGCCCTGAAATAATCAGCGCTATAATTGATTCCAATAGAAAAATTTAATGGCGAGGAACTTTATGCGTTACAAAACATTAAAAAAATCGCGAAACATTATTACGACATCGCGAAATGCAATTCAAAAGTATAAACTGCATCGGAGATTCAATATATAGACAAAGGCAGACGTCTGATTGTCAGATAAGTCAAGATTTTTAGGAGCAAAAAAAAACACGACTAGACAGAACAGAAACTCGGTGAGAAAAAAAATAATAATGTTGCGGAGATTCCTAACGCACCCGAATCCTGCTCATCTGGCATCACGTGGTCTATTGCCCACCTATTTAAATGGCAATAAGCTTTGGTGGAACGGAACAGAATTCCTAAATTCCGAATGGATTTTTGAAACACCAGTTCAACCATCAATTGGGAATATCCAATCTCACTGCGTGTGCACAGACAGCTATGAAATCAATCAACTGATACTTCGCCAGTCGAATTTGCAGAAGCTATTGCTGAAGATTTGTTTATAACTTTCGACAGACAGACACATTACTGGAAAAAGAATTAAGCAAATTTATCGACATTTTTGGAAGCATTGGAGCTCGGAGTATTAAGCTCGTCTACAACAGCGTCCAAAATGGCTGAAAACAGCAGAAAACCCAGAGCAAGGAGATCTCGTTCTAAAAAGGGACGAGAGAATACCACCATCAAAGTGGAGCACGAATTATTAGGCAACACCCTGGAGCGGATAATTTAATACGCTTCGTAACTCTAACACACACTGGTGAACTAAAACGACCAATTACAAAAATATGTCCGCTTCCTAGCAACAAAATAACCACAGACCAATTCTTAATATAAACCATTTGTTTTCTAAAACAATTAATAATTAATTGCCTAAAAAACCACATTCATTTTCATACACACACTCTCTCACATTTTTTTTATTGAACACTCCACAAACAAATACAACACTACACAAACACAAAATAATAATTATTAAGATACACTACACAATATCATAAAATCAGCACAACTCACAAAATTCTCATTTGGGAAATTTTCTTTCATTTCAAATCACTAATTTCCCTGGCACACAAACACTACACATCATATAGTCCACTCAACGAAGCCACAAATGCACTCAAATCAAATTAACATTACACATAAGCCTCTTCATTCATCACACACGAACAAACATATAAATTCAACGCATCATGCAACAAAATTACCCAAACACAAATTATATAAAACTACACTAAATCGGTAATATTTTTTATTTATAGTTTCAAAACATAAATTGCTCACCTAAAAATCACTAACACCCAACAATTTACACTAAAAACAACACTTTTTTAACAAAAATTATTCAACCGCAAAGAACAAACGCAATAAATCACGGCGATTTGGAAAAGGCATAAACACAATAACAAAAATTATGATAATCAACTTAGGGAGGGAGAATTAAAGCGATCTTGATACCGCGACAGTCCGCGTTGAAGTCGGACTGCGGAAATTCTGGTTGACTTCGGCGTATCTGGCGTTTGACCTTCCCCTCCCTGCGGCACTACTGGGGAAAACGATTGCTGATGTGGAGAAGTCCAAAGCTGCACTGATCCTGGGATGTGATGCCAATGCACATCACACAGTATGGGGCAGCACCGACATCAATAAAAGAGGTGAGCTACTTTTTGATTACGTAATTAGTACTAAACTAATCATATGCAACACTGGGTGCGAACCCACCTTTGTCACTTGTAATAGACAAGAGGTCCTGGACATCACGCTAGTCTCCGATACCATATACTATGATATCAGAGAGTGGAAAGTGTCTAACGAACACTCCTTCTCAGACCACAGGTACATTCAATTTGGCATAAACTGCCTCCCTCATGTCCAACCCGTCTTTAGGAATTTCAGGAGAACGGACTGGAGCAAATATAAGAACAGTGTGGAATCCTCTGTTATCAACAGAATTCCTGTTCCCCCCACTAACACAAATGAACTAGATAGCATGGTTGAAGAACTCACTAAGGCTCTCAACCGGGCTATGTCTTTCTCCTGTCCCATAAGCAAACCTCGGGGCAAGCCTAGACCACCGTGGTGGAATCAGGAGATTGTATCTCTGCGTCAAGAATGTAGGCAGCTCTTCAATCAGGCCAAGCGATCCCTGAGTCTCAGACTGGATCTTGTATAAGAAAGCCCTCAAATCCTATAAAACCTTAGTCAGGAAAGCCCAACGGAACTCCTGGAGACTCTTCTGCGGAAAGATAGAAGAAATCTCTGAGGCCTCCAGGCTCAGGAAAATTCTCGCATCCACTCCTAAAGTAGCGAGCTACCTTAAGAGAGCTGATGGATCGTGGACCACCTCCACGAGGTCTTATTACCAAGACCAAAATTCTTTGGGCCATAAAAAGCTTTAAGCCATTTAAGTCTCCTGGACCAGATGGTATAATACCGGCCGAACTTCAGAGGAACGTTGACCTAATCCTTCCTTGGGTAACTGTAATATTCAAAAGTTGCCTGGATTTGGCTCATATTCCCAAGTTATGGGCAGAAGTTAATGTGGTTTTTATACCCAAGGCTGGTAAAAGCACACATGTAAACCCCAAAGATCTCAGACCCATTACTTTGTCTTCATTTCTACTAAAAACCTTAGAGAAACATACACATACGTTGCAGTGTCAACTCAAATCTTCTGTCAGCTTCTCAACACGCGTATAGTAAAGGGAAATCGGTTGAAAAGGCCCTTCACTCACTTGTATCTTCCATTGAAAAATCACTCGATTGCAAAGAATTCACATTGGTTGCTTTCCTGGATATAGAGGGAGCGTTCAACAACGTCGAAGCAGGGGCAATTCTCGGCGCACTGACGGGACTTGGAATTGAGAAATCGATTGGCGAGTTGGTGGGCCAGTTGCTCACTAACAGGTTCATCAACACAAAGCGGGGCGAGGCCTCGGCTCGAAGGTTCGTCAGTAGGGGTACGCCTCAAGGTGGCGTAATCTCACCTCTTCTTTGGAACCTAGTGGTGAATGAACTACTACTAATACTGGAAGGGGAAGGTTGCAAGGTAATTGCCTATGCAGATGACGTTGCTATCGCTGTCTCGGGACGGGACTTGGAATTGAGAAATCGATTGGCGAGTTGGTGGGCCAGTTGCTCACTAACAGGTTCATCAACACAAAGCGGGGCGAGGCCTCGGCTCGAAGGTTCGTCAGTAGGGGTACGCCTCAAGGTGGCGTAATCTCACCTCTTCTTTGGAACCTAGTGGTGAATGAACTACTACTAATACTGGAAGGGGAAGGTTGCAAGGTAATTGCCTATGCAGATGACGTTGCTATCGCTGTCTCAGGAAAACACCTCAATACACTCAGGGATCTCTTGCAGAATGCCCTCTCCAAGCTCTCTAAATGGACCAATAAATATGGTCTGGCGGTCAATCCTCAGAAAACTGAGTTAGTCCTCTTTACAAGAAAATACAAAATCCCAACATTTGTACCCCCTAAACTAAACGGCACCCCTCTGGTGCTCACTAACACGGCTAGTTACTTGGGCCTCGTTTTAGACAGCAAACTGAGCTGGAAACCCAATATTCTGCGGAGAGTTCAGAAAGCCACCACGGCCCTGTACTGCTGTAAAAAAGCCATTGGAAGCAGATGGGGGCTTCAGCCTCGAATTACACATTGGATATATGTATCCGTTATCAGACCTATACTTACATATG
Source organism: Cheilosia variabilis (assembly GCA_951230905.1). Classification (NCBI taxonomy): domain Eukaryota; kingdom Metazoa; phylum Arthropoda; class Insecta; order Diptera; family Syrphidae; genus Cheilosia; species Cheilosia variabilis. Next base: position 85,520,959 of record OX579676.1, read on the forward strand.
GTGTTCTCGTGTGGTGGACTGCCCTGGAGAAGGCCGTCTACTACAATCACCTTAGCCGTGTTCAAAGAACGGCATGCGTATTCATCAGTGGAGCCCTTAGGACCACTCCAACAGCGGCCATGGACGTAATGTTCCACCTGCTACCGCTAGACATCTATTGCAAACAAGTGGCAGCAAACGCAGCCACTCGGATAAACGCAGTTCGTTTGTGGTCCAGCCGGCAAACTGGTCACTCATCTATTCTAGATACATTAGAATGCATTCCAAAAGAAACTGACTACACCCTTCCTCAGTTTCAATTCGATAAGAATTTCGAAACCTACATACCCTCCCGGAGTGACTGGGAGAATGATGTAGTGCCTCGTAAGGAGTCAGTCTGCTTCTGTACAGACGGGTCCAAAACCGAAACAGGAGTTGGGGGGGGGGTGTTTTCTCTTTTGAACTAGATTGCGAAATCTCATTCAGCCTTCCTAATCACTGTAGTTTATTCCAGGCGGAAATCATGGCGATTAAAGAGGCCTTGTCGTGGCTTCGGTATAATGTAATATCTGTAAAGGATATCACCATCTTTACCGACAGTCAAGCCGCGATTAAATCCCTGGATTCTGTCATCTTCAATTCCACAACTGCCCTCAATTGCCGATTATCTCTTAACGAGATGGCGAAACAATTCAAAATTCACCTTATATGGGTGCCGGGTCATAGAGACATTCCAGGGAATTGTGTGACCGACGAACTCGCCAGACAAGGCACTACTATGTCGATTCTACCGGAAAAGGAGAATCTCTACATACCTCTTGCTACATGCAAGCTCCTAATTAAGCAAAACGCGATTAGCGCTACGAATCGCAGGTGGTCTAATTGTACAACGTGCCACACCTCGAAACAGATCTGGCCTCAGCTGGATCTCAAGCGCTCAAAAAATCTTACTGCACTGAATAGACCCATGGTAAACACTTTAGTAGGTGTCATCACGGGACACTGCATCATAGGGAGACATGCTCTCAGGTTGGGTCTCCCCTCAAATGATTTCTGTAGAACCTGTATGGACGAGGAGGAGGAGGAGACTATTCTTCACCTTCTCTGCACGTGTCCAGCACTGTCCTTCCGCAGAAAACTACACCTCGGAGAATACTTCTTCGACAATCTCAGCGAACTCGCGAACATAGGAATCAACCGCCTGCAACGCTTCATTCTAAGCTCCGGCTGGTTCAACGGGTAGCTTATGAGAGCACCGATCCTGTGGTATCACAATGGGCCTACTCTGGCCTAAGTGAGGTTGCACTTAAGGCGGCCTGCCACTCTAACCTAACCTAACCTAGGGAGTAGAAAAGAAACGGCAAGTAGGCGTATAAGGCAAATTACTCACTTCAATTATGTAGGTAGTCATGTCTGTAAGTGTCTTTTTAACAGCGTCATAGAAGAGCAAATTACAATTGCAGAGGCGATAGCAGATCAATTCCAGAGATGAGGCGAAAATATGATCGAGTGTTATCGAAGACCAGTAATGCCACTTTTCATTATTTTATGAGCTGATCTTGTTGGGAACAGAGTTCACGGTGGGGGAAAATGTTGAGGTTGTATATTAAAATTATTAAACAATCAAGTAAAATTGTCAAGTTTAATTAATATATAATAATAATAATCATCGTACATATTTAGAGCCATAATCCTATAAATGATATTTGTCAATAAAAGTCTACACTGAATTGTACATAAACAAAAGTATTAATGTCAAACAATTTTCGATACATATTTCATTAGCTAAACCCGCAATTTATAACGTTGACTAAAAATGACTGCGTTATTCCTTTTTTTTCATCCGTTTTTAAATAGAGTTACAAAGTATAGTTTTTTCATCTATTTTCACACAATTTTAGACAAAACACATAGCTTAAACGGCGTACTCTTCGTTACGGATGATGGTATGCGATTCTGCAAATAATTGGCGGTCATAACGGCTTTCACCTAGATTTCATTGTTTAGTCCTGCATCTAGCAACAAACATCTTGTATTTTCGACGAGCGATCGGTTCTTACGTTCAGCCACTCCATTCTGCTCTGGTGTGTATCTGGTTGTATATTGACGTGAAACGCCCTCGGAAGTGAGAAACTCGACAACTCTTCTCTTCACAAACTCCTTACCATTATAGGATCGAATAACTTTTGGAAATTTTGGAAATTTGTTTTTAACCATCTGAACAAACACTACAAGTTTTTCGTAAGCTGCCGACTTCTTCTTTAATAGGTATTGCATGAACTACTTATTCTCTCTCTATTTATATATTCTCACTCCTTTATATATATATATATCCGTTGTACTAGACCTATTTGTTAATATTAGCAGTCAGTCACATTTTGCCTTTAGACTTAAATAAAACGTATTATCTCGTGACTACGAGACAAAGTATTTTCTTTCCGTCGTCTTATAACATAGTATCAGATGTGCTGAGATCCTAAAATGAAAGTCAATTCAATTAAAAAACTTCGAATAAAATGCTTGATCAAGCAATTGAACCAAAACCAAGTGCCAGTGTTTTATCTACAACGATGGTGACTCCAACATTCGCGCCGACAATTTTGCCGTTAGACTTAAAATCTTCCAACATGGCATTGACGTGGAAAAATTGGTATACACAATTTAAAATATTTCTTCATGCATCCAGCCTAGATTCGCCGACTGATCAAAATAAAGTGGCACTTCTGCTGCATCACATGGCTCCTGATTCGCTCGACGTATTTAAGTCATTCAATATGGACTTCCTGCCAAAGGTCAACATTGTCATGGAAAGGCATAAATTCTTCACTAGAATTCAACATGCTGGTGAGTCTATAGATTAATATGTCACATGTCTTAAAAATCGAAGTCTCTCATGTGACTTCAGTATCTTACGGGAGGATTCAGTAAGAGATATTTTTGTGTGTGGCTTGCATAATAATTGGTCTACCATAAAAGAGCGACTATTAAACGAAGGTTCTATAAAACTCGAAAAAGCACTTGAAATAGCTAAATCGATTGAACTAACGAAAGATCATGCTAAACAGTAACAGCCGCCATTTTAATAAGCATACACAAAGTCAAAAAAATTAACACAACAACAAATCTAAGCTAGGCTTGTCTAACACACCATCAACCAGCAGCACTTGCTCCCGTTGCGGAGAAATTCACCGATATCGATGCCCAGCGATTGGAGTTACATGCAACACATGTAAAAAAAATAATCACTTCTCAAAAATGTGTCATTACAACAAAACGCTAATGCAAAGGGCGCATACGTGCGAAATGTCGATGCTGATTGCGATTCCCAACTGGAATGTGATTCTGATTCTTTATTCTTGGGTATTCTGAAGCAAACCAAACCAATGCCAAGAAACAGTTGGATAATATCGCTGAAAATAAAGGGTCAAGCAATCGACTGTCAAATTGATACGGGAGCACAGGCAAACGTTATGTCGCTGCAGCAGTTTAATCACCTGGGATGCTCATCTAATCAGTTATCAACTCGCATTATGACATTAAGTGGAGAGAGGTTACCCGTAGTCGGATGCTGTTCCATGGAATGCGAGTATAATGGACACTATTTCTCGATCGAGTTTCAAATTTTGGATTTATATTGTCATGCAGTACTTGGGTTATCAACATGCGTTCAACTTAAGCTTATAAATAAGGTAGATCAAATAAAAATTGCACGCACTAATAAATCTAGTTCTAATAATTTAAATAATTCAAATATCAACAATTTCACAGATGTAAAGAGTTGCAAAACAATTTTAACTAATTATAGTGACATTTCTCAAGGTCTAGGGCTATTAAAAAAAAAATACCACCTAAAACTAATTTTTGGTATAACGCCAACAATAGATTTACCGCGCAAAATACCGTTTTCTTAAGAAAAATTATTTAAAGAAGAATTAGAACGCATGAAGAATTAAGTGAAGTGATAGTGAAAGTTGAGGAGCCTACTGAGTGGGTAAATTCAATAGTGTTAGTGAAAAGACCGAATGGAAAAATTAGACTTTGTTTAGATCCAAGAAATTTAAAGCTTCGTTAAAAAGTTATCTGACAGAAATAATAATCTTCGTCAACTTTTAAAAAAGGATATAGCGTGGCAGTGGAGTGAAACCCATGAAAAGGAATTTAATAACTTAAAATCGCTTATATCCAATGACCCAGTATTAACATTTTATGACCCAAATAAAATAATAACCCAATCGGTTGACGCTTCCAAAAGCGCTGTCGGTGCAGTTATCGCGCATGAAAACAGCCCAATTGCATAATGCTTCTGCAACGTTAGTAGATAGGATAGATAGGTTCTGGGACCACTAGAGTGGCAAAATTTGCCACCCTGCGGTTAAGAACTCCAATTGCGGGTAAAGAGTGATTGTGGTTTTGATGTTCCAATTGCGGTTAAAGAGTGATTGTGGTTAAGATGTTGTGGTTTTGATGTTCCAATTGCGGTTAAGTTCTTTACAATTTATTTTTATCATGCCATTGACATTGGTAATGAATTTTTTGGGGGGCCGAAAGATAACGTTTCCTATAGGAGCTATTTTTAGGCATAAGTAATAGTGGTCAATGTTTTGTATTGGTCTAGTTGTTTATAATATAATTGTTGAATGCAATGATAAGAACAGATTACTATTGTTGTCAGTTTTATTATTTTTTTTTTGTGTTTGCACTGTGGTTTGAATTTATATACCGTTGCAGAGGTTATATGTTGAATTGATTTCAGTTCAGGAAGCAGTTGAGTTTTAGAAATAAAGAAGTGCGTTACGTACCAAATAAAAAATGAAGTGCAATATTTGTGATAAAGTGTTATCGCTTAGAGGTGTTTTGAAGCGTCATATGGATACTGTACATAACAAGATCTTAAATCATTGTTTGGTTTGTGGTAAAAAATTTACTAGAAAATATAAATTGAAGGAGCATTTGTTAAAGTGTGTAGTTTTTGATGAGGAGAGGGGAAAAAATTAAGTCAATTTACCAGTGACGTCATTACCTGCATCAACATCAGGATCCCCATCGATATCAGCATCATCGAATATTGTGTGCAATGTGTGTAACATTATTGTGAACAGGAAAACATGGAAGCAACATCAGCGAAGCAATGCACATAAATCGAGAGTTAAAGTGTTCTACGCCGATAACGTGCATAAAATTATGACGTCATTCAAAGAACGAATTGTGTCATATTCCGTAAAGAATGAAAAAGAAGATGATTTAGATGTAACATCATTTTTCACAAGAAAGAGGGCAATTGTCAAAAATCTATTGCAAGAAATAATCATGGATAATAATTCAATTAAATTCAATTTGGAATTATTTGCTGAATTTGTGAAGATTGGTAATGAGGATGATATGGACTTTGATATAAAGTCAATGGGAACACGAATGCAACCCGTTCTTTTATATGATAATATTGAAGAAATAATAAAAGAAATGGAGGATAATATAATGAAGAAGCTGGAAGAATTTCAGGAGTGAGACAGTGGATGGACTCTAATTAGGATAAAAGCCATTGAATTGAATGTTAATAGATATCAGTGTTTGCAGGGGTCAGCGCACCTCAAATTGCCAGCTTTCATTCATAATAAAAATTCTGTCATCAATGTTAAAAACAATGATGAATACTGTTTCAAATGCGCAATAGTATCAGCTGTGAACCCTAACGTGTCGAAACCCAATTCCTCATGGACATATAATACAGAGACAATACTGAGACCACCAACTCCGGCCGATTTCCCGTTACTTAGCCTACAAGCTATATTTTTATGGAGTGTTCACGTTTGGTGCGCTAGTATTGTTACATAGAAAATCGTATTGACAAATGTTTTTGCTCACCAACACACTCCCAGGAGATATGAGACACTTCCGCTGTGGGCAAAGTTGCTGGCAGAGTTCATAGAATTTTATCCGTTTAATTTGAAATTGTTCGTTACGTGTGGAAAATATTTTTTTTTAGGAATAAAAACATTTTGAGCAAAATTTCTTCATCATTTAGGAAAAATTTACACACGAAATCGAAGTTAATGATATCCAAACGCGGAAAATACACAGCCATGCTTCTCCTAATATGTTTCTAGTATATAGAACATCAACTTTAGATAGTTTTACTAACCAAACAAATCAAATTATTCGCCTTTTAACAATTTATAATAACTAACCAATGGCGTTCAGTAATGAAAAGATGTGGTATTCCCGAACTCTTTCACATTTTCCCACGGCTGCCGAGGTGGCAGCATTTATTTTTGCATTTTTTGTATGTTTTTGCATGTCACCCGGATTCTTTTTTGACATAACACCGATAGGAAAACAAAATGGCGAATTTGAAAAAAGAACTGAGGGGTCCAGCGGCAAGAGGATTGTGAGTTGGGGGTCTCAGTATGGTTTGTCTATGATATAATATATCTGATATAACGAGTGACTGCATTTCCACTGCTGATATGGTTCTAAATTTTAAAGATCTCGTTTTTCCTTTGGCAAGTGATCAGATACCCAAGTTTGAGGCACAAAATGAGATAAGTGTTAATGTTTTCGGATACTCGAATGGTGATGAGACGAGAAAACAATGTATTGAGAGTCCAACTATCTGACTAAAAATGAGAAACCTCTTCATATTAATTTGTTAAGTGACTCATTATGTGTGGATAAAATGTTTAAGTCAGCTATTACGCGATAGGATCCTCAATGTGAAAGAGAAAAAACTATACTTTTGTAATAGTTGTTTGCAGCACTATTACATTGAGGAAAGTTTGCAGAACCATAAGACAGAATGCGCTGATGTTGTTACGCATATGCCAAAGGAAGGGGAAAACATTGTAAAGTTTTCAAATGTCGACAGATCTGTCAGTGTACCTTTCGTAATATATGCTGATTTTGAGAGTATATTATTACCTGTTAGTACTTGTCTTCCCGATCCATCTATATCATCAACAACAACAACTCAACAGCATGTTCCTTGTGCATTTGCCTACTACATCAATTGTTTCTATGATAACAGCAAGAATTCAATGAGGACGTTTACAGGTATATGAAGTTTGCTATTTTGTTGTTCTTTTTTTCAAGTGCTCTTTGCTTATAGGACCCGACTGTACGAGTAAATTCATCAACATCATCTTAGTGAAGATATTCAACGTCTGTATGCTGATTACTACAAACATGCAGTACCGATGAAAGATCTCACACCGCAACAAGAATGGCGTCAGACGAACGAAGAGTGCTGTATATTTTGTGGGAAAAAGTTTATAGAATTTGAGTATAGAGTAAGAGACCATTTTCATGTTACGGGGGAATATAGAGGGCCTAGTCATAACAGTTGTAATTTACAAACAAGTCTTCCCAAAATTTATGCCGATTTTCTTACACAATCTCACAGGTTATGATAGTATTGACTCATTAGCGCAGAATTTAGGTGAAGATGATTTTAAATTCACCACATTATATTTCAATTGTGATCAGCAATTCGACTTAATTAAAAGAAAAGGCGTGTTTCCTTATGATTATCTAAATTCGTGGGAGCGCTTAGAAGAGAAATGATTACCCGAAAAAAGTGCGTTCTTCAACAAACTAACTGACGAGGAATGTTTCGATGAGTCATATGAAGTTGCTCATAAAATTTGGTCACATTTCAATTGTAAAAATATGAGGGAATACTTGCAAATTTATTTACAAAGTGATGTTGTTTTGCTTGCCGATATCTTTGAGAATTTTCGAAAAATATGTCAAGAAATCTATAAATTAGATCCGTGTTATTATTATACGGTACCAAGTTTATCTTGGGATGCAATGCTCAAAGTTACAGATATTGAGTTGGAATTATTAACCGAATTCGAAATGTATAAGTTTTTTTCAAAAGGGCGTCAGGGATGGTTTAACTCAATGCTGTCATAGATGTTCGGAAGCAAACAACAAATTTATGAGTACATATAAACCGAACCTACCTTCATCATATTTGATGTACTTGGATGTTAATAATCTCTATGGTTGGGCTATGAATCAAACTCTTCCCTATGGTGGTTTTCAGTGGATGTCAAACACAGATCACTTTACCAAAAGTTATATAATGTCATTCAAAAATCCAGATATCGGTATCATCTTGGAGGTAGACTTGGATTATCCCGAAATCTTACATGTCATTCACAATGATTTACCATTCTGCCCGGAAAATATTTGCACTCCGGGAACGAAATCTAAAAAGTTGGTAAGCAGTTTTTATCCTAAACGGAAATATGTTATTCATATAGAAAACCTAAAACAAGCACTAAAACATGGTTTAGTATTGAAAAATGTCCACAGAGTCATTCAATTCAAACAATCGAATTGGCTTCAAAAGTATATTGAATTGAATACTCAGTACCGTAAGAAAGCTAGAAATGTTTTTGAAAATAATTTTTTCAAATTAATGAATAATAGTATCTATGGCAAGACAATGGAAAACATTGATAAAAGAACTGATTAAAATTGCTACACATTGGGAGAATATCGGTAAAAGGAAAGGTATACGGGCTCTAATAGCAAAACAAAATTTCCACAGTAGGTCGATATTTTCTGAAAATATGGTTGCTATTCAATTGCATAGGGTAAAAGTTGTCTATAATAAACCACTTTATTTGGGCTTCGTAGTCTTGGAACTTTCAAAATTACTTATGTACGAGTTCCATTATGAATATATGAAAGTCAAATTTAGTAACAGGTTGCTTCTCAATTATATGGACACAGATTCCTTCATTTATACTATCAATACGCAGTTACGCAGATATCTTTAATGACTTACACACATACTTCGATACTTCCGACTATAATCAGTTGAATGTGCACAACTTTCCGCTGATTAATGCAAAAAAATTGGGTATGTTTAAGGATGAGAATAGTGGAAGGAAAATGGCACAATTTGTTGGCTTACGTGCGAAAATGTACTCTTTTACAATTGATGATGGTACTTCCGTTCAGAAAGCAAAAGGTATCAAGAAGTCTGTTACAAAATGACTAACTTTAGAAAACTATAAGACTTGTTTGTTTGATAAAATCTCTATTTATAAAAATATGACTACTTTTAGGAATAAACTATACATATAATTTATTCACAAAATCTATGCATGAAAACATTAAACTTTGAAGATACCAAAAGGTATATATGTGAAAATAATATAAGTACTTTAGCTTGGGGTCATTATAAGATTGAAAATGAAAATATATGAATTTGTAATTAAAAAGTAAATTATTTTTTATTGTATTTTTTTTTTATTTGAAGAGAAATTTCAGACACAAGTGACCGCAGTTAAAAGAATTGTATTTGCTGATGCTGATAGTTGTATTCTATATTGTTTCCTAGATATTTCACAATTTCTTGCGGTGGTTGAAGGTTTCCAAAGCTATCGAAATACTTTTTACGGTTCTTATCTTTTCTATATGCTACCCAGTGTGTTCCAGAACCGAAAGAAGAATCCAGATTAACAATACCACATTCAATTTGATAGGGTTTTTTTTTTTTTGGTAACGTATCGCTCATAAAAACCTCTCTTAAGTGTGGCACATGTTTTGTATATCTGACCAAATTGCTATCTGTAAGTGCTCGCCAGGTAGCTTTCTCAATAGTTTTTTGGTTGCGAATGATAAAATAAACCGTAGCCCTTCCGGTATGGTTTCATATATAGACATTTTCCCATTGCTATGGCCTCCATAGTTTTATTATGACGATTTGCTTCTTCGAATTGCTTTCGAGCAGACTTGGCTTCATGTATAGCCTTTGCGATAGCGGTTCCACCAGATGCTAAACCTCCAATTGCCCCGAGTGCTGTTAGTATTGGAACTAGAGGTAGAAAACCTCCAATTTTAGGTACCGGTATTATACGTGGTATTTGAATCAACAGCATGAGACTAATCTGATCTGATCTTATCTAGTAAATACAAGCTGATCTGATTGATCTGTTGTGATCAAAATGAATTAAAAAATAAACAATATTTAAAAAAGCAAACTGTTTTCTTTATTCAGTTAGTCGGTTAGTTAGAACGCACTTTTTTCGGGTAAACATTTCTCTTCTAAGCGCTCCCACGAATTTAGATAATCATAAGGAAACACGCCTTTTCTTTTAATTAAGTCGAATTGCTGATCACAATTGAAATATAATGTGGGAATTTAAAATCATCGTCACCTAAATTCTGCGCTAATGAGTCAATACTTTCGCTGAGAAAGCGACATGAATCAAGAAATCCCATTTAAAATAGGTCCCTGATTTTTCATCTACAAGTATCTTTTTAGATATTGATATATATTTCTCCTTATTTAAAGCCCAGACTTTTATTTCTCCCTCCACTTCATTCGAGGAAAAGAAAAATAAATGACTATCATAACCTGTGAGATTGTGTAAGAAAATCGGCATAAATTTGGGAAGATTTGTTCGTAAATTACAACTGTTATGACTAGGCCCTCTATATTCCCCCGTAACATGACAATGGTCTCTTACTCTACTCAAATTCTATAAACTTGTTCCCACAAAATATAGAGCACTCTTCCTTCGTCTGACGCCATTCTTGTTGCGGTGTGAGATCTTTCATGGGTACTGCATATTTGTAGTAATCAGCATGCAGACGTTGAATATCTTCACTTAGATTGTTGATGAATTTACTCGTACAGTCGGGTCCTATAAGCAAAAAACACTTGAAAAAAAGAACAACAAAATAGCAAACTTCATATACCTGTAAACGTCCTCATTGAATTCTTGCTGTTGAGTTGTTGTTGTTGATGATATAGGTGGATCGGGAAGACAAGCACTAACAGGTAATAATATACTCTCAAAATCAGCATATATTACGAAAGGTACACTGACAGATCTCTCAAAATTTGAAAACTGTACAATGTTTTCCCCTTCCTTTGGCATTGCGTAACAACAAACTTTCCTCATTGTAATAGTGCTGCAAACAACTATTAACAATTAACAACAAAAGTATTGTTTTTTCTCTTTCACATTGAGGATCCTATCGCGTAATAGCCGACTTAAACATTTTATCCACACATAATGAGTCACTTCGTTATCATCTCAATATAACAAATTAGTATGAAGAGGTTTCTCATTTTTAGTCAGATAGTATGGACCCTCAATACATTGTTTTCGCGTCTCATCACCATTCGAGTATCCGAAAACACTAACACTTATCTCATTTTGTGCCTCAAACTTGGGTATCTGATCACTTGCCAAAGGAAAAACGAGATCTTCAAAATTCAGAACCATATCAGCAGTGGAAATGCAGTCACTCGTTATATCAGATATATTATATCATAGACAAACCATACTGAGACCCCCAACTCACAATCCTCTTGCCGCTGGACCCCTCAGTTCTTTTTTCAAATTCGCCATTTTGTATCGGTGTTATGTCAAAAAAGAATCCGTGTGACATGCAAACACATACAAAAAATGCAAAAATTAATGCTGCCACCTCGGCAGCCGTGGGAAAATGTGAAAGAGTTCGGGAATACCACATATTTTCATTACTGAACGCCATTGGTTAGTTATTATAAATTGTTAAAAGGCGAATAATTTGATTTGTTTGGTTAGTAAAACTATCTAAAGTTGATGTTCTAAATATATACTAGCAACATATTAGGACAAGCATGGCTGTGTATTTTCCGCGTTTGGATATCATTAACTTCGATTTCGTGTGTAAATTTTTCCTAAATAATGATGAAATTTTGCTCAAAATGTTTTTATTTTCCCTCAACCAATCTACATTGTTAATTTTTCATGAACATTTTAAGCAAATGTGCACTTTTTCCTAAAAAAAATATTATCCACACGTAACGAACAATTTCAAATTAAACGGATAAAATTCTATGAACTCTGCCAGCAACTTTGCCCGCAGCGGAAGTGTCTCATATCTCCTGGGAGTGTGTTGGTGAGCAAAAACATTTGTCAATACGATTTTCTATGTAACAATACTAGCGCACCAAACGTGAACACTCCATAAAAATATAGCTTGTAGGCTAAGTAACGTGAAATCGGCCGGAGTTGGTGGTCTCAGTATTGTCTCTGTATTATATGTCCATTAGGAATTGGGTTTCGACACGTTTGGGTTCACAGCTGATATTATTGCCCATTTGAAACAGTATTCATCATTGTTTTTAACATTGATGACAGCCTTTTTATTATTAATGAAAGCTGGCAATTCGAAGTGCGCTGACCCCGGCAAACACTGATATCTATTAACATTCAATTCAATGGCTTTTATCCTAATTAGAGTCCATCCACTGTCTCACTCCTGAAATTCTTCCAGCTTCTTCATTATATTATCCTCCATTTCTTTTATTATTTCTTCAATATTATCATATAAAAGAATGGGTTGCATTCGTGTTCTCATTGACTTTATATCAAAGTCCATATCATCCTCATTACCAATTTTCACAAATTCAGCAAATAATTCCAAATTGAATTTAATTGAATTATTATCCATGATTATTTTTTGCAATAGATTTTTGACAATTGCCCTCTTTCTTGTGAAAAATGATGTTACATCTAAATCATCTTCTTTTTCATTCTTCACGGAATATGACACAATTCGTTCTTTGAATGACGTCATTATTATTTTATGCACGTTATCGGCGTAGAACACTTTAACTTTCGATTTATGTGCATTGCTTCGCTGATGTTGCTTCCATGTTTTCCTGTTCACAATAATGTTACACACATTGCACACAATATTCGATGATGCTGATATCGATGGGGATCCCGATGTTGATGCAGGTAATAACGTCACTGGTAAATTGACTTAATTTTTTCCCTCTCCTCATCAAAAACTACACACTTTAACAAATGCTCCTTCAATTTATATTTTCTAGTAAATGTTTTACCACAAACCAAACAATGATTTAAGATCTTGTTATGTACAGTATCCATATGACGCTTCAAGACACCTCTAAGCGAAAATACTTTATCACAAATATTGCACTTCATTTTTTATTTGGTACGTAACGCACTTCTTTATTTCTAAAACTCAACTGCTTCCTGAACTGAAATCAATTCAACATATAACCTCTGCAACGGTATATAAATTCAAACCACAGTGCAAGCACAAACAAAAAAAACAAAGCTACTGACAACAATAGTAATATGTTCTTATCATTGCATTCAACAATTATATTATAAACAACTAGACCAATACAAAACATTGACCACTATTACTTATGCCTAAAAATAGGTCCTATAGGAAACGTTATCTTTCGGCCCCCCAAAAAATTCATTACCAATGTCAATGTCATGATAAAAATAAATTGTAAACAACTTAACCGCAATTGGAACATCAAAACCACAATCACTCTTTAACCGCAATTGGAACATCAAAACCACAACATTTTAACCACAATCACTCTTTAACCTACCTATCCTATCTACTAACGTTGACTTCTAGTCAACAAAATTGTGCTCAGATTGAGAAAGAGCTCTTCGCTATTCTCTTTGGGTGTGTTAAATTTCATCAATACATCTATGGTAAGCGAATCCTAGTAGAGACCGGTCATAAACCGCTAGTTCCGCTGTTCACGAAACCACTATATAAAGTCCCCGCTCGTCTTCAAAGCTTTATGCTTCGATTACAGTCTTACGAATTGGATGTAATATACAAACAAGGTATACATAACACCTGACACGCTTTCAAGGGCAGCATTGCCAGAAAGTGCCATGACAACATTTGAAAGTGACTTAGACCGTCATTGCAATTTATTAATTTCGAATTTGTCTGTATATTCTGAAAGACTCGAAAAAATAAAGCTCGCTGGTAATAACGACGATGTGATTACAAACGTTAAAAAATGCACTAAATTTGGTTGGCCCGACAATAAAAAGTCTGTTTTAAAATCATGCATGCCTTATTATAAAATAAGAGATGAATTGCATGTTATTGATGATATTTTATTTAAATCTGACCGAATAGTTATCCCTTCTTCCCTACGTCAAGAAATTTTGCATCTTTAGCATCAAGGACATTTAGGAATCCAAAGATGTCAAAGTCCTGCAAAAGATATAGTCTTCTGGCCCAACATAAACAATGACATTTACAATATTGTCACCGATTGTGAAATTTGCATGCGTCATAGATCTTCACAGACAAAAAACCTTTACCTCCGCATATAATTGATCCAATTCCATGGTACAAAGTAGGCACAGATTTATTTGAGTTCCATAAAAAAATGTATATATTAGTCGTGGATTATTGGTCTAAATATATAGAGATCGAATTGCTTGCCTCTGGGTATAGTAGTCAATTTGTTGTCAGTAAGCTGAAATCTATTTTCGCTCGCCATGGGATACCTCAGATAATGGTATCTGACAATGGCCCGCCATTTAACTATGACGTTTTCAAAAAGTTTTGCCTTTAAAGTAAGGAATCTTGATCAGACCCTTACATTTCCTTTTTGCATTATAGGACTATATCTCGAAAGGCAACCTACCTTCGCCTTCAGAACTTCTTATGTCTAGAACACTTCGCACAAAATTACCGGCTTTGTCAACAAAGACATTCAAAACAATATTGAAAAAACTAAATCATATTACAATAAAACAGCTAACCCACTAAAATCTTTAGTTCCAGGACAAAAAACAAGGTGGCGCAAAAATAACCTTCCGATGTTTTTTGGCTGTAATTTAAAAAAAAAATTAAAAACTTTGATTCTTCTTGTGGATTATTTTTATTTGGTCTTTTAATTTTTTTTACATCAAGTCGAGAATATGATGTCATGTAAATGGCCGCCGCCACAGTTGATTGTCATTTGAGCCCTTTTTATGGCATTTTCAATATATAGTCACCAATATTCAGCGTTCTGGAGCAGTGTAGCGTAACATTGTTTATTAACGTATATTTCGCATGTGTTTACTACACAAATGTCAAAACAGAACTGACATTAGGGGCCAATCGCAAAATGTATAGCATTTTCTGATAGGAGGATTACTTTTGCGCCACCTTGTATAAGAAGAATCCTACATCTTATTGGTCACCAGGAATAATTATAGAAAGATGTCAAGAACCTCAGTCATACTTTCTAAAAGATCGAGATGGAAATATATACGGAAGAAATAGACAACATATATTGAATAGGCATTCAGAAGAAGCCTCAACTTCACCACAGCAAAGTCCAGAAAAAGAAAATAATAAATCGCCAACTGTTTTTGAAAATGTTAGTCGGTTTGATAGAAAAATACTTACTTATTCAAAACTTACCTATCCTAAGGATCATATTAAGTAGTTTTCATTGTTTTGCTGCTAAGGAGAGCAGCAGAAATATAAACTGATTTAAATTTAACATAATTATCAATTAGTAATTGATTTGCATAATTCTTATTTACTTACCTAAATCTATTTAGTACATTAAGCCAATTATAAATCATACTTTCCTTATATGAACAAGATCTAATATAAGATCGGACTCGTTTCTTGTCTCCAATGCTCTGACGAGTTTCAGATTGCATATTTGCCGCATCAACTTTACTTTATTACTTAGTGTTGACTTTTCATGATACGACTGTATTTTTTCCCATGCTTCCTTGCCTGTTGAAGTACTTTTGATATGGATGAGTTGATTGTTTTCTACCGACAAACCAATAAGAACAGTGGCTATATCATTGGCTGTTTTCCAAGTCACAGTTACTGGATCAGGCTTAGATTCAGTAATCGCACACCATCCTCATTCCTTCGTTAAAAGAAGCTGCATCCGATACTTCCAAATATGGTAGTTTTGACTGTTTAGTTTGGCTACCGAAAATTTCAGTCCATCTGCCATTTGGAAGGAGTCACCGAAAACCTCATAAAGTATATATATTCTGAATCAGGATCACTTCCTGAATCGATTTAGCCATGTCCGTCTGTCTGTCTGTCTGTCTGTTGAAAGCACGATAGCGCCCAAAGGAATCGACATAGGCGAGTGATAGTTGGTGAAAGGACTTCTTTTTAACGTCGTCAGGTTGGTATTGAAAATGGGCTATGTCGGTCATGTAGTTCTGGTACCTCCCATACAAAATCAATATTAGACCCATGTGTCTCTCTGTCTGTTGAAAACACGATATCGTCCAAAGGAATCAACCTAGGCGAATCAAGTTTGGTGAAAGGACTTATTATTATTGTCGTTAGGTTGATATTAAAAAACATTCTGAATCGATTTAGCCATGTCCGTCTGTCTGTCTGTCTGTCTGTTGAAAGCACGATAGCGCCCAAAAGGAATTGACATAGGCGAATTAAAGTTGGTGAAAAGACTTATTTTTAACGTCGTCAGGTTGGTATTGAAAATGGGCTATGTCGGTCAAGTAGTTCTGGTACCTCCCATACAAAACCAACATTAGGCCCATGTGTCTCTCTGTCTGTTGTTCAATGTAATTACGTACTACCTCACATGTCTAAAACTTTGCTTGGCTTGTATGCAGTGGAGGGTATGAAAGCATCGGCCAGGCCGATGATAACACTATCAAAAATAACCCTGTGGGAGAAAATTATTACTGTTCTAAACGTTCCGACTATCGTACTTAGCAAGAAAACAACCGATCTTTTCGGGTCTAAAGACTCGTGACAACTGCCCTTTATTAAACTGAATAAGTGAAAGAGAGGTAATAAAAGATGTAATTAACAAGGTATATAAGAATTATGTATTAACAAAAGGAACTGATAAATTAGCTGTAATTCAGGAATAGGGTAAATCATATTATGTGGTTTAATTTTCAACATCCTCCGGGCGGGGCAGCCGGCGGATCTCCAGTAGATATAAAAGTTGAATAGCACGTCTGAGTCTCTTACCATCCGCAAAACGAACTTCACATGCTCTGATTTTGTCGTCCCTTCCAGGGTAACAGGTCTCGACCACAGCCAGTCTCCAGTGAATACGGGGTGTAGCGGCATCATATACCAATACAACGTCACCAAGTCGGATTTCCTTTGAAAAAGTATGCTTTGAGAGATGTGCTGAACGCAGGAGCTTGAGATATTCAGCCTTCCATCTCTTCCACATATGCGACGTGTACCGCAATCTTGACTTCCACTTACTTCGCAGATCTGAAGCATTTACTTGGCCATCGCTTTCGTTTTCAGTTACCTTGGAGCAATTGATAAGAAAGCTTTCCGGTGTCAAAGGGGCCAAATCCATAGGATCATTACTGATGTACGTAAGGGGTCTCTTATTTATTATGCATTCGGCTTCCGACAGGAGAGTATTAAGTTCTTCATTAGTGATCTGCGCCTTCCAAATTGTGACCTTAAGAACATCCTTCACGCTCTTGACTAATCGCTCCCAGAATCCGCCCCACCAAGGTGCCCTTTCCACGCTAAATCTCCAAATTATCCCACGGTTACTGAGAAAATCATTGAAGATCTCACTGTTGATAATGTCTCCAAAGAATTTTAGGTCTGTTGCTGCCTTCTTAAATGTTTTCGCATTATCGGAATAAATTGTTGTTGGTGAACCCCGCCTTGCTATAAAACGCCTTATAGCTAAGAGGCAGCATTCGGTTGTCAAATTGAGGACCAGCTCCAAGTGCACCGCGCGGACAACTGCACACGTGAATATCATTATGTAGACCTTGCCTTTGCCGTCATCGGCTCGAGTATAAAGGGGCCCAGCAAAGTCCACACCAACGGTCTCAAAGGGCCTGGAAGCCTGAAGTCGCTCCCTAGGTAAGGGAGCAAAGGGTTGAGATGCAGCCTTTCCTCTGAGCCTCTTGCAAAATATGCAAGCCGCGATGACCCTTTTGATAAGCTGACGGCCACCTGGCAACCAGAATTTCTCGCGTAGCCGAGTCAGTACAATGTTCACTCCCCCGTGGAATGATATTTCGTGGAAATAAACGACTATCAATTTGCTCAAATAACTGGCCTTGGGTAGAATAACTGGACTAATAACATCTAGCGGTTCGTCTAGCTGTGTTAGTCTGCTTCCCACACGAAGCAAACTTTTATCATCAACAAAGGGATTGAGAGTCAGGAGGGTCGATGAGCGAGGAATAGTTTTCCCCTCCTGCAAAGATAAAATTTCGTTAGGAAAATAAATATGTTGAAAGTAACTTAGCCAATAAGTTTCAGCCTCCTTCATTTCAGACGCTTGTAGAAACCTCGAGGTATGAGTTTTCTTGCCCTTGCATACGTTAACGCCTCGAATTACATACGCCGTGATTCTCAACATCCTTTTCCAGGTACTTATCGTTTCATACTGCAACAACGGCTCTCTAAATCTTGTGGAAGATGCAGCTTCGTTCTTTTCAATACGGCCAGCATCGTTACGTAATTAACATCATCATTCAACACATTTTCCATGGGCCAATCACCTTTATTTTTCTTCAACCAAGAGGGACCTTCTTTCCATAGCGACGACGAAGAAAATTTGTCTGCTGAAATCCCTCTCGTAAGCAAGTCTGCCGGATTCTCTTTCCC
The DNA here is from genome assembly GCA_951230905.1 of Cheilosia variabilis. NCBI lineage: Eukaryota > Metazoa > Arthropoda > Insecta > Diptera > Syrphidae > Cheilosia > Cheilosia variabilis. The sequence goes on from OX579676.1 coordinate 85,539,352, forward strand.
GGAAAAATGACGCCAGTCTGTTAACTCCGTGATCTCCTGTATCTCCTTAACTCGGCTAAACACGTACGGCTTCCATTTTCTAGCATCCCCTTGTATCCAGTGTAGCGCGATCTGCGAGTCTGTCCACAAAAACAACCTACCAATCGGCATATTTGACTTCTTGAAATATGAGAATAGTCTGGCAGCAACTAACGCAGCAGTCAATTCTAGCTTCGGCAAACTAAGGTCATTTATTTTCTTTTCCTTAAGCGGCGCTACACGGGCCTTGGCACACAAAAACTTCACCTGAGCTGCACAATTTGACTCCTGGAGTCGTAAAAAGGCGACAGCCCCAAAGGCTTTCTGGCTGGCGTCGGCGAATATGTGGGTTTCAACAGATATCAACCCAGAACCTGTTCCGAGCCACCTGGGTAGTGAAAATTCCCGAATCCGCTCGAGGTCCTTAAAACATGCTCTGCAATCCTGTTTAAATTCAGCATCTAAAGGCTCATCCCAGTTAAGTTTATTTCTCCATAGAGACTGAAATAAAATTTTAAGTCTTATCGTGATTGGGCTTAAAAATCCAAATGGATCGTATACACGCGCTATAACTTTTAAAACGTTACGCTTTGTAGGGAATACCATCTTTTTTAATTCCTCCAAATTAAGGTTTACCATCAATTCGTCGCTGTAAACATTCCATAGGACACCCAAAACTGATTGTTCGCCACCCTCAATTGTCTCGAGGGAACTTTGAATACCTGCATCATTACTACGCCATTTTCTTAACTTCATAAAGGCGCGCCTGAATACTTCTGTTGACTCTCGATAAAATTTCTTCGCCTCGTTCTTGCTATCAACACTTGAAACAAGGTCATCCATATAAAAGGACTTACTCAGTATATTACACGTTTCTGGAAACTCATTTGCTTGTGCGTCGACGTGCCAAGCCATTGTAGCGGACAGCAAAAACGGACTTGAAGAGACCCCAAAGGTGACACGGGTCATGCGGTACTCTGCCTCGGATGAAAAATCGGTCGTTGAGTCTTCCTTTCTTCCGCCAAAACAATTTGCAGGAACGCTTTCTCAATATCCGCTACTAAGCCAATTTTTCCAATTCGAAAGTTCAATATCATTTAAAGATAATTTACCTGGTAAATGAGACGAGGCATCGAATACGATTCGGATCTTTGTAGTTGCCTTTTCCGGGCGATATACTGCGCAGTGTGGCATATAGTACATAATTTTAGCGTTACCGTTGCCTGGAACTACTTGCTCAGCGTAGCCCGATGAGATAAATTCACGCATTGCTGTATCGTACTCTTGAAGTTTCATCGGGTCTCTCTGCAGTCTCCTGAGAAGTGAGTGTAATCTCGATAAAGCAATTTCTTTATTGTTTCCCAGCTGTCCGTTAGAGATTTTCCATGGTAAAATAGCCTCATATCTTGTCTCGGTCTTTCGGATGCACTTTGTTTGAAGTTCCTTGGTGAATTCCTTCATCTCCGTCTCATCGCTTCGTATTCCCAAACTCTCCAGGCTCCACAAATTTTCAAGGGAGGTTGAGCTAAAAAGAGTAGAAACACTTTCGTTACAGATAAGGTTTTCACCTGCGTCGCAAGGGCCTTGAAGCGTCCATCCAAAAATGGTATCCACTGCAGTCAAAGCATTTGTTATTCTGCTATATTTCCCGGTGACGACCTGCCAGTAATAGTCTGCTCCAATGAGAACGCTTAGTCCTTCTTCTTGATCGCGTCCGCAAACCTTCGAATCAGCCAAACAAAACCCACATAACTGAGGGCTTTCACTTCCAGGCGCAATCAAGACATCCAGACAAATTTCGGGAACCACAACAGCAGTAACTTCCACATTCCTGTCGCTAAACTGACTTCGTAAAACCATTTTTACTGTTTTCATTTCTTTACAGCTAGAAATCATTTGTTGACCGAATGGAATGATGGATAAATTTACTAGTCCGTTTACGGGTAATTCAAGCATGTTGGCAACCGCTTCTTTCACATACGTTCGCTGGCTCCCACCATCAATGATAAGTCGCACGAATAATTGGTTTGTTGCAGGGGATGAGTTATTCGCTGATAACAGAGCACGGGCTGTTTGCAAAAACACATGTGATCTGTTATTACGCACTGAAATATTTGGCACAGACAAATTTAAAGTTGGATTAAGCATTGCCGTACTACTTGAAATTTCTGTGGCTTTCGATTGCACTTCACTGCCAGTTGATGTTTTGTGTGCGTTGCATAAAGAAGTAGCATGTTTTCGTTTGCATTTTTTGCAATACAGTCCTCTCGCTTTACAAAACCTTGCCGTATGTCCATTAACAGTGCAGCGAAAGCACCTGCCGTCTTCTTTCAGCATTTCCTTCTTTTCGGCGATCGTTCGTGAACTGTTACACTCATTTGTCGAATGCTCGGTAGATTTGCAAAAGAAGCATGGCACATTATGGTGCGTAGGAGTAAATAAGCCAGCAGCAGTCGATCTTTGTGTGTATTTTGCGTTAGCTCGTGTTACAGCTTTATTGACACCTGCTCTCTCTATCGACTCTACTTCTTGTTTTAAAAATCGCAGAATATTCTTCACTTGCTTATCTCCGTCGAAGAAAAGAGTAGAGCCACTATCCGACGCCGAATCATTGATATCTTCCTTTGTAATCACTGACTCTTTCTGTATGCGATGATAGTCTATCCGCAGCTCATTCGGCATACATTTCAAGAGTATGGTCTTGAGCATTATGTAATAATGAGACGATGGTACTCCTAGCGCGGTCAGCGAGCGGCTGCAAGCTATTACTGTGTTATATAGATTTCTTAATCCCGTTGCGTCCGTTTTGCCGTAAACTGCTGGGAGTGCCATGAGTTGTTGCATTAACTTGTCTATTAATTTTTCGGTATCTCCATACTCCTCCTGCAGAAGGGAGATAGCTCCATCGTAGCAAGTGTCAGTGGGAGTAAAACCTGATATCGTTTTTGCTGCATTGCCCGTTAGCACCGACTGTAAATAGTTAAACTTTTCAGCACCACTCAATAACTCATTCTCGTGTACAGTCGTGCGAAAGTTTTCCCAGAAACGAATCCATTCTTGATGGTCACCTGAAAACTTTTTCAGCTCCAATTTAGGGAGCTTTGTACAATGCGATTTCGATGATGAGGTTTGTCGCTGCACATTGCAATAATCTTGATGGGGGTTAATACGTGACTGTACCTTTGTTAAACGCACTTGCAACCTCGCTATCATTCCTACAGCAGTGTCCTCATATTCCGCAATCTTCTCCGGTTTGGGGTCATCTATGTTTTTTGCCTGAAAATCATTATTAATTGCGCGAAGGTTCTCATTAGCCGTGGTTAAGCGCTGCAAAAATGATGCAAGATCCTCCTCGATGGTGTCTAATTTAGACAAGTCTTCAATGTCTTTTATATTCGATGTTTTAAGATATTCCGTCGCCTCGTTAACGATCTTCGTTATTTGGGCGGGTAACCGGCGCGCGCCTGCAGCTCCATTTTATTCTAGCGACGAGAGAAAAAAAACAATAATACCCAGCTATCACGTCAATTTAAATTTTTAACTAAGTAATCTACAGTTCCTTCCCGGGTTTCGGCACCATATCAAAAATAACCCTGTGGGAGAAAATTATTACTGTTCTAAACGTTCCGACTATCGTACTTAGCAAGAAAACAACCGATCTTTTCGGGTCTAAAGACTCGTGACAACTGCCCTTTATTAAACTGAATAAGTGAAAGAGAGGTAATAAAAGATGTAATTAACAAGGTATATAAGAATTATGTATTAACAAAAGGAACTGATAAATTAGCTGTAATTCAGGAATAGGGTAAATCATATTATGTGGTTTAATTTTCAACAAACACTTTTACTTGTTTTATTTGTTATTTATTTTTCAAGTACGATTGTCTGAGTCAATAACCTGTTATGAATATCCAGTCCCGTACGCAATAGTTAATAATAAATTGGAAAGTAAATCCTTTATTTAAGAATAATTTATTTAGGTCAGTATTGTATTCGAGTTTAAGGAAGAATGATTGGAAAAATATATTTTTTAAATAACTGAAATTTGTACTGAAACTTATATCAATTAAAGTAAAGTAATTTAGTAAGGTGTCGTGTGAATGAATTTTAAGTATTTTAACACTCCTTCTCATTCTCAGGATTACATCCAAGAGGCCTTGAATTGGAGAAACGGTTCGAGGCGAACCCAACGGTACACAATGATTACTTTAAGCGTGTTAAGGAATATCTGGATTTGAGGCATCCATTACTCCATTTCACTATTTTTTTCCCCATCATGCTGTCCTGAAGGAGTCTAGCACGACAATTAAATTGCGAGTTGTCTTTGATGCCGTGTAATAGGTTTATTTCAGAGGGCGTTGGGAGCGGAAGAATGAACGGATGGAAAGATATGGACGGGATCTTAGGAAGGAAGCGGAAATAGAAAGGGATGGAGTGCTAAATGTGAGGAGCGTGGCATGCTTGCGTAGCACGGCTCTACTCGCCGGATGGGGTGGTTCTTGTCCTGCACGCATAACGAGACCTACCACAAAACATTGAACATGCCAAAAAAAAACTTACTTTTTGTAGTAGATTGTAGTTTATTGTTTTAGTATAAGAGAAAACAAAGACAAAAGAAAACGAATAAAGAAGAATTAAAGACAGAATGAAATAACATGTAAATGAAGTAACTAAAGCAGAATGAAAGATTTGTCGTAGTTCTACTTTCAAAGAATAAAGTATACATTTGAAATTACCGCGTTTCATTTTCCTTGATTGAGATCTACAGGTTATGGGCCCAGATCTCTCAGTAAAATGTCGAATGTAATGGAATTAGTTTCTGCAAAAATAAAACCTTTTGACGGGCGCAATTTTGATTCGTGGAAGTATCGTGTGGAGAACTTTCTTGAAGCTCAAAATGTTCTCGACGTTCTTTCGCAAGAAAAACCGGAGGTAACGCAGGCCAATTTAGCTGCTGCTACGAAATAGGACGAAAGAAACGCGACGGCTTAAAATTTATTTAATGCTTAGTGGATGATAATCATCTCGAGAATATTAAAGGTAAATCTACAGCAAGAGATATGTGGTGTGCCCTTGTGACCACATTCTCAGGTACATATATGGCAAAGCAGAACATCATAAATTATGTATTAAATAGACCGTCAGCTCTTAAAACTTAAGAGAATTTGCCTACAAGCTGTTTTCCGTGTTGTTATGTGGCAAAGCATGTGTGCCATGTTAAAGTAGATTAGCCGCACGCATACACTCGCACATAGGAAATGCCCGTTATCGGGACGTGTTAAGAAAACGGTGGGTATGGTGTGGTGGATTTAGTACCAAATTATATCAAAACGCATAGGTATACATATTAGGATTTCTTTCATTTTACTAGATAATCTTTATAAATAGTACGGGATGTTTACATTTTTGTTCTAAACAATGGAAATCGATAAACTATATAATGCATTGACAAAAACGCTTATTGATATACAAAATATCTGATTAGGATCACTAATGGTAATGATTATGAATCGTATGAATTAAAAGAAAATTGTAAGCAGCAAAACTTAAATGCGTGATTTTTTTTTTTAATAAACGGAATCTTCATGAGAAGATTGTAACTAAAAACTCATATTATTTCAAATCTTAATGTTAGTAATCAATTCTTCTCTTTAAATTCTTTGCCGTTTTTCTGTGGACATTCACGGTGAAATAATTTTTCGACAAAAACAGCAAACGAAGACAGACACAATTATTATAGGAACAAAAATATCTTATTTTATTTCACACATTATTCCTTTGTTTATTTATGTTGATTACATTCGCTATTATACATTTTGTAGAATATCTACATGTTTTCGTGGTGAAATAAAACAACGAATTTAAACTCTCAGAACGCATCCATCAGCGGACAGAAACTCACCAAATACACTAACTCTCAGTCAGTGTTCTAGCACTCTCTCTTTATTTGTCACACGAAGCGTGTTCATTTTCCCTTTTCATTAAACTCAAAATCCCTCGATTTTTTTCATGAAAAAATAACATATTCCTAAAAGTAAAATTTGTATTGTTCGGAGAGAAAATCATATTAAATTAATCTTCAGTATATAAATCGCAATTTGCTATGCCAACATTATAATGATTATTTTTTTGGTAATAGAAATGGTTGCGGCAAATCTCCTTTTTATGTACATTTAGTGCGTTAATATTCATGGTGAAATGTAGTTTGAATGTTTTTCTGCCAGATTATTATAATTATATCCTGGATAAGTTAAACATATATTATTCCGATTAATTAGTCCTACCCAATGTATCTGTTCTATTCACAGAAATTCTGGCATGTCTTTTGCCTCGAACTTAAATTATATACATTTAAAAAAAAGAATTGTTTATTGCATATATTTTTTTCATTATTTATCTGAAAAATTAATTAAGCAAGACATTGTATCTTCCCAGATTTCGACGCTATATTTTTACAAAGTTCAACAATTTTGACATTTTTTCCTCTTCCGCAGGAAAGTTTTTAAAAAATTTAAATTCCCACAAAAAGGTAGAGATACCACAATGCAGGAACACTGCTGAGTGTCAGTATTTTAGAATTTCTTTTTTTTTTTCTGCTTCACACGCATTCACAGATAGGAAATTTAAGAGAGAATTTTCTTTTCAAAATTTATGGGGGGAATCGGGTAGGCGCGCGGGAGCTGACGGTCTATTTAATACTTAGTTTATGCAGAACATGTTACGTGCACGTTTAGATCGACTGAAATATGAGCTGGGGGCCGACATGAAGAAGCATTTTCCTAAATTCGACGAATGTACAAGGGAGTTGACTGCAGCGGGGGCAAAACTGGAATCCACCGAAATAATTTATTATTTATTTAAATCGTTTCCAGAAGATTTTCAGCCGCTAATAACTTCACTTGAAAATATGCCAGATAACAGTCTAACCTTGGAATATGCAAAGTCCCGCTTGTTGAATGAAGAAATACGTCAGCAGGTGAACAAAGAAACCGATGTCGACATCGGTGGTGATGCAGCTTTTTCGGCGCGCTTTGCAGGGGAGTGTTACAAATGTAAAAGAAAAAGCCACAAAAGTTTCAACTGTCCGCAAAGAGGTCCTAAACCCAATTTTAGGAGGAGAGGCACGTCATCTAAGAATTCTAGAGATAGCAGTGCCGTTGCATTTATGGTGGCGAATGCGAATGTTGAACGAAGTGTTTGGTTGTTAGAATCAGGAAGTACACGGCATGCAAGCTCGAGAAGGATTTGGTAATTAGTACCGCTGAAGAGGGCGGTGCAATGAATGCGACACATAAGGGAGTGTTAAAAGGATATACTGTCGTTGATGGAAGGAGAATAGCAATAGAGGTGAACGAAGTGTTATATGCAAAAGAGCTTAGAGTAAACATGCCGAAAGCATGAAAATAAAGGCACTCCAAGAGGAAGGTTTCGAAAATTACTTTGTTCGTGGACATAAAGCTTTGATTAAATCCAATGGAGTAACTGTTGCTTTCGGTACATTGTCAAACGGATTGTATGAGTTAAGATTATATCCCACAAAAGCTCGATTAAATTTGTGTAAGATTGACGATGTATGGCATAGAAGGCTGGGTCATGTGAATGACACTTATTTGGAAAAATTAAGTATGAAAACATGGTCACAGGTATGGAAGCTGGTCAGGAGTGCGGACCCATCACCCCAAGTACACATGAAGGTCAAAGGTACTTTATGACCTTCATTGACGATTATAGTCATTTCGCTCAGGTGTTTTTGATGCGACAAAAATCGGATTTGTTTCAGTGCTTTAAAAATTTTTAAGGTCATGTAACAGCAATGTTTGGGTGCGAAATAGTTTACTTGAGATGTGACCAAGGTACCGAATATTTTTCGAATGAGCAAAAGAAATTTTATATGGAAAAAGGTATTCAACTGGAACCTACAGTGGGTTATTGTCCAAAGCAAAATGGTACTGCAGAGTGCTATAACCGAAGCATAGTAGAGAGAGCTAGGACTATGATGATGGATTCTGGCGTGAAGAAAGAAATGTGGGGAGAAGCAGTACTAACTGCAAACTATTTACTGAATCGAGGTGTATTGTTGGTAAGTTCCTGCAGATTTATGGTTTGGTGTAGAACCAGATGTTAAAAAGTTAAGACTTTTTGGTTGCAAAGCATTTGCCCTTGTACCAAAGGAAAAAAGGGCTAAATTTGATCCTAAGAGCAAGGCTATGATGATGGTTGGATACGGAATTAACGGCTATCGACTGTAGGACTCAGATTCGCGAAAAATAGTAATTGCGAGGAATGTAAGGTTCGACGAGTCAAGTTTTCCGGCCAGGGTTGGAAATCAAGAGGAGCCAATCTTTGTTGCTGCGAGGAGGATGTCACTTCAAGAAGGGGCTTCGATTAAATATGAAGCGAAGGAGGACCTAGAGGAGACGGTTGTGAAGGAAAGCGGGGAGTCATCTGATTACAATTTTGAATCAACGGTGGAAGACTTAGAGGAAACGGTTGTGCAGGACAGCGAAGAGTCAACTGATTCCAGCCTTGAACCTGGTTTTGAGGATGGTCCACAAAACGCGCTCCGTCAGCACCAATCTTTGGTTAGTCAAAGGCAAAGCTGTCGAGAGCGCAAAGCTCCAGGCAAGTTAACGTATAGCAATAATTTTGAGCAAATAAATCTGTCGGAATTTAATTTTTCAGCTGAACCGAACAACTTTAAAGAAATCGATTTGAGGCCTGACCGACCTCCGTCAACTTGGTAGAGCACATATGTCAAAAATCGATTTTGAATAGCCCTGAATTATGTGCTATTTATGTGCTAATTTTGTGTGAAGTTTTTGATTTTTGTGCTCCAACGGTTTCGGAGAAAATCGACCTTGAAAAGTGTTCTGCCAAGTTAACGTCAAGCCAGCAGAGCACATAGTTAAATCGGCCGAAAAATAAAAAAAAATAATATCCCATATTGAAGCCAGATTTATGTGCTTTTTTGTGAAAGGTTTCCAGCTTTGTAGCTCAAGCCGTTCAGCTATAAATCGCATTAGAAATCACTATTCTAATAAGTTCAAAGAAAACTTTTAACGCAAATCCTAAAAACGGATGCAAATCGAAAAAATAAAAAGCAGATTTGCTAAGCACGTTTTTCTTTTCTTTGATTTTTGTGCTATCCTAATTTAGCCTCTAATTCATTTTTTTTTTCATTGATTTTTGTGCTATCCTAATTTAGGCTCTAATTCATATTTTAGGTTTGGCTCCGTAAGTAAAATACCTTTAACAGCTCTGTTAAAAATGTCAGCTACAAGAAAGGAAACAATGTGGCGCCATAACAAAAGCAGCATTAAAAATAGAAATATGTCGTCATATAAAGGGTGATTTTTTAAGAGGTTTAGAACTTTTTTTAAAAAAAAAACACAAAAAATTCGAAAAAATGAATGAAATATTTATTTGAATCGATAGTTTGAACCTTGCAATTTAATGTTTAAAGATAATTTCATGCAAATGTTGACCGCGGCTGCGTCTCAGGTAGCCCATCCGCTGAGTCCAATTTTGGCATACTCTTTCACACATATCGGCCGGTATCTCACGAATGAATGCATGGATGTTGGCTTCCAGTGCGTCAATCGAAGCGGGCTTGTCCCTATACACATTAGCCTTGGCATACCCCCACAAAAAATAATCTAATGGTGTCAAATCGCACGATCTAGGCGGCCAATTGACCGGCCCGAAACGTGAAATTAACTGTTCACCAAACTCGCCTCGCAATTGCGCCATTGTTTCGCGTGCTGTGTGGCATGTGGCACCGTCTTGTTGAAACCACATATCATGCAAGTCAAGAACTTCCATTTCGGGCAAAAAAAAGTTTGTTATCATCGCTCGGTAGCGTTCACCATTGACAGTAACGCTGCGATTCGCATCATCTTTGAAGAAATATGGCCCAATAATGCCGCCGGCCCATAAACCGCACCAAACAGTGGCTTTTTCGGGATGCATTGGTAGCTGTTGCAATGCTTCTGGCTGATCTTCACTCCAAATGCGGCAATTTTGCTTATTTACGTACCCATTCAACCAAAAATGAGCCTCATCGCTGAACACAATTTTTCGATAAAAAAGCGGATCCTCGGCCAGCTTTCCAAGAGCCCATTCACCAAAAATTCGGCGTTGTGGTAGGTCGGCTGGCTTTAGTTCTTGCACCAGCTGTATCTTAAAAGGCTTTACGCCCAAATCCTTCCGCAAAATTTTCCACGTAGTGCTGTAACAAAGGCCTAACTGCTGGGAACGGCGCCGAATCGACATTTCGCGGTCTTCTGTCACACTAGCTGATACGGCCGCAATATTTTCTTCACTACGCACAGTACGTAAACGTGTTGGTGGTTTAATGTCCAACAAAGTAAATTTGGTGCGAAATTTGGTCACAATCTTCCGAATAGACTGCTCAGAAGGTCGAGAATGCCGATCATAAAATGGAAGCAGCGCTCGATGGACATTTCGAACCGAGCACGAATTTTGATAGTAAAATTCAATAATTTGCAAGCGTTGTTCATTTGTAAGACGATCCATGGTTAAATTGCAAACCAAACTGAAGCTGTTTGACAGTGACACAAGGTACTAAACACACGTCAGCTGTCAAAACCAGTGTTGCCAAAACCAAACCAGCTAAAAAATCACCCTTTATATATAATAGCTGAACGGCTTGAGCTACAAAGCTGGAAACCTTACACAAAAAAATCACATAGATCAGGCTTCAATATGGGATATTATTTTTTTATTTTTCGGCCGATTTAACTATGTGCTCTGCTGGCTTGACGTTAACTTGGCAGAGCACTTTTCAAGGTCGAAAAACTTCACACAAAACTAGCACATAAATAGCCATAATTCATGGTTATTTAAAATCGATTTTTGACATATGTGCTCTGCCAAGTTGACGGAGCTGCCTGACCGCAACCAGTGGAGAGCTGCTGTTGAAGAGGAGCTGCGTTCATTACAAAAGAACGAAACGTTTGAGCTGGTGAAGAGAACACTTGATATGAAAATAATCAGCTGTAGATGGGTCTTTAAACTAAAAACCGATAAAACTGGAAAACTTCATACATACAACGATTGGTAGTAAGAGGATGTAACCAAGAGTATGGCATTGATTACGACCAAACGTATGCTCCCGTGGCAAGGTTGGCAGCCATACGTACTGTGATGTCAGTGGCTATACGTAAAGGTTACTATATCTGTCAAATCGATGTGCGAACAGCCTTTCTCAACGGAGAATTGCATGAGTGTGTGTACATGCAAGTTCCCGAAGGCATGAATGCTAAACAAGGTATGATTTGTAAATTAGAGAAATCATTATATGGATTGAAGCAGTCCCCTCTCTGCTGGTATCGGAAGTTCCACGATACAGCGGTAAAAATTGGTTTTATTAGATCACAACATGACTACTGCGTAGATGTACGACAGCATAATGGACATGTTAGTTAGCTAGTCTTATATGTTGATGACTTATTGTTGATTAGCGAAAACAGAGAGAACAATGATGAAGTTAAGAGTATGTTGACAAGAGAGTTTGAGATGAAGGAAACGAAAGAGTTCGAACAATTCCTTGGTATAGGGATTACACACAACGCTGAAGAGTCATGGTTGAGTATGTGTCAAAAGAAATCTAAAGGGTGATTTTTTAAGAGGTTTAGAACTTTTTTTAAAAAAAAAACACAAAAAATTCGAAAAAATGAATGAAATATTTATTTGAATCGATAGTTTGAACCTTGCAATTTAATGTTTAAAGATAATTTCATGCAAATGTTGACCGCGGCTGCGTCTCAGGTAGCCCATCCGCTGAGTCCAATTTTGGCATACTCTTTCACACATATCGGCCGGTATCTCACGAATGAATGCATGGATGTTGGCTTCCAGTGCGTCAATCGAAGCGGGCTTGTCCCTATACACATTAGCCTTGGCATACCCCCACAAAAAATAATCTAATGGTGTCAAATCGCACGATCTAGGCGGCCAATTGACCGGCCCGAAACGTGAAATTAACTGTTCACCAAACTCGCCTCGCAATTGCGCCATTGTTTCGCGTGCTGTGTGGCATGTGGCACCGTCTTGTTGAAACCACATATCATGCAAGTCAAGAACTTCCATTTCGGGCAAAAAAAAGTTTGTTATCATCGCTCGGTAGCGTTCACCATTGACAGTAACGCTGCGATTCGCATCATCTTTGAAGAAATATGGCCCAATAATGCCGCCGGCCCATAAACCGCACCAAACAGTGGCTTTTTCGGGATGCATTGGTAGCTGTTGCAATGCTTCTGGCTGATCTTCACTCCAAATGCGGCAATTTTGCTTATTTACGTACCCATTCAACCAAAAATGAGCCTCATCGCTGAACACAATTTTTCGATAAAAAAGCGGATCCTCGGCCAGCTTCCAAGAGCCCATTCACCAAAAATTCGGCGTTGTGGTAGGTCGGCTGGCTTTAGTTCTTGCACCAGCTGTATCTTAAAAGACTTTACGCCCAAATCCTTCCGCAAAATTTTCCACGTAGTGCTGTAACAAAGGCCTAACTGCTGGGAACGGCGCCGAATCGACATTTCGCGGTCTTCTGTCACACTAGCTGATACGGCCGCAATATTTTCTTCACTACGCACAGTACGTAAACGTGTTGGTGGTTTAATGTCCAACAAAGTAAATTTGGTGCGAAATTTGGTCACAATCTTCCGAATAGACTGCTCAGAAGGTCGAGAATGCCGATCATAAAATGGAAGCAGCGCGCGATGAACATTTCGAACCGAGCCCGAATTTTGATAGTAAAATTCAATAATTTGCAAGCGTTGTTCATTTGTAAGACGATCCATGGTTAAATTGCAAACCAAACTGAAGCTGTTTGACAGTGACACAAGGTACTAAACACACGTCAGCTGTCAAAACCAGTGTTGCCAAAACCAAACCAGCTAAAAAATCACCCTTTATTAAAGTCTTATTTACGTATATGAATATGAAACATTGCAATGGAGTGTCCACTCCCATTGATAAACCAATAAAGTTAAAGAGAATTGATGATGATAACATGAAAATTACTGTGCCATACAGAGAACTAATTGGGAAGGTTATGTATGTGATGCTTTGTAGCTGACCAGATATATGTTTTGCCATATCACAACTGAGTCGTTACCCAGACTCTCCCGGTGTAGAACACTGGCAGTGCGGAAAGAGGTTAGTTCGTTATCTTAAGGCTACGATGGACCATGAGCTGGTTTATACGAAGAATATAGGAGAGAAACCTTTGGTGGGTTTCGTAGACGCCGATTATGCTTTTGATGAAATGGATAGAAAGTCTACAAGTGTTTTTCAATGTTTTTGGAAATGTCTTCAGCTGGACTTCGAAGAAACAACAGGTTGTAGCTTGCTCAACTACCGAAGCAGAATACGTTGCGTTGGCGCTTGCTGTACAGGAAGGGGTTTGGCTGCGGGGGTTGTTGGATGATTTGCTCATTAAAGTTGATAGCATACCAATATTTGAAGACAACCATCAGGCATCATTTGATACCGCAAAAGATAGAGGACGGTGATGTCGCGTTGCATTATGTAAGCACTAAGAACCAAGAAGCAGATATTCTTACAAAGTCGCTGCCTAAACCACAGTTCCAGTAACTGTCAGAGAAATTGGGACTTATGCAACGAGAAGGGGTGTAGTAGATTGTAGTTTATTGTTTTAGTATAAGAGAAAACAAAGACAAAAGAAAAAGGATAAAGAAGAATTAGAGACAGAATGAAATAACATGTAAATGAAGTAACTAAAGCAGAATGAAAGATTTGTCGTAGTTCTACTTTCAAAGAATAAAGTATACATCTGAAATTACCGCGTTTCATTTTGCTTGATTGAGATCTACACTTTTTGAAAGCGGACGTACGTCCACCATACTGAGGGCCTGCTGATGTTGTTGCAGGCTGGCCATTTCTCTCCCCTCCTGGAAGTTTGCGGCCAAGTATTTAAGCTTCCCCAAAATTTGTTTAGTTGCCGTTGACTAGACCATGCTCGCCGAGAGAACCATAGCATACCTTATTCACCCCCCGAAAATCCGACTAGAAAACCATCATGCTCATCATCAAAAATCAGAAAAAGGTTGCTTTAACCAACTTGGCGTGATGTACAGCTTTTATTAAAAAAAATGTACCTTAAATATTTAAGAACTTCTGTTATATAAATATATTTTAACATAACTAAAGTAATATTAACAATAGTTTATAAAAATAATAATAATAAAAGGTAAATCTCCCAAAAGAAAACTGATACCTGTACTTTTATTCCCAGTGTACTTTTTGTACAACTCTACCCGCGATCCGCACCTAAAATGAGCTCGTTTTAGAGGCTGTGATTTCGATTGATCAAATTTATGACTACTAAGTCAAATACAAGGGAAATTTACTACACTTACGAAATATGAGTGTATGCGCTAAACAAAAAAATAAGGAACAATGCTAATGATACTCAATCGATATTAAATAAAAAAAAAAAATTAATTATAAATAAAGAAAAAAAATTAAATAAAGAATATCACGCCAAAAAAAAAATGTAAATATGCACAAAAAAAAACTTTGGACGATCCTCGGGTGAAGTTTTGCTTTCAGACCTGACTGTTGTCTGGTATCTAATACCTTGACAAATTTTTTTTTGTACCCACTGTATATGTGGTAAGCTCCTGCGGTAATTTCCGCTTTTTCTTTCCGTATGGATGCAAAAAAAAAACTAGGTCTTTTTATGACGCCGGATTAATGCATTCACGAGTTAGCTCGGCATTCTTCGCGCTGATTCTGCTAGGGCTATTAACTAAGAGGTAATTTCGTTTAGGTCACCTCTGTTTCACCTCTAGCGCTGAAAATGTCGTTGGCTATTTTGGTTTAGTGACGTCACTCCGACTGGATTTAAAACGGTGCGGCCACGATGTAGCTATGACCGCCAATCCGCCGAATTTGTCAATTTTCCCTTTATTCTTGTAGGGGCGCAAACCTGAAACCAATATATTTCTTTCTTTTTTTTTTACATAAACAGCAGAAAACAAAACTCTCACTCACCAATTACTTATTATCTTATAGACATACATAGGTATAATTATTTGAGTATACACTGCCTTTTTTTTATTTTTTTTTTATTAAAAAGATCTTTTATGTCAACCACTATATGGCACTGTTTGCGATCTTAATTTGGCGACCGTCTGTACATAGTTGTCGGAGGCAATCGCTCGACAGTGCTTTGTTCGTGGGTCGTAATCGCACCCTCTCCTTTGATTATAGTTCTTAATCATCCGATCCTTTGTTAAATCTTTCTTATATTATTGAACCTATTGCCTTCTTTTCCTTTTTCCTCAACTCCCAAAGAGAACCCTCAGAGAATTTCAATTCGAACCTCTCTCAACGAACATCGCAACATTACCGATAGAAAACGTAACGCTATAAAATTTCTTGTCCTACAGAACGTATGTAGCATAGTTATAGGGACCCATCTAAAGCGTTCGAATTCGAACTTTAAATGTCAATATACAGCAAAACAACAAAATATACGTCAGCTACGACTACGAGCAAATGCCAGTGACTGGATGGAAGGTAAGAATTTATTTCATTTTTTTTTCAAGATATTGGGTAAGTCAATCATTTTTTTACAGGTAGCCGCAACAAAGCTCCGATTCGGTGGGTCACCTGTGTACCATCAGAGGCGGAGAAACGGGTACATGGAATATTGCTTCAAAGTGGTGAAGGAACCCGCGATATGAGCCGGGCATCATTCAAGGATGAAAGAGCATGGAAATGCATACATTTATTTATGTTTAGAATGGGCACAAAATTTTCCCACATGGATGATGGTGGTTGAAAACAATTGGCCATTTCGGTGTAAATACGGGGGTACAACATTTGCTTGGAACCGAGGGATTGATCTATTTTATTTTTGCAGGTAATATATCAGATGCTAGCCTGACGATACCCAACCAGCGTGAACTGTTTTCAGACTTAGGATAACTCAGACGGAATTGATGGAGGATTTCTAAAATCGATTGTGACAAGCATTCGCTTGCACTCAGGTATGTGTAGTTAAGTTAACTAATTAGGCATAGTACAGATAAATACATAGATAGGTAGATAAACTCTAAACATAGGATAATAAATAGATTTATCATAAGTAAAATAAGTAATTCACGACAAGGAAATTATGAAATTAGCCCCATACTTAACACATAAATAAATAGCATGTAGAAAATAAATAACCGATAAACGTGATAAATAACAGAACTAATACTTAATAGATAGATAAATAAATAAATGTATATAAACAGTATAAACATAAATAATACATTGACTAGATATATGAATCAATATATTTGAACATCAGAATAACCATATACAGATAACTAGATAAGCAGATAATTAACACACCAAAGTAATCAAATATGTAAGTAAATAAATAACCTGAATAACAACTAGAAATAGATAAATAGGGAGATACGTAAATAGATAAACAAATAAATAACAAATAAATAAGTAATAAATAGATAGATAAATAATAAATAATCAAATATATAGGTACATAGCTGAATAAATAACACTCTTAAATCTAGCTATATAATTAAAATAAATAACATTTATGGACTACCTTAATGATAATTAACGGGTTTATACATTGCGTTATGCATGCTACGACTAAATAAATTAACACGAAATGTACTTTACTAATAGGTAACAGGAATGCAATACACAACACCTGAATCTAATTGCGATCTTGGTTTTATTGGAGCAATGCTTGTACTATCACTGTTTTATATCTTTAGCATGGAATATGCCAACAGTCTTGCCTCTCAGATTCTCAATCTCATACATGTTATTTCCTGGTTTTACGATTCTGCACTTAATATATTTCGGGCAGAGTTTGAACTGAGGTATTTCGAGTTATCGCTTAGAGCAAAGTTTAACCGGAATACCTCTTGACCCGCATTTTCCGGGTCCGTACATTGTATGTACATATATTCTCTTTAATTTTCTCATGCACGCACTGAAGTCGTTCTTGGTCAACAGTTCAACATCCTCCACCGCGTTCAACTTACGGGCCAGTTGACGAGTGGATGGAACTTCTCAACGCCCCAGCGATGTCACTGAGATGAATATCCCAGTCGCGTTGATCATCTTTTAGGTAGGAACGGATAGATGCCAAAAGCGTTCTATTCACCCTCTCTGAGGCGTTCGATTAAGCCGTCCTCATGTGCCGAATGCCATACCTTTTTAGCAGGTTTTGAAATTCTTTAGCTAAGAATTGTTTTCCGTTATCGGAATGAATTACCTGTGGGACACCGAACATATTGAATATATCGTCATAGAGGATCTTGACAATGCAGTTCGCATTGGTTTGAGGAACACGACTTTTGACAGATGATCCAATACAACAAAAACATATGATGTCTACATACGGTTTTTGAAACGGACGGTCGGAACAGTAGTTACTACATATAGGTGGACGAGATATCTGATTTGAAGACTTACACTGTTTACATATTGCACATTGGGATATATATTGCCTGATTTGAACGGTCATGTTCGGCCAGCAAAAATATTGGCGAATTCTTTGTACGGACTGGAATTCTACATTTCTGCACCGCCATGACTGCAGCCAAACACTCTTTCTCGGTTACACTATAATTTTTTTGACATGCATTCAATTTTTCAGAGAAATACGAAATTGGACTTTCTTGGTCTGAGTTGTTTTTTTTTGAAATAGGACAGCTCCTATGCCAGACTCTGATGGATCGCACTGAATATAGAAGCGCCTTGAAAAATCTGGGTGCCTTAACACGGGGCTGTTGTTAAGGCTTTCTCTAAGCTTTCGAATGACACAAGTGCCTCATCAGTCATTTTAAATTTCTCTCTCTTCTTTACGGTGTCTGGGGCATTGAGACCGGAGAAATCTCGAATAAACCTCCTATACCACCCTGCAAGACCAAGCAGCTTGCGCACTTGCTTCGGAGTTTTTGGTGTTGGAAACTCAGCGATCGCAGCTATTTTTGACGGATCTGTTTTTAGCAACCCACCACCAACGATGAACCCCAAATATCTCAATTCCTTGAAACAGAATTTGGATTTGTTCACGTTGATGGTTAAATTCGCTTTAAGAAGGGATTGAGACACTTGGACAAGCAGGGCAATATGCGTTTGGAAGTCTGGAGCTACGACAAGCAAGTCATCTAAATATACAAAGACGCGGTCCTTTAGTCTTTAGTTAGTATGTATCTTGCAACCGGCTGAGCAGTCCGTCGATGTGTGGGAGAGGGTATGCATACTTTTTGGTCAACGAGTTGACTTTTCGAGAATCCAGGCAAAGACGGTTTTTGCTTGGTTTACGGATCAACACCACTGGTGAATACCAGGGACTTTCGCTCTCCCCCACAACTCCGAGACTTATCATCCGGTCAACCTCCTCATACAACAGGGCTTGTATCGCCGGAGAAATAGGGTAGTGACGTTGCTTCACCGGTGCCGCACCCGCAGTATCAATGACATGCTCTTACAGCTCCGTTTTCCCGAGCCCATGCTGAGTGTAGCAGAGAAATCTCCGCCTCACTGTCTCCAACTCGGACTGCTGTTCTGAATTAAGTTGGTGCGCATTGGGATCATCGATTGTATTCACAATAGATAAAGAGCTTATTATATTTGGGCTAGATGGAAGGGCTTCCAGAAATATATTCCCAAACACAACTCTTGGTCTAATGTGCGTACCAAATAAAATGTAATTTCTTCTTTTCTATTTTGGTAGGCAACTGGAGCTTTAATTCTACCTACTATCGATTGATTTTTCACATCTGCAGTTTTTACGCCAGACTCAAATGACTGACTCGATAATCCCGCGGCTTTCACAAACTCAAAGCAATTCTTGCCCAAAATACTAATGCTGGCCCCACTGTCAAGCAAACCTAGCACATCCTTCTCAGCAATTTTTATTTTTGCATAAGGTCTCGGGTCGTTGCCTATATTTATTATTGATGCCTGTCGGGGATTATTCTTCCGATCAAAGAGTGGAGTTAGAAAAGAAAACAAAAGACCAAGTACTTTTTGTTCAAACTTTATTGGTATCTCTGCCCTAGACAGAGTTGTGGAAAAGACTGAGCCGAGCTTCGCCAGTCGAAGTCGCTCATCGCCATCGAACACCCCCATGGGAACCGAAACGCTTCGTCGTCAAAAGTCCCATAGATGCAGGGAGTCCAGTACCTGATACCAAGCCCACGCCTTGGATATCCACCGGCACAGTAGTAGGATACAGCCGACGCCAGCAATCACGAGTAGTAGACGTGGGTAATGCATTTCGACACAGAATATTGTTGTTGCCGCCGCCGATGCAGTATTTATCCCCAACGGCATTAGACCATCAACAGCGGCGCGAGGTGTCAAGTACCCATGACCAAGTCATGAGTCCGACGACCAAGTTCAAGCAGCGAGCCAGTCAGGTGGTGTCCAGTATCAGCACGATGATACGTCGTATGAGTTGCTGGCGAGAATAGGCGACCGGAATGTGCCTCGTAAGCGGTGCACTATGAGTAGATAGTGACCAGTGCGGTTCGATTCCCAATGTATGTCACAATGCCTGGGTCATCGAATAGCTGTCGTTGCGGTTGTCAGGGGTTGCCAACCTTGAGTCGGCGCGTTTGCCAGTGGGAGGCAACCTTGATGGAAGGCGAATTCGGTCCAATACCGAACAATGCCAATATGCGTTTACTAGTCTCTTTTATAATTTTGTATCTGTGCCTTGTTTTCAGGATTCGGTTGGAAATGGTCTTGCCTTCATTAAATATCCTACTGTGTGCTGCATAGTAATTTTGTATCCTAACATGCAATGGTTTAATTTCAAATTTGTTATCAATTTTATCTCTCTTCTATCTAACTCTAATTCCTTATTTCTAACCAATTTACTTTAATTTTGCAATCTTCAGCTGTCGGAGTCTGATCAATTGCTTGTTGATCAATTCCCGACTCTACATCTGTATTTATTACTGTTCGGGGTATTGGGTCGAACCGACTCTCTGTTATTTAAAACAAAATATGTTTTGGACACTAGACGGACAATCAACAAAGGAGTGGCCTTCAACTCGACAATTCCAACATAACAGTTGTCTTGGCTCTGGGTATCTTCGAGGCACTCTAGGACGTGCTCCTCCGTACTGCATCGCAGCTACCTGCTCATCTGGTACGTAAGCAACCTCTTCCTCATTGTCATGTTACAATTCATTGGCTATGTATCTACCAGGTGTCCTATGATGCTTCGCAACCTCTCTTATGGGAAATGCTTTTTCCGCGTCAGCACACGCTTGTCTCAACTGGTCCAACGACGATATAGCCATGGGGTATATCAGCTTCCCGATTCTGTCGTTGAGGCTTCGTTTTAGAATCCTCACCAACTAAGTTCTAAGATCTAAGTTTTCTGATTGACGCAAAGAAGTCATCGCTAGACTCCCAGGAACCCTACCTACGATCCATAATGTCGGGAATTATTTCAAAGTCCGATTTTGAACTTCGAAATTGACGTGTCAAAGCATCGCGTAACATTGGCCAATCTGGTTGGTAGTTCATGCGCTGAAACTGCCAATACCACTCATACGCGGCTCTCTCAATATCTCTGCCCATGTACAGTCGCACTGGTTTTTGAGGCTTTCTCATGCCTCATTTGTCAATTTTGATTGGCCCACGAGGATTGGGTTGTGAACCACTTTCTTGAAATTGAATTGGAGAATTGTGGTACCAATTCGCGTTTTACCATCTTGGTCGGTTTTGCCTGTTATGGTTACGGTTGTTGTTCTGCTGTTGATATCCCACATTTTTTGATTGACCATTGTTGATATGGTTACTACCTGTTGTAGTCACTACAGGGACAAATGGTCTGAAAGAGGGATCTAGCTGAGACTGCGTGCTCAAAGTTTGTGGCTGTTGGGGAGTATTGATCTGCTCTGGAATAGGTCTCTGAACTGGAGGATCAGCAGGTGCATTTGGACGAATCACCGCATTTATATCTTTCATGAACTCCAGCATGCTGTTTTTCATTTCCTCTCTGAGGACTTGCGATATGTCATTCGTTATCGTGCTTTGATAAGATGCGAATGCATTAACCACTGCTAGATTTAGGTATGCTTTGATATCAATGACTGCTTGGGGTAATGGCAGTTCTTTCTCGCTGCTAGTTTTGCTACTAACTGGTAAACTTTTATTATTATTTTGCTCATTTAGTTCAATTTGTTCTACCATAGTTCTAACGCTATCATTTTATCCTTCTTGTGATGCTGCACCTAATTCTGAGAGACTGCTATATGACGGTGCCCTAATTGATTCGTTTAAGCTTTGTGGGCTACTAGGTCGGGTTGAAGCTATTGCTTGGGGTAATGGCAGTTCTTTCTCGCTGCTAGTTTTGCTACTAACTGGTAAACTTTTATTATTATTTTGCTCATTTAGTTCAATTTGTTCTACCATAGTTCTAACGCTATCATTTTATCCTTCTTGTGATGCTGCACCTAATTCTGAGAGACTGCTATATGACGGTGCCCTAATTGATTCGTTTAAGCTTTGTGGGCTACTAGGTCGGGTTGAAGCTATTGGAGGGGGAGGGTACGGGTAAAGTGGCTCTGAAGTGCTATGAGGGGGTTGCTTCCCGGGAGGTGTACGTCCTATCGGCATTGTATTAGTGACGGACGTTTGATTGATTTGAGAGCTTATTGATCGACGGATTCTTCTGTTTATTTCGTAGATATTCTCTTCGGGAGTATTTTGGCCTTGCACTTTCTTTTCAGGAGGATTCATATTATAGAGGATCGGATGATGTAGAGGTAATAAGTGAATAGAATCGAACACCTGCGTATATACGCTATAATAGTAATTCCATAAAACTTTTTTTTTGTAAAGTGCAGACAGCAAACAAAAACGCGACCAAAAAAAATGTTTTGATGTATAATATAAGTTATGTAATTTGTATATTGAATATAATGTAGGTATATTTGAAACGCTTATAGATAGGAGATAGTAAATAAGAAAATAAATACGTAATGAATTATATAACGAGTGAGTATTGTTTTGTATTTGATAGGGTAAATATGTGTTTATTATAATAAATGTGTTTTCGCCTAATTTAATGAAATTTCATGTTAGTTTCTTTGTGTTTTGCGTAACATAAATCATTTCAGGGTGCAAGATAGGAAAGCAAAAAAAAATTAAAAGAGTGAATAGAGAAAGCAGATGAGGACTAACAAAGTGTTAATTGCTGTGGTTGTCACTATTGAACGCTCTCGTCGCAATTCGAGATGGAATTCTAATACGCTATCGTCTCGAAGTCTTACGAGGTTTCAATTTTGACAGCAAGGACGATTGGGGACGAATACGACATAAAGGACTGAAGACTTGGACAAACAAACGTTGGGCGCCATTTGTAATAGGTTTATTTCAGGAAAATAGAGGCCGTTGGGAGCGAAAAGATGCGGACGGGACCTTAGGATGGAAGCGGAAATAGAAAGGGATGGAGTGCTAAATATGAGGAGCGTGGCATGCTTGCATAGCACGGCTCTACTCGCCGGATGGGGTGGTTCTTGTCCTGCACACATAACGAGACCTACCACAAAAAATTGAACATGCCCAAAAAAAACTTACTTTTTGAAAGCGGACGTCCACCTAACTGAGGGGGCTGCTTATGTTGTTGCAGCCTGGCCATTTCCCTCCCCTCCTGGAAGTTTGCGGCCAAGTATTTAAACGTCCCCAAAATTTGTTTAGTTGCCGTTGATTAGATCATGCTTGCCGAGAGAACCGTAGCAGACCTTATTCACCCCCTGAAAATCCGACTACAAAGCCATCATGTTCATTCGAGCGAAATCAAAAAAAGTTTGCTTTAACCAACTTGGCGTGATGTACAGCTTTTATAAAAAAAATGTACCTTAAATACTGTTATATAAATATATTTTAACATGACTAAAGTAATATTAACTATAGTTTATAAAAATAATAATAATAAAAGGTAAATCTCCCAAAAGAAAACTGGTACCTGCACTTTTATTCCCAGTGTACTTCTTATACAACTCTACCCGCGATCCCCACCTAAAATGAGCTCGTTTTAGAGGACAGTGATTTCGATTGATCAAATATGACTACGAAGACAACAAAAAGAAATAAGCTAACCAAAAAAAACTAAGGAACAATGTTAATGATACTCCAAAAAAAAACTTTGGACGATCCTCGGGTGAAGTTTTACTTTCAGACCTGACTGTTGTCTGGTATCTTATACCTTGCCAATTTTTGTTTGTACCCACTGTATATGTGGTAAGCTCCTGCGGTAATTTCCGCTTTTTCTTTCCGTATGGATGCAAAAAAAAAAACTAGGTCGTTTTATGACGCCGGATTAATCCATTTACGAGTTAGCTCGGCATTCTTCGCGCTGATTCTGCTAGGGCTATTAACTAAGAGGTCATTTAGTTTGGGTCACCTCTGTTTCACCTCTAGCGCTGACAATGTCGTTGGCTATTTTGGTTTAGTGACGTCACTCGGACTGGATTTAAAACGGTTGGCGGCCACGATGTAGCTATGACCGCCAATCTGCCGAATTTGTCAATTTTCCCTTTATTCTTGTAGGGGTACAAACCTGAAACCATTATATTTCTTTTTTTTTACATAAACAGCATAAAACCAAACTCTCACTCACCAATTACTA
Organism: Cheilosia variabilis; assembly: GCA_951230905.1. NCBI lineage: Eukaryota > Metazoa > Arthropoda > Insecta > Diptera > Syrphidae > Cheilosia > Cheilosia variabilis. The sequence continues at coordinate 85,563,047 of OX579676.1, forward strand.
ACAGCCTTATTTATAAACGTATTATAAAGATTGTATAAAGTTATGCACCCTTTATAATGCCTCTATACGCAAAAACCTTATTTATAAAAATTATTCAACGTTGTATAGAGCTTGTATAAGCTGAACGCGCTTGGAGGTTGTTTAGTTCCTGTATAGAGATGGAATAGTACCAAGTCTAAGATCACAAAAGCAATATAAAAGAGATGTGATCCCATGACACTCAGAAATGAAGATTTTCGTTCAAAGTATAGATTCTCAAAAGCAAATATGCGAGAACTAATCGCAATTGTAAATTCAAATCTAAGCGGGGACAACAGAGGCGGTCACATTCCTGTAGGTCTTCAAGTTATGGCCGCTATTCGATACTGGGGACGAAATGAGGTAGGTACACTGTTTAGCATTAACTTGCACTCGGTTGGGGTTTATCTTTCAGCTAAGAACTTATATAAATTGTTTAAGATTCAAGACGACGGTGCTGATATTCATGGATTCAGCCAACCCACTCTCTGTCACATATGTAAACGTGTGGCAAGAGCTTTTGTGTAGAAAAGGGCTAGTTACGTGAAAATGCCATCAACAATATCCAACCAGATAAGTACTATGAACAAGTTCTTCGATATTCGCGGGTTTCCAAACGTAATTGGTGCAATTGATTGCACCCATATAAAAATTCCGAAAGTAAATGGTCCGTCAGGACAATATTATGTAAACAGGAAGGGGTATTATTCGCTAAATACTCAAGTTGTGTGTGAAGCATACGTTCGAATAAAAAATGACATTGTTTTTCGCTGTAGAGGAAGTACTCATGACTCTCGAGAGAAAGTTGCATAAAACAACGCTTCGAACGCGGTGAATTTAAAGGTCGTTTACCTGGAGATGGTGGATACGCCTGTACTAACATTCTCTTTACCCCGCTATTAAATCCTCAAACGGATGGAGAACGTCGGTACAATATAGCTCAAATATCAACTCGTAATACAGTTGAAAGGTGTTTTGGGGTTTGGAAACAGAGATTTCGAATTTTACTATCAGGAATGATTTGTATTTTTTAAGCAAACATGGAAGACATGTCGTTACTATTTTCTTTAAATTTGTTTTCTTTGACGAAGAAGTCGGAAGCGGGGTAGAATTTTCGACGTACTTATCGTCCTCCAGATATTCCAGATATTCTACCTTTTCGAAAGAGTCCTCTTCGGTTTCAATTACAATCTAAAGATATGTTTAATATTATAAATTGTTTTTTCTTGATTTTGGAACAGGTTTCATCTTACCAGAGGATTTTTAAGACTTGGTTGGTCAAAAGAAGTTGAGGTTTGAACATCCGCTTGGCCAGGTACATTCTGCTTTGGAACCTATTTAAGCAAAAGATTAAAGTTTTATTAGCTTATACATTATCTTAACATACAAACCAATGAATCTGAAGTATCGCAGTCAAACTCACTAAAATCTACTTCGAATTCATGAGCAATTAGAGCTATCAACTTCTCATCGTAGGGATCGGGAGACTTTGGTGGTGGTCCACCTCCTGTCGCATTTAGATTTTTCTTAAAGGCGGATGCAGTGGCTTTTGCCTTCATCTTTATGAATCGCCATTGCGCCTTCAGTTGTGCTGTATCTCTGGCAGTAGCACTCATTTTATTGAAGCTACAAATTGAAGTCATAAGTAAATAGTGTGAAAAAATAATGGACAGAATACTCACGAATTTGTTATTTCCTCCCAAGCTTCCCTTTTCAATTTCGAGGTATTGGTATCGACATTTTTATTTTCAACTATCAAGATTTTATCCTCAATAAGTTGCCCTAATATCTGCAGATATGCAATATTTTAAATTGTGTTATGTATTTGTATGTACCTTCTCAATTCTCCGAACGTTTCCTTTTATTGTTTTCCATTTATAAATAATTCAAACTTCGCAATTGAAAATCAAAATCTTTATTTGAATTCGTATTTTTCATGACCTGCTAACTTTATTTTATATTTTTAAACCGATAAATGTAGTAGATTTCTCTTCTTTAGTACTTTTTCTGACGCAGGCTCTGTATAATTAGTATGCATAGAAAAATGTTTTATAAATAAGAATTTTTGAAAGGGTGCATAAAGGCTGTATAAATACTTATACACTGCATAACTATACAGGTGTTTAGGCGCGTCTAGAAAGTTCTAATAAATAAGGCGGTAATTATCTTACATACATAGGTATAATTATTTGACTATGCACTGGCTTTTTTTATTTTTATTAAAAAGGTCTTTTATGTCAACCACTATACGACACTGTTTGCGATCTTAATTTGGCGACCGTCTGTAACTAGTTGTCGTGAGGCAATTGCTCGACAGTGCTTTGCTCGTGGGTCGTAATCGCCCACTCTCCTTTGTTTATAGTTCTTAATCATCCGATCCTTTGTTAATTTTTTTTATATTATTGAACGTATTGCCTTCTTTTCCTCCTTTCTTAACTCCCAAAGAGAACCCTCAGAGAACTTCCATTCGAACCTCTCTCAACGAACATCGCAATATTACCGATAGAAAACGTAACGCTATAAAATTTCTTGTCCTACAGAACGTATGTAGCATAGTTTTAGGGACCTATCTAAAACTCTTGTGCGTTCGAATTCAAACTTTAAATGTCAATATACAACAAAACAACAAAATATACGTCAGCTACGACTACGAGCAATTGCCCGCATCTGGATGGAAGGTTAGAATTTATTTAATTTTTTTTTTGCAAGATATTCGGTAGGTTAATAATTTTTTTCAGGTAGCCGCATCAAAGCTCCGAATCTGTGGGTCACCTGTGTACCATCAGAGGCGGAGAAACGGGTACATGGAATATTGCTTCAAAGTGGTGAAGAAACATCCACGAGAAAGGATGGAAGTGTATGGAAATGCATACATTTATCTATGTATAGAATGGGCACAAAATTTTCCCACATGGATGATGGTGGTTGAAAACAATTGGCCATTTCGGTGTAAATACGGTTGTACAACATTTGCTTGGAACCGAGGAATTGATCTATTTTATTTTTGCAGGTAATATATCAGATGCTAGCCTGACGATACCCAACCAGCGTGAACTGTTTGCAGACTTAGGATAACTCAGACGTCATTGATAGAGGATTTCTAAAATCGTTTGTGACAAGCATTCGCTTGCACTCAGGTATGTGAAGTTAAGTTAACTAATTAGGCATAGTACAGATAAATACATAGATAGGTAGATAAACTCTTAACATAGGATAACAAATAGATTTATCATAAGTAAAATAAGTAATTCGCGACAAGGAAATTATGAAATTAGCCCCATACTTAACACATAAATATATAGCACGTAGAAAATAAATAACCGATAAACGTGATAAATAACAGAACTATAACTTAAAAGATAGATAAATAAATAAATATATATAAACAGTATAAACATAAATAATTTATATGAACATCAGAATAAGCATCGATACAGATAACTAAGATAATTAACACACCAAAGTAATCAAATATGTAAGTAAATAAATAACCTGAATAACAATTAGAAATAGATAAATAAATAAACAAATAAACAATACGACATAAAGGACTGAAGACTTGGACGTTGGGCGCCATTTGTAATAGGTATATTTCAGGAAAATATATAGGCCGTTGGGAGCGGAAGAATGAATGGATGGAAAGATGTGGACGGGACCTTAGGAAGGAAGGGGAAATAGAAAGGAATGGAGTGCTTAATGTGAGGAGCGTGGCATGCTTGCGTAGCACGGCTCTACTCGCCGGATGGGGTGGTTCTTGTCCTGCACACATAACGAGACCTACCACAAAACATTGAACATGCCAAAAAAAAAACTTACTTTTTGAAAGCGGACGGACGTCCACCATACTGAGGGGGCTGCTTATGTTGTTGCAGCCTGGTTATTTCCCTCCCCTCCTGAAAGTTTGCGGCCAAGTAGTTAAACTTCCCCAAAATTTGTTTGGTTGCCGTTGACTAGACCATGCTCGCCGAGAGAACCGTAGCAGACCTTATTCACCCCCTGAAAATCCGACTAGAAAGCCATCATGTTCATTCGAGCGAAATCAAAAAAGTTTGCTTTAACCAACTTGGCGTGATGTACAGCTTTTATTAAAAAAAAATGTACCTTAAATATTTAAGAACTTCTGTTATATAAATATATTTTAACATAACTAAAGTAATATTAACTATAGTTTATAAAAATAATAATAATAAAAGGTAAATCTCCCAAAAGAAAACTGGTACCTGCACTTTTATTCCCAGTGTACTTCTTATACAACTCTACCCGCGATCCCCACCTAAAATGAGCTCGTTTTAGAGGACTGTGATTTCGATTGATCAAATATGACTACGAAGACAACAAAAAGAAATAAGGGAAACTAAGCTAACCAAAAAAACTAAGGAACAATGTTAGTGATACTCAATCGATATTAAATAAATAAGTGGACAAAAAAAACAGAATAAAGAAATGACACGCAAAAACAAAAAAATTTAAATATGTACCAAAAAAAGACTTTCGACGATCCTCGTGTGTAGTTTTGCATTCATACCTGACTGTTGTCTGGTATCTAATACCTTGACAAATTTTTATTTGTACCCACTGTATATGTAGGCTGTATATGGGGTAAACTCCTGGGGTAATTTCCGCTTTTACTTTTCGTATTGATGCAAAAAAAAAACTAGGTCGTTTTATGACGCCGGATTAATCCATTCACGAGTTAGCTCAGCATTCTTCGCGCTGATTCTGCTAGGGCTATTAACTAAGAGGTCATTTAATTTGTGTCACCTCTGTTTCACCTCTAACGCTGACAATTTCGTTGGCTATTTTGGTTTAGTGACGTCACTCCGACTGGATTTAAAACGGTTGGCAGCCACGATGTATCTATTACCGCCAATCCGCTGAATTTTTCAATTTTCCCTTTATTCTTGTAGGGGCATAAACCTGAAACCATTATATTTCTTTTTTTTTACATAAACAGCATAAAACAAAACTCTCACTCACCAATTACTAATTATCTTACATACATAGGTATAATTATTTGACTATGCACTGCCTTTTTTTTTTTTTTATTAAAAATGTCTTTTATATCAACCACTATACGGCACTGTTTGCGATCTTAATTTGGCGACCGTCTGTACCTAGTTGTCGGAGGCAATTGCTCGACAGTGCTTTGTTCGTGGGTCGTAATCGCACCCTCTGCTTTGATTATAGTTTTTAATCATCCGATCCTTTGTTAAGTCTTTCTTATATTATTGAACCTATTGCCTTCTTTTCCTTTTTCCTCAACTCCCAAAGAGAACCCACAGAGAATTTCAATTCGAACCTCTCTCAACGTGTAGGGGCGCTGACGACCCTGCCACAGTACACCTATAAAACGCACACCATCAAATCATCAAAAAAATACCCACCCACAGATCAACATAAACATCAAACAACCCTTGCCTACATTTATAATTACAGTTACTTACACCCAATTACTAAACATATATAATACTATACACTTGTTACAAAATACAAAACACTACTCATAAAAACACTACCACTATAGAAGATGGCTGTGGAATTCAGAAAATATTTTCACGAAAAAAAAAAGTAGAGAAATTGGCATTATACTAAAGGTCGTTAATATAATATAGAGTGATATCTGATATCTAAAAAATAAATAAAAAAAAAGCCCTGACTTTCCTCTTTACAAGATAATATCCATTAAACAAGCATGCCTACCCTTCTATCAAAGTCAAAATTGAGATTCCTGTGTCTCTAAGATGGAAGGGTAACATATGTTTATATGTAAAACCGTTACAGGTGGCGCCCAACGTGGGGCCAAAGCTTACCAAACTTTGGTTCCGCAATATCCTTGTGCAAATTTATAAAATTTTCAAAAACTTCTTAAAATTTCTCTTTTTTTTGAACTTTAATTAAATTTTTCAAAATTTCATTACTTAGCCAATAGCTAATCAGTTCTTGTATTCTTTAGTCGATTGTTAAGGTTTTCGAATCTTCTGTCCATTGCTGGTTACTTAGACCATTGTTTGCAGAGTATTTGAAAACTTTGAACAACATACCGAGGTATAGTGGTGAAAGTCTTTAAATGGATATTATTTCTGTTCCGTTTTTGTTGCTTCCACTACTGTATTTCATCGCAGGATCGGAAGTTCATGAACGTCAAGTGTATTGCTGTCCGGGAAAGGGAATTTCCAAAGTACCTTTTCGTCAGTTGCTGTGAGCACTTGTTTAGGACTTCGTCGATTTTTTTTAACATCTTTTGTTCATTTTATCCGGTATCCTTCTAGTGAAACCATGATTACACTATTTGCTTGTACCGGCAATAAGTTTATGAACACTGACAATACAGAACCGATGGCTAGTTCTCCCAAAGCACCATTCGATACTCTCTGGTTGTCTTTAATTGCTTGTCCGCGTTATTGAAAGCCATCCCCCATCACTCATTGAAACTTATCCTCATTTAGACCAACGATTCCGAAACCGAATCGATTTTTTTTTCTTTATTTCTGTTTGTTAAATTTTTTTTTGTTAGTGCTTACCATATTCTTGTTTTTGCTCTTACTCAAGTTTAGTTTCCTTCCTAGTTTTAACTTTACGTAACCTTCTTATATGCATTCGATTTTCAAATACATTATATACATTAATTTTCGTCTCTTTAACCATATTCATTCTTTCCATAATTTTTGTTTTAATAAAATGTCTAACCCCAACCCATATAACAATATGGAAGATGGTTACTTCCTTAGAAGTAGGAAAGTTCGAAGTGACGTGCGATTGTTGTCACCAAGTTATCCAACAGATTTTAGTAATCATTCCCCACAAATTAATGATCATAGTGCTAATGATGTCGGATCTCAGTCCTTGCTACAGCCTTTGTATCACGAACATGAAATGCGACGTACAAGATCTCATATTAATATTGATAAACATTTTTCATAAATTCACCTCCTCGCGAACCTTATCTTGGTATGGCAGCTTATCAAAACACTTTTGCGAACCATCAGATATCTTCTACACACAATGTAGCGCATGATAACCCATTTCCAAGTATTTCTCCAAATTCTACGTTTCACAGCCTTAATCCGATTAACAATCCAAACTCTTCAGATCTTCCAAAATCTAAAAAACCACACAACACTTCCACACCCGCACAAGCAAATCTTGACACTACAGATACGGAACAGGTTATTGGTTCTCTTCGTACCTATGTTCGAGATATTGTATCTACGACTCTAGCCGTAAAAAGGTCTGAAGACAAACGATGTCTTCAAAAACAGTTAGAGGAAGAAAGGGCAAAACTTCGTCTAGAGGTTGCTGAAGTAATTCGTGAAACTATTCATTCCACAACTTCACCTATTCGTACACAAACACATATTCCACAGAACACTCAATGCCCTTCATTATTACCTACAAATAACACGCAAAATCCTGCAAAACCCACATATCAACCCAATCCACTACACCAACGAAATTTTTCTCAACAACTACACAATTTGCGTTTGGATGATGCTAGTCCAACTCGATTCCAACAACACCAATTTGCGCCGACACGAAGTAGACCTTCAGAGATTTCCATAAATGGGGATTACGCTACGACAACCAGAATATGACCATAGATAATTTTCTGTTCAGGTTACAGCATCTTCGTGAATCGTACAATGTGGAATCGGATGAAATCGTCAAAAACTTCCACCATTTCATTGACGGGGAAGTGAGCTCGTGGTTTTGGATCCATCTCAAATCTCATCCGCACCTGAGCTGGCCATCTCTAAAAATTGGTTTGACGGAGCATTTTAGGAGCTTAGAGACCGATGAGGAGATAGCGAGAAAGATGGACGACCGACGCCAAAAACCAAATGAGCCATTTGATAGTTTTTATTCTGACCTTCTCAGAATAAATTCTACATTACGGAATCCCAGAGGTCCGGAAAGACTTATTTTTCTGATTCGGCAAAATGTATGCTCAGACATTGGTGGTAGGTTATTAACCTTCAAAACCGTAAGCCTCCCTGAAATGGTCTATACATGCCGCAATGTAGAAAAATACAATCTTGAGCACTTTGCAAGAACCAGACAGCAACCAAGTTACCCACCTCAATTCCAAAGAAGGGTGAATGAACTCTGTTATGAGACTGTAGATGATGCTTACGTTCAGCCTATTGAAGCCGTCCAGTTCTCCAGCCTAGGGATATGAGTGTAGTGGTATGTTGGAACTGCAAAGTGTCAGGGCATGTATTTCAACAATGTCCAAGTCCTCAACATTCCTTGTTCTGTTTTAAATGTGGACTCGCCAACACTACCACACCAAACTGTCCCCAATGTTCGGAAAACCGACAGAAGAGCAATGTGAGGACCGGACAAGGTTGCTCTCAAATGAATCGTCCGGGTACACAACGTCATTAGAGACCACTTACTTACTTAAGTGGCGCTACAGTCCGGAATGAACCTGGGCCTCAACCAACATGCCTCTCCAATTAGCCCGGTCCTTAGCTAACTGCCTCCAGTTGCGCACTCCAAGTTGGTTGAGGTCGGTTTCTACTTGTGCGCGCCACTTAAGGCGAGGTCTTCCTCTACTGCGTCCGACGTCTGGCCGGTGATCGAAGACTCTGCGAGCCGGAGTATTGGTGTCCATTCGTTCTACATGTCCTAGCCATCTTAAACGTCCAATGCGGAGTTTTTTGACCAGGGGCATGTCGCTGTACAGCTCGTATAGTTCTTGGTTGAATCTTCGTCTCCATAGCCCGTCAACGCAAACGGGACCGAAGATTTTTCGAAGAATTTTCCTCTCGAATCTACCAAGGATTTCTTCATCCGCTTTTGATACGGTCCAGGCTTCAGCGCTGTAGAGCAGGACTGGGATGATCAGGGTCTTATATAGGATCTCCTTAGTAGTTCGAGTGAGGGCTTTACTACTAAATTGCCTTCTTAGCCCGAAGAAACAGCGGTTGGCAAGAGTAATTCTTCGTTTAATTTCTGACGAGATGTTGTTGTCAGAGTTAATAGCGGAGCCGAGGTAGACAAAGTCCCGTACTACCTCAAAGTTATATCTGTCAATGGTGATGTTCTGTCCAATTCGTCGATGTTGTGAGTCCTTTCGTGATGACAGCATATACTTAGTCTTACCCTCATTTACTGCTAAGCCCATTTTCGCCGCTTCCTTCTCTATGCTAGTAAACGTGGCTATGACATCACGTTGAGTCCTACCAATGATGTCAATATCGTCAGCGTATGCTAGTAGTTGCACCGACTTTTGGAAAATTGTGCCTCTGGTGTTGGCTTTGGAGTTTTGCACAATCCTCTCAAGAATCAGATTAAAGAAGTCACATGACAGCGCATCGCCTTGCCTAAATCCTTTTTTGGTATCGAATGTGTCGGTGAGGTCGTTTCCGACCCTGATGGAGCAGCGAGAATTTTCTATCGTCATCCTACACAAACGGACGAGTTTGGGCGGTATACCAAAACTAGACATGGCTCTGTACAGTTCGTCTCTATAAATGCTGTCATATGCGGCTTTGAAATCGATGAATAGGTGGTGGGTATCGATTTGGACTTCTTGAGTTTTTTCCAGGATCTGCCGGAGTGTGAAAATTTGATCGGTTGTGGACTTTCCTGGCCTAAAACCACACTGATAAGGGCCAATCAGGTTGTTGGTAAACGGTTTCAGGCGTTCACATATTACGGCAGATAGGATCTTGTAGGCGATGTTGAGGAGACTTATGCCTCTATAGTTGGCGCAGTTCAGAGGGTCTCCTTTTTTGTGGATCGGGCAAACGATGCTGAGGTTCCATTCTTCAGGCATATTTTCATCCGACCAGATTTGGTTTATGAGTTGGTGGATGTTACTTACCAAGTCATCTCCGCCGGCCTTATAAAGCTCAGCGGGAAGGTCGTCATTTCCGGCAGCCTTATTAAGCTTGAGTTTAGATATTGCTATCCTCACTTCACTCAGGTCGGGTGGTTGGCAGTTTTCGCTGTCGTTGCCAATATTGAATGGTTCGTTCTGCCTGACAGCGGAATGTTGTTCGTCATCGCCGTTTAACAGTCTGCAGAAGTGGTTTTTCCATATCCTCAGCATCGACTGTGTCTCAACTACAATATTTCCTTGTTCATCTCGACAGGATTCTGTTCGAGCCTTGTATCCTTGGCTTTGACGTTTTACACTCTGGTAAAACTTGCGAACATCGTTCCTGGAGTGGCACCTCTCTATATCCTCGATTGCGCGCTTTTCTTGCTCTTTTTTCTTCTTGTTGAAAAGCCGATGTTCTTCCCTTCTTCTTTGCCTATAGAACTCAATGGCAGCTCTCGTCTTCACCTGCAGCTTAGCCTTGTAGGCCTCGTTCTTGGCTGCGAGCATCTGTCGGCATTCCTCATCAAACCAGGGGTTTCTTGCTGGTGGGCGCGAGAAACCTAGCACATCAGTTGCGGCTGATCTAATGGCCTGTTGGCATCGTTGCCATTGCTCTTCGACATTCGATGCTGGTGGTATGGTGTTAATCGAGAGGTTAAGGGATACGCGTTGTGCGAAGGTCTTGGCGGTCTCTTGCGATTGCAGTCTTCCGACATTAAATTTTTTCACAGTATTTCTGGATTGTTGTGGCGTGGTGGATATCCGCATTCTTACCTTGGCTGCTACAAGGTAGTGATCCCAGTCGATGTTAGCTCCTCGGAATGTTCGGACATCCAAAATACTGGATGCGTGCCTCTTATCTATCGCAATGTGATCAATTTGGTTGACCGTTCGTTGATCTGGAGACCGCCATGTCCCCTTATGGATATCGAGGTGAGGAAACCGTGTGCTGGCTATAGTGGCATTTCGTTCCGTAGCGAAATCAATTAGCCTAAGTCCGTTACCAGACGTGTTGTCGTGTAGGCTATGTTTTCCGACAATACTTCTAAAGATGTACTTCGGTAGTCGTTCATAGGTTTTGTCAAGGAGCTCGTAGAAGCAATCCTTAGCTATATCATCTTTTTCTTCCGTCGGAGCGTGAGCGCATATAAGGCTTATGTTGGCGAATTTGGCCTTGATGCGGATTGTTACTATGCGTTCGCTAATGTCTTGGAAACATAGGACTTCTTGCCTAAGTCTGGCACTTATAACAAATCCGCATCCGAATAGTCGCTGTTTCTGCTCACTATAACACGGTCCGTAGTAGATGTCACAGTTTTTCATCCTCTTTTTGCCCGGCCCATCCCATCGTATTTCCTGGATGGCAGTAATGTCTGCTTTGTAGCAGCTTAGGGCTTCCGCTAGTTGTTCGCCTGCACCTCTCCTGTTTAATGTTCTCACATTCCAGGTGCAGATACGAACGTCGTTGTCCTTTTTTCGTTTAGCAGGGTCGTCAACAATAAAATCAGTCCTTTCCGAGGCTATTGGTTGCTTCGTAACAATATTTTTTTTCTGTGGGTGGGTAGTTAACCCAAAGCACAACCCCCAACCTGGAGGGCCAGTTCCAATTTGTTAGATACCCCTAGGACACGGGGCCATCAGTATCCACTACGGGATTGAGCGCTGCCGTTGGCCTTTCGGTTCATCCGCCACCATCTCTGTTCAAGGGGCCTGACTAACCCTTGAAATTCCTAGACAACCTGTTGTCCGAATATGTCAGAGCAGCTCATCTAGGTTCGCCTGGGACAGCAGGTCGGGTATTCATCCGTGCCATTCTCACCAGGGTGTTTATAGTGTTGCTGTTTTTCGTCGTGTTATCAACACTCGCACTTATCGTTTAGCAAGTCAAATCCGGTTGGATGAGGCCAGTACCCGATGGTTACCACTTGGAGGTAAAAATAAGCACATTTGATGTGTAGTCAGAGTTACAACACTGGGCATTGCCAGGTTAACAAAAACCATACCCCAAGCTATACAACACCCATAACACTTTTACAAAGAACCAGCTCTCTTATTACACCAGTACAAACTTCGTACCAGCCAACCCCCAGTCTACACGAATGTCTCGTCAACTATGACAAAGTACGATCTCGGATATTTAACATGCCACCACATGTGTCCAAAAAAATCTCTAAGCTTCGCCTACGTTTTGAGGATAAGAAAAATCTGTACAAAGCGATTTTCTCAACTATCCTTTTGAATGCTGAAGATCCTAGACCGTATGTTAACGTACTTTTGTATGATACCCCAGTGTTTGGACTCCTTGACTCTGGAGCTTCAATTAGCTGCTTGGGGGCAGGTGCTATTGACTTTCTAAAAGAAAATAGCATTGAGTATAGACCATTTTCATCAGGTGTTAGTACGGCTAGTGGTCATAAGCAGGCAATTGTGGGCGTGGTAAACGCCAAAATTAAGTACAATGGTTTAGAGAAAGAAATGTCTTTGTTCATAGTTCCGACGCTGGACCAAAATCTGTACTTGGGAGTCGACTTTTGGAAGCTGTTTAATCTCGCTCCGCATATCATCACGGAGTTGTCTCACATTTCCCAAACCGAAACAATAGATCCCAAAGTTCATCAGTTAACACAACACCAAAAAGTAGCTCTCGAACAAGTGAAATCTTTATTTCCCTCCTTTTCCAAACATGGCATAGTTCAGACTAAATTGGAGGAGCGTCGCATTGACACTGGTAATTCGGTACCAATAAAACAAAGACACTATCCTGTTTCTCCAGCGATTCAAACCCTTCTTTATGCGGAGGTGGATCGCATGCTTCAAATGGATGTGGTTGAGGAAAGTACCAGTTCTTGGAGCCCTCCAGTAGTTCTAGTGCGGAAACAAACTGGTAAAAACCGACTCTGCCTAGACTTTAGGAAAGTCAATTCCGTCACTAAGAAGGATGCGTATCCGCTGCCGCATATTGAAGGTTTGCTAGGGCGTCTTTCTGATTCTCACTTTATTTCAAGCGTGGATTTGAAGGATGCTTTTTGGCAGATTCCGTTGAAGACAAGCTCAAGGGAAAAGACTGCGTTTACTGTTGCGGGAAGACCATTACACCAGTGCAAGGTAATGCCCTTCGGCCTCTGCAATGCGCCACAACGCATGTGCAGACTCATGGATAAGGTAATTCCTCACGAAATGAAAGAGAACATCTTTGTTTACTTGGACGACCTACTTATAGCTCGTACCTGCTCGTAGCTGGTAGATTAGCAGAGCCTGGATTGACCATTAATGTGGATAAATCGAAATTCTGCTTCAAAGAGCTTGAATATCTCGGTTTCGTTGTAGGTGAGGAATGTTTGAAGGCCAACCCCGATAAGGTAGCTTCCATTGTTGAGTTTCCTGTACCAAAAACACCTCGTCAAGTCCGTAGATTTCTTGAACTTTCTGGTTGGTACAGAAGGTTCGTAAAGAACTATTCTACACTTGCAGCACCAATCACCAACACGCTACGAAAAGGAAAGAAATTTGAGTTTGGATCTGATGCACAAAAATCATTTAATGAATTAAAGAACGCTCTGACATCTGCGCCAATTCTTGTTAATCCAAATTTCAACAAGTCTTTCATTATTTTGTGCGATGCTTCAAACTCCGGTGTTGGATGTGTACTTTGCCAAATGGATGAAGAAGGTATACAAAGACCTATATACTATTACTCCCACAAACTCAATTCTGCACAACGTAACTATTCTGTAACAGAGTTAGAGTGTTTGGCTGCGGTTCTTGGCATTCAAAAGTTCTGACCATACGTGGAAGGCCAGAGCTTTAAGGTAGTAACTGACCATGCAAGTCTAAAGTGGTTAATGAATCAAAAGGACTTGAACGGAAGGTTAGCTCGGTGGAGTTTATAGTTACAAGGCTTTTCGTTTGAGATTGAACATCGTAAAGGTTCTCAACACATTGTTCCCGACGCGTTATCGCGAGTATATGCTGTTGATGCGCTTGGCGATCTTCCTTCTCTTGAAAGCCCATACGAAGTCCTTCATATTGACCTTGCAGATCCCAGTTTTAAATCTGATGAATATACCAAGATAATATAAACCGTACTTAAAAACAAAGACCAACTTCCAGACCTTCAAGTCTCGGAGGGGTTTGTTTATAAGAAGGTTCGGCATTGCACAGGTCATCCTGTTGAAGACGACATGGTGTGGAAACTTTGGATTCCATCGAATCTTGCTGAACGTTTGATCCTTTTGGCTCACGAACCACCAAAAGCTGCACATGGTGGAGCTGCAAAGACCCTGTACCGTCTACGTAATCGTTTTTACTGGCCTAATAGGGCGGCTGAAGTAAAATTGATCATCTCCAACTGTGACGTGTGCAAAAACACAAAGGCTCCGAACTTTACACTGAAGCCGAAAATGGGAAAAGCTTTTATTGTTGAGCGACCGCATCAACATCTATATGTGGACTTTCTAGGACCGTATCCCAGGTCGACAAATGGTAACAGCTATATTATAGTTTGCTTGGATCAGTTGACTAAGTTCGTTCACATCCATCCAATACGAAGAGCAACGAGTGACAGCGCGGTCAAATTTCTTGAGAAACAAGTATTCTCAATATTTGGAGTACCAGAATCAATCCTTTCGGATAATGAGAAACAATTTGTGAGTAAGGAATTCGAATTTTCAAGTCCCTCAATACATATGGTGTCACTCACATAAGAACTGCTGTCTACTCGCCGCAAGCCAACGCAAGCGAGAGAGTCAATCGATCGATCTTAGCTGCCATACGTTCGTATATTGATAAAGACCAACGTAACTGGGATGAGCAGTTGACATCCATTGCCAGCGCACTTAGATCGACAGTTCATTCAGCTATCGGCATGTCACCTTACGAAGCTTTATTCGGTCAGAGTAAAGTTGAACATGGCTCCGACTATAAACTCCTGAAGTCGTTGAGAGCTCTAAATAATGCTGAATTCGATCTTCTGCCGAAATCATCCAAAATGAACGTGATTCACACCCACTTGAAAGAATCCCTTGCTAAAGCACACGATGTATACGTCCACACATATAATACACGTAGTAAGGATATTCAATTCAAAGTGGGTGACATCGTATTCAAACGAAATTTTGTTCTTAGCGATGGAAGTAAGCACTTAAGTGCAAAGCTTTGTCCAAAATTCGTAAAGGCTAAGATCAAATCCGTTCATGGCAATAATCTCTTTGAATTGCAAGATCTTCGAGGTGTTAATTTGGGAGTTTTTCACGGAAAAGATATCCGACATTAACACTGCGCCCTTTTTCTTTTCCTTTTTCGCACGAGTTACGTATCATCCACCCGACCCTATAGACGTATTCCTAAAAAATATAAATGCCGATTACTAAGCATTTATGTTTTCTCATTTAACTAGTTCAGTTCCTAAGAATTGCAAGTGTGCTGACTTAGTGTCTACAACGAGCACACGATCAATTCCAGGAATTTACCATTGAAAAAAAAACTAAATAATAAGGTGAATGAGACGTAGTTCGTTCCCGGAATTTGTGCGTTGTAGTTAGCCATAAGAGTTTTATTGTTGGTTGTAATTGAAGTCTCAAATAAATACTAAATAAACAAAAAAAAGAAAGAAAATATTTTTTTTTTAATTAACTGAGACTGAAAGTTAATTTACTGGCGCAGTCGGTAGGATAATCCTAAAACGGGTTATCTAGTGATTTCGAACTAAAATCTACAAAAAAAAAAAGTAGGCGAATAAAATCGTTCAAGATTAGTGTACAGTGAACTAGCTAGCACATTGAAAATAAATAAGTACGCGAATAAAATCGTTTAAGATTAGTGTACAGTGAACTAGCTACCACATTGAAAATAAGCAAGTACGCAAATAAAAATCGTTCAAGATCAGTGTACTGTATTATTACAACCAATACAAACCAAGTCCGCTTACGAACGCATTCCGTGGACATAAAAAGTGTTTTAGTGAAAAACAAAACATAAATTTAAAACTCAAAAAAAAAAAAAAATGGCAGAAAACAACCAAAACAATGAAGAACTAATTGTGGAGCTCCAACGAAGAAACCAGCAATTAGAAGCATTAAGAAATGCATACCAGGACCTTCAAAACCGAGAGCGAAACGCCAGACAGGACCAACTCATCAACAATGTGAAACACATGCCGATTTTCACCGGACACGGTGACATTACAATAAATTCGTTTATCCGAAACGTGGATTACTACTTGGCCGAGATTAACAACGAAAAAACGAGACGAAGATTTATCTTAGCGATCTACCACGAGAAAATCCATGGAGATGCGAAGAACACGGTGATAAATGTGCCACAACCAGATAACTGGGATCTCATCAAAGCAACGCTGAAATTGCGCTACAAGCCGGATATCGAGCCTTTTCAACTATACCGAAGAATAAGCAGTCTTAAAGTAAATACCGTAAGTGAATTAGCCATAGAAATACAACAATTAAAGTATAAAGCTGACGAATTAATTATATATCACCAAGGCGATAATTTTATTGATCTGAGTAATATAAGTGGAATTTTAGTGAGTACAATTAAAGAAATGACACAACGAACACTCCTAGAGAGAATATATGAAGAAAATATATTAGAAAATATTCTATTAATAATGAGAAGACGTAGGTATGAAGATTCATGCATAAGACCAGAATTTACCAACAATAGAGTATTGAATAAAGACAATAAAAGACTAATGCCGAATAATTTTAGACAGCCGAATAGGGATAGTAACAATCAGCAGTATCAGAATAACTTTAAAATAATCAGGTTCCAAATAATTACCACCCTAATAATATTAATACGAATAATAATCAGACTCATAATCGATCAGGACAAAATAGGAGATATTATCAGCAGTCAGGCAATAATAGGAATTCTGGGCAGTATCGCCAGCAACATTATAATAGGCAACCCGAACCCATGGATGTTTCAAATATCCAACAAAGGCAAGTTAATAGCGTAGAAAGACACGTCGAACAATCAGGAAACCTTAGTTCATACTCGGGCCAAAATCGCCACAATCACAATATGACTGAGCAAGGGTTAGATATGTCTTTAAGCAATATAGATCAAGTCAACCGGGTCGAAGTTAACAATGTTGATTTTTTTATGAACTAGCCTCGGAAGAATTGCCAACTATCGAAATAACCATAGACAAACAAAAATACTTAGCATTAATAGATACAGGATCCTCACTTAGTCTCATAGATGAAAAAATTAATGGTTGTGAAAGTCGAACCAGTGCAGTTTTCTACAATTAATGGTAGGGGATCTTTTGATTTTGAAGTACATACTTCTGCCCCCGATGAGTTAAAAGCACCAGCAGGAGCTCTTATTCGTTGGAAAGCAAAGAGTTTACCCGAACGAAAATATCAGTTCATAATAGGCATAGATTTACTTAACAAATTAAATACGTTGATTGATTTGGAAGCAGGAATTATAAAACTTAACGGACAAGCCATCAAATTACAATATAGGCCAACGTTATTTGATGAAATTCATCCACTAGAATATGTAGACGATAATATTATTGCACACTTCAAATTAGACCACCTCAACTCTGAAGAATATCAGGAAATCGAAAAAATTATTAGACAATTTAAATCGTTATTTTTCAAAGAAGGTGATACCCTCACCAGTACCCCCGAAATACTGCATGAAATAAAGACAACTACCGATCAGCAGATAAATGCAAAGTTATACCGTTATCCACCCAAGCACGAAGAGGAAGTCAGGAAACAAATACAGGAAATTACAGGGCAAGGTATTATACAACAAAGCAATTCTAAATACTCAAGTCCTTTGATAGTTGTTCCCAAGAAAATGGACAACTCTGGTAACAAAAAGTACCGTATAGTCATAGATTTTAGAAGGTTAAATGACGTGACGGTCGACGATAAGTTTCCACTACCAAATATCGACTCCATCCTAGATAAATTGGGAAAGGCCCAATATTTTTCAACGATAGACCTAGCGAAAGGCTATCATCAAATTTTAATTAAAAAGGAAGACAGACACAAAACTGCTTTCGTTACCCCACACGGTCTCTATGAGTTTATAAGAATGCCGTTTGGTTTAAAGAACGCCCCGGCAACGTTCCAACGTCTTATGAATCATATATTAAGAGATTTCATAAACAAAACTTGCGTCGTATATCTGGATGATATACTTATTTTTAGCACGTCACTAAAAGAACATGTCAGAGCATTGAAAGCCATTTTTCAGGTACTAGAATCTAAAAATCTGAAGATACAAATTAATAAATGTAGTTTTTTTGAACAGAGAAACTGAATTTCTGGGTCATGTTATAACGGAAGAAGGTTTAAAACCAAACCCGAATAAAATTGATGCTATTAAAAATATAGACATTCCGAAAACTCCACGCGAAATTAAAAGTTTCTTAGGTCTTAGTGGTTACTATCGAAAATTTGTCAAAAACTACGCGAAAGTAGCCCAACCTATGACAAAATATCTAAAGAAAAATTGTAAGGTAAATATTAACGATCCGAACTATATTGAAGCTTTCGAGAAATTAAAGAAACTAATTACCAGTCATCCTATATTACGTTTCCCAAATTTTGATAAAACTTTCACGTTAACAACCGATTCCTCGAATTATGCGATAGGCGCCGTTCTTTCACAAGAAGGTCACCCTGTCTGCTTTGCATCCAGAACGTTAAACAACCATGAATGCAATTATTCCGCGACGGATAAAGAATTTTTGGCCATAATGTGGGTCAGTTAATTATTTCAGACCATATCTGTATGGAAATAAGTTTAAGATTCTGACGGATCATCAACCAATAAAATACCTTCACGCAAAATACCGAGGAAAAGATATGTCACCAAGACATCAACGTTGGTTACTCAAATTAGGAGAATACCAATTCGAAATCGAATATTTAAAAGGAAAAGACAACAAAGTAGCGGATTCTCTAAGCCGAACAAAAATTAACGAGGACGTTAAAGCTAAGGAGGGAGAAGAATCAGACATCCCTAACATAGAATATTTTTCGCCAATTTCTAACAATAGTGAAACAGAATCAGATGTTATATTTAATATAGAAGACAATATTACGATGGCAACAATACACTCCGCAGATGAAGAATTACTTGATCATATAGCTATCAAAGAAGAAATTGTGAACAAATATAAAACACAAATTATTCTAACAAATAATAAAACTCAAGAGATTGAAGTTGTAAACGGTAAAAGAATAATTTACATAGCAGAGTATGATATGACTAGATTGACAGATATATTTAGGAGATTCATAAAGAATGGCATTACCGGAATATTTTCCCAACTACCCGATCATCAATATAACACCATTCAAGAGAAGCTAATGGAGTTATATTCGAATGATCCACAAATAAAATTTATTAAGTGTTCATATAGAGCACAAGATTTAAAAACAGAAGTAGAAGCGGTTAAGCAAATATCTTTATACCATGTCAGGGAAAGTTTACATTCAGGTATCCAAGAAACGTTTAATCAGATCAAATACAAAATATATTACCCAAAGTTACTAGAGTTAATTCAAATAGTAATAAACCAGTGTGACATTTGTAAAACAGCAAAGTATGACCGTAATCCAATAAAACCAAAATTTAAGCTGACGGAAACACCAACAAATAAGTATAAATCAAATTATTCATATAGATACGTATGTCTTCAAGAAATTCAACTTTCTTACGGCAATCGACAAATTTTCAAAATTTGGTGCCGCATATTACTTAACGGATAGGAATCATGTTACATTAATTGAACAGTTAGAGGAACATTTATCCAAAATAGGTAAACCGAATAAGATTACAGCAGACAATGAATTTAAAGCGATTCAAATTAAGGAACTTTTAGAAAAAGAAGAAATTAGATTACATTTAACTAAGCCAAATTCGCACAATGGAAATTCAGACGTAGAAAGATTTCATAATACGTTGGCAGAAAAATTAAGAATATTACTACTCCATGATAGTACTTTAACAATAAAGCAGGCAATGCAAAAAGCTGTTAGGAATTATAACGAGAGGTTTCATTCAACAATAAAAACTACTACTAGAGAGACAATATTAAAGCAAGTCAGCTCTATACAAAAAGTAGAAAGAAAACTTATGGCAAAACAAATTTATTTCGATCAACTGTTTAAACTTAGATACATTAACTCTAGGGTAGAACACATTCAAGAGAATATAGTTTCAGCAAGGAATAATATATTGCATCCTAGTATTTTAACTAACGAAGAAATTGAAACTTATAACCTAGATTTTTTTAAATTGAAACATATTAAATTAGGTGTCACCGAATATGATAAAAATACATTAATATTTGCAATTAAGATTCCTAAAAATTATGTCACACTACCTCTGAAAGTTTTAACACCAATACCGAACAGAGGATTTATGGAAGTAGACGCAGACAGTGAATTGATGAAAATAAAGCATTAAATGAATTGATCGAAAGTAAACATTGCACAATCAGACAAAACTGTGAGCTCAGAATGATTAAACAAACCGAAATTATACCATTCGATGACGAAACTATACTTGTTAAGAATTTTGAATCAGATGTAAATCACGCTTGTGATGATAGACAGCTTAAGATAAGCGGTAACGTTTTAATAACATTTACAAATTGTACATTATATTTAATGAACCACAAGTTTTCTAACATAAAACAATTACACAAGCAAAGATTTTACTACCCAAGCTATATTGACAATTACGAAGCAAATAAAACATTTTAAAAATTGTTTTTAATCAAATAGATAATATTAAAGAAATAAAAGAGATTGAATTTGAAAAGAACTTGTCATATCAAATAAACCTAGCATCTGTTGTAATAATATTAATTATGTTTGCTATATTATCTTTTTATGTATGCAGAAAAAAAGAATACAGCTTAAATTTAATACTAAAATTCAGGAGAATTCTAATGTTAAGGAGGGAGAAGTTACGTATCATCCACCCGACCCTATAGACGTATTCCTAAAAAACATAAATGCCGATTACTAAGCATTTATGTTTTCTCATTTAACTCGGTCAGTTCCTAAGAATTGCAAGTGTGCTGACTTAGTGTCTACAACGAGCACACGATCAATTCCAGGAATTTACCATTGAAAAAAAAACTAAATAAATACAGGTGCAGAAAGGTGAATGAGACGTAGTTCGCTCCCGGAATTTGTGCGTTGTAGTTAGCCATAAGAGTTTTATTGTTGGTTGTAATTGAAGTCTCAAATAAATACTAAATAAACAAAAAAAAAGAAAGAAAATATTTTTTTTTTAATTAACTGAGGCTGAAAGTTAATTTACTCACGCTGGCTTAGCTCCAAATTAAAAGTTTTGTAGTGGCGCTGACGACCCTCCCACAGTACACATATACAACGCACACCATCAAATCATCAAATAAACACCCACCTTGACAGATCAACATAAACATCAAACAACCCTTGCCTACATTTATAATTACAGTTACTTACACCCAATTACTAAACATATATAATACTATACACTTGTTACAAAATACAAAACACTACTCATAAAAACACTATCACAATACACATAGAAGATGGCTGTGGAATTCAGAAAATATTTTCACGAAAAAAAAAGTAGAAAAATTGGCATTATTCTAAAGGTCGTTAATATAATATAGAGTGATATCTGATATCTAAAAAATAAAATAAAAAAAAAGCCCTGACTTTCCCCTTTAGAAGATAATATCCATTAAACAATCATGCCTGCCTTGCTTTGTTGACCGGACAGCCCTTCTATCAAAGTCAAAATTAAGATTCCTGTGTCTCTAAGCTGGAAGGGTAACATATGTTTATATGTAAAACCGTTACAAACAAACATTGCAACATTACCGATAGAAAACGTAACGCTATAAAATTTCTTGTCCTACAGAACGTATGTAGCCTAGTTTTAGGGACCCATCTAAAGCTCTATGTGCGTTCGAATTCGAACTTTAAATGTCAATATTCAACAAAACAACAAAATATACGTCAGCTACGACTACGAGCAAATGCCAGTGACTGGATGGAAGGTAAGAATTTATTTAATTTTTTTTTTTTTCAAGATAAGTTATTAATTTTTTCAGGTAGCCGCAACAAAGCTCTGTGGGTCACCTGTGTACCATCAGAGGCGGAGAAACGGGTACATGGAATATTGCTTCAAAGTGGTGAAGAAACCCACGATATGAGCCGGGCATCATTCAAGGATGAAAGTGCATGGAAATGCATATATTTATTTATGTATAGAATGGGCACAACATCTTCCCACATGGATGATGGTGGTTGAAAACAATTGGCCATTTCGGTGTAAATACGGGGGTACAACATTTGCTTGGAACCGAGGGATTGATCTATTTTATTTTTGCAGGTAATATATCAGATGCTAGCCTGACGATACCCAACCAGCGTGAACTGTTTTCAGACTTAGGATAACTCAGACGTCATTGATGGAGGATTTCTAAAATCGATTGTGACAAGCATTCGCTTGCACTCAGGTATGTGTAGTTAAGTTAACTAATTAGGCATAGTACAGATGAATACATAGATAGGTAGATACACTCTCAACATAGGATAATAAATAGATTTATCAGAAGTAATATAAGTAATTCACAACAAGGAAATTATGAAATTAGCCCCATACTTAACACATAAATAAATAGCACGTAGAAAATAAATAACCGATAAACGTGATAAATAACAGAACTATTACTTAATAGATAGATAAATAAATAGATATATATCAACAGTATAAACATAAATAATATATATGAACATCAGAATAAGCATAGATACAGATAACTAGATAAGCAGATAATTAACACACCAAAGTAATCAAATATGTAAGTAAATAAATAACATGAATAACAACTAGAAATAGATAAATAGGGGGATACGTAAATAGATAAACAAATAAATAATATGACATAAATGACTGAAGACTTGGAGAAACAAACGTTGGGCGCCATTTGTAATATGTTTAATTCAGGAAAAAAGAGGCCGCTGGGAGCGGAAGAATGAATGGATGGAAAGATGTGGACGGGACCTTAGGAAGGAAGCGGAAATAAAAAGGGATGAAATGCTAATGTGAGGCATGCTGGCGTATCACGGCTCTACTCGCCGGATGGGGTGGTTCTTGTCCTGCACACATAACGAAACCTACCACAAAACATTGAACATGCCATTGGAGGCCATTTCCCTCCCCTCCTGAAAGTTTGCGGCCAAGTATTTAAACTTCCCCAAAATTTGTTTAGTTGCCGTTGACTAGACCATGCTCGCCGAGAGAACCGTAGCAGACCTTATTCACCCCCTGAAAATCCGACTAGAAAGCCATCATGTTCATTCGAGCGAAATCAAAAAAAGTTTGCTTTAACCAACTTGGCGTGATGTACAGCTTTTATAAAAAAAATGTACCTTAAATACTGTTATATAAATATATTTTAACATGACTAAAGTAATATTAACTATAGTTTATAGAAATAATAATAATAAAAGGTAAATCTCCCAAAGAAAACTGGTACCTGCACTTTTATTCCCAGTGTACTTTTCATACAACTCTACCCGGGATCCCCACCTAAAATGAGCTCGTTTTAGAGGACTGTGATTTCGATTGATCAAATATGACTACGAAGACAACAAAAAGAAATAAGGGAAACTAAGCTAACCAAAAAAACTAAGGAACAATGTTAATGATACTCAATCGATATTAAATAAATAAGTGGACAAAAAAAACAAAATAAAGAAATGGCACGCAAAAAATAATAATTTAAATATGCACCAATAAAAAACTTTGGACGATCCTCGGGTGTAGTTTTGCTTTCATACCTGACTGTTGTCTGGTATCTTATACCTTGACAGATTTTTTTTTTGTACCCACTGTATATGTAGGCTGTATATGGGTAAACTCCTGGGCTAATTTCCGCTTTTACATTTTGTATTGATGCAAAAAAAAACTAGGTCGTTTTATGACGCCAGATTAATCCATTCACGAGTTAGCTCAGCATTCTTCGCGCACCCTTAATATGGCCTCTATACGCAAAAACCTTATTTATAAAAATTATTCAACGTTGTATAGAGCTTGTAAATATAAGCTAAACGTGCTTGGAGGTTGTTTAGTGCCTGTATAAAGGTGGAATAGTATCGAAATGTTATTTTGACTTAAAAAAATCAGTCACATTTTATTTCAAATTAAATCAAAAAAAAATTGCCTTTTCATTATTCCTCATTTATTAACGATTTGGAGAATATTAACGCTTTTATTGGATCTACAAGACTAAGATCATAAAAGCAATATAAAAAGAGATTTGATCCCATGACACTCAGAAATGAAGATTTTCGTTCAAAGTATAGATTCTCAAAAGCAAATATGCGAAAACTAATTGCAATTGTAAATTCAGATCTTAGTGGGGACAACAGAGGCGGTCACATTCCTGTAGGTCTTCAAGTTATGGCCGCTATTCGATACTGGGGACGAAATGAGGTAAGTACACTGTTTAGCATTAACTCGCACTCGGTAGGGGTTTATCTTTCAGCTAAGAACTTCTATAAATTGTTTAAGATTTAAGACGACGGTGCTGATATTCATGGATTCAGCCAACCCACTCTCTGTCACATATGTAAACGTGTGGCAAGAGCTTTTGCGTCGAAAAGGGCTAGTTACGTGAAAATGCCATCAACAATATCCAAGCAGATAAGTACTTTGAACAAGTTCTTCGATATTCGCGGGTTTCCAAACGTAATTGGTGCAATTAATTGCACCCATATAAAAATTCCGAAAGTAAATGGTCCGTCAGGACAAAATTATGTAAACAGGAAGGGGTATTATTCGCTAAATACTCAAGTTGTGTGCGAAGCATGCCTTCAAATAAATTTTTTTTTTTTTTTTGCTGTAGAGGAAGTACTCATGACTCTCGAATTTTTAGAGAAAGTTTAGTTTAGTTTAGTTTAAATATTTATTAGTTAAAAAAACTCTTTTTTACAATAAATTTACTTAAATATATCACCAAGTTACAATGTGCTGCGCAATTCTTTTTTTAAATATATTAATATTAGTTTGCACTTTAATATCTAACTCTAGGTTATTGAACATTTGAGTTCCTTTATACAAAATATTATTTTGAGAACTGGTTCGCCTATATAGTGGTAAACGGAAATCTCCCACATTTCTTAAATTATAATAGTTCCCAACATATTGCAGATTTCTTTGTAGGTACATAGGGTACAATCCATTTTTTAATTTAAAAGTAAAAATTAATAAATTAAACTTCATTCTTTGTCTAATATTCATCCATTTTAACTCACTTAACATATCATTTGTATGCGTTCTCAACCCGCACTGTAATATACATCTCATAGCTCTATTTTGTAAAATTTGTAAGTTGTCGATTTTACCTTCGTTACACAAAAAGAATATAGAAGAACAATAATTGATATGAGGTAAAATAATCGTGTTATATATACTAATTGCACATCTTCTTGACACTCGTTTTCTTATTCTATATAAAAAAAATATTTTTTTTGACATTTTCGCACATACAAAGTCGGCATGCTCATTAAGTGATAGTCTATTATCTATTTTAACACCCAAGTACTTGATTTGATCAACACATTCAATATCACAGTTATCTATTTGTAAGTCAATTACATACCTCCGATTACCAATGCACATACTTTTGGTTTTTTGAATATTCAACTTTAATTTATTTTTACATAGCCATTTATACAACGAAAGGGCATCAACATTTAATTTATTTTCACATTCTTTTAAATTCTTTCCAACAATGTAAATTAATGTATCGTCCGCAAATAAAGAGGCCTTTGAAAAATTAAGACAATCTTTAATGTCATTCACATAAATTAGAAACAAAATTACTCCAAGAATTGTTCCCTGTGGGACACCCAAATTTACCGTCTTCGCCGAAGAATATACCTCTCCTAATTTCACCCTTTGTGTCCTCGAAGATAGGTACGACTCAATCCATTGTAGCTCTTTCTGTTGAATTCCATATTTAGATAATTTGGTCAACAGAATTTTCCTGTCCACCGTCTCAAACGCTCTCTTTAAATCCAGGAAAAGTGTCAGTACTGAATTTCCCGAATCAATTTCTTTTTTCCATTCATGTAGCACCCATGCTAAAGCAGTCTCAGTCGAATGACCTTTTCTAAAACCAGATTGCTCTTCGCAAAGAATTCCATTCTGAATGAGGTAATTCTCCAATTGGACATACACCACTTTCTCCAATATCTTTTCATATACGGGCATCATATTTATGGGACGAAATTGCTCCAGCTTTTTTGCATTAACTGTCTTCTCAACAGGTATCACTACCGATTCCTTCCAAGAGCTTGGAAACACACCTTCTATCATTGATGCATTTATAATATTCAATAAAGCCGGTAAGATATCTTCCTTACAATCCAATATGATTTTTGTATTAAGACCATTGAAGTCACTTTTATTATTTATGTTTTTAATTACTTGTTCGAGTTCAGCTTCGTTAATTAATTTAAAATGGAAGATACGCGATGATTCTCTTATACGATCACTATATAGAATATTTGGTATATCTTCATTAATTTCCACGACACTATCGACAAAGAATTCATTTAGTTTGTTTGCCATATCTAAATTGTTATTAATTATTCCTCCATTCACTTCAATTTCACAAAGATTTTGATGGGTTTGTGTTAAAACGTACTTTTTGATGGTCCTCCACATTGCTTTTTGGTTTCCAGCCTTTTCTTCAATTTTCTCTTCAATATACTTATTTTTTATTATAGCACACTTTATTTTATATATATTTCGAGCCCTTCTGTATTTTTCCCAGCTTTCATTGGATCTTAATATGCTATGTATTTTATACCAATGAATTTTTTTTTGTTTAAGCTCACTTAATTCTTCATTAAACCACTCAACATAATGCGATTTGATTCTAAGAGTTGAACTTAAACTATTTAAGCTTTGTTCGATACACTTTTTGAATTCTAATGACATATTTCTTTCTATATTCATAACCTCCAACCTCGTGCTGATTCTAGATCTCATTTCCATTAAGAATTTACTTTTATCATATTTAACACACTTTATAATCTTGGTTTTATTAATTTGTATTTTATTAATATGAAGATCAATTTGAATTGTTTCGTGGTCAGATACTATCCAGCTTTTGTTGACTGCTACACTTATTTGAGAAATATGATCAGTTAAAACATAATCAATAAGGGTGGAAGATGACATTGTGTTTCTTGTTTTGTCAGTAACTAGCTGTCTTAAACTGAATTTTTTCAATATCTCCACATCAATTTTCCTTTTATCCGAACTATCGTTTGAATAGTCTATATTAAAGTCACCAGCTACACAGACGTTTTCAGTAAAGCTAACGTTATTTTCCAAAAACTCGCTTAAATTTGCATTAAATTCTGTGACACTCATTTTATCTGACCGGTATAAACCAATAAGATTCCACCATTTGCTATCACACTTAATTTTTACCATCAGTATCCATGTTTTATAATCAATTGCTTTTGATTTTACTTCAACGGACTTCATTCCTTTATTTACATATATAGTTACTCCCCCTGTATGCCTTGAGTTCGACAGACAGTTGAAAACTCTATAGTTATTTAACTTATATTCTGCTTTTTTTATCTCTGAGGTAATATGTGTTTCACTCAATATTACAAAACCAAATTTGTTTTTATGTACCAATTCCTCCAAAACGTCGTAATTACCAGTTAGACCTTGTATATTCATATAAATTCCCGTTATCTTCTCTAGTTGCTAGTACCCAATTCTTTTCTTTTTCACTTCCAGCTTATTTATGTACACCGGACATAATCTACTAAGCGTACTGTGATTGTCATCTAGACCTAAGTTTAAATTTTTGTTAGCACGGCTACAATTTATACATTTAATTACTGCTACGTTTTTGCATTCACTAGTTTTGTGATTTTGTAGACATTTTAAACAGGTTTCATCCACTTGTTTGCACTCGGAAGAAATATGGTTGAATCCCTTACATTTGTAACATCTCAAAATGTCCACACCATCAAATACTCTGCACCTTTCCCATCCAATATTTAGTTTTCCTGCTTCAAGCACTTTGGGAAATGACTCAGCGTCGATCTCGACGACTGCACTGTATTTTACCAGATTATTTACTTTTCTTTCAAAATAAGTAATTAACTTTAGCTCACTATTCATAATTATACTATTTTGGTTCCTGATCTTTTCAATAATCACTCCTTTATCCATTTTAAAGTTCATATTAGATAAAAGTATTCTTGGTTTTAATTTCGGTGGTACTTTTACTTCATATGCGTCTCCCATATTCTCCTCTATGGCACTTTTAATCTTATTACGCTCTTCATTTCCTTCACTTTCAATAACAATTATTCCACTGTGGGAGCTCTGAATATTTGAGATCTTCAAATCCTTTGGGTCCACTCTGCTATTCAAATCCTCCTTTGTTTTGATACTATTTTGTTTCCCCTTAGGTTTAATAATAAGTGGTACCTCTTTTCTCATTATTGGTAACACTTTTCCATAACTAGTGTCATTAGCCCTTTTGACACTCTCAGCATATGTCATTTGTTTTCCCGCCATTTGCTTGTTTACTTCATTACATAAACTTGAATTGCTCTTTTTTATTTCACCACATAATTTTTCGCCTTCTTGTTTAAAATTTTCAACAACTGTGCAAATATTCCGCAACTCAATAATACCTTTTTCACACAACTCTTGACTTTTTTTCATTTCTCCCAATCGTTGCATGTATCTACTTTCAATTGCCTCCAACAATGTTTTTATTTCAGTTTCATTATGTCTCAGTGACCTTTCAAATTCATCTTTGTATTCCTTCACATACTGAGAATTTTTTTCGACACTTACTTGCATTTCCTTGACTACTAAGTCCACATTTTGAATGTAAAGCATGCAATCATCACACATGAATTTGACCATATTGTTACCTCCAATGATGCCACTGGCATATTCATCCAGCCCTGAACATTTTAAATTGCGATGAAATACCTTATTGCATACACCATCACACTCTATGCCAGTCTCTCCACGAATTGTGGCTTTGCATTTATTACACTTCGACATATTAAATTAATACAATTATATGCTTCCTTATGAACACCATTCAAATATAAGTATATTAATCAGTTTGTAAAGAATTAAATAGTCCAAATGAATATTTAAAAATAACTTAAGACGCACTGCACTTATTTTTCACTTTGCATAAAACAACGCTTCGAACGCGGTGAATTTAAAGGTCGTTTACTTGGAGATGGTGGATACGCCTGTACTAACATTCTACAATATAGCTCAAATATCAAATCGTAATACAGTTGAAAGGTGTTTTTTGGTTTGGAAACAGAGATTTCGAATTTTACTATCAGGAATGAAATGTTCCTTAAAAAACGCCAAAATAACAATTATCGCATTAGCAGTTTTACACAATTTATCAATCGACTTTCCAGACCAGCTTCCTTCTTCAGGTAGATACGTTTTTGTGCCTTAAATTATATGATTTAACTGATTTGACCTTTTTCAAAACAGATGAGACTTTAAGTGACAATATTCCCGACCAAAATTCGCCGGAAAGTGAAGAAACCTTGCAAATACGAGGTCGCGTGTTCGATAAGAAAACAATAACCGTTAAAAATATTTCATTTTATATGTATCTAAAAATTAAAATCTAACAAAAATAAATTATCTTAAAAATCACATGCAATCAATAATAATAAAAGTTGTTTGTTCAATTCTTCTTAATCCCTATCTGTACCGCCTTTATCTGTTCACCCCGCAAAATCTGAAACGTCTTGAATTTCTCGGTGCGCTCCATCTCCAACGTCTTCAGCTTTTCGATGCGCTCCTTTAACTTCTCGGTGCGTTTCATTATTAGAGTTTTAATTTTTTCTTCATGCTCCTCTTTCAAATATCTATTCTCCAGTCTTCTTGCTTCAATCGCCATTACAAATAGTTCCTATTTTAGCGCATCATCTTTATTATTTCTCTAAGAATAAATTAAGCAAACAAATTGTATTTTTTAAGCAAACATGGAAGACATGTCATTACTATTTTCTTTAAATTTTTTTTCTTTGACGAAGAAGTCAGAAGCGGGGTAGAATTTTCGACGTACTTATCGTCCTCCAGATATTCCAGATATTCTACCTTTTCGAAAGAGTCCTCTTCGGTTTCAATTATAATCTAAAGATATGTTTAATATTATGAATAGTTTTTTCTTGATTTTGGAACAGGTTTCATCTTACCAGAGGATTTTTAAGACCTGGTTGGTCAAAAGAAGTTGAGGTTTGAACATCCGCTTGGCCAGATACATTCTCCTTTGGAACCTATTTAAGCAAAAGATTAAAGTTTTATTAGCTTATACATTATCTTAACATACAAACCAATGAATCTGAAGTATCGCAGTTAAACTCACTAAAATCTACTTCGAATTCATGAGCAATTAGAGCTATCAACTTCTCATCGTAGGGATCGGGAGACTTTGGTGGTGGTCCACCTCCTGTCGCATTTAGATTTTTCTTGTAGGCGGATGCAGTTGCCTTAGCCTTCAGTTGTGCTGTATCTCTGGCAGTAGCACTCATTTTATTGAAGCTACAAATTGAAGTCATAAGTAAATGGTGTGAAGAAATAATGGACAGTATACTCACGAATTTCTTATTTCCTTCCAAAATTCCCTTTTCAATTTGGAGGTATTTTTATTTTCAACTATCAAGATTTTATCCTCAATAAGTTGCCTTAGAAGTATCTGCAGATTTTAAATATTTTAAATTGTGTTATTTATTTGTATGTACATACCTTTTCATAGGAGTCCCGATTCTCCGAACGTTTCCTTTTATTGTTTTTCATTTATAAATAATTCAAACTTCGCAATTGACAATCAAAATCTTTATATGAATTCGTATTTTTCATGAGCTGCTAACTTTATTTTATATTTTTAAACCGATAAAAGTAATAAATCTGACGCAAGCTGTATAATTAGTATGCATGGAAAAATGTTTTATAAATAAGAATTTTTGAAAGGGTGTATAAAGGCTGTATAAATACTTATACACTGCATAACTATACAGGTGTTTAGACGCGTTTAGAAAATTCTAATAAATAAGGCTGTAATTATCTTACATACATAAGTATGCACTGGCTTTTTTTTTTATACGGCACTGTTTGCGATCTTAATTTGGCGACCGTCTGTACTTAGTTGTCGGGAGGCAATTGCTCGACAGTGCTTTGTTCGTGGGTCGCAATCGCACCCTCTGCTTTGATTATAGTTCTTAATCATCCGATACTTTGTCAATTTTTTTTTGTATTATTGAACGTATTGCCTTCTTTTGCTTTTTCCCAAGCTCCCAAAGAGAACCCTCAGAGAATTTCAATTCGAACCTCTCTCAACGAACATCGCAACATTACCGATAGAAAACGTAACGCTATAAAATTTCTTGTACTACAGAACGTATGTAGCATAGTTTTAGGGACCCATCTTAAGCCCTATGTGCGCTCGAATTCGAACTTTAAATGTCAATATACAACAAAACAACAAAATATACGTCAGCTACGACTACGAGCAAATGCCAGTGACTGGATGGAAGGTAAGAATTTATTTTTTATTTTTTTTTTCAAGATATTGGGTAAGAAACGGGTACATGGAATATTGCTTCAAAGTGGTGAAGAAACCCACGATATGAGCCGGGCATCATTCAAGGATGGAAGTGCATGGAAATGCATACAAAATGTTCCCACATGGATGATGGTGGTTGAAAACAATTGGCCATTTCGGTGTAAATACGGGGGTTGCTTGGAACCGAGGGATTGATCTATTTTATTTTTGCAGGTAATATATCAGAAGCTAGCCTGACGATACCTAACCAGCGTGAACTGTTTTCAGACTTAGGATAACTCAAACGACATTGATAGAGGATTTCTAAAATCCTCTGTGACAAGCATTCGCTTGCACTCAGGTATGTGTAGTTAAGTTAACTAGTTAGGCATAGTACAGATAAATACATAGATAGGTAGATAAAATTGGTGCAAAACAGTGTCCTGGAGAGTATAATAAAACAACAAGATAATGCTACCAATCCCCAGAGAAAAGCAGAGGCAGCGTATCTCTGGCAGACCTCAAAAATGCGAGAGACGAGACCCTGAAGAGGCGGCGCTTCTAAACAGCAGCAGGGGCAAAAAGGTGGCACAGAGGGGCCACCAAAGAAAATAAAATATGCGACGTCCATCCGCAAACAATACCGGAAGTCAACTTAAGTGCCTTCAAATAAATCTCCACCATGCTAAGGCAGCTTCTAGTGTCCTAAGTAGGAGATTTATTAAAGAAGATCTAGATCTAGCCATGATTCAGGAACCATGGACCTTTTCAGGAGCCGTAAAAGGGCTCCCAAATGAAGAAACCTGTAAGTTAATTTACGATAAACAGCATGTCCGTCCGAGGGCAGCTGTTATGATGAATAAAAACTTAATTAAAACAACTTTTCCAATATCAGAATTTATTCAAGGAGATTTGGTGGCGGCACTCATCGTAATGCCAAAAGCCGGTCAAAGGGAGGGGATCTGAAGGTCGTTATCGCCTCTGCTTACCTCCCTGGAGACGCCTCCGAAGCACCAACTTCAAAGGTAGCGGCTCTGGTAAGATACTGCAAAGCAAGGAGACTACAGTGGATCCTCAGCTGTGACGCCAATGCCCACCACACGGTTTGGGGGAGCACCAACATAAACAAAAGAGGTGAATCCCTTTGGTGGTGGTAAATAGAAGGGCAGAACCAACCTTCATAAATGCGATTCGTCAAGAGGTTCTAGATCTCACGTTGGCAAGTCCATTTATATAATATAATATCATCACAAACTGGCATGTTTCCGGAGAAGCATCCATGTCGGACCACAATCACATCAGATTCGACTTGGAGGCTTATTCCGTAAGAAGCACAGCTTACAGGAATCCGAAATCCTCTGACTGGTAAACCTATCGGTTAGTCCTTGAATCAGAACTAAATCGTTCTTTAGTTCCACTGGGAACCATTCCGGAGCTGGAAATTGAATCCGAACACCACCAAAAAGACATAACCTTCGCCTAAGAAAGCAGCTGTGCCCTCAAAAATAGGACAACACGAAGAGATGTTCCATGGTGGAATAAAAGACTTGACGTCCTTAGAAGCACAGAAAACTTTTCAATAGAGCTAAGAACAACGGCAATTGGTGCCAATACAGAACAGCTCTAACTGATTACAATTAAGAACTGAGAAAATCAAAACGAGTGACTTGGAGAAAACACTGGGAGGGCATAGAAAATCTCCGTACAGCTACACGACTCCAAAAAGTCCTCGTTCGGGATCATTCAAATGGCATTTGCTCTCTGAAAAAGCATAATGGTGATTTTACAGATACCCATGAGGAAACCTGTCAACTTCTTCTTGACACACACTTCCCAGAATGCATCCACATGGACAACCCACTCTTACCGATGAGGCACCAGGATCTCACGGTATCAAAATGGGAATTTTTTGTATATCCGGAAAGATATTTCAACGAGACAGGGTGAATTGGGCGATCTCGTCCTTTGGCCTGTTTAAATCACCAGGAACTGATGGCATCTACCCCTGTCTGTTACAACAGGGTATGGATCTATTGGCTCCTCAACTCGTTAAGGTCTTTAGATCCAGCCTATCTCTAGGCCACGTACCTTTGAGCTGGACTAAGGTCAAGGTAGTTTTCATACCAAAGGCAGGTGGGAAATCAGAACAACGAGCGAAATCATACCGCCCCATCAGCCTTAGCTCCTTCATACTAAAAACCATGGAGAAAGTCCTGGATTAATACATAAGGGATCAGTTCCTTACAGGTAACCCACTTCATGCGAGCCAGTTCGCATACCAAGCCGGCAAGTCTACCGAAACTGCCATACATAGCCTTACAATGACTATTGAAAAAGCTCTGGCAGTGAAGTTTTGCTTTCAGACCAGACTGTTGTCTGGTGTCTCATACCTTGACAAATAAACTCCTGGGGTAATTTCCGCTTTTACTTTACGGATTTACGGATTAATCCACTCACGAGTTACCTCAGCATTCTTCGCGCTGATTCTGCTAGGGCTATTAACTAAGAGAACAGAGACAGAGAATTCAAAATTGTTAACAATCTTCTTTTTTATTATGAAATAAATAGTCAATTAAACTAACTAACTACAGCCTGCATATACAGTGGGTACAAAAAAAAGGTTTGAGACACCAGACAACAGTCTGGTCTGAAAGCAAAACTTCACGCGAGGATCGTCCAAAGTTTTTTTTTGGTGCATATTTATTTTTCTTTTTTGGCGTAATATTTATTTATTTTTTTTTTAAATTTTTTTTTTTTGTCCACTTATTTATTTAATATCGATTGAGTATCATTAACATTGTTCCATAGTTTTTTTGGTTGGCTTAGTTTCCCTTATTTCTTTTTGTTGTCTTCGTAGTCATATTTGATCAATCACAGTCCTCTAAAACGAGCTCATTTTAGGTGGGGATCCCGGGTAGAGTTGTATAAAAAGTACACTGGGAATAAAAGTGCAGGTACCAGTTTTCTTTTGGGAGATTTACCTTTTATTATTATTATTTTTATAAACTAGAGTAATATATATATATATATATTTCCGAGAGATAATCGAATCAGACCACCATTGTCGGGCCTCTTTTCGTCTCTCTACCACTGTAAATCTTACTCAGAGAGACTCTCTGGACTTCTCCACAGTTCTTCTCTGGGCTCAATTCCTAGTGTTAACGCTAGCATCTGTTTATGCGAGATCCGTTTCATCGACTGGGCCTCGACCCATTGATGTCCCAAGATCCTCATTCTTCTGCCAGCCAAAACCGGGCATTGACACTGTATATGTGCCGCTGTCTCAGATTCCTCCAGGCATAGTCTACAAGTATCTTTCTCTATAAGGCCCATTTTCCTTAAGTGATACCTGAAATTACCATGTCCTGTAGACAAAGCCACCACCCATTTCAATGTTCCTCGACTCATGCTTAGAACCCTTCTTTGAGTGGAGCAGGTCGGCCACTTTATTGCCATTTTAGCTTGTCTACATTGTTCCACGGTTGACCACCTTCTTAGGTGTTCTGCCGTGATCCATTTGTGGATAAGCTGCTCAACCATTCCTCTGCCAATTGAAGAGAATGGTTCTGGTCCCAGCAACTTTTCAGTTGACCCCTGTTTTGCAAGGGAGTCCGCCTTTTCATTGCCTTCGATCCCTATGTGTCCTCGTACCCAAGTCAGTGTTACTTCATTTTTAGATGAACACTTATTGAGTTTAAGTACGCATTCCAGTGCCAGTGATGTTGTGATGTTTGTTTGTTCCATGCATCTGATCACCGCCTGATTGTCCAGTGCTATAAGGATATTTCTTCCTTCCACCTGACACTCAAGCAAGTAGTCCAGCGCATAAAGCAAAGCAATCATCTCAGCCTGGTATACTGAAGTGTATTTCCCGAGGCTAATGTGACGGGCCAGTTCCAGCTCTTGTGAATAGATACCGGCCCCCGCTCCGCCATCCATCATGGATCCATCCGTGAAAATCACTATTTCACCATTTCTTTTTTCTGGAAGTAATCCGTTCTCAATTCGAGTTTTGTGATTTCTGTAAGCTGTAATATCCCCACTTCCAATGCGCATGCTGGGGTTGTACGTATTGCACCTGTAATTCCCATACATGCTAAACGTTGAACCCTATCCAGGTGCTTCCTCACAGTTTTCTGAGAAGCTTTCGCCCACCATACAACCGAGGCGTACGTGATAATGGGTCTAGTTATCATCGTATACATCCAGTATGCTGACCTAGGCGAGAGTCCCCACCTCTGTCCACATACACGTTTGCACTGATGTAGTACCCTTTTAGCCTTCCAGACCTTCTCCTCAACATGGTAATTCCAAGTAAGTCCAGTATCTAGATAGACTCCCAGATACTTAACCTTCTTAGTCATTGTTAGTTCCGATCCGAAAAGTGTTAAGGGCCGAAATTCCAGATTTTTCCTCTTCCTAGTGAAGACTATTAGATCTGTTTTTGCCGCATTAATGGAGAGCCCTTGTTCCAGACACCACCGCTCAACCACTCTGAGTGCGTTCCTCATGATATCTGCGGTGACGTCCATGAATTTGCCTCTGGCCATTATTGGTATGTCGTCGGCATATCCCACTGTGTGTAAATATTAATCGCCCTTGTATTCAACATATTGTCCACCCATCTTACCACCAGTGGGTTAACCCTACGTTTTTCCAAGGTTTGTTTTAGACTTTCAAAGCATATCTTATCGAAGGCACCTTCAATGTCCATTATAGTGGTCATCGCAATGCCCCCGGTATTTAGCTCTTCCTCCGCAACGCGTACTACTTGATGTAGCGCTGTTTCTGTAGACATACCTACCCTGTATAAATGCTGTCTACTATTTAAAGGATACATCTTAAGCGCAGTACTCTCCATATAGTCCACCATCACCCTTTCCATTATTTTTAACAGGAAGGATGTTAGGCTGACTGGTCTGAATGACTTTGCCTCAGTGTAGTCCTTTTTTCCCGGTTTTGGAAGGAAGACCACATTTGCTTCCCCCCATGTTATCGGGATATAGTCTATTGCTAGGCATGCAACGTATATATTCCTGAGCCTTGGTGCAATTACGTCTATACCCCATTGCATTAGACCTGGAAATATACCATCCGGCCCCGCAGTTTTGAAGGGTGAGAATGTTGCTATCGCACCCTTGACCGCTTTTGGTGTCACGATCCGTTCTGCTTCCGTCCTATCCATCCTGTTCGCTCCTTGTTTCCTTGGAGCCCAGGGCTGATCTGACTTATAGCTTCCTGGAAAGTGTACCTCCATTAGGACCTCATTTGTGTGATCCAGTGTTTCCACCATCTCCCCCGCTCTATTACGAATGAGTCCGATCTTGGAAACTGGATCTCTCGAGACAATCTTTTGTAGTCTACTGACTTCAGATGTACTCCTCATACTCGAGCAAAAGTCCCTCCATGACTCCCATTTACGTCGTCGCAGAGTAACGGGTTCTCCCCTCCTCATGGCGTGATTGAAGGCCTTCCTCGCAGCCTTTTTTAGCTATTCAAGTTCCCGGCACCACCAAGGCGCAGGATCTTGTTTTTCCACTAAAGTAGGTGTACAAGCCACTCGGTACGCAACTTCAACAGCTGATTGCAGATGCTTCAGCTGTGATTCTACATGCCAAGTTTTTTTCGGTATTCCGAATGTCATTACATTCAGTTTTTCCTCCAACACTTCACGGTATTTTATCCTATCAGTGTTCTTCGGAATTCTGATGTATTTCCGATCTTTTTTACTTTTAAATCCATAGCGAACATCAAATGAAATGGCTCTGTGATCCGACAATGTAGCCTGATCCATTATAATTTGATATTCTATCAATTATCTGGCTACTGCACAGGGTAACATCGATCACTTCCATTCGTCTCACATCGACGAAGGTTGGCTCTGTTCCCCTGTTTAAGATAGCTAGATCCTTGCATGATACAAATTCGAATAAGGCTTCTCCTCTGTAATTATCGTTGGTGCTGCCCCACACTGTATTATGTGCATTGGCATCACAACCAATTATTAGATCCTCGTTCCTGTTCCTGCATGCATTCACCAAAGACTCTAACTCTCTTGTCGGAGGAGGTTCTGGAGAATCATACGGCAGGTATGCAGATGCTATGACAAAACTTCCCGCACCTGATCCTACTCGTACTGTTGCAAGGTCTGGGGCACACAGATCCGTCAATTTATATGCTTTAACTCCGTGCCTCATCAAGATACAGGACCTAATTCTTCCGCTAGTTTGCGCATAATGCAACTCAGCCATGCTATTTGGGAGTCCTCTAATCTTTCCTCTAAAGGTCCAAGGCTTCTGTATCAGGGCTATATCAAACGAATCCTCATCAAAACATTTAGTCATCATTGCCGATGCTGCTTTGCTGTGATGAAAGTTCAATTGAATCACCCTCAGCTTTGACATAACTTTAGTTATGTTAAAACATATTTATATAACAGTAGTTCTTGAATATTTAAGGTACATTTTTTTTAATAAAAGCTGTACATCACGCCAAGTTGGTTAAAGCAAACTTTTTTTGATTTCGCTCGAATGAACATGATGGCTTTCTAGTCGGATTTTCAGGGGGTGAAAAAGGTCTGCTACAGTTCTCTCGGCGAGCATGGTCTAGTCAACGGGAACTAAACAAATTTTGGGGAAGTTTAAATACTTGGCCGCAAACTTTCAGGAGGGGAGGGAAATGGCCTCCAATGGCATGTTCAATGTTTTGTTGTAGGTTTCGTTATGTGTGCAGGCCAAGAACCACCCCATCCGGCGAGTAGAGCCGTGATACGCAAGCATGCCTCACATTAGCACTTCATCCCTTTCTATTTCCGCTTCCTTCCTAAGGTCCCGTCCACATCTTTCCATCCATTCATTCTTCCGCTCCCAACGGCCTCTATTTACCTGAAATAAACCTATTACAAATGGCGCCCAACGTTTGTTTGTCCAAGTCTTCAGTCCTTTATGTCGTATTATTTATTTGTTTATCTATTTACGTATTCCCCTATTTATCTATTTCTAGTTGTTATTCAGGTTATTTATTTACTTACATATTTGATTACTTTGGTATATCTAGTCAATGCATTATTTATATTTATACTGTTAATATATATTTATTTATTTATCTATCTATTAAGTAATAGTTCTGTTATTTATCACGTTTATCGGTTATTTATTTTCTATATGCTATTTATTTATGTGTTAAGTATGGGGCTAATTTCATAATTTCCTTGTCGTGAATTACTTATATTACTTCTGATAAATCTATTTATTATCCTATGTTAGGAGTTTATCTACCTAATTGTAATTGTAATTGTAAGTAATAGGCCCTGTACACTGCGACCAGAAGAGATCTATTGTGCTGTCCTCTATTGTTTAACCCAGGGAGCTGTTAAGGATCTTTATAAACCTCAGTACCCTTCTTGGTTCCATGATGCCTATATCGGCAGGACTTAAAGATGCCTCTTGCATATGGATCGTTCTTGAGATGGTATCTTAGTGGCCAGTGCCCAGTAAGAAAACCCGTTAGTATCCTTAAATCTTCTTTGTTTAGCTCGAGTAACTTTTTCGCTTTACTACGAGCTGGTCTTATGAATCTTTTTGCTTGTCTCCGTCCTTTGGATTTCGTCCAGTATTCGGCAAGGTGATCATCTTCCCATTTCCTGAATTTTGAGTGTACGTAACACAAAGGTAGCCCAAAGTAGGGTTCAAGACCAGTGAGCAGGCGTGATGCGCCTCTTCTCGCCAGACAATCCGCTCGTTCATTGCCATCAAATCCCTCATGACCTGGTATCCAAGCAACAGTGACCGTATTGTCCTTGGCCAGATCTTCGAGGATTCCCAAACCAACTTTGACCTGATCGAGTATGATCTTAGGGCCTTAAGAGCTGCTTGGCTGTCTGATATAATGTAGATGCGGGCACCTTTAGTGCGCCTTCGTAAGCATTCTCGGACACATATCTCTATGGCGTGTACCTCCGCTTGAAAGATGTCTGGTGATTTTCCCAGTGCTATAGCTCTTTGGAACCTAGGCCCATAGACCCCAGCCCCGGTGGCATCATCTTTCATCTTCGAACCGTCGGTGTACCAGATTTGTGATCCCGATGGTATTACGAATTGGTTGGTTCTCCAGGTGCTCCTGTCAGATATGACTATCTTGAATTTTCTGGAGAAGCGCAGCTTTTTAAGCATGGTATCTGATACCTTGATCACAGGATCATTTTGGAGCATTTGTAGTACCCGAAGGTGTCCTGTGAGGTTTCCTGCTTTAAGATTTGATATATCAGGGAGCCTGAGGGCACTGAGGCCAGCTTCCTTCTTTACAGCTAAATGTAAAAGCAGAAGGCTGAGCATTGCCCCTATGGCTGCAGTTGGACAAGTTTTCATTGCCCCCGTTATACCAACGCATGCTAAGCGATATATCTTGTTTAGTTTTTGTTGTGCCGTTATTTGTTCGGTTTTTGGCCACCATGATATCGCTGCATAGGTGATCATTGGTTTGATGATCGTGTTGTATGACCAATAGATCATTTTTGGTTTTAAGCCCCAGGTTTTGCCGTAAAGGCGGTGGCACATAAAAATTGCCTTTTTGGTGACTTGATCAAGGTGTGAATTCCAGGTGAGAGTCTTGTCTAGGATTACTCCTAGATATTGCACCTCTCTTGAGATGTCGATGACTGCGCTATTCAGCTTGATCGGTTTCAGTTCTAGTTTTATCTTTCTTGAATGGTATCATGACTGTTTTTGATGGATTTATGGTCAATCATTTGTTCTGACACCATTTGTAGGTTAAGTTTAGGGCCCTTTGCATGATCTCCGATATCGTGGAGTCATGCTTGCCCCTAACTGTGATTACTACATCATCTGCATACCCTTTTATTATGTGCCCCGATTGTGTGAGGTAGTCTAGGAGTTCATCTATGACTAAAGTCCACAGAAGAGGAGAAAGTACACCTCCTTGAGGACAGCCCCTAGTGGCCTTTACAGTCTTTTGTGAGCCTCCATACGCCAGATTAATGATTCTGCTTTCTGACATATTTAGAACCCATTTTATGATTAATGGGGCAATGCCTTTCCTTATCATAGCTTTCTTTATGGCATCGAAGGAGGTATTGTCAAACGCCTAATATAAGTAAATAAATAACCTGAATAACAACTAGAAATAGATAAGTAGGGGGATACGTAAATAGATAAACAAATAAATAATACGACATAAAGGACTGAAGACTTGGACAAACAAAAGTTGGGCGCCATTTGTAATAGGTTCATTTCAGGAAAATAGAGGCCGTTGGGAGTGGAAGAATGAATGGATGGAAAGATGTGGACGTGCCCTTAGGAAGGAAGCGGAAATAGAAAGGAATGAAGTGATAATGTAAGGAGCGTGGCATGCTTGCGTAGCACGGCTCTACTCGCCGGATGGGGTGGTTCTTGTCTTGCACACATAACGAGACCTACCACAAAATATTGAACATGCCAAAAAAAAGCGGACGGACGTCCACTATACTGAGGGAGATGCTTATGTTGTTGCAGCCTGGCCATTTCCCTTCCCTCCTGGAAGTTTGCGGCCAAGTATTTAAACTTCCCCAAAATTTGTTTAGTTGCCGTTGACTAGACCATGCTTGCCGAGAGAACCGTAGCAGACCTTATTCACCTCCTGAAAATCCGACTAGAAAGCGTAATCAAAAAAAGTTTGCTTTAACCAACTTGGCGTAATATACAGCTTTTATTAAAAAAAATGTACCTTAAATATTTAAGATTAGATTAGATAAGATTAATATATTTTAACATAACTAAAGTAATATTAACTATAGTTTATAAAAATAACAATAATAAAAGGTAAATCTCCCAAAAGAAAACCGTTACCTGCACTTTTATTCCCAGTGTACTTTTGCCCGCGATCCCCACCTAAAATGAGCTCGTTTTAGAGGACTGTAATTGATCAAATATGACTACGAAAACAACAAAAAGAAATAAGGGAAACTAAGCTAACCAAAAAAACTAAGGAACAATGTTAATGATACTCAATCGATATTAAATAAATAAGTGGACAAAAAAAAAAAATTAAAAAAAAAATAAAGAAATATTACACAAAAAAACAAATTTAAATATGCACCAAAAAAAAAATTTGGACGATCCACGGGTGAAGTATTGCTTTCAGACCTGACTGTTGTCTGGTGTCTCAAACCTTTTTTTTGTACCCACTGTATATGCAGGCTGTAGTTAGTTAGTTAGTTTAATTGACTATTTATTTCATAATAAAAAAGAAGATTTTTAACAATTTTGAATTCTCTGTCTTGTAACGTAGCAGTCGTTACAACGAGACGCTCCAGCAGATGGCTCTCTTTCCCCCAGACCCCCGCACCATACGCTCCACCCAGCTGAAGTGATACAGGTCACACACCGCCCAGCCACAAACTATTGACTGCACCCCGCCGCTAACAACCCAGACAACAATGCGTTTCAACAGTTCGCTTTGCAATGCACGCGCACTACACACAGTGCACACCCATGCACACAACCGCCGTTCACTATGCCCAACCATCTAACCATGGCTACCCCACCTCGCCGATACAAGTTCTCGCTCTAACAGCAGCTTGGCAATAGGTGCTTGTGCACATTTCAGGGTAAAATAGTCGGCAGTACGATTTTTGCACTTGTGAATAGAATTCACACCGACTTAGCATCAAAAATAACATAAGACCCCAGTAGAATAACAAACAAAGCGAGCAAAACTTCAGAGTTGTTGACCGTACCAATCCCGTGTACCGCCATTTTTGGTTGCTAGCAAGCTAGCAGATTGCCGGGACTGTCGCAAGACGGACCTCGAGTGCCAGGACTGCCGCAAGACGGACCTCGAGTGCCAGGACTGTCCCAAGATAGACCCGTAGATTGCCGGGACTGTCGCAAGACGGACCTGCAGACCGCCGGGGCTATCCCACGCCCACCAGAGTCGCCGTAGAAGACCAAGCCGCTTCCCGCACCAGACGACCAGGACCAGTATAGCCGTACCAATAATAAAGATTAAATTGTTACATTGTATAGTTCTTTTTGACTTAAATAAAAATTGTAATAAAAGGAAACTCCTCAACCTGAAGTTCGTATTTCTTTGGGAAGGACCTTGGCGATCCGACGAGCTAACCTCAGCCTTAGATAAAAAGCACATCACATGTGGCTGAGGATCAACCGTGAAGAATTCCAGAACTGGGAGCAAATCTGACAAGCATTCTTGCGCCACTTCCTCCCTGCCCGCTATACCCATAAGCTAGAGGAGGAAATAATGAGGAAAAGACAAGGACCGAGGGAGAAAGGTAAAGACTTCATCCGAGCCACCCAATACCTTATCCGACAACACCCTCGGATGAACCTGCGGGATAACATAGACCGGATCTACGACAGCATGCGACCTGAATATCGTCTGTACATAAAACGTCGGGATTTTACAACGTTAGTCGAGCTCATGGAACTGGCCGAAGAATTCGAGCATGTAAAAAGCGAGGAACGAAGCAGCCGTCCCACTAATCCCGTCGCTATCCCAGCGCCCCGGCCTCAGGTGGCAAATGTCCCGTAAAATCGGGACACCCACTGCTGGCGCTGCAAACAGAGAGGCCACCGTCAGCAGGAATGCCAACGACCATACCGCCTCTTCTGCTCATATTGCGGAGAAGACGGAAGGAAAACGAGGGATTGCAATTGCCACCGAAATCCAGCAGCCTCCATGTCAAACGCCAGGTGGACCGACCCACGGTATTTCACCCCGACCACCATTCAGGGCCAAACCTTCCATTGCCTCGTGGATACCGGCGCATCTAAATCATTCGCCGGCCGAGAATGCGACAAGCCCTACGTAGCATGAAGGCATCCGTCCGGTATCAGGGGCAGAAGATCCAACTCGCCAATGGCGATACCATCACAACCCGTGAGCACTATACGGTGCAGCTGCAGTTGGGGAATCAATCCCTCACTACCGAACTTACCTACATGAAAACTTTGGCCGAGGATGCCATTTTGGTGATGGACTTACTCGATAAAGCTAAGTTCGAAATAACACTAGGGTGGCACAAGTTGACATATACCGAGGTACTACGCACCAGCCCCGCCACCAATATTAGAGAGGGAGACCTAAATTGGAGCGAGCAACAGGGCCTAGCCGAGTTTTTGGAAGAAGAAGTACCGAAATTCGAGAATCTAACAGGCACCACTAATATCACGGAACATCGAATCCGACTCACCACAGAGCACTTAAACAGAGATACTATCCCCGCAACCCAGCCATGCAAAAGGTTATCAACCAAGAAATCGACGAGCTCCTAAAAGAGGATAGAATCGAGCGATCATGCAGCCCATATAGTTCACCCATTGTCCTCGTCAAAAAGAAGTCCGGTGCTTGGAGGCTATGTGTAGACTTCCGGCAACTCAATGAGATCTCGGTCAAGGATGCCTACCCACTTCCACAGATCAACTCGATCCTTGATAAACTTAGGGGGGCATAGTTCATTTCAACGATAGATCTGAAACAGGGGTACTGGCAGATCCCAATCCATGTAGCATCCAGACCATATACCGCCTTCACCGTCCCCGGCCGAGGACTGTTCCAGTGGAAGGTCATGCCTTTCGGCCTCCATTCCGCCGCGGCAACATTTCAACGAGCCCTGGACAGTATTATCGACCCAGATATGGAACCTCATGCGTTCGCCTACCTCGATGACATTATTATCATTGGAACCACGTTCGAGCACTTACGGAATCTACGAGAAGTATTTACACGGCTACGCCAGGCGAATCTGCAAATAAACCTGGACAAATTTGAATTGTGCCAGCGAGAATGAAAATACGTAGGTCACGTCGTCAGCCATAAAGGAATCCACACGGAACCGGACAAAGTGTTGGCGATCAAAGCGCTCCACCCCCCCAGTGGTGTGTCCCGAAGGCAGACCGCCGGAACGTGTTATATGACAACCATGATCGCCTAACCGCAGGCCATTTCGGGACAGCAAAGACAATAGCCCGCATCAAAGAAGGCCACTATTGGCCAGGTATGCACCGCGACATCGCCAAATATATCCAACAATGTGACATCTGCAACCGGTATAAGGGGCAACAACAAAAACCCAGCGGATTAATGCACAGTACCACGGAAAAAACCCCGTGGGAAACCGTATGCGTTGACTTCATGGGACCC
This sequence comes from Cheilosia variabilis, assembly GCA_951230905.1. Taxonomy (NCBI): domain Eukaryota; kingdom Metazoa; phylum Arthropoda; class Insecta; order Diptera; family Syrphidae; genus Cheilosia; species Cheilosia variabilis. The sequence goes on from OX579676.1 coordinate 85,607,695, forward strand.
CTCCCCCGTTCCTCAAAGGGAAACACCATGCTCTTGGTAATGGTAGATAGATTCAACAAATGGGTAGACGCCGTCCCCATGCACGCCGCCACCACCGCCTCACTCATTAAAGCCCTAAGGGAACGCGTGCTCACGCGGTTCGGGTGTCCAAAGACACTAATCTCCGACAATGGAGCCCAGTTCACCAGCGCCACCTTCCGTACGTTCCTTAGTGAGATAGTAATACAGCATCGACTGACCGCCCCGTACACTCCGCAAGAGAATCCCACAGAGAGGTTAAACCGCGTACTCAAGACCATGATCGCCCAGTATGTAACAGAGAACCATCGACGATGGGATGAACTCCTACCAGAGTTATGCTTCGCCATCAACACCAGTAAACACGAATCCACGGGCTACTCCCCCGCATACCTAAACTTTGGTAGACAGATAAGACGGCCAAACCACCTAACGACGATGGACCACCTAACGACCGACCTCACATCAACTCACCCGAGGAGCTGTCCGTCCGAGGGGAACGCATGAAGGCGTTGTACCAACTGGTCCGAAAGAACTTACAAGATGCCACCCAGCGACAGAGTAAACACTATAATCTGCGCCGCCGGGCCTGGCGACCACACATCGGCGAGCGGGTTTACCGAAAAATTCGAGTACTCTCCTCCGCCGCAAAACACTTTACCGAGAAATTGGCTCCCAAATACGATGGGCCATATGAAATCATCAGATTTGTCTTACCCGTCATTGTATTGGTAAAACGCATTGGCGTGACGGGTAAAACAAATCTATACCGCTGTCACGTAAGAGATCTAAAAGGATATAATATTAACGACGCACTACAATCCATCATCAGTCGTCAGCCAGCCATGGAACCAGCCACATCGTCCGGGACGCAGAAGCGAAAAATTTTATTTGTTACCGAACCATGGACACGACAAAACACTGCCCCAAGCAAGATGCCCACCACCCGACCAGCGACTAAGCGTGGTATGAAAAACCCACCAATTGAACCAATTGTCGCCATTCCACCCCACCCCGACCCATTGGATCAACTCGCCGCCACCAGAAGGGTCCGGCAGAAAGCCAACGAGAAATGGTTCCAGCGCATTACCACCATACAGTGTAGCTCAGATCCCCCCGGCAGCACCACCAAGGAAAATCCCGTCGCCACCATTACCACTACCAGCAATACCGATATCATCACCCGAAAAACCGTCCTGCCCGCCGTCCTCCATTCCGTCAAGGCCGTCAACACCACCACCAATGCCAAGATCATTTCCGCCGCCCGCCTCACTCCGCCGGCCATCCCGGCCCTACTTCCGATAAGGCCGGACACCCAAGGACAGGCAACCCTAGGGGAGCTCGTCGGCCGCATTAGCTTGGCTAACGACAGGAAACCGAAGAAGAGGAACAATAAAAAGAAGAACAGACCCGGCAAAGCAACCCCCCCGTCTAATCCATTCGAAGGGATTAACGTGCAGGAATTGGCCAAAAAGGGGCGTCGCACCATGTTCATCAACAAACCATGGGGCGCATAAGAATAATCTTCACCAGGAAGGATACGGTCGTCCTCCAGTTCGGAGACCAACAACAGGAAGTGTCACGGCACTGAAAGAAGAAAACAGAAGGAACGCCACCGCAGAAGTACAATTTTGTTTTAATTATGAATTATACGATTTTGTTAAGTTTCTCTGAAAAAAAAAAAAAAAAAATACATATTTTTGAATTATACCATTTTGTTAGGCTTCCCTTGAAAAAAACAAAAACATTTTTGAATTATACGATTTTCTTTTAAAAAAAAAAAAGAGAGAATTTTTTTGTCTTTAATTTTTTTTACAGCTTGCAGTTGGACACAGACGAGAAGGTTCTCGTCTGAGAAAGAAGGAGGGGAATGTAACGAAGCAGTCGTTACAACGAGACGCTCCAGCAGATGGCTCTCTTTCCCCCAGACCCCCGCACCATACGCTCCACCCAGCTGAAGTGATACAGGTCATACACCGCCCAGCCACAAACTATTGACTGCACCCCGCCGCTAACAACCCAGACAACAATGCGTTTCAACAGTTCGCTTTGCAATGCACGCGCACTACGCATGGTGCACACCCATGCACACAACCGCCAACTAGCCATGGCTACCCCACCTCGCCGATACATGTTCTCGCTCTAACAGTAGCTTGGGAATAGGTGCTTGTGCACATTTCAGGGTAAAATAGTCGGCAGTACGATTTTTGCACTTGTGAATAGAATTCACACCGACTTAGCATCAAAAATAACATAAGACCCCAGTAGAATAACAAACAAAGCGAGCAAAACTTCAGAGTTGTTGACCATACCAATCCCGTGTACCGCTGAATTTTGTTCCGCGAAATAGTTATTATACTATTCGCCATTTTTGGTTGCTAGCAAGCTAGCAGATTGAGTGTTGCGAGACGGACCTCGAATGCCAGGACTGTCGCAAGATAGACCTGTAGATTGCCGGGACTGTCGCAATACGGACCTCGAGTGCCAGGACTGTCGCAAGATAGACCTGTAGATTGCCGGGACTGTCGCAAGACGGACCTGCAGACCACCGGGACTATCCCACGCCCACCAGAGTCGCCGTAGAAGACCAAGCCGCTTCCCGCACCAGACGACCAGGACCAGTATAGCCGTACCAATAATAAAGATTAAATTGTTACATTGTATAGTTCTTTTTGACTTAAATAAAGATTGTAATAAAAGGAAACTCCTCAACCTGAAGTTAGTGTTTCTTTGGGAAGGACCTTGGCGATCCGACGAGCTAATCTCAGCCTTAGATAAAAAGCACATCACAGTCTATGTATGGTTTGGCTTAAGGCCGTCTACCAGATTGACATATAAATGGACTGCTCCGCTAATTGGGCATATAAATTCAACAAATTTAAAGTTATTTGTATAATTAAAAATGTTCGTCTATGATACGTTGTCTGTAGTGTAGTGCGCTAGTAAGGTAGCTGTATAATTGTTTCCAGCCTCGGTTACCATTTAAAATGCACAAAAATTCTTCAACCGTAAGTACAAGCGCTCCAAAGGAACTGTACCGGAATTCTTTGAGGATGGGACATATAGCTATGAAATGAAACACGTCCTCTCGTTCATTGAGGTTACAGAGGTTACACAAAAGTGGGAGATCTGGGCGATGCGGCATATAATTTAAATTTAACAGTTCTCCTCTTGCTTTGAAGATGGTCCTCATCATATCAGTAGAGTAACTCGTCCGGAAATACGTTAAATACTGCGAATTGCCTATATAATTTAATTTGGTATAGTATGCCCTGTATTGGGATGACTGGGCTTCATTCTCGAATTGTTGGTATATCCTAGGACCTGTTTTCTCCCGTAGCTCGTAGAATTTACGTTTTAGGGGGACCAGCTGTTCCTCTGGGGTAACTCTGAGATTTAAGTCACATTGCAATGCTAGGTTCTCCCAGCTTTATTTTGGGTAATCTGCCATGCTTCATCCCCATGATTTTTACCACATAGTCGATATGGAGTTTGAGGGTATCCAGAAAAAGGGGCGCTACTCCAGTCTCCAGATGAAGCATATAGTTAGGCGAACTAAAGGGTGATTTTTTAGCTGGTTTGGTTTTGGCAACACTGGTTTTGACAGCTGACGTGTGTTTAGTACCTTGTGTCACTGTCAAACAGCTTCAGTTTGGTTTGCAATTTAACCATGGATCGTCTTACAAATGAACAACGCTTGCAAATTATTGAATTTTACTATCAAAATTCGTGCTCGGTTCGAAATGTTCATCGCGCGCTGCTTCCATTTTATGATCGGCATTCTCGACCTTCTGAGCAGTCTATTCGGAAGATTGTGACCAAATTTCGCACCAAATTTACTTTGTTGGACATTAAACCACCAACACGTTTACGTACTGTGCGTAGTGAAGAAAATATTGCGGCCGTATCAGCTAGTGTGACAGAAGACCGCGAAATGTCGATTCGGCGCCGTTCCCAGCAGTTAGGCCTTTGTTACAGCACTACGTGGAAAATTTTGCGGAAGGATTTGGGCGTAAAGCCTTTTAAGATACAGCTGGTGCAAGAACTAAAGCCAGCCGACCTACCACAACGCCGAATTTTTGGTGAATGGGCTCTTGGAAAGCTGGCCGAGGATCCGCTTTTTTATCGAAAAATTGTGTTCAGCGATGAGGCTCATTTTTGGTTGAATGGGTACGTAAATAAGCAAAATTGCCGCATTTGGAGTGAATATCAGCCAGAAGCATTGCAACAGCTACCAATGCATCCCGAAAAAGCCACTGTTTGGTGCGGTTTATGGGCCGGCGGCATTATTGGGCCATATTTCTTCAAAGATGATGCGAATCGCAGCGTTACTGTCAATGGTGAACGCTACCGAGCGATGATAACAAACTTTTTTTTGCCCGAAATGGAAGTTCTTGACTTGCATGATATGTGGTTTCAACAAGACGGTGCCACATGCCACACAGCACGCGAAACAATGGCGCAATTGCGAGGCGAGTTTGGTGAACAGTTAATTTCACGTTTCGGGCCGGTCAATTGGCCGCCGAGATCGTGCGATTTGACACCATTAGATTATTTTTTATGGGGGTATGCCAAGGCTAATGTGTATAGGGACAAGCCCGCTTCGATTGACGCACTGGAAGCCAACATCCATGCATTCATTCGTGATATACCGGCCGATATGTGTGAAAGAGTATGCCAAAATTGGACTCAGCGGATGGGCTACCTGAGACGCAGCCGCGGTCAACATTTGCATGAAATTATCTTTAAACATTAAATTGCAAGGTTCAAACTATCGATTCAAATAAATATTTCATTCATTTTTTCGAATTTTTTGTGTTTTTTTTTTAAAAAAAGTTCTAAACCTCTTAAAAAATCACCCTTTACTTGGTAATTTATAAACTCTCTTGATAAAGTACCGAAAAAATGTTTCTACAAGTTCAAATGAACAATATCCATACACTTGGGCAGCGTAAAACAGGATGAAAGCTGCTGTAGCACGGAAAATTTTCTGTTTCGATTCATGGTTGACGTTTTTATTGCTGATACAACAACCCCAAAACTGAGCAAATTGCCCTTTTCGCTTCGATATGTTCGCCTTGAAACTTCCACATTTCATTCCGGGAGTATCTGCCACCTCCATCTCTGAATATCATTATCTTTGACTTTGATAAGTTGTAATAGGCATGTATTAGGACTTTAAGGACGTTGGGATTTGAAAAAGACAGGAAACGGGATGAGGCAATGACAGTTGAATAGGATGAGATGGAGAAGGGGGGGGGGGGAGTGTTGGATGTGATAGACGGGCACGCTTGTATCGCTCGACTCTGCTCGCCGGAATGGTGAGGGTTCTTGTCCTCACACACCAACAATACCTATATACAAAACATATATCGTGCCTACAAAACAAAAATAAAAATATCTTTTCAGGCTCAGACGGACATTTCCACACAGAGAGGGCGCTGTCGATGGTATTCAGCGCGGCCATCACTTTTCCCACCCTACCTGGAAGTTTGGCGACCATTTGTGAACTTCCCCAGCGATGATTATTGAGTCTTCACCGGATCAAGCCATTTACCGACTGCAGCTACTCACCCTTCCACACCCCCTGAAAGTTCAACTTAATAATTCATCAAGCGTCTGTACACTTGAATAAAACTTATGGCTTTCATTTTGGGCGTGGGTAAGCACATTTATTTAGTTTAAATTTAATTTTAAGCATTAGAAATTAATATTAAAACTGGCAAAAGAGATAAATGTACAAGTAAAACCAAAATTTACACAATAAAAATGAATATACAAAGGAGTTTAAAATAAAATTAATAGTTAAAATCTCTTTAATCGGATTCCCGCAGGTCAAGGTCACCAATTTACTTAATTCCCTACTATTCTACTACCCAGAGTGAGCTCAGTATGGGAAGGGTGGGGGAGAATAAAAAAAACTAAAACAACAAAAAAAAATCGAAGACAAAACGGACCACGGAAATCGAATAACTTGCCGAAACAAAAAAAATTTCCTTTAAAAATAATAAATTAAAGCAAAGAAATCAAAAGAAAAACTTAAAACTTAACTCACGCCACTTAAAACTAAAAACAATTACATACAAAAAAAAACGATGAAATTTGACGCTCCTAGGTATAGATGTTTGAAATATTTTCTCTTATTTGTGACTTTAACTGTTTCTTCGTTTAGGAACTCTTTGCATTGGCGGGGTAAAAGGGGGGTGGATATAATTCGGATTCCACTATACCCCGTAAATTATAACCGCTCATGAGGCAACAAAAACTTTTTAAAACTACCAAACCTGGTGACGTCATAGGCGTTACGTTTCTGGAAGGCAATTTACGGCTGGTGACACGATGAGAGTCTTTCCTGGACACCACAGTCACTTCCTCTTTCACGGCTTGCTTGACGTCGGTTGGCGCTTCTGAAGTTCCTCAAAACCCCTGAACCGGACAGGTCATCCAAACCTTTTTTAATTTGGCGGTCACGACTTCCTTTGTATATGGCGTATGGGCGAAGTCAATGACCGCCACTTGACCTCTATCCAGAGTGAAGGGTATCTGGTTAAATTTAACTAAAATTACTAAAAATCCTATGTCTCACATAACTTCACTAAACTCACCACAATAATCAATATAACACAAATTATTTAATCAAATTATTTGCCTATCCAGGACTTATTATTTACTTCACCCACAAAAATTGTTGAGATACAAAAAAAATGCTTAATTGGCACGATGGCCATTTATTGGGAGATTGGTCTTATCTCGACTTTGTTCGCACCACAAATGGTTTCAGCTAAGAAACAGCTCTTCGGCTTCCACAGCCAATAACGCCCCATACATAATATTGCCACAAATACTTGGCCAACCTTCCGTTTCTGGAGTAGCCGCTAGAGATCATGCTACCTTCTTCATCCCATCTCCACGTCCTGCTCTTTGAATTTTCAAATTCACTCAACCAACATTGAATCTGAACTCTGTCAACATGTATCTAGACATTCCATTATCATTGCATCCCTGAACTCTACCGGTTCAGCTTACTCATTTTTGACATTTCAGACTGTCAACAAAGAAACAAAAAAAAAACGAGAAACAACACGTATGGATTTGCTGGGGTAAGTCATATTTATTTAATTTTGTTTATATATTTTTTTGTTTATATATTTTTCTTTATTATTTCAGGTAACTATGGACGAATGAGGGACTGCTATTAAAGACCAAAAAAGCTGCGGTGCAACGTAATATAAGGTACCTAAGTGAAATGAATTTGTTTTTTTTGTGATACCTATTATTTTGTTTTGTTTTATATTCCTATCACAGATTCACCCGCGGGACAGCACCGGTGACAGGGACAGGATGTTAGATCTATACAGGTATAGTGTTGTTTTAGTTGGAATTCAAATTATAATTTCGTTGCGTTTTTTTCAGATCGGACTTATGGCGAGAAGGGTGACTGTAACAAATCTCTGGATTTGTTGGAGATTCTAACGACAACGGGGACAGAGACAGTCAGCCACTTGGTCTGTTTTGTGGATTCAACGTGGTGAAGAACCCCACGCTCTGTAAGCCGGGCATAAGTTTCGGTAAGTGCTTATCATAGTGGTATATAGATATAAGACAACATATAAGCATGTGTTACATACATAAATACTTAACCTAGTAATAAATTAACATAAAAATAAGTTAACATGTAAATACAAAATATTATATACATATTTGGACATAAGTCGTAACGAATAAATAGATTGTAATAAATAAATAGATATACTGAGAGATAATATAATAAATAAGTAAATAAATAAAAATAATATAACTATAAGACGTAACAATTATAAATAACATGTATATCACAGTTGAAGTGAACATGAAATTGTATAACTAACCTTAGATATAAGTATTAAATAACATATATGACTACATAGATTGAAAACATACACTAATAAATAAATAAATAATAGAATGTACGTGCACAAATAAATAAATAAACTATAATATGCTTAGATACTAACTTATAATCTAAATTGCCTAAGATATTGCACTATTATACATAAACTTAAATAAATAAGACAAGAACTTAATAAATAATACTTATGTTTGACTTCAAACAGACATAAAGATACATATATATTGCTTTATTATTTACATTAGTGATACATAACAATACGGACATACTTAACAGCTTATTGTTTTAAGTCCTTTGCATGGAAAACTCCCACTTTTTTGCCTGATAGGTTTTCTAACTCATACATATTGTTACCGATCGGTCTAATTATTCTACATTTAACAAATTTTGGACAAAGTTTCGCGGCGAGGTATTTCGAGGTATCACTGAGGACGAAGTTTCTTCGAAATACCTCTTGTCCAGGTAGAAAATTAATATTTCGTGATCTTGTGTTGTATGACTTCGCGCTTTGCTCGTTTGCCTTTAATATATTTTGTTTAACTTTGTCACGTAGGCACTGCAATCGCGTTTGTCGGCAGAGAGTTACCAGTTCACCATCCTCTATGGTATTGAGTTTCTGTGCAAGCTCATAGTTGCTACCGTGGGTCATCATATTTGTCCCAAAGAGAGCAAAATATGGCGACACCCCGGTAGATATGTGAACAGAACTACGTAGTGCACACGCAATGTCACCAAGATGGTCATCCCAGTCACGTTGGTCATCTTTGAGATATGAACGGATGGCTGCTAGAAGAGTTCTATTAACTCTCTCCGACGCATTTGATTGGGGGGAATAGTTAGCAGTCTTGAAATGACGTATGCCATACATTTTCAAAAGATCTTGAAAGTCTCTTGCTAAGAATTGCTTCCCATTGTCAGAGTGTATAATCTGTGGTACACCAAACATATTAAACACGTCGTTACGTAAATATTGGACAACATTTATGGTACTGGCATTTCTTAACGCTTTCAAAAGAACGAATTTAGACAGGTGATCAAGCACAACAAACACATAACAGTTGCCGGACTTGGATCTGGGATATGGACCCAAGAAGTCTATATAAATTTTTTGGAACGGACGATCGGTACAATAACTGTTAGAGATAGGAGGACGAAGCACTTGATTTGACGGCTTGCACTGTTTACATATAGAACAGTTAGACACGTTAGTTGGACGGTCATATTTGGCCAGTAAAAGTATTGGCGAATTCGATACAGCGTTTTCGCAATGCCACCGTGAGACGCCTGGGGAGGATCATGAGCCCGAGAGATGATATCCTCGGTTAACGCGGATGGGATCCACAACCTCCAGGTATGTTCCGCCGTTTCGTCACCAGCGGGTAGCAAGGAACGCATATAAACGAAGTTTTCCTCCACTTTTAGGTCTGGCAGCTCATCTTGGTGTTCTTCGATGGTGGCTATAAGATCCTTGTATTCATTGGAGACAAACTCGTCTGAATCCAAGTCTACCCAAGGAGCTATATCTTGGATTTCGAGACTATCCAGGTGAACACGGGACAAGGTATCTGGCACCACATTCAACGACCCTTTGCGATGTTCCACATCGAAAGTGAATGCTTGCAGCTTGAGGCTCCAACGCGCCAGTCTCCCACTCAAGTCTTTGAGACTCATAAGCCATCGCAAGCTGGAATGGTCGGTGATTATGGTAAAATCCATCCCCTCGACGTATGGCCTAAATTTGTGTACAGCCGTGACAGCCGCCAAACATTTCTTCTCTGTAACGCTGTAGTTTTTCTGGCAGGCGTTCATCTTTTGAGAGAAGTAGGCTATCGGCGATTCCTCGTTGCTGTCGTTGCGCTGAAATAAAACAGTTCCTATCCCGGACTCTGACGCATCGCACTGGATATAAAAACGCCGAGAAAAATCCGGGTGAGTTAGTACTGGTGCAGTCGTCAATGCAGTCTTTAGTTTTTTAAATGCCTCAATGGCTTCAGATGACATTTCAAATTTACCTAGCTTCTTTTTTAGAGTATCCGTCATTGGGGCAGTCAAGGTTGAAAAATCCTTGATGAAGCGCCTATACCATCCTGCTAGACCAAGAAGTCTGCGCACTTGTCTTGGATTTTTGGGGACTGGGAAGTCCACTATCGCTTCGATTTTGGATGGATCCGTTTTCAACATCCGACCACCAACTATAAAGCCCAAATACTTCAATTCTTTGAAGCAGAATTTGGATTTGCTTAAGTTGATGGTGAGATTGGCTCTCCTAAGGCACTGTGCAACTTCGTCCAGCAGGGCTACATGGGTCTCAAAATCGGGAGCAATGATGAGCAAGTCATCTAGATAAACGAAGACGCGGTCCTTTAATCGTGAGGGGATCACCTTGTCCATTAAACGGCACATCCTTTGAGCTGCGTTACACAACCCAAAGGGCATGACCGTAAACTGGTACAAGGGTCTCCCCGGTACCGCGAAAGCAGTTTTTTCCCTACTCCGTGCCTCCAGTGGTATTTGCCAAAATGCGTCTTTCAGGTCGACGCTGCTGATGAAATACGTGTCCTGTAGACGACTGAGTAGCCCGTCGATATGGGGGAGAGGATAGGCGTCATTCTTCGTCAAGGCGTTCACCTTTCGGGAGTCGAGGCACAGACGATTTTTGCCGGGTTTCCGAATCAAGACTACCGGTAAACACCAAGCGCTCTCACTCTCCTCGATAACTCCGAGGCTAATCATGCGGTCGATCTCGTCATACAGGAGGGCTTGTATCGCTGGGGACACGGGGTAGTGACGTTGTTTGACTGGGTCCGCGTCTCCGGTATCGATAACGTGCTCCTCAACCGAAGTTTTACCGAGCCCATGTTTGGTAAAACATAAGAATTTTTGCTTCACTGCCTCCAACTCAGATTCTTGTTTAAAAGACAGCTGATGTGTGTCGTCACTAGGAGAATCAGTGATCGTCATCGAACTCACAATATTGGGAGCAATTTGGAATGTCTTCCAAAAGTCTATACCTAAGTACAGCTCTTGCTCTAGACTTGGGACTAGGTATAGCGTAAGCAGCTCGGTTTGACCTTTGTAAGTCACGGAGGTTTTAATTTTGCCTATAATTGACTGGCACTTGCCATCAGCTGTTTTGACATCCGATTTAAAAGGAAAGATCGGTATGTCTAGTGACTTGACAAAACTCAAGCAGTCCTTTCCTAAGAAGCTGACACTAGCCCCGCTATCTAAAAGACCGAAAACGCTTTTGCTTGCTATCTCTATTTTGGCATACGGTCGGGGATCATTGGAGGTGTCGATTATGGTTGAAGCTATACTTTTTCTAATTTCCTTACGAATTCTATAACGATTTCGGGCTTTTAAAATGGCTTTGGACGTACACACATTATTATATTTAAGTATCCTACCTCTAGCTATATAATATTCCTTAATCTTAACATGCAACGGCTTAATTATAAAACGTTTCCTAGTATCAACTAAGTTGGAATCTTTATCTCTTTTTAAAATTTTAATTTCTTTATTATTTATTTCAGGTTTATCATTTTTCAATGGTGTAACGGGTTCTCTAGGGACTCGGAGGTCTGTGTCGAACACGACTCCCCCGTTTGCATCGCGTTCGTTTGCCGGTTTTCCGGATTGCAACGCTTGCACTTAGGAGTTATGACCCCTTCCTGGCCGCATCGATAGCAAAAGATATTCCGTACCTGTGACGGGCATTCCACGAAGGAATGACCTTCAACACGGCAGTTCCAACAAATCCAAGATTTTGGATTCACATAATTACGCGGTAGCTTGGGACGTGTGCCACCATATTGCATTGCTGCAACATATTGTTCTGCCTGGTGGGTATCTTCATAGTCCAGCTCATTAGCCGTGTATTTCGGCTGAAGCCTATGAGACCTAGGTGCCTCTCTGCTAGGGAAAGCATTTTCTACTTCCTTGCAGGAGCTCCTCAATTGGTCCACTGTAAATATGGTCATGGGGAACACTATCTTTCCTATTCTCTCATTTAAATTGCGCTTTAATATGCGCACTAATTCCCCTTCCGGTATTTCCATCCGTAATTGCGATTTCATTTTATAAATTGCGGAGAAAAAATCGTCACTTGACTCCCAGGTACCTTGTCTACGGTCCATGATATCTCTCATGATATCGAAGTTTGATTTTGAGTTCCTGAATTGGCGCAAGAGTGCTTCTCGAAGCGTGAGCCAATCCGGGCGGTAGTTGGTTCTCTGGTACTGCCAGTACCATTCGTAGGCGGCACCTGAGAGCAACAAGTGGAAATCTCTTAAGATTTCCGACCACGAACAGCGGTAGTTGTTTTGGAGTGTTTCCAGACGGAAGATAAAATCCTCCACATCGAGAGTCTCCGGCTTTCCTTCGAAACATATTCCCCACTTATCAACTTTTATTGGGCCTGTTACTCCTGAGTGGCTATTTGTCTCAAATGACTGACTTGGTTGGTTGGGGTAGGGCATCTCAAAATGATGACCCACCTGGTGAAACGATGCATGAGGTTGGTGATAGTTATTATTTGAGTTTTTGGCTCTACTCGATTTATGGTTGTTGTTTTTGTGGTAATTTCCATTGGGAAGAAATGGTTGAGCGGCAACGTTAAGTTGAGCTTGCTCATGCTGCGTTGAGGGCTGCGGGGGCAAAGGAAAAGTTTCTTTAGGGATAGTGCCTGTGCTCAAAGAACTCTTCTTCGGGAGTGTCTGTTCTGGTTGAACAGCAGTTTGAAACTCCTTCATTAATTCCAGAAAATTGGTTCTCATTTCCTTCCGCAGATCAGCAGATATTTCATCGCGAAGAGAGCTTTGCTGAGACTGAAAAGCGGTTTTGATCGCTTGATTAATGGAAAAGTCTATGTTGGGTAAATTTGCTTTTTCGGATGTTATTGACTGATTTCTTATGGTAATGATTGGGTTTTGTTTTTCAGACGTATCGACCACAGTTCGGGTGCTTTCGTTCTGTGCTTCAATAGAAGCGGCACCAAATTGGCTGAGTGAACTGAACGATGGGGCTGAGACAGATTCTGAAGAAGTTGCAGATTCACTGTTCGCCTGCATACTTCCAGTATCGGAGAAAGATTGGTTAGACGTTGTGGTTTTAGACTTTGCCGACCTATTGGCTGGTGGTGGACTATGTTTAACAAAAGACATTGTTCTAGAGCTAGTTCCTGCTGAATGTGATTGCGAACGGGTGATTATTTTTCTAGACTCTGGGTTATAACTATGACTAACTTTGTGCTTTTTAAAATCGTCCTTAGGTGAACTCATCACAGGAAGACTAAAATGCTGACGAGAGTAGACACACTTAGAACGGGTATAATCAACAATAAAAATGCACACTAATCTATATAACAGTGAGCCGGATATGTACCTCAAGCTACAAAAAAAAATAAAAGGATAATATATCTAAAACAAGAAAATAAATAACTAAAAAGCAACAAAAAGTAATAATTGCTAGTGTGAGACGGCTAAACTAATATCTACACACGCAAAAAAAATAAAATAAAAGGTATGTACCTATATCTAAAACTGACTAAAAAAAAAAAAACGAATATTTGCTTTTTGTATATATTTCAGTTCGGGGGTGCTTCGAGTGCTTGCCTTCGGCGGTTTCCTTGTTGGCTAATAACGAGGCTTGATCGGCTTGGACACAAAAAAAAATATAAAAGAGAGAAAGACGGCGGACGGACTATATGCTAAAAATCCTCTCAATGTGGAAAACAAATACAAAAGATGAGAGGGTAGAACAAGGAAACACATCGTTGTATTTCTCTCCATCTCCGCAATTCCAATCTACCTGGAAGGCTTTGCTGGAAGACTTGAGATGGCGAGAGTCGCAACACATCAATATACGAGAAGAGACGGAACAATGCAACATGTTAAGACGATTCGACACTTAATCACGGCCACTGAATCCATGTAAGTAAGACTAACACACTATGAAATGAAAATTGAAAATTTTGACAGGATAGTAAAATTCACAGAAAGAAAGAATTAAAAGAATAGAATAGACAAAATACTAACAGGTTCCAATTATTTTTGCTGTCAACAACAATAAACTCGTCGCAATTCACTGTGATATTTTCACAAACTACTCATGTGAAGACTTACGAGTTCATTGTTGTTGGTAGCAGAAACAATCTTAGACTAAACTACATAAAGGACATAAGACTAGGACAAACGAACGTTGGGCGCCATTTGTAATAGGCATGTATTAGGACTTTAAGGACGTTGGGATTTGAAAAAGACAGGAAACGGGATGAGGCAATGACAGTTGAATAGGATGAGATGGAGAAGGGGGGGGGGGGAGTGTTGGATGTGATAGACGGGCACGCTTGTATCGCTCGACTCTGCTCGCCGGAATGGTGAGGGTTCTTGTCCTCACACACCAACAATACCTATATACAAAACATATATCGTGCCTACAAAACAAAAATAAAAATATCTTTTCAGGCTCAGACGGACATTTCCACACAGAGAGGGCGCTGTCGATGGTATTCAGCGCGGCCATCACTTTTCCCACCCTACCTGGAAGTTTGGCGACCATTTGTGAACTTCCCCAGCGATGATTATTGAGTCTTCACCGGATCAAGCCATTTACCGACTGCAGCTACTCACCCTTCCACACCCCCTGAAAGTTCAACTTAATAATTCATCAAGCGTCTGTACACTTGAATAAAACTTATGGCTTTCATTTTGGGCGTGGGTAAGCACATTTATTTAGTTTAAATTTAATTTTAAGCATTAGAAATTAATATTAAAACTGGCAAAAGAGATAAATGTACAAGTAAAACCAAAATTTACACAATAAAAATGAATATACAAAGGAGTTTAAAATAAAATTAATAGTTAAAATCTCTTTAATCGGATTCCCGCAGGTCAAGGTCACCAATTTACTTAATTCCCTACTATTCTACTACCCAGAGTGAGCTCAGTATGGGAAGGGTGGGGGAGAATAAAAAAAACTAAAACAACAAAAAAAAATCGAAGACAAAACGGACCACGGAAATCGAATAACTTGCCGAAACAAAAAAAATTTCCTTTAAAAATAATAAATTAAAGCAAAGAAATCAAAAGAAAAACTTAAAACTTAACTCACGCCACTTAAAACTAAAAACAATTACATACAAAAAAAAACGATGAAATTTGACGCTCCTAGGTATAGATGTTTGAAATATTTTCTCTTATTTGTGACTTTAACTGTTTCTTCGTTTAGGAACTCTTTGCATTGGCGGGGTAAAAGGGGGGTGGATATAATTCGGATTCCACTATACCCCGTAAATTATAACCGCTCATGAGGCAACAAAAACTTTTTAAAACTACCAAACCTGGTGACGTCATAGGCGTTACGTTTCTGGAAGGCAATTTACGGCTGGTGACACGATGAGAGTCTTTCCTGGACACCACAGTCACTTCCTCTTTCACGGCTTGCTTGACGTCGGTTGGCGCTTCTGAAGTTCCTCAAAACCCCTGAACCGGACAGGTCATCCAAACCTTTTTTAATTTGGCGGTCACGACTTCCTTTGTATATGGCGTATGGGCGAAGTCAATGACCGCCACTTGACCTCTATCCAGAGTGAAGGGTATCTGGTTAAATTTAACTAAAATTACTAAAAATCCTATGTCTCACATAACTTCACTAAACTCACCACAATAATCAATATAACACAAATTATTTAATCAAATTATTTGCCTATCCAGGACTTATTATTTACTTCACCCACAAAAATTGTTGAGATACAAAAAAAATGCTTAATTGGCACGATGGCCATTTATTGGGAGATTGGTCTTATCTCGACTTTGTTCGCACCACAAATGGTTTCAGCTAAGAAACAGCTCTTCGGCTTCCACAGCCAATAACGCCCCATACATAATATTGCCACAAATACTTGGCCAACCTTCCGTTTCTGGAGTAGCCGCTAGAGATCATGCTACCTTCTTCATCCCATCTCCACGTCCTGCTCTTTGAATTTTCAAATTCACTCAACCAACATTGAATCTGAACTCTGTCAACATGTATCTAGACATTCCATTATCATTGCATCCCTGAACTCTACCGGTTCAGCTTACTCATTTTTGACATTTCAGACTGTCAACAAAGAAACAAAAAAAAAACGAGAAACAACACGTATGGATTTGCTGGGGTAAGTCATATTTATTTAATTTTTTTGTTTATATATTTTTCTTTATTATTTCAGGTAACTATGGACGAATGAGGGACTGCTATTAAAGACCAAAAAAGCTGCGGTGCAACGTAATATAAGGTACCTAAGTGAAATGAATTTGTTTTTTTTGTGATACCTATTATTTTGTTTTGTTTTATATTCCTATCACAGATTCACCCGCGGGACAGCACCGGTGACAGGGACAGGATGTTAGATCTATACAGGTATAGTGTTGTTTTAGTTGGAATTCAAATTATAATTTCGTTGCGTTTTTTTCAGATCGGACTTATGGCGAGAAGGGTGACTGTAACAAAGTTTACCGACAAATTCCAAGTTTTACAATAATCTTCCAGCCTGTTGATCATTAGTTGCATTCCGTCCAACGTATCTGCGAGGAAAACGATGTCATCTGCAAACATGAGGGCTGGTACTTTAGTTTGGCTTATCTCGATGCCCCCCTAACATGTTCAGTTATGTCATTTATGTATAAAATGAATAGCAGTGTACTCAACACACCCTTGCTTCACTCCCATCGTTGTATTAAATTCCTCTGATAGGTTGCTTCCATCCCAAACACTAGCTACGTTGTTTTCCTACATAGCTCTCAATATCCTGATGATCTTAGTTGAGATTAGACAGATTCAATAATTTGGAGAGCTTATAAAAAAGATCGCGGGATATAGAGTCGAAAGCCGCACGAAAATCAACGAAGAAGGAGTATAACTTTTTATGTTTTCTTTTATAAATCTCTGCTATGTTTACGAGAGTGAAAATTTGATCTATTTATAGTGGAGTAGTTTTGTCTAAAGCCGGCTTGGTATTCGTGTAGGATCTTCTTGTTTTCCATCTACTGTGTAATTCTATTAAAAAGCACAGCAGCAAACAACTTGGTTGATGTATTTATAAAAGATATGCCTCTGTAATTTGCTGGATTGTTGTATTCCCCCTTCTTGTGTAAAGGAAAAATTGTCGAGTTTTGAAAACTATCGGGAACATCTGCAGTTTCGAATATTCGGTTGAATTCCTGGGTGAGCGCTAAAAGAAATTCAGGCGTACTATTTTTATAAAACTCGAATGAAATACGGTGACTTCCTGGGGCTTTGTTCTTTTTGCACTTTTCTACGACAATGTTTACTTCAGCTATCGTGATTTGCGCATCCAGAAATTTGTCAACGTACATAGGGGCTGCGTTAAGGTGTTTCATTTTGCAAGGAACAATTTTTTTTGCTAAATTTTTGCAGACTTTGCGTACGCCCCGAGTCTCAGTGATGTAAAATGTATATATGCCTAATTTCAAGAAAATTGGATAATATTTAGGGGTTGCACACATTGATCACTTTGATGTCAAATTAGTGAAATTTTAAATACTGCAGTACCTACTTTGCACTGATAGGTTATGAACAGAGCAGCTCATTACTACAAATTACTTCAGTATTAATAATTTCTTTTGTCTTTTATCTTTTCTAAGTAATTGTATTTTAAAATGGGAACCAAAAGAGGAAATGGGCTGCTGGAAAAGATGCCAAGTTGTGAGTTTTTAGGAGCTCGGCTCCCTTCAAAGGAACAACTACTTTTGGTTTTTATTTACCATCATAAGGAAAAGAAAGAAACACTTTCGGATGCTGCTAAATCTACCAGTACTAAGGTACAGGAGGTGTGGAGGAAAGCAAATATCCCTGTTAAGACGGAAGAGAATATCCGTGCTGGTATACAGAAGCTCTATAAAGAATACCAAAATCTGGGTAAAGAAAAATCAAGAAACACGGATAAAGCAAATGTGAAACGTCAGATTCGGAAAGGTGATCTCGTCGAGTTATTTGACATTTCCCGGCAAAATGTGATGGAGATGACTAACGTATCGCGAGAAGATAACAATTTGCTTGGGTCACAAAGAGAAGATCGCATGAGTTCATCAATGATTGGAGTAGACAAGGTTTTCGCCTCGAAAATAAGAAATGAGTATTCGAAAAAAGAGAAAAATGAATCTTATAAGAGTAAACATTACAAAGCTATCGCTGAAAGTAGTCAAATAGTCACACTGGAGGGGGAATCATCTTCATCAGTATCAGCACCTAGGGACGAAGAGGCCGAGTTTTCGCCTCCAGCAACGAAGAAAATACGTTCCAGTTCTATATTAAAACCTCTTGATCAATGTGACAATAATATCATCGGTATATCTTTTGATACTACAGCATCTAATACAGGACTTATGCAAGGGAGATGTACCAGAATTGAAAGGGAATTCGGACGAACAATGTTGTGGTTGGCTTGTCGTCATCACACCCATGAACTAATATTAAAAGGAGTTTTTGAGAAGTGTTGTGGCATACCATCAAGTGGTCCTGATATCCAGATTTTTCGGAAGTTCCAAAGTCTGTAGGATTCACTTGATAAGCATTCGTATACGACATTGTTGGATGAAGAAAGTCCCGTTAAAATGGTTGAATATATAGAAACAACATTTTTTCCTACTTTTACAAAACTGATCAAAGTGTGCAACCTTTAAATATTATCCGATCTTCTTAAAATTTGACATACATACCTTTTACGTCACTGAGACTAAGGGCAGAAGCAAAGCCATATGAAAATCAAATGTTTGGAAAAATGAAACAACCTAGGCTGCGTATTGGAAAGGTGGCGATATTTGTACTGCATTGAGAAGATACTCGAAGTGTACTTTTAGCTGCTCTGCTTGTAGACCTGGGACGATTGTATTTCTTTTCCCATTCACAAGTTTAGCGGCTTTCCTAAAGTCTTCTGATGATCGCGATCCATTCAACAAAGCAATGTTCTGTTGGTCGAAGGATATCTTTTTTGCACGGCAAAGATCTTTAAAGTTTTTATTTGCTGCTGCGTACAGGACTTTAAAAGAATTATTACTATTCATCCTTAATAACCGAAGAAAAGAAAACGACGCGTCTCTAGCTCTCATACATTCATTGTCAAACCATATTTGCTTTCCCTTTTTACTGTTGGGTCTAGGTGGTGGATTTGGCGGAGCGGCCTTCTTGATAACCATGGTTAGCTGTTCTATTCGTGGCGGTCTATCGACCTCACTCAAGTTTCCGAGTTGTATATTGAGATTTACTCTATAATTATCATGAAATTCTTCTTTCCATCGTAACTGGGGCAGTGGTTGAAGTAAGTTTGTACTGTCTGCGTTTTGGTTAAGCTAGATCTTAAACGAGACTTCTAATGGCATATGGTCTGAAAATATTTTCATTCCTATTCTGAAGTCGCTAAGATAAGAGTGCCAATCCCCCGATATTAAACAATAATCTATAACTGAGCATGCAGTTCCTCGCAGAAAAGTGTATTCACCATGTAAGTCTCCTCTACAGCTTCCATTTAGGATCCTACAATCCCAGGCATCCGCTAGTTCCAAAATTTGAACACCTTTTGTGTCACATAATTTATCCTTCGAGTTCTGGTTCGTATGTTTATCGTTGATGACTGGCTAAATTCATTCACAAAGCTGTTTTGAGATATGCCTATTCTTGCATTGAAATCTCCAAAAATTAGTATCTCAGTTGATGCTAGGTTGTTTAATACATCTCTTAATTTGTTAAAATCACGTGACCAATGATTACAGTTTATATATATTGGAACTAGGAAGAGAGGCTTGACTTCAATTTTAAGCTTTATTACGAAGCTTTCTTCAACCCTCTTATATTCAGCCGCGATTCCTTCACGTTTCTTCCGATATCCAAACCATAGACAAACCATACTGAGACCCCCAACTCACAATCCTCTTGCCGCTGGCCCCCTCAATTTTTTTTCAAATTTGCCATTTTGTTTTTCTATCGGTGTTATGTCAAAAAAAAATCCATGTGACATGCAAAAATAAATGCTGCCAACCTCGGCAACCGTGGGGAAAAGTGAAAGAGTTCGGGAATTGTTTTATATAATTAAAAAATTCAATAAAAACTAGTTTATTTTTTAAGCCTGCTACGTTATAGCTCAATATTTGTAGATCACATAATTTTTTTTTTTTTTTTTTATTAAATTAATCTACAAGCCGCTTAAAGCTAACAGATATTTGAGGTATACAAATGAATTAAAGAAAGTAAATATCGAAAAGCATTGCCTTAAATTTATCTCTAGATACACATAAGTCAATATTACTGCAAGCTTCATTGAAAGATATAATTGCTCTAGATAAAGGTTCGTTACTCCCATATTTAGTTCTGTGCGCGTTTTGAAAAAGAAAATCTCTACATCTTAGTAATCTAGCAGGTACATAGATCGGTACCATTGAAAGAAGGGGTGGACATTTGATATTATAACTTAATATATCTCTTACAAACATTACGTCATGAATAGTTCGCCTCGATTTTAATGATTTAATTCCAAGTAATTGGCATCTGGCTGAATATTCTGGGCGGAAATTCCAACGCATTTTGAAGAATAGAATAGAGTATTAAACGCGGGATTCCAAATGACATCAAGACAATATAGTCAATATGATTTTTGAAACAAAATTTTGAATCGAGAACAACGCCTAAATCTTTGATTTTATCAACCCTACAAAGTAGGTTAGAGTCAATGACGTAATCAAATTGCGAAATCGAGATCAATTTTGAGAAGGTTATCACATTACACTTCTTTATGTTAAGCTTTAAGTCATTGAGGTTACACCATTCTGAAATAGAATTTAGATCTGACTGTACTAGGCGGCAGACATCTATGCTTTTAATTTTTAGATACAGTTTTAGATCATCGGCGTATAATAGACATTGACAGTGCTTGATAGCAAAAGTTATATCATTGATAAAAATTGTGAAGAGCAATGGACCTAAATGGCTGCCTTGGGGAACCTCAGATGTGCATTGAATCGATCTGGAGCAAACATTGCCTATGCGTACTTTTTGTGTTCTCCCAACAAGATAAGACGATAACCATGATAAAATCTTTGAGTGAAAACCAAAAAGTTCAAGCTTTTTCAATAGTATTGCATGATTTACTGAATCAAAGGCTTTACTGAAGTCGGTATAAACTGTATCGACTTGATATTTGTTCTCAGTAGCGTTGACAACATACGATGAGAAAAGTGCCAAGTTAGTGGTAGTAGACCTACCGGAAACGAAACCGTGTTGAGCAACTGATAAGAACTCTTTAGTGAGGAACTCAAGTTTGTTTGTGATAATGCTTTCGAAAACCTTAGGAATTGCGGATAACTTGCAAATTCCCCTATAGTTTTCGACATTATTTTTAGGTCCAGATTTTAGGATAGGAACAAGGAATGAAGTCTTCAATTCTTGAAGGAAGATACCCTCAGAAAGTGAATGGTTAAAAATATTAAGCAAAGGGAAGCAGAGAGAGTTACAACAGTAACTAAGAATTATAGTTGGGATACCATCAGCCCCAGCAATAGGATTGCGTTTAAGCAACTTAAGCGCCAAAAGGACTTCATCATTGCATAACTGGAATGAGCCAATATCAACCTTACATGCTATATTGTCTATCGAGTTATTATTTAAACCTGATTTGGAGTAAACCGATTGAAAGAAGTTAGAGAACAATTCAAGATTAGAACCCAAATTAGAGGACTTACTATCCTTGAAAAACATTGCATCTGGAATTCCCACCGATTTATTTTTAGAATTTATAAATGACCAGAATGATTTACTGTTATATTTGACGTTACTTTCAATATTCATGATGTAAACCTTGTAGAGAAATTTACTTAGAGTGGAGAATTCTTTGCGTAGTTTACTAAAAACGGTATAATCATATGAACTATTTGATTTCTTAAATTTATTAAAAGCTTTTCGCTTTACATTTTTTAAATTTGAGAGCTGTCTATTATACCAAGGGGGGCTTAGACAATTTATTTTTGGGAAAACAAGGAACAAATTTAGCAAAACCATCTTCTAAAATTTCAATGAAGCGTTTATACGTGCCATCTAGCTTAATATTCAAAAATTCATAATTCCAGTCAATACTACTGAACACAATATTAAGTTCGAAAAAATTAGCTTTCGAGAAGTTATAACATTTTTCCATAGTTCTCTTGGTTCTTATTGAATATGTATACAGATCAATTTCAATAAAAAGTTCTTTATGATTAATAGAGTCATTTAAAAGTGAAGAGGGAACATTTGTTACATTAACCTTAAACTCTTCACAGCAGATAAAAACAAGATCTAAGATTTTATGTAGTGAGTTCACGATATGATTAACTTGATTTAAATTGAGCGAGTAAAGAGAGTCAATAAAGGAGAATTCATAGTCTTTTTTCATATTATGGGGAGTCAACATTTTGTCGCTCTCTGACCAATTCCAAATTATATCAGTGAGATTAAAATCACCTAACACACAAATATTGTCTGAACTCGAGCATGCATTTGAAATAGAATCAATATTACTGAAATGCTTTTCATAAACATGTAGGCTACTATTTGGAGGCACATAACTAACGATAATGAAAATACAGTCCTGATTAACGTTGTTCCATTTAACTGGGATGCAAAGCTGTTCGACATCGGAGACGGGCAGGGGCATTTCATCTGAGCCGAGGGTTGAGCGGACTTACTTACTTACTTACTTACTTACTTACTTAGGTGGCGCTACAGTCCGGGGTGGACCTGGGCCTCAACCAAAACGCCTCTCCAGTTAGCGCGATCTTTGGCTAACTGCCTCCAGTTGCGCACTCCAAGTTGGTTGAGGTCCCCTTCCACTTGCGCGCGCCACCTAAGGCGAGGTCTTCCTCTACTGCGTTGTCCCTCCGGGTTGGAGTCGAATACTCTTCGGGCCGGAGCGCTGGTGTCCATTCGCTCTACATGTCCTAGCCATCTTAGTCGACTGATGCGCACTTTTCTGACCAGGTCGATGTCGCTGTACAGCTCGTAGAGTTCGCTGTTAAATCTCCTCCTCCAAAGCCCGTCAACGCAAACGGGACCGAAAATCAGTCGAAGAATTTTTCGTTCAAAACGACCAAGGAGATCTTCATCCGCCTTTGATAGTGTCCATGATTCTGCGCCATAGAGTAGGACTGGGGTGATGAGGGTCTTATATAGAATCTCCTTAGTGGTTCTTGACAAGGCCTTACTTCTCAATTGCCTTCTAAGGCCATAGAAACAGCGGTTGGCAAGTGTAATTCTTCGCTTGATTTCTGATGTGATGTCGTTGTCAGAATTTATAGCGGAGCCGAGGTAGACAAAGTCCCTAACTACCTCAAAATTATAGCTGTCTGTCGTGACGCTCTGACCGATTCGTCGATGTTGTGTGTCCCTTCTTGTTGACAGCATATATTTTGTTTTGCCCTCATTCACCACTAAACCCATTTTTGCCGCTTCTGTACTGATACTTGCAAACGCACCAGTGACAGCTCGCTGTGTTCTGCCAATGATGTCGATGTCATCAGCGTATGCAAGTAGTTGCACAGACTTCTGGAAGATTGTGCCTCTGGTGTTGGCTTGTGAGTTTCGCACAATCTTCTCAAGAATGATGTTGAAGAAGTCACACGACAGCGCGTCACCTTGTCTAAATCCTTTTTTGACATCAAAGGTCTCGGTGAGATTGTTTCAGTTTGCAGAAATGGTTTTTCCATATCCTCAGTACCGACTGTGACTCTACCACAAGGTTTCCTTGTTCGTCTCTACAGGTCTCTGTTCGGGTCTTGTTGCGATGACACGTTCTTTTTACCCTTTGGTAAAACTTCCGAACATTGTTCCTGGAGTAGCACCTCTCTATTTCCTCGATCGCGCGCTTCTCATGCTCTTTCTTTTTCTTCCGGAGAAGCCGATGTTCTTCCCTCCTCTTTTGCTCGTAGAGCTCACGAGCTGCTCTCGTCCTTCTGTGCAGCGCCGCTTTGTATGCGATTTGTTTTGCTGCATGTGCTTGCCAGCATTCTTCATCAAACCAGGGGCTTCGCGAGGGTGGTCGTGTGAAACCCAGCACATCGGTTGCGGCGTTTCTGATGGCTTCTTGGCATCTATGCCACTGGTCTTCAGCACTTGATGCTGGCTGCATAGGACTTCTCGAGAGGTTGAGGGATACGCGATCTGCAAAGGTTCTGGCGGTTTGTTGCGATTGTAGCCGTTCAACGTTAAATCTCCTCACAGTATTTCCTCGTTGTTGTGGCGTTTGAGATACCCGCATACGTACCTTGGCTACAACAAGGTAGTGGTCCGAGTCTATGTTGGCCGCTCGGAAAGTTCGGACATCTAGAACACTGGAGGAGTGCCTAACGTCGATCGCAACATGATCAATTTGGTTGACGGTTTGATGATCTGGCGACCGCCATGTTCCTTTGTGGATATTGAGGTGAGGAAACCGTGTGCTAGCTATAGTAACATTACGCCCCGCTGCGAAGTCAATTAGCCTAAGTCCGTTCCCGGACGTGGTGTCGTGTAGGCTGTGCTTCCCGATTGTGCTACCAAAGATGTCCTCCTTTCCTATTTTGACGTTAAAATCACCTAAGACAATCTTAACGTCATACTTAGGACATTGCTCATACGTTTTGTCGAGGAGCTCGTAGAAACACTCTTTGGCAGCATCCTCTTTTTTTCTTCTGTGGGGGCGTGAGCGCATATTAGGCTGATGTTGGCGAATTTAGCCTTGATGCGGATTTTTGTAAGGCGTTCACTAACGTGTCGAAAGCTCAAGACTTCTTGCCTAAGTCTGCCGCTTACAACAAATCCGCATCCAAATAGACGCTGCTTTTGTTCCCTATAGCAATCACCGTAGTAAATGTCACAGGTTTTCATCCTTCTTTTGCCCGGCCCATCCCACCGCACTTCCTGGATGGCGGTGATATCTGCTTTGTAGCAGTCTAGGGCCTCCGCTAATTGTTCGGCTGCACGCGGCCAGTTCAGGGTGCGAACATTCCACGTGCAGATACGAACGTCGTTGTCCTTTTTCCGTTTTTCAGGGTCGTCAACAGTGAATCCGTCCTTATCCGAGGCTTTTGGTTGCTTCGCAACAGTTTTCTTTTTCCGTGGTTGGGTAGTTAGCCCCACGCACAACCCCCAACTTGGAGGACCAGGCCCTAGCTTGACCCTAGGACAGCGGGTCGGATATTCCGTTGTCAGTAACCCACTTCGGGGATATGAGTGCTGCCGTTGGCCCGTAAAGGGGTTCATCCGCCACCATCTCTATTTCAGCACCCTGACTAGTGCTGAAAATTCCTTACTGACCTTAGCTCCAAATACGTCAGAGTAGCTCACGTAAGGTATCTGCCATCTTGACTGTTGGCACCACCGTTGATCCAACCTTGCGGATTCATTCGCTGTATGTCCTCTTTCTGAGGGGCTCATGTAAGACCTCTGAGACTCGATCAGGCAGTCATTCCGACAGAGCATTATAGTGTTGCTATTTTCTTCGTGCTCAACACTCGCGCTTATAAGTTTAGCAAGTCAAGTCCGGGTGGACAAGACCAGTATCCGGTGGCTACCACGGGGAGGTAAAATAAGCACAATTGATGTGTATGAAAACAGTTGCAACAGCTGGGCATCGCCAAGTTGATGCCAATCAGTGTCTACCCTATTCATACAACACCCGACCACCCAAGCCAATAATTGAGCGGACAGCAACAATTATTCCACCACCACGTTCATTGGCACACTTACAGCGATCCACACGATATACTTTATATAAGCGGTGGTCAAATATTTCAGTCGAATATATTTTACTATACAGCCAAGACTCGACTATAACGATTATATCATAATCAAGATGAATTGATTTGTTGAATAAATCCAGCACTTTAGATCGAATCCCACTGGCATTGTGGTAATAGATTTTAAGAGCAGAATTATGGACTGCATTAGCATTGAAATTAGGCGGCAGTGCGTTATTATTTAAGTCAGCTCTTGGGCTCTCTCCTCCAAGTAGTTTTTTGATTTATACACGAAGGGACGAATTTTGACACCAATCGGCCAGAAAGTATCATCAAAAACATCTTTGGCGTACTCAACAGGAATACCAAACTTGAAATTAATGAATTTCAAATCCCGATCGGCATCAGCAAGTTTAATTAACTTATGGCACATAATAAATGAGGAATCAATTCCAAGACCAGTTTATATGAAGTCAATAATTTCATCGGATGTGGTAGTTAATTTTTCTGGAAACTTTAAGATCACTGCAAGAATTTGTTCCAACAATCACATTTGAAGATTTAGCAGCAGCATTCATTTTATTACCGGCATAACTGCCCTCAGATATGGTGGCACAATCAGACGTCACATTAATAGCATCATCATTGCAAATGTCCACAAGATTATCAGCATTAATATCAAGCGCAGCGCTGGTATACACAGCTACGGTATTGCGGTCAAGATTCAAAAGACGTTTAATAGTCTATCGGTGTTGTTTTCCGGGTTGCAAGAAGTGTTCGATTTCGACTGTTCGAATACAAATAAATTGCACGAAGGATTTTCAAGCATTGAAAAGCTGCTCCGACAGCCTCAGCAATGCAACACTGTAAATGTTCAACTAGAACAGCTATAACAACAACAACAGCCACCAAATATAGTCATATCATCACCAACTTCGCTTGATCCAGTCGTAACACCTACTTTGATAACACCAACTCTGATCGAACAAGTCCTAGTACTTCAACCGCATAATCAGATTCCTCACAATGGTACCATTTCACATCTACCGGAAGGATCTAAACGCCCGTTTCAGGATGTTCTACAAGATCCTCCACAAATTCATCAGCTCCAACTTCCCAAAGCGAAAAGAGCTCTTCGATCCAATTCGCAAGTTAAATCGCCATCAGGAAGTGTCGTACTCAACGGTGTCTCCGATAATGTAGTGGTCACGTGTAGTACTGCCTCAACTCACATTGACAAACCGCTTACTAGTGGAGTGGCTGTAAATATTCACCAGCGATTGGATAGTGTTCCTAGTACGGACTGTACTCTCAAAATAGTGCCACCCCACTTTGCAGTGTTTTTATCACGGCTAGCATATGGTACCAAAAGCAGTGATATTTTGAACTACATTGCTGCGAAAGATATTAATACTAGCAATATAAAATGCCATAGCCTGACACCGGTCGCCTAACATCGTCTTTCAAACTTCTATCCCCTCTACCAACTGGAAAATTGCTGGTCAACCCGAGCTTTTGGCCTAAAGATATTCTGGTAAAAGAATTCGTAAACAGACCTAGCTTCAGGAAGAACCAATCAAAAAACGCTCCAAACAACCTTTCAAAAAACTCAGAACTAAGGATTTAACTCCTATAGCCTTTAATCTTTATTACCAAAATACTGGTGGTCTAAGGACTAAACTTCGCGATGTCTTGCTCTTCTCCTCATCTGCCCAATACGATGTCATTGTATTCACTGAGACTTGGCTGACACAGAATCATCACAACGAGGAAATGTTCAATAAGGACCAGTACGAAGTTTACCGCAAGAACCGTTGCCCCATTCTAACTGATTGCGAGAGAGGCGGCGGAGTATTGGTTTCGGTTCGGGCCTCTTTGCACAGTGATGAAATCGAGCTACCAACAGCAGCTGATTTAGATGTTGACCAAATAGCAGTCTCAATCATATACAGTTCTGGAACTGAACTTATTGTTATTGTAAGTTATATACCACCAAGGAGTCCTTACGTGTTATATAAAGCACATATAGATAATTGTTCCTTTATCTTAAATAATTTAAAAGATCATCAGCACGTTATCCTTCTTGGAGACTTTAACTTGCCAAACTTAATTTGGTCGTTTGATTGTGATGATTTTAGAATTCTCCCATTTAACGTTAAGTTAGACTATGAGCGTGAAGTCGTTGATACTCTTGCCCAGCTTGACCTTTGTCAGATAAATCATTTTCCTAATGAATTTAATAATGTTCTCGATTTGGTATTTGTTGATTCCGAACTCGACATTAGTATCAACGACTCCATGATCCCACTCTTTCCTAATTCAGTTTTTCATGTAGCTCTATCCATGCAGTTTGAATTCTATGAGTTTTTTAAACCGGGTTCCGGTGACACTTATTTCAAGTATAATTATGCTAAAGCTAATTTCAGCAACATTTCAGGCTATTTAGATAGTGTAAATTGGTTAGTTATTTTTAACAATAATTGTAACTTGGAAAATTCTTTTAATGTATTTATCAAAATTGTGAAAATGGCAATTGATTTGTTTACACCTAAAGTTAAGTCTGTCAAAGGTAATAAGCCCATTTGGTTTAATGGCAGAATCATAAATTTAAATAACAGGAAAAATAAGGCCTATAAACTTTTTCGTAATAGAAATAACGACCCGGAACTTCTGAAAGTTTATCGGTCGCTTCAAAAAGAATTTGATGTTTTAAATAAGTTTCTTTACAGACACTACGTTCTTTCCGTCGAATCTAATTTAAAAACCAATAGTAAACGCTTTTGGAGCTTTATAAATAGCAAGAAACAATCTAATGGTATTCCTAAGTGTATGCGTCTTGATAGTGTGTCCTCATCTGATCTGTCAACCATTTGTAACATGTTTGCTAACCACTTTCAATCTGTTTATTCTTGTGGTACTACCGTACCTAGAGTCTCATGTAACAACTCAATGTCCAATGATTTCGTAAATATCGGCAACTTAGAGTGTTCAATCACTGAAGTTCAAATAGCTCTTTCTTCATTAACACTAGAAAAAAATCCGGGTATGGATGGCATCCCGCCAATTTTACTTCAAAAGTGCTCCTCTGCGTTTTCTGTACCTTTGTGTTTAGTATTTAATTTATCTCTCCAGTCTGGAATTTTTTTGAAAGATTGGAAGAGATCATTTTTAACGCCCATTTATAAATCGGGATCGAGGCATGATATTACCAACTATCGTCCAATCTGTAAAATTTCTTCTATCCCTAAGTTGTTTGAAAAACTAGTTTGTGGCAAACTTACACCTCTCTTAAATAGATTTATCTCTCCGTCTCAGCATGGATTTGTTACAGGAAGATCCACTACTACAAATCTCTCAATTTTTTGTAATACTGTCTTGAATTACCTTGAGAATGGCTCGCAATGTGATGTAATTTATACAGACTTTGCTAAGGCATTTGATCGCGTTAACCATAGAACATTAATTTCCAAACTGACTACGTTAGGATTTCACTCCAATATCCTAAAGTGGATTCATTCCTACTTAACGGATCGCATCCAGTATGTTCGCATAAACCAAATGCTCTCGTCACCAATTTATGTCACCTCTGGAGTACCTCAAGGTAGTCATCTGGGCCCTCTGCTCTTCCTTTTGTTTATTAATGACATTCCGGACTTGTTTTTGAGTTCCCAGTGTCTTATGTTTGCCGACGATTTGAAGATTTTCCGTCCAATACGTTCAGTTCAAGATTGTATTCTTCTACAAGAAGACCTTAAATGTCTTTCTATGTGGTGTAATGACAATGACCTTCATCTCAATGTCTCTAAATGTCAAAGCCTTTCTTTTTATCGTCACCTCTCTCCAATTCCCTTTACGTACGTAATCGATAATACCCCTTTGTCCATTATTTGCTCCAAAAAAGATCTTGGAGTTATTTTTGACATAAAACTTAGCTTTTGCAAGCATATTGAGTTTTTGGTTGCCAAAGGTAATCAGATGCTTGGTTTTTTATTGCGGAATTCGAAAGACTTTCAAGATCCTCATACTCTTAAATGTCTATTTTTTGCATTTGTCAGATCACATCTCGAATACTGCAGTATAGTATGGAATCCATTTTACGAATTACATTCTTTTAGAATTGAGAAGATCCAAAAGCGTTTTACTAGAGTAGCTGTTCGTAGACTGCGATGGAATATTGAAATGCCATCTTACGAGACGAGGTGCAAATTATTCGGTATCTTACCACTTTTCAGACGAAGGCAATATTTTTCCGTTATGTTTATTCGCGATTTGATAGATGGTCATATAGATTGCCCTTTTCTACTATCATTAGTCGGATTTTATGCTCCTTCGAGAGTTCTTAGAAACCGCTTTTTATTTCATATACCCTATCATAGGGTTAACTATGGTTACAATGAACCAGTTTCTAGATGCCTTAGGGAATCCAATAAATATTGTGATGTTATTGATTTTATTATTAGTAGAGAATCATTTAAGAATAAACTAATCCTTTTGTTAGGCTTTGGTGGTCATTTTTAAGTATAAATTTTTTGTATTAAGTATCTAATCTAGCGAGAACAATAGATGTACTCATTTGATTAAAAATAAATAAATAAATAAATAAATAAATAAGACGCACAACATCGGTCAACGAATCATTACTAGCAGCAGCAGAAGAATCAATTAAATTTGGAGTCCCCATATCATTGATATTTACACAAGTAGACACAGGTAGGGGACCAGAAATATTAGAGACGGCAGCATGAACTATGTTATTATCGACATCACACCCATCTTGCTGAGAAATAGTCTTACTCTTATCAGAGTCAGCATTACTAGAGCGCAAGAGATTATTTGATGGCAATATTTTTTTTGCTGATGTTTTTTTCAATCCGCTAACAGAAGCAGCATCATTATCGACAGAGCGACCGCTCACGGGAGAACACACATAGAGGCGAGTTACAGCGGGCGATGATATTCCACGCTTTACAGTAGATAGTTGTTTGGAAGGTTCGTTGACCTTAACTTTCCTCTGATGGCGGGTACTGACGCGAATATCACGGCTGACATCCAAAACATTACTAATTACGTTAGGCAATTTTTTTTTTGCATTCACATCTGATGAGGAAGCGAATTCATTAATATCACTTAAATTGGCTTGCAAGTATGCGAAAAGATCATTCATTTTCTGGACACATATTGATAGTGGGCTGTTTATGCACTTATTACACTTGTAGAAAATATTTAAATTAGAATTAATCAATTTAATGTCACTATTAGGGATATTAGCACATTCAGTGTGAGTGTTTAATCCACAAATGCCGCATGATATACAGTCAAGGTTAGTTATCGAACTTATGCATTTGGGGCACATTGAATTCATTTTTACGGAGCGAAAAAATTAAACGTGTGTATTAAACAGTAGGCAGAACTCGACTTCATTGTTGATCTGATAGACGGGTGACCTTCAATTATTATTAAGCGCCTTATTTGAACTCGTTCTTGTGTGTACACCCAACAAGTTTACAGCGGCTGTTGCCTTGCTTGTGCTTGGACCTTCAGTGAAAATTCGTCTTTTAGAACTGTCACTATCAGCTCCAACTGACGTTGACGTTTCTCTCACGTTGTTTGTATTTTGAATTATTTTCGCCGGATTTATTAATGTCGTTTTCCATTGGGCAAAAAGAAGCGTCCGGAAGAGTCCGGAATCGAAAAAATCACTCCTGAAACCGTTCCATTGGCACAAAAAATACTCTTCTGGTGATTCTGAGGAGAGAATTTCGCTTCTCGATTTGAGGTCAGAATCCACTCAAGAAGCACTCACACAAGTGTAATTTATGTATTTTATACAAGTCAGCTGACAGCAGCCGTAGATTATTTCTTGGCATTTCACCAATACTTTTGTGGATTCTGTCAGAAGCAGTTTTGATGTTCCATTGGATTTCAGAATGAGTGGATCCCCGAGTGAAACCAATGGAAAACGACATAAGTATGACGGAATTTCTCCAAATAATTGATATAATTCCTTCATACCATCTTCTTTACCATATTTCAGCCCTTCGGATACGTCCCAAGTAAACATTTTACCAGCTACGTAGAGTTTATCGTCTCTTAGAACAATATTCGTTTTCGGTTGTTTGGTGCGAAGGAATTGTGTAAGGGGAAGTAATTTGGCCTTCCGCTGACGCGTATTGCGCGGTATGTCCTTGTGTACACTAGTTTTGGTGCCTCTTAGTTTACTCGCGTTCTTGAGTACTTCGATAACACAGCTTTTGGATTTCATTTTGACAATTACTGTTGCAGAACGCTGACCTTGCTTGCTTATAGTGTATGCTGATTCAATGTCGGTATTTGCATCGTTTTTGTCCAAGAGTCCTGTGCACACAGATTTTGCCTTTTCCACTATGTCAACGCTAGAATCGGTCGGGAGGTGTACGACAACATTGGTCTCTGAGGTGCTTTTTTGCAAAAGTTTGTCAACTTGTTCCTCAAGGAGTTTGTTACGAGTTTCTAGATGCAAAACTTTTTCGGAAATTTGGTTGTAATTTGCCTTCAGCCCAGTTAACTCGGAATAAAGCAGTTGAAAATCCGATTTCGATACTAGCTCCTTTGTGAGATCTCTATTCTTTTCGTCCAGAATCTCTCTTAATTGCTCAACACTGATGCCTGACATATTTGCCCCAGCCATATTTCCTGCGGTTTCTTTCGGGCGTCTTTTCTCGCAGTCGCGTTGATCCGAGGAAGTCTCTTTCAGTCCTCTCTTGTTCATTAATTGAGGTTAAGTTGGAACTTCAAAAAAAGGAAGAGTCTTAACTGCTAAGACTTACTCGAATTTTACTTTTAGTTGAGAACCTTAAATCTTGCAACACACTTAGTATAACAATTTCATAATTATACAATTTCTTAATATGTTAATTTACTATTTATTACGGATAGATCTTCAAACACAATATCACTTTGACAGATGCAAACGTCAATACCTGCAGGCTGTATATGTGGTAAACTCCTGGGGTAATTTCCGCTTTTAATTTTCGTATTGATGCAAAAAAAAAAACTAGGTCGTTTTATGACGCCGGATTAATCCATTCACGAGTTAGCTCAGCATTCTTCGCGCTGATTCTGCTAGGGCTATTAACTAAGAGGTCATTTAGTTCGGGTCACCTCTGTTTCACCTCTAGCGCTGACAATGTCGTTGGCTATTTTGGTTTAGTGACGTCACTCCGACTGGATTTAAAACGGTTGGCAGCCACGATGTAGCTATGACCGCCAATCCGCCGAATTCGTCAATTTTCCCTTTATTCTTGTAGGGGTACAAACCTGAAATCATTATATTTCTTTTTTTTTTTACATAAACAGCATAAAACAAAACTCTCACTCACAAATTACTAACAGCCTTATTTATAAACGTATTATAAAGAGTGTAGAAAGTTATGCACAATTTATTGCCTCAAATTATTCAACGTTGTATAGAGCTTGTATAAGCTAAACGCGCTTGGAGGTTGTTTAGTGCCTGAATAGAGGTGGAATAGTATCAAGACTAAGATCACAAAAGCAATATAAAAAGAGATATTTTGATCCCATGAGACTCAGAAATGAAGATTTTCGTTCAAAGTATAGATTCTCAAAAGCAAATATGCGAAAACTAATTGCAATTGTAAATTCAGATCTAAGCGGGGACAACAGAGGCGGTCACATTCCTGTAGGTCTTCAAGTTATGGCCGCTATTCGATACTGGGGACGAAATGAGGTAAGTACACTCTTTAGCATTAACTTGCACTCGGTAGGGGTGTATCTTCCAGCTAAGAACTTATATAAATTGTTTAAGATTCAAGACGACGGTGCTGATATTCATGGATTCAGCCAACCCACTCTCTGTCACATATGTAAACGTGTGGCAAGAGCTTTTGTGTCGAAAAGGGCTAGTTACGTGAAAATGCCATCAACAATATCCAACCAGATAAGTACTATGAACAAGTTCTTCGATATTCGCGGGTTTCCAAACGTAATTGGTGCAATTGATTGCACCCATATAAAAATTCTGAAAGTAAATGGTCCGTCAGGACAAAATTATGTAAACAGGAAGGGGTATTATTCGCTAAATACTTAAGTTGTGTGCGAAGCATGTCTTCGAATAAATGACATTGTTTGTCGCTGTAGAGGAAGTACTCATGACACTCGAATTTTTAGAGAAAGTTGCATAAAACAACGCTTCGAACGCGGTAAATTTAAAGGTCGTTTACTTGGAGATGGTGGATACGCCTGTACTAACATTCTCTTTATTATTTTTTTATTTTGTTGGCTCAACTAGAGCGTGGTGCTCCTAGGCCTTGCTCAATATACCCCTCCAGCTGGCTCGATCTCTAGCCTGCCGTCTCCAATTTCGCACTCCAAGTTGTCGGAGGTCTCCCTCTACCTGGTCGCTCCATCGAAGATGGGGTCTACCTTGGCTTCTGACTCCCTCTGGTTTGGCGTTGAAGACTTTTCGCGCTGGAGCGTTGATGTCCATTCGCTCAACATGACCCAGCCATCTTAGTCGTTGAATTCGAATTTTCCTGGCTAAGCTTATGTCGCTGTACAGCACGTATAGTTCGTCGTTGTATCTTCTTCGCCAAGCGTTGTCTTCATGGTTTACGCAGACAGGACCATAAATCGTACGCAGAACTTTCCTCTCGAAGACTCCAAGTGCCTTTTCATCCGATTGGGACAGGGTCCATGCTTCTGCACCATATAGCAGGACCGGGATGATGAGTGTTCTATACAACGTCTCTTTGGTTCTTCTCGATAGGGCTCTATTCCTCAATTGCTTGTTTAGCCCAAAGAAACAGCGATTTGCAAGAGTTAGTCTGCGTTTGATTTCAGCGCTGATGTTGTTGCCTGAGCTTACAGCAGTGCCTAGATAGACAAATTCACTGACTACCTCGAAGTTATACCTATCAATGGTCACATTTTGACCAAGTCGGTGGTGGGATTGGACTTTTGTTGATGAAAGCATATACTTCGTCTTATCCTCGTTAATTTTCAGCCCCATTTTGCCTGCTGCTGACTCCATAGTAGTGAATGCACCGGTTACTGCTCGCTTCGTTCTTCCTATCACGTCAATGTCGTCTGCAAACCCAAGTAGTTGTGTTGATTTATTGAAAATGGTGCCCGATGTACTGGCATAAGTGCTCCGTATTACATTTTCAAGCACAATGCTAAAACAGCTACATGACAGTGCGTCGCCTTGTCTAAGCCCTCTGGTGGTTTCGAAGGGTTCAGTAGAGTCTCTACCAATTTTGACGGAGCATCGAGCATTCTCCAACGTCATTCTGATAAGGCGTATCAGTTTAGCAGGGATTCTAAAGTTAGACATAGCACGATACAGTTCAACTCTATTAACACTGTCATAGGCTGCTTTAAAATCGACGAACAGGTGGTGGGTGTCGATGTTATATTCTTGGGTTTTCTCCAGGATCTGGCGTAATGTGAAAATTTGGTCGGTGGTAGATTTTCCAGGATCCAGAAAGGATTTTATAGGCGATGTTTAAAAGACTTATGCCTCTATAGTTGGCGCAGAGTAGGCGGTCTCCTTTTTTGTGGATCGGGCAGATGGTACTGAGATTCCACTCATCGGGCATGCTTTCCTCCGACCATATTTTGGAGATGAGTTGGTGTATGCTCCTAACCAGGTCATCTCCAGCGTGCTTAAAGAGTTCCGCTTGTAGACCATCGCACCCAGCTGCTTTGTTCATTTTTGGTCTGGTAATGGCTACTTTGATTTCACTTGGATCGGGCGGTTGTAGATCGTGGTAGTCATCTAGATTAACTGAGACGCGTTGATCTTGGGCGGGATCTTGGCTGTCATCGCCGTTTAACAACTGGTTAAAGTAGTCTCTCCAGATGGTTAACATCGCCTGCGTTTCCACTATGGTATTTCCATCCTGATCTTTGCAGGGCCCAGGGCGGCCTGTGAACCCTGATGTAAACTGTTTCACTCTTCTGTAGAAGTTCCGCACCTCTTTTCGGCGAAAACATCTCTGCATCTCCTCGACTTCGCGTTGCTGGTGTTCTTTTTTTTTCTTCCTGAGTAAGCGTTTCTCATCCTTCCTTCGCTCGACATAGAGATTTCTGGTGGCTCTAGTATCTCTCTGGAGCCATGACTTGTATGCCTCCGTTTTGGCTTTGTTTGCCTGAGCACATTCGGAGTCGAACCAGGGGTTTCTGGGGGGAGGTTTTGAGAAGCCCAATACCTCTGACGCAGCTCTTCTTATGGCTTGTTGACATAGCTGCCATTGGTCTTCCGGGCTCATATCATTTGACGAAGGATTTCTCGCAAGCTCAAGGGATACGCGGTCGGCATAGGCAGCGGCGGTCTCTTCCGATTTAAGTCGTCCAACATTGAATTTCCTCGGCGTAGTTGGTGTTCGTCTTAGAGCTTCCATGGAGATGCGTACTCTAAGTTTTGCACCGACTAGATAGTGGTCCGAATCGATGTTTGCTCCTCGGAATGTTCGGACATTCAGAATGTTGGAGGAGTGCCTTCCGTCAATCGCAACATGGTCGATTTGGTTGCAGGTTCGACCATCTGGGGATCGCCATGTGCCCTTGTGGATGTCGGGACGTGGGAACCGCGTGCTACTCAGCACCATATTTTTCCCCGCTGCAAAATCGATGAGCCTGAGTCCATTATCGGAAGTGGTGTCGTGCAGGCTGTGCTTTCCGATCGTCATACCAAAGATATCTTTCCTCCCAATGTTGGCGTTAAAGTCCCCCAAGAGGATTTTAATGTCATGTTTGGGGCACTGCTCATAAGTTTTAGCGAGGAGCTCGTAGAAGCTTTCCTTCGTAGCGTCGTCTTTCTCTTCTGTAGGGGCATGGGCGCTTATGAGGCTTAGGTGGTGGAATTTGGCCTTTATGCGGATCGTTGTCACTCTCTCGCTGACTTCGCGAAAGCTGAGGACTCTTTGCCTTAGTCTTCCTCTGACAGCGAATCCGCATCCAAACAAACGCGATCTCCCATCAAGGTGGCATTTCCCATAGTAGAAATTACAGTCTCCTGTATTTCTCAGGCCCGGTCCATCCCATCGCATCTCCTGGAGGGCTGCTACATCAGCTTTAAAACTGGCGAGGATCTCGGCTAGCTGCTCGGCCTTGCGTGGCCTGTTAAGTGTGCGTACGTTCCATGTGCAAATGCGTAAATCGTTGTCCGTTTTTCGTTTGCGGGGGGGGGTCGTCAACGTTGTTGGTTTGGTCATCCTAGGCATAATTTGCATTTTTCATCACAATGAGTTTTCCCTTTCATGACCGGCTTGTGAGGCCTGTGCATGACGTGTAGATCGTGTTGGTGGGTGGATCTTCAGAGCGTGTCTTTTCTCCTGCTCCTAGTTCCTGAGAAGGAAACTCAGGTATCTACACCCATGGATCCGGTGGATCCAACGCTCGTCGTTAGTTCACCTTTCGGCTATCCAGCGGGCACCGCGTGGAGGTGACGATGCGATTTTGCCTACCTAACATTCTCTTTACCCCGCTATTAAATCCTCAAACGGATGGAGAACGTCGGTACAATATAGCTCAAATATCAACTCGTAATACAATTGAAAGGTGTTTTGGGGTTCGGAAACAGGGATTTCGAATTTTACTATCAGGAATGATTTGTATTTTTTAAGCAAACATGGAAGACATGTCATTACTATTTTCTTTAAATTTGTTTTCTTTGACGAAGAAGTCGGAAGCGGGGTAGAATTTTTGACGAAAGAGTCCTCTTCGGTTTCAATTACAATCTAAAGATATGTTTAATATTATAAATTGTTTTTTATTGATTTTGGAACAGGTTTCATCTTACCAGAGGATTTTTAAGACTTGGTTGGTCAAAAGAAGTTGAGGTTTGAACATCCGCTTGGCCAGATACATTCTGCTTTGGAACCTATTTAAGCAAAAGATTAAAGTTTTATTAGCTTATACATTATCTTAACATACAAACCAATGAATCTGAAGTATCGCAGTCAAACTCACTAAAATCTACTTCGAATTCATGAGCAATTAGAGCTATCAACTTCTCATAGTAGGGATCGGGAGACTTTGGTGGTGGTCCACCTCCTGTCGCATTTAGATTTTTCTTATAGGCGGATGCAGTTGCTTTTGCCTTCATCTTTATGAATCGCCATTGCGCCTTCAGTTGTGCTGTATCTCTGGCAGTAGCACTCATTTTATTGAAGCTACAAATTGAAGTCATAAGTAAATAGTGTGAAGAAATAATGGACAGTATACTCATGAATTTTTTATTTCCTTCCAAGCTTCCCCTTTCAATTTCGAGGTATTGGTATCGACATTTTTATTTTCAACTATCAAGATTTTATCCTCAATAAGTTGCCTTAGTATCTGCAGATATGAAATATTTTAAATTGTGTTATGTATTTGTATGTACATACCTTTTCATAGGAGTCCCAATTCGCCGAACGTTTCCTTTTATTTTTTTCCATTTATAAATAATTCAAACTTCGCAATTGACAATCAAAATCTTTAATTGAATTCGTATTTTTCATGAGCTGCTAACTTTATTTTATATTTTTAAACCGATAAATGTAATAGATTTCTCTTCTTAAGTACTTTTTCTGACGCAGGCTCTGTATAATTAGTATGCATAGAAAAATGTTTTATAAATAAGAATTTTTGAAAGGGTGTAAAAGGCTTTATAAATACTTATACAATGCATAACTATACAGGTGTTTAGGCGCGTCTAGAAAGTTCTAATAAATAAGGCGGTAATTATATAACATACATAGGTATAATTATTTGACTATGCACTGGTTTTTTTTTTATTATTAAAAAGGTCTTTTATGTCAACCACTATAGGGCACTGTTCTTGCGATCTTAATTTTGCGACCGTCTGTACCTAGTTGTCGGGAGGCAATTGTTCGACAGTGCTTTGTTCGTGGGTCGTAATCGCACCCCCTCCTTTGATTCTAGTTCTTAATCATCCGATCCCTTGTTCATTTTTTTTTTATATTATTGAACGTATTGCCTTCTTTTCCTTTTTCCTCAACGAACATCGCAACATTACCGATAGAAAACGTAACACTATAAAATTTCTTGTCCTACAGAACGTATTTAGCAAAGTTTTAGGGACCCATCTAAAGCTCTATGCGTGTTCGAATTCGAACTTTAAATGTCAATATACAACAAAACAACAAAATATACGTCAGCTACGACTACGAGCAAATGCCCGCATCTGGATAAATAAGAATTTATTTAATTTTTTTTTTCAAGATATTATTATTATTATTATTATTCTTTATTCATCTACCGAGCTTAACTCTAACAGACTTTGATTAAATATTATAATAATTCGAGATAAATTAATATTTAGTATAATAACATTATTTAGGATATATTTAAATTCAATATAGATAATTTAAATTTCGATCTCTATTAATTATGATTATACATTTAGTTATAGGTTCATTAAGACCATAATTATATGAATGTCTAGGTTTCAAAAATAATGTGTATCTTGTTCGAAGACTTCTTTCTGGTACATATAACTTAAAATTCTGAAGTATATCGGGACATATTATACGATAAGAAAACATATCGTGAATAAACAACATACAGTGAACACTTCGCCTTTTTTCTAAGGATTCTAGTCCTATTAAAGCACACCTTGTTAAATAGGGAGGCATTATGTCAAGGTTCCATTTCATTTGCCTTATAACAAATCTTGTGAATGACTTTTGTACCCTTTCTAGCCGTACCATGGAATTTGCATATATAGGACACCAGATAATAGAGCAATATTCAAGGAAAGGACGTACTAGAGACATATAAACAGATTTAAGAGCATATGGGTTCGAAAATTCAGCACATGTGCGCTTAAGAAATCCGAGCATAGAGTTTGCTTTGGCAACAACATAATCAATATGAAACGAAAAAGTAAGTTTTGTGTCAAAAATCACACCAAGGTCTTTAAATTCAGTTTTTCGAGAAAGACTAGCCCGAAAATTTTATAGTTATTAATTATAGGTATTAATATATGGTGCACAGAAAAAGCATGACATTTATTAATGTTCAAGGTAAGTCGATGAAGGTCACACCATTGAACTATTTTGTTTAAATCATTTTGGAGATTTTCACAATCACAATTTTAACTCGCATAAAAATCTTTAGGTCATCGGCATACATCAAGCAGTTAGCATGACTAGGCAATGAAGGAATCTCATTTAAATAATAAAAATGTTAAAAAGCAAGGGGCCTAAGTGGCTGCCTTGGGGAACACCAGATAAGACCTCAATGAGTCTAGATTGAGAAAACCCAATTTCTACATACTGTTTTCTGTTGAAGAGGTAGTTCGAAATCCACTTAAGTAGGATCGAATGAATTCCAAATGATCTTAATTTATTTATAAGAATACTGTGACACACTGTGTCAAAAGCTTTCGTGAAATCAGTAAAAATTATATCAACTTGATATCCAGACTCCACAGAGTCAAAAAGATATTTTGAAAACAGCGTCAAGTTGGTAAGTGTAGATCTACCAGATACAAATCCATGTTGTTGTAGAGATATTTGTTCCTTGATTATGAAACCAAGTTTTTTGGTAACAATGGACTCGAACAGTTTTGGAATAGCTGAGAGCTTAGATATTCCACGATAATTTTCAACTTTTTTTCTGGATCCAGCTTTGAATATGGGAGTTATAAATGAATATTTCCATAGATCTAGAAACACACCAGAAGCCAAGGATAAATTAAAGATGAATGTTAAAGGAGAGGACAAGGATACGTTGCATTGTTTAAGAACTTCAAAGGGAATACGATCGGGGCCGCATTTTGAGAAGAGTTTATTGATTGTATTCCTTCCAAAACGTCTTCAATCGAAAGATTGAGTAACCCTAAACAAGCATTACAATCACTTATATTATTGTCAAATAACGGACTAGGATTCGTGTGATCAACAAAAACTGATTCAAAAAATTTTGCAAAAAGCTCACATGTTGATTCAATGCTGCAAGAGACAGAACCTTCGAATTCCATATTTTGCAGAATACCATATAGTTTTCTTTTATTATTTAAAAATGTCCAAAAGCCTTTAGGATTTTTTGAAACTTGAGACTCAGTATTCATTACATATTGTTTATACAAAAATTTATTCAAGAATTCATATTCACGACGTAATTGACAAAAGCGTTTCTTGTCCAAATCTGATTTCGACTTTTTAAATAATTTAAATGCTTTGTTTTTAGCATTTTTCAGATTATTTAGTCTTTTGTTATGCCAAGGTAATTTAAAGGATTATCTTTTTCTCATGAGAGGGACAAACAGAGTAAATCCATAGTTTAATATACTTAAAAATGTATCATAAACTTCTTTGAGATCTAGACCAGAAAGAATATTCGACCAATCTACCGAGTATAAATAATCATTTAAAGCATTATAATTCGCTTTTGAGAGATTATAACTAGTTTCATTTTGAATTTTTGAATTTGAGCTGGAGGCTGAAAGAGAAATGCACTGTAAGTCTTAACATAGAGCAATGTGATGAATGGAATTCCTCATTATAGGACATAAAACTTCTCTGATTGTACAGTTTAAATAATTATCCACAAATATTAAATCAAGAATTCTGTTTAATGAATTATGACAATAATTTTTTTGAAAAATACCAAAAGAAAACATAGAATCAATAAACGAGAACTCACATTCCGTTTTCAAATTATATGGAATTAAACATTTATCTTCATTAGAATATGACCATTTGATATCACCTAAATTAAAATCGCCCAAAACGATAAGATGTTGCTGTTCAGTCAGCTGATTAGCGATGAAGTCGATGTTGGCGAGATGACATTCATACATACATAGCGGACTATTTGGGGGTATGTAGCTTGCAATTAAGTAAACTTCCATCCGTCCAGCTGCTCCGCCGCCAAGGTCAACAGAAACGCAAAGCTGTTCACTCTTAAAATCATCGTATGGGAGAGTGATGGGATCAGATGTGAGCGTTTTACGCACGGCAATAGACACTCCCCCGCCCCGCAGATGACCACTCTTTTTTGATCGATCACGACGATGAACGGTGTAGTATTTGTCGAAGATTTCCGCATTTGAGAAATTGTCATTCAACCATGTCTCTGTGATGACAATAATATCATACTCATGTAGAGAAACCGCAAGAAAGACATCATTGATTTTGGTTCTCATTCCACCAGCATTTTGATAATAAACAGTGATTACATTAGTTGACGAAGAAAACAATAAAGAGGAATGTGAACAATCCGCTTCGTTGTTTATATGTGCACATTGGGTGCGCTCTCGTTTTTTGGAATGAAACGAAATTTTCTTACATGCACATTCAAAGGCCAGTTATCAGCATTCAATGAATCGTTGATAATACATGCAGGGACACCAAGACGAAAATTGACATATTTCAATGACGACAGATCGGCATCCCTTTTGTAAAGGGGATAGCAAGAGAGAAGATTTACCGGAACACTCAGCTTCTTCGATGCATATGCCAGTATTGATTCCGCTTTTGTGGTAGTGGGGAAGCGAGAGAGATGAAGCCATTTGTTTGCCGATATTACCTCAACTTCTGTATATGCGGAGTCTTTACCGACTATTTTACGTAGATTTTTTGTGTTCCGTCTCCTATTATTCACTGTGCTCCATTGCATATTCACTGGTTCAGTCAATGCGTTAGAATTAACTTTGGATAAGAGGTTATTGACATTTAAAGAACTAACCGTGGGTTCTTCACGATCAGTATTGGTGATAGCAGTGTTTTCACTTAGCACTTGTTTGTTATTATTGTTTTTATGAATGTCTTTTTTGTCTTTATTAGACATGGGTATTGTCTTTTTTGGTTCAGATAGACTGATCGTAACACAATTTCTTAACGATTTAATTTCGTCATGCAATATTTGAACAGTTTTGGTTAGTTCGGCAACTTTACGCACTAAGCCAAGAACTGGGACACTAGCACAAGCATTACACTTCCATGAGAAATTAATACTTGACTTTAAAAAGTTCAAGGCAGTTTCAGACAAAGTTGCACACTTGTCATGGAACTTCAAATCGCAAATACCGCCGCATACAATAAAGTCTTTGTTTACGATTTTATCGCACTTAGCACATTTATCAGACATTTTTATTAAAAAAAGTATAGTTAGCTTTGGAGAGCAGAAAAACACGTCTGTACACTGCAAGAGTCTGTACAAATATTTATTTACGGTTTTAGACCACGAGTCTGGAAAAAATAGAAAAAAAAAATACAAGATATTGGGTAAGTTAATCATTTTTTTTCAGGTAGCCGCAACAAAGCTCCGAATCTGTGGTATGTGTAGTTAAGTTAACTAATTAGGAATAGCACAGATAAATACATAGATAGGTAGATACACTCTCAACATAGGATAATAAATAGATTTATCAGAAGTAATATAAGTAATTCACGACAAGGAAATTATGAAATTAGCCCCATACTTAACACATAAATAAATAGTATGTAGAAAATAAATAACCGATAAACATGATAAATAACAGAGCTATTACTTAATAGATAGATAAATAAATAAATATATATAAACAGTATAAACATAAATAACACATTGACTAGATATATGAATCAATATATATGAACATCAGAATAAGCATAGATATAGATAAATAGATAAGCAGATAATTAACACACCAAAGTAATCAAATATGTAAGTAAATAAATAACCAGAATAACAACTAGAAATAGATAAATAGGGGGATACGTAAATAGATAAACAAATAAATAACAAATAAATAATACGACATAAAGGACTGAAGATTTGGACAAACAAACGTTGGGCGCCATTTGTAATAGGTTTATTTCAGGAAAATAGAGGCCGTTGGGAGCGGAAGAATGAATGGATGGATGGATGGATGAAGAAATAACACGCCAAAAAAGAAATTTAAATATGTACGAAAAAAAAACTTTGGACGATCCTCGGGTGAAGTTTCGCTTTCAGACCTGACAGTTGTCTGGTGTCTCATACCTTGACAAATTGATTTTTTTACCCACTGTATATGCAGGCTGTATAGTATATGTGGTAAACTCCTGGGGTAATTTCCGCTTTTACTTTTCGTATGGATGCAAAAAAAAAAACTAGGTCGTTTTATGACGCCGGATTAATCCATTCACGACTTAGCTCAGCATTCTTCGCGCTGATTCTGCTAAGGCTATTAACTAAGAGGTCATTGCGTTTAGGTCACTTCTGTTTCACCTCTAGCACTGACAATGTCATCGGCTATTTTGGTTTAGTGACGTCACTCT
Source organism: Cheilosia variabilis (assembly GCA_951230905.1). Lineage (NCBI taxonomy): Eukaryota > Metazoa > Arthropoda > Insecta > Diptera > Syrphidae > Cheilosia > Cheilosia variabilis. The sequence goes on from OX579676.1 coordinate 85,651,590, forward strand.
GACTGGATTTAAAACGGTGCGGCCGCGATGTATGACCGCCAATCCGCCGAATTTGTCAATTTTCCCTTTATTCTTGTAGGTGCACAAACCTGAAACCATTATATTTCTTTCTTTTTTACATAAACAGCATAAAACAAAACTCTCACTCACCAATTACTAATTTTCTTACATAAATAGGTATATTTGCGATCTTAATTTGGCTTCTGTACCTAGTTGTCGGAGGCAACTGCTCGACAGTGCTTTGTTCGTGGGTCGTAATCGCACCCTCTCCTTTGATTGTAGTTCTTAATCATCCGATCCTTTGTTAAATCTTTCTTATATTATTGAACCTTTTGCCTTCTTTTCCTTTTTCCTCAACTCCCAAAGAGAACCCTCAGGGAATTTCAATTCGAACCGCTCTCATCGAACATCGCAACATTACCGATAGAAAATGTAACGCTATAAAATTGCTTGTCCTACAGAACATATGTAGCATAGTTTTAGAAACCCATCTAAAGCTCTATGTGCGTTCGAATTCGAACTTTAAATGTCAATATACAACAAAACAACAAAATATACGTCAGCTACGCCTACGAGCAAATGAATGGATGGAAGGTAAGAATTTATTTATTTTTTTTTTCGGAGCTTTGATCGTAATCGCATCGACACGGAAAATTTGCTACTTCTCCAAGTGTTTTCTTAAAACCGTCAAGATAAGTAAACGCGCGAGATCGCCAAGTTCTGGGGGCAAATTATTGTCCTCAGACAAAAAACACAAATCGGTGCCTAAAATGGTTTTAACCAAGAAAGACTCCAATTATTGGAGCCCATTGCAATGCTTGCCAGACAGTGATGCTGAGAGTGATGATATGAATGAGATTGTGTTACCAGCTAAAACCACAAAACTAGTTATACCCCCAATTAAACTGCTTCAAAAATCTTCTGATTTCGTTCATAATTTGATGAAAACTTTAAATATTTGTGATTATTCGATTAAGAAGATGTCAATCGGTAACAAAATTATGTGTGATAGTATGGAGTCATACTCATCTGTTCTCAATAAACTTAAATGTGAAAATTGCCAATATTTCACACATGATTTGAAAAGTGAAAAAGCTTTCAAAGTTCTTCTGTTTGGTTTAGGTAGTTACGATACCAATGAACTTAAAAATGAACTAATACGTCTAGGACTTAAATGCAAAGAAGTCAAAATGATAACGAAAACATATGAACAATACACTGATGTCTTCTATCTAGTTTTTCTGGAAAGTGGCACAATCAAACTGAGTGAACTGAGAAAGAATATTCGGTCCATTTTTCATACTCAGATCAACTGGAATTACCAAAGAAAACAAAAGAATAGACCAACACAATGCCGCAACTGTCAGATGTTCGGACACGGTGAACGTAATTGCCACATCAAAACATACTGCTCCATCTGCGCCGCTAATCACAAGACTGCTGATTGTACCAACTCGGGTATGTACAAATGTGCGAACTGCAAAGGAAACCACAAGTCCACAGACAGCACATGCGCTAGCAGAACCAAGTACATGGAGATGCGGCAAAAAACTGTAACAAAAGTCAATCGTCTGGCCCCAAGGCCAAGCAACAACAACGTTCCGCTTATGTCAATGCATGATTTCCCGCCTCTACCAACGCATACTGTCAAGCGAACAGAGGTGGAAACCAACAACAACTTCCTGAAAGCTTGGGAGCACGCTCCAACAACAACGCCATCTACACGCAAGAATAATGTGAACGGAATCAACAGCAATATCATCAACCACAATGAAGAACTTTTTTCAGTGGAAGAATTGAACTCACTCATATTGGAAATGATTACCCAACTAAGTACATGTAAAACTAAAGTAGATCAATTTAGAGTTGTCGCTCAATTAGCTTCTAAGTTTTTGTATAATGCTAAGTAATGCAAGAAACAAATTTAATATTATAACCTGGAATGCCAGAGCTATATGTAACAAACATATTGAATTTGTTAATTTCTTGAACACAAACGAAATTGACATTGCTTTAGTTACTGAAACATGGTTAAAACCAAATGATCGAATATCCACGCCAAATTTTAAATGCTATCGGGTGGATAGAGATAATAGAAGAGGTGGCGGTGTTGCTATTCTGATTAGGAGATCAATTCAACATAAGCTTCTACCTTGCATTCAAACAAACTACATAGAAAATATAGGGATTGAAATAACATTAAGAAATAATAAAAAGATCAAAGTCTATTGTGTCTATTTTCCAGGGAAAATAATAGGAGACTTTACTAGGGAGGAAAAAAAGCAAAGATTTAAAAATGACCTTAGAAAATTTTTTAATATGAACTGCAAATTCCTGATAGGAGGTGATTTAAATTGCAGACACAGGGACTGGGGCTGCGTAAGAGCTAATTCCTGGGGGAATGTTCTATCACATCTCACAGTTATGTCGCTAATATCTGTTATGTTTCCGTTTAGTCCAAACTATGTACCAACCAGTTCTCGTGGCAGTCCCTCTGTAATAGATTTATATGTAACGAATGTTTCTAGTCTGATATCACAACCTGTTGTCCTTAATGATCTTAGTTCCGATCACAATCCCGTTCTCTGCAAGCTTCGTTGGTCGGGAGTAGAAAAAGTGCAATATTTTCCAGATATTAAAAATGCGAATTGGGCTAAATTTCGAAAAGAGTTAAAGGAAAAACTGCTAATTATTTCCACAAACTTAGAAGATATTGCAAGTAAACATGATATTGACACATTGGTGCAGTTATTTACAGATTACATTAATGCTTCAGCAAGTAGCAGTATCCCTCAAAAATGTAAAAAAAAAACCCCTGCGATGAAGTTACCGACTCACATACTAAAACTTATCAAAATTAGAAATATTCACAGGAGAAATTGGCAAAACTATCGGCAACCAATTTCCAAAAATCTTATAAAATATTTCAATAAATTAATAAGTACGAATATAAATGCACACCGAAACTCTGAATGGAACAATAAATTAAAGACTCTTGATAAAGCTGCTAAGCCATTCTGGAATATAGTTAAGTTGACTAAAAGCAAACAAATTCCCTTTATAAAAAGCAACACCAATATCCTTGTTACTGACACAGAAAAAGCAGAAGTATTTGCCCAATCTTTTTCAGAAAATTATACGGTTTCTCAACATTTAGGTGACAAAAGCACTACTACGCTTGTACAGAGCGCACTAAATTGTTTTAATAGGGCCACTTATAATACTCCGTCAAATGAATTTGCAACTGAGCTAGACGTCACATATCTTGTAAAGCAGTTACAAGTGAGGAAAATGTGTGGTATCGACAATGTTAAAAATCGTTATCTAAAAGAAATGCCTAAAATTGGAATACAAATCGTAACATTTATTATCAACGCCTGTCTTAAATTACAATATTTTCCAGACGCATGGAAACTAGCTAAGGTAGTTCCAATTCCTAAGGCGGGTAAGCCTCTGTATGATCCGGTAAGCTACAGGCCAATTAGTTTACTTAGTAGTTTGAGTAAAATCTATGAAAAAATACTTAAAGATAAAATTGTCAAACATATCGAGGAACAAAAAATATATCCTGATGAGCAGTTTGGTTTTAGGCGTCATCACGGAACTTCACATCAAGGTCTCAGAATATTTAATATGATAAGAAGAAATCGTGCAGTAGGTAAATCAACAGGAATGGTTTTGCTGGACATTGAGAAGGCATTTGATTCCGTTTGGCATGATGGGCTTATCTACAAAATGTTAAATAATAATTTTCCTCCATTTCTCTGTAGAATTGTTCAAAGTTTTGTGTCAAATCGTCGCTTTAAAGTTTTTGTCAATAGTAGTGCGTCTGATGTAGTCAGTTTTTGTACAGGTGTACCACAAGGTTCTGTGCTTGGTCCCATCCTTTACAATTTGTTTACATCTGATCTCCCAAGTCTTCCACAGTGTGAAACAGCTATCTATGCCGACGATATCGCTATACTTTCTTCGCATGAGTTTGGTCTCGACATTGAGACGAACCTAAAAAATGCGATTGAAATATTGCAATGTTATCTTTCCAAGTGGAAAATAAAGCTGAACGCAGAGAAAATTCAAGCTATCTTTTTCACCCGAAAAAGAAAGCCTTGCTTTCTTCCAGCTGATCAATTAAGTTTTAATGGCCACTTAATAGCATGGAAACCATTTGTTAAGTACCTGGGCATATTCTTTGATCAAAAACTTACATTTAGGAGACACATTTTGGAAACTATTAATAAAATAAACATAGCCATACGAATGCTTTACCCATTTATAAATAGGAAATCATTACTTTCTAATGATAATAAAATAATAATTCACAAGACGATATTCCAATCTATAATACTGTACGGCTGTGCAGTTTGGGGTAATTGTGCTAAGTGCTATATTAGAAAGCTTCAAATATCCCAAAATAAATTATTAAAAATGATGCTTGATCTTCCCTGGTATTACTCTACTATAGATTTACATGATAGAGCTAATGTTGAATTGATCTCCTCCAGGATATACAAGCTAAATAATACGTTCCAACTGAGGTGCAATATCTCTGACAATCCGCTTGTCAATGAACTAAGTATATAATCAAGACATATAAAATATTTTGTGTTCACTAAATACCGATTCATTTCCTTTTTTTTATTTATCTAATTGTTTTTGTTAATAATGTTTACTTAACTGTACAAATATTTATATGAATTTATGTATGTATCTAGTTATACTTATTTATTTATAAATTATTTGTTTATTTATTTTTTATTTATTTATTTATTTATTTATTTTTTTATTTTTTTATTTATTCATTTATTTATTTATTTACTTATTTATTTACTTATTTATTTATACGGTTATTTCTTTATTTATTTTTAATTTTGTTTAAACTTTATTCTTCTGAATACTATTATAGTACTTTTATTATTATTTCTATTATTATTATTATTATTATTTTTTTTTTTTTTTTTGTTTCTTTAATTTGAGGTTTTTTTTCTCATGATTTTCCTCAGTAATAACAACATTCTTCATAAAATTTCCTAAAAATAATAATAAATAATGATTCAGTTGAAAGACAATAAAAAAAAAATAATGTCAAATCTCTGCAATTATATAATGTAAATTGGGCGACAACGTATTGTTATTTCATGAAGCAATAAAAAAAAAAAAAAAAAAAAAAAAAAAGATATTGGATAAGTTATTAATTTTTTCAGGTAGCCGCAACAAAGCTCTGTGACTCACCTGTGTACCATCAGAGGCGGAGAAACGGGTACATGGAATATTCTTTCAACGTGGTAAAGAAACCCACGATATGAGCCGGGCATCATTCAAGGATGGAAGTGTATGGAAATGTATAGATTTATCTGGGCACAAACTTTTCCCACATGGATGATGGTGGTTGAAAACAATTGGCCATTTCGGTTTTAATACGGGGTACAACATTTGCTTGGAACCGAGGGATTGATCTATTTTATTTTTTCAGGTAATATATCAGATGCTAGCCTGACGATACCCAACCAGCGTGAACTGTTTTCAGACTTAGGATAACTCAGACGTCATTGATAGAGGATTTCTAAAATCGTTTGTGACAAGCATTCGCTTGCACCCAGCTTTGTGTAGTTAAGTTAACTAATTAGGCAAAGTACAGATAAATACATCGATAGGTAGATAAACTCTCAATGTTGGTGACCAAATCAAACAACTTTAGTAGTTTTTGTGTTTTATTAACTTCGAACTTTTATTGTCCAATTAAAGTCAAAGTCAATAGTGGAAGTAAAATAAATTAAAAGAAAAGAAACTAAAATTAAAAGTGATCCGATCCTTCTCTCATTCGTCACCCACCTAAAAGTCGTTGAATTCAAAATTAGGATGACGTTTGACGTTTCTTTCCCCCTCTTGCATCTTCAGCGAATGTCTGTGTTCAGCTTGGATGCGCTGTCAGCAACATTTCCCCCCTCCGGTGATACAGGTGCCACTGCCGCTGCTTCACCATCCTCAGTCTTGCTGACGTCCAAAACAGCCAACTTCGCCAAGGCCGCACGTAAACGCCGTTCGCTGTCTTTACTGTTGCTCTGCGTATCTGTCCATCGTTTGCCCTGGTGACCTCAACCACTAATCCTTTTGGCCAAGATCCTCTGGGAAGATTCTCATCTACCACTATGACAATGTCTCCTTCTTCAATATTCTTGACGTGCTGGAACCACTTTGTCCTCCGTGTAAGTGCTGACAGGTACTCCTGCACCCACCGTTTCCAAAACAAGTTGGTTAGCTGCTGGCACTTTCACCATTCCTTCTGAAGAATTAGGTCTTTGTCACAGAACTGACCTGGTGCCTTTCTTCCGTTTGACGACCCCAATAGGAAGTGGTTTGGTGTTTTCGCTTCCACATCATCGCACTCGACCGATACATGTGTCAGTGGTCTTCAATTAATGATTCCTTCAACTTCAATCAACATCGACTGTAAGGACTCGTCGGTCAACCTTTGATTTCGCATCACTCCTTTCAGAACGTTTTTTATTGATCCTACTAGTCTTTCCCAGGCTCCTCCCATATGCGGGGCTGCTGGTGGATTGAAGTACCATTTTGTATCTGAACTAATGAACTTCTCCTGGATACGGTTGCAGTCAATTTGATGAAAAGCCTCCCTAAGCTCTCTCTCAGCTCCCTTCAGGTTTGTGCCGTTGTCCGAGTAAATTTCTTTTGGCACACCTCGCCTTGCCATAAAATTTCTTATACACATAATACAAGAGTCCGTTGAAAGATTATGTGCCATCTCAATATGGACTGCTCTCACAGTCAGACAAGTAAAACTAACTCCCCACGCTTCTCCGAACGCCTACGGAAGTTAATCAACATCGGCCCGAAGTAATCTACCCCGGCACCACTGGCACTTTCGACGCACTGATTTTACTAGAGGGCGTAAACTAGCAATCCAAAATGTCTGCTTCACTTCATTGACGACTGTTTCCTGGCATTTATGATGAAATTTCAAGTGATACATCCTTACAATTAAAAAAGTTATACGATGATCTCTCGGTAGGATAACAGGATGCTTCGTCCCTTCGTCGACACACCAGGCACCATCGATCCTTCCTCGCATACGCAGCACCCCATTCCCATCCATATAAGCTGATAATTTATATAAACAATTACCTTTGGACAGCGTTCTCCCAGCTGAGAAAATCGCATAATCGTCGCCAAATTTCCTCATCTGCGCCATTTGAAATTAGATCCGCTCCGATCGATGAAATTCGTCTGCTGTCAAAACGCCATTGTTTGCCAAATGTCCATAGAGTTTTTCGCTTTTGTGTTGCCGATAAAGCGTAGAACTCTTGCCATACTGTGGTGCAATCGCCTCCATGACGAAAACCGGTCCGCATCCACCAAGGGACCTTTGCACGACTTTCAATTTTCCCGCGTGAGTCTTTAATATGGAGTTCGCTATACTAGAGCCCACAACGGCAGCCTGTAGCTCCAGCCTGGGTATTGATGTTGGCTTTAATGGTGCAACTTTACTCTTCGCACAAACAAGTGCACATCCGATGACACCGCTTTCCATGAAATGAAGATATGCCACCGCTGCCATAGCGTCCTCGCTGGCATCTACAAAAACATGAAGTTGAATTTTCGCTCTCTTGCTGAAGCCCTCAGGAAAGTAGCATAATGGTATCCGCACCTTTGCCACCTTCGTTAGCAATCTTCGCCAGCTATGCCATTTCTCATGCAACTCCGTTGGAATCACATCATCCCATCCAATTGCGGATCGCCAAACCTCTTGCTGCAACACCTTTAGTTTAACCAGATAGAATGCGAGAAATCCAAGCGGGTCGAAGGTTCCCGAAGTTGGACCTGGTGAAACATTTCTTGAATGTCACCAGCTATTGCAATTTTGTTGACTCGAAACGCATAAAGAACATCAGTAAGGGGCTTAAGCTCATCCGGACCCTTCAGAAGCATACTGTTTAACGAGACCCCTTGTGTCGAGGCTGCTGCATCGCACACCATTCGTTTCTTATCTGGTTTGTTTTGGTTCCTCACCATGAAAGTAGGCAAATACCAGACCCTTGGATGTTGCATACCTTGATCGTGTTTGTTCAGCTTCCTAGCATATCCCTTGTCTACTAAATTCTTCACCTGGTCGTTGACAACCTTCAAAAGTGCGGGATCATTGATACACTTCCTCTCCAGACAAGTTAGCCTCTTGAGAGCCGTTGGAAAACTGTCCGGTATGACGACATTATCGTATCGCCACAGCAAACCGCTGACGAACGAATCTCCTTTTCTTTGCCAGTTTCGTCCAAGATTTTTCTAGCTCGAACGTCCTCCGCAGTATCGCAGCAAGCGCTCTCGATCCCTTGGTCCTCCAAGATGTAGTGCTGACGTACCAATGCATCCAACTCTCGGTCGCAGTCACAGGCTTTATAAATGTGATACACGCCGTTGTTCTCCACACCACTTGCATTGCCCCCACTCAAACACCATCCTAGTCTAGTTTTAAGAGCGCCCGGATCGTTCCACTTTCCTTCCTTAGTCTTCAAAGCCAACGTCAGTTTCTGGTTGTTCAGGCCTATCAGAATGCTACATTTTGCTTTTATAAATGTCGGCAACGGTAAACTGCTCAAATGTGGATACTGCCGCTTCACAGTCTCCGCTTGAACTGTCTGCCTAGGCAATGCCAAATTTCCAACTGTTCGAACATCTTGTAATCGATACCTTCTACCAAGCTCCTCATCTATTTGACCTCTGGACGATATTTCCAATGGAACTACTTCTGAGGCCTCTTCGTAGCGAACGGTTTCTGCTGTCCACTTAAGACACAATGGCTTTGCAATTCCATTCAGCCCCAATGTATCTGCTATGTTTTGTACCACCAGAGTCAGAGAAGACTGGTACAATCCTGAACACCGCATTTACTCCATCACTCCGTTGATGAGCCATACAAAGATTTTGGTTAACTTGCTCCTCTGTCTGCAGTAGGCTGTGACATGTACCGTTGCTCGAACTTCGACATTTGAAACTCTTCCGATGGGCAAGACATATTTCACATATTTCATTACCTCTTAACATCTCCCATCTCTTCCAGTTAGGAAGCGCCTTAAACTGACTACAATTCAAAAGTCTGTGATCTGCTTCGCACACAAAACATCCTCCTCTTGAGGTGCTTTGTTTCTTCCTTGGCTTTTGTACCTCAGAGTGAGCATGCAATCCCGCCTGTCGCCTTTCGTTTTTCCAATCAGTTGAAGGGAATGCTGTCACCGAACTCGCAGCTTCCGCCATCTTATAGAGCCATTCGCCAAAATGAGCTAAATTTAATTCCGAGTTCCCACGATGCAATGCCCAAAAATGACTCTTCAGACCAGACGCCTCCATCGTTCCATACAAGTTGCGCACTGACAAAGCAAAGTTAACCAAAGTATCTAGGCGATCTGCTTTTGGTGGCGGCTCCGATCGTATTTTAGCCAAAATCGTGTGCACAATGTACTCAGGACGTCCATACCGCATACGAAGAGTAGAAATTATTTCGCTAACCATTGACGGGAGTAGCAAACGTGCTCTCACTGCTTCCAATGCATTGCCCTTCAATGCCCTTTGAAGACGCCACAAATTGTCTTCGTCGGTAAAGCCGCAGATGCGTGTACTGTTTTCAAAGCTGCTGATAAATAGCGGCCAATCTTCTGGTCGCCCGGAGAAAACTGGTAGCTCCTTGGTTAGTACCTGGCGAGCTGATATCTGGCTCCTACTCAAACCCACCTCTGGAACTTCTTCAACAGCGCATTTCGGTAATAGCTCCGCCTGAATTACAGCGTCGGTCTTAAGATCTTCTGGGGCACCCTATGCCCTCACTTGATCCACCCATTCCGACATCCTGCTTTTCTCTAGACAGCTTTCCCCTTCCATACTACTGTTGTCATCCTCTTGAGCCAACAACTCGTACCGCTTGATAAGATACTCTTTTTCCTTTCGCTGCCGTTCAACTATAAGCTGAATATCCAATTTCCTTTTCTCCTCCTCCTTTTGAGCTCCAACTCAAGTTTCTTCTTGCCCGATGATGCAACACTTATTCTTGCCGAGCGTGCCGCCGCGCCGACGCCTCCTTGACTACTTTGCTCTTTTCTGCGTGACACCATCCTAGCTTCATCACCGACAGCTGCCACATTACCACGAACTGTTTCGTTGAGCTCAGCACAGGAAACACACTCAAAACTCCTATCTGCCACAGACGAATCTACTCCAACACAGCCGTAGTGGTACCACCTTTTGCAGGCATCACACTGGACCATATCCTCGCTGTTGTTGGACTTGTCGCAATTGGCACAATCCGCTTCTTTCTTCTTGTCTTTATCCGTCATCCTTGGGGCAGTTACAATTATTCCAATGAGCAATAGAAACTATACTTACAGCTCCTTCGAACTGATTATTCCTTGAGGTTTATCAGCAAGAGCGTCTCTTTTGACTTCTTTAGATTTACCAAGTTACTTTTTAATTTTAGAAATGTTGGTGACCAAATCAAACAACTTTAGTAGTTTTTGTGTTTTATTATCTTCGAACTTTTATTGTCCAATTAAAGGAAAAGTCAATAGTGGAAGTAAAATAAATTAAAAGAAAAGAAACTAAAATTAAAAAGTGATCCGATCCTTCTCTCATTCGTCACCCACCTAAAAGTCGTTGAATTCAAAATTAGGATGACGTTCGACGTTTCTTTCCCCCTCTTGCATCTTCAGCGAATGGCTGTGTTCAGCTCGGATGCGCTGTCAGCAACACTCAACATAGGATAATAAATAGATTTATCAATAGTAAAATAAGTAATTCAGGACAAGGAAATTATGAAATTAGCCCCATACTTAACACATACCTACATAAATAGCATGTAGAAAATAAATAACAGATAAACGTGATAAATAACAGAACTAATACTTAATAGATAGATAAATAAATAAATATATATAAACAGTTTAAACATAAATAATACATTGACTAGATATATGAATCAATATATTATTTGAACATCAGAATAAGCATGTATACAGATAACTAGATAAGCAGATAATTAACACACCAAAGTAATCAAATATGAAAGTAAATAAATAACCTGAATAACAACTAGAAATAGATAAAAAGGGGGATACGTAAATAGATAAACAAATAAATAGCAAATAAATTAGTAATAAATAGCTAGATATATAATAAAAAAATTAATATATAGGTACATAGCTGAATAAATAACACTCTTAAATCTAGCTATATAATTAAAATAAATAACATTTATGGACTACCTTAATGATAATTAACGGGTTTATACATAATATACATACATGCGTTATGCATGCTACTACTAAATAAATTAACACGAAATGTACTTTACTAATAGGTAATGGTAATATGCTAATTGCGATCTTGGTTTTATTGGAGCAATGCTTGTACTATCACTGTTTTATATCTTTAGCATGGAATATGCTAACAGTCTTGCCTCTCAGATTCTCAATCTCATACATGTTATTTTCTATTCGTTTTACGATTCTGCACTTAATATATTTCGGGCAGAGTTTAGAACTGAGGTATTTCGAGCTATCGCTTAGAGCAAAGTTTAACCGGAATACCTCTTGACCCGCATTTTCCGGGTCCGTACATTGTATGTATTTGCGCTTTTTTCATTTGCTCTACATATATTCTCTCTAATTTTCTCGCGCACGCACTGAAGTCGTTCTTGCCTGGCTAGGGTCAACAGTTCGCCATCCTCCACCGCGTTCAACTTACGGGCTATCTCGTAGCAACTAGCGTGAGTTACCATGTTTGTACCAAAAAGGGCAAAGTACGGTGAAACGCCAGTTGACGAGTGGATGGATCTTCTCAACGCCCCAGCGATGTCACTGAGATGACTATCCCAGTCGCGTTGATCATCTTTTAGGTAGGAACGAATAGATGCCAAAAGCGTTCTGTTCACCCTCTCTGAGGCGTTCGATTAAGCCGTCCTCATGTGTCGAATGCCATACCTTTTTAGCAGGTTTTGAAATTCTTTAGCTAAGAATTGTTTTCCGTTATCGGAATGAATTACCTGTGGGACACCGAACATATTGAATATATCGTCATAAAGGAACTTGACTACGCTCCTCGAATTGGCATTTCGCATTGGCTTGAGGAACACGAATTTTGACAGATGATCCAATACAACAAAAATATATGAATTTCTAGACTTCTTCCGAGTCTAAATCAACCAACGGTGCAATATCGTCCATTTCCATGCTGTTACCGTAAACCCGAGAAAGGGTATCCGGCACTACATTGAGCGAACCTTTTCGGTGTTCTATGTCGAAGGTAGTTTGAGGCTCCACCTGGCTAATCGTCCGTTGAGGTCCTTGAGTCCCATCAACCATCGAAGGCTAGAGCGATCTGTAATCACCGTGAAGTCCATGCCTTCTACATAGGGTCTACATTTCTGCACCGCCATGACTGCAGCCAAACACTCTTTCTCGGTTACACTATAATTTTTTTGACATGCATTCAATTTTTGAGAGAAATACGAAATTGGACTTTCTTGGTCTGAGTTGTTTTTTTTTTAAATAGGACAGCTCCTATGCCAGACTCTGATGGATCGCACTGAATATAGAAGCGCCTTGAAAAATCTGGGTGCGTTAGCACGGGGGCTGTTGTTAAGGCTTTCTTTAAACTTTCGAATGCCCCAAGTCATTCATTCATTTTAAATTGCTCTCTCTTCTTTAGCGTGTCTGGGGCATTGCGACCGGAGAAATCTCGAATAAACCTCCTGTACCACCCTGCAAGACCAAGCAGCCTGCGTACTTGCTTCGGAGTTTTTGGTGTTGGAAGCTCAGCGATTGACCCCAAATATCTCAATTCCTTGAAACAGAATTTGGATTTGTTCACGTTGATGGTTAAATTCGCTTTACGAAGGCATTGAGCCACTTCGTCAAACAGGGCAATATGTGTTTGGAAGTCTGGAGCTACGACAAGCAAGTCATCTAAATATACCCAGTCGCGGTCCTTTAGGCGTGCGGGGATTACCTTGTCCATAAGCCTGCACATCCTTTGGGCTGCATTACACAACCTAAGGGGCATGACTGTGAATTGGTACAAGGGTCTCCCCGGCACAGTAAATGCGGTTTTCTCCCTACTCTGCTTTTCCAGCGGTATCTGCCAGAAGGCGTCTTTTAGGTCGATACTGCTGATGTAGTATGTATCTAGCAACCGGATGAGCAGTCCGTCGATGTGTGGGAGAGGGTATGCATCCTTTTTGGTCAACGCGTTGACTTTTCGAGAATCCAGGCAAAGACGGGTTTTGCTTGGTTTACGGATCAACGCCACTGGTGAATACCAGGGACTTTCGCTCTCCTCCACAACTCCGAGACTTATCATCCGGTCAACCTCCCCATACAACAGGGCTTGTATCGCCGGAGAAAAAGGGTAGTGACGTTGCTTCACCGGTGCCGCATCCGCAGTATCGTAGCAGAGAAATCTCCGCCTCACTATCTTCAACTCGGACTACTGTTCTGAATTAAGTTGGTGCGTATTGGGATCATCGGTTGTATTCACAATACATAAAGAGCTTATTATATCTGGGCTAGATGGAAGGGCTTCCAGAAATCTATTCCCAAATACAACTCTTGGTCTAATGTGCGTACCAAATAAAATGTAATTTCTTCTTTTCTATTTTGGTAGGCAACTGGAGCTTTAATTCTACCTACTATCGATTGATTTTTCCCATCTGCAGTTTTTACGCCAGACTCAAATGACTGAATCGATAATCCCGCGGCCTCCACAAACTTAAAGCAATTCTTGCCCAAAATACTAATGCTGGCCCCACTGTCAAGCTCTGCTCTGGAATAGGTCTCTGAACTGGAGGATCAGCAGGTGCATTTGTACGAATCACCGCATTTATATCTTTCATGAACTCAAGCATTACTTACTTTACTTTTGATGGCGCTACAGTTCGGGGTGGCCCAGGGCCTCACCCAACATTCCTCTAGCTCGATCCCTAGCTAGCTGCCGCCAGTTCCGTACGCCATTGAGGTCCCCTTCCAACTGCGCACGCCATCGTTGGTATGGCCTTATTCTACCGCGTTGTGCCTCTGGTGTCGATTCGAATGTTATCCGGGCGGGGGCGCTGGTGTCCATGCGCTCAATGTGACCCAACCATCTAAGCCGATGGACTCGTGCTTTTTTGACTAGGTCTTTATCGCTGTACAGCTAGAGGGTTACGTACAATTCTTTCAAGTATGATGTTAAAGAAGTGACACGATAGCGAGTCACCCTGTCTAAGACCTTTTTTGACATCAAAAGCTTCGGTGATTTTCTTACCGACTTTAATAGAGCTCTTCTCTATACACGCTATCGTATACAACTTTAAAATCGATGAACAGGTGGTGGGTATCGATTTGGAATTCCGGGGTCTTTTCCAAGATCTGCCGTAATGTGTTCCAGGCCTAAAACCGCGGTTGTTGACGATCGGCTTTAGACGTTCACATAGAACGGCAGATAAGATCTTGTAAGCGAGATTAAGGAGACTTATGCCTCTGTAGTTGGCGCAGTTCAGAGGGTCTCCTTTCTTCAGGACCGGACAAACAATGCTGAGGCACCATTCCTCGGGCATGCTCTCATCCGACCAAATTCTACAAATGAGTTGGTGCATGCTTCTAACCAAGTCATCTCCTCCTGCTTTGAAGAGCTCGGCGGTAAGGCCATCAGCCCCTGCAGCTTTGTTGGATTTAAGTTTGGATATTGCTATCCTTACTTTATTTTGATCGGGTTGACGGGATTCTTGGCTCTCATTGTCAACGTTGAATGGCTCAAACTGCCTGACAGCGGGATCTTGTTCGTCATCGCCGTTTAGCAGTCTGCAGAAGTGGTTCTTCCATATACTCAGCATCGACTGCGTCTCTACTACTATATTCATATGATCGTCTTTGCAGGCTTCGGTTCGGGCTTTATAGCCTTGACATGCTTATCTTACCTTTTGGTAAAATGTTCGAACCTCATTCTTGCAGTAGCATCATGTGCCTGGCGGCACTCGTCATCAAACCAGGGTTTCTTGTTTGGGGTCGCCTGGTGAAACCTAACACATCAGAGGCGGCACTTCTGATGGCTTCCTCGCAGTGATGCCACTGGTCTTCTGCGGTTGATGCTGACGTTACGGGGTTCCTAGAGAGGTTGAGGGAAACACGATCGGCAAAGGCTCTGGCAGTCTCTTGCGATTGCAACCGTCCGACGTTGAACATTCTCACAGTATTTTCATGGCGCTGGACCGTTCTTGCTATCCGGAGTAGTACCTTGGCTGCAACCAGGTAATGGTCCGAATCGATGTTAGCGCCCCGGAATGTGCGGACGTCTAAGATACTGGAAATATGTCTTCCGTCGATCGCAATGTGATGAACTTGGTTTTTCGTTGTATGATCAGGAGACCGCCACGTGGCCTTGTGGATGTCGAGATGTGGGAAACGAGCTCTAGCTACGACGATATTTCGCCCAGTTGCGAAGTCGATTAGCCTATATCCGTTACCGGATGTGTTGTCGTGTAGGCTATGCATGCCGACAGTCCTGCCAAAGATGTTTTCCTTTCCCAGACTCCCTTTTACAAACTAATTTGCAAGTCACTCGAATGGCCGGTGTTGCCATTCGTAACAGTCCCGGCTAAAAACAATGTTCTTATCTACACATAGCTACAATATAATATAATACATAAATATATTCAGCTAATCTCCACAGGCACTATGCACAACTTCTGGGCTGGACGCTTCAGTTTGTTGGTAGCCGTTTGAACGATGACGTTTCTCACCAAGCCGTCCTGGCCTGGGAGAAGCTCACAGATCCTGGCCATAGCCCAACTGGCTGGTGGGAAATTCTCACTTTTGAGGATCACCAATTGTCCAACCTTCAGATTCTCCATTTCCTTTCGCTCCTGCAAAGTGGCTAAATACTCCGATTGCTATCGCTCCCAAAAGTGTTTCACCATGCTGTGCCTTTCCTTGAAGAACATAGTTCCTACTGGTCTATCGACTAATCTGAAAGATAGAGGTAAAAATAATGGTTCTCCTACCAAAAAATGTCCCGGCGATAGCTCCTGCATATCCGTCGGGTCATCACTCAATGGTTGAAGAGGTCTCGAATTGAGTATCGCTTCGATTTGAGTGACTAATGTTCCAAAAGTCCTCATACGGCAGTATCCTCTGCCCACCAATCCTTTTCAGGTGAAACTTAATAGATTTCACTGCAGCTTCATAGATTCCACATGTGGTGCTGCCGGTGGCATGAAGTTCCAGTCTGTACCCTTTTTATTTAAATAATCCAGCATCTCCTTGCCTGTAAAATATTTTAAAGCTTTATTTAGTTCTTTATATGTGCCAACCAAAGGTGTTCCGTTGTCACTAAAGATCCAAAAGTGGTGAACTTTTTCCTACAAGCTCTCATAATTCCTGAATATATATTTTTATTTTCCTCCTTGTCATTAGTCCATTAAACCTAGGGTTTTTTAACACAAAAGTAAATTTATCCTCCTCAATCAACCATTTCAGTCCTAGAATGGTTGTGCCTTCCCCCTCAGAAAATAACTGTGTTTTTTCTCAATATTATCAATTTCCTTTGTTGATTTCATTGCCGACTTCTCCGAGTGAGATCCTTTTGTAGAATCAATTTCCCAGGAGACACTATTCCTATATCCATTTAATTTCTGGAAATTGCCTCAAGTGAATCTATTCTTTATTTATTATTTAATCCCTGGAAAGTGTCTCAAGTCCCCAAGATAACTATTCCTTATATAAGTTAATAATTCAACGCGACGTTTAATTAAAAAAAAGTTATTTTATGAGGAACTACCTCTTTATTGCCATCAAAACTTAGAACTAAATTCACATCGATACTGGCACATTTATTTATTAATTATTTTTGCCTATTAAGCTACTTGCATCATTCATATGTATTCAGGTCAATTTCCTGGTAATTTGTCTGGAGTGTGTAAATTGCAGTGCAATCAAGATTCTTGGAATTCGACTGTGGGAGCTCGTGTATTGACTATTGCAGTACAGTTGAGATTCTTGGAATTCGACTGTGGGAACTCGTGTGTTAACTCTTCCCTCCTTGATTTGATTGTCCTCAATCAATTACTAAAAGTATGGGATGTCGTTGAACTTCAATGTAGGTGGCCGAACTGTGTGATTTATTACTGAAGTGGGATGGACTTGCTTATGTTCTGGTTTAAGATTTTGGATGATGATTTCGGGGTTGTTTCGCTTGCTGATATTGTAGGTGGCTATAATTGCAGCTGTGCCTATTATGAGTACGATTGCATACGTAATAAAACTGTGTGCTGTCGCTTTTAATTGTAAAAGCTCAATTTCGTTCGTATTGTTCATATGTAACTCGTTCATCATTTCTAATGAAAGGAATTTACGGTATTGCTGCTCTTTTGGGGTTAGTTGAAGTATTGCGGGGAGTGCTTGATATTCTGATGCTTCTCGTGAGGTAAATGTTCTGTCATTCATGGTAATGCTGGTATTATGGAATTTGATTAAAAATGTGCCATCGAGCTTTTGCTGTGTTGATTCCATTGCTAAGGTCCCATTAAAATCATTGAGTAAAATTACGCCTGTTGATACTTCGTCTATTTGTGGTAGATGTTGATTGTTTATTATGTTGCAAGTAGCTTTTACACTTTTTAAAATATTAGGAATACATGCTGTGTTAGTTAGAATTACAATATCTTGGACTTTACAAATTGAAAAATAGTTACATGACTTGCAGGTTTGTTTTAGACCATATGTTTCGTTTTCAGATTTCAAAATTGTTTTAAACAATAAATCTGTTGCAATATTATTTCTTTTTACGGGTTTTAGGATAAGTTTTACATTATCATTTTGAGTTACTAGAGGTATATTTATAATATAAAGTATTGAGATTGAATTGCTTGCAATTTTTACTTCTGCAAAGCTTAAGGCTTCTTCAATAGTATTGAAAGGCAAATTTTCTTTGGATATGGTGCTTAAGGCCAAGTTAACTTATTGATTGGATAATATAAGAGAGTTAATAATACCGATTTTAGCCCAATGTATGGCATAATTTAGATGTTCTAGTTCTTCTTTAAATGTGTTAAGTTTATATTGAACATTTATTAAAATTTCGTTATTTAGCATTTTATTTTCTTGGATTGATTTTAAAATTTATTTCATTTGACATTTTAGTAATATTGTTCATTCTTTCATTATACAGTGTATTAATTATAATCAGTTTGTTGTTATTTTGTAACATATTGTTCATTTTCTGTGAGTAAAAATAATTGGGGCTAGTTCATTTAGTCTTGTCTCGTATTGGTCCAAGTCGATCACGTGAATAAGTTTAAAGTTTCCTGCGTGGCCTGTATGTATTGCTACCACTTGAGCGTTCGTAAAGTCCAGTATCTGGATTTCGGTCTTACCGAAATTAAGAAGGTATCTGAAATGATATTTAAGTTCTAATTTCTGATATTGCTTTTGTGAACTGTTCTGCCAGAGTTAGTAATGATTATAGAGTGTTTATTTTCTTTGACAATTTCTTTTCGATATCTGATTGCTAGTTTTGACCCTATTCGTTTATTGTGTTTCACATAAACTATGTCTCCTGGGTTATATTGTCTAATAGGCTTTTTCTTTTTGTTATGGTAGCTTAGATCTTTTTCTTGTTTTAGTTTTAGTCTTTCGATATTGTTGAGTCGTATTTGTTCAAATTTGTCTGGGTCTATGTTTGGGGAACGTCCAAAGAATAGTTCAACTGGTTTTTTCTTTGTTGTAGAGTGTATTGTGAAATTGTACTCGTTAAGAGCTCTGTTGAGCAATTGCTCAAATGAACGAGGGCGTCCATCGCCCTTCAAACATCGCATGATTTCTGACAATGTTGAATGAAAGCGTTTAACCTGGCGGTTAATCTCACTTTTGTAAGGGGGTGTCGTAAAGACTTTTATCTTCAATTCATCTTCCATCATAGAGAGTATAGAAATAGAGTTGAGTGATTTTTCGTTATCGATTATCACTACTTCGGGAATGCAAAAAAAATATAATATGTTTTGCAGATGTGGTTTGATGTGTTCAATGGATCTAGATTCGATTATTTTTGCTTGGGCATATTTGGTGAATTTATCTATTGCTGTTAGGACAAAGTGTTTTTCGGTGGAAAATATATCTAGGTGAATAGTGTGTCCAGGATATTTTGGAATGGGTGTGAGATTTAATTTTGGGTTATTTGGGTGTCGCTCGTCGGTATTCCGTAAGTATTATTTCTTCCTGTTGAGTCTCACTTTCGACATCTTCGACAATTGTTTGCGTAAAAGGAATTCTATAGCTCTTGAAGTGGATTGGGTAAATTTCCTGTATTTTACCCATTGTAGGCTCATTGGTCATTAGGCCATTAACAATATGTGGGTTGAGGTACCTTTTAAAAATGTTGATTATGTCCGATTCCGAATATGTTGGTTGTGTCACAATGTGTCTGGTATGTGTTGAGAAAAGGGATTTGATTTGGTAACTACTTTCGTCAGCTATTTTGAGGATAAGTTGATTACGAAAGACGTTAACGGGCACTTCCACCGAAGGAATTAGGTTCTGAGATGAACTTTCGTCGCTGTGCATTGTTGGTGTCATTGAGTTTATTTGGACTGCTAATGGGGGTCTTGAAAGGGAATCTGCAACGATATTTGCTTTACCCGGTTTGTATTTGAGCTCATAATTGTACTCTTCTAATATCGCCTTCCATCTCTTCATTTTAGAATTTGTATTTTTATGACTCAGCGCGAACGTGAGTGGTTGGTGATCGGTAAAGATAATGACTTTTCTAGATCCGTATAGGAAATTTCTTAATGAATTCAAAGACCAAATTATTGCCAACATTTCCTTTTCATTGGTAGCATAATTTTCTGCTGTTGTACTTAACGTTCTGGAGAGGAATGTAATTGGCTTGTTATCCTGAGATAACACGGCACCTAGAGCGTAGTCTGATGCGTCTGTGGTTAACTCGAAGCTTTTATTAAAATTGGGATGAGAAAGTATAACTTCTTTAGACACTAGTGCATTTTTTAAATTTTGGAAAGCATTGAAAGTCAGTCTATGTCAGTATGTTTGAGTAAGATTTGGTGGAACCCGCTTTTGAGGTCAATAATAGTAAAGTATTTCTGTTTGCCAAGATTAGAAAGGACTTCGTTTATCTCGGGGATAGGGTACCTATCAGGGATAGTAACCGAATTTAGTTTACGATAGTCTATAACCATACGATATTTTTTTTCCCCGGATGCGTCCATTTTCTTTGGAACGATCCAAACGGGAGAGTTATATGGCGATTTCGATGGTCTAATTATTCCTTCATAAAGTAGTTCTTTTAGCTGCTTTTCCACTTCGTCTTTCAATGCCATTAGATAAGGGTAGGATTTGAAGTAAATTGGTGTATCTATATTAGTTCGTATTTCGCCTCTTACTGTCGTAGTGTATGTCAGTTTCTTGTTGGGTTCTGCAAAAAGTGTAGGGCAGTTTTCGATAATTTTATTGAGTTTACCTTTTTGATTGTCGGAAAGGTGCGAAAGTCGAAAATTTATGTTATTAACGTTTTCTGTAATATGCTGTTTAAGTTTTATTTGGATCCTGGGGAAGATAGTCATATAGTTTTCGTTGGTATGAATAAAAGCTTTGAGTTCTCTAAGAGAATCGTTGCCTATTATTCCATCGAAGGAGATCAGGCTGGGAAGAATGAAGAATTTTAATTTTTTCCCATTTTGTTTAAATAAATTTATAAATGAGTGATGGGTAATTTTTATATTACCTCCTACGGAGTTAGCAAAAAAAAGTTTTTCGTTAGAAATAGGGAATTTTATACGTTTAGGTTGCACGTAATTTTTGTTAGAGCCCGTGTCTATTAAAAATTTGAGCGTTTCTCCACTTTTCACCTTAAATTCAAAATGGGGAAGTGAAGAACGACTTAATCTAAAAAATAGATATCGTCTAATTCTTCTGTTTCGTCGAAATGGGGGTTACCGTAGTATTCCACATATTCTTCATACCTTTGCGTATTTTGATTACTGTTCGCATTCTCGGGATATGTTTCTCCTTCGCAGTTGTCCGGTGATGGTTCCGTTTCTTGTTCGTTGTTGTCCTGTTCGGTGTTAAAGATTCTTTGGAATTTATTTGGGTGGTGAACCTGATTGGAGTTACCTTGATGATGTCGTTTCTGTATCTGCGGAATTCGTGGTCGATTAGCATAGTTCACCTGTCTTGAATGAATGCTTTGATCTATATCCATAGGCGTAGGTGGTAGTTGAGGTCTGTGATATTGTGGTCTCATTGGGTTGACATTTTGTGGCCAAGAATTTTGTTGAATAGCGTTTTGATAATGTGGTCTAGACGGTTGACCATATTGTGGCCAAGGGTTTGGTTGAAGTCGTCTTTCAGGTGTTGGTCTCATTTGCATTTGTGGGTTGTGTAGCAATTCTGGGTAGAAGTTTCCTCGCGGAGCTGGTATTGGTTTTGGGGATAGGACAGGGGGTAATTGGGTTTTGCGCGAAGAAGAAATCTACGTTTTGCAGCTTCAGGCACAGATGTAAGGCCTGTGGAAGGTCGACACAACACAACACACACGTGTTGTAGAATTAGTTGCAATAAATATAGAATAGTTAATACCTCAATCTTTGTTGAATTCATTCTTTTTTATTTACATTTTACATTGGTGACCCCGCTAAAGAACTCGTTGCATTCTTTTTTTTGTAAAAAAAAAAAAAAAAACACTCGCCGCCGCCGTCACCAACACACGCTGCTGCTTAAATCGCGATTATTTTTTTCTCACCCTCACGCCAGTTCTATTGGATTGAACGTAGGTCTGACTTTCCCACAATCATGGATACACCCGACAAGCAATCAGAAGAGACTACAAGGACAGAGTCAGACACAACGCCGTCGTCGGACTTCAACTCCACCACTTCGCAGCCACACATCTCAGGGCTCTCTATCGCAGCGCGATTACCACAATTTTGGCGTGACCGCCCGTCACTGTGGTTTGCTCAAGTGGAAGCTATCCTCGCCCCATCCAGACCTTCTGATGACATGAAATACCAATATGTCATCGCGAATTTGGATCGGCGAGATCTGGAGCAAGTTTCGGACATTCTTCTATCACCCCCGACGACGGACAAATATAGCGCTGTGAAATCCAGGCTCATCCAAGTGTACGAAGAAAGCCAAGAACGACGACTTCAGCGCCTCGTCGAAGGTCTCGACCTAGGCGACGCACAGCCATCCCAATTACTTCGTCGCATTCGAGATCTTTCAGGGTCCTCAGGCACGCCAGATGCAGTGCTTCAAGTGTTGTGGTTATCAAAATTGCCATCCCACGTGAGAGCGGTGCTTTCTGCCGTCACGGGCGATCTAAACGATCTCGCTCAGATTGCCGACAAAGTAATCGGTCACTGTCACCCATCGGCCATGGTATCGGCAATGCACCAACTACCTTCAAGGTCAAACCCTACAACGACTGTTAACAACGATGTACTGCGTGATATCCAACAAAGATTAGCCGCGCTTGAAGGAGGAAGAAGATCCCGCCAGCAGTACAGAAGAGGAAGCGCAAATAATCCCTCACGTCCACCAAGCAGAGACCCGTCGAGAAACAACGGCAAGTGTTGGTTCCATCAACGCTACGGCTCTCGGGCACGTAAGTGCTCGCAACCTTGTACATTCACGCAGGGAAACGGCAATCAGCAACATTAGTGGAGGCGTCTGCAGTTGCTGGTAAGTCTTGTCGCCTCTTTATTATGGACAAAGTTACTGGCCACCCTTTTTTAATTGACAGCGGCGCTGCTATTTCGGTGTTGGCTGTCAAATCCACAAGCAAACTACAAAAACAACCATATGCACTGTACGCAGTCAACCGTACAAAAATCAGCACGTATGGGTCAGCGACAATTGAGTTAGATTTGGGTCTACGACGCTCATTTAGATGGACGTTCATTCGTGCAGCTGTGCCACAGTCCATTCTAGGAGCGGACTTCCTTCAACATTTTCGCCTACTCTTAGACATACATGGACG
This sequence comes from Cheilosia variabilis, assembly GCA_951230905.1. NCBI lineage: Eukaryota > Metazoa > Arthropoda > Insecta > Diptera > Syrphidae > Cheilosia > Cheilosia variabilis. Next base: position 85,674,615 of record OX579676.1, read on the forward strand.
CCGTCTCATCGATCAGATAACAAACATCTGCACACCAGCAGCACTCATCTCAGCGGACTACACGGTTGTGGATTCCATTGACCACACTAATAAATACGCAGAACTCCTCAAGCAGTACAGAAGCATAACACTTCCATTTTCGTCTCAACGACAACCTACACACAACGTTCGCCACCATCTTGAGACCACGGGACCGCCACTTGCCTGCCGCGCGAGGCCTATCCCACCAAAATTCTACGCACTCGCCAAAACAGAATTTCAGCGCATGCTGGATGTGGGAATCTGTCGCCCATCACGTAGTCCGTGGGCCAGCCCGCTACACATCGTGGAGAAGAAGAACGGAGAAATTCGACCGTGCGGAGACTATCGTCGCCTCAATTCCATCACACTTCCGGACCGATACCCGCTGCCACGCCTGACGGACTTCCAAAATATCACGCAGGGCAAGACAATATTCAGCAGGATAGACCTCGCCCGTGCATACCACCAAATTCCGTTGGCCCCAGAGGACATACCGAAGACCGCCATCATCACGCAATGCAGCACAAACCCAACAGTGTTTCGTCAATTCCGTGTTTGGTGAGTTGGACTACGCCTTTACATACATTGACGATATGCTTATCGCATCAAAGTCGTCGGAAGAACACTATAAACATCTAGAAGAAATCTTTGGACGTCTTCAAGCGAACGGCATCACCATCAACATGGAAAAGTGTGAGTTCGGCAAAAACGCACTTGAGTTCCTGGGATACCATGTTGACAGCTCTGGCATACGCCCACCGCAAGACACCATCAAAGCTATCTCCGAGTTCCCACAACCAACCACCGTTTGTGAACTCCGCCGCTTTTTGGGAGCACTTAATTTTTTTCGCCAGTCTCTGCCGCACGCAGCTGCCGAACAAGCACCACTTTCGCAAATGCTCCATGGTGCTACCAAGAGGGATCGCTCGCCTCTCTCGTGGTCTACAACAGCACAAGCCGCTTTCCAACGTTGTCGCAAGGCACTTACGGAGGCCGCTTCACTCGCGCATCTGTTGCCCGACGCAGAACTACACCTCATGTGCGACGCATCAAACACTGCAGTTGGCGCAGTGCTGCTCCAACTCGTCAATGGGAAATCTGAACCACTAGGATACTACTCGAAAACTTTAACGCCCGCGCAGCAAAAGTACAGCACATTCGATCGAGAATTGTTGGCTATTAAGCAGGCCATTGAGCATTTTCGCCGCTTCGTCGAAGGCCGACCGCTCGCAATCTTCACCGATCACAAGCCGCTGACTTTTGCTTTGCGCAACACATCATCGCCCAGCGAAACACCTCGTCGCCAACGCCATATGAACTACGTCGCACAATTCTCGACTGATATTCGTCATGTCAAGGGTGCGGACAATGCACCTGCCGACGCCCTTTCAAGGATCGCAGCGATCGCAAGTCCCACATCTTTGGACTATGCCGCCATCGCTAAGATGCAAGGCAACGACCCGGAGCTACACAACTTAAAAGCGGTGAGTCGAAAACTTACGTTTATTGACCTTGTTCTTCCAGAATCGCATACTCCTGTCACATGTGAAACATCAGCCGGGCGTGCTCGACCATACATTCCACCGGCATTCCGACGTTCTGCCTATGACACGGTTCACAACCTCAGTCACCCAGGGACACGAGCCTCGCGAAAGTCAGTCGCACTCCGATTTTTCTGGCCATCCATGAACTCGGATATCGGCAAATGGGTGCGTGCCTGTCCTGCCTGCCAGCGGAGCAAGATACATAGGCATACCACACCACCTTATGGAAAGTTTGCAGCCGCTGAAAGATTCGAGCATGTGCACATGGACATTGTGGGTCCACTGCCTAGTTGCTCTGGCCGCAGTTACATCGTTACTTGCATTGACCGTGCAACACGCTGGCCAGAGGCAATACCTGTCGAAGACATCACCGCATCAACTGTCGCCGACGCGTTTTTCCAGCACTGGGTTGCGCGCTTCGGTTGCCCACTTCGTCTGACCACTGACCAGGGGAGGCAGTTCGAGTCAGCACTGTTCCAAAAGGTTTTCCCAGCTTATCGGATGCTACCGCATTCATACTACCGCCTACCACCCACAGGCAAATGGGATAGTCGAGCGATGGCATCGTACATTGAAGACAGCGCTCACCACTCACTTAACCGCGAACTGGCTGCAAGCACTGCCAGTCGTGCTATTGGGACTCCGTTCAATGGTGAATGAATCTGGAACTTCACCCGCGCAATTGGTTTACGGTGCTGAACTCCGACTCCCAGGAGATTTTTTGACGGAAGCCAACAACGTTATGGAGCCCATAGCCTTCCTTCAAGAGCTGAGGGAAGCGCTTCAGCGAACATCGCCTACGTTCGCCACACGTCAGACGAAGCCAATTTTTGTACCCAAGGATCTCAGTACTGTTTCACATGTATATGTACGCACCGACAGTAGCCATCGATCATTGCAGCCTGCTTACACCGGACCATATCCAGTCCTAGAGCGTCGGCCTCAAGCTTACAAATTGGCTATGCCGAGTAAGGATGTGTATGTGTCTGTTCAACGCTTGAAACCGGCTTATAAGCTTTTGGACCAAGAAACATCATCACCGCCAACTACGCCGTCACCTCAGACAAAAAGTTCCGACTTGGAGGATGCAGTGGTCGGTAAGCGTTCCGGGCGAATCATCAGGGCTCCTGTGCGCTTCACTAACTCGTAAGGGGGGAGTACTGTGACGATCCAACACTAAACGCTCTCAGCGAACAGAGCCACAACAACACAAGCTCTCCTTTTTGTCAACCATCGCTTTCCAGCTGTCACATTGGCCTTTTTCCGGTCTCTTACTTATTGGCAGCGACGGCGAGCAGACGTTTTCACACACGTGTTGTAGAATTAGTTGCAATAAATATAGAATAGTTAATACCTCAATCTTTGTTGAATTCATTCTTTTTTATTTACACAAGGTTAAGCACTTTGAAATTTTGCTCCAATTCAAAGGCGTGTTATACGATTCGAGGGCAATATCAGCTTGCCCTACGATTTTATTTCTTATTGTACTTAATATTCCATAATACTTTGGAGTCCCTTTAAGATTGTCGTATAGGGGAGACTGGGTACGGTTGAAACAATTTTTCTTCTATCGCCCATAGGATAAGCATTAATAAGACTAGCCATAATGGAGTTATGCGAAATGCAAGTTCAATATTTTTTCTATTAATGCACATTGGTTTTTTGAGTTCATAGTGTGCTTTTTAAGCAAATCATCAATTTTTATGAGAAAAGTCAATTTGTTTCAACTGTCCCCATACCAGGGGCGGTTGAAACAAAGAGTGGGGTCCAATGAAACACGTTCAAATAAAAAAAATCTTACGTTCGAACGTATTTAATTAATTTTTTATTTCACACTTAAACAATATTTTTTTTATTCAAGGTTTTATATTAATTAATTAAAAAGAGATGAACAAAAAATAAATAACAGAAAATGAGTAAAAACTAAAAACTTTCTTCATTAAATTAAGATAAAGGAACTTTTTTCAGTCTTGAAAATAAAAAAGTAAATAAAAATTAGTTCTCACAGTAATCTGAGTCGCAGTTGTGATAGACATAAGTGTTGCCACGTTCGGTGCACTCTTCGTGGGCCCACATTTTGCATGTGATGCACTGCACCCACTTTTCCCTTGATCTGCTCTCAAAATACGGATCCAAACAAATGAGGCAATAGTACTCCTCGTCTTCTGAGCTTGAAGATTCTTGTGGGGTCTTATTTTTTCTAGTGTTCTTTTTGTATTTCTTCTTCTTCTCCGGGGTGTCAGTGTAGATCGTGGACTTTCTTTTTTTTCGACCTCTATTCGATTTTCTTGCCAGAGCCTTGGGTAGAGGTCGGACAATTTCCGGGGAAAACACATTAGCACCACTTGAAAGTAGTGCTTGTGTACTGTCCATTTATGTTGCGTCTTCCTGGTGGAGTTTCTTCCGGTACCGGAATATCTTCCTGCTGGATCTCTGCTTGAGGTGGAAGTGACAAAGGTTCTTCAGCAGCTTGGGTAGGAGGCAGGCTATGTGGCATTAGAACCTCAGCTCATGTAAACACATTGTTTCAACCGTCCCCATAAAAAATGTTTCAACTGTCCCCAGCCACTTTTCTAACAAAAAAAAGTTACAAAACAACATAAACAATACGGAAACGTTTCTGCATATCACTTTATTATATTCTACATTCTTTTCTGCACACAATAAAAAAACACTCAACACTCTCATTTGAATAGTACTCACGCAACAAAGAAAAAGAAAAAAAACAAAAAACTTACTTTAGCTTCTCAAAAAAATGAAGAGCTTTCAGTCCGCAGCCAAGCAGCACGACGATAGAAGCAAGGCTGAATATCGTAAATGCACTGATTTCTGCCTCATTTTCTCTCAATACTCATACACATTGCGCGAACAGCTTCTGAGATATTTGTGTTGTTTCAACCGTCCTGTGTTTCAACCGAACCCAGTCTACCCTATCGTAATCTGTATATGTATATCTACACTTTTTTTCCAGGAGCTAAACTCTCCCGGTTGGCCTGAAAACTCGCGAAGACTTTTGGCGATATCAGGTACTTTGTCTAGATCTGAGAGGTCCCTAATAACGTTTATGTCGATAATCTGGTCGGTGTCATTATTAATGTCGGAACTTGGATTGAGTATATTGTTAATAATATGTCGTCCTTCCCTTGCTAATACTTGTGAAACGATTACTGTAATTTGTTCTGTGAGAGTGTTTAGATTTAGAGGTTCGTTCTGGTTAAGAGGAGGAGCTGCGGCAACAGGTGCCGGATTGTCGTTAACAACAAGACGAGGTGGTCGGATTAAATTATTAGGATTCATTTTTACGGAGGTGAAAAGATTTAAAGAAAAAAATCGGCTTGAGAGTGCTTATTAGATTTCTAGCTTTTATGGATAATATGATATAATTTAGCTTATAAAAAAAAATCGTATAATTCAAGTTTGAATATTTTGTTCACTTTAGTTAGATTGATTTATATTTATTTGAGAAATATAACTTAATAATAGCTTACATAAAAAACAATCCCACGATGTGCATTGTCCCTTATGGAGTTCTAAGATGATCCGTCGTGCACTTTACCCGGCGAGTGCGTTGGGTTGGTTGGGGCTGAGGGCGGTCTTTCAGATGAAACTGTATGGTCGGCTGTTCTCGGGCTGAACTCCTTTTTACTGGTTACACAGTTACTGGGGGGCCTTAGTTTTACCACTACACTGTTACACTGATTTCATAGGTCTTTAAGCTATTAATTGCCACCTGTCAAGTCTTCATATACTAGAATTAAGTGAAGCTTTGGTTTTTACTTGTTATCAATTTATTTTTTTATTCTTGATTATTTTATTTTAGTTCACTTTCTGATTTTAACTTAAAACACTACTTTATCATTTTTCAAAACACTTTTTAACTTTCACAAATTCACTCGATAGGTTTATATGAAAAACTTTGTCTTCGGTCCCTGCTCGGGCGCCAGTTAATAATTCAACGCGACGTTTAATTAAAAAAAAGTTATTTTATGAGGAACTACCTCTTTATTGCCATAAAAACTTAGAACTAAATTCAGATCGATACTGGCACATTTATTTATTAATTATTTTTGCCTATTAAGCTACCTGCATCATTCATATGTATTCAGGTCAATTTCCTGGAAATTTGTCTGGAGTGTGTAAATTGCAGTGCAATCGAGATTCTTGGAATTCGACTGTGGGAGCTCGTGTATTGACTATTGCAGTGCAGTTGAGATTCTTGGAATTCGACTGTGGGAACACGTGTGTTCACTTATACTATTTGATTCCTGGAAATAGTCCCAAGTCCCCAAGAGAGCTATTCCTATTTATATTTATAATTCCTGGAAATTGTCTCACGTCCACGAGAGAACTATTACTTATATATTTTATTCCATATCCATTTAATTCCTGGAAAGTGTCTCAAGACCCAAGATAACTATTCCTTATATACTATTTGATTCCTGGAAATAGTCCCAAGTCCCCAAGAGAGCTATTCCCATTTATATATAATTCCTGGAAATTGTCTCAAGTCCCCAATAGAACTGTTCCTATTTACATATAATTCCTGGAAATTATCTCCAGTTCCCAAGAGAACTATTCCTTACCTATATATTATTTGATTCCTGGAAATAGTCCCAAGTCCCCAAGAGAACTATTCCTATTTATATTTATAGTTCCTGGTTATTGTCTCAAGTCCTCAAGAGAAGCTATTCCTATTTATATATAATTCCTGGAAATTGTCTCAAGTCCCCAAAAGAACTATTCCTTATATATTATTTGTGTTTGCGGTCCACGCATCGCAATTGTGCTCGCGCTAAACACTCCATCAGTGTTTTCATGAAAACTATTCCAAAGCCTCCTGACTAAGTATTATATTCCTTAATACAAATGTGTTTGCGGTCCACGCATCTATGTGCTCACGCTAAACACTCCTTCCATATCTTCAATAGTGTAATGCGGTTAGTAAAAGGATATTGAAGGTAGTTTGGATTCAGAAGTGGATTTGGAACCGGAAGTGGATAAGGATTCAGGATAGGAACGGAAATCGAAAGGGACAGGAGTGTCGAGAGCGAAGAGCTCGGCATGCTTACTCACCAACTACAGCACATAAAACATGCCGGACAAACAGGTACTTACTTTACCTTCAGCATCGAAGCGGACGGACCTTCACCGCACTGAGGGGCGCTGTTGTTGTTATTCAGCGCTGGCCATTCCCACCCCTCCTGGAAATTCGTGGGGCGATGTTTGAATCTCCCCTTTTTTGGAGATGCTGCTGCCGGCTCATATTTTTGTGTAAAACGAATTCGTTATTTACCTCCTTTATTTTATTTTTCTTTGCTTACAAATACAAATAGCTAATAACATTAATTTTCCTATGGTTACAGGTGGCTGCAACAATAGATATTAACTCAAGTCCTCTTGAGAATAAAAAATATTTCCAAAGTTCCATTCATGTACCCTTGATAAAATCCAAAAAAATATTTCCAGAAAATTCCTCAAACTAACCCAAGTCCTCTTGAGCAAAATATTTTTCGGTCATTTAGAAAAAAATTCCTATCTCAAGTCCTCCTGAGAAAAATATTTCAAAAATTCTGGAAACTATCTTGAGTCCTGTCAAGAAAATATTTCTAGAAAATTCCCTAAACTAACCCAAGTCCTCGTGAGCAAAAATATTTTCCAAATAATTTCAGAAATAAAATTTCCTATCACAAGTCCTCCTGCGAAAAATATTCCAAAAATTCTAAAAACTATCTTTAGTCCTCTCAAGAAAATATTTCTAGAAAATTCCCTAAACTAACCCAAGTCCTCTTGAGCAAAAATATTTGTTGGTCCTTTCCAAAAAATTCCTATCTGAAGTCCTCCTGAGAAAAATATTACAAAAATCCTGAAAACCATCTTGAGTCCTCTCAAGAAAGTATTTCCAGAAAATTCCCTGAACTGACGCAAGTCCTCTTGAGCAAAATATTTTTTGGTCATTTAGAAAAAAATTCCTATCTCAAGTCCTCCTGAGAAAAAATAAAATTATCCAAATTGTATCTGTGGTCGACGCATCTATGTGCTCGCCCTAAACACTTTTCCCATTCCTTTACAACACTTTGTGACAATTTGTATTTCTTCCCGCCACTGGGTGCAAAACTATCCTCAATCCTTTTTTCCATAAGTTTCCATCCTATGTGTTAATCGAGACAAAAAAATATAAATCGTCGCGACTGTACACACATATCCATTACAAACAGTAACGAAATTCCTTTGCGCTGCCCAAGTAATCAGCGGTGCGACGCACACATGTTATTGCAGTATGCCTGACAGCTGACAATAAAGCCAAAAATAACTACCCTGCGCTCACCTACTAAACCGGTCGCGCATCTGTTCTCTGTATGCACAAATGAAAGAAAACTTCTTGTGCTTTTCATAATTCACTCGGCGGCGTGGTGTATAGCCACGTAGTATGAATTCACCACTGTAATTCCCCTCCTGATAACCTGTTTTGCCCGCATATACGAACGAAACAAAAGAGAAGAAGAGAAAAAAAAACTTCTTTTGCGCTTGTGGAGCAACCGCTCGCGCAGTGACAATTCATATACAACAACAAATATTCCTATCCGCTCACAGTAGTAACGGTCGTGCATGGTATGCAAATAATACTCCAAAACAAAGAGAAAATATTCTCGAAAAATCCTGTCGTAACCTGCACAAATCACCACAATAAATCCTAAATTTCCGATCCGTCGCGACACATACACATATCACAGAACTAAGCTTATCATCCCTTGAATTATCCTAATTTATATTCCTTTGTTAAACCGTTGGCTGCAACTTTACTAAAAAAACAAAAACCCTTCCACTAGTCTGATCCGAAATTTACCTAACAGCCTGGTGTGGGCAGGTAAATTAAAGAGAGAGAAAGAATAAACGACTTCTGTGTGTATAGTATGCTATATGGTCGCTCAATTCCCCGTGTACAGCGACAGTTGTATGCGCAGCTGTACCTATATAATACTTTTTTGTTTTACTGAGCATGTTCCTACATGTCTCGAATAAAAATTAAGCTTTTTTTTCCATTAAATGAAAAAAGTTTGGGTAATTTCTTACCTAAGAATCCCAGCTTAACTTATCTGTTTTGCCTTCCTGGCACCGCACTCCTATATGTATTTTGGTGGTGCATTCCTCATATGGCACGGTATTCCTATACCCCGCCATGATGTTTCCATTTCCGTTCACACGCTGAATTTATTCCACTTTTTTACACTGGTATATATATTTTTTTTATTTTTTTTTACTAATCCGGATCTCGAAGGACCATAATGTTCTGTCACGACTTCAAATAAAACAAGTACGGCTTTTTTCTATTAACCTCCTGTTTTCGTCGAGACAATAACTTCTCGCCTGCTTCGCAGTCGAAGCCAGACTCCCTTTTACAAACTAATTTACAAGGCACTGGAATGGCAGGTGCTGCCATTCGTAACAAAATCATCCATATCCGAGGCTGTTGTCGTTTTTATCACTGTTTTGTTCTCTTTCAAAAAGGGTTGTGAGCCCTATGGCGACGTAAAAAAAACTCAGGATTTAATCAGAAAACGGTGCAACCCGTAGACCCTCTGAGACTCTCCCCTCAAAGCCGCTGATTGTCCGCGACTGCTTATTTAATTCGCAGCAACCCTACATATCTGCAGGGCGTTCCACTATCCGCAACCTGTGGACGCGTCCCGTAGCATTCAGCTATGCTTCCATTAGGGGGAAAAGCATGCCAGCATGCTGTTTTTCATTTCCTCTCTGAGGACTTGCGATATGTCATTCGTTATCGTGCTTTGATAAGATGCGAATGCATTAACCACTGCTAGATTAAGGTATGCTTTGATATCAATGACTGCTTGGGGTAATGGCTCTAGTTCTTTCTCGCCGCTACTTTTGCTACTAACTGGTAAACCTTTATTATTATTTTGCTCATTTAGTTCAATTTGTTCGATGCTGCACCTAATTCTGAGAGACTGCTATATGACGGTGCCCCAATTGATTCATTTGAGCTTTGTGGGCTACTAGGTCGGGTTGAAGCTATTGGAGGGGCAGGGTACGGGTAAAGTGGCTCTGAAGTGCTATGAGGTGGTTGCTTCCCGGGAGGTGTACGTCCTATCGGCATTGTATTAGTGACGGACGTTTTATTGATTTGAGAGCTTATTGATCGACGGATTCTTCTGTTTATTTCGTAGATATTCTCTTCGGGAGTATTTTGTCCTTGCACTTTCTTTTCAGGAGGATTCATATTATAGAGGATCGGATGATGTAGAGGTAATAAGTGAATAGAATCGAACACCTGCGTATATACGCTATAATAGTATTTCCATAAAACTTTTTTTTTGTAAAGTGCAGACAGCAAACAAAAACGCGACCAAAAAAAATGTTTTGATGTATAATATAAGTTATGTAATTTGTATATTGAATATAATGTAGGTATATTTGAAACGCTTATATAGACAGGAGATAGTAAATAAGAAAATAAATACGTAATGAAATATATAACGAGTGAGTATTGTTTTGTATTTGATAGGGTAAAAATGTGTTTATTATAATAAATGTGTTTTCGCCTAATTTAATGAAATTTCATGTTAGTTTCTTTGTGTTTTGCGTAACATAAATCATTTCAGGGTGCAAGATAGGAAAGCAAAAAAAAATTAAAAGAGTGAATAGAGAAAGCAGATAAGGACTAACAAAGTGTTAATTGCTGTGGTTGTCACTATTGAACGCTCTCGTCGCAATTCGAGATGGAATTCTAATACGCTATCGTCTCGAAGTCTTACGAGGTTTCAATTTTGACAGCAAGGACGATTGGGGACGAATACGACATAAAGGACTGAAGACTTGGACAAACAAACGTTGGGCGCCATTTGTAATAGGTTTATTTCAGGAAAATAGAGGCCGTTGGGAGCGGAAAGATGCGGACGGGACCTTAGGATGGAAGCGGAAATAGAAAGGGATGGAGTGCTAAATATGAGAAGCGTGGTATGCTTGCATAGCACGGCTCTACTCGCCGGATGGGGTGGTTCTTGTCCTGCACACATAACGAGACCTACCACAAAAAATTGAAAATGCCCAAAAAAAACTTACTTTTTGAAAGCGGACGTCCACCTGACTGAGGGGGCTGCTTATGTTGTTTCAGCCTGGCCATTTCCCTCCCCTCCTGGAAGTTTGCGGCCAAGTATTTAAACGTCCCCAAAATTTGTTTAGTTGCCGTTGATTAGATCATGCTCGCCGAGAGAACCGTAGCAGACCTTATTCACCCCCTGAAAATCCGACTAGAAAGCCATCATGCTCATTCCAGCGAAATCAAAAAAGCTTGCTTTAGCCAACTTGGCGTGATGTACAGCTTTTATTAAAAAAAATGTACTTTACATATTTAAGAACTACTGTTACATAAATATATTTTAACATAACTAAAGTAATATTAACTATAGTTTACAAAAATAATAATAACAAAAGTTAAATCTCCCAACTTATATTATACAACTCTACCCGCGATCCCCACCTAAAATGAGCTCGAAGACAGCAAAAAGAAATGAGGGAAACTAAGCTAACCAAAAAAACTAAGGAACAATGTTAATGATACTCACTCGATATTAAATAAATAAGTGGACAAAAAAAAAATGTAAGAAAAAATAAAGAAATATCACGCCAAAAAAAAAATTTATATATGCACCATAAAAAACTTTGAACGATCCTCGGGTGAAGTTTTGCTTTCAGACATGTCTGTTGTCTGGTATCTTATACCTTGACAAATTTTTTTTTGTACCCACTGTATATGCAGGCTGTATATGTGGTAAACTCCTGGGGTAATTTCCGCTTTTAATTTTCGGATGCAAAAAAAAAATTAATCCATTCACGAGTTAGCTCAGCATTCTTCCCGCTGATTCTGCTAGGGCTATTAACTAAGAGGTCATTTCATTTAGGTCACCTCTGTTTCACCTCTAGCGCTGACAAAGTCGTTGGCTATTTTGGTTTAGTGACGTCACTCCGACTGGATTTAAAACGGTGCGGCCACGATGTAGCTATGACCGCAAATCCGCCGAATTCGTCAATTTTCCCTTTATTCTTCTCGGGGCACAAACCTGAAACCATTATATTTCTCTTTTCTTTACCTAAACAGCATAAAACAAAACTTTCACTCACCAATTACTAATTATCTTACAAACATAGGTATAATTATTTGACTATGCACTGCCTTTTTTTTTTATTAAAAAGGTCTTTTATGTCAACCACTATACGGCACTGTTTGCGATCTTAATTTGGCGACCTTCTGTACCTAGTTGTCGGAGGCAATTGCTCGACAGTGCTTTGTTCGTGGGTTGTAATCGCACCCTCTGCTTTGATTACAGTTCTTAATCATCCGATCCTTTGTTAAATCTTTCTTATATTATTGAACCTATTGCCTTCTTTTCCTTTTTCCTCAACTCCCAAAGAGAATCCTCAGAGAATTTAGCATAGTTTTAGGGACCCATCTAAAGCCCTATATGCGTTCGAATTCGAACTTTAAATGTCAATATACAACAAAACAACAAAATATACGTCAGCTACGACTACCAGCCAGTGACTGGATGGAAGGTAAGAATTTATTTCATTTTTTTTTTCCAGATATTGGGTAAGTTAATAATTTTTTCCAGGTAGCAGCAACAGCCGCTGCGAAGACTTTAGATGGTACATCCTTGAAGGAACACTTATTGATAGGACCTAAAAAGCAAAACAACATAAGTGATATAGTGTTAGTGTGAAGAACGTATCAATTTACCTTCACCGCCGACATTGAAAAAATGCTTAGGCAAATACGAATGACGAAGGAGGATTCGTATTACCAGCTTATTCTGTGGCGTGAGAATCCGAATCAACATGTAAGGACTTATCGCATGCAAACGGTCTCTGGTACTTGGTACTTGGTACTGCAAGTGCACCGTACCTTGAAAATCGCACAATCCAGCTGCAGTCGATGAGGAGCATCGTTATCCGATTGGATCAAAATCGTCCGAAACGGCATGTACGTGAACGATCTGTGGGTTATCTGATCCCACCGATTTTATAGATCGCCTAAAGAATAATTTAAACAAATGTATTTTATGTTGGGCGCTTTATTTTGCCATAAATTAACAATATTATTTTTATATTTTATACTTTAATTGTCGGAAGGACATCAACACAACGAACAGAATTGAATACAAGTCTTTGACGAGCGAATGAAGATGGAAGTTATCTTTCTTCTCTCTTCTTCTTCATTTATTCTTTTTTTTTTGATACTCGATGTTAGTTGAGTTAAATCTGCAGTTTCTTGTTCGTTGCTGATGGTTATGTCCAGTAGTGTTTGTAGTTGTTCTTTGTTGTTATTTCGCCACAATACTCCCCCACTAGTTGAATGTCAGGATGTGCTTTCAACGATATCTGCTTGGACGAACAATGCTTCGCCCTGTTTTGGTGGTCCGGTTAGGTGACGTATGATTAGCCGCGAAAGATACTCATTTCACGGCGCTATTACTACTTGCTTTGCGTGACAAGGTGTCTGCAACTACATTATCTTGCCCGGGAATATAATTGATATCGGTGGTGAACTGACCAAAGAAATCTAAATGGCGTAACAGTCGTGGTGACGCTTTTGAGATTTCTTGCCGAAAGGCGAATGTGAGGGGTTTGTGGTCCGTGAAGACCGTGAAGACCCTCCAGAAAGTGTCGCAAATGTCTGATTGACAAGTAGACGGCTAGCAGTTCCCTGTCAAAGGAATTTGCGCGTTGGAGGCTCGAGGTATGAATCGACGGTAAAAATTAAGCATTCCAAGGAACTTTCTCAATTCGCAAATTTTGTCAGGGCGTTTAAAATTTGCGATTGCCTCTACTCTTGACGACGACGTTTTTAAGCCTTCTGGCGTAATAAGATGGCCGAGGAATAGGACATTTGTTTGTGCAAATTTACATTTTTCGGCATCAATGACCAAGCCGAATTCTTCCAGTCGGCCGCAGAGGATTCTCAAATGGCGCATGTGTTCAGACAAATCTCTGAAAGCCACCAAAATATCGTCTATATAAACGAAACAGAACGGCAAATCTGTAAGAATTTTGTGCATAAATCGTTGAAATGACTGGGCAGCATTTATAAGACCGAACTTCATTCTGACGAATTCGAAAACACCAAAAAGAGTAGATATTGCCGTTTTCGGTATGGCCACAGGGTCTATAGGTATTTGATGATATGCTCTGACCAGGTCTATGGTTGAAAATATGTTTTTGCCGTGTAGGTCTTGAGCAAAATATTGGACGTGTGCGATAGGGTAACCGCCTGGTTCGGTGACAGCATTTAGTTGGCGGTAATCACCAACTAAGCCTCCATTTGAGGTTCTTTTTTCTTACGAAGTGTAAGGGCGAAGACCATGGGCTCTTACTAGGCCGACAGATTTCTTGCTGTATCATTCAGTCAAATTCTACCTTAGCTATTTTTAGCTTATCAGGAGCGAGACGACGTGGTTTGTTTGAAAAAGGACGTGCGTGCCCAGTAATTATAGAATGCGTAACGTCATGTTGAACAGGACGGACAAAAATGTTTTTGCTCGACAGTATATTAAATTCTTTAAGCAGGCTATGCATGGATGGACCTGTATGGTTGTTCGCCAAAACTGACAGCTTTGTTGCGGAGCCTGCTTTATGGTAACCGCTAGTGTGAAAGGCAGTAACTGGGTCTACGAGACGGCTATTTTTGATATCTACTCATAGTCCGTATGCATGTGCAAAATCTGCCCCCAAAATTTGTTTGCTTACGGTAGCATAACTGAAGACCCAAGGAAAATAGCGTTTTAGCCCCAAAGTTACTGGTACCCTCACACTACCATAACTACGCACTATCGAACCATTGGCGGCGAAAAGATTATTCCTGCTGGCAATTTGTTTTCTCTGGCTACAGACACAGGCAAAACTGAAACGTCCGCGCCCGTGTTGTAAGTCGCCGACAACTGGGCTCTTAGTTTTCCAAAAAGCTATTGATTTGCGATCGGAAACCTGTAGTTTCTGCACATAGTCTGGCTTGTGAACCGAATATGCGGTGGTATTTGCACAAATGTTGATCGTAACGTTCCCGTGACGCAGAACGCGAGGACTAGCCCGAAGAGGCCGAGCGATTCCGCTGGTACCGATTGGAATGTAACATGGCATTTTCTTGCTCTAAGTCTTCATAGCTTCGTTCACGCGGGTTTGACACATTAGGTGCATCGCGAGAACTATCACTTATTGCCGAAATGTCGATGCTAGATGGCATCACACCAACCACCTTGTCCGCCATTTGTGCTATGACGTCCAACCCTTCGTTTGAACATGCTAAGATTGCCTCTTAAGTACCGATTCGGGAAATTGCCTACCAGCCAGTGAACGCATTTGCCGTAACAACTCGCTGGGCTTTCGATCGCCTAAGTTAGATTCGTTCAATAATTTCTGCAAGCGCGTGTCTTCCGATTCTGTCAGCCGTGACAAAACGATTGACTTAAGATTTTCGTAGAGTCCGCTCGCGGGCGGATTGAAAATCACGTCTCTACAGACGTTTATCGCTCGCGTATCTAACATACCAAGTGCGGTAAAGTATTTAGTACTATCGGATCGGATTTGACCTATCGCGAACTGTCCCTCTAGCGCGACGAACCATACGCCCGGACTATCCGGACAAAATGGAAGATTTCTAAAAGTTACAGCACTTAGGGCCGTTTGCTCATACGACTCTTAAAGATTTAAGTTCTACTTAAATACTTATAGGCTACTTTTTTTAGGGCATAAACTGTCACACAAGAGTTTATGTGGCACTTAACTCGCTATGAGTCGTATCAGCAAACGGCCCTTACTTTATTGCCTTGAACGTTGGTATTGTCCAATGATGAACCGGTGGTTACATTTACTGACGAACCGGCGGGGCTTGGGTTGCTCGTATGTTCGTCTGCAGATTCTCGTTCATTTTTGGCGGAGTCACTGTTCACAAACGAATCTGTACACAAAAGAAAAGTGAATTAGAATAAAAGAAAAATAAATAAATGTTATAATAACAAAATTTACATATATACAGAAAACACGACACAATTGACAAACAACACGATACGCAAAATTTGTCTGAAGAAAAATTCGGTCACGATCCTGCTGTTCTGTATTTTATGTTGGGCACTTTATTTTGACATAAATTAACAATACTATTTTTATAATTTATACTTAATTGTCGGAAGGACATGAACACAATTGAATACAAGTCTTTGACGAGCGAATGAGGAAGGAAGTTATTTTTCTTCCCTCCTCGGTTTATATAACTTTTTCATTTATTCTTTTTTTCGATACTCGATATCAACTAACATCGTCATCAGTCATGTCAATTTCTTGTTCGTTGCTGATGGTTGTGTCCGGTAGTTTTTGTAGTTGTTGTTTGTTGTTTTATCGCCACAGATCTAATCGCTGGAGCTTACACTTTGTGTTCAATATTCCTTTGAATATGGATAGCTCGTGTGCGTCTATCAAAGCGCAACGAAAAAGATGTCGAAGCGAGACTTTAAACACTTATCGACGTATGGGCAACCGATCGTGCGCTACACTTCGGATCTCTCATCGAGACATTCCATCACCGGCAGCGGAAGGATACGGACGTGTCCTGTCTATTCGTTGTTCAACTGTAGAAGGAAGCAGATATAAAATAAATGTGCATAGAAAACATTCTGGAAGTTGTTTTGTTGTTATTTAAAATTACAGTCCACTGAAACCAAAAAACAATATTAATCATGGTCCCACGAGCCGAACTTTGAGCTGGCCCTATCAACATATGTTTCTGTTGTGTTGTGTTTGTGTAAATTGTGCAGTGTTTACGAATGTTGAGAGTTCCCAACATACAGTTTGGTCGAGAACTAACAACAACAAAAAGATAAAACAATAAGAAGAACCAGCCGGAGCAGAATTTTTAACAAATCTGGAACCTTTCCCTTTTTGCATTGAATGGAGCTTGGCGGTAGTTTGCAGTTCTGATGGCGTGTCGAGGATCGGCAAAAAATATCACATAGAGTGTAAGTACAGTGAATATAATTGACATTTTCTTTGAGCGAACAACAATCACAGCAAAAGCGTAGGGATTAGCAGAATCATTAAGCATGTGTATCAGTTTTTTTATTTCTCGTGGTGTTCCACGCCATATGATCTCTCTCCTTTTGTCGTAGTTGTGTGTGCAATTTACGTACAATTTTGAATATTCTCGCACCATTGAGTTTTGGTCGCGAAAGAAACTAGCCAGTTCGTGTGCACCGATGCTTGCATACGATCAGCTGTGCAATATAGGATGATGGGCATGCGTAGGCAGCAAGTATATCTGTATCCTTTGATGGATTTGCGCAGATAGCTCTTATGTGGAAAGGGCTTTCCTTTTTATGATTTAGCAGAGCGCAGCGGCGCCGCATGACCCGATAACGACGGTCGGGTTGAATTTTTGTATACCCATCAGTGGCTTACAGTATGTAGTGCATAGATTTCATATCCTTTGATGGATATTTTACTTGTGCACGCACATTTTTGGTTGCTAATGCGTATGGCATTGGCCTAAGCAAAAAACATGCGCATCACTGTGTAGGTATCGGATCGATGCGTCCACATGGCATGAAATATATTTTTTACACTTCTCGCAACAAGTAGATTTTGAATAAAAAATACGAAACACACACATATTTATACACGCAAATAAGTTCTATCACACAGATCTGATATTGAGCTACAAAAGATACATTAGTAGATCCATTTAGCATCAATGTAGATTCCTTTTCTGGATTTCGACGTTTTGATCCTATTCTAGCGGACCAAGGTTGCATGATGTCGTGGGGATTTCGTTACGGTTAACCGTAAATGGAGGACAGAGAGAGCCTGTGTGGGAGGAGATAGGTACTGTTGCGATTTACACCGTGCTTCTTCTTGAGAGGGAAGAGTGCAAAGCGGAGAGTAAAAATAAAAATGCTCAAGTGTTACTTTAATATCTATTGGCCCGAGTTAAGTATCCATAGCAAAACATATTGAGAAAAAAGATAACATTATTTGTATTCAATGATATCTTTAGTCTCTAGTACAGTCTTGCACACAACGCTACAATGATAACATATGTAAAAGAGATAATATCGTTTGTATACAATGTTGGAATATTATCTCTTCTTCATTATCAAGCAAGACGATTGTACGCTTGGGTCTCCTTGTAGATAGATAAGAAAAGTATATAAATACGACTGTATGATGAATTTATCGATAGTCTTATTGTAACTACATAGTAGCCTTAAGCTCCTTTTAGAATTAGTAAAAAGTATTTCAATAATAAAGGACATAGTTCCAAATAAATATTGTTTAATTTTAAAAGTAAGAACCAAGTGTTTTAATTGGCGATCCTGCCAGGAGGTTAAATATACTTTTTAACTTCAATCGAGCGGACCTCGGGAACAAGTAGTGAAATCTAGTATAAACAGAACACTCGCGTTACCGGTTACAAGAATTACCTAGCATAGCAGGTACAAATATAGCTCCTTCGTACGAAGCAGCAAAGCAATTCAGTGAAAGTGTATATGTGAAAAAAAAAAAAAAAAAAACACACAAATTCGACGACAACAGACACGAGTTCAAAATGGAACAACTCGCAGTATTAATGGCAAGATTAGAAGCTTTAGAAACCAGGTGCAACACAGTAACACAAACCCTAGAGCACACACGCACAGAGAATGCAAGGTTAGCAGCAATAATAACTAACCAAAATCAAATAAACACTAATTTAGAAACAAAACTAAATGAAGTAAAATCTGGATTAGGCATAGTACCAAACATACCTGTGCTAGAGGAAATAAGAACCACATATACAGATGGTAGTGAAATACAGTTAGACGCATTTAAAAGCCTACCTATTTTCAACGGCGATCAATCAAATTATCGGTCGTGGCGCGAAGAAGCATCCAGATTAATGGACAGCATTAAAAACCTCAAAACACACAGTAAGTACGCAGCAGCATTGACTATAGTGAAAAGTAAAATACAGGGAGCAGCCGCGAATGTGTTAACTAATTATAACACAATTTTTAATTTTGAGGCGATACGTAACAGATTAGATTATACGTACTCTAATCAAGAACCTCTATACGTGCTACAAGACATGATGAAAGCCATCACGCAAAAAAGAAGCACACTGTCTGAATACCACGACGAGATAAATAAAAATCTCAATTTAATAATATCAAAAATCACTATGTCAGGTGATCCGCCGAATATAATCGACAGACTAATTAAAAATGCTAACGACGACGCAGTTCGTATATTCATTGATGGTATGAGTGACAACTTTACAAGAGGATCATTATATTCAGCTACAATAAATGATCTAGAACACGCATTCGCAATTGCTCGCAGAATAGAACATGATAATGTGCACAGGCATTTACATCTCACTCAAGATAAGCACCACAAAAATATGCCACATGAACACAGAAACGAAAGAAGACCAAACTATTCGAGCCAAACAACGAATTATCAACCCCAGAAGCAATACGATAATATGCAGCAACACAATCAAGGACCACGCCTAAACCCTTCCAAGAGAAATGACGGACCACAGCCGATGGAGATAAACTCGAGACAAATTGTACATGCACAGCGACAAAATTGGAATCAATACAAACCCGATGTATATAATCCACCAGCGAAACGTGAACACAGCGGGAGTTTCAACACACACAACAGACCGCAACGATCTTATCAGCAGAACTTCAAGCAGCAGAGAGTAAATAACTCCCGACAACAACGCAGAGACGATGTCAGCAGTACATATGCAGAAGCAGATGAAACGGAATGTATGGTAAATAATAACATAAGAATAGATCATTTAAACTAGTAGACGGGTTGCCCTGCTTAAATTTAACTAGTACTATTTCTAAGAAAATTTATAAAATTCTTATTGATACTGGTGCAACCCATAATTACATTAATAGAAAATGCGATTCTAGCGAAAAAATTAAAATTAAACCTATAAAAATAAAAACAATGCATGGTTATTCTATGGTAGATACAAAGAAAGTAGTTAGGATATTAAAGAAAAATATAACATTTTTTGAATTAGAGGATATTCAGTCTTTTGATATGATATTAGGATATGAAGGACTTAAAGTTCTAAACGCGGAAATAAATTTCAGTAATATGACTCTAACTACCATAAGCAGTGTCGAATCTATTCAGAAAATTAATTACATAATTGGGGAAAATAATATTTATAAAGCAGACATAGATAGACTGATGAAGATTAATAACAGCATAGGACCGTTACCCTTTACAGATACTATAGAAGCAAGCATTAGGACGACCAATGATAATCCGGTTTATGTTAAACAATATCCATATCCCATAGCAGATAACGAATTCGTAAACAAAGAAATACAGAAACTCTTACATGACAATATAATAGAAAAAAGCCATAGTCCTTATAACAGTCCCATATGGACAGTACCTAAAAAAGGTTTGGACGAAAAAGGAAAACCAAAACGGCGCATGGTTGTTGATTTCCAAAAACTTAACGCTCACACTGTAACAGACAGATACCCCATTCCGGATGTCAACATGACAATTCAAAATTTAGGTAAAGCCAAGTACTTTACAACGTTAGATTTGGAGTCAGGTTTCCACCAAATTAAAATCAAAACAGATGATAAAGAAAAAACAGCTTTTGCTATAAATGGCGCAAAATATCATTTTAAACGAATGCCTTTCGGGCTCAAAAATGCACCAAGCATATTTCAGAGATGCGTGGACGACATTTTGAGAGACTTTGTAGGTAAATTCGTACACGTTTACATTGATGACGTATTGATATATTCTTCATCTGAGGAAGAACATATACAGCACATAAGTCAAGTATTCGACGTACTCAATAAAGCCACATTAAAAATATCTGATGAGAAAAGTAAGTTTTTTCAAGAAGAAGTAGAATACTTAGGTCACATAATCAGACATGGTAGAATCACTACGAACCCTGAGAAAATAGCAGCTATAGAAAATTTTCCAGTCCCACAAACGGTAAAGGATTTGAGAGGATTTTTAGGTCTTACAGGTTACTATCGTAAGTTTATAAAAGGATACGCAAGCATAGCCAAGCCCCTGACATTATATTTACGAGGAGATAACGGTAAAGTAAACAAAAAAACAAAGTAAAAATATTAAGTTAAATCTGAATGATTCAGCATTAGAAGCGATTAGAATTTTAAAAAATTATTTGAAAGAACAAGTCGAACTTTTTCAACCGGATTATAGTAAACCATTCGAGCTTACTACAGATGCATCCAACATAGCTATTGGAGCCGTACTAAGTCAGAATAAGCAACCTATACACTTCTTGTCAAGAACACTGAGTAAGACAGAAGAGAACTATAGCACAAACGAGAAAGAGCTATTAGCGATCATATGGTCCTTACAAAAACTCAGAAACTACATATATGGTATAGCAGACTTAACCATATATACCGATCACCAGAGCCTTATATATTCGGTATCAGAAAAAAATCCCAACACAAAGCTGAAACGTTGGAAGGGAATCATTGAAGACTTTGGAGCAAAATTAGTTTATAAACCAGGAAACCTAAATCTTGTAGCTGACGCATTATCACGTCAACGCATAAATACTTCTACCATAGAAACAGCACATTCAGCTGAAAGTTCTTCTAATGATATAATAAAAACTGTGAATCAGCCTTTTAATGCATACACTGCACAGTTCGAACTTATTGAAGATATAACAAATAATATCGAAACACAAATCTATTTTGGTAACAAAATAAGACTCATAATAAAGTTTAAGGACAAAGACTCTTTACTAAGGCAGATGAAAGAAGTTATACAACCCCAAAAGATTGTAGCTTTGCATACGAAATTTGAAAACATATACAAATATGGTGAAAACATAAAAAAAGAATTCCCACTAGTAAGATTTATATTCACACCAAGAAAACTTCAAGACGTGACAAATTTGGAGGAACAACTAAAACTTGTAAGGGTAACTCACGAAAGAGCACACCGAGGGTTACGTAACAATATACAAGAAATCTCAGAGAAATATTACTGGCCCGATCTAAATAAACAAGCAAAGAGTTTCAACAAAAAATGCATAGCATGTCTATTTGGAAAATATGAAAGAAAACCTATCAGAGAACCCCTGAATAATTCAGAAATACCAACACATGTGGGAACACACATTCATATGGACATATACTTCAACGACAAGTATACTTTCCTTGTAACAGTAGATAAGTATTCTAAATATACAATCCTTCGGGAAATCGAAACTCGAAACAGACTGTACGACGTTATGGAAGAGGTCTTATCTAATTATTTCCCAAAATGTGAACGACTCATGACAGATAACGAGAAGGGATTCAAAACAGAAATGGTGAACCAAATGTGTTTGAAATACAACATAACTAAAGTAGAAACTCCAGTATACAGATCGACAGCGAACGGTCAGGTAGAACGTGTAAACGGTACAATAACTGAACTGTCTAGAATATTCACAATTCAGAATAAAACAAGACTTATCGAAGAAATATTTAGAACAGTGCGTGAATTAAATAATTCCATACACTCAGTTACCGGTTTGAAACCTAGAGACATTTTCTTTAATCAAAATAAATATAGCAATAGTGAAATTATAATAAATAAACTAAACTCAGCATCCAAAAAAGTGATCGAACGTCTAAATAAAGGAACTCGACACAGAGAATATAAAAAAGGAGATAAGATAATGGTAAGAATCACAGGTCTTAGAAAGAAATCTAACGCCAGATACATAACAAGAATAGTAGAAGAAGATAAAGGAGACACTGTAATCTCTAAAGAGGGAATAAAAATTCACAAGGATAACATAAAGAATTATCATTTTTTAGATGACGAAAATATTAATATTCCTAACATTACTAGGAATTGTACAGAGTCAAGAAGGGCAAGGAAACGTTCAAATAACTGAGTTACTAAACAAGAAGTTTATACTTACGCAAACAGATGACGTGTATTTATTCAAAGAACAAACTTATTTGTTACATGCCACCAACCTGACTTCGATATTTCAACCTTACGTAAATATCGTAACTAGTAACTATCAACCTACACAAGAAGAAAAAATTTGGTTAAGTAAAATTAAGAATTTAGCAGACCAATTACAAGAACATACTAGGCATACTAGATCAATTAACTTTTTAGGAACAGCTTTCAAATATGTGTTTGGTAATCCTGACCATTATGACTTAGTTAACATAGAAACGAGTATAAATAATCTCATAGAAAACAATAATAAACAAAAAACTATAAATTCTAGATTCGAACAAATTTTGCAACAATTCGAAGGTCAGAGCCTTAAAGAACATTTAGTAATAGAACAAGTGTACGAACAATTATTATTATTGACCAGAACAATTAATGCAGCAAAAAATAATGAATATTTATCAGAAAGCCTAGACTTAGATGACATTAAAAATATTATTCAACATGAAATAATTCAAGTACCCATAATAAATATACTTGAGTACTCTAAAATATTATTAGCTAGAACTGATGAATTCTTCATCACAATATATAAATATCCAGTTCTAATTAAATCATGTAAATTGTATAAAGTAACACCCTTAAATTCAAAACATGGAAAAATCATTACAGATAAAACAATTGCCTTATGTAACCAAACTTATTTAAGAACAAGAAATTGTCAAAATCATCTAAGTAAAAACATTTGTGAAATTAACTTTGAAGAAGAAAATTGTCTTATTCCACTTTTAAAGAATATAACTTCAAAATGCAACATTAAACAAGAATACGATTACGACTTAGAAATTGAATCCGGTGTTATGTTATTAAGCGGTAAGCATAAGCTAAATAATCAAACAATTAATGGTATAAACTTAGTTACTTATGAAAATACTATAAATCTAGATGATAAAATATACAAAAACATGCATAAGCAAATTAAAGAAGTTATATTAAGAAATCATAATTCAGAGTCTTACATCGACCAAATAATTAAAGAAGATACAATATACAAATTCGATAACATAGATACTTTAAAAAAACTAATTATTCCTTTTGAAGAAAAACCGATATTATCAACTATATACACAATTGTAACACTGATTGTTATTTTAGCATTTACGTACGTAATGATAAAAACTATACAATGTATAACAGATCGTCAAAAACAAAAAAAGATTGACGCATATAACAAAACTTATGAAAGAGAGATGTTAAAAATAGCGTCGAAAAATCGGGACGATTTCGTTTAACAAGGGGGGGAGTTAAGTATCCATAGCAAAACATATTGAGAAAAAAGATAACATTATTTGTATTCAATGATATCTTTAGTCTCTAGTACAGTCTTGCACACAACGCTACAATGATAACATATGTAAAAGAGATAATATCGTTTGTATACAATGTTGGAATATTATCTCTTCTTCATTATCAAGCAAGACGATTGTACGCTTGGGTCTCCTTGTAGATAGATAAGAAAAGTATATAAATACGACTGTATGATGAATTTATCGATAGTCTTATTGTAACTACATAGTAGCCTTAAGCTCCTTTTAGAATTAGTAAAAAGTATTTCAATAATAAAGGACATAGTTCCAAATAAATATTGTTTAATTTTAAAAGTAAGAACCAAGTGTTTTAATTCCCGCTGTCTTCGGCAGGGCTGCGACCAATAGTATTTGTTTATTGTTTAATTACGTTGAATTATTTAATTACTTAGGATTTGACCCGCTGTCTAGA
This sequence comes from Cheilosia variabilis, assembly GCA_951230905.1. Classification (NCBI taxonomy): domain Eukaryota; kingdom Metazoa; phylum Arthropoda; class Insecta; order Diptera; family Syrphidae; genus Cheilosia; species Cheilosia variabilis. The sequence goes on from OX579676.1 coordinate 85,698,950, forward strand.
GCTTGGCTGCGATCAATCTGATAGTTAAATTTACTTTCATTTTCCTTGTCACAACCTTCGCCTTTTATACAAATATTCTTCATGACCTTTCCTATCCTCCCTCTCCATGCACCATAGTTTCCTTACCAATTGCCATAAGTGCATACGCGCTATTCTTAGGTATTGCTTAATTGTTTTCCGTTCCCATTAAAAGTACCCAAATGACATCTTGGGTGTCATTTGCCTTACGCTGGTGTCAAGTGTCATCCATTCATAAATTATTATTATTTCCCTGATAGCACAACGTAGTACTCCTCCGATATGCAACTATTGCAGTTTTGTCATATGTCGGCGTGCCGCTGTGCAATCGGAGTTGGGTTACGTGTGTATCGTATTTGGTGGGTATGCACTTGACTGATTGCGCTTGGGTGGCGTTTGAGTAAATGGAAAACGAATGAAAACAAAGCGAATGACCTATTAATAGCCGTGCGCTCTGGTTGGTGTATGGAATGGATTGCTATTGAGAAGGCGATGGTTTGGAGTAGGTCATGGTTAGGGTATGGTTGTGCGGATCACAACATCCCACCCCCCTTGGAAAAAGAAAATTCTTACCTGAAGGGTTAGAATTTTCTGCAAGTAGGCTTCGGTGTGACGAGGAAGGAACTTACAATTATTTTAATGTTTTTTTTTTTTTAAAAAGAAATTTTTTTTTTTTTTTTTTATTTAAGTACAGTGTTAAACTAAATACAATGCTTGAATGCTTATAACGAAGAGCTTAACTAAATACAATGTTTGACTGTTAACGGAGTATAAAGGAAGTATAACAATATTCTTATTCTAGTATACAAATTATTTTAAACAATTAATACAAGGATAGGTATATTAAGGATACACATTTTTTTTTTATTAATGCAATGTTCGTAATATAGTTTGTAGTAAATACAATGTTTAAAATATAGTTTGTTGGATATATATATATTATTATTTATTTTATTTTTATTTTTTATACACACATACCTTCATTTCAATACAAAAATATGAGTTGAGGGGTTTTTGGAGGTATTTTCTTCTTCGTGTTTCTCTTTAGGATTCTGTGAAGTGATCTGGGATGTGCTCGGGAGTGATTCTTTGATAACATGGAGTTCTTGAATATTTTTTGGTGATTTTCCCTTTGTTCGTAGGCGCTTAAACAGACAGTATAGAGAAATGATAACGACCAGGAATAGTATTGTATAGATCAACGTATAGTGATGTACATCGTGGGAGTTTAGAGATAAGAGGGACACATTTTCTTTTGCTTTAAGGTTTTTTATTCCCTCTGAAATGAGCTTAAATCCTTCTTGGCTTGAGAATTTTATAAACGCCACTGGATTAGATTTGCTGATTGCCGGGAGAGTAATATTGGCTAAAGATTTTGAAATATTTATGGGTGGTATATAAAAATTGTGTGAAATCGTATTTTGTTCATTGTACGAACGTATGATTAAATCTTTAGATTTCGCGTAGCAATTTCCTAAAATCTCGACTAAAGCTGTACCTTGAAGGGTGTACGTTGTTACGTCATCTTTGCAAATTTCATCGATTTCATAGCTACGTATTGTAGAGAACAGCCATTTGTTATGGGTAGTCAGTTGTAGCCATATGTTGAGATATTTGCTTGTTTTATTTCGCATGAAGTTGGTACTGTTTCGGGTCGTCGTAATAGTTCTACCTCGCATGTGGATAACTTTGAGTTTGAATTAAACAGAGGGTGTACCATTGGACATAAGAATGTGGTTTTCTGGTTCTTGCAGCTTGTCAAGTCATTTGCGTTAATATTAGTATAGTATTCTTTGTTATAGTCGATTATTATATATTTTGTTGTTGGTTGTATAAATACAAAGCGATTACGGTAATTTGTAGGTAGAGGAATTATTTTGTTGACGTGGAAGTTTTCTAGATATGGTAAAGGAATTTTAAATTCATGAATTACTTTTTGCTGACGTAAAGTCGCACTGATTGAACTGATTTGGTAAAGAGATAAAATGTCGTTTGTGACCATGGATGATATTTTTGTACCACTGGGGAGATCTTGTCTGATCTTTGTTAAAACTGTTCTGAGTTGGTCTGGAGTAACTATTGAAGGATGGGGTTTACCATGATTAGCATTGCTAACGAGGTCTATAATTTCATCTATCGTGTTTTGGTAACGCATGATTATCAGGGTGATAAGTGAAGTTAGGGATTCTATTTCTGCGAATAGTTGTTGTTCGTACTCTAAGTCGTTGAGTTTATTTGTTAACCCTCTTACGGTCTCGAGTTTTAAATTTATAGACAGAAGCTGATTTTCCATAGCTAGTTCGGACTTATTAAAAATGTTCGCTGTAGTCTCGAGGATTATAGTTTGGTTCTTAATCAAAGAAAGTAGATGTCTTTCGTTTGACTCCAATTTTTTTATCTGCCTGTTATAATAATCGGCGTCCTCTTCACTTAGGGTTCCGAACAGAGATTTGCTTAGTATCCCTACTTATTAGTGCCCGTTTTTTTCGATTGCTATTACCTGTTGATATTAAGGTATACTTTTGTAAGACATCTATTAGTAAATGGTTCAGTTCGTTGGTTGCCCCGTTACACAATATATCACAGCTCACTCTACCTTGGAGTTGTGCGCATAGTTGATGCATTTCGACCACGTACTGATTTGCATGTGTTAGTGCGTCGTCCAACCTTTGTAAATCGTAGTAAATGATCAGTTTCCATTCGTTAGAGTATAACTCGGCTTTTCCCCATTGTTCGAAGTAGATTCCGGGGATATGGTCTATCGGTGTTATGTGTAGGATTCCATTTGTGGATGATAGTAGTGTCAAAATGAACATCAGTGAATCCATTTTCTGTAAAACGTGAAGTTTTTTGAACTGAGTTCGCATATGATTGGTTGTTTGCGTGTGTAAGTGAGGTGTGTGGTGTGTTTATCGTGTGGATAATGGATTTTGAGCATAAAGACTGTTTTTTTTATTAAAAATGTATATTTGTTCTATATATTAGGTTTTATTCCCCAATGTCTTCGAGCTCTTCAAATTCATCAATCTCTTCTAGTATCTGCAACAGCCTGTCTACCTGGTCATCATATGCATAGAAGTTGTTTGGGTCCTCTAATGGTTCCCATACCTCGGTGTCTGAGGACCCGGTGGATATTTGGTCATCATCGAGGGTTATTCCAACGTCTTTGTGGCTGGCGTTTTAGGATATACGCGGGACAGAGACGCTGATCGAAATCTTCTTCTGGGAGTCCAAAACTGATGACGTCCCCCATCTCGATGTCCTCCGTGTCTCCGTCAAGCCTCACACCATTGATATATGTGCCATTAGAGTCCGCGCAGTCTATTAAGGATTGGAGGATTTTATTAGCAGTTTGATATCCATGTTGAAGTCTGGCTCGGAGTTCATTGGCATATTGGCATTTTGTTGAAGGGTACTGGGAATGCTAGCGGGATAACCGTATAACAGCTCAAAAGGAGTGAAACCTGTGCTACTATGGGGTGTAGTATTGTAGACGAACATAGCATACGGTACCCATGTATCCCAAGTTAGTGCGTCTTGGTTCACATAGTGACGATGGTATTCGGCCAAAGTTCTGTGGCTTCCTTCAAAAACTCCGTTAGTTTGTGGGTGGTAGGGAGTTGTAATTAATTTCTTAATTTTCATGAGTGAACAAATTTCTTTAAAGAGTGTACTTAAAAAGTTTGAACCTTGGTCTATTAGTAGTGAAGTTGGTATACCATGTCGGCAAACGATATTTTCCACAAAGATTCTTGCAACCGTTGAAGCTTCCATGTTGGGTAATGCATAAGCTTCCGAAAATTTTGTTAAATCGTCTTGAAAGGTTAGTAGGTACTTTTGATCATTGTAACTCACAGGTAAAGGTCCTACTAAGTCTAGAGCGATTCTTCCAAATGGTTTGGAACTTGTTGTGGTGATTTTCATGGGAATTTTGAGATTCTTAATACTTTTATTGAGTTGACAAGAGGCACAGTTTTTTATGTAGGTACTTATATCCACCGCCATATTTGTCCAAAAATATTTAATTTTTATTCTTTTTAATGTTCGTGTGGCTCCTTGGTGGCCACCGAATGGTGAATCGTGAAATTCAAATAATACTTTGTTTATGGAGTCTTGGTCAGTTAGAAAAATTCTATCATCGATGAAAAAGTGTAAGGTCACGTCTTGGTTTTGAAAGACTTTCTCGAGGAGGGTCTTGAAGATGAGCCGTGTTTCCGGCCCTAGAACTGCCGTGGAAAAGCCTACACTTTTTAGACCTTTTCTACTTACTATTTCCTTGATTTCTCCTAAAAAATTTTCAGAAATAATTTTATCTCTAGTGCTTCTGAAAGGTATTGGTAGAGTCACTACATGTATCGTTTGGTTGTTGTCTGTTTGGAGCGAAACCATTTCACCTATTTGGGGTTTCGAGAAATCAGTGAATTTTTTCTTAAGAATTTCTTCATCCCTGGACTCAATTAAAGGGAGTATTATTATTTTAAATTGTATGCTTTGGTCTTTAAAAATTGATTTTCTTTCTTCGTGTAGAAGAAACCTTGAGATAACCTGAATTTCGTCTGGGTCATTGTGCGGTTGTCGCGAAGGCTCCCCCAGTTTTTGTTTCTGTCCAAGTGTGGTTACTAAGACGTGTTGTCCGTTAAGGATTTCTGCATCAGGCTTCGGAATGCGACTTAGTGCGTCGGCGTTGGAGTTGTTTTTGCCTGCTTTATACAGAACTTGGTATTCGTATTCGTCCAAGAGGATCCTCCAACGAGCTAGCCTTGATGTTGGGTCTTTCAGATTCATAAGCCATTGAAGCGGTTTGTGGTCAGTACATATAATGAACTTTGTACCATACACGTAAGGTCGAAATTTCTTTACTGCGTAAGTAATGGCTAAACGTTCCCTTTCCGTAGTTGTGTATCTGGTTTCCGCATCATTTAATGTACGACTGGCATAACATATTGGCTTGTCCTCTCCTATTTGACCCTGTGAGAGAATGGCTCCTAATCCGATGTCACTAGCGTCAGTTGTAATTATAAAGGGTTGGTCGAAGTTGGGGTAGGCCAGAAGTGGTGGCTCTATGAGCAACTTTTTGAGCTTGCGGAATGCTTCGCCGGCAAACGCATCCCATTTGGACTCGACCTCCTTTTTTAGTAATTTGGTCAAAGGTTTGGCTATGGTTGAAAAATTATTTATGAATCTTCTATAATAACCAACAAAACCTAGGAAAGATTTAATTCCCTTTACGTTTTTAGGTATAGGGTAAGTTTTAACCACTTTTATTTTTTCAGGATCTGGTTTAAGACCGTCTTCGGTGATAAATGCCCGAGATACATTAATTCCCTTTTTAAAAAGTTACACTTATCGGGCTGTAGCTTGAGATTGTGTTCCTGCAACCTGCTTAGCACTCGTATTAGTTTTTTATTATGTTCTTCGAGATCGTATCCGTATAGGACTATGTCATCGACATACACAAAACAATCAAAACCTTGTAATCCTGTCAACACCGTGTTCATCAGTCGCTGGAAAGTAGCTGGTGCGTTTTTAATACCAAATGGCATACGGGCATACTCGTAGTGTCCATAGGGAGTGCTGAAAACAGTTTTGTATTTTCCGTCCTCGTCCATGCGGATTTGGTGAAATCCTTTGGCCAAATCCTAGGTACTAAAGTACTTGGCTTTTCCTAATTGATCCAGAATATCAGTAATGTTTGGCAGGGGATATGCATCGCCAACTGTCAATTCATTTAACCGTCTGAAATCAACCACTACTCTCCATCTTTTGTTGCCTTCCTTGTCCGATTTCTTGGGAACCAGAAGCAACGGAGAGTTCCATGGACTAGCGCTGGGAGTTATTATGCCTTCTTGCAGCATTTCATTCACTTGTTTGTGAATCTCGCTTTTTTGTGATTCTGGAAGCCTGTACGGTTTCACAAAAAGGGGTGGTTGATGGGGATCAGTTATGGTAGGGTGTTGTGTCGGTAAAGGTTAGCTGGTCTCCTTCTAGATAGAAGAGGTCATTGTATTTTCGGCAGATTTCGAGTATAGAATCCTTTTCTTCTTGATTGCAGTGATCAAGATCTATTACCGACTCGAACTTGGTTAGTCTTCCTTTAATAATGTTTTGAGTTTTACCTGTTATAATGTTAAAATTGTCTAGCTTGTCCCATTCGAGATCGATGTCCTGGTACCGAACCTTTTGTTCAGTGTCCGAGGTATTCATCATCATGACTCTGACTGTGGAATCTGTGGGTTTAGTTAGAGACTCGCCTAGGTAAATTCCTGGCTGGATTATCTGTTTTTTTATAATGATATTAAAATTGGTTTTGAGGGGGACAGGGATGTCCACTACCTGCTGAGTTCGGGGTTTGAGTGTCACTACATTCTGTTCGATAATGAATTTTTTTATTACTGCCTCAGTCTTACTTCGTGCTGGGTCTTTCTTAGCCTCAGTCTCACTTCGTGCTGGGTCTTCCTTAGCCTCAGTCTTACTTCGTGCTGGGTCTTTCTTAGCCTCAGTCTTACTTCGTGCTGGGTCTTTCTTAGCCTCAGGAAGTAGCGATTGCGAACAGTGTAACCCGGCCCGGAGACAATCGGTGTGAACTTTTGGTTCGCTATCAAAGTTTGGTTGGGTCCCAGTGGTGTCCCGATATGGATGCGCTGGGCTACAAACGGCTACTTCGTCATGGCGTATTTTATTATAAATATTTTCATTCTCGATTTTAATTTTTAATTCGTTAGCTTTGTAATTTATGTGACACTCAAATTGACTAAGGAAATCATTGCCAATTATTCCATCGTACCTGAGGTTTATCCGTGGAGGAGGAATGTAAAATGGATGATCTAGAAAAATCGATTGATCATCTGATTCAAATTCCAAGGTTGCTGAGATTTCTCCTATGGTGTGGAGAGAATCGCCAGCTAGCGTCGATATTTGGCAAGTGTTTGCTGCCTGTCTGCAGGGCCCGATTTTGTCCCTTTTGACAAGGCTTATATCGGCTCCTGTGTCAATTAGGAAGGTTAAATATTTGTTTTTAGCCCCAGGGTGGAATTTAATTCGGATCACTGGTTCCTTGAATTCTGAACGCAGTGATACGGACATTTGAAAAGTAACTAGAGGTTTTAATTTTGGGCTTGGTGAACGGTAGCCTGAACTATTGCTCGAGAATGATTGTTCACAGCCTCCTCCCGAGCGTTCTCGTTTCCCGAACTACGAGGTGTGCTACGTTGACATCTAGACATGTGATGCCTCACGTTGTGGTTAGAAGGTCTATGATTAGAGGGATTCTGGTTATTTCTTTGTCTTGGACGGTTTTGCTGAGATAAACGAGTCCGGCACTCGTTTATAGTGTGGTTGGGTCGATTGCAGTATTCGCACCGAATTACCTGGACTTCTCTTTTCACGTTAGATGGTATAAAATTAGGGAAATTCGTATTTTTAAAGCAATTTGCCGAAGTGTGCCCTATTTTGTTGCAGGTTTGGCAGACAGGTCGAGGAGGTTCATTGGAGTGAATGTTTCTTTGGTTTCTGTAACAAGTGACAGCCGTGTGTCCCATCTTATTACATATTTGGCATGATATTGTTGTACGCGTGTTTGGGGTTTTAGAACTTAATAGTAAGGCTGGTTCTAAACGGCCCGATTGTTCAACCGCGTAATTTACTGCTGTTTTTATATCGCCAGTGTTTTGAGCTTTGACAAGAATTTTCAAAGTGGGACATTTGAGTCCGTCTTCAAATATCCGTAGAGCCAGATTTTTGTTCTCTAACAGAAGAGATTCCCGTATGGGTGCTTCCTTGATACTGTTAAAGGTAACAGTATCTAATTCATTTAACTTAAATATCACTAGATCTCCAAAGTCTTTAACCGATTCCGCTGTTCCCTGTCTTAATGCTGTCAACTCATTTTGGATAGTGGACCGAGATTTGGTAGTTTTGAACTGGACTTCCAATTCCGTAACCATATCTGACCAGTTATTGAATGATTTGAACTGAATCAAATCGAAGGCTGGTCCTTGCAGTCGGGTTTTGATTATATCCAAAAAAAGAGAATTATTTCGGTCATCACCAACGTATGAAAATAGGGTATTGCCGCAGGCAATAAATTTGTTTAATTCCGCAGGGCTGCCATCGAAAGTTGGCACAATACTATATATATCGTTCAGACTTATTTTGACTTCCATCCTAGAATCAGCAGTGGAACGGACGGGGTTATTTGGGGGAAGGCTCATTCTTGAGAATGGTAGGGCTTCGAAGAGCTCTAAAGTTAATTTTTGTTTTCTCGTGAGAATTTTTAAATCTTTTATGGGGCAAAAGGTATGTGTGTTTAATATATGAAAAATTTTTCATGTATATTATACATTTCTTAAAAAAAAAAAAATGCCTTATCATAAATACCTTATAATTTATACTGCTGCTGCCGTTGATGGATACCGACTGCTGGTGTTGGTGGTGTCTTCGTGGCTTTGCCAGGTGAGCTTCGCGCCCTAGAGCTGGGGTCTTCTGGTCTTTTATGTTTCAGCACTGTCCAATCTTAGCCTCCGGCGTCCGTGAAAGGAATTCGCCAGGTCTTATTTTTATGGGACTTTTCACTTTTCACTTTTCACTTGTTATACACTTTTTTTTTACTTTACTTTACTGGTGTGTAGCCCCAGTACGCCTCGAATACAATTAGATTCGTTGGTTTGGTTTTTAATGGTAGTTGGGACCTCTATTTGGGTATCCCACCGCTGCCACCAATGTTGCGATTTACACCGTGCTTCCTCTTGAGAGGGAAGAGTGCAAAGCGGAGAGTAAAAATAAAAATGCTCAAGTGTTACTTTAATATCTATTGGCCCGCTGTCTTCGGCAGGGCTGCGACCAATAGTATTTGTTTATTGTTTAATTATGTTTAATTATTTAATTAATTAGGATTTGACCCGCTGTCTAGAGCTTGGCTGCGATTAATCTGATAGTTAAATTTACTCTCCTTTTCCTTGTCACAACCTTCGCCTTTTATACAAATATTCTTCATGACCTTTCCTATCCTCCCTCTCTATGCACCATAGTTTCCTTACCAATTGCCATAAGTGCATACGCGCTATTCTTAGGTATTGCTTAATTGTTTTCCGTTCCCATTAAAAGTACCCAAATGACATCTTGGGTGTCATTTGCCTTACGCTGGTGTCAAGTGTCATCCATTCATAAATTATTATTATTTCCCCGATAGCACAACGTAGTACTCCTCCGATATGCAACTATTGCAGTTTTGCCATATGTCGGCGTGCCGCTGTGCAATCGGAGTTGGGTTACGTGTGTATCGTATTTGGTGGGTATGCACTTGACTGATTGCGCTTGGGTGGCGTTTGAGTAAATGGGAAACGAATGAAAACAAAGCGAATGACCTATTAATAGCCGTGCGCTCTGGTTGGTGTATGGAATGGATTGCTATTGAGAAGGCGATGGTTTGGAGTAGGTCATGGTTAGGGTACGGTTGTGCGGATCACAACAGTATTGCAAATATAGTTATTTTTTTAATTTATCGCTGATGACTTAGGTAATGTTAGAGACAGAGCTGCCGGTGGTACGCAAGTTAAGCGTTCATGGGATGTGTTTTGTTTCTGCATTTTATGTATTATTATATTTATTTTTCGGTACCGAAGTTAAGTATATTATAGATTTTGTTTTAAAGTTATTAAGCACATACGTATTGCTCCTACCTACATAATGCATATTTACAGTCACACAGCCGGCCAGTCGAGCAGCGCAAAGCAAATCCTGGCTGCATAGGCACACAGTCGGCCAGACGAACAAAATCAAGCTCCTGGCTGCACAGGCACACAGCCGGCCAGTCGAGCAGCGCAAAGCAAATCCTGGTTGCATAGGCACACAGCCGGCCAGACGAATAAAATCTAGCTCCTGGTTTCATAGGCGCACATGCCGGCCAGACGAAAAATAGGCTAGAATGGGTAGGGATCTTACAAATTCCTTTTATGGCCGAGCGAAGTTTTTACGACAGTCTAAAGATCAGGCGCGGCTGACGGTTCTCAGGTGCATACCACGCAGTCATAGACATACGGTAGGCATCTGAGCAATATTGAGCGATAGCCACAAGCAGCATCGTTTCAATGCAAAAACAAATAACGCGGATCAATACGGTTGAATCAGAGATTGAGCTGCAGACAGCAATGTCTGTGCTCAGGTATCACAAATGTTGTCCTTGAACGAGCAGGGCAACGTTTGACCGAGTGTACGTGCGCAGAATGAAGCCATTCTCTATAGCAGCACTGTCCATCCAAGCGTACATTCGGATTGTTAATTAGGTATACGCTGTACGTTCACAGAATGAAGCATCTGCCAAAGTAGCAGTGTGCTCGATTTGGAAGTGCAGCCGCAATGTTGAGTAGATACGCTGTAGGTTCGCAGGATCAAACATTTGCCATAGCAGCAATGTTGGTCCAAAAACGATCATTCGTATTCTCTGACTTTGAGCAGTTCCTCAACTATACATTTTATCACAAAATAAAAAAAATCATTTACCAAGAGCACGGCGTTGTCCGATACATACGAAGTATCTCTGGTCATGCCCCGTTCTTAAACACAGTAGATTGAGCAAGAAAGCATTTTGCTCTCGCTAATATTTTTTCATTTCTTTATTTTTTCTTTGCGAGACTTTGCCGATTGAGAGAGATGGAAGGCAATAACATTTGAAGTCGAATATCGAGTGCCAGAACGATCCGATTTTGATCCGATAAGGATGCAGGATGAACGTTAGATCACCGGCAGTTAACCGAGACCGAGACTATGGTAAAATTACCGAAACGGACCAAGCGGAGGCTCCGAATGAAAAGCTATCTGCAGTAGTCGACGCTACGAAAACGATTAGTGCTGCTATGCAGAATTCACTGGACCGTTCCAATTTAACCTACCCATTGTGCATAACAGCATGTGTACATTGTTTTAACTGAAAATGGGAGTTCGGCTAACGCCAGACAACCTAGCTGAGGAGAAACACCAACCAAAATGGAACAACACCACCAACAAGGCACGAACTGCAGCAAATTTTTTGACCAGAGGGTCGAGATTGAACTCCACGACGAGATTTGCCCAACGTAAAATCATGTCGCACTTCAACTTGACATTGGATTAACATTACGGTGGACTCTGGGAAGAGAGCAAGAAATGGGTATATTATCACCTCAACAGAGAAATTGGCACGCACAATTTTACATCCGATTATGCTGTATACCGCAATTTACAACTAGTTGCCTTCATCATTCTGAAAGAGGACAACCAAGCGCTAGTTAGTTGTTGTTAAGAAGATGCATCCCAACAAGCTAGGACAAGCTCGAGGATCGATATGCAACCGCACTAAAGGCGCACACTATCACAAAATAACCATCAGCCAACGAAAAGGCTTTGATGAGCAGCCTACCAACTAATACCTGAATTGATTTGGTTTTCCATGGACATAGATAGGGGCGTCCATGGTTTTCCCAATCACTACGAGCAAATGCTATTCAGATGAAAGCCCCAATGCAGCATATTACTCAGAACGGAAACAAATAATTTCAATCCAATACGTCATCAGCAGTTTTTAAGCATGCGGCTTCAAAGTGGGCAGAATGTTCGATATTCCTTTGAATATGGATAGCTCGTGTGCGTCTATCAAAGCGCAACGAAAAAGATGTCGAAGCGAGACTTTAAACACTTATCGAAGTATGGGCAACCGATCGTGCGCTACACTTCGGAACTCTCATCGAGACATTCCATCACCGGCAGCGGAAGGATACGGACGTGTCCTGTCTATTCGTTGTTCAACTGTAGAAGGAAGCAGATATAAAATAATTGTGCATAGAAAACATTCTGGAAGTTGTTTTGTTGTTATTTAAAATTACAGTCCACTAAAACCAAAGCTAAATTAATCCCTTTGGAAGAGGCACACCTTATACGCGATCAAGCCAAAGATTTGTTGGCATCCACGGGCTTCAACTTGCAAAAATGGACATCTAATAATAAAGTGCTTTTAAACGATATTCCACTTGATCAAAGAGAGTTAGGCTTTTCTTTACCTTTTGAAACTGGCGCTGTTCCACAGATTAGGACGTTAGGTATAAGATGGTTCCCTTTAGACGGTTCTTTTTCTTTTCAGAACGTCTTCGTTGATGAAGTTGAGATTCCAACAAAGAGAACGATGTTATCCACCATCGCTCGATCCTCTTGGATGGATCTCTTACCATTATTTTAGCAAAGATCATTATGCAACAGCTGTGGTGCCGCGGTCTAGAGTGGAATGACCCGATTCCAGTGGAGCTCAAAAACCATTGTAAAGACTTTCGATACGAGCTGCCCTCTATGGAAAGTATACAGATACCACGATGGATTCACATGAGAAATAAGCCAAAGGACTTGGAATTACACGGATTTAGTGATGCATCAGAAAAGGCATACTTACGAGTGTTAGATGATGACGGTAGTATTCACGTCCACCTCCTGATTTGCAAAACCAGAGTGCCCGTTAAAGACCGTAACCCTTCCCAGGTTGGAACTTTGTGGAGCATTCACACTTGCGGTACTTCTGGACTACACTGCAAAGGTCTTGACGTTAAACAGCGTTAGGAAGTACGCTTGGTCGGACTCGAAGATTACGCTGGCATGGATTATGGCACCTTCAGCTAGGTGCAAAACTTTTGTCAACAATCATGTTGCGGAGATTCAGTGTCTAACAAATTGTAGTATATCCTTATGCACCAAAATCCGAGTATTAAGCTCGTGTACAACAGCGTGCAAAATGTCTGAAAACAATAGAAAAGCCAGAGCTAGGAGATCTCGTTCTAATAAGGGACGAGAGATTACCACCATCTAAATGGATGATGGCACGAATTATTAAGCTGCACCCTGGAGCGGATAATTTAATACGCGTCGTAACTTTAAAAACACTAAAACGAACAATTACAAAAATATGTCCGCTTCCTAGCAACAAAATAACCACAGACCAATCCTTAATATAAACCATTTGTTTTCCAAAACAATTAATAATTAATTACAAAAAAAAGCACACATACGTTTTCATACACACACTTTCTCACAAGTAAAATATCAAAAAAAATAGTAATACAATAGAACACAAACAAATACAACACTACACAAACACAAAATAATAATTATTTAGATCTACAACACATTACACTACACAATATCATAAGATCAGAACAACTCACAAAATTCTCATTTGGGAAATTCACATCATAATACAGTCCACTCAATGAAGTCATAAGTGCACTCAAATCGAAATCACATTACACATACGCCCATAGGTTAGGTTAGGTTGAAGTGGCTAGCCGACACACTTAGACCATTATAAGGTCCCTTGTGATACCACATGAATGTATGTACTTAATTCTTCCTTCGTTGAACCAGTTGGAGCTTCTAATGAAGCGTAAGAGATAAGGAATGTCCGTGTTTTTTAGATTGTTTAGACTTTAGATCATTATAGTAGAACTCTCCCAAATGGAGTTTTCGTCCTTTTGAGAGAGCCGGACAAGTGCAGAGGAGATGAAGATAGCATCCAGCTTTAGAAGCAGCGATTGGGATACCTAAGGAATCCTTATCTGGAAGCATGTAGGAAGTGTTGTTCCGTGTTTGGCGAGTTCATCAGCCTTACAGTTACCTGTGATGTCCATATGCCCCGGCACCCAACAAAGGTGAATATTGAATTGCTCCGCCATCTCTCTGAGAGACGAACGACAGTCTTGTGCTGTTATTGAATTTGTAGAGACTGATTCCAGGCACTTTATAGCCGCTTGACTACCCGAGAAGATACGGAATGTTTCCTGTAATTTTTTTAATGGTGTTCAAAATAGCGACATGGCCAGTTGTTTTCCTGGTCCATTGAGAGGTAGCTTTATGCAGAAGCTGCCATTTTCCTGCTGAATATGGCAAAGGGTGTCAGATGAAACAGGATGTCAAGGGCAGCGGAGGGGGATGTACGAAGAGCCCCGCCGATGCACAAGCAAGTTGTTCTTTGGACTTTGCTTAACATATCGTGATAAATCGCTTTGTCCAAAGCAGTCCACCAGACAACAACACCGTAAGTTAGTATCGGTCTTATGACAGAGATGTATAGCCAGTAAGTGATACAAAACTGTAAACCACACTTGTTTCCTATGGCTTTTTTGCAAGAGAAAAGTGCCACAGTGGCCTTTTAAATTCTTTCTTGGATGTTAGGTTTCCATATTAACTTCCTATCAAAAATGAGACCCAAGTATTTAGCTTCATTTGAGAATTTCAAACTAGTGCCATTTATAGGTGGAGGGTCAATGTGTGGGATCTTATTGTGGGATTTTCTAGAGAAGAGGACAAGTTCAGTTTTGTGAGGCTTTACTCCCAGCCCACATTTGTTTGCCCATTTTATAAGCTTATTAAGAGCGTGCTGTAGGAGTTCTTTTAAGGCGTTTAGGTACTTTCCTGACACAGCAATGGCAACGTCGTCTGCATAGGCAATCACATTGTAACCTCCCGCTTCCAGGCAGTTCATTCACCACCAAGTTCCAGACAAGCGGAGATAGGACGCCACCTTTTGGGGTTCCTCTACTGACAGATGTTCTGGTAGATTTCTCACCCAGACTTGAGTTGATAATTCGGCTATTGAGCATCAAATTGATCAGCTCGCCAAATGAGGCATCCACGTTCAGATCTGCCAGAGCACAAGCGATCGCAGATGAGTCGACGTTGTTGAAATCGCTTTCTATGTCTAGGAATGCAACCATTGTATACTTCCTTATGCCATGTTGACAGAAGTATTTTGTCAACGCTTTTGTGTAAATGGATTTCAATGAGTCGTTCTATTTTAGGAGGAATGATGAAAGACTAATAGGTCTGAGATCTTTCGGACTCACGTGAGAGCATTTGCCTGCTTTGGGTATGAAAACCACTTTGACTTCTCTCCATAACAATGGTATACCAGATCTAAACAGCTTCTTAGGATTATCGTCAGCACTGGCAGGATGATATCCGAGGTGTTTTGTAGCTCGGCTGGTATTATGCCGTCTGGTCCCGGGGATTTATATGGTTTGAAGCTATGTAGCGCCCAAAGTACTTTGTCTCTAGTGATCAGACCTTGTAAGTTGGTAGATTGTAAGTTTGATCTGTTTCGATCTGTGTGTACAATACCTCTTGAGCTGCCTGGGAAGTGGGTGTCGAGCAGCAGATTAAGGATTCTTCGCTAGAAGTCGTCCAAGAGCCATCTGTCTTTTTCAGAAAACTTACCACAGAAGAGTCTCCAAAATACTCGCTTGGCTTTTCTTAGTTCTTTCTAATAAATCTTTAGGGCTTCCTTGTCAGTCAATTTTCTGGTGTCTTTAGCACGATTAAAACGTTTTCTGCAATTTGACTTTCTCAGTCCCAAATCTGAAGTCCACCAATGTGGCTTCTTCTTTCCCCTTGGTATAATAAGAGGACAACAGGATTACATCGCATTGTTTAAAGCAGAGACAATACTGAGACCACCAGCTCCGGCCGATTTCCCGTTACTTAGCCTACAAGCTATATTTTTATGGAGTGTTCACGTTTGGTGCGCTAGTATAGAAAATCGTATTGACAAATGTCACGAAACTTCAAAAATTCTGCTCACCAACACACTCCCAGTAGAAATGAGACAGTTCCGCTGTGGGCAAAGTTGCTGACAGAGTTCATAGAATTTTATCCGTTTAATTTGAAATTGTTCGTTACGTGTGGATATTATTTTTTTTATCAATAAGTGCACATTTGCTTAAAATGTTCATGAAAAATTAACAATGTAGATTGGTTGAGGGAAAATGAAAACATTTTGAGCACATTGAAACATTTCTTCATTATTTAAGAAAAATTTACACACGAAATCGAAGTTAATGATATCCAAAAGCGGAAAATACACAACCATTTTTGTCCTAATATGTTTCTAGTATATAGAACATCAACTTTAGATAGTTTTACTAACCAAACAAATCAAGTTATTCGCCTTTTAACAATTTAAATATAATAACTAACCAATGGCGTTCAGTAATGAAAAAATGTGGTATTCCCGAACTCTTTCACATTTCCCCACGGTTGCCGAGGTTGGCAGCATTTATTTTTGCATTTTTTGTATTTTTTTTGTCACAAGGATTCTTTTTTTGACATAACACCGATAGGAAAAACAAATGGCGAATTTGAAAAAAAACTGAGGTGGCCAGCGGCAAGAGGATTGTGAGTTGGCGGTCTCAGTATTGTTTTGTCTATGGTTTAAAGCCGACGTAAGGTTCTTGACTTTCAGATCAAGCTCGTTGGCGTTGGCTGATTGTTTCAGAGTGTCCCTATATTTGAGCCAATTTGTCTTCCTAGGATTTCTGAACTGAAGTTGGCAAGGAGGGTCATCGGCTACGTTGAACTGAATATACCGATGATCTGAAAAAGAATGCTCAGTTGATTCTTTCCAATTGGTAATCAATTGACAGTATCGGAGACAAGAGCAATATCTAAAACTTTCTGTCGGTTTTTTGTTATGAAAGTATGTTCGTTTCCTACATTGCTTATAATCAGGTTTGTACTTAAAATGTAATCAAAAAGTGACTCACTTGTATCATTAATATCCGTGCTTCCCCATACCAAGTGGTGAGCATTTGCATCACATCCGATTATGAGGTTGGTTTTAGTCCTTTCCCCCTCCGCGATCACTCTCTTTAGTTTGTCCCTAGGGAGAGGGCCCGTGTAGTGATGGGCCAGATATGCCGATGCTATGCATTACGTGCCTTTCGCAGTCACTAGTTTAGCTACAGTTACATCTGAATCGCTGAAAATAGGGAGTAAAAGTAATTTAAGGCTACGTTTCGCTAGTATACATGATCTGGGTCTACCTTTATCAATTACATACAGCTTTTCGTATCCAGGAGTCTCGAGTCCACGAACCACGCTGTTGTCAAACCATGGTTCCTGCATCAAGACTATGTCTTCTCTACCTTTTGAGAGGCGGATGTTACGATTTCGATGTTTGTAGATTGTATTTGCTGATTTACACCATCACATTTGTGCACTTGAGAACGAATTTTGTTTAGTTTTCTCAAAAATAGATGTCCGCAATATCGAACAGAAAAAAACACTCGCCGAGAAGTATTAGGTATTTTATTTCATATAGTATTGGCAATGCAAGATTGAATGAAGTTCTTGTTTTGTTTATTTTCTTAATGCATAAATATTTTATTCTACGTTATTCACTGTTGCTTTAACAAGGCAAGGTATCGAACTTACAACACTGCTCTACGAAAATATACTAACTGTCTGCCCTGGCTCCAAACATGAATTTTTCTGGACGTGTCATTATCTTGAAGAAGAAGCTGGCAGTGTCCGATTCACGCCGCGAAGTACTGCGATCATGGGAAAGAAATGTTTGCTTGCATTTGTAATATAAAACCATATGGAAATATGCGATGCACTTGTCACATTAAACCATAAATGAAATTATTGTATAGTGGAAGGGAAGTAAGAAGGCAATCAGTAATTTGAATTAAGCAAAACGTAGGCATATTTACGTATGCAAAGAAATATGTGAATGTGCTATGGCCATATAACACGATATGAAGATATTGTATTTTGAGAGGAAGTATATGAATGGAAGATAGGATAGGCGGGTAAGATATAGGAGTTTTGCGCATGCAACAAATCCTTCCCCCCTAATTAAAGAGTGTTATTCTTTGAAGAGGAATAAGACTCGGAAAATAGTTTCCAGTATTTGGTACCAGTTTGAAAGCAGAACAGGACAATTTAACAATGTTTTTGCCTAGTTTACCATTATTTTTAGTTTTTCTTTAATTTTAAATAGGTACTAGGTATGAATATAAACATATAATTTTTTTTGTTACATTTACTTTAATATTTAGAAATTTTTTTTTTTTAACACTAACCTTTTTGGATATTTTTTAATTTTCACTAATTACTAATTACTTATTAATTGTTGTAAGTATAGTTTCATACAATTTTTGTTTGTTACTTTTAGTTTAATTTTTAGAAAACATTTTTTTTTTTTTACGCTAAACTTTTTGGAAATTTTTCAATTTGCACTAATTACTAATTACTTATTAATTGTTGTAAGTATAGTCTTTTACAATTTTTGTTACTTTTAGTTTAATTTTTAGAATTTTTTTTTTTTACGCTAAACCTTTTGGAAATTTTTCAATTTGCACTAATTACTAATTACTTATTAATTGTTGTAAGTATAGTCTTTTACAATTTTTGTTTGTTACTTTTAAATAGTTCAATTTTTAGAATTTTTTTTTTTTTTACGCTAAATCTTTTGGAAATTTTTTAATTTTCACTAATTACTAATTACTTATTAATTGTTGTAAGTATAGTCTTTTACAATTTTTGTTTGTTACTTTTAGTCTAATTTTTAGAAAATTTTTTTTTTTTACGCTAAACTTTTTGGAAATTTTTCAATTTGCACTAATTACTAATTACTTATTAATTGTTGAAAGTATAGTCTTTTACAATTTTTGTTTGTTAGGTACCTACTTTTAGTTTAATTTTTAGAATTTTTTTTTTTTACGCTAAACTTTTTGGAAATTTTTCAATTTGCACTAATTACTTATTAATTATTGTAAGTATAGTCTTTTATAAATTTTTTTTTGTTACTTTTACTTTAATTTAAAAAAAAAAATTTTTTTTACGCTAAACTTTTTGGAAATTTTTCAATTTGCACTAATTACTAATTACTTACTAATTGTTGTAAGTATGGTCTTTTACAATTTTTGTTTGTTACTTTTACTTTAATATTTAGAAAATTTTTTTTTTTTTATAAAATTTTTTTTTATTATTAACTGCACGGATTTTGGTAGTGTAAGTGATCGAGTTAACGGTTTACTGGGGGTTTCACTACATGAAGGTGTACTGTTGGAGGGCTCCGTAGCGGGGTCTATAACCTGCATTTCTATATCTTTGGGCGGTAAAACCTTTTCACTTTGCCAGTTTCTTAAAATGTTGGGTATAGTTTTATAAACGATGACGACAAAAAGAGCTAATGTAAGTACACATGATATTGAGAAGGAAGTCACCGATAAGGTACGGTGGCTCGAAAAGTTGACCAAAGGGAAGCATGATTGCATAATGTACTGTACGAAAATGAAAAAGAAGATGTAAAAAAAAATGGTGGAAAAGTTGTGGGAAAGTCAAGTGTTAATCTATTTTTATTTTATTCGTAGTAAGGCTTTAACCGATTGTTATGGATCACAATTTCTTTTCTACCAACTTTGATAGCTGTGTTTACGGGTCCTTTTATACTTGTTACTGTATGAGGTCTCTCCATATGGGTGATAGTTTTCCTTTTCGGTTTTCGCTTTTGACGAGTACTTTATCCCCTACGTGAAATGAATGAGGTCTTATTGTTCTGTCAAAATAGGTTTTTGACCTGTGTTTGCTTGCTAAGAGGTTGCGCCTGGCTATGGAATATGATTTTTGAAGTCTATATCTTAGAAGATGGCAGTCATTTTCGTGATTGTATATGGGTTCAGGATCACTTTTGAGGTTAGAAGGTACGTCAGGCGTGAACCCATAGAGATATTCCATGGGTGTGAGTTTCGTGCTATCATGAATACTATTATTATAAACGAAGGTTGCTGTTCGCAAGAACTGATCCCACGACCTGGGGTTTTCGTCAGTTATGCTTCGCAGATACTCCACTATTGGCCGGTGTGCTCGTTCGAGTGCACCATTTGACTGAGGATGGTAGGCTGTGGTCTGCAACTTTTTTATCTTAAGCAGTTTGCAGAACCCTTTAAATAAATCACTGAGAAAGTTTGTCCCCTGATCCGTGACAATCTGTTTAGGAATACCGAAACCTGTAATTATATTATCGAAAACAACCTGAGCCACGGTTTGGGCCTCTGCATTTTGCATAGCATGGCAATCAACAATTTTCGTCAAATTATCCTGAAAGTTTAGAATATAAAAATTTCCAGACTCTGACTGTTCTAATGGGCCTACGATATCTAAGTAGACTTTATCGAAAGGTTTTTCGGCGATATCAGTGATCATCATTGGCATGCGTATCAAAGGTGTTGCTTTCATGGTCTGACATTTTTTACATTTGTTGATGTAAGTTTTGATGTCTCTGAGCATGTGCCGCCACCAATATTTTTTGCGAATTCTTTTATACGTTTTTACTACACCTTGGTGACCACCAAACATCGAGTCATGGTAGTCCTTGAGAATGGTTTGTATTTCTTCGGGGCTACTGATTTCTTCTATGGGTTTTGTATTTACTGCTTGTAATTCCATTGCGCTCTGTGTTATAAAGGAGGCTTTTGATTTTTCAGAATCGCTTGGTTGTGTGATTTGGGTGCTTTGACTAACTGTAGGTGCTGGCTCAGGAGATAGACTTTTCGTTTGTGCTTGTAACCTCGTTACAGCATTAGATACTGCTGTTTTTATCGGTAGAATGTCCATGACTTTGTTCGGTGGTTGGTGCACCTCGGCTTGTACTTCAATTATAAAAGGCTCCGTAGTTTCTTGTGTAATTGACTGAGATGTATTTAAATTCGCACAAAACTTGCACTCTACAGGTTCTTCAAATGTTGGCTTAGCTTTCTCGGCTTCGTATTCGGCATATGTTAGGATTTTGTCTGTAACTATACACTGTTTCGGTTGCCGTTCTTGTGCAGGTTTCGCCACATTACATTGTGGAATTCGGCTAAGGGCATCAGCATTGGTATTGTGTTTGCCTGGCTTGTATTCTATTTCGTAATCGAATTCCGACAATTTGTGATGAAATCGAACGAGGCGAGTTGTATGATCTTTCACGTTAAATACTCCCTTGAAGGTAGCATCTAAAATTTTTAGTAGCCCATACGATTGCTAGTAACTCTTTCTCAATAGTAGAGTAGTTACGTTCGGCTTTGTTTAAGGTGCGGCTAGCATATGCAATGGGCTGGTCTTTACCTACATCGCCCTGGGATAGTACAGCTCCGATCGCTTCACCGCTTGCATCCGTCGTCAGATTAAAAGGCTTAGAAAAATCCGGATAGATCAATAAAGGAGGTGAGACCAAAAGTTCTTTGATTTCTTGAAAAGCTCTCTGGCATTTTTCAGTCCAGCTGAACTTTACATCCTTACGGAGTAGGTTTGTGAGGGGACGAACTATTTTAGAAAATTGTGGGATAAATTTACGGTAGTAGTTAGCGAGCCCCAAAAAAGATTGGACCTGCCTAACTGTTCGTGGGGATGGAAAATGTTGCACTGTGGCAGTTGTGCTAGGATTTGGAAGTCCCCCTAATTCTGAACATATATGTCCCAAATAAACTACTTCCTTTTGTAGGAATCTGCACTTTTCCGGCTGCAGTTTTAAGTTATTTCTTCTTAATCTATCAAAAACCCTTTTCAGTTTGATGTTATGATCCGTGAGGTTTTACCCGTAGATGACGATGTCGTCCAGGTATACGAAGCATTCAATGCCTTGTAACCCGGTAAGAACATAGTTCATCAAGCGTTGGAACGTGGCCGGCGCTCCTTTTAATCCGAAAGGCATACGCTTAAACTCATAGTGTCCGTAGTTAGTGCTAAAAGCGGTTTTTGGTCGATCCTTTGGATTTACCAGAACCTGGTGATAGCCACTGGCTAGATCGAGCGTGGAAAAATAACGGGAATGACCGAGTTGATCAAGTATGTCCTCAATTCGAGGAAGAGGGTAAGCATCACCTATAGTGCAATCATTCAGTTTGCGAAAGTCAACCACGACTCGCCATCTATTTTCACCATCCGGACCCGGCTTTTTGGGGACTCCCAGGAGAGGTGAGTTCCAAGGACTTTTGCTAGGTTGGACAATGTCGTCCTCCAACATCTCCTTTAACTGATCATTAATTACTTGCCTTTTAATCTGGGGTAGTCTGTACATTCTTTGAATTATCGCTGCCTGGTCCTGCACCAATGGTATTTCATGTGTTGTAAAGGCGATCGCCTTTTAAATGAAAAACATCGCAATACTCATTGCAGAGATTAACAATGGCTGTCTTTTCTTCAGAACAGAGGTTTTTCCCTATGTTTAGCTCGTTTTCGAGTTTTACTATTCGCATGTTACGTTGTAGATCGTCCGAATTCTCGTTGTCCGGTATGAAGTATTTTACGTGCTGAATTGAATGTTTCGTCTCTGGAGCATGTTCCTTTTCGGATTCCAGAGGAATTATTTTATAGTCTTGTGCTGGACTTAGTTGCAACCTTAATTTGTGTATGATAACTGTTTTGTTATTTATATTAAGGGCACTTATTAAATATTTCTTTTGACCTGAAGGAAAAATACAGTTAGAGAGGAAGACTCCATCACCTACTTTATCGGGCAAGCAGAGCATTTCTTCCGAAAACTCTAAAGGAATTGTTATAAGTTTTTGTGACCGTTCAGGCAGACAGACAGGCTTCTCAAGTACAACATCCAAACACTTAAATTGGTTGTAGGCGTTGTTTCTATCCAAATTGTTTTTTACTACAAAACAAGCATCCTTTGTTGAGGTTACGCAGTCAGCTTCTTGGTTGCAAGAAGCCTTAGAGACTATACGGCTTTTGGATTGGGCGACTGTTGGCTCCAATTTTGCTGTATATTGTCCCACTTCGACTGCCCTTTTAGGAATAAAATCGGGGTAATTCAGAGGTATGCTAAACTCCTGTGCATTGGTTTTCGTACAAGGGAATTTCAGTTGATGGTTAGGCCCATCTACATTACAATGTTTTGATAGAAAGTCGTTTCCGAGTATTCCGTCATCCGAAAACTTTGCGGTCTTACCCAGTACCTGGAAGGTGCAGGGAATTTTAGATTTAACATTAAACTGTCCCTGGCAGGCACCAACACTCTTTCCTTTACCAAAAGGTGTTTGCAGTAGGCATGCCTTGTCGGTTTCTAATTTTACTTCTGGCTTGAGTGACTTCTGTTTGATTAGACTAACTTCGGAGCCGGTGTCTACGATTAGCTTTGCATGACCGTTTAGGCCTATGTCGAGAGGAAGAACTATTGTGGGGACACCGTGTTTCGGCTTCCGAAGGTTCCCTTTAGTTTTGTCGTTATAAGTTAATGTCGAGCCGGGGGTTTTGGGCTCGACAGTTGGGAGTTTCCCTGATTCTCCGATTCCCATTTCATTTTCGTCGGCATTCGGTGACATCATGACCGGGTCGACCACAAAAATTACATTTTTTTTGTATGTTATAGACCCTGGGTATGTTTTCCGGCGGGCCATTGGTCGCCGGGATTGAGGGGGAATTTTCATAAACTCTATGGGAATTTCTTTGATTGAAGTGATTTTTCCTATTATGGGCAAAATTGTTAGTATTTGGCTTGTTAGCTCGTCGGCAGTCTCTAATGTCGTGATTATATAGTCTGCAATTTGTGCAGAAATGTGTATTTTTCCTACTTAGACAATCACTGTATGCATGCCCAGTTTTTCCGCAGAAGCTGCAAATCACACCGTGATTAAATCTATTATTTTGTGAATTATTTGGAAGGATTTTATTGTGGGCAAAGTTATGGGATTGCTGTATATTTAAATCGAACGGTGTTACTTGGGGATTTAGCTGCGGTTGAGGAAAACTAGTATTGTTCCCGGGCCATAAGCTCGGATTCGGGAAAATATTGTTAAAAGTTGGATTGGTAGGGGGTTGAAATTGTGCATTTAAATGCACAAGTTGTTGTGTTGGAAGGACAGTTTGTTGCAACCTTTCCATATCTAATGCTCGTTGCACTAGTTTGTCTATAGATTCATCCCCTACCGTTAATAAATATTGACAAAGATACGGATTAGAGACCCCTGTTTTTAAAGCGTTTTTGGCAAAATCTTCCAACTGTGTTTTCACAGGTGGAGTTGCTACACAGCCATATTTAAGATCCGCTGCCTCCTTGCAAAGCTGCAGCATCTGCTTTATCCTAGTGGTAAAAGCGATGAGAGCTTCCAAGGGGTACTGTCTCATTGTTATTAGTTTATTTACCACTTCTTGGTACGTCTCACGGGGCAGATAAGTGCGGTTGAGGAGCTGTTCTGCTTCCTCAAAAGATGTTATTTGATTAGATGCGACTAACAAATAAGCATCCCCTCGCAGTCTGGTAGGGAATATTTGGACAAAAGCTTGGTGTTCGGCATCAGGTAGGCATTCAAGTACCTTCTTACAACAGCCTAGAAACGTTTGTAGTTCTGTACTCAATGCAGGGCTTTGTTAACCCGAAAATAGTGGCACTATCTGCGCAGTTAGTTTGGCGATTTTGCAGTAATCTGCCGACATTTTAAAATTTGTTTCTGGTTTATTTTCTATAGTTTGCGATTCAATGGATAATTCCCCTTCAGATTCATTAACGGAAATGTCCAACCAGTTTAAAATAATTTCGCTATCCCTCAAATCACTTTCACTACTATCTTTCCGTGTTAACTTATTATCTATAGCAAGGGGGTGCGTTTGACCTTGAAAATCTAACATTCTTTTTTAAATTGTGCAGTTGCCTCTTTCAGATGGTTAATTTTACTGAGTCTCTGCTCACGGGTTTTTTCTAATTCTCTGTTTATATTTTCACACTGCAGAACTGTTAGATTGTCATTGTTTCGCGCTTTATCTAATATTAATTCTAAATAATCACTTAAACTTACAATATTTGACAATATCGTCCCGGATCGAAGTCTTCTAGGTGAAAATGCTGGTTGTAGTGGTTGCGGTGGTTGTCCTGTTGAAGTTCCTGGTTGGTCGGCGGGATTTTCTTCTGGAGTTGAGTCCCCTCTGGTTGGTGTTGCTTGGTTCATTTACGTATTCATATACCCTCGAAACCAGACTCAGTTTCGAGTTTAAGGGTAAGGTAGTCTTGCCCAGTATAATTATTCGGATTAAGGCTTTTCAAGCTATTATCAGTTTAAAACTGTTGCTTCCTTAATCCTACCGGCTGCGCCAATTTGTTACGATTTCGATGTTTGTAGATTGTATTTGCTGATTTACACCATCACATTTGTGCACTTGAGAACGAATTTTGTTTAGTTTTCTCAAAAATAGATGTCCGCAATATCGAACAGAAAAAAACACTCGCCGAGAAGTATTAGGTATTTTATTTCATATAGTATTGGCAATGCAAGATTGAATGAAGTTCTTGTTTTGTTTATTTTCTTATTGCATAAATATTTTATTCTACGTTATTCACTGTTGCTTTAACAAGGCAAGGTATCGAACTTACAACACGGCTCTACGAAAATATACTAACTGTCTGCCCTGGCTCCAAACATGAATTTTTCTGGACGTGTCATTATCTTGAAGAAGAAGCTGGCAGTGTCCGATTCACGCCGCGAAGTACTGCGATCATGGGAAAGAAATGTTTGCTTGCATTTGTAATATAAAACCATATGGAAATATGCGATGCACTTGTCACATTAAACCATAAATGGAATTATTGTATAGTGGAAGGGAAGTAAGAAGGCAATCAGTAATTTGAATTAAGCAAAACGTAGGCATATTTACGTATGCAAAGAAATATGTGAATGTGCTTTGGCCATATAACACGATATGAAGATATTGTATTTTGAGAAGAAGTATATGAATGGAAGATAGGATAGGCGGGTAAGATATAGGAGTTTTGCGCATGCAACACGGAGGATAAGGGAGGCCGAAGCCTCTATCGAGTGATGGAGATTAATCTGCACTAATTGCAGCATTCTTGCTACAATCAGGCGAATGAACCTCCACTACGGTATTATTTAGTTCTTTTTCTTCAGAAGATGAACCAAGAAGTTCATCCTCACTTAGAAGAATCTTATTAAATTTGTCCATGTCCATGTCAGAAGGATTATGATCCATGGTGGGAGTGGTTATGCTGGAGGCATCGTCGTCCAGAGACGGAAATGAAACCGATGCTCCGGGGTCTGAAGCTGTGGGGAAATAAGGCATATTGCCTGAATCGAGCTCGCCTTTTT
This sequence comes from Cheilosia variabilis, assembly GCA_951230905.1. NCBI lineage: Eukaryota > Metazoa > Arthropoda > Insecta > Diptera > Syrphidae > Cheilosia > Cheilosia variabilis. The sequence goes on from OX579676.1 coordinate 85,724,848, forward strand.
TGTAGACCTTTGGGGTGATGGATTCGAAACCGAATCTGATCACACCTTTAGTCAATGTTAGGGGAGCAAGCGACTCTTTGTTGATGACAATAAGAGCGCACCTATAGAGACCTCTGTGCTCTTCCTGTTTCACAACCTTCCAGTTGTGAGTAGGGAGTGAAGGATTACTCAGTCTTATGATTTCGAGGATCTCTTCACTTGAGGAGGGCTCGGCTGAAATCCAGGTACGAGTTCTAGGTTGGCTTGGGATATCCTCCCTTGCCACAACGTCGAGTTCCGCACCAGGCCAAACTTCTCCCAATCTGCTTATGGCGAACTTATAGAGATCGCAGGATCTCTGGTCGTAACAGGCGATAAGCTTCACGTGGCCCTGATGCCATCCACCATCGCAAGTAATAGGAGGTGGTCCCGGGTTGTCCCTCATAACGTTCAAGAAGCTGCCTGAAAGCTTCGTCTTGAGAACGTCACTAAAAGATTTTTGAGATATGACGTTGGAAGACCTATTGGGGGCGACGGTGCTATGCACCTTCGGTCTTTTAGGAGCCGAAGCGGTCCCCTCCAACGATCTCTGGCGCTTGGACGTAAAGTCCTCGCTGGTTTTTAGTGGATCGTTCTGTAGGAATGATTCTGCCCATTCGATCTTGCTGCTTTGTTCAGCAGTTCTATCAGCCTCCAAAGTTCCTCCGAAGACCTTACGAACATTTATAGCATAACGGCGTTTGCTGTGTGCTTTTTTCGAGGGTGTACGATGCCGGCCTAGCCCACTGGGGGCGGTCCTGCACTATTTTTCACTGGTAGCAGTGGTAGGGCCATGTATTCTCACAGTCCCACCACTGCTAGGATGTGTTTTTGCTTTATTTTGCCCGCTACAGCTGCTCGCAGTGGATGAATCATGAATGGTCACGATTTTTAAACCGCTCACTGCCGCAGGAGCAGAACCAGTAGTCAGCGAAGTCGCCGTACTACTGCCCGGTTTAGAAGGAGAACCGTTCTCATATTTTTTTTTTTTTTTTTAATTTGGTTTTTGTTCATTTTGTTACCCACGAGTAGCGGAGAATTGAGGTCCGATAGGGCTAGCTAGTCCGGAGGTCGCCAGGTATCCGGATACTCCGTATTCGACTTGAGCTATTTTTGAAACTGGGCCCCCAGCCAGGTTGATAATCGGCACGGATCGTATGACACCTTTATCCGGCCCAGGCGGAAATAGGATGGGATAAGAAATAGAATTAGAAGGGAATAATAGAAGGAGTGGGATAAGAAGGGAAGGAAGGGGAGAGGAGAGCACCCTTCAGTTTCATGGTTCATCTATATATTTTTTACTAATAATTCGCAAATATTTTTTATTTATATTTTCAAAACATGAATTAGTCACCTAAAAATCACTAAAACTTTCAACAATTTACGGTGTTCACGTTGGGGTGAATGTTGAGGATGTATATTAAAATTAATAAACAATCAAGTAAAATTGAGAAGTTCAATTAATAATCATTGTATTTAGAGCCATAAGCATATAAATGACATTTTGTCAATAAAAGTCTACACTGAATTGTACATAAACAAAAGTATGTTATGTTATGTTAAAGTGGCTCTCGGTGAGAGAAACACTTAGGCCGTTGATCGGGCCATTGTGCATACCACTGGTTTTTAGGGGTCCCTTTACTGGTTACTCATTGTGAACCATTTACTACCGTTGATAAAGCCAAGAATGCTGGCAGCGCTGATATTGCATAGATCACTAAGATCATTGAGGAAGTAGTTTCCTAAGTGCGCCATCCTGTGGCAGTCGAAGTCTTTGCGCGTGTCTGCCCAGAACACAATGACCGGTGATGACGTTAGTGACCAATGAAATACTACGTCTATTGAGACGTAGAAGCTCTTTGGATCTTTTATTATCCAGTGTCGGCCAAGTAAGCCTGGCAACATCACAGTATCCTGGATGTTTCCATCTATGACTTGCTGTCTCTGTTGCGTTCGCATTGATAATTTGTTTAGCGTAAGACAGCGGTGCCTGCACGTTGTGCAGACTAACACTATCAACGCCGGAGGAGCCTAATCTACCAAGTTCGTCAGCTGCTTGTTCCCTGGGATATCACAGTATCCCGGAACCCAGCAAAGGGTAAGGTTGTACTGTCCAGCTATCTCGTTAAGAGATACGCGGCAATCTTCCACCGCTTAAGATCTTATTTCGCTGGATATTAAGGATCTGATGGCAGCCTGACTGTCAATATATATGACAATATCCCTGTGTGATATTTCATTAATCAACAGCCACGCGTTGCCACATAGCTGTGATTTCGGCTTGGAAGACACTACAGTGTACCGGGAGAGAGAAGGAGAGGCCCAGGCTCAGTTCTTCTGAGAATACCCCTGCTCCGACTCCCTCTAATGTTTTGGAACCGTCCGTAAAAATTGACAGTACTCCTTCGTGTAGGACATTTCGTGAGTCCCATCGGGATCTGTCCGGTATTTCGCACTTAAAGCCCTTTTCGAAGTCGATTTTCGTAGGCAGATAGTCAGTAATAGATTGTAAGGGGCATGTCTGTAGGAGGATGCTGGTATGGCCAGTTGGTTGTCCTCTCCAGTGCTTACCCTGGGGGGTGATAAGAGGAGTCTTGACCCTTCTAGTGAATAGAACTAGCTCCGTTTTTGTCGGATTGACGCTTAGACCGCAGCTTTTAGTCCAGGCGATCAGTTTACGTAGCGCAAGTTGTAGAATATCGGAAAGAGTCTGTGGATACTTCCCTGAAGTGAGTAAGGCGACGTCATCCGCGTAGACCACAAGATGCCATCCGGACCTGGAGACTTTTGCGGTTCAAAGCTGTGGACGGCCCACTTCAGCTTTTCCTCGCAAATGGTGATTGCATTTGGAAGGGTACCCAAAGGGGCATCCCTACTGAAGTCAGGATTACCAGTGACAGGCGTGCAGCCAGGGAAATGGGCATCCATGAGCAGATTCAACGATTGTTCGTCTGATTCTGCCCATTGGCCATTGAGGTCTTTTAGTACACAGGGTACCGGGGTGGACTTAGAAAGGACTTTTCGCAATCTGGAGCACTCATTCGTGTTGTTGATGTTCTCACAGAAATTTCGCCAGGAGCTACTTTGTGCTTTACTTTTTAAAGATTCGTAGGCTGTCTTTGTAAGCTTCCCAGTCCGTGTCTAGCTTCGTTGTTTTGGCTCTGTTAAAGGCCTTCCTGCTCTTGCAGCGAAGCGCAATAAGTTGCTTGCACCACCACGGGGGTTTCCTGCCATCTCTCACTATGGTGGAAGGACAGGAGCCCGTGAAAGCCTTATCCAGGGCTGAGGTGAGTACGTTGTTCAGCAAATCTAGTTCGGCCTGATCGCTAGGTGGCGAGGGTCTATGGTTAGCTAGATTCGCAGACAGGATTGTATTATGTTTGACCCAGTTTGTTTTCCTACGGTTGCGGTAAAAACATTTTTTGGGGATGAAGCTACTGTCTAGAGTGAAGTAAATGTACCGGTGATCCGGGAAAGATGGACTGTCCGATACTGTCCACTTTGAAATAGCCAAGAAAATTAAGAGAGGCTAAAGTAACATCTATTACCTCTTGCCTATTTTTAACAATGAAGGTTGGACTATCCCCTCTATTGCAAATTACTAGGTTAGTTTCTACTAGATACCCAAACAAAGACTCACCTCGAGGGTTTGTGTCGGTACTGCCCCATAGGTCATGGTGTGCATTTGTGTCAAACCCTATCCCAATTCCGGTCTTTTTTGTCCTCCGCTTCCTTGACCATCTGTTGTAGCTCAGCAGATGGCGGGTTGGCTACCTCGTATGGAAGGTATCCAGACGCCAGCCAAACCGGACTGCCGTCGTTCGGGGTTAGCTGCGCTGCAGCAAGATCGCCTGTGCTATGCTGGGGGATGAAAGTAAGTTTTAACATTGTTTTAGCAAGAATACAAGCCCTGATTTTGCCTTTACCTTCCGCGTAGTAGAGGGTATAGCCGGGTAGCATCCAGATCCTCTAATGGCGAGTCGGTGTCAGCCGAGGATGATGCGGAGGAGCTGGGCACTATAGCTGCAGCATTGCGGAGGTCATCTCTCCTGAAGAGCTTCAGCTCTACTTCCATCAGGCCGAAGTTGATGAGGAAGTTTCTATCCCTGAGAATCGGGATATAGAGATGACCATCGAGCGACCTGTCTTCTTGGACTCCTCCTCGGAACCACGGGGATTTTCAACGACCTTCCAGTCTTTGTGCCCAGCGGTGGGGCAGAAGGTTTTTTTTCGGATGGAGACCTTTGAAGTAGAGGGGTGGAGTCCCTATTCGCGTGTTCTAATACCCAGGGCGTTGCCCATGAGTAGGAAGCTCTCTCCGGCTCGGTCCATATTTGTTCCGCCTTCGAATGAAGACGGGCAAATATGCGCAAAGCTGCCTTGGTCTCGCGACAAAGTGACCTGTCTCTAAGATCTGCCGGTGTGGGTGTAGGGGGACGCGGAAAACTGCATAAAGCAGCAGTTGATTCATCAGTGATTTCGTCTGAAAGCAACGAGCAATCACTTGCAGCATCGTTTAAGCAGAGTTCCTGCAGATGCTCTTCCACGCGTTGCATGGGGATGGCGCCGCTGGCTGCCGAAGCTGTTTTTTTTTTTTTTTTAGGTTAGAAATTTTGATCACACGAGTAGCTAGGGAAAGGATGTTCGATCTGCACAGAGCCCCGCATTATTTAATCCAGAGGGCGCCCGGTATCTGGATACACCGTATTCGACCAGTGCTATTTTTGTTGAGACCTGGGCCCACGGCCTGGTTGATCCTCGGCACGGTACGTCTGACGCCTTGATCCAGCCCAGGGGGAGTGAAGGAATGAAAAAGGAGGGATGGGATATTACGGGTTGATTACCACTTAGTTCGTAGAGCTGGTAGGCTATATGGCAGATGGCGAATGCCGACCTAGCCGACCTTTGCTCTACTTAAGCCTCCACACCACGGCAAGGTGAGTAATCGTTGTTAATCGTAAGATTGTCCCCCTCACAGGCTTTTAGTGAGAGGAAGGAGGTAAACAAAAGTATAAATGTCAAACAATTTTCGATAGATATTTCATTAGCAATAAACCCGCAATTTATAACGTTGAATAAAAATTACTGTGCGCTATTCCTTTTATTTTATCCGTTTTTAAATAAGATTACAACGGGAAGTTTTTTCATCTATTGTGCACAGTTCGACTTTGTGCATTTTTGCACGCAGTTTTCGACAAAACACATAGCTCAAATAGCGTATTATTCGTTACGGAAGATGGTAAGCGATTCTGCAAATAATTGGCAGTCATAACGGCTTCCACCCAGATTTCATTGCTTAGTCCGCATCTAGCAACAAACATCTTGTCAATTCGACGAGCGATCGGTTCTCACGCTCAGCCACTCCATTCTGCTCTGGTCTGTATCTGGTTGTTGTGAGAAACTCGACAACTCTTCTCTCCACAAACTCCTTACCATTATATGATCGAATAACTTTTGGTAGTTTTGCAAATTTGTTTTTAACCATCTGAACAAACACTACAAATTTTTCGTAAGCTGCCGACTTCGTCTTTAATAGGTATATGATAGTAAATCGACTAAAGTCGTCAGTAAATTACAGAAAGTATTTATTTCAACTTGGAGTAACCTTTTGCATAGGACCGCAAAGGCCTGAATGAATTAAATCTGTGTCCTGACCTGTGTTCCTCCTTTCCGAAATCTTTGGAAATGTCAAACGAGTCATCTTTCCTTGCATACATACTTCGCACTGTTCCTCGACATTACAATCAGCTATGTGAATATCCCGTACAAAACCTCTGCTGTTTAGATTTTGTATAACATTTTCATCCCGATGACCAAACACTGGATGCCATTGATGGACGCAATTTGTCTTGTGAGTAGGAATGTTGTAATGGACTTTGTCTTAGCTTGTGAATATCTGTAGTTTGATCAGCGACTGCAACTTCTTTATTTTCCTTGAATATTTTACAGACGTCTCTTGTTTTGATTTTCATTTCTTGAACTCATGACAATGCTAAGTGTTGACTTTTCATGATACGACTGTCGTTAATGTCGTTTTCCATTCGTTTCACTTGGGGATCCACTCATTCTGAAATCCAATGGAACAACAAAACTGCTTCTGAAAGAATCCACAAAAGTATTGGTGAAATGGCCAAAAAATAATCTCTGCTGTCAGCTAACTTGTATAAAATACATCAATTACACTTGTGTGAGTGCTTCTTGAGTGGATTCTGACTTCAAATCGAGAAGCGAAATTCTCTCCTCAGAATCACCAGAAGAGTATTTTTCGATTCCGGACTCTTCCGGACGCTTCTTTTTGCCCAATGGAAAACGAGATAATTTTTCCCATGCTTCCTTGGCTGTTGAAGTACTTCTGATATGGATGAGTTGATTGTTTTTTATCGACAAACCAATAAGAACAGTGGCCATATAATTGGCTGTTTTCCATGCCACAGTTACTGGACCAGGCTTAGATTCAGCAATCGCACACCATTCTCCTTCCTTCGTTAAAAGAAGCTGCATCCGATACTTCCAAATATGGTAGTTTTGACTGTTCAGTTTGTCTACCGAAAATTTCAGTCCATCTGCTATTTCTCGAAACTTCTTTTTTTTTAATTCTTATTTATTTTTCAAGTACGAGCGTCTGGGACCATAACCTTTTACGAATATCCAGTGCCGTACATTAATAGTTAATAATAAATTGGAAAGTAAATAATCTATTTAAGAATAATTTATTTAGGTCAGTATTCGAGCTTAAGGAAGAAAATAAGGGAAAATAAGCAAATCAAAAAAAAAGTTATGTGGCCCATCTGGAGGACGACTCAATATCACGGGAATAATGCATTGTGATCTTAAATACGATTTATGTGAGTGTAAATCAGATATTTACATAGTGAACAATTTAAAACCACCACTTTTGAGTTTAAAATCTTGTCAAAATTTGCAAATTGTACAGCGCGTTAATGCACTCAATACCATTGGCATTAAAGATCAAATTTCAAGCGTAAAAATCAAAGAGGAATATCCAAACTTATTCAACAAACTGGGTTGTCTAGAAGGCGAGTATACGATTCAATTACAGTCGAACGCGAAACCATATGCGATCACTACCGCCAGACGTGTACCTATACCCTTTAAAGAAAAACTCAAAGGGAAACTCGATGAAATGTTGCGGCTAGGAGTGATAAGGCGGGTGTATGAACCGACGGATTGGTGTGCACCCATGGTGATTGTTACAAAGCCGGACGGTGACATTCGTCCCTGTGTTGATTTAGCAAAACTTAACATGGCAATTCAACGGGGTATCCACCCGATGCCGGTGGCTGACCATTCATTGGCTCAAGGAAGGTGCTAAATATTACACGAAGTTAGACGCAAAATATGGATTTTGGCAGATAAAGCTGGCACAAAAATCACAACCACTTGCGACTTTCCTCACACCGTTTGGAAGGTTTTGTTTCTTAAGGCTGCCGTTTGGCATTTCTACGGCTCCGGAATTGTATCAAAGACGAATGCAACTTATTCTTGAGGGGCTGGAGGGAGTCATCTGCCAAATGGACAACATATTAGTCACAGGGAAGGACATGCGAGAACACGACCGAAATTTGCGTTCTGCTCTTAAGAGGCTGGAACAAAAGGGAGTCACACTGAAAAGGCCAAGTGTCAGGCAGGCGTTACATCTATCACGTTTCATGGACACAAAATTGATGAAGAGGGTATACATCCGTGGCCATCAAAAATCCAGGCAATTGATAGGTTTCCACAGCCACAAAATATAAAAGAACTACGACAGTTTCTACGATTGGTCAATTACCTGGGTAAGTTCGTTCCATATTTGTCTTTAGTTAGCCATCCATTAAACGAGCTTTTGAAATCACTAACAGATTTTATTTGGACGCCAATGCAAGAAAAGGCTTTTACGGAATTGAAGCGGGCACTTACATCAGCACCAGTTTTGAAGGCGTACGATCCTACACACAAGACCATTGTGTCATCTGACGCTTCATAATTTGGCCTAGGGGCAGTTCTTCTTCAAACGGAATCGGATGGAATCGTGAAACCCGTAGCATATGCCTCTCGAACCTTGTCGGAGAGTGAAAAGAAGTATGCGCAAATTGAGAAGGAGGCTTTGGGCATCAAGTGGGCATGCGAGAAATTTCGGGATCGCATCACCGGCATTCAGTTCACAATTGAAACGGATCACAAGCCACTGATCCCCATTTTTACGACCAAAAACCTTGATGATTTAACATTAAGAATACAGCGATTTCGAATGAAAATAATGGCTCTCACATTCAACATTATTTACACTTCAGGGAAGGACCTAGTACCAGCAGATGCATTGTCGCGTCATCCCATTCAGGAAGCAGAACATGATGAGGAGGAGGAAGAAATCGATACCTTTGTTAACAGCATCATACAAGAACTGCCGGCATCATCGGACAAATTGAAGGCTATTCGAACGGCACAGCGAGAGGATCTGATCGTTAAGGAGGTCATGGAATATTGCCAAAGTGGATGGCCACATCGTTCGAAGATATCACGAGAAGAAAGGCAGTATTACAACGATCGTCAATATCTTTCGATTAACGACCAGCTGCTGATGTACGGAAACAGATTGGTCCGTTGTGGCGTTGTTCCACAGATTAGGACGTTAGGTATAAGATGGTTCCCTTTAGACGGTTCTTTTTCTTTTCAGAACGTCTTCGTTGATGAAGTTGAAATTCCAACAAAGAGAACGATTTTATCCACCATCGCTCGATCCTCTTGGATGGATCTCTTACCATTATCTTAGCAAAGATCATTATGCAACAGCTATGGGGCCGCGGTCTTGAATGGGATGACTCGATTCCAGAGGAGCTCAAAAACCATTGGGAAGTCTTTCGACGCGAGCTGCCCTATATCGAAAGTATACAGATACCTCGATGGATTCACATGAGAAATAAGCCAAAGGACCTGGAATTACACGGATTTAGTGATGCATCAGAAAAGGCAGTCTACTTACGTGTGTTAGATGATGACAGTAGTATTCACGTCCACCTCCTGATGTCCAAAACCAGAGTGCCCCATTAAAGACCGTAACTACGGTTGCCAGATGTCACGCATTTTGGCGGGACAGTCCCGCCTTTGAACCTTTGTTACCCAAGTGTCCCGCTTAAGGAAATGTCCCGCCAATGTCCCACTATTTCTACAGTTTTATTTTTATTTCCATATATAGTTGTTTATGTAATTTTTTATGTTTTGTAAACGTGAATTTTTTATTCTGAGTTGACTAAATCTTAAAAAAAGATATATGAAGTCATTAAAACATATAAATATTTTTAAAATGTCCCGCAGTGTCCCGCTTTTTGAGAAAATTGTCCCGCGTTTTTACATTGTAAGGCATCCCTAACCGTAACCCTTCGGTACTTCTGGACTACACTTCATCCCGTCGCATATGTAAGCTTGCTGCTTCTCGACCGCGATCCACAGCCGAGCAAAACTCAATAACTACCCACACAAAGAAAAAAAAAAAAACAAGAAAAACCTAAACGCCTTTCACATAATATACATAAATCAAATCAAAGTTCAAAAACAAAAAAATAAGACTGAAATTTCTTCGCAGTCAATAATAATAATAGCTAGCGCAGTGTACAAAGGTTGTTTAACACCAGCATTGGGCCGTCCCTCTTGTAGCACTCCATCTCGTTTGCTGATGACCTTTCTTGGTCATTGCAAGCGCCGTATGATTTTTTTCATTTGCGCGTTTGCAATGACTGAGTGAGAACATCATCTGGTGGATAGCCGGTTGTGTGTGAAGGTTTTGTTGGTGGACGAAAACAAATTGTCGTACGGGCATAACAGCTACGGCAGTTTGGTTTGGAAAACTAAACTAGGATCTTCACTTCATATAATTTCAAGTGGCTTAAATTTCATGTCCGTAGGCAAATAATTCATTACTGTTTTATTTACAGAAGCCCTAACCTTGACAGTAACTCTACTTGTAACTAGTTTGATGTGCTGTCCGACTCCATAACACGAATATTTTCCCTGTACCCCCATACTGAAATCGTAATTGCGGGAGATTTCATTTCTGGACGGACAACACCTGAAGGAATTTATGTACAGATCTTTTCAGAGTTTAATCAATTAACTCAGCTTGTAAATGAGCCAACACGTGTACCTGACATTGGCGGTCAAAATGCCAACACACTAGACTTGTTTCTTACCTCCCACCCTAATAAATACTCTATTGAAGTGTTATCGCCTTTAAGCTCATCTGATCACTGCACTATATCAGCTAATTTCTCGTACTCCGACCACAAAGTTAAAGAAAAAGCTCCGAAAAGAACCGTAGGGCAATACGAGTAAGCCAACTGGAGCGGGCTTAACAACTTCTTTAGGAGTTTTAACTGGTCGTTATGCTTCCTCGATAAAGACGTGGATGCCGCTGCTGATATGGTGTCTAATGTAATCACCTTAGGTATGAAATCCTTTATTCCTAATAGGATAAAGAGTATCGTACCAAAAGTAAACGCGTGGTATGACTCGAGCTGTAAAGAGGCTATTAGGTTAAGGGAAGTAAGTTTTCGGTCTTACAAAGCCGGTCCATCTGAGGAAAACCGAAAAAAGTTTAAACGAGCTCAAAATGACTGCAATGCCCTCATTAAACGTGTCAAATTCCACTATGACCAAAAATTGAGGTAAAAAAAACTACAATGTCCCAAAGGTAGTAAAAACTGTTGGTCATTTGCTAAAAACATAAAGTATTCGGCCTCTTCATAAACCCCAACGATCATTTACAACGACATACCAGCCGTCACCTCCCTATATAAAGCCAATCTGTTCGCAGCGCAATTCGCTGCTAGATCAGTACTTCCTGATTGCGCTTTGTCTCCAGCTGTCCTTGAGAGCGTCGAATTTACTATGGGACAAAGCCATTTTCGTACTCGTACAGCCGCGAGAGTACTTATGATCTGAACAAAAATAAATCCGCTGGTCCAGATTGTATCTCCCCATTGTTCTGAAGAGGTGTTCTTCCACGCTGGCAAAACCATTGCGTAAGCTTTTCTATCTGTCCTATTCTTCTGGACTCTTCCCGAGAAGGTGGAAAACAGCATTTGTCCAGCCCGTCCCCAAAAAAGGCGATTCTTCTTCTCCCTCCAATTACCGACCCATAGCACTTACGTCCATTCATTCTAAGGGCATGGAAATGCTGATAAATCGTCAGCTTATGAAATATCTTGAATCTCGGAAGCTTCTTAATGACCGGCAGTATGGTTTCCGTAGCAATAGATCCACTGGTGATTTGATGGCTTATCTCACTGAGAAGTGGAACCAATCTCTCCATCACTCCGGTGAAACGAAGATTGTTACGCTTGATATTTCAAAGGAATTTGACAGAGTTTGGCATCATGCTCTTTTGTCGAAAATGCTACCTTTCTGGTCCTTCAATTCAAGTTGTTTTGGACGGTTTCAAGTCTGATATTCATCATATAATTGCTGGTGTTCCCCAAGGCTCTGTTTTGTCTCCGACACTCTTTCTCATTTTCATAAATGATCTTTTGTCCACAACTTCTAATCCAGTTCACTCCTTCGCTGATGACAGTACCCTCAGCTTTTCATACTCGTTTCAAGACTTACATCCCTGCTCTTCGGCCGTAGAACTGGAACGGCAACGTATTGCAAAGTTTCGCACCTATGGGAGGAGCCAACGTGTACCTGTACTCTCTGACGTCGTCCAGCGAGTTGCCTTATGAACGAATGCCTTGAAGCAGAGAACTGCTCCTTATGGGTGTCAGTGTTAGTGCGTAAGATCTCCCTATTTGATTTCAGCGAGTTGCTAAATAAAACCAAGATAGTTCGTCTGACGTCCAACGATAGAGTGTTCTTTATTTTATTTCAATTCGACTTTTTTAGATTTTAGATTGTAGAATGGGAGAGCCTTCAAGGAGGGCTCTGGCACTGCGGCTTCTTAAAGGAGCCTATTGTGCCTACCCTGGTAGATTCCTAGAACCATCTTTTCACTCCAGAGGTGGTCAGGAAGACAAGAATCTTCTCTGGGTGTATGTCAGAAAGGGTTACTGAATTGACAATTTCATCGCCAAGGATGCTTTTTCTGAGACGACATAGTGCCGGACATTCTGTGAGTATGTGAAGATAGGATTCATCACTCATGACAGAGTCTACATATAGGGTCCGGTGAGACGCCAATGCGGTGGAGATGTTTTTTCCCGAGGCCATGACCGCTGATTCTCATCTTCACCGCATTGGCGTCTCACCGGACCCTATATGTAGACTCTGTCTTGAGTGATGAATCCTCTCTTCACATACTCACAGAATGTCCGGCATGACCGCTGGATTCTCAGGTTGTTTTTGTCCAGATTAATCAGAAAGAGTGGTTTTCTGGGGGAGAACTTGGGAAAAAATTGTCTGGTACAGTTTTGCCCAGTTGTACTATGCCAGATCTCATTTGACTCGGTGCGAGAAAGGTTTTTAGTATAGTTCCTGAAATGGTTTTTGCTGACTCCGCTGAATGGTTCAGGTCCGATAAGTGGAGTGGTTGCTCCGATTTTAGCCAGTGAGTCAGCTGATTCGTTACCCTCAAATCCTCTATGGGCTGGGATCCAGTGGAGGATGACTAGGTTTTTTTTAGAAAGTTCATAGATTGTTGTGAATGTTTCTAAAATGAGTTTAGATTTTATGACAGATGAGTCAAGGGCTTTGAGAGCTGCTTGGCTATCTGAAAATATAAATATGGTTTTTCCACGTGTGTTAGAACTTAGGTTTATTCTAGCGCAATGGTTGATTGCGAGGACTTCAGCCTGAAATATGGATAAGTTTTTCCCAAGGCTGACTGACAAGTTCACTCACCGTAAATTCCAAAGCCAGTCCCCGACTCCATCTTAGAGCCATCTGTATACCAGATGACGTCAAGTCGTGAAGTATTGGGTTTATATTTTTCCCAGTCATCCCTAGGGGGGATAATTATGGAGAAGTTTTTATGGTGGCCATATTCAGGTAGCATGTCATCAAGAGGCATGCTAAATGGGCTTGAAGGCTCCATAGTGTCGAGCAAGGACAAATGACCTCCCTGAAATGCAAAAGGTTCAAAGTTATTCGAATGGTACAGGCGATGGATGCTTAGTCCAGCCTCCATTTGAATATGTATATGGAGGGGAGTTAGACCTAGGATGACATTAAGCGCCATTGTCGGGGTGGAACGCAAACAGCCCGTCATGCAGTTTCCAGCTAAACGTTGAACTCTGTCTAGGTTTTTTACTGTGGTGACTTCTTTAGTTTTCGTCCACCAGACAACGGCAGCATAGGTAACTGCTGGCTTTACGATGAGCGAGTAAAGCCAATACATCATCCGAGGTTTAAGACCCCAGTTCTTACCGCAGACTCGACGACAGATCCATAAAGATCTGTTGGCTCTGTTTACGGTACGTTCAATCTGCTGGTTCCATGATAGTTTGCTGTCAAGGATAATTCCCAGATATTTGGCTTCCCGAGAGAAGTCAATGGTTTCGCCAAACATGGTGGGGCGAATAAGGAGATCTAGTTTTCTCCGTTTCGTAAAAGGGACAATAGTTGTCTTCTTCGGATTAACAGAAAGTCCTTCTTTATTACACCATCTCTGAACAACAGATAAAGCGTATTGCAGAATTTCTGAGACCGTGCTTTCGAATTTGCCACTGACGACGATTGCTACGTCATCGGCATATCCAACGGCATGTATCCCCCGATCTTCTAAGGATTGGAGCAAGTCGTCAATTACTAGGGACCATAAGAGGGGCGAGAGGACACCCCCCTGAGGGCACCCTCTAGTTGTGGTTGCCACGATTTCCACATCTTCGATGCGGGTCTGAATAATTCTGTCATTCAGCATTGACATTATCCATTTGCCTATGATAGGAGATAGATTCATATTGTTGAGAGCTCTGTTGGTGGACTCAAAAGATGTGTAGTTGAAAGCTCCTTCAATGTCTAGGAAAGCGACAAGACAGATTTCCTTATGGTTGATGGAGGATTCAATTTTGGTTACTAAGTCATTAAGCGCTGACTCGGTGGATTTACCTGGTTGATAGGCATGTTGAAACTTGCTGAGCGGAAAGTTCTTCAGAGCTACGTCTCTAATATGTCTATCAATTAGTTTTTCCATGCTTTTAAGAATGAAAGACATGAGACTGATGGGGCGAAAGGATTTCGGGCTAGAATCCAAATTTCTTCCTGCCTTGGGTAGGTATCTAACTGTGACCTTTCGCCAGGATTCCGGTATGTAACCGTAGGCCAGACTACAGCTGAATAGTTTGGAGAAGATGGGTGCCAGTGTGTCAGCTCCCTGCTGTAGTAGTGCCGGAAATATGCCGTCTTCCCCTGCTGCTTTGTAAGGCTTCAGGGAGGTTATGGCCCATCTAACGGCATTGGTACCACAGATTTCTTTCGCAATTTTCCAGTCCCCTCTCGTCGGCAGACAGATCCGCTCAAGTCGGGGGGATAGGTTTGATGTGAGGGGATTAATTATGGTTGATCCGGGAAAGTGTGTTCTAAGTAAGAGTTGAAGTGTCTCTTTCTTATTTTGTGTCAGATGGCCGTTCTCATCGATAAGTGTACCTAAAGGTACAGATCTATCAGCGGCAAGAACTTTATGTAGTCGGCAACTGGAAGGTATATCAGAAATATCTTCACAGAACCGTCTGAATGATTCTTTTTTGGCCTTTTTAATTTCTTTATTGTAGTTGGTTAGAGCACTGGAGTAGGTTTGCCAATCATCATTGCGTTTTGCTTTGTTGAATAGTTTCCTTACTCTAGATCTGTGCTTTTCGAGATCTTTGCTCCACCAGGTGGTTACCCTTTTAAACTTTTTAGTCTTGAGTGGGCAGTTTTCCTCAAAGGCAGATATAATAGAAGTTCTTACCATTTCGGCAGAGTGTTCTAGTTTATCTTGGGTGTCAATTCGAGGTATTTTACCATTGAGAGTCTGATTTAGGTGCTCTTTATAGGAGGCCCAGTCAGTGTTTCTCTTTGGACGGTACCACGCAGTTGTAATGGTGGGTTCGTTTAATTCAAATCTGATGTGTCTATGGTCTGAAGATGACGGTTCAGTAGACACGTACCAGTTGGAGATTAGGTCTTTAGATAAAGAAGTAGATATGGTTAAATCTAGGACTTCTTCTCTAATAGCATTGATGAAGGTTGGTTCCCTCCCGATATTGCATATATATAAATTATTGCATGTAATAAAATCAATTAAGGACTCACCTCTATTGTTAACGTCCGAGCTGCCCCAGATGATGTGCATTTGCATCGCAGCCAAGAACAATCTCTGTCTTGGAGCGTTGCGAAAACCGGAGTAGGTTCTCTATTTCTGGAGATGGGCATGCGGTTGAGTCACCGGGGAAATAGGCGGATGCTATTATGATCTCCTTGGTGTTGTTGATCTTCACAATGGCTGCCGTGAGGTCACTGGAAATTAACTCTGTCAGTGGGAAGAAATTCGTGTTATTATTAAAAATAATACATGTTCTAGGTCTACTTGATGAGGTGGAGTAAAGAATCCTACCTGCAGGTGTTGAGAGTCTTAGAATTTTACCGTCTGTGCTGGTCCATGGTTCCTGCACAAGGGCAACATTAAGACCATCAGAGATAAGGGTCTTGGTTAAGACTGCCGAGGCGGTCTTAGCGTGGTGAAGGTTGATCTGAACAACCTTCATATTTTTTTGTTGGTTGGGGGGATCCTCTTGTCTGAGTCCCCTCTTTTTCCGCCGTCTCGGACCAGTGGAGGCCGACTTTTATCAGGAGGTCTGCGAGCAGAGCCAGACAATGTCTGTCTGGAGCCTGAATGAGCCGGTTTACGAGCCGGAACGGGGTACCTGGGTCTGACAGAAGAGGTGGAGGCTGAAGCTTTGTCTCCTTTGTCTGTTTGTGGTGGTTTGGTGATCAGGGCAGGTGAGGGAACGGGCTTGACCGTTTCTTCAGCCGGCTGAGCAACTGTTTGGGCTGTGGCCTTATGGGTGGTAACAACGGTGCTGGAAGGAAGCGAATGAACAGCCTCCTTGGACGTCTGCTCGTTTTTGTTTGGCTCCTTAGTGCTGGATGATGTACGAGAGTAGGGATTCTTCTTGATCCTGAACTGAACCCGGTTCATGTTATAGATCGGCTGACAGTTCAGGTCTTCAAGGAGTTTAACCGAACACTCATCCATCGATAAGGTCAAGGCAAGACCTTGAGCATTCGCCACCTTCCTTAGAACTTTCCAGTCCTTGGTGGGGAGAACTCTATTTTGCAGCCTAAGTGACCGCAAAATGTCGTCCGCGGAGCGGGAGGTTCCAGGGAAGTATGCCGTTGCCACACAGGGTTTAGGAAGGTCGTCTCCTTCAACCAGTCGCAGCTTAGCATTTTCCCATGGTGATATTTTGTCGACGATACTGGCTAGCCAGTCTCTGGTGCTAGCGTCTGCACAGTTAACCGTCAACCACCCTGGCTTATATGAGCAGCCCAGAAAACGAATCTGTAGGCCATCGTCGGGGAGCTTATTCACCTCCCTGACGATGGCATCTTCCACTGCTTTTTGATGTATAGGCTCAAGGTGGCCATCCGGAAAATTGTCCAGTAGGAGTCCTACTTTGACGGCTCCTATAACTTCAGCGAACAAAGGAGCATTGGGTCTTGGACTTATATACTAGTTTTACAATTGCTGTCTCAACAAAAAGTATTCACTTTTACCTTGAACCCCAAAATGCATCGATTGCATATTGCCTCTTCGGCACTTCCGCGGGTGGATGACAGTCGACACAACTTATTTGTTTACATCACTTTTATATGGATTACTCATGCTCATATATACGTACTATACGTCTTGCTGTGTGCTATCGTTCAGCGTAGGTAAGATGTTTCATTCAAAGTGTCTGATTTCATTAAAACATACTTTTGTATGTTTGGTCGTTTGACTCATAATTGGTATGACATATGGCTTGTGCCGTTAGGGTTCAAGTTACGAAGAGAATAATTCAAAAATTTTTAAATGTTTGATAAAATAAGTGGTCGCTAATGTGATCCCTTCACACCACCCTTCCTGGGGAAAAAGGAGAAATCATGACGTATCGTGATTTCTTCTTTTCCGCGCCACTTTTACAAGATAGGGAATTATACAATATTATATTTCTTTTTTTTTCTTTTACGTTTAATGAAGTTTGTTAAATTATAGGTAGTACATTTTTCAATAAGTATCTATGTACGTTTATAAATTTGTTACAGTAGATCAAAAAAATCCTTTTCCGTTTCCTTTTCAATTTATAGCTTGTTCTTACATGGTACAATATTTTTTTTTTCCAATTTATAGTTTGTTCTTACATGGTACAATGTTTTAATGTATTTCTTAGATTATGTTTAGTAATACAAAACTTATGATATTTCTTAGGACTATATGTAACTTATTATAATAATTTTCTTCTATTTATATCATTATTCTTACCAATGATTTTTTCATATTCATCCTATATGTTATTACATGTTATTATTCCTACATATTCTTATTCTATACATTATTATTATTTTTTTTTTAAATATACTATTCTTCTTATTCTATACATCATTATTATTATTATTTTTACATATACTATTGTTCTTATTCTATACCGGTATTCCTTATTTAAAACATTTAATATTAACATCTACGTGCGGGGGATCTCGTCCTCCTCTCCTTTTTTTTATATTTTTTTTTTAAGTCAAAAGTAAATACAAATTGTTTTAGTATTCATAAAATTTCTTTAAACGATTTTTATGGACTTTTGTTCTCTTTCCTTCATAGTTTATTTCACAATTAACTCCCTGTTCTGATAATACTTGATATGGTCCTATGTAAATTGGATCTAGCTTCCTTCTATTTTCGTTTCTTAACAAAACTAAACTACCTACTGCGAAGCTAGTTGGCTTACTTTTAGCTTTCCTATCGTAATCAGCTTTCCTATTGTTTTTCTTCTCTATGAGTATGTCTCTAGCGTCCCTATGAGCGATTTGTAATCTTTGCCTCAACTCAATTACGTAATCTTCATAATTGTATCTTGGGTCTACCTGTTTTGTTAAGTTTGATGGTAACGTACATTGTCGTCCGAATACTAATTCAAATGGGGTATACCCCGTTTCGGCATATACTGCGGTGTTATAGCAAAACACAAGTACACTAGCCAGTATGTTTTTCGGATTTATGGGAATTTTCTAATGCTCCTATACTCTCGTGATGATATGCTGTGGATTGGATCGGTTCTATTTTCAGTACCCTTAAAAATCTTGTTAATAAATTCCGTTCCTTGGTCAGATGCTATGGTTTTGGGAACTCCGTATTTAAGGATAAAGTAGTCCTTTGGCTACTGTGCTAGCTTCTTTGTTTACTATTGGAATAGCTTCAGTGAATTTGGTCAGTTCGTCTTGCAGAGTTAATATATATCTATATCCATTTACAGATTCATCTAGAGGACCTACTAAGTCTAAAAAGATCTTATCGAAGCTTGATTCTGCTGTTGTTGTTATCTCCATGGGTTGCTTCTTAGGGGAAATATATTTATTTTTCTGGCAAATTGGGCAATGCTTCACAAATGTGGCCACGTCGTTCTGCATTCCTGTCCAGAAATACTTTCTTTTAATATTTTTAAGCATGCGGTTTATTCCTGCATGTCCACTAGTCGGTAATAAGTGGTAGTCGTTTAGCAATATTGTTATCTTCTGAGGATCGGTAATTTCAATACAATTATTTATGAGGTGCACCTTTACATTACTTTCTTTAAATAAATCTCCTAAGGTTTTTTGTAACTCGTGACTTTTATATTCTCGACGGCCGTCTGCGAGTTTTTTAATTTCTTGTTTTGTAATATATAATTTATTAATAGCTGCTGGTCCGCAGATTCTGTGCACGTCCCTCAGCAACATTTTGCCAAATGATGCTGATCGGGCATTAGTGCCTTCCTTGGACCTTCTTAGGAGTACACAATTTTTCTCTGGGATGTATGCCAAAACTTTGTTTGGTCCCAGGATTATATTAGTACCATTTACTAGGTACTCATCGTCCTCGAAATTATTACTTATTTTTAGCTCAGCTCTGGAGGTTTGATAAGTTCAGTGATAATGTGATTTTTCTTCTCTTCTTCTGTGTCTTGTATGTGTTTTTCCTGTATCGGATTTCCTTGTAATGAAGCAGATTTGGAGTTGTTTTAGTTGATTGGGATCCCATTTTATGCGTCAGCTGTGCAGTTATCCTTCCCGGGTGTGTATTCAATGTAAAAGTTGTATTCCTCTAATAGTAATCGAAATTTTGTTAGCCTACTTGAAGGTTATTTAAGAGAAAAGAGATATACTAGTGGTCTATGGTCAGTTATAATTTTGAATTTTCTTCCAAAAAGATAGGGTCGATAGTGTTTTATTGCCCATACTATAGCCAGCAACTCTTTTTCAATAGTGCTTTAATTTTTTTCGGCATTATTTAGAGTTTTGCTCGCATAAGCAATGGGTGTATCATCGAAATTTGACAGTACGGCTCCCAAGGCAAATCCTGAGGCGTCTGTTCGTAAAATAAATTCTTTCTCAAAATTCGGGGACTACTGAGGATTACCTTTAAAAGTTGAAATGACTTCTCACAGTCCTCGTTAAAATTGAATTCTACGTTTTCCCTGAGTAATCTATTGAGAGGAATGGCTATTGTAGTGAAATTGGGTATAAATTTTCGGTAGTAGTTTGCAAATGCTACGAATCTTCTAACCTCGTCGGCATATGTATGTATGGGATAATTATTCATAACAGCTGATTTTGCTGGATCGGGGTGAATTCCCTTGTTGGAGATAATATGTCCTAGATACAGTACTTCTTTTCGTAAAGAAGCACATTTTCTTGGGTGAATTTTTAGATTCACTTCCCTAAGTGAAATTAGACCGGACATAGCTATAGACATCATTCTTGAAAATGTACTGGGTGAGATTTTGAGACCCATTGGTAAGCGTTTAAATTGATAATGCCCGTTTTCGGTTGAGAATGCAGTACACGGTCTACTGGTTTCGGCTAATTCCATTTGGTAATACCCCTGACTGAGATCTATACAAGAAAAGTATGTTGCTCCGCCCACCATATCAAAAATATCAGTAATATTTTGTAGGGGGAATTTATGATCTTCAATTACTTCGTTTACCTTTCGGTAATCAATTAGTAATCTGAATTTTTGTAATCCTGTTACTGGATCCTTTTTCTTAGGTACGACGAGCATGGGTGGATTCCATGCGGAAATTGATGGTTCGATTATATCGTTTGCTACCATGTTTTGTATTTCGTTTTCTATGTCTTGTTTTTGTGAATGTGGTAATCTATATGGCTTGGTATATTTAGGGGTAGCCCCCTCTTTAAGTGATATGTGTGCTTGACCTATATGAGTGTATGTTAACTTGTCATTGCTAAGGTGGAAAATATCGTGAAATTTTGAACATATTGTTTCGAGTTCAGTTTGTTTAAGGTATCAAAATTTATTTCGGCTAATAAATTTTTTAGACGTGAGGTTGATGACCTTTTAGATTGTTCAGATTTTAGAATGTAATATTCTGAAAGTGGCTTGGATTCTGGTTTGATCCATGTCAATTTTACCTCGGATTCACGAGTGTTCAAAATGGTTATCGGAAGTTTTCCGTTTAGGACCTTCGAAATAGAGCTTGCCATGAATACTCCCTCGCCTAATTCTTGCGATTCAAACACCCGTTCGCCTGAGTGTTTACTATCTACCCAATAGGTAGCTTCGGACCTGGGTGCAATAGAAATGGATTGTAACTCGTCTGAGTTGAATATAGGGAACAGTGACGTTTATTCAAAGGTGCGCAGGTGTTCTCTGCACACCCTAACCAAATTCATTATTATAATGCACTGAGCTTAAGTTCATTATGACACTCATTTCTGTTTCTTTGCAATAAATTATGTATTAACTAACCAGTATTTGTAAATTAATAGTTCAAATCAACATGTTGAAATAATTGTATCGAACCAAAATCCAAATCTCCCTGTATCAATAATTCCAATTCACAGTCAAAGTGACTTGGTTGTAATGAAACTCACCTATCGGTTCGGGGTGTTCATCTCGCTTTAGAGCACCGTGGACAGGCAAAATAGCATACAAAAAACAAGACAAAATAAAAAATAAAAAACCCTTTTTGCCTCATAAATCTACCTGGCTTGGTGTTCTCCTGCATCAAGCGCACTTCTTTCCATTTTGCTTCGCACTTCTTGTGTTTCATTTTCGTTTTTGTTCCACCATGAAAAACATAGAGTTGTTGTGCTTGTGCGGTGTGCCTACAAGCAAAACACAAGATCATGCAAGGTACAACATACAACTATAACTATACTATAGCAGCCAGAGCCGGAGTCCCATTCAAATCCTAGTGCTTCGTTCTCCTGTGGTGCGCTATGCTTTGCAGAACCTGGAATTTTATATAATTATTCATTCCCATTCTGGTCCGCTGAGTGTATAAATATGGAATATAATATAGAGGTCAGTTGCAGCAACTGAAAAAAAATATGAATAGGTATTCGAATACATATTTTAAAATTGCAACTGCTTTAATTGAAAAGCTACTTGCGAAACCATTTTCACAGCTGTTCGGCTGATAAATTGGAAATATGTAATTTATTATATTAGGCAAACACTAGCTTCTCCAAATTTTAATATATCTTTATTAGGAACTTTCATGAACAAAATTTTGAATTCAAGCTTTGGTTGCGTGGTTGCCATTCTATAAGCAAAGTTTTCTGTTGGCCTTACTTTCTTTTTTTAAATTATCTGATCGTTTTAGAGTTGCTGTAAATAAGCACATTGTTTCCCAATAGAAAAAGGAAAAAACAAATATAAGTTTACCTACAAAAAAACTTAGTTAGGATATCGTTGTCTATCACGTCCTCGTATAGGGTCCTGGAATAGGACAAAAAATACACTTTCTTACTACGGTGGAAAATATAGTGAACACCCTACTGAAAGCACCACGGCACGTCACTGATAGGGAACGAAACTGAGTTATTTTCTGTTTTGAGCTTTAATGTAAAATATTCTAGGTCTATTATTGCTCCAAAATGTTTAAGTAAGTTTGCTCCAATAATACCGTCCACTGGTACTGGAAAGGAGTCTGGTACCACATGAAATGTGTATGTGGCTTTATGTTGCCCTAATAAAAGTGTGTTTGTGCAGGTTCCTACCGTTGTTAAATTTCCGGAGATACCCATTATAGTTGTCTTTTTCTGAGTATCAATTGGGGTGTTTATTACATGCTGTTTCATGGTACAAATGGATGCTCCTGTATCTATTAAAAACTTCACATTTATTCTATTGTTAACCTTAATTCTAACATATAGGCCGTTTGCTATGCCTCCAGCGCATATCGCGATTGGTGGTATTAGGCTTAATGATTTCCCTCCGATTGGCCGGCTTCCCGATCGGTGGCTAACTCGTTTCCCTCATTCATCGTATAAAGCGTATTTGCTTGCTGGTTATTGCTTTGTCGCGACGAATTTTGGAAATTGCCTCGGTTGGGATTTGGTCTCCTAATATTTCTATGGTTATTTCTATACCTGTTGTCATTGTTAGTTAATCTGTTATTATTATTCTCGTTTCTCGGTTGGCCATTGTTAGTATTAGAACGGTTATTAAAGTTACGCCCTCTTGGATGACTATTGGGCGGTTGATTCTGTCGATAGTTGTTACCGCGAGGTGGGAGGATTCCGGTTATTGTTAGCTGGGTGAGTATCGTTTCGGAAATTTCCGTATCTGTTATTTGGTCCATGATAGCGAGGTATTTGAGAAAATCTATGCTCGTCATGCACATAGCGAATAGTCTCTGAGGCTGGGGTTACTCCCGGATCGAGTTCAAGTAGAGTTCTAGTAGCTATGGAGCATTATTTTGAATCGTTCATTTACTCCCTTTTTCAGAAATGCTAATCCTCTTCGCTCATTAGCGGAGGTTAGAGCGATTCGAGCTGTTTCGCCCTGCGAGGAGACTTCGAGTTCTGTCATTTTAGCTACAAGACATTCTACTTCTGAGACAAACTCACGCATCGGTCGATTACCCTGGCGTGTTCTATCCAGTTTAGCTTGTAGGGTTTCGATTGTGTCTCTTGACCCGCATTTAGTTGTCACGCTGGTTTTTAAATCGCTGAATGTACGTGGTTTCGTGGTTCCTAGCTCAGTTAATGCTTTACCCTGGATTTTACATTTGAGTAAAAATGTGATCAGAGTGGGTTTTGCAGTTTCGGTGAGAGTGTCATGGTAAAATTCTACATTATTAAGAAAGTCCCTAATGTTCCCGGTTCTTGTATCGTTGTTGTCACAAGTTAATACTGGCAATTTTTGAGCAGTATTAAAATCAAACTAGCTCCTCTTGATGCTAATGGGATCGGTACTGGCAGCTGTTTTAGGAACGCGTTCAGCGTGGGGTTCGTTATCGTTACACGCGTGGGGTTCGTTTTCAACCTCTTCTTCCTCTTCAATACTATTGCGTACTGTATTTTCTGAAAAGTCTGCGTATTCTCTGGCTTCGGATGCCAATCTCTTTAGGTATGCTCGTTCTAGTTCCGTTACTAGGCTTTGGTCGATTTCTGAAAATTCGGATGTGAAAGCGCACCAAAGTGTTTCTATTTCCACCAATTTCTTTCTCGCATTCCGCGTTTTCCGCTTTCGATTAGGGGACTTGCTAAGGCTAATATAGCACGTTTTCAGATCTGCTAGTGCTGATTCCAGCACTTCGAAACTCATGGAGGATTCCTAAAATGAACAAGAAAACCTATCAGAACTGAACTTAGATCCAATTTACCGAAAATACCTCTATTAGAATATTTTTGTTTTACTTTTATTATTCTTTTAGACTTATTTTAATACAATTTTATTTGTTTTTGATATAGTAATGCTATTTATATACCCTCGCTGGTCGTTGTTCCAGGTGGTTCACCACATCTGCGATTATTTTGCGCCTAAAATGTTGGATCCCGAGGTATGCCAGTCCAATGATGACGGCAGTAATGAATATAAGTCCTAGAACAGCAGCGGTGTAGTGTTCGTTTTTGGGTTGTGGGTAAGTTGCTACGGTTAGTACCTGAGGTCCAGTTTTAATAACTTCCTTCTATTCTTAGGAACCCATATCGTGGTGTTGGCTTTTTACTTTGCTGATGGTATTTCCTGAGCTCTGGTAACTATCGATTCGAACAAGGCGTGGAACTCTTGAGTCTCGCTAGCCTTATTCTTCCTCTTTTCCTTTCGGCAGATGTGGATTTGCTTTTTCACCTCCTTGATTTGGCGGATAAAGCTATTAAACCTATTTGTTTACATCGCTTTGATATGGAGTACTCATGCTCATATATACGTACTATACGTCTTGCTGTGTGCTATCGTTCAGCGTAGGTAAGAGGTTTCATTCAAGGTGTCTGATTTCATTAAAACATACTTTTGTATGTTTGGTCGTTTGACTCATAATTGGTATGAAATATGGCTTGTGCCGTTAGGGTTCAAGTTGCGAAGAGAACAATTAAATAATTTTTAATTGTTTGATATAATAAGTGGTCGCTAATGTGATCCCTTCACAGTATGCTAAGCTCATTAAAGTTCTACCTTGACACCATTATAAAATGGGGTTCAGCTAATAGAGTGGAATTTAATACTTCTAAACCACAATGCTGTCTGCTGTCTCTAAACCGAAAGTTTAATCTACAGAAATTATCCATGAATGGCACTTGCATAACCGAAACTGAAAGACTTTCCATTCTCGGCATGTGTGTTCATAACAACCTTCGTTGGAATGACCACATGCATGAAGTCGCCAAAAACGCTGCGAGGTGTCTAGGTTTCCTCAATCGGTGCAAGAAATATTTTACCCCTTCTGATCTGGCTACAATATATAAAACATACATCCGCCCAAAATTTGAGTATAACTCCAATATCTGGTCTGGTGCGCCAAAGACCAAATTGCACTTACTAGATAGAGTTCAAAATCGTTTGAACCGGAGATACAAATAATGGACTTTCTATAAATTCGCTTGTCTCTCATTGTCTTATCGCTATTTTAACAAACAGTGCTCAAATGAAATGGCCAGCTGCATTCCTCCACCTCAACAGTTCAACCGCAATACTCGTCATGCTAGGAATGCACATCTGTCCGCCCTTAAGCCTATTTTCGGTCGTACTACGAAATATAGAGACTCATTCATAAGCCGTTCAACACGAATGTGGAATGCTTTACCAAGCTCTGTTTTTCCTCCTTGTTACAGTTTGCAGGCATTTAAGACCAATGTGCATCGGTATCTCCTGTCTAATCTGTCCTCATTTCCCTAATGCCCGCGCTGTGTATTTCATATACATTATAAGAGTAGTCATATGCTCTTTAGCGCGTGCTTATTATAAAAAAAAAAAATCAAAGTGAATGATGCCACGAATTATTAAGCTACACCCTGGAGCGGATAATTTAATACGCGTCGTCACTCTAAAAACACAAACTGATTAACTAAAACAACCAATAATTACAGAAATATATCCGCTTCCTAGCAACTTATTCACCACAAACCAATCCTTAATATAAACCATTTGTTTACCAAAAGAATTATTAATTAATTACTAAAAAAACACACATACATTTTCATACACACACTTTCTCACAAGTAAAATATAAAAAAAAATAGTAATACAATAGAACACAAACAAATACAACACTACACAAAAACAAAATAATAATTATTTAGATCTACAACACATTACACTAGTTAACGCACTGCAACCGGTCGACGGTCAGGTAGCAGTACAGCGAACCCGAAGAGGAGTCGCTGAGTCAACATATTCATGTACAAACCTGTTCTCACGATCTGAGTGCAAATGGGGATCGGATTGCTTGCATGCGCGGCTCACCGGATACCCATGCAATACATCTATTTGCCGAATAAGCAATTCGCATCGTGGGACCAACGGTTTCCCAACGGGAAACCTTCTTAGAATAAGTTAGTCTTAGTCTTGACTTGGAATTGTGCGGTAGCATCTTTGCAGTAATAAACATACGTACCGATATATTATAACGATTTAATCCGGTTGTTTCATTTGTAAGTCGAATAGTGGGCGGGCCCTCGGGCCCGTATTCCCGTTTTTTTTATATGTCCTCGGCAGGACATCATTAACTGGCGCCCGAGCAGGGACAGTTCTGTAAACGACATCCTTCTTTCTTCCTGCGATTGCTCATCCTCTAAACAAGGATCAGAGATCATTACGTTCAAATTGAGCGAAAACCGCTATTCCCATGAGAACATAGTGCTTATATAATGATTCTCGAAAAGCTTTCATCGTTCCCATGGGAACACGACTGGAGATCGCAAAGGAACCAAAAGGGATTCGTGTGAAGTAAATCGTGCCTTAGTAGGATGCTTACAACTATAAACGTTGGCATCCAAAACGGAGAACACGATCCTTCCAAAAGAACTGTGCCCAAAAAACGTTAAATTGCGAAGTTAATTCTTTTTTTTCCGATCCTAGTGTACGATTCCGATCCTAGTATCTCCAGCGAACATTAATAAGGGACCTGCGAACACCGAAATGTACAAGGTCCTGTCACTTATGTAAGGAGCCGAAATATTCCAAAAACAGTTTGCCGATAAGAAAATAAAGTGAAGTTACAAGAGAAGGTAAAGAATAAGATTTGTAGATTTATATTAGAATCTTGTGCCTTGTGTTTTAGAATAAAAATCAAATCTTTGGAATTGAATATTAAATGAAGCGAAATTTATATGAGAAAAATCTTGTGCTATATTAAAATTTTGTGCCTTGTGTTATAAAGTAAAAGCCAATTCTATGGAATTTGAATATTAAAAGGGCCTGTGGCTTGCCAACGTAAAAATTAGAAGTAATCGTAAAAAGAAAAAGCTGTGAAATTGTAGTAAGTGTGCCCTTGTGCGGCTTGGCGTGATAACTAATTGGCAATAGCATACAATTATCCTCTATCCCAAGGTAAGAAACCCTTTTGTAATTATCTGGTTTCCTAGTATAAAATAAAACCCTAGCAATGGACGCGGTAACAAAATCGCTAACAGATTTGACGGGCGCAGTGAACGCGATTCTCGTACAGTTAAGGGGGTTGGAGGGTCGACTAAAGACCCTGGAAGACGGACACGCGGCATCTCCTGATGCGTCCGTCGAGCCAGTCGAACTCCGCGCTCCAAGGAGCGAAGAAGAGCTAAAGGAAATTTCGAAATTGCCGGACTGCGTAAAAGAACTGCAGGTCTTCGACGGCAATCCCACGCAATATGTGACATGGGTGCACATAGTAGAAGGCATTTTAAAGGATTTTGAAATCGTTAGGGCAAAACCAATCTATAGGGCCATTCTGCAGCATGTTCGGCAGAAAATAAGGGGTCCTGCCGACGCTGCCTTAGTATCATATAATATATTCGACAACAATTGGCAATCGATCAAACAATGTCTCTCTCTCCATTATGCGGATAAGAGAGACATGCGAACTCTAGAGCACCAGCTCAATCAGCTGTCGCAAAAGAATACAAAGCTAGACGAATTTTACGCCGCGGTGAACCACCAGCTCTCTCTGATGATCAATAAGATCAAAACTGAGTCGTTCAGTGAGGAGACGGTAACTGCGCTCGTAGAAACGTATAGGAATCGTGCTCTGGATGTTTTCATCCGTGGCCTGAACGGCGACCTTTCTAGGATGCTGATTGTTCAGAAGCCTAGGACCTTACCAGAGGCCTACTCGGCGTGCCTAGAGATGCAAAATCTGAATTACCGTAGTCATACAATTCATAATTCGACTGCCCCCAATACCATAACGGCCCCAGTTAATCAAACTTTTAGGAGCGAGCGCATGCCACCCATGGCACCAAAGAATTTCCTTCCTCATTCTTCAAACCAATGGAGACAACAAACGCGCTACCCCGCTCAGCAGGGCGCTCCCTACAGACCAATTGCCCCGAAACCTGATGAAAAAATGGAGGTTGACCGATCCATTCAATCTCGAAACGTAAATTATATGAATTACCCTTGCAAAATCGGATAGGTATGCTCATAAACAACAAAGGTTGTATCACATGCAGGCATGCGAGGACGAACCTGCACGTTGTTATGACGCTGTAGCGGAAGATGAAGTTCAGGATCAAGTAAATTTTATGAAGGACGCCCATCCAGCGTTCCATATTTAGAATATGTAACGAGGGATGGGCTCACCCTCAACTTCCTTGTTGACACAGGAGCCAACAAAAACTTCCTCAGCCCCTCAGTCATTAAGAAAACCGCTTCTCCCCTTACTCAACTTGTTCACCCATTTTTCATTAATTCAGCAGGATTCAAGGTGGAAATAGAACATAAGATGAGTGGTAGGTTTTTCCAAAATATTGGAAATGATGCAATGTTCACCTTTTACCTTCTGCCTGGCCTTGTTTCCTTCGACGGCATCATAGGTGATGATACGCTGAAGGACCTCGAAGCGGTTATCGACCGCAAAGAGAATACACTAAAATTAGCGCCAAATATAATAATCCCACTTAAAGCAAGACTGTCGAGGGGGTCAATATCACACTGGATGAAGACCTCTCCGAAGGACACAGAAATAAACTCCACGAGTTGATCAAGAAATCTCTCCTCTCCTTCTCCTCCTCCTCCTCTCTTCGGTCCCATAGACCTGAGCGAGACCGTGAAAACAACGGTAAGGGCCGAAATTCGGACAAGTACGGATGACCCAATCTATAGCAAAAGTTATCCTTACCCGTCCTGTATGAGAGAAGAAGTTGAAAGGGAGATAAAAGACCTACTGGCCGGAGGGATTATACGTCCGTCAAGTCGTCCTTATAACTCCCCGATTTGGGTCGTCCCGAAAAAGCCGAAACCGTCTGGGGAGAAACAATATAGGATGGTGATAGACTACAAAAGGTTGAATGCTGTCACTATCTCGGTCACATACCCCATTCCAGATATAAATTCTACGCTCGCCAGTCTGGGCAAGGCGGCATATTTCACGACCCTTGATTTGACCTCTGGTTTCCACCAAATACCAATGAAACCCTACGACATACCTAAAACTGCCTTCTCGACGATGAACGGGAAATACGAGTTTTTAAGGTTACCTTTCGGATTGAAAAATGCTCCTGTTATTTTTCAACGAATGATCGACGACGTATTAAAAGAGTACATAGGCAAGATTTGCTATGTATACATCGACGATGTCATAGTCTTTGGAAGAGACGGCATCGATCACCTTAGAAATATCGACACGATCTTCGCAAAATTAAGGGAAGCCAATCTGAAAGTGAACCTTGATAAAACACACTTCATGAAGCCCGAAGTTGAGTTCCTCGGGTATGTCATAACCCGTGATGGTATAAAAGCCGACCCGAAGAAGGTAACAGCAATAGAAAAAATGTTTCCTCCCGAAAATTTAAAGGAACTGAAGAGTTTCCTAGGTCTCACGTCCTATTATAGGAAATTCATTCGCGATTACGTGAAGGTTGCCAAGCCATTAATTAACCTCACCCGCGGAAACAATGCCCAGATCAAGGCTAATGAATCTAAAAAAGTTCCAATAACACTGGACGACGAAGCGTTGCGGGCCCTCAGCGATTTGAAGATCCTGTTAACGTCGTCCGAGATACTTTTGTTCTTCCCGGACTTCGAAAAACCTTTTAATTTGACGACAGACGCATCCAATTATGCGATAGGAGCGGTTCTGTCGCAAGGAGAGTCGAATTCCGATAGGCCGATTGCATATATCTCACGGTCCCTAAACAAGACCGAAGAGAATTACGCGACAAACGAGAAGGAGATGCTGGCCATCGTATGGGCTCTCGACAATCTGAGATCGTATTTGTACGGAGCAAAGAAGATCAGAATACACACCGATCACCAGCCCTTACCTTTCGCGCTAAGTAACAGAAACTTTAACGCAAAGTTGAAACGCTGGAAGTCTCGTATTGAGGAGTATAACTACGAGCTCGTGTACAAGCCCGGCAAATCGAACTCGGTGGCAGACGCCCTATCACGCCTCAGAACTGAGGTTAGTCACTTGTCTGATTCTGTGTACGCCGAACCAGCACAAAGTGTGAACGATGGCAATAGTGACTCCCATACCGAAACAGCTAGTGAAAGCGGTAATTCTCGCACGCAAAGCGTCATAGCTGATAGCGAGGCGGAGAATACCCAATTTACTGAAACCGCGAGTGAGGCACAATCTTCAATTGGAACTGCTCATAGCGCTGAGCAAGATAGTTCCGATCTCATTCCACATGTGGAAGCCCCAATTAATGTCTTCCGTAACCAAATTTTTATTAAGATAGGCAAAGGTGTCGAGATCCTGGAAGAACCGCATCCCGGGTTCACCCGCCATTACTTTGCAATCGAAAACCAGGACAAACAACGGTTGACCGATTTCCTTAAATTAAAGTTAAAACCGAGTGTCATTAATGGTATCAAAATACCAGAGTCACATTTATCTCTTCTCCAGGAGGTGTTCCTTGAACATTTCACAAATTACAAACTTCGCATCACCCAGAGGTTTGTTGAAGACATAAGGGACGAAGACAGGAAATGTCAGCTCATTATGGATGAGCATAAGAGGGCTCATAGGAACCCCAGAGAAAATAGGGAACAGATTTTAGAGAAATACTATTTCCCCAGCATGACTAGTTTAATTAAACGCTACACTGGAACTTCCGAAATCTGTAAGTTAAACAAATATGATCGACATCCGAACACTCCAGAGTTCCAGCCGACCCCAGTGCCATCATATCCATGTGAGATTCTTCACATGGACATAATGGAGATCCAGGGAGAAAAATTTATCACTTGCATTGACAAGTTTTCCAAATTTGCCAAAATATTCTATGTAAAAAATAGATCATCCCTTTACCTCAGAAACAAGATAACGAAGATACTGCATTATTTCACGGTCCCGAAGATCTTAGTGACCGATAATGAACGCAGTTTTCTGAGTCCGATCATACAGAATTTTATTAAAATATTGGGGGTAAAACACTATCTAGCCCCAGTCTATCGTAGCGAGGTGAACGGGCAGGTAGAAAGATTTCACTCGACAATACTAGAAATCTACCGATGCTTGAGAGCAGAGCATAAAGGATTGCGCCTAAAGGAATTACTAAACGTTGCGGTAGACAGGTATAATAATACTTTCCATTCTGTAATCAAGAGGAAACCTCTCGACATATTTTTTAACAGATATGAGCGTATTAACTATCAGAAATTACTTGAATTCCGAACAAGGGTGAATAAAGAGTTGAAGGGTGAGATTGAAAGAAAGCAAAAGACCAACAACACTAGATTGAACAAAAAGAAAATGAAGCCAGGTACTTATAAAACGGGTGAGGTTGTATACACGGCCTATAAGGGCATTCGTGCAAAGAACAAACCGTTATTCCGAAAAGAAACGGTGGCGAAAAACAATGAGGTAACTAAAATTACAACTGAAATCAGTGGGAGGCTAACCCTACTCAAAGGGAAAAGACACCGAAGCGCAAGATCCATCGACTGGATAGGATCCGCCTGGAAGTGGATCGCAGGAAATCCAGACGCAGCGGATTGGAACAAAATCCTTGCGAGTGAGCAGGACATTATCAACAATAACAGCCAGCAATACAAAATTAACATCGGAATTTTTGGTACCATGAAGGCAACGACAGAAAAGATGAACTGGATGATAGACCAGTTTAATAATGAGGTCCATGCGACCAACGTTGGAAGGTACGAGCAAGACATTTGTAAAAGAGGACACGATATTCGTAACAAATTTCCACGGCCAGCTGGTATCAAAAAATCATTCGCGAACTCTGAATGGAACTTAGGTAATCCAATTGGACAGTGAGGTGATTCAAATAGGAAACAAAACGTTCTCGAGCTTCACGTATTCCCATGTCCAAGTACTTCCACCAGTCCTTGCAAATATCACGGATCGGGTGCGTAAAATTAATCTTGAACATGTGTACGGCACTGTCATTCGAAATATAGAAATATGCATGCGCGGCTCACCGGATACCCATGCAATACATCTATTTGCCGAATAAGCAATTCGCATCGTGGGACCAACGGTTTCCCAACGGGAAACCTTCTTAGAATAAGTTAGTCTTAGTCTTGACTTGGAATTGTGCGGTAGCATCTTTGCAGTAATAAACATACGTACCGATATATTATAACGATTTAATCCGGTTGTTTCATTTGTAAGTCGAATAGTGGGCGGGCCCTCGGGCCCGTATTCCCGTTTTTTTTATTGTCCTCGGCAGGACATCATTAATTGGCGCCCGAGCAGGGACAGTTCTGTAAACGACATCCTTCTTTCTTCCTGCGATTGCTCATCCTCTAAACAAGGATCAGAGATCATTACGTTCAAATTGAGCGAAAACCGCTATTCCCATGAGAACATAGTGCTTATATAACGATTCTCGAAAAGCTTTCATCGTTCCCATGGGAACACGACTGGAGATCGCAAAGGAACCAAAAGGGATTCGTGTGAAGTAAATCGTGCCTTAGTAGGATGCTTACAACTATAAACGTTGGCATCCAAAACGGAGAACACGATCCTTCCAAAAGAACTGTGCCCAAAAAACGTTAAATTGCGAAGTTAATTCTTTTTTTTCCGATCCTAGTGTACGATTCCGATCCTAGTATCTCCAGCGAACATTAATAAGGGACCTGCGAACACCGAAATGTACAAGGTCCTGTCACTTATGTAAGGAGCCGAAATATTCCAAAAACAGTTTGCCGATAAGAAAATAAAGTGAAGTTACAAGAGAAGGAAAAGAATAAGATTTATAGATTTATATTAGAATCTTGTGCCTTGTGTTTTAGAATAAAAATCAAATCTTTGGAATTGAATATTAAATGAAGCGAAATTTATATGAGAAAAATCTTGTGCTATATTAAAATTTTGTGCCTTGTGTTATAAAGTAAAAGCCAATTCTTTGGAATTTGAAAATTAAAAGGGCCTGTGGCTTGCCAACGTAAAAATTAGAAGTAATCGTAAAAAGAAAAAGCTGTGAAATTGTAGTAAGTGTGCCCTTGTGCGGCTTGGCGTGATAACTAATTGGCAATAGCATACAATTATCCTCTATCCCAAGGTAAGAAACCCTTTTGTAATTATCTGGTTTCCTAGTATAAAATAAAACCCTAGCAATGGACGCGGTAACAAAATCGCTAACAGATTTGACGGGCGCAGTGAACGCGATTCTCGTACAGTTAAGGGGGTTGGAGGGTCGACTAAAGACCCTGGAAGACGGACACGCGGCATCTCCTGATGCGTCCGTCGAGCCAGTCGAACTCCGCGCTCCAAGGAGCGAAGAAGAGCTAAAGGAAATTTCGAAATTGCCGGACTGCGTAAAAGAACTGCAGGTCTTCGACGGCAATCCCACGCAATATGTGACATGGGTGCACATAGTAGAAGGCATTTTAAAGGATTTTGAAATCGTTAGGGCAAAACCAATCTATAGGGCCATTCTGCAGCATGTTCGGCAGAAAATAAGGGGTCCTGCCGACGCTGCCTTAGTATCATATAATATATTCGACAACAATTGGCAATCGATCAAACAATGTCTCTCTCTCCATTATGCGGATAAGAGAGACATGCGAACTCTAGAGCACCAGCTCAATCAGCTGTCGCAAAAGAATACAAAGCTAGACGAATTTTACGCCGCGGTGAACCACCAGCTCTCTCTGATGATCAATAAGATCAAAACTGAGTCGTTCAGTGAGGAGACGGTAACTGCGCTCGTAGAAACGTATAGGAATCGTGCTCTGGATGTTTTCATCCGTGGCCTGAACGGCGACCTTTCTAGGATGCTGATTGTTCAGAAGCCTAGGACCTTACCAGAGGCCTACTCGGCGTGCCTAGAGATGCAAAATCTGAATTACCGTAGTCATACAATTCATAATTCGACTGCCCCCAATACCATAACGGCCCCAGTTAATCAAACTTTTAGGAGCGAGCGCATGCCAACCCATGGCACCAAAGAATTTCCTTCCTCATTCTTCAAACCAATGGAGACAACAAACGCGCTACCCCGCTCAGCAGGGCGCTCCCTACAGACCAATTGCCCCGAAACCTGATGAAATAATGGAGGTTGACCGATCCATTCAATCTCGAAACGTAAATTATATGAATTACCCTTGCGGCTCGAATGGCTTTAAAAGGAAAGCAAAATCGGATAGGTATGCTCATAAACAACAAAGGTTGTATCACATGCAGGCATGCGAGGACGAACCTGCACGTTGTTATGACGCTGTAGCGGAAGATGAAGTTCAGGATCAAGTAAATTTTATGAAGGACGCCCATCCAGCGTTCCATATTTAGAATATGTAACGAGGGATGGGCTCACCCTCAACTTCCTTGTTGACACAGGAGCCAACAAAAACTTCCTCAGCCCCTCAGTCATTAAGAAAACCGCTTCTCCCCTTACTCAACTTGTTCACCCATTTTTCATTAATTCAGCAGGATTCAAGGTGGAAATAGAACATAAGATGAGTGGTAGGTTTTTCCAAAATATTGGAAATGATGCAATGTTCACCTTTTACCTTCTGCCTGGCCTTGTTTCCTTCGACGGCATCATAGGTGATGATACGCTGAAGGACCTCGAAGCGGTTATCGACCGCAAAGAGAATACACTAAAATTAGCGCCAAATATAATAATCCCACTTAAAGCAAGACTGTCGAGGGGGTCAATATCACACTGGATGAAGACCTCTCCGAAGGACACAGAAATAAACTCCACGAGTTGATCAAGAAATCTCTCCTCTCCTTCTCCTCCTCCTCCTCTCTTCGGTCCCATAGACCTGAGCGAGACCGTGAAAACAACGGTAAGGGCCGAAATTCGGACAAGTACGGATGACCCAATCTATAGCAAAAGTTATCCTTACCCGTCCTGTATGAGAGAAGAAGTTGAAAGGGAGATAAAAGACCTACTGGCCGGAGGGATTATACGTCCGTCAAGTCGTCCTTATAACTCCCCGATTTGGGTCGTCCCGAAAAAGCCGAAACCGTCTGGGGAGAAACAATATAGGATGGTGATAGACTACAAAAGGTTGAATGCTGTCACTATCTCGGTCACATACCCCATTCCAGATATAAATTCTACGCTCGCCAGTCTGGGCAAGGCGGCATATTTCACGACCCTTGATTTGACCTCTGGTTTCCACCAAATACCAATGAAACCCTACGACATACCTAAAACTGCCTTCTCGACGATGAACGGGAAATACGAGTTTTTAAGGTTACCTTTCGGATTGAAAAATGCTCCTGTTATTTTTCAACGAATGATCGACGACGTATTAAAAGAGTACATAGGCAAGATTTGCTATGTATATGTGGTGACCCTGGCATCAGACCACCACATACCTACTACCGATGCGCCGCAGCAACAACATCGTCAGGTCCCGCAAATAACTGACAACGGTCGAACATTAACAGAGCAGACGGCAGTCAAACACGCGACCTACACTCGTCCGGAACGCTGATGCAGAGGAATTAACAATTTACATTTAATGCCTTTAAATATGAAATAATAAATTGAATTCGTGGTTTTATAACGTTTGTGGTGTGTTTCATTTCAACCAACCACTACACTGGTGACTCCGACGTACGATTGAACAGTTCATCGTTTTTGCAAAAAAAAAAAAAAATCTAATTCAATTCCCGTTGCGCGCGAACATACGACCATATTTCTTTTTTTCTTCATTCTCCTTCAACTCCGATTTGCATTAAGCGTTACCGCGAGTACAGTTTCTTCGTCGCGACAAAATTTTTTTTCTCTCATCGACATTTTTGCTGAAAATTTCAACCAGATATACTAAAACATCTTAACACAACAACATGACAGATCCAGCACCGAGACATGAAACGCCAGAATCAACTCAACCCAACGATTTAAGATTGATTGTACCTTCTGATATTAGGGCACCGCCGTTCAGTGCCGAACGCCCTGCACTGTGGTTTGCGCAGCTAGAAGCGCAGTTCACCAACCGCGGTGTTATCACCGAAAAGGACAAGTTTTATCGCACTATTCCACTAATTGATACCAGGTCCGCGTCAGAAGTGGAAGACCTAATAATCAACCCACCATTGGACACTCCATACAAAACGCTCAAGCTAACATTAATTTCACGTTTCTCGAAGTCCAAGGAAGCTAAAATCCTCCAGCTACTGGACAAAGAAAGTTTAGGCGACCGCTCCCCATCTCAACACCTACGTCACCTCCGAAGTCTTGTACCAGACATCGACGAAGAAGTATTAAAGGCCAGGTGGCTATCGCACCTCCCTGCGCAAACGCAAGCATGTCTCGTCGCACAAAAATCATCTTCTGTTACCGAGCTTGGTGAGCTTGCAGACAAACTGCATGAGGTTTTTTCACCGCACGGGGTGGCGGCAATATCGTCATCCGACCTACAACACCAGATGACTCAGCTGACCAGACAAGTACAAGCGCTTACGGCGACGGTTGCAGCATTTCACTCACGAAAATCGGACAACGGACCGGGGAGTGCAGTTCATCAAAGCAGATCCAAAAGCAGATCCCGATCAAGGCAAGTATCACCCCATACAAATATTTGTCGATATCATTCAAAGTTTGGCAAAAACGCTCGCAAGTGCCTACCGGGCTGCTCATTTCAGGAAAACTCCACCGAGAGCCGTTAATGGCGGTACACGACTCTCACGCAACATCGCGCCGCCTCTTCGTTACAGACAAGACGTCCGGAGAAAAGTTCCTCGTCGACACCGGATCAGATGTCTCCGTTTTTCCTCCACAACGAACGAAGTTGTCGCTTACGCCACTAACATACCAGCTCTTCGCCGCAAATGGATCTCTTATCAACACTTACGGTACAGTTACGCTCAATCTCAATTTGGGACTGCGCAGATCGCTTAACTGGTGTTTTATCGTCGCTGATGTTACACGTCCCATCATCGGAGCGGATTTTTTAAGCCATTTTGGTCTACTCGTGGATTTAAAGCAACACCGCATAATTGACGAAAACACCGGTTTATCTGCTTCTGGAAAAATCACGCAGGGGCAAACCGCATCTGTCCGAGCACTTCAAGCCGATGTCGTCGAGCCGTACGCAACACTCTTGCAACAGTACCGAGCAGTCACCCAACCGGGTGGAAGCCTAAAATTAGCACAATACTCCACCGAACACCACATTAAAACTACAAATGGACAACCAGTTTCAAGCAAATTCAGACGACTTGCTCCGGACCGATTAAAAATCGCCAAGGCGGAGTTCGAGAAGATGGTTAAACTAGGAATTGCTCGCCGCTCGGATAGCCCTTGGTCTTCGCCTCTACACCTCGCGCCAAAAAAATCAGGTGACTGGCGTCCATGCGGTGATTACCGACGCCTAAACGATCGCACAATACCGGACTCGTACCCCGTACGCTACCTCGAGGACTTCTCAGCTGACCTCCATGGTAAGAAAATTTTTTCAACCATAGACCTAGTTCGCGCTTTTAACCAGATACCGGTTGCACACGACGATATTCAAAAAACTGCAATCATCACACCATTCGGCCTCTTCGAATTCCCATTCATGACGTTTGGTTTGCGCAATGCCGCACAAACGTTCCAGAGGTTTATGGATGAGGTAACGCGCGATCTCCCATTCATTTTCACCTACATCGACGACCTGCTCGTCGCCTCGGAAAACGAAACACAGCACCTGGAGCACCTAAGCATGTTGTTTCACCGCCTTCAGGATGCCGGACTCGTCATTAATGCAGCAAAGTGTCGCTTCGGCAGAGCTGAAGTGCCATTCCTGGGCCACCTCGTGTCCGCTAGTGGAATAACGCCGCTACCTGAGAAGGTTTCTGCAATTTTGAATTTTTCACAGCCACAGACAATAAGAAGACTCCGAGCATTTCTAGGCATCTTTAATTTTTATCGCAAATTTATTAAAGGCGCTGCGCAACTTTTAGCCCCCTTCAACAAAGAGCTCGAGGGCCCGAAGATTAAGAGTTCACAACCCGTGAAATGGACCCCAGTTTTGGAACAGGCCTTCACAGATTGTAAGCAAGCAATTGCGACGACAGCGCTGCTCGCACACCCCAATATTAATGCAGAATGGTCCATCTTTACGGACGCATCGGAACGAGCAATTGGAGCAGTTCTACAGCAGCGTTGCCAGTCTGGATGGCAACCGCTCGCGTTCTTCAGCCGCAAAATTTCTCTTTCAACACAGAAACAGTCAACCTATGATCGGGAACTTCATGCAATTTACGAAGCGGTGCAGCATTTTCGCCATATATTCGAAGGACGCCATATAGTAATTTATACGGACCACAAGCCGCTCACTCATGCTTTTAAACAACGTCCGGAACGTGCATCGCCCTGGCAGTTCCGAAGGTTGGATTTTATCGGCCAGTTTACAACGGACATCAGACACATATCTGGTGCTAATAACATAGTTGCGGACACACTTTCGCGGGTGGATGCAATTGTCACAGCGGTCTCTTCTCAGGAATTAGCCCAAGCTCAAGCCCAAGACGCGGAACTTCGTGAAATACTTAAACACCCGGGCTCAACTTTGCAGATTCGCCACCTCAGACTCCAGGACCCGGAAGTCGAATTGTATTGTGATGTTTCAACAGGTTCGATTCGTCCATTTGTGCCTCAAGAGCTTAGGAAACAGGTTTTCGATTCCCTCCATTCTTTGGCGCATCCTGGACAACGCGCTTCGCGTAAACTTGTTGCTCAGCGTTACGTTTGGCCGTCAATGAATAGGGACTGCGCCCTGTGGACCAAATGCTGCATTGCCTGTCAAGCTAACAAAATAACACGACACACATCCTCCCCGGTTGCAAATTTCGAGCCACCATCAAAACGATTCGAGCATATCCACATCGATCTGATCACCCTGACAGTATCGAAGGGACATAATCAGTGTCTGAGTATCATCGACAGGTTTACGCGTTTTCCTGAGGTTGTCGCACTAGAAAATGGAACTGCGGAAACCACTGCTCGCGCTCTAGTTTCATCGTGGATCGCACGATTCGGCGTCCCACTTAGAATTACATCGGATTTAGGCCGACAATTCGAATCGGATATTTTTAGGAGCCTCGTGAAGATCCTCGGCTGCAAACATCTTAAGACTACGCCTTACCATCCGCAAGCAAACGGATTAGTGGAACGCTTGCACAGGCAGCTCAAGTCAGCCCTTTTGTGCCATGGAGACTCGTGGTACAACGCACTCCCTGTGGTACTGCTCGGACTACGCGCCGCCTGGAAAGAGGACCTAGAAGCTACTCCCGCGGAACTAGTTTACGGTGAACCAATACGTCTACCAGGCGAATTCCTTCATCCGTCTTCAAAAGACATTCCTGCCCCGGAACTAGTGCGCACGCTACGCGACCATTTTAGGGAATTAGCCCCTAAAGAAATGTCACGCCATGGACACCGAGCGACGTTCGTATTTAAGAGGCTATCAGACGCCTCGCATGTGTTTGTGCGGCATGATCACATTCGTCAATCATACGCCACACCGTATGATGGCCCCTACCGAGTTGTGGAAAGACATGAAAAGTATTTCATAGTGTGCTGCAAGGGTAAGAACATTCCGATTTCGGTCGATCGCCTAAAACCGGCATACATCCTTAGCGACGAACTGGAAAATAACAACAACCACTATTCAGTCGTGCACGAGCCTGTAGTAAGTCCAAAGCCTTCGACCTCCTCAGCAGTTCCTACGAGATCACGAAAATTCGTTCATTTCACAAATTAGTCGAAGCCTAAGTTACTCTGAAAATTCTAATAGTTTTCGTTTCAGATGTTTCTCTGACTTTATTTCACAGAAGGGGAGACATGTGGTGACCCTGGCATCAGACCACCACATACCTACTACCGATGCGCCGCAGCAACAACATCGTCAGGTCCCGCAAATAACTGACAACGGTCGAACATTAACAGAGCAGACGGCAGTCAAACACGCGACCTACACTCGTCCGGAACGCTGATGCAGAGGAATTAACAATTTACATTTAATGCCTTTAAATATGAAATAATAAATTGAATTCGTGGTTTTATAACGTTTGTGGTGTGTTTCATTTCAACCAACCACTACATATACATCGACGATGTCATAGTCTTTGGAAGAGACGGCATCGATCACCTTAGAAATATCGACACGATCTTCGCAAAATTAAGGGAAGCCAATCTGAAAGTGAACCTTGATAAAACACACTTCATGAAGCCCGAAGTTGAGTTCCTCGGGTATGTCATAACCCGTGATGGTATAAAAGCCGACCCGAAGAAGGTAACAGCAATAGAAAAAATGTTTCCTCCCGAAAATTTAAAGGAACTGAAGAGTTTCCTAGGTCTCACGTCCTATTATAGGAAATTCATTCGCGATTACGTGAAGGTTGCCAAGCCATTAATTAACCTCACCCGCGGAAACAATGCCCAGATCAAGGCTAATGAATCTAAAAAAGTTCCAATAACACTGGACGACGAAGCGTTGCGGGCCCTCAGCGATTTGAAGATCCTGTTAACGTCGTCCGAGATACTTTTGTTCTTCCCGGACTTCGAAAAACCTTTTAATTTGACGACAGACGCATCCAATTATGCGATAGGAGCGGTTCTGTCGCAAGGAGAGTCGAATTCCGATAGGCCGATTGCATATATCTCACGGTCCCTAAACAAGACCGAAGAGAATTACGCGACAAACGAGAAGGAGATGCTGGCCATCGTATGGGCTCTCGACAATCTGAGATCGTATTTGTACGGAGCAAAGAAGATCAGAATACACACCGATCACCAGCCCTTACCTTTCGCGCTAAGTAACAGAAACTTTAACGCAAAGTTGAAACGCTGGAAGTCTCGTATTGAGGAGTATAACTACGAGCTCGTGTACAAGCCCGGCAAATCGAACTCGGTGGCAGACGCCCTATCACGCCTCAGAACCGAGGTTAGTCACTTGTCTGATTCTGTGTACGCCGAACCAGCACAAAGTGTGAACGATGGCAATAGTGACTCCCATACCGAAACAGCTAGTGAAAGCGGTAATTCTCGCACGCAAAGCGTCATAGCTGATAGCGAGGCGGAGAATACCCAATTTACTGAAACCGCGAGTGAGGCACAATCTTCAATTGGAACTGCTCATAGCGCTGAGCAAGATAGTTCCGATCTCATTCCACATGTGGAAGCCCCAATTAATGTCTTCCGTAACCAAATTTTTATTAAGATAGGCAAAGGTGTCGAGATCCTGGAAGAACCGCATCCCGGGTTCACCCGCCATTACTTTGCAATCGAAAACCAGGACAAACAACGGTTGACCGATTTCCTTAAATTAAAGTTAAAACCGAGTGTCATTAATGGTATCAAAATACCAGAGTCACATTTATCTCTTCTCCAGGAGGTGTTCCTTGAACATTTCACAAATTACAAACTTCGCATCACCCAGAGGTTTGTTGAAGACATAAGGGACGAAGACAGGAAATGTCAGCTCATTATGGATGAGCATAAGAGGGCTCATAGGAACCCCAGAGAAAATAGGGAACAGATTTTAGAGAAATACTATTTCCCCAGCATGACTAGTTTAATTAAACGCTACACTGGAACTTCCGAAATCTGTAAGTTAAACAAATATGATCGACATCCGAACACTCCAGAGTTCCAGCCGACCCCAGTGCCATCATATCCATGTGAGATTCTTCACATGGACATAATGGAGATCCAGGGAGAAAAATTTATCACTTGCATTGACAAGTTTTCCAAATTTGCCAAAATATTCTATGTAAAAAATAGATCATCCCTTTACCTCAGAAACAAGATAGCGAAGATACTGCATTATTTCACGGTCCCGAAGATCTTAGTGACCGATAATGAACGCAGTTTTCTGAGTCCGATCATACAGAATTTTATTAAAATATTGGGGGTAAAACACTATCTAGCCCCAGTCTATCGTAGCGAGGTGAACGGGCAGGTAGAAAGATTTCACTCGACAATACTAGAAATCTACCGATGCTTGAGAGCAGAGCATAAAGGATTGCGCCTAAAGGAATTACTAAACGTTGCGGTAGACAGGTATAATAATACTTTCCATTCTGTAATCAAGAGGAAACCTCTCGACATATTTTTTAACAGATATGAGCGTATTAACTATCAGAAATTACTTGAATTCCGAACAAGGGTGAATAAAGAGTTGAAGGGTGAGATTGAAAGAAAGCAAAAGACCAACAACACTAGATTGAACAAAAAGAAAATGAAGCCAGGTACTTATAAAACGGGTGAGGTTGTATACACGGCCTATAAGGGCATTCGTGCAAAGAACAAACCGTTATTCCGAAAAGAAACGGTGGCGAAAAACAATGAGGTAACTAAAATTACAACTGAAATCAGTGGGAGGCTAACCCTACTCAAAGGGAAAAGACACCGAAGCGCAAGATCCATCGACTGGATAGGATCCGCCTGGAAGTGGATCGCAGGAAATCCAGACGCAGCGGATTGGAACAAAATCCTTGCGAGTGAGCAGGACATTATCAACAATAACAGCCAGCAATACAAAATTAACATCGGAATTTTTGGTACCATGAAGGCAACGACAGAAAAGATGAACTGGATGATAGACCAGTTTAATAATGAGGTCCATGCGACCAACGTTGGAAGGTACGAGCAAGACATTTGTAAAAGAGGACACGATATTCGTAACAAATTTCCACGGCCAGCTGGTATCAAAAAATCATTCGCGAACTCTGAATGGAACTTAGGTAATCCAATTGGACAGTGAGGTGATTCAAATAGGAAACAAAACGTTCTCGAGCTTCACGTATTCCCATGTCCAAGTACTTCCACCAGTCCTTGCAAATATCACGGATCGGGTGCGTAAAATTAATCTTGAACATGTGTACGGCACTGTCATTCGAAATATAGAAATATGCATGCGCGGCTCACCGGATACCCATGCAATACATCTATTTGCCGAATAAGCAATTCGCATCGTGGGACCAACGGTTTCCCAACGGGAAACCTTCTTAGAATAAGTTAGTCTTAGTCTTGACTTGGAATTGTGCGGTAGCATCTTTGCAGTAATAAACATACGTACCGATATATTATAACGATTTAATCCGGTTGTTTCATTTGTAAGTCGAATAGTGGGCGGGCCCTCGGGCCCGTATTCGCGTTTTTTTTATATGTCCTCGGCAGGACATCATTACCTACACTACACAATATCATAAAATCAGCACAACTCACAAAATTCTCATTTGGGAAATTTCCTTCCATATCAAATCACAAATTTCCCTGCCACATAAACAATGCACATCAAAATAGAGTCCACTCAATGAAGTCATAAATGCACTCAAATCGAAATCACATTACACAGGAACCCATTCATTCATGAAATTGTTTGTTGCTGCTGATTCCAGTTTCCCTTGGAATAGCCCACACACACACACAGCCATATAAATTAATCATGCGCTAGGTGGTAGACAGCGACCCATCTCCTTGTCGTCCGGTGAGATACCACCACATCATGCTATAGGCTCCGTGAAGTAGTCTCGATTATGTTTCGGAGTTTGGCAGATGGGCCGGCAAGGATGGGAGGGCCGAGCTCAGGCTACTGTGGGGTCGCAGGTGGCGGATGGCCGACGGCCTGCAGATATGTAGGTTAGCTGCGAATATCTAACAAGCAGTCCCCGACCAAGAGCGGCAGAGAAGGCGGGCGTGGCTAAAAAGGCCACAGGAACCCCTGTGAACTTTCTGTGACAAGACGCAAGTGCCCCCCACCTCACAAGATGGCTACGGTGGATACAGAATAATGTAATTGGCGAGACCCAGATGTACCCGACACAACGTGGGATACAGAAATATCGAAACAACGGTGTGACGTATCTGCCCTCGGCGGTACAGTCGTGTCTATTTTCAATAACTTTTACGTCCCTTTTACGAAGTGACATCGGTACCCTTTTTTTCGGCATTAAGACTGAGCCCAGTAATGTCTTAATTATTGCATACTGGAAAAAGAATTGGAATGACAGCTATAAGGGCTGACGTTTGTAGTATTCTGTTACCTGAGCAAGCAAGAGTGAAATTTTGCAGAAATGGCTTTCAGGCTAATGCTGCAAGCGCCCCAGTCCCGTTAAAACCTTGGCAGGACTCAAAGTACGTTCAATGTTTCGTCACCATTAAGTTGGTGGTGTAGGTCCAGATGTAATATTCCTGGTTAGCACCGATCCGGCTCTGGCACAAAACCCCATAAGGGCTTGTGTCAACCCTCGCATGGCCTCACTGCTCGGAAAGACAACCATGGGATCCTTAGGTGACTGCACATTCGAACATTGATAGCGGCTTTGAGTGGGGACCCAAAAGAAATGACAACAACTAAACTAAAAGAGAACCCCTTCCAGGGGGATCAAGGATGCTGAGGTCACCAGTGGGCCAAGCAGTAGCATCACAAATGTACACGGAGCAACGCGAATCACCTGCATTACGAAATATGACGGTCGAACCACCCACCCAGCAATCTGATTTCCACAAGCTAGGTGAGCAAATTAGAGGCCTAGTAGAAATGCTGGAAGATGGCAACAGACGCTCGATCCACCAACCGATGCGAGATGCTATCGAAAGCATCAGAGCCCTATACGAGCTCACGGCGATCCAGCTGCACGATGAGAAAGCAAAGGAAGTGATTCGCCAGAACAACTCCTCGCAAACTTCACCGTGGTTAAAGGCGACATCGAAGCCCAAGAGGAGACAGGTTGAGGACGACGAACCCCCGGAGCCAAAGCGGAAGCAGCAACACCCACCAAATGGTGCTGCAGACAACGTACTACCGGAGCCAAAGCGGAAGCAGAAAAATTCCTCAAACAGTGTTATAGGCAAAAAGCGCCTGGGGCCGAAGCGTTAAAAACATCTAACCTTGCTAAACACCAAGGATAACGACATGACATCCGGCATTGTGACCCCAGTGACCAGAGATAAGCAGGAAAATACAGTCACAAACAATAAACAGGCGAA
Source organism: Cheilosia variabilis (assembly GCA_951230905.1). Taxonomy (NCBI): domain Eukaryota; kingdom Metazoa; phylum Arthropoda; class Insecta; order Diptera; family Syrphidae; genus Cheilosia; species Cheilosia variabilis. The sequence continues at coordinate 85,769,809 of OX579676.1, forward strand.
AGAAGGAAAAAGGTCGAATACCACCAAAAAGAAGCAATAAGAGGCAAAAAATCCTAAATATAGACCTGACGCTATTGTCATTAAAACGACGGAGGCTCTCTCATACGCGGAGATACTACGCAAGGTGAAGGCAGATCCTAAACTGGAAACAGTTGGAAATGCAGTGTCTAGAATTAGGAGGACACAGAAGGGAGATCTCTTAATACAACTAAAGGAGAACCGAAGTAAGACCTCAGAGTTTAAAGGCATCCTCAGTGAAGTTTTAGCGGAGCAAGCGAATGTAAGGTCACTTGCGCACCGCACTATCCTCGATGTCAAAGACATAGATGAGGTCACTACTACTGAAGACGTAATAGATGCCATCAAAACCCAGTTTGGAGTGAAAGTTACACCGGCGTGTAACTTTCCATCCTGAGAAACATAAAGTGGGGGGTTATTGAGGAATACTCACACAGCGACTACCAAGAAGTAATAATGGAAATGAAAGTAAAGAAAACAGCCCTGCCCCCAAAACTTACGGGCCAAAAATGGAACGACAGATCTTTCGATAAGAATGAATTCGAAGAGATGTGGAACGGAGAACGGTTGAGACAATAAGTGGAACAGCGGAGACAATAAGTGGAACCCTCGCCATGCCATGCCTAGAAGATCAAGCAAAAGGAAGGCAGCACTTTGTTACTGGTGGAACGAAGAAATAAGGACACTTCGGACAAAATGCCTCCAAGCCCAGCGATCAAGAAGGAGACCAGACTTCCAACAATGCCTGGACAGGCAGGTTCCTACAGTTGTTAAATTTCCGGAGATACCCATTATAGTTGTCTTTTTCTAAGTATCAATTGGGGTGTTTATTACATGCTGTTTCATGGTACAAATGGATGCTCCTGTATCTATTAAAAACTTTACATTTATTCTATTGTTAACCTTAATTCTTACATATAGGCCGTTTGCTATGCCTCCAGCGCATATCGCGATTGGTGGCGTTAGACTTAATGATTTCCCTCCGATTGGCCGGCTTCCCGGTCGGTGGGTAACTCGTTTCCCTCATTCATCGTATAAAGCGTATTTGCTTGCTGGTTATTGCTTTGTCGCGACGAATTTTGGAAATTGCCTCGGTTGGGATTTGGTCTCCTAACATTTCTATGGTTATTTCTATACCTGTTGTCATTGTTAGTTAATCTGTTATTATTATTCTCGTTTCTCGGTTGGCCATTCTTAGTATTAGAACGGTTATTAAAGTTATGCCCTCTTGGATGACTATTGGGCGGTTGATTCTGTCGATAGTTGTTACCGCGAGGTGGGTTGTTATTGTAATACATAGGAGGATTCCGGTTATTGTTAGCTGGGTGAGTATCGTTTCGGAAATTTCCGTATCTGTTATTTGGTCCATGATAGCGAGGTATTTGAGAAAATCTATGCTCGTCATGCACATAGCGAATAGTCTCTGAGGCAGGGGTTACTCCTGGATCGAGTTCTAGTAGGTGTTCTAGGTTTCCTCAATCGGTGCAAGAAATATTTTACCCCTTCTGATCTAGCTACAATATATAAAACATACATCCGCCCAAAATTTGAGTATAACTCCCATATCTGGTCTGGTGCGCCAAAGACCAAATTGCACTTACTAGATAGAGTTCAAAATCGTTTGAACCGGAGATACAAATAATGGACTTTCTATAAATTCGCTTGTCTCTCATTGTCTTATCACTATTTTAACAAACAGTGCTCAAATGAAATGGCCAGCTGCATTCCTCCACCTCAACAATTCAACCGCAATACTCGTCATGCTAGGAATGCACATCTGTTCGCCCTTAAGCCTATTTTCGGTCGTACTACGAAATATAGAGACTCATTCATAAGCCGTTCAACACGAATGTGGAATGCTTTACCAAGCTCCGTTTTTCCTACTTGTTACAGTTTGCAGGCATTTAAGACCAATGTGCATCGGTATCTCCTGTTTAATCTGTCCTCATTTCCCTAATGCCCGCGCTGTGTATTTCATACTACATTATAAGAGTAGTCATATGCTCTTTAGCGCGTGCTTATTATAAAAAAAAAAAATCAAAGTGAATGATGCCACGAATTATTAAGCTACACCCTGGAGCGGATAATTTAATACGCTGTAATGAGGTTAGTAGTTAGGAGTACGGGGAAGGTAAAAAAAATGACGAGGAACCGGATAAGGATAGGAAGAAAGGATAGGATCGGAAATAGACAAGGAAAAGAATGTCGAGTGCGAAGAGCTTGGCATGCTCGCTCAGCACGGCTCAGCTCGCCGGGATGGTGTGGTTCTTGCTCTCCACCGCTCGACCTAACCCACTACAACACATAAAACATGCCTAAAAACACATAACCGTCTAGGTACTTACTTTACCTTCACCTTCATCGGACGGACCTTCACCAAACTGAGGGGCGCTGCAGATGTCGTTTAGCGCTGCCTGTTCCCACCCCTCCTGGAAACTCGTGGCCAATGTATGAGTTTCCCCTAGATTGGGGACGTTGTCGTCCGATCACGTCATGTATGCCGAAAGAGGTTTCGCTTGCCCCTCCACACCCCAAAAAAAACTGCCCTTAGCACGTCATCTCACTTTTCGGTGAGAAAGACCACAAAAAAAACTACCAATCGGCGCGGCTCAATGAACATACTAGTTTACTTTATTTCTCTCAACAAAGAACATCCCTCGATTACTTAATTATTAAAAGTTACTAATTTCACGTTAAATTTATATCCGTTTGTACCAAAAAAAAAGGACATATCTGACCAACACAAAGAAATTGATAATTAAGATTGGTTTGTCCCCACACACAACACTTCAAGGGGGCAGACTTTTATCCCCGTAAACTACCGACCGCGATTACCCGAGTTCCTACCTAAAAAGAGCTCTATGTAGGTGGTGAAATAAGTGCCTCACAGGGGGACACGTAAACGGTATCACGATTAGGGGTCAAACCGTTCTTATCACAAAGAAATTTCAATTATCTACCAGAGAAAAGAGAGAGAAAAGACAAAATCGACCGCCAAAAAAATTATAACCGAAAATCTTACATCTAACTTAAGGTCTAATCAGCCCTGGGAACAGTTTTAACTAATTTCTATTATATTATTTGCAACCTAAAGTGTAGTTCACCACACGCCTTATTAATTAATACGCTCGTTACTAATTATATCGGTTCTTAAGGAGTTTAATATATCCTATTGGAATTCCCCTTATAATTTTTTTTTTTTTTTTTTTATATGCCGCTGGATGTCGATATACCAGGGAGCCTAGGCGGGTGAGGTTGCGCACTGCGCCACGAAATTTTCTTCCTCGTGGGTCTCGTTATCGTCTCCAATGACCTTCACACCTTAACGACCGAAAGCACTGCCCGGGAATCTATGATCGATTTCCGGCTACAGGTACCTTTTTGGGTTTTAGGTGACGATGGGTTTGAAAGTCAGTACGGTCGACGGATTACGTTAGGTCTCCTTCATGTAAAAAAAAATGGGCGGCCACGACTTTTGACCTTGCCAATGACCGCCACACGACAAAATACCCCTTTCTCAGGTAGAATACCACTTGTACGGTCTATCGTACTCTTTTCCTTTCACGTTGCCGACAGCCACTGTTAATTTCCTCCAGGTCAATTTAATTTAGAACACTAATATTTCTTAATTTTTGTTTCGGTACCGTACCCTAAGCTTACTCTTTAAGCCAAGAAATGTAACTCGCTCACTGCCTCAATTTGAGGACTTTCAAAAAAAAGACTTCACACTTTCGTTGTTAAACGGACACAATGGCTGTATGTCATCAATGACCTCCGCGAGCTATGGCGGACTATTCCAGAATGGACTGACAAACGAAAACGCAACGATCGAACCATCCATCGTCGGCAGTTATTCTACCTCCCCCATTCTGTCATTCGCTCTATGTACTTTCCATCTATCCCTTTTCCAATAGTCCCATGCTTCTACCGGTTGCATTAGAAAAACATAGGTAATTATTCTCAAGTCCGAAAATACCACCACCCCCCCCCCCCTTCCTATTACATCTCCCAACCACGATTTCCACCCTTGGTACCTACTTCTGCTCCATCTACATGTGAATTCTCACCCTGAATTCGCCCATTGTGAATACCCTCATCTGGCTGACATTTGTCAAATGTTACAAACAAAAATAATTTATCTGTGTCGCGGCCGCACCGCGTTTTTTTTTTTTTTTTGGTGGGTATCTTTATAGCTTCTTTTCTTTTCCCTAATGTCTCTCAAAATCCCTTAAAGATAGCTGATCCCGTGAAACTACATAGTGGGCAACAATTTTCGCCTGGATTGTGGGCCGCATCTGGTTTGCAGGGGAACGTACTTATCCCTATCCTAAAATTATGATGCAAGATTTTGTACCTGGTAGCAGCCCCCGAACATCGTCAGTAAAAAAAATAAGTAGGACTCTTATTCCACTGCGATGATTATCATTAATAATTTTCGTTTTTTTTTTTTTTTTTTCGTACAGGTAGCTGCAACAACGCGTCGTCACTCTAAAAACACAAACTGATTAACTAAAACAACCAATAATTACAAAAATATGTCCGCTTCCTAGCGGTTGTGGTTAATATGTTAGCAACATATTAACCACAAACCAATCCTTAATATAAACCATTTGTTTTCCAAAAGAATTATTTATTAATTACAAAAAAAAACACACATACATTTTCATACACACACTTTCTCACAAGTAAAATATAAAAAAAAATAGTAATACAATAGAACACAAACAAATACAACACTACACAAAAACAAAATAATAATTATTTAGATCTACAACACATTACACTACACAATATCATCAAATCAGCACAACTCACAAAATTCTCATTTGGGAAATTTCCTTCCATTTCAAATCACAAATTTCCCTGCCACATAAACACTACACATCAAAAGAGAGTCCACTCAATGAAGTCATAAATGCACTCAAATCGAAATCACATTACACAGGAACCCATTCATTCATGAAATATTGTTTGTTGCTGCTGATTCCAGTTTCCCTTGGAATAGCACACACACACACTCACACACAGGCATGTAAATTAATCATGCGCTAGGTGGTAGACAGGGACCCATCTCCTTGTCGTCCGGTGAGATACCACCACATCATGCTATAGGCTCCGTGAAGTAGTCTCGATTATGTTTCGGAGTTTGGCAGATGGGCCGGCAAGGATGGGAGGGCTGAGTTCAGGCTACTGTGGGTTCGCAGGTGGCGGATGGCGGACGGCCTGCAGATATGTAGGTTAGCTGCGAATATCTAACAAGCAGTCCCCGACCAAGAGCGGCAGAGAAGGAGGGTGTGGCTAAAAAGGCCACAGGAACCCCTGTGAACTTTCTGTGACAAGACGCAAGTGCCCCCACCTCACAAGATGGCTACGGTGGATACAGAATAATGTAATTGGCGAGACCCAGATGTACCCGACACAACGTGGGATACAGAAATATCGAAACAACGGTGTGACGTATCTGCCCTCGGCGGAACAGTCGTGTCTATTTTCAATAACTTTTACGTCCCTTTTACGAAGTGACATCGGTACCCTTTTTTTCGGCATTAAGACTGAGCCCAGTAATGTCTTAATTATGGCATACTGGAAAAAGAATTGGAATGACAGCTATAAGGGCTGACGTTTGTAGTACTCTGTTACCTGAGCAAGCAAGAGTGAAATTTTGCAGAAATGGCTTTCAGGCTAATGCTGCAAGCGCCCCCGTCCCGTTAAAACCTTGGCAGGACTCAAAGTACGTTCAATGTTTCGTCACCATTAAGTTGGTGGTGTAGGTCCAGATGTAATATTCCTGGTTAGCACCGATCCGGAAGCAGCAACACCCACCAAATGGTGCTGCAGACAACGTACTACCGGAGCCAAAGCGGAAGCAGAAAAATTCCTCAAACGATGTTATAGGCAAAAAGCGCCTGGGGCCGAAGCGTTAAAAACATCTAGCCTTGCTAAACACCAAGGATAATGATATGACATCCGGCATTGTGACCCCAGTGACCAGAGATAAGCAGGAAAATACAGTCACAAACAATAAACAGGCGAAAGAAGGAAAAAGGTCGAATACCACCAAAAAGAAGCAATAAGAGGCAAAAAATCCCAAATATAGACCTGACGGTATTGTCATTAAAACGACGGGGGCTCTCTCATACGCGGAGAGTTGGAAATGCAGTGTCTAGAATTAGGAGGACACAGAACAATACAACTGAAGGAGACGGGAAGTAAGACCTCAGAGTTTAAAGGCTTCCTCAGTGAAGTTGTAGCGGAGCAAGCGAATGTAAGGTCACTTGCGCACCGCACTATCCTCGATGTCAAAGACATAGATGAGGTCACTACTACTGAAGACGTAATAGATGCCATCAAAACCCAGTTTGGAGTGAAAGTTACACCGGCGTGTAACTTTCCATCCTGAGAAACATAAAGTGGAGGGTTATTGAGGAATACTCATACAGCGACTACCAAGAAGTAATAATGGAAATGAAAGTAAAGAAAACAGCCCTGCCCCCAAAACTTACGGGCCAAAAATGGAACGACAGATCTTTCGATAAGAATGAATTCGAAGAGATGTGGAACGGAGAACGGTTGAGACAATAAGTGGAACAGCGGAGACCCTCGCACATCACCTTTTTTTATTTTTTTTTATTTTTATTATTCTTTATTCTCAATCCATTAATCCAGTTTAATTTATAATAACAATTCTTATAAAATATCTAAATACAGAGAATAGTTAGTGACATTCTTATTTATTGAATAAATAGAGGGGAATGTCACTTCAAAATTTTATAATGTGGGGTGAACATATGTAAGTATGTACATTAAGTACTTTAACAATTCAAATATAAGAAAAGAGATAAAAAGAAAAACAATAAACAATGAGAACAAATGCAAAGGTGTATATATTATAAGTAAAAGCATAAAAGTATACATAAATTCATGAAATACAATATAAATCAAATAATGAACCTTACATCCTCCATCACCACATCGTGCGAACGAGCCATGCCTAGAAGGTCAAGCAAAAGGAAGGCAGCACTTTGTTACTGGTGGAACGAAGAAATAAGGACACTTCAGACAAAATGCCTCCAAGCCCAGCGATCAAGAAGGAGACCAGACTTCCAACAATGCCTGGACAGGCAGGTTCCTACAGTTGTTAAATTTCCGGAGATACCCATTATAGTTGTCTTTTTCTGAGTATCAATTGGGGTGTTTATTACATGCTGTTTCATGGTACAAATGGATGCTCCTGTATCTATTAAAAACTTTACATTTATTCTATTGTTAACCTTAATTCTTACATATAGGCCGTTTGCTATGCCTCCAGCGCATATCGCGATTGGTGGCGTTAGACTTAATGATTTCCCTCCGATTGGCCGGCTTCCCGGTCGGTGGGTAACTCGTTTCCCTCATTCATCGTATAAAGCGTATTTGCTTGCTGGTTATTGCTTTGTCGCGACGAATTTTGGAAATTGCCTCGGTTGGGATTTGGTCTCCTAACATTTCTATGGTTATTTCTATACCTGTTGTCATTGTTAGTTAATCTGTTATTATTATTCTCGTTTCTCGGTTGGCCATTCTTAGTATTAGAACGGTTATTAAAGTTATGCCCTCTTGGATGACTATTGGGCGGTTGATTCTGTCGATAGTTGTTACCGCGAGGTGGGTTGTTATTGTAATACATAGGAGGATTCCGGTTATTGTTAGCTGGGTGAGTATCGTTTCGGAAATTTCCGTATCTGTTATTTGGTCCATGAGAGAAAATCTATGCTCGTCATGCACATAGCGAATAGTCTCTGAGGCTGGGGTTACTCCTGGATCGAGTTCTAGTAGGTGTTCGATGGCGTCTTGCAGTTTAGTATGACGGGCGCTATCGAGCACTATTTTGAATCGTTCATTTACTCCCTTTTTCAGAAATGCTAATCCTCTTCGCTCATTAGCGGAGGTTAGAGCGATTCGAGCTGTTTCGCCCTGCGAGGAGATTTCGAGTTCTGTCATTTTAGCTACAAGACATTCTACTTCTGAGACAAACTCACGCATCGGTCGATTACCCTGGCGTGTTCTATCCAGTTTAGCTTGTAGGGTTTCGATGAATGTACGTGGTTTCGTGGTTCCTAGCTCAGTTAATGCTTTACCCTGGATTTTACATTTGAGTAAAAATGTGATCAGAGTGGGTTTTGCAGTTTCGGTGAGAGTGTCATGGTGAAATTCTACATTATTAAGAAAGTCTCTAATGTTCCCGGTTCTTGTATCGTTGTTGTGACAAGTTAATACTGGCAATTTCTGAGCAGTATTAAAATCAAACTAGCTCCTCTTGATGCTAATGGGATCGGTACTGGCAGTTGTTTTAGGAACGCTTTCAGCGTGGGGTTCGTTATCGTTACACGTGTGGGGCTCGTTTTCAACCTCTTCTTCCTCTTCAATACTCTGGCGTACTATATTTTCTGAAAAGTCTGCGTATTCTCTGGCTTCGGATGCCAATCTCTTTAGGTATGCTCGTTCTAGTTCCGTTACTAGATTTACTAAAGCGCACCAAAGTGTTTCTATTTCCACCAATTTCTTTGTCGCATTCCGCGTTTTCCGCTTTCGATTAGGGGACTTGCTAAGGCTAATATAGCACGTTTTTAGATCTGCTAGTGCTGATTCCAGCAGTTCGAAACTCATGGAGAAGTCCTAAAATAAACAAGAAAACCTATCAGAACTGAACTTAGATCCAATTTACCGAGGATACCTCTATTAGAATATTTTTGTTTGACTTTTATTATTCTTTTAGACTTATTTTAATACAATTTTATTTGTTTGCTTTATTCTTATTTCTAAACAATTTTTGATATAGTAATGCTATTTATATACCCTGGCTGGTCGTTGTTCCAGGTGGTTCACCACATCTGCGATTATTTTGCGCCTAAAATGTTGGATCCCGAGGTATGCCAGTCCAATGATGACGGCAGTAATGAATATAAGTCCTAGAACAGCAGCGGTGTAGTGTTCGTTTTTGGGTTGTGGGTAAGTTGCTACGGTTAGTACCTGAGGTCCAGTGTTAATAACTTCCTTCGATTCTTGAGAACCCATATTGTGGTGTTGGCTTTTTACTTTGCTGATGGTATTTCCTGAGCTCTGGTAACTATCGATTCGAACAAGGCGTGGAACTCTTGAGTCTCGCTAGCCTTATTCTTCCTCTTTTCCTTTCGGCAGGTGTGGATTTGCTTTTTCACCTCCTTGATTTGGCGGATGAAGCTATTCCGCGCTTCCGTCGCCTGGTTGGGAAGATTAGCTAGTCGGTGTAGTTCTACCAGCTTCGCGTTGCTTATTCCATTGTTTGTATTCGGCCAGTGAGATGGGTCGTGGCCCACAAGCTGGATTGCTTAAGGCAACCGAGAGGGGAATAGGTATGGTCGGATAGGTTGACCGTAATAGTGAATTGGCCTTCTTTATATAGTCGGACGCTAGTGCCAGGTTGGTTTGTTCCTGGGACATCGAAGGTTAGCCTTGATCTTTGTTGGTCAATATATGGTTCTTGCTCCCTGCTTCTTCTTCTGGTACTGCTACGGCTTCAATTATCGCCTCCTGGCAGGATCCCCGTGCAAAGTTTCGCACCTATGGGAGGGGCCAACGTGTACCTGTACTCTCTGACGTTGCCTTATAAACGAATGCCCTGAAGCAGAGAACTGCTCCTTATGGGTGTCAGTGTTAGTGCGCAAGAACTCCCTCTTTGATTTCAGCGAGTTGCTAAATAAAACCAAGATAGTTCGTCTGACGTCCAACGATAGAGTGTTCTTCATTTTATTTCAATTGGGCTTATATACTAGTTTTACAATTGCTGTCTCAACAAAAAGTATTCACTTCGTCCCTTGAACTCCAAAATGCATTGATTGCATATTGCCTCTTCGGCACTTCCGCGGGTGGATGACCGTCGTCACAACTTATTTGTTTACATCGCTTTGATATGGAGTACACATGCTCATATATACGTACTTTACGTCTTGCTGTGTGCTATCGTTCAGCGTAGGTAAGAGGTTTCATTCAAAGTGTCTGATTTCATTTAAACATACTTTTGTATGTTTGGTCGTTTGACTCATAATTGGTATGACACATGGCTTGTGCCGTTAGGGTTCAAGTTACGAAGAGAACAATTAAATAATTTTTAATTGTTTGATATAATAAGTGGTCGCTAATGTGATCCTTTCACAGTATGCTAAGCTCATTAAATTCCTACCTTGACACCATTATAAAATGGAGTTCAGCTAATAGAGTGGAATTTAATACTTCTAAACCACAATGCTGTCTGCAGTCTCTAAAGCGAAAGTTTAATCTACAGAAATTATCCATGAATGGCACTTGCCATTCCATTCTCGGCATGTGTGTTCATAACAACCTTCGTTGGAATGACCACATACATGAAGTCCCCAAAAACACAGCGAAGTGTCTAGGTTTCCTCAATCGGTGCAAGAAATATTTTACCCCTTCTGATCTAGCTACAATATATAAAACATACATCCGCCCAAAATTTGAGTATAGCTCCCATATCTGGTCTGGTGCGCCAAAGACCAAATTGCACTTACTAGATAGAGTTCAAAATCGTTTGAACCGGAGATACAAATAATGGACTTTCTATAAATTCGCTTGTCTCTCATTGTCTTATCACTATTTTAACAAACAGTGCTCAAATGAAATGGCCAGCTGCATTCCTCCACCTCAACAATTCAACCGCAATACTCGTCATGCTAGGAATGCACATCTGTTCGCCCTTAAGCCTATTTTCGGTCGTACTACGAAATATAGAGACTCATTCATAAGCCGTTCAACACGAATGTGGAATGCTTTACCAAGCTCCGTTTTTCCTACTTGTTACAGTTTGCAGGCATTTAAGACCAATGTGCATCGGTATCTCCTGTTTAATCTGTCCTCATTTCCCTAATGCCCGCGCTGTGTATTTCATACTACATTATAAGAGTAGTCATATGCTCTTTAGCGCGTGCTTATTATAAAAAAAAAAAATCAAAGTGAATGATGCCACGAATTATTAAGCTACACCCTGGAGCGGATAATTTAATACGCTGTAATGAGGTTAGTAGTTAGGAGTACGGGGAAGGTAAAAAAAATGACGAGGAACCGGATAAGGATAGGAAGAAAGGATAGGATCGGAAATAGACAAGGAAAAGAATGTCGAGTGCGAAGAGCTTGGCATGCTCGCTCAGCACGGCTCAGCTCGCCGGGATGGTGTGGTTCTTGCTCTCCACCGCTCGACCTAACCCACTACAACACATAAAACATGCCTAAAAACACATAACCGTCTAGGTACTTACTTTACCTTCACCTTCATCGGACGGACCTTCACCAAACTGAGGGGCGCTGCAGATGTCGTTTAGCGCTGCCTGTTCCCACCCCTCCTGGAAACTCGTGGCCAATGTATGAGTTTCCCCTAGATTGGGGACGTTGTCGTCCGATCACGTCATGTATGCCGAAAGAGGTTTCGCTTGCCCCTCCACACCCCAAAAAAAACTGCCCTTAGCACGTCATCTCACTTTTCGGTGAGAAAGACCACAAAAAAAACTACCAATCGGCGCGGCTCAATGAACATACTAGTTTACTTTATTTCTCTCAACAAAGAACATCCCTCGATTACTTAATTATTAAAAGTTACTAATTTCACGTTAAATTTATATCCGTTTGTACCAAAAAAAAAGGACATATCTGACCAACACAAAGAAATTGATAATTAAGATTGGTTTGTCCCCACACACAACACTTCAAGGGGGCAGACTTTTATCCCCGTAAACTACCGACCGCGATTACCCGAGTTCCTACCTAAAAAGAGCTCTATGTAGGTGGTGAAATAAGTGCCTCACAGGGGGACACGTAAACGGTATCACGATTAGGGGTCAAACCGTTCTTATCACAAAGAAATTTCAATTATCTACCAGAGAAAAGAGAGAGAAAAGACAAAATCGACCGCCAAAAAAATTATAACCGAAAATCTTACATCTAACTTAAGGTCTAATCAGCCCTGGGAACAGTTTTAACTAATTTCTATTATATTATTTGCAACCTAAAGTGTAGTTCACCACACGCCTTATTAATTAATACGCTCGTTACTAATTATATCGGTTCTTAAGGAGTTTAATATATCCTATTGGAATTCCCCTTATAATTTTTTTTTTTTTTTTTTTATATGCCGCTGGATGTCGATATACCAGGGAGCCTAGGCGGGTGAGGTTGCGCACTGCGCCACGAAATTTTCTTCCTCGTGGGTCTCGTTATCGTCTCCAATGACCTTCACACCTTAACGACCGAAAGCACTGCCCGGGAATCTATGATCGATTTCCGGCTACAGGTACCTTTTTGGGTTTTAGGTGACGATGGGTTTGAAAGTCAGTACGGTCGACGGATTACGTTAGGTCTCCTTCATGTAAAAAAAAATGGGCGGCCACGACTTTTGACCTTGCCAATGACCGCCACACGACAAAATACCCCTTTCTCAGGTAGAATACCACTTGTACGGTCTATCGTACTCTTTTCCTTTCACGTTGCCGACAGCCACTGTTAATTTCCTCCAGGTCAATTTAATTTAGAACACTAATATTTCTTAATTTTTGTTTCGGTACCGTACCCTAAGCTTACTCTTTAAGCCAAGAAATGTAACTCGCTCACTGCCTCAATTTGAGGACTTTCAAAAAAAAGACTTCACACTTTCGTTGTTAAACGGACACAATGGCTGTATGTCATCAATGACCTCCGCGAGCTATGGCGGACTATTCCAGAATGGACTGACAAACGAAAACGCAACGATCGAACCATCCATCGTCGGCAGTTATTCTACCTCCCCCATTCTGTCATTCGCTCTATGTACTTTCCATCTATCCCTTTTCCAATAGTCCCATGCTTCTACCGGTTGCATTAGAAAAACATAGGTAATTATTCTCAAGTCCGAAAATACCACCACCCCCCCCCCCTTCCTATTACATCTCCCAACCACGATTTCCACCCTTGGTACCTACTTCTGCTCCATCTACATGTGAATTCTCACCCTGAATTCGCCCATTGTGAATACCCTCATCTGGCTGACATTTGTCAAATGTTACAAACAAAAATAATTTATCTGTGTCGCGGCCGCACCGCGTTTTTTTTTTTTTTTTGGTAGGTATCTTTATAGCTTCTTTTCTTTTCCCTAATGTCTCTCAAAATCCCTTAAAGATAGCTGATCCCGTGAAACTACATAGTGGGCAACAATTTTCGCCTGGATTGTGGGCCGCATCTGGTTTGCAGGGGAACGTACTTATCCCTATCCTAAAATTATGATGCAAGATTTTGTACCTGGTAGCAGCCCCCGAACATCGTCAGTAAAAAAAATAAGTAGGACTCTTATTCCACTGCGATGATTATCATTAATAATTTTCGTTTTTTTTTTTTTTTTTTCGTACAGGTAGCTGCAACAACGCGTCGTCACTCTAAAAACACAAACTGATTAACTAAAACAACCAATAATTACAAAAATATGTCCGCTTCCTAGCAACATATTAACCACAAACCAATCCTTAATATAAACCATTTGTTTTCCAAAAGAATTATTTATTAATTACAAAAAAAACACACATACATTTTCATACACACACTTTCTCACAAGTAAAATATAAAAAAAAATAGTAATACAATAGAACACAAACAAATACAACACTACACAAAAACAAAATATTAATTATTTAGATCTACAACACATTACACTACACAATATCATAAAATCAGCACAACTCACAAAATTCTCATTTGGGAAATTTCCTTCCATTTCACATCACAAATTTCCCTGCCACATAAACACTACACATCAAAATAGAGTCCACTCAATGAAGTCATAAATGCACTCAAATCGAAATCACATTACACAGGAACCCATTCATTCATGAAATTGTTTGTTGCTGCTGATTCCAGTTTCCCTTCGAATAGCACACACACACACACACACAGGCATATAAATTAATCATGCGCTAGGTGGTAGACAGCGACCCATCTCCATGTCGTCCGGTGAGATACCACCACATCATGCTATAGGCTCCGTGAAGTAGTCTCGATTATGTTTCGGAGTTTGGCAGATGGGCCGGCAAGGATGGGAGGGCCGAGTTCAGGCTACTGTGGGGTCGCAGGTGGCGGATGGCGGACGGCCTGCAGATATGTAGGTTAGCTGCGAATATCTAACAAGCAGTCCCCGACCAAGAGCGGCAGAGAAGGAGGGTGTGGCTAAAAAGGCCACAGGAACCCCTGTGAACTTTCTGTGACAAGACGCAAGTGCCCCCACCTCACAAGATGGCTACGGTGGATACAGAATAATGTAATTGGCGAGACCCAGATGTACCCGACACAACGTGGGATACAGAAATATCGAAACAACGGTGTGACGTATCTGCCCTCGGCGGAACAGTCGTGTCTATTTTCCATAACTTTTACGTCCCTTTTACGAAGTGACATCGGTACCCTTTTTTTCGGCATTAAGACTGAGCCCAGTAATGTCTTAATTATGGCATACTGGAAAAAGAATTGGAATGACAGCTATAAGGGCTGACGTTTGTAGTACTCTGTTACCTGAGCAAGCAAGAGTGAAATTTTGCAGAAATGGCTTTCAGGCTAATGCTGCAAGCGCCCCCGTCCCGTTAAAACCTTGGCAGGACTCAAAGTACGTTCAATGTTTCGTCACCATTAAGTTGGTGGTGTAGGTCCAGATGTAATATTCCTGGTTAGCACCGATCCGGCTCTGGCACAAAACCCCATAAGGGCTTGTGTCAACCCTCGCATGGCCTCACTGCTCGCAAAGACAACCATGGGATCCTTAGGTGACTGCACATTCGAACATTGATAGCGGCTTTGAGTGGGGACCCAAAAGAAATCACAACAACTAAACTAAAGGAGAAGCCCTTCCAGTGGGATCAAGGATGCTGAGGTCACCAGTGGGCCAAGCAGCAGCATCACAAATGTACACGGAGCAACGCGAATCACCTGCATTACGAAATATGACGGTCGAACCACCCACCCAGCAATCTGATTTCCACAAGCTAGGTGAGCAAATTAGAGGCCTAGTAGAAATGCTGGAAGATGGCAACAGACGCTCGATCCACCAACCGATGCGAGATGCTATCGAAAGCATCAGAGCCCTATACGAGCTCACGGCGATCCAGCTGCACGATGAGAAAGCAAAGGAAGTGATTCGCCAGAACAACTCCTCGCAAACTTCACCGTGGTTAAAGGCGACATCGAAGCCCAAGAGGAGATAGGTTGAGGACGACGAACCCCCGGAGCCAAAGCAGAAGCAGCAACACCCACCAAATGGTGCTGCAGACAACGTACTACCGGAGCCAAAGCGGAAGCAGAAAAATTCCTCAAACGATGTTATAGGCAAAAAGCGCCTGGGGCCGAAGCGTTAAAAACATCTAGCCTTGCTAAACACCAAGGATAATGATATGACATCCGGCATTGTGACCCCAGTGACCAGAGATAAGCAGGACAATACAGTCACAAACAATAAACAGGCGAAAGTAGGAAAAAGGTCGAATACCACCAAAAAGAAGCAATAAGAGGCAAAAAATCCCAAATATAGACCTGACGGTATTGTCATTAAAACGACGGAGGCTCTCTTATACGCGGAGATACTACGCAAGGTGAAGTCAGATCCTAAACTGGAAACAGTTGGAAATGCAGTGTCTAGAATTAGGAGGACACAGAACAATACAACTGAAGGAGACGGGAAGTAAGACCTCAGAGTTTAAAGGCATCCTCAGTGAAGTTTTAGCGGAGCGAGCGAATGTAAGGTCACTTGCGCACCGCACTATCCTCGATGTCAAAGACAAAGATGAGGTCACTACTACTGAAGACGTAATAGATGCCATCAAAACCCAGTTTGGAGTGAAAGTTACACCGGCGTGTAACTTTCCATCCTGAGAAACATAAAGTGGAGGGTTATTGAGGAATACTCATACAGCGACTACCAAGAAGTAATAATGGAAATGAAAGTAAAGAAAACAGCCCTGCCCCCAAAACTTACGGGCCAAAAATGGAACGACAGATCTTTCGATAAGAATGAATTCGAAGAGATGTGGAACGGAGAACGGTTGAGACAATAAGTGGAACAGCGGAGACCCTCGCACATCCTCCATCACCACATCGTGCGAACGAGCCATGCCTAGAAGATCAAGCAAAAGGAAGGCAGCACTTTGTTACTGGTGGAACAAAGAAATAAGGACACTTCAGACAAAATGCCTCCAAGCCCAGCGATCAAGAAGGAGACCAGACTTCCAACAATGCCTGGACAGGCAGGTTCCTACCGTTGTTAAATGTCCGGAGATACCCGTTATAGTTGTCTTTTTCTGAGTATCAATTGGGGTGTTTATTACAAATGGATGCTCCTGTATCTATTAAAAACTTTACATTTATTCTATTGGTAACCTTAATTCTTACATATAGGCCGTTTGCTATGCCTCCAGCGCATATCGCGGTTGGTGGTGTTAGACTTAATGATTTCCCTCCGATTGGCCGGCTTCCCGGTCGGTGGGTAACTCGTTTCCCTCATTCATCGTATAAAGCGTATTTGCTTGCTGGTTATTGCTTTGTCGCGACGAATTTTGGAAATTGCCTCGGTTGGGATTTGGTCTCCTAACATTTCTATGGTTATTTCTATACCTGTTGTCATTGTTAGTTAATCTGTTATTATTATTCTCGTTTCTCGGTTGGCCATTCTTAGTATTAGAACGGTTATTAAAGTTATGCCCTCTTGGATGACTATTGGGCGGTTGATTCTGTCGATAGTTGTTACCGCGAGGTGGGTTGTTATTGTAATACATAGGAGGATTCCGGTTATTGTTAGCTGGGTGAGTATCGTTTCGGAAATTTCCGTATTTGTTATTTGGTCCATGATAGCGAGGTATTTGAGAAAATCTATGCTCGTCATGCACATAGCGAATAGTCTCTGAGGCTGGGGTTACTCCTGGATCGAGTTCTAGTAGGTGTTCGATGGCGTCTTGCATTTTAGTATGACGGCCGCTATCGAGCACTATTTTGAATCGTTCATTTACTCCCTTTTTCAGAAATGCTAATCCTCTTCGCTCATTAGCGGAGGTTAGAGCGATTCGAGCTGTTTCGCCCTGCGAGGAGACTTCGAGTTCTGTCATTTTAGCTACAAGACATTCTATTCTGAGACAAACTCACGCATCGGTCGATTACCCTGGCGTGTTCCATCCAGTTTAGCTTGTAGGGTTTCGATTGTGTCTCTTGACCCGCATTTAGTTGTCACGCTGGTTTTTAAATCGCTGAATGTACGTGGTTTCGTGGTTCCTAGCTCAGTTAATGCTTTACCCTGGATTTTACATTTGAGTAAAAATGTGATCAGAGTGGGTTTTGCAGTTTCGGTGAGAGTGTCATGGTGAAATTCTACATTATTAAGAAAGTCCCTAATGTTCCCGGTTCTTGTATCGTTGTTGTGACAAGTTAATACTGGCAATTTCTGAGCAGTATTAAAATCAAACTAGCTCCTCTTGATGCTAATGGGATCGGTACTGGCAGTTGTTTTAGGAACGCTTTCAGCGTGGGGTTCGTTATCGTTACACGTGTGGGGCTCGTTTTCAACCTCTTCTTCCTCTTCAATACTCTGGCGTACTATATTTTCTGAAAAGTCTGCGTATTCTCTGGCTTCGGATGCCAATCTCTTTAGGTATGCTCGTTCTAGTTCCGTTACTAGATTTACTAAAGCGCACCAAAGTGTTTCTATTTCCACCAATTTCTTTGTCGCATTCCGCGTTTTCCGCTTTCGATTAGGGGACTTGCTAAGGCTAATATAGCACGTTTTTAGATCTGCTAGTGCTGATTCCAGCAGTTCGAAACTCATGGAGGAGTCCTAAAATAAACAAGAAAACCTATCAGAACTGAACTTAGATCCAATTAACCGAGGATACCTCTATTAGAATATTTTTGTTTGACTTTTATTATTCTTTTAGACTTATTTTAATACAATTTTATTTGTTTGCTTTATTCTTATTTGTAAACAATTTTTGATATAGTAATGCTATTTATATACCCTGGCTGGTCGTTGTTCCAGGTGGTTCACCACATCTGCGATTATTTTGCGCCTAAAATGTTGGATCCCGAGGTATGCCAGTCCAATATGACGGCAGTAATGAATATAAGTCATAGAACAGCAGCGGTGTAGTGTTCGTTTTTGGGTTGTGGGTAAGTTGCTACGGTTAGTACCTGAGGTCCAGTGTTAATAACTTCCTTCGATTCTTGAGAGCCCATATTGCGGTGTTGGCTTTTTACTTTGCTGATGGTATTTCCTGAGCTCTGGTAACTATCGATTCGAACAAGGCGTGGAACTCTTGAGTCTCGCTAGCCTTATTCTTCCTCTTTTCCTTTCGGCAGGTGTGGATTTGCTTTTTCACCTCCTTGATTTGGCGGATGAAGCTATTCCGCGCTTCCGTCGCCTGGTTGGGAAGATTAGCTAGTCGGTGTAGTTCTACCAGCTTCGCGTTGCTTATTCCATTGTTTGTATTCGGCCAGTGAGATGGGTCGTGGCCCACAAGCTGGATTGCTTAAGGCAACCGAGAGGGGAATAGGTGTGGTCGGATAGGTTGACCGTAATAGTGAATTGGCCTTCTTTATATAGTCGGACGCTAGTGCCAGGTTGGTTTGTTCCTGGGACATCGATGGTTAGCCTTGATCATTGTTGGTCAATATATGGTTCTTGCTCCCTGCTTCTTCTTCTGGTACTGCTACGGCTTCAATTATCGCCTCCTGGCAGGATCCACAAGAAAGGAGACCCTCTAAACTGCGCCAACTATAGAGGTATTAGTCTTCTTAACATCGCATACAATATCCTGTCTGCCATACTGTGTGAACGCCTGAAACCTTTTGTCAACGATCTGATTGGTCCCTACCAGTGCGGTTTTAGGCCCGGTAAGTCCACAACCGACCAAATATTCACACTACGGCAGATCCTGGAGAAAACCCAAGAAGTCCAGATCGATACTCACCATCTTTTCATCGATTTCAAGGCCGCATACGACAGCATCTATAGAGACGAGCTATATAGAGCCATGTCTAGTTTTGACATCCCTGCCAAACTCGTCCGATTGTGCAGAATGACAATGGAGAACGCTCGCTGCTCCATAAAGGTCGGAAACAATCTCACCGAGACCTTTGATGTCAAAAAAGGATTTAGACAAGGTGACGCGCTGTCGTGTGACTTCTTCAACATCATTCTTGAGAAGATTGTGCGAAACTCACAAGCCAACACCAGAGGCACAATCTTCCAGAAGTCTGTGCAACTACTTGCATACGCTGACGACATCGACATCATTGGCAGAACACAGCGAGCTGTCACTGGTGCGTTTGCAAGTATCAGTACAGAAGCGGCAAAAATGGGTTTAGTGGTGAATGAGGGCAAAACAAAATATATGCTGTCAACAAGAAGGGACACACAACATCGACGAATCGGTCAGAGCGTCACGACAGACAGCTATAATTTTGAGGTAGTTAGGGACTTTGTCTACCTCGGCTCCGCTATAAATTCTGACAACGACATCACATCAGAAATCAAGCGAAGAATTACACTTGCCAACCGCTGTTTCTATGGCCTTAGAAGGCAATTGAGAAGTAAGGCCTTGTCAAGAACCACTAAGGAGATTCTATATAAGACCCTCATCATCCCAGTCCTACTCTATGGCGCAGAATCATGGACACTATCAAAGGCGGATGAAGATCTCCTTGGTCGTTTTGAACGAAAAATTCTTCGACTGATTTTCGGTCCCGTTTGCGTTGACGGGCTTTGGAGGAGGAGATTTAACAGCGAACTCTACGAGCTGTACAGCGACATCGACCTGGTCAGAAAAGTGCGCATCAGTCGACTAAGATGGCTAGGACATGTAGAGCGAATGGACACCAGCGCTCCGGCCCGAAGAGTCTTCGACTCCAACCCGGAGGGACAACGCAGTAGAGGAAGACCTCGCCTTAGGTGGCGCGCGCAAGTGGAAGGGGACCTCAACCAAATTGGAGTGCGCAACTGGAGGCAGTTAGCCAAAGATCGCGCTAACTGGAAAGGCGTTTTGGTTGAGGCCCAGGTCCACCCCGGACTGTAGCGCCACCTAAGTAAGTAAGTAAGTAAGCAGGATCCCCGTGCAAAGTTTCGCTCCTATGGGAGGGGCCAACGTGTACCTGTACTCTCTGACGTCGTCCGGCGAGTTGCCTTATAAACGAATGCCCTGAAGCAGAGAACTGCTCCTTATGAGTGTCAGTGTTAGTGCGCAAGAACTTCCTATTTGATTTCAGCGAGTTGCTAAATAAAACCAAGATAGTTCGTCTGACATCCAACGATAGAGTGTTCTTCATTTTATTTCAATTGGGCTTATATACTAGTTTTACAATTGCTGTCTCAACAAAAAGTATTCACTTCGTCCCTTGAACTCCAAAATGCATTGATTGCATATTGCCTCTTCGGCACTTCCGCGGGTGGATGACCGTCGCCACAACTTATTTGTTTACATCGCTTCGATATGGAGTACACATGCTCATATATACGTACTATACGTCTTGCTGTGTGCTATCGTTCAGCGTAGGTAAGAGGTTTCATTCAAAGTGTCTGATTTCATTTAAACATACTTTTGTATGTTTGGTCGTTTGACTCATAATTGGTATGACATATGGCTTGTGCCGTTAGGGTTCAAGTTACGAAGAGAACAATTAAATAATTTTTAATTGTTTGATACAATAAGTGGTCGCTAATGTGATCCTTTCACAGTGTGCTAAGCTCATTAAATTCCTACCTTGACACCATTATAAAATGGAGTTCAGCTAATAGAGTGGAATTTAATACTTCTAAACCACAATGCTGTCTGCAGTCTCTAAAGCGAAAGTTTAATCTACAGAAATTATCCACGAATGGCACTTGCCATTCAATTCTCGGCATGTGTGTTCATAACAACCTTCGTTGGAATGACCACATACATGAAGTCGCCAAAAACGCTGCGAAGTGTCTAGGTTTCCTCAATCGGTGCAAGAAATATTTTACCCCTTCTGATCTGGCTACAATATATAAAACATACATCCGCCCAAAATTTGAGTATAACTCCCATATCTGGTCTGGTGCGCCAAAGACCAAATTGCACTTACTAGATAGAGTTCAAAATCGTTTGAACCGGAGATACAAATAATGGACTTTCTATAAATTCGCTTGTCTCTCATTGTCTTATCGCTATTTTAACAAACAGTGCTCTTTTATTTTAACAAATGGCCAGCTGCATTCCTCCACCTCAACAATTCAACCGCAATACTCGTCATGATAGGAATGCACATCTGTTCGCCCTTAAGCCTATTTTCGGTCGTACTACGAAATATAGAGACTCATTCATAAGCCGTTCAACACGAATGTGGAATGCTTTACCAAGCTCTGTTTTTCCTCCTTGTTACAGTTTGCAGGCATTTAAGACCAATGTGCATCGGTATCTCCTGTCTAATCTGTCCTCATTTCCCTAATGCCCGCGCTGTGTATTTCATACTACATTATAAGAGTAGTCATATGCTCTTTAGCACGCGCTTATTATAAAAAAAAAAAATCAAAGTGAATGATGCCACGAATTATTAAGCTACACCCTGGAGCGGATAATTTAATACGCGTCGTCACTCTAAAAACACAAACTGATTAACTAAAACATTTGTTTTCCAAAAGAATTATTTATTAATTACAAAAAAAAACACACATACATTTTCATACACACACTTTCTCACAAGTAAAATATAAAAAAAAAATAGTAATACAATAGAACACAAACAAATACAACACTACACAAAAACAAAATAATAATTATTTAGATCTACAACACATTACACTACACAATATCATAAAATCAGCACAACTCACAAAATTCTCATTTGGGAAATTTCCTTCCATTTCAAATCACAAATTTCCCTGCCACATAAACACTACACATCAAAATAGAGTCCACTCAATGAAGTCATAAATGCACTCAAATCGAAATCACATTACACAGGAACCCATTCATTCATGAAATTGTTTGTTGCTGCTGATTCCAGTTTCCCTTCGAATAGCACACACACACACACACACACAGGCATATAAATTAATCATGCGCTAGGTGGTAGACAGCGACCCATCTCCTTGTCGTCCGGTGAGATACCACCACATCATGCTATAGGCTCCGTGAAGTAGTCTCGATTATGTTTCGGAGTTTGGCAGATGGGCCGGCAAGGATGGGAGGGCCGAGTTCAGGCTACTGTGGGGTCGCAGGTGGCGGATGGCGGACGGCCTGCAGATATGTAGGTTAGCTGCGAATATCTAACAAGCAGTCCCCGACCAAGAGCGGCAGAGAAGGAGGGTGTGGCTAAAAAGGCCACAGGAACCCCTGTGAACTTTCTGTGACAAGACGCAAGTGGCCCCACCTCACAAGATGGCTACGGTGGATACAGAATAATGTAATTGGCGAGACCCAGATGTACCCGACATAACGTGGGATACAGAAATATCGAAACAACGGTGTGACGTATCTGCCCTCAGCGGAACAGTCGTGTCTATTTTCAATAACTTTTACGTCCCTTTTACGAAGTGACATCGGTACCCTTTTTTTCGGCATTAAGACTGAGCCCAGTAATGTCTTAATTATGGCATACTGGAAAAAGAATTGGAATGACAGCTATAAGGGCTGACGTTTGTAGTACTCTGTTACCTGAGCAAGCAAGAGTGAAATTTTGCAGAAATGGCTTTCAGGCTAATGCTGCAAGCGCCCCCGTCCCGTTAAAACCTTGGCAGGACTCAAAGTACGTTCAATGTTTCGTCACCATTAAGTTGGTGGTGTAGGTCCAGATGTAATATTCCTGGTCAGCACCGATCCGGCTCTGGCACAAAACCCCATAAGGGCTTGTGTCAACCCTCGCATGGCCTCACTGCTCGCAAAGACAACCATGGGATCCTTAGGTAACTGCACATTCGAACATTGATAGCGGCTTTGAGTGGGGACCCAAAAGAAATCACAACAACTAAACTAAAGGAGAAGCCCTTCCAGTGGGATCAAGGATGCTGACGTCACCAGTGGGCCAAGCAGCAGCATCACAAATGTACACGGAGCAACGCGAATCACCTGCATTACGAAATATGACGGTCGAACCACCCACCCAGCAATCTGATTTCCACAAGCTAGGTGAGCAAATTAGAGGCCTAGTAGAAATGCTGGAAGATGGCAACAGACGCTCGATCCACCAACCGATGCGAGATGCTATCGAAAGCATCAGAGCCCTATACGAGCTCACGGCGATCCAGCTGCACGATGAGAAAGCAAAGGAAGTGATTCGCCAGAACAACTCCTCGCAAACTTCACCGTGGTTAAAGGCGACATCGAAGCCCAAGAGGAGATAGGTTGAGGACGACGAACCCCCGGAGCCAAAGCAGAAGCAGCAACACCCACCAAATGGTGCTGCAGACAACGTACTACCGGAGCCAAAGCGGAAGCAGAAAAATTCCTCAAACGATGTTATAGGCAAAAAGCGCCTGGGGCCGAAGCGTTAAATACATCTAGCCTTGCTAAACACCAAGGATAATGATATGACATCCGGCATTGTGACCCCAGTGACCAGAGATAAGCAGGACAATACAGTCACAAACAATAAACAGGCGAAAGAAGGAAAAAGGTCGAATACCACCAAAAAGAAGCAATAAGAGGCAAAAAATCCCAAATATAGACCTGACGGTATTGTCATTAAAACGACGGAGGCTCTCTTATACGCGGAGAGTTGGAAATGCAGTGTCTAGAATTAGGAGGACACAGAACAATACAACTGAAGGAGACGGGAAGTAAGACCTCAGAGTTTAAAGGCATCCTCAGTGAAGTTTTAGCGGAGCAAGCGAATGTAAGGTCACTTGCGCACCGCACTATCCTCGATGTCAAAGACATAGATGAGGTCACTACTACTGAAGACGTAATAGATGCCATCAAAACCCAGTTTGGAGTGAAAGTTACACCGGCGTGTAACTTTCCATCCTGAGAAACATAAAGTGGAGGGTTATTGAGGAATACTCATACAGCGACTACCAAGAAGTAATAATGGAAATGAAAGTAAAGAAAACAGCCCTGCCCCCAAAACTCACGGTCCAAAAATGGAACGACAGATCTTTCGATAAGAATGAATTCGTTAACCTTAATTCTTACATATAGGCCGTTTGCTATGCCTCCAGCGCATATCGCGATTGGTGGCGTTAGACTTAATGATTTCCCTCCGGCTTCCCGGTCGGTGGGTAACTCGTTTCCCTCATTCATCGTATAAAGCGTATTTGCTTGCTGGTTATTGCTTTGTCGCGACGAATTTTGGAAATTGTCTCGGTTGGGATTAGGTCTCCTTACAATTTCTATGGTTATTTCTATACCTGTTGTCATTGTTAGTTAATCTGTTATTATTATTCTCGTTTCTCGGTTGGCCATTCTTAGTATTAGAACGGTTATTAAAGTTATGCCCTCTTGGATGACTATTGGGCGGTTGATTCTGTCGATAGTTGTTACCGCGAGGTGGGTTGTTATTGTAATACATAGGAGGATTCCGGTTATTGTTAGCTGGGTGAGTATCGTTTCGGAAATTTCCGTATCTGTTATTTGGTCCATGATAGCGAGGTATTTGAGAAAATCTATGCTCGTCATGCACATAGCGAATAGTCTCTGAGGCTGGGGTTACTCCTGGATCGAGTTCTAGTAGGTGTTCGATGGCGTCTTGCATTTTAGTATGACGGGCGCTATCGAGCACTATTTTGAATCGTTCATTTACTCCCTTTTTCAGAAATGCTAATCCTCTTCGCTCATTAGCGGAGGTTAGAGCGATTCGAGCTGTTTCGCCCTGCGAGGAGATTTCGAGTTCTGTCATTTTAGCTACAAGACATTCTACTTCTGAGACAAACTCACGCATCGGTCGATTACCCTGGCGTGTTCTATCCAGTTTAGCTTGTAGGGTTTCGATGAATGTACGTGGTTTCGTGGTTCCTAGTTCAG
Organism: Cheilosia variabilis; assembly: GCA_951230905.1. Classification (NCBI taxonomy): domain Eukaryota; kingdom Metazoa; phylum Arthropoda; class Insecta; order Diptera; family Syrphidae; genus Cheilosia; species Cheilosia variabilis. The sequence goes on from OX579676.1 coordinate 85,794,822, forward strand.
TTAATGCTTTACACTGGATTTTACATTTGAGTAAAAATGTGATCAGAGTGGGTTTTGCAGTTTCGGTGAGAGTGTCATGGTAAAATTCTACATTATTAAGAAAGTCCCTAATGTTCCCGGTTCTTGTATCGTTGTTGTCACAAGTTAATATTGGCAATTTCTGAGCAGTATTAAAATCAAACTAGCTCCTCTTGACGGTACTGGCAGTTGTTTTAGGAACGCTTTCAGCGTGGGGTTCGTTATCGTTACACGTGTGGGGCTCGTTTTCAACCTCTTCTTCCTCTTCAATACTCTGGCGTACTATATTTTCTGAAAAGTCTGCGTATTCTCTGGCTTCGGATGCCAATCTCTTTAGGTATGCTCGTTCTAGTTCCGTTACTAGATTTACTAAAGCGCACCAAAGTGTTTCTATTTCCACCAATTTCTTTGTCGCATTCCGCGTTTTCCGCTTTCGATTAGGGGACTTGCTAAGGCTAATATAGCACGTTTTTAGATCTGCTAGTGCTGATTCCAGCAGTTCGAAACTCATGGAGGAGTCCTAAAATAAACAAGAAAACCTATCAGAACTGAACTTAGATCCAATTTACCGAGGATACCTCTATTAGAATATTTTTGTTTGACTTTTATTATTCTTTTAGACTTATTTTAATACAATTTTATTTGTTTGCTTTATTCTTATTTCTAAACAATTTTTGATATAGTAATGCTATTTATATACCCTGGCTGGTCGTTGTTCCAGGTGGTTCACCACATCTGCGATTATTTTGCGCCTAAAATGTTGGATCCCGAGGTATGCCAGTCCAATGATGACGGCAGTAATGAATATAAGTCCTAGAACAGCAGCGGTGTAGTGTTCGTTTTTGGGTTGTGGGTAAGTTGCTACGGTTAGTACCTGAGGTCCAGTGTTAATAACTTCCTTCGATTCTTGAGAACCCATATTGTGGTGTTGGCTTTTTACTTTGCTGATGGTATTTCCTGAGCTCTGGTAACTATCGATTCGAACAAGGCGTGGAACTCTTGAGTCTCGCTAGCCTTATTCTTCCTCTTTTCCTTTGGGCAGGTGTGGATTTGCTTTTTCACCTCCTTGATTTGGCGGATAAAGCTATTCCGCGCTTCCGTCGCCTGGTTGGGAAGATTAGCTAGTCGGTGTAGTTCTACCAGCTTCGCGTTGCTTATTCCGATGTTTGTATTCGGCCAGTGAGATGGGTCGTGGCCCACAAGCTGGATTGCTTAAGGCAACCGAGAGGGGAATAGGTATGGTCGGATAGGTTGACCGTAATAGTGAATTGGCCTTCTTTATATAGTCGGACGCTAGTGCCAGGTTGGTTTGTTCCTGGGACATCGATGGTTAGCCTTGATCTTTGTTGGTCAATATATGGTTCTTGCTCCCTGCTTCTTCTTCTGGTACTGCTACGGCTTCAATTATCGCCTCCTGGCAGGATCCCCGTGCAAAGTTTCGCACCTATGGGAGGGGCCAACGTGTACCTGTACTCTCTGACGTCGTCCGGCGAGTTGCCTTATAAACGAATGCCCTGAAGCAGAGAACTGCTCCTTATGGGTGTCAGTGTTAGTGCGCCAGAACTCCCTATTTGATTTCAGCGAGTTGCTAAATAAAACCAAGATAGTTCGTCTGACGTCCAACGATAGAGTGTTCTTTATTTTATTTCAATTGGGCTTATATACTAGTTTTACAATTGCTGTCTCAACAAAAAGTATTCACTTCGTCCCTTGAACTCCAAAATGCATTGATTGCATATTGCCTCTTCGGCACTTCCGCAGGTGGATGACCGTCGTCACAACTTATTTGTTTACATCGCTTTGATATGGAGTACACATGCTCATATATACGTACTATACGTCTTGCTGTGTGCTATCGTTCAGCGTAGGTAAGAGGTTTCATTCAAAGTGTCTGATTTCATTAAAACATACTTTTGTATGTTTGGTCGTTTGACTCATAATTGGTATGACATATGGCTTGTGCCGTTAGGGTTCAAGTTACGAAGAGAACAATTAAATAATTTTTAATTGTTTGATATAATAAGTGGTCGCTAATGTGATCCCTTCACAGTATGCTAAGCTCATTAAATTCCTACCTTGACACCATTATAAAATGGAGTTCAGCTAATAGAGTGGAATTTAATACTTCTAAACCACAATGCTGTCTGCAGTCCCTAAAGCGAAAGTTTAATCTACAGAAATTATCCATGAATGGCACTTGCCATTCCATTCTCGGCATGTGTGTTCATAACAACCTTCGTTGGAATGACCACATACATGAAGTCGCCAAAAACGCTGCGAAGTGTCTAGGTTTCCTCAATCGGTGCAAGAAATATTTTACCCCTTCTGATCTGGCTACAATATATAAAACATACATCCGCCCAAAATTTGAGTATAACTCCCATATCTGGTCTGGTGCGCCAAAGACCAAATTGCACTTACTAGATAGAGTTCAAAATCGTTTGAACCGGAGATACAAATAATGGACTTTCTATAAATTCGCTTGTCTCTCATTGTCTTATCGCTATTTTAACAAACAGTGCTCTTTTATTTTAACAAATGGCCAGCTGCATTCCTCCACCTCAACAATTCAACCGCAATACTCGTCATGATAGGAATGCACATCTGTTCGCCCTTAAGCCTATTTTCGGTCGTACTACGAAATATAGAGACTCATTCATAAGCCGTACAACACGAATGTGGAATGCTTTACCAAGCTCTGTTTTTCCTCCTTGTTACAGTTTGCAGGCATTTAAGACCAATGTGCATCGGTATCTCCTGTCTAATCTGTCCTCATTTCCCTAATGCCCGCGCTGTGTATTTCATACTACATTATAAGAGTAGTCATATGCTCTTTAGCGCGTGCTTATTATAAAAAAAAAAATTAAAGTGAATGATGCCACGAACTATTAAGCTACACCCTGGAGCGGATAATTTAATACGCGTCGTCACTCTAAAAACACAAACTGATTAACTAAAACAACCAATAATTACAAAAATATGTCCGCTTCCTAGCAACATATTAACCACAAACCAATCCTTAATATAAACCATTTGTTTTCCAAAAGAATTATTTATTAATTACAAAAAAAAACACACATACATTTTCATACACACACTTTCTCACAAGTAAAATATAAAAAAAAAATAGTAATACAATAGAACACAAACAAATACAACACTACACAAAAACAAAATAATAATTATTTAGATCTACAACACATTACACTACACAATATCATAAAATCAGCACAACTCACAAAATTCTCATTTGGGAAATTTCCTTCCATTTCAAATCACAAATTTCCCTGCCACATAAACACTACACATCAAAATAGAGTCCACTCAATGAAGTCATAAATGCACTCAAATCGAAATCACATTACACAGGAACCCATTCATTCATGAAATTGTTTGTTGCTGCTGATTCCAGTTTCCCTTCGAATAGCACACACACACACACACACACAGGCATATAAATTAATCATGCGCTAGGTGGTAGACAGCGACCCATCTCCTTGTCGTCCGGTGAGATACCACCACATCATGCTATAGGCTCCGTGAAGTAGTCTCGATTATGTTTCGGAGTTTGGCAGATGGGCCGGCAAGGATGGGAGGGCCGAGTTCAGGCTACTGTGGGGTCGCAGGTGGCGGATGGCGGACGGCCTGCAGATATGTAGGTTAGCTGCGAATATCTAACAAGCAGTCCCCGACCAAGAGCGGCAGAGAAGGAGGGTGTGGCTAAAAAGGCCACAGGAACCCCTGTGAACTTTCTGTGACAAGACGCAAGTGGCCCCACCTCACAAGATGGCTACGGTGGATACAGAATAATGTAATTGGCGAGACCCAGATGTACCCGACACAACGTGGGATACAGAAATATCGAAACAACGGTGTGACGTATCTGCCCTCAGCGGAACAGTCGTGTCTATTTTCAATAACTTTTACGTCCCTTTTACGAAGTGACATCGGTACCCTTTTTTTCGGCATTAAGACTGAGCCCAGTAATGTCTTAATTATGGCATACTGGAAAAAGAATTGGAATGACAGCTATAAGGGCTGACGTTTGTAGTACTCTGTTACCTGAGCAAGCAAGAGTGAAATTTTGCAGAAATGGCTTTCAGGCTAATGCTGCAAGCGCCCCCGTCCCGTTAAAACCTTGGCAGGACTCAAAGTACGTTCAATGTTTCGTCACCATTAAGTTGGTGGTGTAGGTCCAGATGTAATATTCCTGGTTAGCACCGATCCGGCTCTGGCACAAAACCCCATAAGGGCTTGTGTCAACCCTCGCATGGCCTCACTGCTCGCAAAGACAACCATGGGATCCTTAGGTGACTGCACATTCGAACATTGATAGCGGCTTTGAGTGGGGACCCAAAAGAAATGACAACAACTAAACTAAAGGAGAACCCCTTCCAGTGGGATCAAGGATGCTGAGGTCACCAGTGGGCCAAGCAGCAGCATCACAAATGTACACGGAGCAACGCTAATCACCTGCATTACGAAATATGACGGTCGAACCACCCACCCAGCAATCTGATTTCCACAAGCTAGGTGAGCAAATTAGAGGCCTAGTAGAAATGCTGGAAGATGGCAACAGACGCTCGATCCACCAACCGATGCGAGATGCTATCGAAAGCATCAGAGCCCTATACGAGCTCACGACGATCCAGCTGCACGATGAGAAAGCAAAGGAAGTGATTCGCCAGAACAACTCCTCGCAAACTTCACCGTGGTTAAAGGCGACATCGAAGCCCAAGAGGAGACAGGTTGAGGACGACGAACCCCCGGAGCCCAAGCGGAAGCAGCAACACCCACCAAATGGTGCTGCAGACAACGTACTACCGGAGCCAAAGCGGAAGCAGAAAAATTCCTCAAACGATGTTATAGGCAAAAAGCGGCTTGGGCCGAAGCGTTAAAAACATCTAGCCTTGCTAAACACCAAGGATAATGATATGACATCCGGCATTGTGACCCCAGTGACCAGAGATAAGCAGGAAAATACAGTCACAAACAATAAACAGGCGAAAGAAGGAAAAAGGTCGAATAGACCTGACGGTATTGTCATTAAAACGACGGGGGCTCTCTCATACGCGGAGAGTTGGAAATGCAGTGTCTAGAATTAGGAGGACACAGAACAATACAACTGAAGGAGACGGGAAGTAAGACCTCAGAGTTTAAAGGCATCCTCAGTGAAGTTGTAGCGGAGCAAGCGAATGTAAGGTCACTTGCGCACCGCACTATCCTCGATGTCAAAGACATAGATGCGGTCACTACTACTGAAGACGTAATAGATGCCATCAAAACCCAGTTTGGAGTGAAAGTTACACCGGCGTGTAACTTTCCATCCTGAGAAACATAAAGTGGAGGGTTATTGAGGAATACTCATACAGCGACTACCAAGAAGTAATAATGGAAATGAAAGTAAAGAAAACAGCCCTGCCCCCAAAACTTACGGGCCAAAAATGGAACGACAGATCTTTCGATAAGAATGAATTCGAAGAGATGTGGAACGGAGAACGGTTGAGACAATAAGTGGAACAGCGGAGACCCTCGCACATCCTCCATCACCACATCGTGCGAACGAGGCATGCCTAGAAGATCAAGCAAAAGGAAGGCAGCACTTTGTTACTGGTGGAACGAAGAAATAAGGACACTTCAGACAAAATGCCTCCAAGCCCAGCGATCAAGAAGGAGACCAGACTTCCAACAATGCCTGGACAGGCAGGTTCCTACCGTTGTTAAATGTCCGGAGATACCCATTATAGTTGTCTTTTTCTGAGTATCAATTGGGGTGTTTATTACAAATGGATGCTCCTGTATCTATTAAAAACTTTACATTTATTCTATTGGTAACCTTAATTCTTACATATAGGCCGTTTGCTATGCCTCCAGCGCATATCGCGGTTGGTGGCGTTAGACTTAATGATTTCCCTCCGATTGGCCGGCTTCCCGGTCGGTGGGTAACTCGTTTCCCTCATTCATCGTATAAAGCGTATTTGCTTGCTGGTTATTGCTTTGTCGCGACGAATTTTGGAAATTGCCTCGGTTGGGATTTGGTCTCCTAACATTTCTATGGTTATTTCTATACCTGTTGTCATTGTTAGTTAATCTGTTATTATTATTCTCGTTTCTCGGTTGGCCATTCTTAGTATTAGAACGGTTATTAAAGTTATGCCCTCTTGGATGACTATTGGGCGGTTGATTCTGTCGATAGTTGTTAATGCGAGGTGGGTTGTTATTGTAATACATAGGAGGATTCCGGTTATTGTTAGCTGGGTGAGTATCGTTTCGGAAATTTCCGTATTTGTTATTTGGTCCATGATAGCGAGGTATTTGAGAAAATCTATGCTCGTCATGCACATAGCGAATAGTCTCTGAGGCTGGGGCTACTCCTGGATCGAGTTCTAGTAGGTGTTCGATGGCGTCTTGCATTTTAGTATGACGGCCGCTATCGAGCACTATTTTGAATCGTTCATTTACTCCCTTTTTCAGAAATGCTAATCCTCTTCGCTCATTAGCGGAGGTTAGAGCGATTCGAGCTGTTTCGCCCTGCGAGGAGACTTCGAGTTCTGTCATTTTAGCTACAAGACATTCTACTTCTGAGACAAACTCACGCATCGGTCGATTACCCTGGCGTGTTCTATCCAGTTTAGCTTGTAGGGTTTCGATTGTGTCTCTTGACCCGCATTTAGTTGTCACGCTGGTTTTTAAATCGCTGAATGTACGTGGTTTCGTGGTTCCTAGCTCAGTTAATGCTTTACCCTGGATTTTACATTTGAGTAAAAATGTGATCAGAGTGGGTTTTGCAGTTTCGGTGAGAGTGTCATGGTGAAATTCTACATTATTAAGAAAGTCCCTAATGTTCCCGGTTCTTGTATCGTTGTTGTGACAAGTTAATACTGGCAATTTCTGAGCAGTATTAAAATCAAACTAGCTCCTCTTGATGCTAATGGGATCGGTACTGGCAGTTGTTTTAGGAACGCTTTCAGCGTGGGGTTCGTTATCGTTACACGTGTGGGGCTCGTTTTCAACCTCTTCTTCCTCTTCAATACTCTGGCGTACTATATTTTCTGAAAAGTCTGCGTATTCTCTGGCTTCGGATTCCAATCTCTTTAGGTATGCTCGTTCTAGTTCCGTTACTAGATTTACTAAAGCGCACCAAAGTGTTTCTATTTCCACCAATTTCTTTGTCGCATTCCGCGTTTTCCGCTTTCGATTAGGGGACTTGCTAAGGCTAATATAGCACGTTTTTAGATCTGCTAGTGCTGATTCCAGCAGTTCGAAACTCATGGAGGAGTCCTAAAATAAACAAGAAAACCTATCAGAACTGAAGAACTGAACTTAGATCCAATTTACCGAGGATACCTCTATTAGAATATTTTTGTTTGACTTTTATTATTCTTTTAGACTTATTTTAATACAATTTTATTTGTTTGCTTTATTCTTATTTCTAAACAATTTTTGATATAGTAATGCTATTTATATACCCTGGCTGGTCGTTGTTCCAGGTGGTTCACCACATCTGCGATTATTTTGCGCCTAAAATGTTGGATCCCGAGGTATGCCAGTCCAATGATGACGGCAGTAATGAATATAAGTCCTAGAACAGCAGCGGTGTAGTGTTCGTTTTTGGGTTGTGGGTAAGTTGCTACGGTTAGTACCTGAGGTCCAGTGTTAATAACTTCCTTCGATTCTTGAGAACCCATATTGTGGTGTTGGCTTTTTACTTTGCTGATGGTATTTCCTGAGCTCTGGTAACTATCGATTCGAACAAGGCGTGGAACTCTTGAGTCTCGCTAGCCTTATTCTTCCTCTTTTCCTTTGGGCAGGTGTGGATTTGCTTTTTCACCTCCTTGATTTGGCGGATAAAGCTATTCCGCGCTTCCGTCGCCTGGTTGGGAAGATTAGCTAGTCGGTGTAGTTCTACCAGCTTCGCGTTGCTTATTCCGATGTTTGTATTCGGCCAGTGAGATGGGTCGTGGCCCACAAGCTGGATTGCTTAAGGCAACCGAGAGGGGAATAGGTATGGTCGGATAGGTTGACCGTAATAGTGAATTGGCCTTCTTTATATAGTCGGACGCTAGTGCCAGGTTGGTTTGTTCCTGGGACATCGATGGTTAGCCTTGATCTTTGTTGGTCAATATATGGTTCTTGCTCCCTGCTTCTTCTTCTGGTACTGCTACGGCTTCAATTATCGCCTCCTGGCAGGATCCCCGTGCAAAGTTTCGCACCTATGGGAGGGGCCAACGTGTACCTGTACTCTCTGACGTCGTCCGGCGAGTTGCCTTATAAACGAATGCCCTGAAGCAGAGAACTGCTCCTTATGGGTGTCAGTGTTAGTGCGCCAGAACTCCCTATTTGATTTCAGCGAGTTGCTAAATAAAACCAAGATAGTTCGTCTGACGTCCAACGATAGAGTGTTCTTTATTTTATTTCAATTGGGCTTATATACTAGTTTTACAATTGCTGTCTCAACAAAAAGTATTCACTTCGTCCCTTGAACCCCAAAATGCATTGATTGCATATTGTATCTTCGGCACTTCCGCGGGTGGATGACCGTCGTCACAACTTATTTGTTTACATCGCTTTGATATGGAGTACACATGCTCATATATACGTACTATACGTCTTGCTGTGTGCTATCGTTCAGCGTAGGTAAGAGGTTTCATTCAAAGTGTCTGATTTCATTAAAACATACTTTTGTATGTTTGGTCGTTTGACTCATAATTGGTATGACATATGGCTTGTGCCGTTAGGGTTCAAGTTACGAAGAGAACAATTAAATAATTTTTAATTGTTTGATATAATAAGTGGTCGCTAATGTGATCCCTTCACAGTATGCTAAGCTCATTAAATTCCTACCTTGACACCATTATAAAATGGAGTTCAGCTAATAGAGTGGAATTTAATACTTCTAAACCACAATGCTGTCTGCAGTCTCTAAAGCGAAAGTTTAATCTACAGAAATTATCCATGAATGGCACTTGCCATTCCATTCTCGGCATGTGTGTTCATAACAACCTTCGTTGAAATGACCACATACATGATGTCGCCAAAAACGCTGCGAAGTGTCGAAGGTTTCCTCAATCGGTGCAAGAAATATTTTACCCCTTCTGATCTGGCTACAATATATAAAACATACATCCGCCCAAAATTTGAGTATAACTCCCATATCTGGTCTGGTGCGCCAAAGACCAAATAATGGACTTTCTATAAATTCGCTTGTCTCTCATTGTCTTATCGCTATTTTAACAAACAGTGCTCTTTTATTTTAACAAATGGCCAGCTGCATTCCTCCACCTCAACAATTCAACCGCAATACTCGTCATGCTAGGAATGCACATCTGTTCGCCCTTAAGCCTATTTTCGGTCGTACTACGAAATATAGAGACTCATTCATAAGCCGTTCAACACGAATGTGGAATGCTTTACCAAGCTCTGTTTTTCCTCCTTGTTACAGTTTGCAGGCATTTAAGACCAATGTGCATCGGTATCTCCTGTCTAATCTGTCCTCATTTCCCTAATGCCCGCGCTGTGTATTTCATACTACATTATAAGAGTAGTCATATGCTCTTTAGCGCGTGCTTATTATAAAAAAAAAAAATCAAAGTGAATGATGCCACGAATTATTAAGCTACACCCTGGAGCGGATAATTTAATACGCGTCGTCACTCTAAAAACACAAACTGATTAACTAAAACAACCAATAATTACAAAAATATGTCCGCTTCCTAGCAACATATTAACCACAAACCAATCCTTAATATAAACCATTTGTTTTCCAAAAGAATTATTTATTAATTACAAAAAAAAACACACATACATTTTCATACACACACTTTCTCACAAGTAAAATATAAAAAAAAAATAGTAATACAATAGAACACAAACAAATACAACACTACACAAAAACAAAATAATAATTATTTAGATCTACAACACATTACACTACACAATATCATAAAATCAGCACAACTCACAAAATTCTCATTTGGGAAATTTCCTTCCATTTCAAATCACAAATTTCCCTGCCACATAAACACTACACATCAAAATAGAGTCCACTCAATGAAGTCATAAATGCACTCAAATCGAAATCACATTACACAGGAAATCATGAAATTGTTTGTTGCTGCTGATTCCAGTTTCCCTTCGAATAGCACACACACACACACACACAGGCATATAAATTAATCATGCGCTAGGTGGTAGACAGCGACCCATCTCCTTGTCGTCCGGTGAGATACCACCACATCATGCTATAGGCTCCGTGAAGTAGCCTCGATTATGTTTCGGAGTTTGGCAGATGGGCCGGCAAGGATGGGAGGGCCGAGTTCAGGCTACTGTGGGGTCGCAGGTGACGGATGGCGGACGGCCTGCAGATATGTAGGTTATCTGCGAATATCTAACAAGCAGTCCCCGACCAAGAGCGGCAGAGAAGGAGGGTGTGGCTAAAAAGGCCACAGGAACCCCTGTGAACTTTCTGTGACAAGACGCAAGTGCCCCCACCTCACAAGATGGCTACGGTGGATACAGAATAATGTAATTGGCGAGACCCAGATGTACCCGACACAACGTGGGATACAGAAATATCGAAACAACGGTGTGACGTATCTGCCCTCGGCGGAACAGTCGTGTCTATTTTCAATAACTTTTACGTCCCTTTTACGAAGTGACATCGGTACCCTTTTTTTCGGCATTAAGACTGAGCCCAGTAATGTCTTAATTATGGCATACTGGAAAAAGAATTGGAATGAAAGCTACAAGGGCTGACGTTTGTAGTACTCTATTACCTGAGCAAGCAAGAGTGAAATTTTGCAGAAATGGCTTTCAGGCTAATGCTGCAAGCGCCCCCGTCCCGTTAAAACCTTGGCAGGACTCAAAGTACGTTCAATGTTTCGTCATCATTAAGTTGGTGGTGTAGGTCCAGATGTAATATTCCTGGTTAGCACCGATCCGGCTCTGGCACAAAACCCCATAAGGGCTTGTGTCAACCCTCGCATGGCCTCACTGCTCGCAAAGACAACCATGGGATCCTTAGGTGACTGCACATTCGAACATTGATAGCGGCTTTGAGTGGGGACCCAAAAGAAATGACAACAACTAAACTAAAGGAGAACCCCTTCCAGTGGGATCAAGGATGCTGAGGTCACCAGTGGGCCAAGCAGCAGCATCACAAATGTACACGGAGCAACGCGAATCACCTGCATTACGAAATATGACGGTCGAACCACCCACCCAGCAATCTGATTTCCACAAGCTAGGTGAGCAAATTAGAGGCCTAGTAGAAATGCTGGAAGATGGCAACAGACGCTCGATCCACCAACCGATGCGAGATGCTATCGAAAGCATCAGAGCCGTATACGAGCTCACGACGATCCAGCTGCATGATGAGAAAGCAAAGGAAGTGATTCGCTAGAACAACTCCTCGCAAACTTCACCGTGGTTAAAGGCGACATCGAAGCCCAAGAGGAGACAGGTTGAGGACGACGAACCCCCGGAGCCAAAGCGGAAGCAGAAAAATTCCTCAAACGATGTTATAGGCAAAAAGCGCCTGGGGCCGAAGCGTTAAAAACATCTAGCCTTGCTAAACACCAAGGATAATGATATGACATCCGGCATTGTGACCCCAGTGACCAGAGATAAGCAGGAAAATACAGTCACAAACAATAAACAGGCGAAAGAAGGAAAAAGGTCGAATAGACCTGACGGTATTGTCATTAAAACGACGGGGGCTCTCTCATACGCGGAGAGTTGGAAATGCAGTGTCTAGAATTAGGAGGACACAGAACAATACAACTGAAGGAGACGGGAAGTAAGACCTCAGAGTTTAAAGGCATCCTCAGTGAAGTTTTAGCGGAGCAAGCGAATGTAAGGTCACTTGCGCACCGCACTATCCTCGATCTCAAAGACATAGACGAGGTCACTACTACTGAAGACGTAATAGATGCCATCAAAACCCAGTTTGGAGTGAAAGTTACACCGGCGTGTAACTTTCCATCCTGAGAAACATAAAGTGGAGGGTTATTGAGGAATACTCATACAGCGACTACCAAGAAGTAATAATGGAAATGAAAGTAAAGAAAACAGCCCTGCCCCCAAAACTTACGGGCCAAAAATGGAACGACAGATCTTTCGATAAGAATGAATTCGAAGAGATGTGGAACGGAGAACGGCTGAGACAATAAGTGGAACAGCGGAGACCCTCGCACATCACCTTTTTTTATTTTTTTTTATTTTTATTATTCTTTATTCTCAATCCATTAATCCAGTTTAATTTATAATAACAATTCTTATAAAATATCTAAATACAGAGAATAGTTAGTGACATTCTTATTTATTGAATAAATAGAGGGGAATGTCACTTCAAAATTTTATAATGTGGGGTGAACATATGTAAGTATGTACATTAAGTACTTTAACAATTCAAATATAAGAAAAGAGATAAAAAGAAAAACAATAAACAATGAGAACAAATGCAAAGGTGTATATATTATAAGTAAAAGCATAAAAGTATACATAAATTCATGAAATACAATATAAATCAAATAATGAACCTTACATCCTCCATCACCACATCGTGCGAACGAGCCATGCCTAGAAGGTCAAGCAAAAGGAAGGCAGCACTTTGTTACTGGTGGAACGAAGAAATAAGGACACTTCAGACAAAATGCCTCCAAGCCCAGCGATCAAGAAGGAGACCAGACTTCCAACAATGCCTGGACAGGCAGGTTCCTACAGTTGTTAAATTTCCGGAGATACCCATTATAGTTGTCTTTTTCTGAGTATCAATTGGGGTGTTTATTACATGCTGTTTCATGGTACAAATGGATGCTCCTGTATCTATTAAAAACTTTACATTTATTCTATTGTTAACCTTAATTCTTACATATAGGCCGTTTGCTATGCCTCCAGCGCATATCGCGATTGGTGGCGTTAGACTTAATGATTTCCCTCCGATTGGCCGGCTTCCCGGTCGGTGGGTAACTCGTTTCCCTCATTCATCGTATAAAGCGTATTTGCTTGCTGGTTATTGCTTTGTCGCGACGAATTTTGGAAATTGCCTCGGTTGGGATTTGGTCTCCTAACATTTCTATGGTTATTTCTATACCTGTTGTCATTGTTAGTTAATCTGTTATTACTATTCTCGTTTCTCGGTTGGCCATTTTTAGTATTAGAACGGTTATTAAAGTTATGCCCTCTTGGATGACTATTGGGCGGTTGATTCTGTCGATAGTTGTTACCGCGAGGTGGGTTGTTATTGTAATACATAGGAGGATTCCGGTTATTGTTAGCTGGGTGAGTATCGTTTCGGAAATTTCCGTATCTGTTATTTGGTCCATGATAGCGAGGTATTTGAGAAAATCTATGCTCGTCATGCACATAGCGAATAGTCTCTGAGGCTGGGGTTACTCCTGGATCGAGTTCTAGTAGGTGTTCGATGGCGTCTTACATTTTAGTATGACGGTATGAATCGTTCATTTACTCCCTTTTTCAGAAATGCTAATCCTCTTCGCTCATTAGCGGAGGTTAGAGCGATTCGAGCTGTTTCGCCCTGCGAGGAGACTTCGAGTTCTGTCATTTTAGCTACAAGACATTCTACTTCTGAGACAAACTCACGCATCGGTGTCGATTACCCTGGCGTGTTCTATCCAGTTTAGCTTGTAGGGTTTCGATTGTGTCTCTTGACCCGCATTTAGTTGTCACGCTGGTTTTTAAATCGGTGAATGTACGTGGTTTTCGTGGTTCCTACCTCAGTTAATGCTTTACCCTGGATTTTACATTTGAGTAAAAATGTGATCAGAGTGGGTTTTGCAGTTTCGGTGAGAGTGTCATGGTAAAATTCTACATTATTAAGAAAGTCCCTAATGTTCCCGGTTCTTGTATCGTTGTTGTCACAAGTTAACACTGGCACAATATACCCTGGCTGGTCGTTGTTCCAGGTGGTTCACCACATCTGCGATTATTTTGCGCCTAAAATGTTGGATCCCGAGGTATGCCAGTCCAATGATGACGGCAGTAATGAATATAAGTCCTACAACAGCAGCGGTGTAGTGTTCGTTTTTGGGTTGTGGGTAAGTTGCTACGGTTAGTACCTGAGGTCCAGTGTTTATAACTTCCTTCGATTCTTGGGAACCCATATCGTGGTGTTGGCTTTTTACTTTGCTGATGGTATTTCCTGAGCTCTTGTAACTATCGATTCGAACAAGGCGTGGAACTCTTGAGTCTCGCTAGCCTTATTCTTCCTCTTTTCCTTTCGGCAGGTGTGGATTTGCTTTTTCACCTCCTTGATTTGGCGGATAAAGCTATTCCGCGCTTCCGTCGCCTGGTTGGGAAGATTAGCTAGTCGGTGTAGTTCCACCAGCTTAGCGTTGCTTATTCCGTTGTTTGTATTCGGCCAGTGAGATGGGTCGTGGCCCACAAGCTGGATTGTTTAAGGCAACCGAGAGGGGAATAGGTGTGGTCGGATAGGTTGACCGTAATAGTGAATTGGCCTTCTTTATATAGTCGGACGCTAGTGCCAGGTTGGTTTGTTCCTGGGACATCGATGGTTAGCCTTGATCTTTGTTGGTCAATATATGGTTCTTGCTCCCTGCTTCTTCTTCTGGTACTGCTACGGCTTCAATTATCGCCTCCTGGCAGGATCCCCGTGCAAAGATTCGCACCTATTGGAGGGGCCAACGTGTACCTGTACTCTCTGACGTCGTCCGGCGAGTTGCCTTATAAACGAATGCCCTGAAGCAGAGAACTGCTCCTTATGGGTGTTAGTGTTAGTGCGCAAGAACTCCCTATTTGATTTCAGCGAGTTGCTAAATAAAACCAAGATAGTTCGTCTGACGTCCAACGATAGAGTGTTCTTTATTTTATTTCAATTGGGCTTATATACTAGTTTTACAATTGCTGTCTCAACAAAAAGTATTCACTTCGTCCCTTGAACCCCAAAATGCATTGATTGCATATTGTATCTTCGGCACTTCCGCGGGTGGATGACCGTCGTCACAACTTATTTGTTTACATCGCTTTGATATGGAGTACTCATGCTCATATATACGTACTATACGTCTTGCTGTGTGCTATCGTTCAGCGTAGGTAAGAGGTTTCATTCAAAGTGTCTGATTTCATTAAAACATACTTTTGTATGTTTGGTCGTTTGACTCATAATTGGTATGACATATGGCTTGTGCCGTTAGGGTTCAAGTTACGAAGAGAACAATTAAATAATTTTTAATTGTTTGATATAATAAGTGGTCGCTAATGTGATCCCTTCACAGTATGCTAAGCTCATTAAATTCCTACCTTGACACCATTATAAAATGGAGTTCAGCTAATAGAGTGGAATTTAATACTTCTAAACCACAATGCTGTCTGCAGTCTCTAAAGCGAAAGTTTAATCTACAGAAATTATCCATGAATGGCACTTGCCATTCCATTCTCGGCATGTGTGTTCATAACAACCTTCGTTGGAATGACCACATACATGAAGTCGCCAAAAACGCTGCGAAGTGTCTAGGTTTCCTCAATCGGTGCAAGAAATATTTTACCCCTTCTGATCTGGCTACAATATATAAAACATACATCCGCCCAAAATTTGAGTATAACTCCCATATCTGGTCTGGTGCGCCAAAGACCAAATTGCACTTACTAGATAGAGTTCAAAATCGTTTGAACCGGAGATACAAATAATGGACTTTCTATAAATTCGCTTGTCTCTCATTGTCTTATCGCTATTTTAACAAACAGTGCTCTTTTATTTTAACAAATGGCCAGCTGCATTCCTCCACCTCAACAATTCAACCGCAATACTCGTCATGCTAGGAATGCACATCTGTTCGCCCTTAAGCCTATTTTCGGTCGTACTACGAAATATAGAGACTCATTCATAAGCCGTTCAACACGAATGTGGAATGCTTTACCAAGCTCTGTTTTTCCTCCTTGTTACAGTTTGCAGGCATTTAAGACCAATGTGCATCGGTATCTCCTGTCTAATCTGTCCTCATTTCCCTAATGCCCGCGCTGTGTATTTCATACTACATTATAAGAGTAGTCATATGCTCTTTAGCGCGTGCTTATTATAAAAAAAAAAAATCAAAGTGAATGATGCCACGAATTATTAAGCTACACCCTGGAGCGGATAAAATAATACGCGTCGTCACTCTAAAAACACAAACTGATTAACTAAAACAACCAATAATTACAAAAATATGTCCGCTTCCTAGCAACATATTAACCACAAACCAATCCTTAATATAAACCATTTGTTTTCCAAAAGAATTATTTATTAATTACAAAAAAAAACACACATACATTTTCATACACACACTTTCTCACAAGTAAAATATAAAAAAAAAATAGTAATACAATAGAACACAAACAAATACAACACTACACAAAAACAAAATAATAATTATTTAGATCTACAACACATTACACTACACAATATCATAAAATCAGCACAACTCACAAAATTCTCATTTGGGAAATTTCCTTCCATTTCAAATCACAAATTTCCCTGCCACATAAACACTACACATCAAAATAGAGTCCACTCAATGAAGTCATAAATGCACTCAAATCGAAATCACATTACACAGGAACCCATTCATTCATGAAATTGTTTGTTGCTGCTGATTCCAGTTTCCCTTCGAATAGCACACACACACACACACACACAGGCATATAAATTAATCATGCGCTAGGTGGTAGACAGCGACCCATCTCCTTGTCGTCCGGTGAGATACCACCACATCATGCTATAGGCTCCGTGAAGTAGCCTCGATTATGTTTCGGAGTTTGGCAGATGGGCCGGCAAGGATGGGAGGGCCGAGTTCAGGCTACTGTGGGGTCGCAGGTGGCGGATGGCGGACGGCCTGCAGATATGTAGGTTAGCTGCGAATATCTAACAAGCAGTCCCCGACCAAGAGCGGCAGAGAAGGAGGGTGTGGCTAAAAAGGCCACAGGAACCCCTGTGAACTTTCTGTGACAAGACGCAAGTGCCCCCACCTCACAAGATGGCTACGGTGGATACAGAATAATGTAATTGGCGAGACCCAGATGTACCCGACACAACGTGGGATACAGAAACATCGAAACAACGGTGTGACGTATCTGCCCTCGGCGGAACAGTCGTGTCTATTTTCAATAACTTTTACGTCCCTTTTACGAAGTGACATCGGTACCCTTTTTTTCGGCATTAAGACTGAGCCCAGTAATGTCTTAATTATGGCATACTGGAAAAAGAATTGGAATGAAAGCCACAAGGGCTGACGTTTGTAGTACTCTATTACCTGAGCAAGCAAGAGTGAAATTTTGCAGAAATGGCTTTCAGGCTAATGCTGCAAGCGCCCCCGTCCCGTTAAAACCTTGGCAGGACTCAAAGTACGTTCAATGTTTCGTCACCATTAAGTTGGTGGTGTAGGTCCAGATGTAATATTCCTGGTTAGCACCGATCCGGCTCTGGCACAAAACCCCATAAGGGCTTGTGTCAACCCTCGCATGGCCTCACTGCTCGCAAAGACAACCATGGGATCCTTAGGTGACTGCACATTCGAACATTGATAGCGGCTTTGAGTGGGGACCCAAAAGAAATGACAACAACTAAACTAAAGGAGAACCCCTTCCAGTGGGATCAAGGATGCTGAGGTCACCAGTGGGCCAAGCAGCAGCATCACAAATGTACACGGAGCAACGCGAATCACCTGCATTACGAAATATGACGGTCAAACCACCCACCCAGCAATCTGATTTCCACAAGCTAGGTGAGCAAATTAGAGGCCTAGTAGAAATGCTGGAAGATGGCAACAGACGCTCGATCCACCAACCGATGCGAGATGCTATCGAAAGCATCAGAGCCCTATACGAGCTCACGACGATCCAGCTGCATGATGAGAAAGCAAAGGAAGTGATTCGCTAGAACAACTCCTCGCAAACTTCACCGTGGTTAAAGGCGACATCGAAGCCCAAGAGGAGACAGGTTGAGGACGACGAACCCCCGGAGCCAAAGCGGAAGCAGAAAAATTCCTCAAACGATGTTATAGGCAAAAAGCGCCTGGGGCCGAAGCGTTAAAAACATCTAGCCTTGCTAAACACCAAGGATAATGATATGACATCCGGCATTGTGACCCCAGTGACCAGAGATAAGCAGGAAAATACAGTCACAAACAATAAACAGGCGAAAGAAGGAAAAAGGTCGAATAGACCTGACGGTATTGTCATTAAAACGACGGGGGCTCTCTCATACGCGGAGAGTTGGAAATGCAGTGTCTAGAATTAGGAGGACACAGAACAATACAACTGAAGGAGACGGGAAGTAAGACCTCAGAGTTTAAAGGCATCCTCAGTGAAGTTTTAGCGGAGCGAGCGAATGTAAGGTCACTTGCGCACCGCACTATCCTCGATGTCAAAGACATAGATGAGGTCACTACTACTGAAGACGTAATAGATGCCATCAAAACCCAGTTTGGAGTGAAACTTACACCGGCGTGTAACTTTCCATCCTGAGAAACATAAAGTGGAGGGTTATTGAGGAATACTCATACAGCGACTACCAAGAAGTAATAATGGAAATGAAAGTAAAGAAAACAGCCCTGCCCCCAAAACTTACGAGCCAAAAATGGAACGACAGATCTTTCGATAAGAATGAGTTCGAAGAGATGTGGAACGGAGAACGGCTGAGACAATAAGTGGAACAGCGGAGACCCTCGCACATCACCTTTTTTTATTTTTTTTTATTTTTTTTATTCTTTATTCTCAATCCATTAATCCAGTTTAATTTATAATAACAATTCTTATAAAATATCTAAATACAGAGAATAGTTAGTGACATTCTTATTTATTGAATAAATAGAGGGGAATGTCACTTCAAAATTTTATAATGTGGGGTGAACATATGTAAGTATGTACATTAAGTACTTTAACAATTCAAATATAAGAAAAGAGATAAAAAGAAAAACAATAAACAATGAGAACAAATGCAAAGGTGTATATATTATAAGTAAAAGCATAAAAGTATACATAAATTCATGAAATACAATATAAATCAAATAATGAACCTTACATCCTCCATCACCACATCGTGCGAACGAGCCATGCCTAGAAGGTCAAGCAAAAGGAAGGCAGCACTTTGTTACTGGTGGAACGAAGAAATAAGGACACTTCAGACAAAATGCCTCCAAGCCCAGCGATCAAGAAGGAGACCAGACTTCCAACAATGCCTGGACAGGCAGGTTCTTACCGTTGTTAAATTTCCGGAGATACCCATTATAGTTATCTTTTTCTGAGTATCAATTGGGGTGTTTATTACATGCTGTTTCATGGTACAAATGGATGCTCCTGTATCTATTAAAAACTTTACATTTATTCTATTGTTAACCTTAATTCTTACATATAGGCCGTTTGCTATGCCTCCAGCGCATATCGCGATTGGTGGCGTTAGACTTAATGATTTCCCTCCGATTGGCCGGCTTCCCGGTCGGTGGGTAACTCGTTTCCCTCATTCATCGTATAAAGCGTATTTACTTGCTGGTTATTGCTTTGTCGCGACGAATTTTGGAAATTGCCTCGGTTGGGATTTGGTCTCCTAACATTTCTATGGTTATTTCTATACCTGTTGTCATTGTTAGTTAATCTGTTATTACTATTCTCGTTTCTCGGTTGGCCATTTTTAGTATTAGAACGGTTATTAAAGTTATGCCCTCTTGGATGACTATTGGGCGGTTGATTCTGTCGATAGTTGTTACCGCGAGGTGGGTTGTTATTGTAATACATAGGAGGATTCCGGTTATTGTTAGCTGGGTGAGTATCGTTTCGGAAATTTCCGTATCTGTTATTTGGTCCATGATAGCGAGGTATTTGAGAAAATCTATGCTCGTCATGCACATAGCGAATAGTCTCTGAGGCTGGGGTTACTCCTGGATCGAGTTCTAGTAGGTGTTCGATGGCGTCTTACATTTTAGTATGACGGTATGAATCGTTCATTTACTCCCTTTTTCAGAAATGCTAATCCTCTTCGCTCATTAGCGGAGGTTAGAGCGATTCGAGCTGTTTCGCCCTGCGAGGAGACTTCGAGTTCTGTCATTTTAGCTACAAGACATTCTACTTCTGAGACAAACTCACGCATCGGTGTCGATTACCCTGGCGTGTTCTATCCAGTTTAGCTTGTAGGGTTTCGATTGTGTCTCTTGACCCGCATTTAGTTGTCACGCTGGTTTTTAAATCGGTGAATGTACGTGGTTTTCGTGGTTCCTACCTCAGTTAATGCTTTACCCTGGATTTTACATTTGAGTAAAAATGTGATCAGAGTGGGTTTTGCAGTTTCGGTGAGAGTGTCATGGTAAAATTCTACATTATTAAGAAAGTCCCTAATGTTCCCGGTTCTTGTATCGTTGTTGTCACAAGTTAACACTGGCACAATATACCCTGGCTGGTCGTTGTTCCAGGTGGTTCACCACATCTGCGATTATTTTGCGCCTAAAATGTTGGATCCCGAGGTATGCCAGTCCAATGATGACGGCAGTAATGAATATAAGTCCTAGAACAGCAGCGGTGTACTGTTCGTTTTTGGGTTGTGGGTAAGTTGCTACGGTTAGTACCTGAGGTCCAGTGTTTATTACTTCCTTCGATTCTTGGGAACCCATATCGTGGTGTTGGCTTTTTACTTTGCTGATGGTATTTCCTGAGCTCTTGTAACTATCGATTCGAACAAGGCGTGGAACTCTTGAGTCTCGCTAGCCTTATTGTTCCTCTTTTCCTTTCGGCAGGTGTGGATTTGCTTTTTCACCTCCTTGATTTGGCGGATAAAGCTATTCCGCGCTTCCGTCGCCTGGTTGGGAAGATTAGCTAGTCGGTGTAGTTCCACCAGCTTAGCGTTGCTTATTCCGTTGTTTGTATTCGGCCAGTGAGATGGGTCGTGGCCCACAAGCTGGATTGTTTAAGGCAACCGAGAGGGGAATAGGTGTGGTCGGATAGGTTGACCGTAATAGTGAATTGGCCTTCTTTATATAGTCGGACGCTAGTGCCAGGTTGGTTTGTTCCTGGGACATCGATGGTTAGCCTTGATCTTTGTTGGTCAATATATGGTTCTTGCTCCCTGCTTCTTCTTCTGGTACTGCTACGGCTTCAATTATCGCCTCCTGGCAGGATCCCCGTGCAAAGTTTCGCACCTATTGGAGGGGCCAACGTGTACCTGTACTCTCTGACGTCGTCCGGCGAGTTGCCTTATAAACGAATGCCCTGAAGCAGAGAACTGCTCCTTATGGGTGTTAGTGTTAGTGCGCAAGAACTCCCTATTTGATTTCAGCGAGTTGCTAAATAAAACCAAGATAGTTCGTCTGACGTCCAACGATAGAGTGTTCTTTATTTTATTTCAATTGGGCTTATATACTAGTTTTACAATTGCTGTCTCAACAAAAAGTATTCACTTCGTCCCTTGAACCCCAAAATGCATTGATTGCATATTGTATCTTCGGCACTTCCGCGGGTGAATGACCGTCGTCACAACTTATTTGTTTACATCGCTTTGATATGGAGTACTCATGCTCATATATACGTACTATACGTCTTGCTGTGTGCTATCGTTAAGCGTAAGTAAGAGGTTTCATTCAAAGTGTCTGATTTAATTAAAACATACTTTTGTATGTTTGGTCGTTTGACTCATAATTGGTATGACATATGGCTTGTGCCGTTAGGGTTCAAGTTACGAAGTGAACAATTAAATAATTTTTAATTGTTTGATATAATAAGTGGTCGCTAATGTGATCCCTTCACAGTATGCTAAGCTCATTAAATTCCTACCTTGACACCATTATAAAATGGAGTTCAGCTAATAGAGTGGAATTTAATACTTCTAAACCACAATGCTGTCTGCAGTCCCTAAAGCGAAAGTTTAATCTACAGAAATTATCCATGAATGGCACTTGCCATTCCATTCTCGGCATGTGTGTTCATAACAACCTTCGTTGGAATGACCACATACATGAAGTCGCCAAAAACGCTGCGAAGTGTCTAGGTTTCCTCAATCGGTGCAAGAAATATTTCATCCCTTCTGATCTGGCTAGAATATATAAAACATACATCCGCCCAAAATTTGAGTATAACTCCCATATCTGGTCTGGTGCGCCAAAGACCAAATTACACTTACTAGATAGAGTTCAAAATCGTTTGAACCGGAGATACAAATAATGGACTTTCTATAAATTCGCTTGGGTCTCATTGTCTTATCGATATTTTAACAAACAGTGCTCAAATGAAATGGCCAGCTGCATTCCTCCACCTCAACAATTCAACCGCAATACTCGTCATGCTAGGAATGCACATCTGTTCGCCCTTAAGCCTATTTTCGGTCGTACTACGAAATATAGAGACTCATTCATAAGCCGTTCAACACGAATGTGGAATGCTTTACCAAGCTCTGTTTTTTCTCCTTGTTACAGTTTGCAGGCATTTAAGACCAATGTACATCGGTATCTCCTGTTTAATCTGTCCTCATTTCCCTAATGCCCGCGCTGTGTATTTCATACTACATTATAAGAGTAGTCATATGCTCTTTAGCGCGTGCTTATTAGAAAAAAAAAATCAAAGTGGATGATGGCACGAATTATTAAGCTTCACCCTGGAGCGGATAATTTAATACGCGTCGTCACTCTAAAAACACAAACTGATTAACTAAAACAACCAATAATTACAAAAATATGTCCGCTTCCTAGCAACATATTAACCACAAACCAATCCTGCATATAAACCATTTGTTTTCCAAAAAATTATTTATTAATTACAAAAAAAACACACATACATTTTCATACACACACTTTCTCACAAGTAAAATATAAAAAAAAAAATAGTAATACAATAGAATACAAACAAATACAACACTACACAGAAACAAAATAATAATTATTTAGATCTACAACACATTACACTACACAATATCATAAGATCAGCACAACTCACAAAATTCTCATTTGGGAAATTTCCTTCCATTTCAAATCACAAATTTCCCTGCCACATAAACACTACACATCAAAATAGAGTCCACTCAATGAAGTCATAAATGCACTCAAATCGAAATCAAATTACACAGGAACCCATTCATTCATGAAATTGTTTGTTGCTGCTGATTCCAGTTTCCCTTGGAATAGCACACACACACACACACACACAGGCATATAAATTAATCATGCGCTAGGTGGTAGACAGGGACCCATCTCCTTGTCGTCCGGTGAGATACCACCACATCATGCTATAGGCTCCGTGAAGTAGTCTCGATTATGTTTCGGAGTTTGGCAGATGGGCCGGCAAGGATGGGAGGGCCGAGTTCAGGCTACTGTGGGGTCGCAGGTGGCGGATGGCGGACGGCCTGCAGACATGTAGGTTAGCTGCGAATATCTAACAAGCAGTCCCCGACCAAGAGCGGCAGAGAAGGAGGGTGTGGCTAAAAAGGCCACAGGAACCCCTGTGAACTTTCTGTGACAAGACGCAAGTGCCCCCCACCTCACAAGATGGCTACGGTGGATACAGAATAATGTAATTGGCGAGACCCAGATGTACCCGACACAACGTGGGATACAGAAATATCGAAACAACGGTGTGACGTATCTGCCCTCGGCGGAACAGTCGTGTCTATTTTCAATAACTTTTACGTCCCTTTTACGAAGTGACATCGGTACCCTTTTTTTCGGCATTAAGACTGAGCTCAGTAATGTCTTAATTATGGCATACTGGAAAAATAATTGGAATGACAGCTATGAGGGCTGACGTTTGTAGTATTCTGTTACCTGAGCAAGCAAGAGTGAAATTTTGCAGAAATGGCTTTCAGGCTAATGCTGCAAGCGCCCCCGTCCCGTTAAAACCTTGGCAGGACTTAAAGTACGTTCAATGTTTCGTCACCATTAAGTTGGTGGTGTAGGTCCAAATGTAATATTCCTGGTTACCACCGATCCGGCTCTGGCACAAAACCCCATTAGGGCTTGTGTCAACCCTCGCATGGCCTCACTGCTCGCAAAGACAACCATGGGATCCTTAGGTGACTGCACATTCGAACATTGATAGCGGCTTTGAGTGGGGACCCAAAAGAAATGACAACAACTAAACTAAAGGAGAACCCCTTCCAGGGGGATCAAGGATGCTGAGGTCACCAGTGGGCCAAGCAGCAGCATCACAAATGTACACGGAGCAACGCGAATCACCTGCATTACGAAATATGACGGTCGAACCACCCACCCAGCAATCTGATTTCCACAAGCTAGGTGAGCAAATTAGAGGCCTAGTAGAAATGCTGGAAGATGGCAACAGACGCTCGATCCACCAACCGATGCGAGATGCTATCGAAAGCATCAGAGCCCTATACGAGCTCACGGCAATCCAGCTGCACGATGAGAAAGCAAAGGAAGTGATTCGCCAGAACAACTCCTCGCAAACTTCACCGTGGTTAAAGGCGACATCGAAGCTCAAGAGGAGACAGGTTGAGGACGACGAACCCCCGGAGCCAAAGCGGAAGCAGCAACACCCACCAAATGGTGCTGCAGACAACGTACTACCGGAGCCAAAGCGGAAGCAGAAAAATTCCTCAAACGATGTTATAGGCAAAAAGCGCCTGGGGCCGAAGCGTTAAAAACATCTAGCCTTGCTAAACACCAAGGATAATGATATGACATCCGGCATTGTGACCCCAGTGACCAGAGATAAGCAGGAAAATACAGTCACAAACAATAAACAGGCGAAAGAAGGAAAAAGGTCGAATACCACCAAAAAGAAGCAATAAGAGGCAAAAATTCCCAAATATAGACCTGACGCTATTGTCATTAAAACGACGGAGGCTCTCTCATACGCGGAGATACTACGCAAGGTGAAGTCAGATCCTAAACTGGAAACAGTTGGAAATGCAGTGTCTAGAATTAGGAGGACACAGAACAATACAACTGAAGGAGACGGGAAGTAAGACCTCAGAGTTTAAAGGCATCCTCAGTGAAGTTTTAGCGGAGCGAGCGAATGTAAGGTCACTTGCGCACCGCACTATCCTCGATGTCAAAGACATAGATGAGGTCACTACTACTGAAGACGTAATAGATGCCATCAAAACCCAGTTTGGAGTGAAACTTACACCGGCGTGTAACTTTCCATCCTGAGAAACATAAAGTGTAGGGTTATTGAGGAATACTCACACAGCGACTACCAAGAAGAAATAATGGAAATGAAAGTTAAGAAAACAGCCCTGCCCCCAAAACTCACAGGCCAAAAATGGAACGGTAGATCTTTCGATAAGAATGAATTCGAAGAGATGTTGAACGGAGAACGGTTGAGACAATAAGTGGAACAGCGGAGACCCTCGCACATCACCTTACATCCTCCATCACCACAGCGTGCGAACGAGCCATGCCTAGAAGATCAAGCAAAAGGAACGCAGCACTTTGTTACTGGTGGAACGAAGAAATAAGGACACTTCGGACAAAATGCCTCCAAACCCAGCGATCAAGAAGGAGACCAGACTTCCAACAATGCCTGGACACAATTTAACTGGCAAGAATCAACTTAAATAGAGCCATCAAGGAGAGGAAAAACACATTTTTCGAAAATCTTTGTGAGGAAGCCGACATTAACCCATGGGGCTCGGCGTACAAAATCGTAATGACCAAATTGAAGGTCTATAGGACTCCTCCAATAACATGTCCAATAATGCTGAGATCCGTAGTAGAACACCTTTTACCCAAATACCAGCTAATATGTGCAATATCGTAAGAGAGGTAAGTCCAGCGGACATGCTAAAGCCAAGCAGCAAGATAGGTGACACCAAGGCGCCCTGACCCGATGGCTTCCCAATTAAAGCAATAAAGGCGGCCATTAAAAAGAGACCAGACCTCTTCATTACGACATTGCAGAGGTGCCTTGAAGAAGGAACCTTTCCTGGAAAATGGAATATGCAACACTTTGTCCTGCTACCAAAAGAAAAGAAGCCTCCAGGAGAGCCATCATCCTATCGCTCAATTTGCCTATTGGATACTATGGGAAAGATCCTCGAGAAGATAATCTTTAATAGATTACTCGCAGTGCCAGACGAGAAAGGAGCTCCCTTAGACCGCCAATTTGGGTTCAGAAAAAATGCCATCTACTGTTGATGCCATAAGGGCAGTAGTTGATATCGCAAAAGGTGCTATCGAAGGAGAAAGATGGCTATACGGCACAAAGGAGTACTGTGCAGTAGTAACGTTAGACGTTAAAAACGCGTTTAACTCTGCGAACTGGTCGTTCATTAGAAGATCACTCGCTAGAATGGATACACCGTATTACTTGCTGCGTATATTGATGAACTATTTTAACAACAGGAAGTTCAGATATCATACAGATGAAGGGGTAAAATACTACAACGTCGCTGCAGGAGTTCCACAGGGATCAGTCCTAGGACCGCTACTGTGGAACATCATGTACGATGTCTAGCGTTGCCTGGGGGAGTAACGGTAATTGGATTCGCCGACGACATTGCCGTCGTGACAGTTGCTAAGCAGATTCGCGCAGTTGAATCAGCTACAAACGAAGCAATTGTCCGAATAAAGGATTGGCTAGCAGTCGCCGGACTGGAACTAGCCGACCATAAAACAGAAGCTGTCCTCATAACCAGTCGGAAAACTGTAGAGTTTGCCAACTTTCTGGTTGGTAACCAAACCATCAGGTTTAAAGCAGCGGTTAAATATCTTACGGTTATGCTGGACAACAAACTCCAGTTCAAAACACACGTGGACTACTTAACCAGGAAAGCATCGCAAATGCAGGGAGCCCTCTCGCGCATACTGCCTAACATCGGAGGACATGGATATGCTAAAAGGCTGCTACTTTCCAGAGTCATTCGGCCCCAGTCTAGGCGCAGGCATTAAGGACCAAGGAGACCAAAAGGAGACTAACATCAACATACAGACTCTGCGCGCTACGAACAATCAGCGGCATTCGAACCATCTCAGACGAGGCCGCCTTTGTTATAGCGGGAATGGTCCCCATCGACATCCTTGCAGATGAGATGTTGAGAGTATATAACAGAAGAGCCTGGCAGATGGACATACAAGCTATTACCCACAATCCAAAACTGGATTAGTCGTAAGCATGGAGACTGCAACTACAATCTTACTCAGTTCCTGTCTGGTCATGGTGGTTACCGCAAATATCTCCACCGATTTGGTGTTTTATTGCACACGCTTCAGGGCATGGAGAATCACTCTGCCCAGTCCGTCGCTACTCATCGATCACATGCTGCAGTCGGAAGAGAATTGGACGGCAATAAGTGACTACATAACAACACTACAAAATGAGCTGCGGAGAATAGAAAGCAGCAAAAGCCTCGGCAGCAGGTGACACAACACGAATAGCTTGAATGCTAACCAGCCCCGTAAAGTAATACCTAACGGCAGTCCCGCGGGGAGAGTGGTGGAAGTGTGCAGGGTGTGTGTTTAGTAGACAGGCGTATTCCTGAAATCGAGTACTCGGGTTTGGGAATCGTGCATGCTAGTAGCACGGGCAACTAGTATCTTTAGAAAATTACACATCCTTTGGCGCAACCAAAAAAAAAAAAAACACACAGACAAACGCACCCCTACAGGCTCGACAAGATGAGTCGGCACCGTCTTCAAAGTAAGTGCTCCCCACCTCATTCGGTGGCTACGGGGGACACACGCACGGAATATTGGCGATACCTGCATGTACGATGGTGAATCACGCAGCTTTTCTATTTTGGGAATTATAGCTGCCTACATATACTTACGTATATACTGTTTGTGCAATTACAAACGGTCTTATTTGATGACTTTGTCATCGACAGACTATTACATCAAAACCGAGCCCAGTAAGGTTTTGATTATGGTATACTGGAAAAAATATTGGAACTAAAGCTATGTGGGCTGACGTCTGTAGTATTCTGTTACCTGAGTAGCCAGGAGTGAAATCCGGTTGAAATGGCTTTCAGGCTAATGCCGCAGACGCCCCCGTCCCGTTAAAACCTTGGCAGGACTCAAAGAACGCTCGATGCCTCGTGTAGGTGTAGGTCAAGATGTAACATTCCTGGTTAGCACCGATCCGCCTATGGCACAAAAACCTCATATGGGTCTGTGTCAACCCTTGCATGGCCTCACTGCTTGCAAAGACATCCATGGAATCCTTAGGCTACTACATACTTGGACATCGATAACGGCTTTGAGTGGGGACCCCATTGACATGAATTCATCAAAAATCAAACCTACGGAAGGAATATTAGTGGAAGAGAAAGGTAATGAGGAAAATCCCTTTCAAAAGGAGCTGAAGGATGCTAAGGTCAGCAGATACCAGCACCTTGAGGCAGAAGCACTGCAAGCAGCGACTTTTCTGCGATAAGAGAGATGGCATTTGAACCAATTTCGCAGCTATCTGCCTTCCACAAACTAGGTGAGCAGATACGGCAGCTGGTAGAAATGTTAGAAGATGGGAAAAGGCGGGCAGTTGAAAAAAACTAAGAAGGAGAATAACAAAAAGAAGCTCGAGGCGAAAAGAAGTAAGCCGGACGCGTTCGTCATCGCAGCAAGTGAAGGACTATCTTACGCGGAGATTCTTCGTAGCGTAAAAGCAGATCCCAAACTAGAAGCTATTGGAAAAGCGGTATCCAGGATAAGAAGGACCCAGAAAGAAGAGCTCCTAATACAGCTCAAGGAAACTGGAAATAAGACAGAAGAGTTTAAAAGTGTCATTGGCGAGGTTTTAGGAGAGCGAGCGAGTGTAAGGACACTCACACATCGCACTACCATCGAGCTGAAAGACATCGACGAAGTCACTGGAAAGGAGGACATTAGCGAGGCAATAAGGACTCAACTCGGGCAGGAACTACATATAACCAGAAAACATATTATTCTTGCGAAAAGCGTACGGTGGAACCCAAACAGAAACGATTGGTCTCCACCTCGGATATGCAAAGAAACTGTTAGATGCAGTAAAGGTAAAAATTGGATAGGTTATTTGTCGCGTTCGGGAGCGAACGCTTCTCCGAAAATGCTTTAAATATCTTGAATTTGGGCATATTGCCAAGCATTGCAAAAGCAGGGAGGGCCGCTCCAAGCTATGTAGAAGGTGTGCAACAGAAGGCCACATAGCAAAGTACTGCCATAAGGAGCCATCATGCATGCTCTGTAGAAAAGAACACCCAAAAGATTCGAAGCATCTAGCCGGAAGCAGCAAGTGTCTGGTTTTTAGGAAGGCCATCACCAACATGAAGATAATACAGATTAACTTAACGAGTCGTCCAAGCTGGACCATGAACGAGTACCAGGCAATCCTAGACAACCTATCCGCCGATGTTCGTGGTAGAGCCCCTGTGGTTATCGGCGGCGACTTTAAGACAATTGCACTAGCTATAATAGAAAACGACGGCATTCTTTTGGAGCTTAGCTTAGAGGAAGTCATCGTAGCTACTGCGCTCATGCCAAAAATATCAGCTTGGATTGGTGTAACTTGAAGATTCGGTCTTCGTTGAGCCGCTTCTGAAATAAAACTAGCTTTAGAACCCGGGTCCAGAAGTGCGCACAACGTAAATTTATCGCCCAGGTGATGAATATCGATTAAGGCTGTAGCGAGAAGAATTCGTTTGTTATTTTGGGTAAAATGCTTTAACTTGATGTTCTTGAAATAGTGCAGTGGACTGTATTTGCAGTAAGTGTGAAACGGGTGCTGCTGAAGGAGATGATACTAAACTACTTGCTTCTATTTGCGGAGGAATATGTAAAAGAGTGTGATGTCGTTGTTTACACGTCATACATATGTAGATGCTGCGACAATCTTTGATCATATGCGTTGAAGCGAGGGAATTCAAACAACATTTTAAAGCTTTTACCTTAGAGATTCTATCGGAAATATTTAGTTCCAAAAAGGTAGGACATAGACGAAGCGGATGATGGGATTTACACAATTGACAGCTGAAATTATTTGCCTTGGTGTGGAAAGAGCGATGTTGTTGTTGAGTTTGTTTTATTGGGATAAATCGTGGTTTTTGTTCCTTTATATTAAGCTATTTAATATCAGAGACAGTTTCTAAAATCTGATACTGATTTGTAAGGAACGAGTCCATTTCAGACCAATCTGGAAGATCACGAGGTTTTTTGAGTGATTGTTCCCACATGGATAATGTATTTTTCGGAAGACGACTTGAGCACAAAAAGACTAGGATGGGATCCCAAGATTGGTATCGACTTGATAAGCTTTTAGTAAGGAAAGGCAATCATTAATTTCGCTTTGCATTTTTTTTAATATTTCTCCCGATTCAACACTGATCGCGGATAAATTTAAAAGAACTCTTAATTAACTATTAACCAATATCCGTTTGTTCTCATATTGATCAGATAGAGCGTTCCATGCGAGGTTAAAATTGTCCGCTGTAAGAGCAAATTTACAAACAATATTGTTCGCCTCGCCTTTGGTTTTTGAACGAAGATGGTATAATTTTTGCAGGACACAAAGCTTCGGGTGCTTGATATAAATGGCAGTAAGTAAATCACGGAAGCATGGCCAAGATAGGTAATCGCCATGAAATGTATCCGTGTCGCATGGCGGAACCTTAATACACAAAGCGGAATCACTGCTACGAACAGAACCGCCATGAACAATTGATGTACTCAAGTTTGAGTGACGGTCACTTTTAACTAATTCAAGTTTTCTAACTAAGTCTATAATTTCACTCAAGCACATTATATAGGTGCTTGATGAAGAGTGATATTTAGATTTAACGGCTTCTAGATCTCCTAAATTCACAGATATGATTTTTTAACTTCTTCCCACAGCTCCATTAATTCAATTTTCGATGTATTTAATGAGATCGGGGTTTGATCTACCGGAGTAGGTATTGGGTCGGTTGGGGATGGGAATTCCGTGCTAGAGTGAGAGGGAAGATATGACCATGGAGTGATAGTGTTGTCTTTGTCGCTCGTATGCTAATTAGGTATGTAGTGTGTTTGATGTGTCGCCGCCGCAGCCGCCGCAGTTGGTTGTTAGTTTTTTGTTATCAGTTTAGTGTGTTTGATGTGTCGCTGGCGCCGGCGCTGGCGAGATGACGTAATTATTGTTATTCGTCGTCGATGAAAATTAGGTATTGGGTCGGTTGGGGATGGGAATTCCGTGCTAGAGTGAGAGGGAAGATATGACCATGGAGTGATAGTGTTGTCTTTGTCGCTCGTATGTTAATTAGGTATGTAGTGTGTTTGATGTGTCGCCGCCGCAGCCGCCGCAGTTGGTTGTTAGTTTTTGTTATCAGTTTGTGTGTGTGGGTGGTTTGAATTGTTTGGATTGGAGATGACGTAATTATTGGTATTCGTCGTGGTGGTTGGGTGTGTGTGTGTTGTGATGATGAAAATTAAAAAAGAGTGAGATGCGTGGCTGTGGTTTGAACTTGGTACGATGAGTTTGGGAGTCGGCGGATGTCGTAGCTTAGCGCGCTATAGCATATGCTGTGAGATGTAGGTTCAAGTGTTAAAATATATTGCTGGTTGGGTGTGGGGGCGCCGCCGCCGAGCGACGGTTATCGTGGTTGTTGATTTGTATGGTGGATCGTTGCCATGCGACGGTTATCGTGGCTGTTGATTTGTATGGTGGATCGTTGCCATGCGACGGTTATCGTGAGTCGTTGCCGTGGTCATGGGTTGCTTGTGGGATTGTTATAATTGGTAATCTTATTCATTGTATAAAAGAAGATAAGTAAATGAGAAGAGGTCATACATTAAGTAATGTTGTATGAGAATAGAACACAGGAAGTTCATGTGAAAATATTAGGTGATAGTTCAGTTCATCGATCAAAGAGACATTTTAGGGAGCACTTAGTAAGGTTCAGATTGACTGCGAAACCGATAAGAAGGAGTCTTCAGATATTATTGAATATACTTGCAAAAGCGAAATGTTTTGGTGCGAATCATTGAGAGAAGGTGATAATCTATGTAGTTGTGAAGTAGGATGGACGGAGATAAATTTCTCATACATACAATTTCATAGAACGACTTGTGAGCTTTATATGACTACTGAAAATGGAAATAGTTGTTTAATTTTTCGCTTAAGAAATGGAGAATCCACATCTTCTTTAGCTAATTTTAAAATAAAACTTCACAGATTTCAGCATGTCAAAATGTATGTTGTTGGTGGTGAATTGACGATGCATGGAACAGTTTCATTAAAGCCAAAAAGTAAAACCAATCGGTTTCCAGCGGATTGTCCCTTTGGCGATGATGTTGAAACATTAAAATTGGTCTTATCTGAAGGCAAAAAAACCAATACTCGAAATCCTAGGGCAACGGCTGAGAAGGAGGAGGAGCAGGAAAATGTTGTTGTAGAAAATACTTTATAAATGAAGGATATAATTCGCAGATTGTGATATTAATTTATGATTTAAAAGAAGTTGTTGACTTTTAATTATTCATTTCAGTGATAGCCTCTGACGAATTAAGACTTATTTAATACGAGAATGTTTTTAATTGTTTTATCGATTTTCTCAATTTTTCCATTATTTCTCAATGGATTCCCGCTTGAATTTGACTTAAGAAATATAAATTCTATGGAAAATGTAACTTTTGCATTGAGTTTGCCCAATAATGACACAGTAGAAGTTGGATTATCGTTTCGCTTATTGACGGTTTCAACATAAAAAACTAACAACAACAACAACAATAACACTACTGTAAATCCATCTCTAAATAATGACATCATAACACCAACAACAGAGAGAATCGAAGGGAAAAAATTTGTTACTGTGCATGAAGCAATCGAAGGATTTAGGCAAGATTTGATTAAAAAAGAAATCGAAATATCAGGGATAATCGAGAGCAAAGAAGTTTTTTATAGGCATTTTAAACTACAGTTCGACGACGACAAGGAACTAGCTATTCGCTGTACATATGATAGCAATTATAAGCTACGATCTTTGGGTATTTCATGCTTCGAGTATCGGGAATATGAACAGGAGAGGATTCTAAGTAATGGTGAAATCGAGTTCTTTACAAATCAGGAATTGAGACATGAGCCCAACGTGGAACTAGTGAATCTCAAATCGATGAAACAATCATATAGAATGACCATTTCATAAAATTGTTATTAATTTTTAGTAAAATAAAAAAAATAAAGCCGTTAAATTAATTGTTTTTTTATTAACCTATGAATTGTTAGTGGACGGAGAAACTCAACTAAATGTAGCACGATGGAACATGTTACTCTTATCATTCTGGTCATATTGTTTTTCAGAGGAATTTCTTTGAAGAAATATAATGTTATCCGCAAAACCACCCACTAATGTAGCACGATGGAACATGTTACTCTTATCATTCTGGTCATATTGTTTTTCAGAGGAATTTCTTTGAAGAAATATAATGTTATCCGCAAAACCACCCACTAATGTAGCACGATGGAGCATGTTACTCTTATCTTACTCTGACCATATTGTTTTTTTTTTCGGGGGATTTCTTTAAAGAAGTATGGTGTTATCTGAAAAACCGCGCCCACTAATGTAGCACGATGGAGCATGTTACTCCCATCATTCGGACCATATTGTTTTTTTTTTTGACATTTCTTTAAAGATTTTCAGTATAAAAACTCTTTGGAATCTAAGAGCATAGCATTACTTCATTTCACAAACCTAACTTGAGAACACGACGATGACGACGACGAGTAAAATGGAAGCATTGTTAATCATTTTCGAGGAGGAGAAAAATAAGATCTCGGCGGTATGCTGGGAGTTTGAGGATCTGAAGAAGGAGCTGGAGGCCTCTATAAAGGAGGTCAGCAGAACCAGGAGCTGGCTAAACTTAAAAGCAGCTATTCATCTATTGGCCGCATACAATGCGAGAGCCATGGTTGCAGATTTCATAGACAGCGACATTAGTCCTGTCTTACTAGCACTATTATATTTTAAATAAATAAAAATAAAAATAAAAAATAAATACATTATAACAATTGCTTTTTATTAATCCAGGAGTTGTTAGTGGTTGGGAAACCCAACCATTTGACATATACTTTTTCGCCTTTTGTTGCGAGAATCTTTTCCACGAGAAATATGTTGGGGAAGTTCGTCTTTTGTAATTCGTGTGTATAGAAACTCCCTCTAATAGGTTGGCCTTGAAAAGCTTCAACTAGATATGTAACAGGGTTTGTTATCTGAACTTTTCTTATTTTGAATATTTCAGTTGTCCAATTTGGTGTGTAGCCTTTTTCGAAAGCATGTTTAAACTTGCTTATTCGAACGCTATTGCCAACTTCGTATTTTCCCTTCTCAGCAATTTTTATTCGTTTATAAACTCTTGATAGTAGTTCTTTGGCATTGTTTTTATTTATATCGACGGGACGTCTTTTTATTGTTCTATGTATCGTGTGATTATATGCATGCACCAAATCCTTATAAATGGGTAGCCATTTGTAGTTCCCATTGAAACTGAATTCTTTCCACATTTTCTCCTTAAGGGTGCGGTTAAAGCGTTCAACAATTGATGCTTTTAATGTACTGTACGTTGAGTAGTGATTAATTTCGTAGGTATTCATCAAATTTTGGAAGACCTTGTTGAAGAATTCTTTACCATCGTCGGTTTGTAGATTTTTAGGTGTTCGATTTGAATTGTTAAAAATTGTTCTCATAGCTTGTGTTGTAGCTGATGCAGTCTTATGTTTCAAAGGAACGACCCAAGCATACTTTGAAAAAGTATCAATTACGGTTAGTAAATAGTTGAAGCCCTCATTCTCATCACTGTATGGTATCATTTCAACCAAGTCTGCCTGCCACAGATCATCAAAACCCTTAATAATAACTCTACGCCTTTTGAAATTCCTTCGGGCTGGCTTGTGCAGCTCACCAACAACTTTTCTTTTACTCATTATAAAAACGAATGAATAGAAACAAGGAGAGTTTTTGTATTTTATTAGATATTTTATTTGACCAAACGTCGATAAAGTAACATCAATTTCTTAATTCTAATCAATCTACTTTCAACCATATAGCATGCGCAAGTACCTGGTCCTTCTTGACAGAGATTTGCAGACCAGGGACAGTTTATAAAATGACACCCATGAACAGAGGTGGTGTGGAGGATACGTTTTCAAAGTTCCTCAGAAAACTAATGCAATCAATAAATTCATTGAAATGTTCCTCAAGAAGAGTTTGGTTATTTGTTTTTAGAAATTTTAACATCTCATCGAAGATCGTAGACGTATTTACTGTAGACATCATTTCAAATCGAATTCCGAATGCGTACTAAATTGGTGAAAAACTAGTTGCTGTCCCGCTAATAGGTTCACCGCTACTTTTATACTTCTCGAAAATATCCAGCATATACTTTCTAATTTTGTTTAATAATTCAAGAGTCTTCAAATTTTGCTCATCAGTGTATGACCGCAAATCCGCACCCATTTTTTCCAGTTTATCTTCGATGATTTGTAGCTTCAGTGTCTCATCATTTATGGTCCCCAAGAGTGCGTTGAAATTGTTGTCTACATACCGTCGATGATTTAGCATGTTTTTATCATTAATGACCATAGTGCTATCAACATATTCCTTATTTGCCGCCTGTGTTGGGTTTACAGGTTTTCCAACATTGTTTAGACATTTTCCCTCAATATCGAAATCACCATTAGGTAGTAGTCTAAATCCTACGCCAGCAGGTCCTCGCGAACTCTCAGCTGTTCTATGAAATTGATTGGAGCTTCGTCCGAACTTGTCAACACTCATTTTATTAATAATGAAGATTATTCTCTAAACGATGTTTAATATATAGATAATGTTCGTTTCAATGCGAATTGACTTTATATAGGCCAATTCCTGAACCAAGTGTTGAGGTCAAATCCGGTTGGTTCCTATCCGGTCGGTTCCTATACAGTCGGTTCGGGTGTGGGACCATACTGATTTACTTGCTTTTAATGTATTGAATTGATTATTAGTGTATGATATTTGATTCACGTAATTCTTCTACAATTGAGTTAACCTCATTTTGAAGATTATTATTGCCGGCTCTTTGAGATGCAATTAAAAGTCTTAATCTATTGACGAGTTCATTGGGGCTATCCCAGTACACATATTCGATGGGTTTATTCGAATAACTCATATCAGATGAACTACTATTGTATGCTTTGCCAAGTTTCTTTATGACTCTCGGCGTTAGGTGTTGAAGTAAAGGTCGGATTATATGCTTATACTTATAACCTCTGTTGCCTTTAACTTGTAAGTTACTATCATAGTTTTTCAAGTGTGTTTTTGTTTTTTGTAATATCTTTAGATATTGATCCAAGTCTTCGTTGGTATATCGATCTTTTCTAGGATTTTTTCGAAATATTAATTCATAAAGGCCATTCGTTCCATGGAAGATTTCATCATCAATGACGAAATTCTTGTGTTCGTTAATTACAAAACTTGATCTACCTAATTTCATTGAATTTGATTCCACGTCGAAATGCGGACCATAGATTTTGTCACGATTCGAATCTGATGGAGATGATCGATTAATTGGAGTGCTTTGATCAAGGCTATTGTCGTAGGGTGTCCTAAATGAATTATCATTGTTCGTTGTCTGATTTGATTCTGGAGATGAGAAGTCAAAACTTGCATTAGAAATGGATTTTTTTTCTTCTTCAGGGTATTGTAAACGTCGGCGTCGTAGTAGTTGTTGATTCTTTATTTTCATATCTATATTATTGTAAGCAACATCTGCAGCAGCAGCAGCAGTATCATTTTGAGTATGAGCACTTTTGACATTTTTCACGATTTCCTTTAAGGGTTCAACTATTGGTTTAAAAGTATTCTCAAGTTCCGCATCCTTCGTAGTTTTTCCCGACTGAAGAAACATATATTTTCTCTTTAAAGCTTTTTTAGTTTTTACTAAATCTTTAAGTAAATTTTCATCAACATCCATAATTGACGAATACAGGGACGAATGCTCTAATCGAATGTAATCATTTAAACGGTTGATTTATGACTGAATAGATTTATATAGATACAGTTTCTTTAAATGAATTATTATAGCGAACTTTATTCAAGCTAAAATCCTTATTAATTACCAAGAACCCATATGTATCTTTGCAGCATTTTTTACACAATTCCTTGAATTGATTGAATGTCATGTCAGAGTTGACATGATCGTTGTATATATGCTTCAGATTAAGTTCGTCTTGTTTAAAAATAACTAAATAGTTTGCATTGTCTCGAATCAAGTGTTTTGGTATATGTGTATAAGATTGACACAAGTAGAAACTATCCACGTCATTATGTCGACCCATGCAGAAATATTCTCGAATATTGTTTTGCTTATCACAGGCCACATCATCGAATATAAAAACTGAGTTTCGATTTGCTTCAGAGGGCGTGATAATTTCACAATTATTTGAAAATTCATTATATCCCATACCCTTGATGGACTCTATTAGCTTTCGCAGGTATGTATACTTTGGTTGATGCAGAGACTTTGAGTATATGTAGAGATTTTCAAATTTTAAACCATTTGGATCGAGGAGAATGCTCAACATGACATTGGTTTTTCCACAATTTGATGGACCCACAATTATTCCTCTAATACTATTAGGAAATATTGTTCCATGTTTCCTGTGTACTTTAATTTTACTATCAAAGTTCTTGACTTTAATAAAATCTCGTTGTTGTTGTTGTTTTATGAACCTCATTCTGCTATTGAATGAAACTTTATAGTTGAGAAATTCATAATTGTTCAACATATACAACAAGAAAGTCGTATAAAATGATAGATTATAGTGTGAAAGCCAACAGTTGGAAAGACACATTCAAAGGGTACGGATTAGTGAATTCCTTAATCGAAAAATTACCATTTGAATTACATCTTCCCTCGTATAACTTCTGTGGGCCAGGGACTAAATTGAAAGAACGCCTTGCTAGAGGAGATAGGGGAGTTAATCAGTTGGATGAAGCCTGTCGCGAACACGATATTGCATATGCTAACAATAAAAATCTACCCGACCGACATATTGCAGACAAAATTTTAACTGAAAAGGCCTGGCAGAGAGTAAAGGCAAAAGACTCATCGATAGCAGAGAAAATAAATAGTATATTAGTAACGAATATGATGAAAGCTAAAACGAAACTTGGTATGGGTTGCAAAGCCAAGAGAGGCAAAAGAAACCCACGCAAAAAGAATAATTTATTTAAAAAAGCCATTATGGAGGCTAGAAATGCTATTCGAGACACCAGTAACGAAGATCCTAACGTAATTGCAACAACTGCTCTACAAGCAGCTAAAAAGATCATTAAAAATAAACGAAAGAGCATTACAATTCCTCGAGTAATACCTCTACCGAAAATTGGTGGTTTCTTACCATTGTTACCTATTTTAGCCGGGCTATCGGCTATTGGATCAATAGCGGGGGGAGCTGCGGGCGTAGTTAAAGCTATAAACGAATCAAAGGTAGCCAAGAAACAATTGGAAGAGAATAAACGTCACAATCAGACTATGGAGGGAATTAAAATTAAGCATGGTAGTGGACTTTATCTACAGCCATATAAAAAAGGATTTGGACTCTTCCTTAAACCACACGATTCAAAAAACTTTTAAATTCGCTACCTAATC
The DNA here is from genome assembly GCA_951230905.1 of Cheilosia variabilis. NCBI lineage: Eukaryota > Metazoa > Arthropoda > Insecta > Diptera > Syrphidae > Cheilosia > Cheilosia variabilis. Next base: position 85,833,359 of record OX579676.1, read on the forward strand.
GTCCACTCACCAATATTGATATTATGAAATTTGGAAAATTAAATATACCATGCTTCAGGGGTGTTTACATGAGAGACAAATTACCAGTAAGATCTGATAACAAGGAATGTGGTGTAATTAATTTGGACAATGAGAGTGGGCCGGGGACACATTGGGTAGCATATATTAAGAATAAAAATATTGTCAAATATTTCGATAGTTTTGGTAACTTAAGACCACCCATAGAGGTTGTACGGTATTTAGGTGAAAATATTCACTATAATTATAACAGCTGTCAAAATTTCAATACATTTATATGTGGTCATCTATGGATAAAGTTTCTAATTGAGCAAAATATAAATAAATAGAGTAAAATCAAAATATTGTGTTTCATTTCTATTCCAATAGTTATGTCGTTAACACTCACTTTAAGCGGAAACCAATCTACTCTCACTGCAGAGTACTTTCCTCCAATTATCCTAAATTCTGATTATGTATGTGGCTTAGTTGATCTGCAGACCTATAATTCCATACCTAATGTGGATAAATTAAATAATTTATTTCATTGTGGTGATGGTGATGGTGATGGAGAAATCAAGATTGAATTTACAGTGGGCTCTTATGAAATTGAGGATATTAATAAAATAATTCAGAAGGTTCTGAACACACACAATGAGAATGACGTTGAAAAAGTTATAATCAAATTAAAAGCCAATAATAATACTTTGAAATGTGAACTGTACAGCAATGTGGAAATCGATTTTACACAAGACCGATCTATTGGTTCTCTTTTAGGATTCAGTAAGAAGAAACTAGCACCTAATATTCTACATGCATCTGACCAGTATGTTAACATCAATAGAGTGAATATTGTACGAGTTGAATGTAATTTAATTGACGAAACATATATCAATAGTCAACCTGCTCATATACTACATGAATTTTCAGTCAACGTTAGTCCAGGATATAAAATAGTTGAAGTTCCACACAATGTCATCTATTTGCCAGTGAACGCTAAGAGGATAAGTTCTATAACATTGAATCTCTTGGATCAGGACGGAAATCGTATAAACTTTCGAAACGAAATCATAACAATTCGCTTGCATTTGAAACCACAATAATGATAGTATATAACTGCCCCTCAAGTTATAAAAGAGCAGGTAACACTACTAACTCTAGCAATATACCATCATCTTCTGACAAGAGAACATCAAAACTTACTATAGAAAATCAACAATTTCTATTGTCACTGGGATATAAATTAAAACATTAAATCAATCCCCAACAACAACATGCTGAATATTTTCGAAGAACCAAAGTTTGAGGAGAGTATCTCAAAAATGGATTATCACACCTATTCACCGTATCTGAATAACTTTGAGAAAAATGACATTATACAAATTTGTGTCCAGCATCAAAATCTTAATATTTTGCCTTCAGAAAGTTACATTTATATTGAAGGTACTGTATCGAAACCTGATGGATCGGCAGCTACGAAAACAAAACTTGTAAACAACGGAATAGCCTTCTTATTTGACGAAATACGTTATGAATTAAATGGCATGGAAATTGATAGCAATCGTAGTGTCGGCATAACATCAACTATTAAAAACTACATTTCTTTAAACAAAAACGAAAGCGATATGCTATTGAATGCATCTTGGTCGCCCAACTCTTCAATTAATCTGGATAGTTTCTACTTTAATTTTTGTATACCTCTAAATAAATTACTGGGTTTTGCTGAAGACTATAAGAGAGTAATACCCAATGGACGCCATGATTTGATTCTAACACGTTCACGCACAGATGATAATTCATTAATTGCTGACGATGATGAAAAAGCAAAGATAAAATTACTTAAAGTACAATGGAAAATTCCCCATATTACACTGTCTGATTCTTACAAATTAAAACTTTACAAACCTATTAATAATGGTGAAACTATGAAGATTGCCTTTCGTAACTGGGATCTGTATGAATATCCTGCTTTGCCCAGCACCAATCATCATATTTGGAATGTGAAGACAACCTCACAAATGGAGAAGCCACGCTACATTCTCATTGCCTTGCAAACTAACAAACGTAATCTACTAAAAGGAAATCCAACTTATTTCGATCATTGTGATATTACAAACGTGAAGGCATACTTAAATTCTGATGCCTACCCCTGTGAAGATTTAAATTTATCCTTTGATAAAAATAATTACAGTTTACTATACAATATGTACTGTGACTTTCAGAAAACCTACTACAACCGACTAGTTGCTGAACCACTCTTATCAAGAGATACATTTAAATCTCAAGCGACAATTTTCGTTATAGATTGCAGACATCAGAGTGAAATAATCAAAAATGGTCCAGTTGATATTCGCATTGAATTCAAAACAACAGGAACAAAACCAATCCCTGCAAATACGTCAGCCTACTGTTTAATGTTACACGATCGCATCGTAAATTATAATCCACTCAGTCAAATAGTTTCGCGAGAAATCTAATTTCTTAGTTCAAAGTCAACCATGTATTTTATACTTGACGTACAAGGTTTCAAAGGACCTAATAATAAGTTTATCGCTAAAGAAATAGCAATACTACACAATGGCCATCATCATCATTTTATCATCAAACCACCATTCAACTCTGACCAATTATCATCTGCATTAAAAAGACAAGTTCAATGGCTTTACCAAAATCATCATGGCCTAGTTTGGGATGGAGGTTTCACCGAATTTAAGAAAGTTCAGAAATACCTTCGCATGAAAATAAAAAATACAGTTTTGTACGTCAAAGGAGATGAAAAAGTTCAATGGATGAAGGAGTTACTTTGTGATGATGGAAATGTTGAAGTGATGAATATCGAAGAAGTTGGCTGTCCTAATTTCAACGAATTGAAGCGACTCTATCCTTGTGAAATAAAATGCACGCTCCATAGCAAATGCTGTGCCCTACAAAATACTGTTGGATAAATTCTTATCTGGAAATTAAATAAAAAAAAAAAAAAAATTTCTTCTTTTTTTTCTTTATTTATGTCTTTTATAACCATATGGAAGGGAACTATTGTCTTCGAGAAATCTACGTTTTTCTGACCGGGGTTTGTATGTTTTTGTTTCGGAAATTGTTATGACCTCGTGCTCTCGTGTCCGGCGAATATTATTTGATAAAATCTGGATATCATCGGCATTCGCAGCATTAAGTACAGCTTCTTTGATTGTCTCAAAATTTACCTTCTTCGATGCTGAATAATTCAAATTGATTCCTTTTACTTTACACACGATTTTTTCAGTGCCATCTTTTGTACTAAAGACTTTGTAGGAGTAATTTTTGGGGCCTCCACTCACGAATTCGGTAATATAACTTCCAGTCCCATAGCATTGTAATTCGTCAGTCATATCCCCTATAAATTCACCAGTCTGTGGATCAGGTTCTCCTTCACGACTTACATAGATTACGGAATCGGTGTCGTAGTACAAAACTCTACCTCCTAATATTTCCAAGTAACTATACAATTTCAGACGAGCTTGTGTGGTAGTATAAGCTGCAATACACACATTAACGGTTGATAAGGTCTCCGCTTCTTCTTCTTTATACAACCAACTTACTATAACGTTTTCCTCATTTATAGGTAGAATGTGACAGACTTCAATAGTTGGATTTGTAATCATTTGGAATAATTCTGATGGACTATTAATTATACATGTTTTCTGCTGATTTTCTCTTTGTCCAAATTTACCCCAAAATGAATTAAGTATGAGCTTAGCAAAAGATCTCTTCCCAGGGTTATTACAAATTTGTTCAAAATCGAGTTTAACATCTTCATTAGCCAAAAAGTCAGCTACATATTTCTTTTTCTCTTCCATTGTAGCGCATTTATTTGGCCAGCCTGATGCTTCTTGTTTCATTTTAATGAATTTATTCATCATTTGACTGAAAAGGCCATCTGATTTTTCCATTTTATTATATTGAACCATAGAATATTCCCATATTTCGAAAATATCTACTATCTTATACCCTTTCTCCATTGCTTTTAAGACCTCATCAATAATCCAGGTGCCGTGTATAGCTCTTTCATCATCAGTATGGGCGCAGAGTTCGTCTTGAGACATTTGTTTGCTGCATGTTCTACACAATGTAAATATAAGCTTATTATTTTGTTTAATAGGCAATACCGGATGTAACAGCTGCTCTGGAGGTATTATTTTGCATTTTATAATCCCATTCGTGTTTTTTAAGTCGATTTGAGAACAATCGGTGGTGTGAACTTTCGGGTGATCCATTGGATATTTTCCGTATTTGCAAACCCACGGGTATAGGGAACATACATCTATATACTTGATTTTTTCACCTTCTTTACATTTATAATAATTATATGCGTTCCCCGTACGGCCCCCGTAAAATGCGTCGCGAGGATTTAACGGGCTTTGTTGTATTAAAGGATGTGTTTTTAAATATTTGACATCATCGATACTCAATTGTTTCTCGAATTCACAAGCCCACATTTCAATTACCTCGTATCCGAACTGCCTTAGCCGTGTAGATTTAGCCATGGTTTGTTCATAGCGTAGATTTAACGTGTCGCATGGATCTTTGCTTAAAGGCATGTCGCGAATCGTTTTCAAACATGAGTGGCCATGATAATAACAACCGTGGAACTCAAACACCTCTTTGGTTTCATGGCAAAAACCGTCAACTTTCACACCACATACTACCGCTTCTCGCTGCTTAGCTGCATGTTGAATGTAACAATTCCGTCTCCTTTCTTCCAAAATAAGCCATTTAATTGCCTGAATCGACTGATTATCAGCCTGTCTATATCCATTTCTTGGTATTAAGCCTATAGTGTCTGGTTTAAGAAAATTACGACGGTACACCAAGTTGCATGCCGATGCTATAGTCACAGCCTCCAAAAACGGTTCCACATTACACTGCTTAAGGAAAATATTTCTGAATTTTATACATGCCTCAGATAAGATCTGTACATCGCTTTCACAGTATGCAACAAGGTCACGCTGCATATTAAATTCACTTTGTTTATTTTCTTCATACCATTTAAAGAATACATCCCGATCATTTACCTTCATGGCATCTGGATTGTAATATTCTGCAGGCGGCAGTGGTCCAATATAGTTTTCATTTTCGATGGTATTAAAGAAATGCGGAAAATACCCCTTTTTTAACTCTTGCGGTAGATCGAAAGCTTTTGGAAGAACTGATAGAGCCATGGGAAAATAGTTCAATGAGTCTATGAATTTCACATTCCCCAATCCCATGAGTATTATTTTAGTTCCTCTCATAATCAATTCGGGTTGAAATTTTGTATTTTGCAGGATATAGTTTAAAATAAACTGATGATCATATGCCTGCCCATTGTGAGCCAAAACAATAACTTTTGTCAAACTTTTTCGGGCGTTCAAAATGTGCTCTAAGAACTCGGATATAACATTATGACCCTTTTTTATATTAAGTCTGAATTTACATTTCTGACAGAAGCGTAGATTATTCTCACTCAAACAAAGGTCACATCTTTGCTGGAAAACACATAAATTCGGTTCATGAAGTTTTACCGGAACAGTATAGTCTTTTATCACTTTTTCACCAATAATTGTTTCTTGACGACTCTCCAAATCATAAAACACATAGAGAACATTGCCTAATTTTGGGCTTCTAGTGTCGCGTCGAATATAACACAAGTGTTCTTGGGAAACGTGTTTATCACAATTTTTACAATAGTATTCATTGCACGTATGTTCTCTATCTCTTCTATATGTTTTCAGACATTCAACACATTTTTTAACTGTTTCACAAATTGCTTGGTTGCCTGTTGACCCCGAAGCCTTATGGTTATCAAAACATTCCTGTCCTCTAAAACTTCTATTGCAATCTTTACATACAATCTCGGATAGATTTTGAGGACATATAGGTGATTGCTGACATTGAGGGCATGACTTTACGCATCTATGATCGGTTTTATTATTGAATGGTACACTGCAAATTTCGCAAAAATAAACACAACAAAATGCCGCTGTCAAAGATGTTATAACATTGAAGTGTCCTTTATAATACAGTAAATTTATTCTCTTATCACTGTTATTTGTATCGTCTTCGAATATAATACTTCGTCCTTTTTGCTCATATTCGTAGACTGTGATCTTATAATCCTTCAGATAACTTTGAAAAGTGCGAAGCTCTGGAATACCGCAACCTTCGGAAGGTATACTAACACCGGTCAAAGTTATTAGATTAGCCGCTCGAAGATCTTGAGATTTACCAATATTGCGCCGAATTTTTTCATATTCTGAGTCTTTATCAATACGGGCAATTGCAACAACTAAAGCACGAGGTAAACATAGATTGTCTTTGTTTCTTATTACAATGATTCCCCTCCGCTTTTTGCATTCTTCATCGAAAGAATTGTATTTATTATTTCGAACGTTTCCTTGTCCTTTAGGAAGTCTTATCGACGTAAGATTTATACGGAAAGTATCCGTGCTTAAGCCCTCGGAATTGCTTTGGAAAATTTTAGTGATTAAATCCCACACCTCGCTCCACTTTAAATCGGATGCCTTTCTATAGCTCATCCAACCAGGACCATGGTGTTCGAAATTCTTCCCTGTAAATGTTATACCCACCATATCAGAAGGATCCAAATCGTCAGTCACTTTTTTAAATATCCCTTTCACAGCATTTTGAATCCAGCTAGATGGTTTAATGTTGTCTGCTACATCCCTAATCCGGAATTCAATTTTACGGCCACGCAAATTGAATCTTTTCACAAAGGTTGGGTAATCTTTAACCACCTCAAAACACTTAAAAGTCTAATAAACCAATAAAAAGAAAAAGAACAGTTAACTTCTTTGTTTCACTTTTTAATTTATTTTTTTTTGTATTTTATAAAAATGATTGTGAATAGGGAATGAGCACCTCATCGTCTTCCTCTGCAACAGGATGGAACGCCAGCTCAAAGGAGTTTCCAACATCTTTGATGACTTCCCTCTCATATAAGTGTAGTTGGTTAATGGCGTCCTCTTCCATTGCGTTGAATCGTACAGGTAAAAATACCTTTTTCGCCTCCAGCTCTACCAGGACCCTTGGTCCATACTTGGTCTGGCACCGCATCGCCTTCAAGATACCGTCTCCCCAATTCGATCGTCTTCAGACAATCTAGGGGCTTTACTTTACCCAGTTGGTTAAGAAAATCCATGTTCTTTGCAGCGATTAATTTGAAAGTAAACTGTTGTCTAGTTCCTTCAACACTAGCCTTTTATACATGAAAATACCTCCGGAAATATCACAATTTCTTTTCAAACAATGTGTGTGTGTGGTCAGAGTAAGATAAGAGTAACATATTTCATCGTGCTACATTAGTGGTGGGCGGTTTTTCAGATAACACCATACTTCTTTAAAGAAATCCCCCGAAAAAAAACAATATGGTCAGAGTAAGATAAGAGTAACATGTTCCATCGTGCCGCATTAGCGGCTGGTTTTTCTGAAAATACCGACGGAAATATCACAATTTTTTTTTTCAAACAATGTGTGGTCAGTAAGATAAGAGTAACATATTTCATCATGCTACATTAGAGGTTGGTTTTTCGGATAACACCATACTTCTTTAAAGAAATCCCCGAAAAAAAACAATATGGTCAGAGTAAGATAAGAGTAACATGTTCCATCGTGCCGCATTAGTGGGCGGTTTTTCAGATAACATCATACTTCTTTAAAGAAATCCCGAAAAAACAATATGGTCAGAGTAAGATAAGAGTAACATGTTCCATCGTGCTGCATTAACCCCCCTCCCCCTCCGATCAAATAAACCATACCAAAACCACATCTAATTAACATCCAAAATCAACAGCCACGATAACCGTCCCAAGCGGCGACCCATGACCACGGCAACGACTCACGATAACCGTCGCATGGCAACGATCCACCATACAAATCAACAGCCACGATAACCGTCGCATGGCAACGATCCACCATACAAATCAACAACCACGATAACCGTCGCTCGGCGGCGGCGCCCCCACACCCAACCAGCAATATATTTTAACACTTGAACCTACATCTCACAGCATACGCTATAGCGCGCTAAGCTACGACATCCGCCGACTCCTAAACTCATCGTACCAAGTTCAAACCACAGCCACGCATCTCACTCTTTTTTAATTTTCATCATCACAACACACACACACCCAACCACCACGACGAATACCAATAATTACGTCATCTCCAATCCAAACAATTCAAACCACCCACACACACAAACTGATAACAAAAACTAACAACCAACTGCGGCGGCTGCGGCGGCGACACATCAAACACACTACATACCTAATTAACATACGAGCGACAAAGACAACACTATCACTCCATGGCCATATCTTCCCTCTCACTCTAGCACGGAATTCCCATCCCCAACCGACCCAATACCTACTTACCGGGGGAATTCCGTTAATTGATCTGCTGCAATGATAAAATCTTCTAACCCGATCATGTTGAAATGTGTCTAATGGAATAGATAGGTAATGAAAAGGAAAGAAGGACTCACCCCAAAGCGAAATAGCACAGTTCGCAACACAAAACGTTATAATCACCGCTATTCACTATAGCTTTTACTCAAAAGGAAATATTTTAGTATTATTAAGAACGCTTCTCTCGAGACAAAACGGTAATTCACGCCTTTTCGGCACACCGCTAGTTTTTTGAATAAATTATATTGGTTGGGAGGAAGAGATTTCACTTTTCTACATTAAACGGTAATCCCTGCAACACCGATATTTAGCACAACGGCTTGGTTATCAAATTTTATATATATATTTCTTTAGAAAATGAAATTGAACAATTATTATGCCCTTCACCATCATGCGTATACATTTCCTTACTCGCGATTTAATATAATGTATAGATTTATAAGAAAATTTATATTTATATAGGGAAAAAAAATTACACTACCGCACTGATTAAAGAAAGTTCACGTACCTGTTAACAAATTATAACTGATGGACGATTCTTGGGGTTAGAACAAAGTGTGGTCTCTCTTTTGTCAGCTCAGCGGTGCTGATAATGATGCTGATGATAACGAGTACGGCTGATTATCTGGCGTCTCCTAAGCGGGGGACTTAGCTGAGATGATGTGTGTGTCGGAATTTGATGAGCGGGTGAGCGGAAGTTCGAAATTCAATTTTAATCGGGTTTCCCGAATGTGAATGATTATGATGATAATACTCGTATGCTGAATGCTGGTGATGATGAATTCGGGTAATGATAAGTGGATGATGATTTGAATTTGGATGATGATGAATTTGGACAGTTCCTTAAAAGATATAGGGATCTTAAACAAATCTCGATGATTTTTGAAAAAAATATGCGGCTTGATGGACCAAGTGTTAGGTTGGGTTCGAGGAGCACCTAGTCGCTGGTTGTCGATGGTGTCTCGCCGTGGTTGAGATGGGAGGAAATGGAAATAGAATACCAAAAAAATTATTTCATAAGTTTCGGGATGGTTTTATTCTTTTCTCATATTAATATGTCTTAACCGGACGAGTGTTGAAACAAGAAGAAGTTATAATTATGGATTGACATTAAAGAAAGGTTAGATCAAGAAAAATAAAGTGTAACTTAAAGCTCCATCTAACAGGATTTAACGCATTTAAAATATGGAACTCATATAACCTAGTACAATATTTTTTAAGAGCATATAGTGATGTGCTTCTACATGAACAGAGGCAGTAACACGTTTCCGGGAAAGCCTGTTCCACCATACAACCGATGCATATTTGAGAAGTGGTCTTATCATTGCCGTATAGATCCAAAGGACCCTTTTAGGAGATAAGCCCCATGTCTTGCCAAAAGCGGGATTTACTGAAAGCCCATTTCTTGTGCACCAATCATCGATCAAGCCCAGAGAGCAGACGGTCCTTGGATGCAATATACCAGCTACGCCGCGTGGTGTTTGTCAGTTCAGAAGTGGCCACAGTTGGCGGTACCACTGAAGAGCACGTAGTGACCTGATTTCGCGGGAAGTGAGTCTCCAGCAGGAGACTAAAAGTCTCCGCCTTTGTCTCAATGTAGGTACCATCACATTTTTGCAGCGATTCCAGTTTACTTGGTCTGTCCCTTTTGAGGACTTTAACAAGCCTGCTGGTTGCACATAGTGATGCGACCTCCTCACAAAATTTCCTATAAGAGTCGTTTTTCGATTTACGAATTATTCTCTTAAATTCTTTTTGTTTCGATCGATACAGATTCCAGTCTTCTTCTGAGTTGGTTTTTAAAGACCGATTCAGGAGCTTCCTGGTTTCTCTGCGAATACACTGTAGTTCGGTATTCCACCAAGGTACCGGTTTCTACAGGAGGTTTTTGAAACTGGACATGCTAGTTCAAAGCAACGGGTAATGACGCTGCTCAGAACTTGAGCAGACCTCTCCACCCTTTGTATTGATCTTAGTTTGAGTGGAGCTTTAACAGAATTGCCAAGCTCCTTCTCAAACCGAGCCCAATTTGTTTTTCTCGGATTTCTTCTCTCCAGCGAAGGTGAAACTTCACAGTAGATTTGAAATTCGATGTATCTGATAGTCTTGCAATGCCTATTGGACAGGGTAACATCGATTACTTGCTGTCTCCTGGCTGTAACGAATGTGGGTCGACAACCCACATTGTTGATGGTGATGTCATACGATAAGATTAAGTCCAGAAGACGATCCCCTCGTATATTACATTTGCTGCTGCCCCAAACTGCTGCTGCCGTTTGCATGGTAAGTAGTAATTGCAACAACCAAATCTTGGCAACAGGACCGTTTGATTGTAACTGCCGTAAGGGATTTCGATACAACAAGACATGTCCTAGGTCTCTCGGACAGCTTATCGTAAAGAACGTTGTGCGAACCGCTCAACTCACCAAGGCCACAGATGCGATCTTTCCACACCCATGGTTCCTGGATGGATGTTATGCAGAAATACATACCAGCTGTCAAAATCTATAGCAAGCTACCGATGGAGTAAGCCTCCATTCATCAATTGTTACATAGAAATTCGTATTGACAAATGTTAGGTAAATTCAAAAATTCCGGCTCACCAACACACTCGCAAAAAAAAATTTGAGCCACTTCCGTTGTGGGCAAAGTTGCTGGCGTTCATAGAATTTTATCCGTTTAGTTTGAAATTCTTCGTTAGTTTTGGAAAGTATTTTTTTTTTTAGGAATAAGTGTACATTTGCTTAAAATATTCATGAAAAATTAACAATGCAGCATTTATTTTTCTATTTTTATGGATTGGACTTTAATGCAAGAATTCGGTATTTTCGAATGTGTATTTCACTATTTTTTTTTCAATTTAATCAAAACCTCCACAAAAACCAAACAAGTTCAATACGAAACACAAAAAAATGAAACACCGCCATGTCCATAAAAGCAAGACGATTGGCGGCCGGCCATTAGCAATATGCTTTTTTGTAGCTCACACGTATTCACAGACGCGGGTTGATATTACAAAAACAACAGTGTAAACAAATAGGTTTTGGGGGGATATCCATCTACGAAAGATATCCATCTCTTTTATTCATTCATCTCTGGGTTGGGCCCTTAAGTGCGTGACTTCATCATTTTTTCGGGAAAACAGTTTGGAGACAGCCGCCTTCCCACTGGAAAGTTAAATATCTCTGTATTCCATTATCTTTGGTAGGCAATAGGCAGCCCAAGCCCACAGCCCACAGCGCTTTTTAACTGGAAAGATATGAATTTATTTTTGTTTTTAGGAAAGAGAACTTGACTGTTGTTTGTCACATTTTTACTGCGATTTGTTGATGTAAATGGATTTCACGTTCAGGTAAAAAGCTAATAAAAAGTGAAGTAAACGTAGTGCATAATTAAAGTTTCGCGAACTTCGAATATTGAAACTGAAATACCATAAAATTTAACGAGCGGAGGTAGAAAGAGAATGGAAACCTTAGATAAAACTCTTAAAAGTCAGCAGGCTTATATCACTCGGGGGGCACTTAATCCTTCCAAAAATCCCGACAAAAAGCACAGCAAAAAAGAATGTATGAAGAAGGTGAGAAAGTTATAGGTTTCTATAATATAAATTTAGCTTTGAATAGTATATTCGGCTATGCAGCTACCTATATAGAAACAAATTTGATTTGTTGTAGATTTTCTGGAATCTTTATTTGTAATATGTAGGTATTTTAATGTTATAATTTGACTTTGTTCTGTACAGTGTGTGTGTTAAACGGATGCATATGTACATACCGATGTTACCGGTTTGGTACGTCTTAAATTTTGTTCAACACAAGATCCAACCCAAGTATATTTTGCTTTTTTTCCTGTTCCATCCAATAAAAAATTGTATATCTGTGGTTCCCATGAGTAGCCAAGTACTTTCCTCTCCACTCCACTTGGTGGCTCATAAGATCGGATTGAACTAGGTCATTGCTCTTTATCCCTAGAGAGGTAATCATATTTTTTGATACATTAAAGGTAATCATTCGTCGAATCGACGAAGTAATATTTAACTCCATTTTTTACGAAAAGTGTGCACAAAATTCTTTTCAATTCAAATAGCTAATGTTTGTAGTCTATTTCTTTTTATAAAAAAGCCATAGTTTTGAAATTTTTTTTTAAGGTAAGTCTTTATTCTGAAAAAAATTATTGGAACATCGGTTTATTGAGATCAATTCAATTTTTTTTTTTACAAAAAAAGAAAAATAATAAAAATTGCATAAAAACATGAAAAAATAAAAATTAATTCATCAAAGCACATAAATAAAAAAATATCACAAAAAAACAAATTCATTTTGAACATTTGTTGCACAGCTCTACTTTGTGCTCTCCGCAAATGCTTGCCTTACACTTATCACACGATGATTTGGTCATGCGCCGTTTAGTGTACAATAAGTACAAATTTTTCTCTTCTTTATTTTTACATCATTCGGGGTTTCCTCACTTATTTTTTCGGTATTTTCTGCAAGATTTTTTTAAATATTTGCCCTTAAATTGGCTTGCAAGCTTGGGGCCTCTAACCGCTTCTTCATCCAAGACTCTACAAGGCTCGAGTGCAGCTTTTTCATAAAATCCCTACGTTTCAAGGGCTTTTCATTTTTAGTGATTACGTTATGGGCGTAGATTACATAAGCGTTTATAAATGCCATATTCATAATTCCGTAAAACATACACATCTATTTGTTTTACGGGAACACGACATGTTGCTGCACATTTGGTCGAATGTGTCCACCCCTCCTTTTGTTTGATTGTAAAACTCAACCATATGTGGTTTGCCAGTGTTTGCATTTACGGTTCCTTCCTCATTGCAAGATGATAATAAATAAACCATTTTATTAGGTTTTGGCTTATAAGACAGTAGCGTCAAATCTTTGTCGTAGCAAAACATTGATGTTCCACTTCGCCGAGCTTTAGATTTGGCCATTTCTATCGGAATTTCCCTTTTGTTTGAGCGCATGGTTCCCACCAGTGTTAGCTTGTACGGCTCACAGAGAAGCGATTTTGCGAGTGGAACTGAAGTAAACCAATTATCCATCGTGACATTTCGGTTTGAGCCATGAATGCTTTTGGTAATCTCTTTTTACGCAGTATTCACCAAGCGGTAGGTTACCAGTATTTGTACCTTTTCCTAAATATGGGATTGCATCCGCCATGTATTTAGTTCCACTATCACACATCATAATAATTTTTAAACCATATTTGGCCGGCTTGTTAGGGATATACATGCGAAAGGATGATCGGCCCCGAAATGCCAAAAGTTGTTCATCTATAGTCATATAGAGACCCGAAGTATAGTTCCTTCGACATGCCTGAAGAAACATTTCCCACAAATTTCTTATTGGTGCAAATTTGTCAGTGATAATGGTTTGTCTCATTGATTTATCATCAAAGCGTAAACACCTGACTAGAAATTTAAATCGTGCTTGACTCATTGTGGAAGTGTACCTGTTTTCAGAGTAGGAGCAATCAAAAAGTTCCTCTGTTGTCAGATGATTGTCTTTTAGAGCGGCTGTCAAAACAAAAACTCCTATCAAAGCTCTTATTTCAGAACTATTCGTCAAAGTTACAGTGGCACTTTCTATTTCATAGTTTGGCTTATTGGTCTCTATTTCTACATTTGTCCACTTTACGATTTCTTCCATTATTTCATCTGTTATAAATTTCTCGAAACACAATAATGGGTCAGTAATACCTTTTGTTTCACGCGTCGGCCCTCGTGGTTGATGCACAATACTGGAGCCATAACTGTAACTCTTTCCTTTTTTAGTTGCCCATATATGCTTGTTTTTTCCCCTTACTACTCGCTTAGAAAATTCAATTATTTTTGATTTACCGTATCCTTGCAACAAACCAGGTATATCATCAGCTTCTTCTTCCACATCCGATTCTTCTACATTGTCATCCCAATCAGAATCTTCCTCTACCTCCACATTATCTTCCGCGTCATTTTCTTGCTCACTCAATTCGCAATTCTCATCATCGCTACAGTCACATGTATGCAAAATCCTCTCTATTTCCTCATTTGAAATAACCCTTCCTAAAGCCATTCTAAAACAGAAGTAAAAAACTGAATTTATACACAAATTCATGCGCAGTAAAAAAATCAAATCGAACATTAAAAATCACACAAAAGGTAATCTTCGTCGCTGCGACGAACATTGGCGCCAATTTTTGATTAAAACAACACTTACCCAAGCAGCTTTTCCAGAGAACGTCCACACACTACAAAAACTTGGGGATGAGTGGTCTGACACGAAGAGAAAATACGATTGGAATGAAGATTAAAGAGAAAATTGAAAAAATAAAATTTGTGTTCGTCGAATCGACGAAGTTTACCCTTCTAGGGTTATCGAACTGCCTACAGTTGCTCACTTCAGCTGGGTTGAGGTCCTTTTCTACTTGTCTTCTTCGTTAACCCTCTGGCTAGAATCAAAGACTGCGGGCCAGATTGTTGATGCAGCTATATTTCTACATTCATTGTCATCTTACGTAACGAATGAATTTTGCAGAGATATAAAGTATAGAGAGGGCACTGTATAGCTCGTCTATAGATGCTGTTACAGGTGGCTTTGAAATATATGTAAAGACCGGGTTTAACAGCATATAGGTATAGGAGGAAAAAAGGTTATATGCGGGAGAGAGAGAGATTCAATTCCTCAGACATGCATACATTAGCACCGAATGAATTGGTTCATGTTCTTTACCAAGTCATCTCCAACTGCTCTAATAATCTCTGCGGGCAAACCAATTAGAGCATCTTTGTTCCGGGGTCGTTCCGAGAAGCGCATTGAATTGGGAAGACTTATGAAGAAAGTGAGTGGAAAATAAAGTATTGCAAAATTCGTAGTTCATTTAAGGTTCAATCAACTAAAGTTATTATAACACGCCGACTCCACTAGAGATATATCCCTCCAATTAAATGTCTATATAATACAACTTTCTTTTATCTGTGCTGGGCAAATCATGCCATGGCATTTCATTTCGTATCGCAACAGCAAGAGAGGTTGAAGGTGTAAAAAATGAAAGTTCCAGGCAGAAAGCACCTAAAAACAAGCATCTGTCAAATTCATGTCAGACATCCATGTCAAGATATAATCGCAGAGAACGATCACAAACATCCAATCATGAGATGAAATAGAGTGACTCCACGAGATATTTCATCTCATAATAAGCATTATGAGAGAAATTATTTTCTTTTTTTAACTCTGCCGCCACTCTGATGCACTTTTAGTAGAAAACAAGCAGTTGTCTTAAATAGGAACGTGTCTAACTTCTTAGAACTTTCCTCTGGTGTGATCTACAATTTTATGCCGGGTCCAAACGGCTAATTGAGAAGCTTCTTTATGACATTTATACTCTCGTATGTTTGTCATACGTTCGCGAGAGGTGGCGCAGCGGAAAAAACCATAAGTTGGAATTTGGGACCCCTCGCTGTGTAGTCTAACAACTAACCACTAAGCCACTGCGCCTACTTTAAAATGTAACTACCCAAATCAATAATTATTTTTTTGTGGTCATAATTTCGAAACAAAAATAAATTTAACTATCATTTATTAATGTCATCCGATACATATATAATCTCAAACGCTTCGATCACATATCAAGTTACTCGAAAAGCATATCTGGATGTAGTTTGTATACGAATCTTAAGTATTGCGGACTTAAGACGCTACACAACATTTTAATAAACAAGGAACCCTCGTGTCTTTGTGGAAAAATAAATTTTGCTACCTCGTCAATTAATTCCCGGATTGTTGCCTCGTGGAAAATGTACACTTCTCAGCGCATTTATCCGAGGAACGCAATTACGAGAATCCCGCTTAAGTGCGTTGTCTGTCGAAAGAGCAAATCTACTACTCTTTTTGTGTTTTCTATATTTCATTGAAAAAAAGTGCACTTCCAGGACAGTTCTTAACACGACAGAAGTGTCCGGAATATTTTTAAAGAATTGCCCAAACTCAGCAGCGCACCCTAGCAAAATGTTTTTTTTACGAGAAGCTTAACTTTTAGTAGCGCAAATAACCGGGTAACGCATTTAAGCGGTACGCTTTTAAACGGGAAAAGTTCTGCACATTTCTTATGGAATGCTTTATTTGCTCAGTCTTCGGATGAATTAAACGAGGAACGCAACTACAGCCAAAGTTCACCTGCACAGGTTCGGAACATACATTTTTTGTTTGTGTTTTCAGACAGTGGAATGCCTTACCGCTTTATATACGAAGGTACCAAATATTTCGAAAACGTTTTATTGAGACATCTAGTCTATAATTCATATTTATTATTATATGTTAATAATGTAGATTTCTTATCTTTTCAATTGAATATGTTCACTATTTTGCTTAACTCTTATTGTTTAATGTAATTCATATTTGTTTAGCTAAATTAATTAAAAATTGTATTAACTTTTGCTACAAATGGACGTCAAGTCTAAAGCAAAAGATAACGAAAACTAAGTCAATAAATGAAATGAAAATGAAACTATCTCCTGTGGAGTCGGGGTGCGCAGTACACCCGAAAAAACAAAATTTTTAACTTTACTTGTTTAATATGTCGTCTATGCCATTATGTATGGAATATAACTCCGTTCAATTGTCCGCAGCGGCTTCTCTGGGTGGTGCGCATCCGAAATGTCCAATTTTCCATGACTCTTGTGCATAAATCAGAATGAATTTGACCGATGGCATGGGTTATGTTGGCTTTGATGGCCGCTGTAGTTCCTGGCTTATTCGCATAGACCTGCGACTTCAGAAAACCCTACAAGAAAAAGTCTAAGGGGGTAAAATCGCACGATCTCGGTAGCCAGTTCACATAACCTATACGTGAGGTGACCATGACCTCGAATCGCTCGTGCAGAATTTCCAAGTGTCGGGAGCTGTGTGACACGTAGCGCCGTCCTTTTGAAACCAACTCAGGCCAAAAGAAGCTGGTAATCATCGACCTAGCGCTCGCCATTGATGGCCGGGCCAACGTCGTTCTCAACGAAATATGGACCAATGACGCCGCCAGCCCAAAATTCACACCAAACAGTGACTTCTTCGGTATGCATTGGGCGCTATTGGATCTCATGTGGATTGGCCACAGCCCAAATTCAACAATTTTTTTTTGTTGACGTACCCGTCTTTCGACTTTTAATTTCTAGGTTCCAACAATAAAATTAATCGGAACTTTAACTACATCTGACTTTATAGCAAAATTATAACAGTATAACTCAAAAGCTTTATAATTTTTTTCTGAGCTTTCAAATAATTTACTGAAATTGACAGTTGGTTGTATTTTGAGTGAAATATAAAAGCAACTGTTTCCCATGCTTGGTTTTTTGACTGTATCATTGCAGCATTGTTAATTTTGCTATCAATGATATCAGCCAATGGTTTGATACAGTCAACTAATAGTTCTCGCATTGCCTGTCCATTTCATATTTCATATTTATTTATCCGGTCAAATTTGCTCAATCAACCAAATCAACCAAAGAAGAATGTGGGCAATCGGCAATTCCCGCTTCTGCCATTCGACCGAGTACATCCATAAACGCGATTGTCCAAAAACATTGTTCTTAACAATGAAGGCCATGATCGCTTTAAGCTTTTCTTTGAAAAATCGTGCGCTGATGTCATGTTGGTCACTCGAAGAAGCCAGGGATAATTTTTTTTTTCACTTCACTTTCGATATGGTGCTATAGAACAATAAATATCAGTAGTTGCGACTTGTTAAAACGGTGTTTCAGTGTATAGTATCATGGACTAATTGAGTGTACGGCGTACGCCCACACATATTCTTAAATGCTTGCGATTTGCGCCCACCACCCCAAAGCAGAGCAAGAACGGAACTATCGGTTTAACCATACCCATCCACAAAATTTCACTGAAATTGGTTGAGCGGTTTTGGAGATCGCCAATCTGCGTTAGGTCCAAAACTATCGTATCTTTCAAGCCGCACCAACCATATACATCCACAAAATGTCCTTGAAATCAGTTTAGTGGCTTCAGAGATGGACAACAGTGCCACCTATCCTGTCCAAAACTATCTTGTCCTTTAAGCTGCAACCAACCATACACATCCACAAAATTTCATTGAAATCAGTTGAGTGGTTCCGGAGATTGACTACAGCGCCACCTATCGGGTGACCACCGAAACTATCCTATCTTTGAAGCTGCAACCAACCATATCTACATATGCACAACATTTTCATTTCAAGTTGTTGAGGGCTTTCTGAGGTCGACAACACATGTAGGCTCATTAAAATGCCTATAACTCGTATAACCAAAACACATACAAAGACCGTATATACACACAAACCTTGGTATTGACGTCGCCTTTCATTTGAATTTTTTAGAAACAAAATCAATTCACGCATTAAGAGAACAACTCAAACACAATCTGGCATATTTTGATATATATATATAAGGCGTTTTTCTTTCTTAGTTCAGAGCACAACCTCAACTGTTTGCAAAATGTCCGTGTTTCTTTTTTAGCTCAAATACATCAGAGCTCAGAATTTGTGTTTCTTTTTTCGTTCAGAGCACCATCAGAGCGCGCTCTATGAGCTCAGAATAAATTGACTGAGCAGGCTGAGTGAAAAGCTGACACTTCCAGTCACATTTGACAGAAAAAAAAACAGGATAAGCAAAAAAGTTGAAATTGCGGACGAACCTTTTTGTTCTGGAACTGAATATTCACCAATTTAATAACTAACAATTGATAAATATTCAATTTATACATATTTACAACAAATGACTGCTATGTGCTCAAGTGTGTTTCATAAATACCTCAGATCAATCAGAGCTCAGCTCTGAACTAAAAAAGAAAAACGCCTGTAGAAGGAGATAGATGAAACACGAAATGTGCCTACAGCGGTACCTGTTGAGAATTTTCCGAATTTTTATTTTTCCTAAACCATCCCTGATTCAGGACAAACAAAAAAAAAATCATTCAAATCCGTCGAGTCGTTCTTGAGTTTTTACCCGACTAACGCACCGCAATTGATTTTTATATATCAGGTATATTAGGGATCTAACTCGATCTCGATTCTCGATCCCATCCTCCGTTCCACTCAATCGCACCGTACACTCGCACTCCATCGCCATCCATGGTGGCCGTGGCCAGTTGTTGATTTGATATTGGAATGCAAAAATTGTAATTTGTAAGTATTAGGTAGTTATGTATATACATAATCTACATCTACCCAACTGAATGAAAAAAAAATTCACTCCGCAAAACCTTAAACGCATGGGCATTTGAGCAGACCAAATCCATTTGACTCCAGTTCTGATTCCGAGTATTTATTTGAAAAAAACCCTCCCGCTCTCTCAAAAAATATGAATATACCTTGAAAGAAAACTAAGAAGAAACCACCACTGAGATCGATTTGAAAATCTTGGTCAATTAACAAATTGATAAAAAATGAATTTCGCAAAGGATTTGTTAATATTGATCAGCTTTACTTTAAAAGTAAAGTTAAAGTAAAAAAAAAAAAACTAAATTTTTGACTTAAAAGATGCACATTTTAAATATTTTAAAACTGGAATTAATTCCATTCAAATAGACGAAGGAGAAATTCACTTTTATTGTGTTCAAAGTCTAACTATTGAATTTCTTGGACTTCCATACTCAAAATCAAATATTTTTAAATGCACGAACTTGCTCCTCATAAAAACCTAATAAATAAAAAATAAAAATTTCAAAATCCGTTCACCCATTTGTTGTTTAGCTTACAAAAAAAAATAAAAACAGCATTGAAGAAAACTATTACTATACTATAACTTACCAATTCATCTTACCTTATTTAATTCAAAACGGGCAATTGACTTTTCTTCAGACTGACGTTTAAACTTAAATAATGGGTTAGACTCGACTTTCTCCGGATCGAAAGTTACAGTCTCGATTATCTTAAAGTCAAAGATAACTTGATTATTTGGTACACAGTTTATTTTAATTTCGACTATTGCCCTAAAGTCGAGTCTAAATTTGGTTGTTAGTAAGGCCGATTGATAAAACAATTTTATGATTTGCACGTGTTTTTGAACGCTATTTCCGTCCATGGTTACGGAGTGAATAAATGATAATTTGGCAGATGTAGCTTCAACAATAATAATGGCCGCTTTCAAAAGTTCATTTAGTACTCCATCTGGTCCTGTCGCTTTTCTTTTTTTTGATTCCATTAGCTCTTTCATGACTTCCTCGTTCATGATCTCTGGTCCCTCTGATCCGTAGCGAGATTGTAATTGGCTTAATTTCTCTTAACTCGGTCTTGTATCTCTTGATTTTTAAGGAGATTTAGTTCTATTTTTCCTTGTTGTGGCTTCTTTTTTCAATTGGATTTTAACTATTGCAATAATAGAGTTGTGATCCGATCTTTCCTCGGCACCTGGGTAGGTCTTAGTTGATTTAATCATATTCCTAAAACTTTTGTTAATGATTGTGTATTCATGATAGTTAGTTCGTTTATTTGGCAAAATTCAATCAGCTTTTGTACCCTTTCGTTTTTATTACCTAGGCTATGGTCGCCAACCACATCTTCAATTCTTCCCTTGCCCACTTTTGCATTAAGGTCTCCTATTACTAGCGTGACACTGACTCAACATAGACACACGTTGCCATTCGTTTTGGATTCTTGCGAGCATGCCTGTACCTTTCGGCATTCACTTTGGTTTCGTCAGCCCAGCTTTCGCAGCTAACTTCAACATCATTCAAACGTAGCCGTACGAACCTGATTGAATTTCAACTTTCTGCAAAATTATAATAGAAACGTCATAGCCATGCCAGACAAGCAGAAAGCAGTAGAAGAATATAAGCATCAACGGTCATCTATCAAGGGTAGGATCACCAGGATTAAAAATCTTAAAAATCTTAAAAAAGAATCGTTTGCCACACTTGCGCTTGCCGAAGTTCAGTCGAAAATATGCAGAATATACAAATTTTATTCACTCATTTAATAACTTAGTTCATGAAGATCCTACTCTGACTACTATCGAGAAGTTTAATCACTTGTTGTATTGTCTGAGCGAACAAGCGTTAAACACAGTGCGAGAATTTCAGGTTACTGAAAGAAATTACCCCAAGGCTATTCAAAGCTTAAAGGATCGTTACGATAATGATTGTTTAATATTTTTAGAAAATGTTACTTCAATATTCGAGTTTCCAAAGGTCCCAAAGCCTTGCCGTCTCACCTACGTAATCTGGTCGATAGTATCTCCGCACTTTACAACTCTCGCAAATCGCTAGGCACAGAAAAGGATAAATGCTATTAATATTTATATTGTAATGTCTAAAGTTGACCCTGAAACAATGTGCAATGTGATTTGAAAGTGAGTAGACGTATTGACAATCTCGTCCGGCAAAACATTTGAGAATCCTCTTTTTTTATCTACGCGAATCGTAAAAAGCCATATAAAAAATTTCCGCTTGCATACCTGTAATAGTTTATACATTTGTATGTTGACTTAAAATCAAAAACAGTCTAAACTTAACTTAACAACCAGTTGAGAGAAAAGGCACTACCAACAAATCAACACCATCCACCAGCAAATCCACAGCAATCGTGACTATATGCGACTTAGAGGAACGACTAGTTAAGCTACTTGATGAAATTGCTAATCATATTTCCATCGAAATAGGTTCTTTGCGATGTGATTTAATTCAATAAAATTTCATCGATCGAAGAAAGACTGTCTTCGCACGTCAAAGAAGTCGACATATCTCTTAAAAACCTAAAAGAACGGCAAGAGAACGTCGAGTTTCGTATTGACACAGTCGAGAAGTCCATCCAGTCTCTACACACGCAAGAAGAAGAGATAAAATCACGAATAGTTGATTCATGCACATTGGAAGAGGAAGTGACTGATCTCCAAAAGAGATGTGAAGCTTTCGAACGACGGGAAATTGCAGCTGATGGCATAATTTTTGGTGTACCCCAAATGAAAATTTAAAGACTATTTTTCACCATCTTTGCCACATCATCGAATGTATGTCCCCGCCATTGAATGCATATTCCGTAGTCGAAGATCACATTCAAAAAGAGACAAAACTGACTCTCCCATCGTAGTCAAATTTAACACTCCTCGTGAAAGAAACTCCGTTTTGCATGCAGTTGCCATTTTTTTGGAAAAATCACAGGCAGCTAAGCCTCCAAGATGTGGACATCAAAGCAGAAAACAACAACAACATCTATATGTACGGGAGTCTTACTAAAAAAAAACCGCTCCATATACCAACAAGCCGCGCGTCTCAAGCGCAGTAAACAGCTGTTTTCTGTTTACACACATTTTGGTGCCGTTTATGTGAGAGAGAGTGCAGAAGCTAAATCGATATTGGTAGAGAATGATCGATTTTTAAATGCCATTGCCGCGATGTGCCAGCTGAAGAAGACGCAAAATACAACCAATCAACACTGATCATCATCAAGAAGTATAGATTATTTCTTTGTTTTTATTTTGTTTTTTTCTCATTTCATTTATTTTTTTTTTGTCTAACTGCTGTACTGTTTTTGCTTGAAATTATTCCCAATACCCCTTTTATTAAATCTATGTTGCTTTCTTGAGGAAGAGACAATTTATGTTCTTGATCTGATTGTATTACTTGGTTTTCGCATCATTTCCCATCTCAAATATAGATTTGGATGAAAGTAGAGTGAGTTCCATCGGTAGTGGTAGAGAGTACATGGTTCGACCTATGATCAGAGTTTTTTGTAATCATAGCTACGGTCTTAAGGTCTGCCATTTGAATGCGCAAAGCTTAAACCCAAAATTGGATGAATTTCAAGACATATTTGTAGATTCACAGGTTGAAACTTGGTTTAATAATGATGTGAGGGATGCTGCCTATGATATAAGTGGATACAGACTCTTTCGAGCAGATAGATGTGATCGTACTGGTGGAGGCGTTGCAATATACGTTAGAATCGGTTTGGTCTGTCGATGAAAATGTCGTTCGCCGAAAGGGTCTGCATCTCAATATTTATTCGCATGTATAGGTCGGGGCGAAAGAAGTATTTGCTTAGGTGTCATTATCATTGTTTGTGGTGATATTAATTGTAATTTGTTATGTGCAAGTCATTTAAGTGAAAATATGCAATTGTTTGATTTGAAACCCGTGAATTGACAAGTCCCTACGACGTATGACTGATATGGACAATGATGCAGAAGCATACACCTATACATACAGAGATTTCAAAAATATTGATATGCCATCTCTTGAACAACATATTAATTTGATTCCATGGAACCTTATCTATTTTATGCCCTCTCCAGATGACCAGGTTAAGAACAAACAAAAGCCTGGTTAACGATCAAAATTCGAGAGTTAATGGCTCAACGTGATGAGGTGTATCGACGGTGGAAACATTTTCGCGTGGAAAAGCTTCATCGGGATTATAAAAGACTACGAAATAGTGTTGTTCGTGAAATACGTAATGCTAAGACACAATTCTATTCCAACCGACTAAGTTCTTCGTCAGGTGGTCATAAGCTATGGAATGAAATTCAAAATTGAATTGAAATCAGCAGACAGATGAAGAAGCGACATCGTCGACTACTGTACATGCGGCATTCGAAGACCATGGGCGCGCAATGTTATTTTGGCCACGACTTTGGTTTTAGTTAAGGACTCAACTAGAACCTGGCAGCTAGGTCGAGCTCTGCTGGATTCGGGCTCTCAGGTGAATCTGGTCAATGAAAAGTTTGCGAGGATTCTTAGTCTTCATAGGGACAAAGAATTCGTTGATATCGTTGGAATAGGTGTTTCGAAAACCAAAATTCACTATCAAACACAAATTTGAGATATCCATTCAGTTTTTATACCCTCCACAGGAAGGTACATTCACTTTGTCATTACATTTGTAACGCCAAGAAGGAGTCACCAGAGACCTCATAAAGTATATATATTCTGAATCGGGATCACATTCTAAATCGATTTAGCCATGTCCGTCTGTCTGTCTGTTGAAAGCACGATAGCGCCTAAAGGAATTGGCATAGGCGAATGAAAGTTGGTAAAAGGACTTATTTTTATCGTCGTCAGGTTCGTATTGAAAATGGGCTATGTCGGTCAAGTAGTTCTGGTACCTCCCATACAAAATCAATATTAGAAAACACATGTTAAAAGCACGATAGCGTCGAAAAGAATCTACTTAGGCAAATGAAATTTTGTGAGACGACTTATTTTTATTGTCGTCAAGTTGGTTTTAAAAATGGGCTATGTCGGTCAAGTAGTTCTGGCACCTCCCATACAAAATCAATATTAGACCCATGTGTCTCTCTGTCTGTTGAAAACACGACAGCGTCCAAAGGAATCAACCTAGGCGAATGAAGTTTGGTGAAAGGACTTCTTCTTATCGTCGTTAGGTTGGTATTAAAAATGGGCTATGTCGGTCAAGTAGTTTTGGTACCTCCCATACAAAACCAATATTAGAAAACACATGGTGAAAGCACGATAGCGTCGAAAAGAATCTACGTAGGCAAATGAAATTTTGTGAGACGACTTATTTTTATTGTCGTCAAGTTGGTTTTTAAAATGGGCTATGTCGGTCAAGTAGTTCTGGTACCTCCCATACAAAATCAATCAAAGATCACTCTGAAAGCTCGGCTAAGATATGCGGACTTAGTATGCAAGAAAGGTCGCTTCATAAACATGTAGAGAAGTTCTGGGAGCTAGAGGAAGTTGTTGGTCAGAAGTCTATTTGGAACGAGGAGCAAATCCAATGCGAGGCAATATTTAAGGACGGGTACTGGGTACTGGGTACGGGTCGACTAATGGTGAACCTTCCTCGCCAATGTGTCATAAAAGAGAACAGCATTTCTACTAAGCTGAGGGTAGTATTCGACGCTTCGTGTTGTACATCGTCGCAGATTTCACTGAAGACAATCAAATGCCCATTAAAACTTTTAGGTTGAATACAATAACTTATGGTACTGCGTCAGCGCCCTTTCTGTTTATTCGTTGTCTACGATATTTAAGTGACAAGTTTGCAAACTCACACGAACTAGGATCAAAGGTCCTTAAGTCGGATTTCTATGTCGATGACATGTTGACAGGAGCGGATGATCTTGATGAGCTCTGACGCATTCAAAATGAAGTGGCTTTCATCTGACGCTCGGCTGGATTTGAACTCTCAAAGTGGCACAGCAATGTAGATGCGGTGTTACAGTCATCAGAGAAAGAACTTAGATTGTCGGAATCAAACTTAACAAGTGCTGTGCTGTAACAAGTGGGCATACTTGGGATTCCCGGAGCGACAAGCTAAATTTTTCTTTATCCTTCTAAAGTGTTTTCCAAAGTCACTAAGAGGACAATTCTTTATTTGTCTTCGTCGCTATTTGATCCAATAGGCGCGTTAAGCCCGATCGTAATCAGGGCGAAAATAATTCTTCAGCTACTTTGGATAGAGAAAATTAACTGGGATTCGTCTGTTCCCCAAAGCATCGCAACCGAATGGGGCCAATTTCTGGCTGTCGATTCCTCGATTTGCGTTAGCCAAGAACAAATCAGATTTGCAGATACATGGATTCTGTGATGCGTTGTTAAACGCTTATGGTTGCTGCATTTACTTGAGAACTGTTGACACGTCGGGAACCATCACTGTGAACTTGGTTACTGCTAAATCTAGAGTTACACCAGCAAATAAAAAACGGCTTCCAAGGCTAGAATTGTGCGGTGCACACCTGTTGCCAATGCTCTGAGCCAGAATTAGAAACATGTTTGGAGACTCTGCGTCAGAGGCGCATCTATAGACAGATTCAGAAGTGGTTCTTCATTGGATAAATACGCACTCATCGAAGCTCAATACTTTTGTAGGAAAAAGGGTGGCGGAAATCCAAGAACAGATAAAGGAACCCACCAACGAAAATCCAGCCGACATTGTATAGCGAGGTTGCACGGTGGATGAGCATACACCTATACATACAGAGATTTCAAAAATATTGATATGTCATCTCTCGAACAACATATTAATTTGAATCCATGGAACCTTATCTATTTTATGCCCTCTCCAGATGACCAGGTTAAGTTCTTACAAAACAATGTAAATCTTCTTTTCGATTTACACGTTCCAATAAAAACTGGTATTATAAAAGTACAAGCAAAAGCCTGGTTAACGATCGAAATTCGAGAGTTAATGGCTCAACGTGATGAGGCGTATCGACGGTGGAAACATTTTCGGGTGGAAGAGCTTCATCAGGATTATGGAAGACTACGAAATAGTGTTGTTCGTGAAATACGTAATGCTAAGACACAATTCTATTCCAACCGACTAAGTTCTTTGTTAGATGGTCGTAAGCTATGGAATGAAATTCGAAAATTAGGAATCGGGAAGCAAAATGCTACTTATTCTACCGGAGTCCATCCCAACGAACTAAAACGAACGTTTTTGCCCAACCCCATTTGCAATGATCCAGAAGCTAACTATTTAATGGAGGATGCTTCGTCACCGATTGCTACGTCTTTTGTTTTTAATAGGGTCAATGAATTAGACATAGTCGAAAGTTTTCTTTCTGTGAAGTCCAAGGCTGTAGGTGTTGATGAATTAAATTAAATTTTATTAAAGCGAACTTGCCGTTACTGTAACCGTTTGTAACGCATACCATTAATACTGTTTTTATGACCGGCATTTTTTCCAGCGAATGGAAATGGTTTAATGTCCATCGACATATCGCTGTAAGACCTGCAAGCAAACACATCACAGCTTGTTACACCGAAATCAGCATACAGATGAAGAAGCGACATCGTCGACTACTGTACATGCGGCATTCGAAGACCATGGGCGCGCAATGTTATTTTGGCCACGGCTTTGGTTTTAGTTAAGGACTCAACTGGAACCTGGCTGCTAGGTCGAGGTCTGCTGGATTCGGGCTCTCAGGTGAATCTGGTCAATGAAAAGTTTGCGAGGATTCTTAGTCTTCACAGGGACAAAGAATTCGTTGATATCGTTGGAATAGGTGTTTCGAAAACCAAAATTCACTATCAAACACATACTAAATTTGAGATATCCCTTCAGTTTTTATACCCTCCACAGGAAGGTACATTCACTTTGTCATTACATTTGTAACACCAAGAAGGAGTCAACGGAGACTCAATTTAGCCATGTCCGTCTGTCTGTCTGTTGAAAGCACGATAGCGCCCAAAGGAATTGACATAGGCAAATGAAAGTTGGTAAAAGGACCTTATCGTCGTCAGGTTGGTATTGAAAATGGGCTATGTCGGTCAAGTAGTTCTATTACCTCCCATACAAAATCAATATTAGACCCATGTGCCTCTCTGTCTGTTGAAAATACGATAGCGTCCAAAGAAAGCAACCTAGGCGAATCAAGTTTGGTGAAAGGACTTATTTTTACTGTCGTTAGGTTGTTATTAAAAATGGGCTATGTCGGTCAAGTGGTTCTAGTACCTCCAATACAAAACCAATATTAGAAAACACATGTTAAAAGCACGATAGAGTCGAAAAGAATCTACTTAGGCAAATGAAATTTTGTGAGACGACTTAATTTTATTGTCGTCAAGTTGGTTTTAAAAATGGGCTATGTCGGTCAAGTAGTTCTGGTACCTCCCATACAAAATCAATATTAGACCCATGTGTCTCTCTGTCTGTTGAAAACACGACAGCGTCCAAAGGAATCAACCTAGGCGAATGAAGTTTGGTAAAAGGACTTCTTCTTATCGTCGTTAGGTTGGTATTAAAAATGGGCTATGTCGGTCAAGTAGTTCTGGTACCTCCCATACAAAACCAATATTAGAAAACACATGGTGAAAGCACGATAGCGTCGAAAAGAATCTACGTAGGCAAATGAAATTTTGTGAGACGACTTATTTTTATTGTCGTCAAGTTGGTTTTTAAAATGGGCTATGTCGGTCAAGTAGTACTGGTACATCCCATACAAAATCAATATGAGACCCATGTGTCTCTCTGTCTGTTGAAAATACGATAGCGTCCAAAGGAATCAACCTAGGCGAATCAAGTTTGGTGAAAGGACTTATTTTTATTGTCGTTAGGTTTGTATTAAAAATGGGCTATGTCGGTCAAGTAGTTGTAGTACCTCCCATACAAAACCAATATTGAAAGCACGATAGCGTCGAAAAGAATCTACTTAGGCAAATGAAATTTTGTGAGACGACTTATTTTTATTGTCGTCAAGTTGGTTTTAAAAATGGGCTATGTCGGTCAAGTAGTTCTGGTACCTCCCATACAAAACCAATATTAGAAAACACATGTTGAAAGCACGATAGCGTCGAAAAGAATCTACTTAGGCAAATGAAATTTTGTGAGACGACTTAATTTTATTGTCGTCAAGTTGGTTTTAAAAATGGGCTATGTCGGTCAAGTAGTTCTGGTACCTCCCATACAAAATCAATATTAGACCCATGTATCTCTCTGTCTGTTGAAAATGCGATAGCGTCCAAAGGAATCAACCTAGGCGAATGAAGTTTGGTGAAAGGACTTCTTCTTATCGTAGTTAGGTTGGTATTAAAAATGGGCTATGTCGGTCAAGTAGTTCTGGTACCTCCCATACAAAACCAATATTAGAAAACACATGTTGAAAGCACGATAGCGTCGAAAAGAATCTACGTAGGCAAATGAAATTTTGTGAGACGACTTATTTTTACTGTCGTCAAGTTGGTATTGAAAATGGGCTAGTTCGGTCAAGTAGTTCTGGTACCTCCCATACAAAATCAATATTAGGCCCATGTGTCTCTCTGTCTGTTGTTCAATGTAATTACGTACTACCTCACATGCCTAAAACTTTGCATGACTTGTATGCAGTGGAGGGTATCAAAGCATCGGCCAGGCCGATGATAATACTTACTTCTTTTCGATTATATCTCGCACCCAAAATTTGCTGTGGGCTCTAGGTCTTTAAAGAAACATCTGAAAATTAATTAAATTTCGCAATGAAAAATTAATGTGAAAAATTCAATTTCACGTGAACAGCGTACTAGACTTAAGTATATTTAAAATTATCATGAACCGAAAGCATCCGCAGCCTGCGCTCTAGCAAGGTTGCCCCCACTGGTAACCGCGCCGACTCAAGGTTGGCAACTCCTGACAACCGCAACGACAGCTATTCGATGACCCAGGTATTGTGGCATACAGTGGGAATCGAACCGCACTGGTCACTATCCACTCATAGTGCACCGCTTACGAGGCACATTCCGGTCGCCTATCCTCGCCCGCAACTCATACGACGTATCATCGTGCTGATACTCGACACCACCTGACTGGCTCGCTGCTTGAACTTGGTCGTCGGACTCATGACTTGGTCATGGGTACTTGACACCTCGCGCCGCCGTTGATGGTCTAATGCCGTTGGGGATAAATACTGCATCGACGGCGGCAACAACAATAATCTGTGGTGGTCAACAGAATGTACTACCCACGTCTACTACTCGTGATTGCTGGCGTCGGCTGTATCCTACTACTGTGCCGGTGGATATCCAAGGCGTGGGCTTGGTATCAGGTACTGGACTCCCTGCATCTGGGACTTTTGATGACGAAGCGTTTCGGTTCCCATGGGGGTGACCGATGGTGATGAGGGACTTCGACTGGCGAAGCTCAGCTCAGTCATTTTCACAACTCCGTCTAGGGCAGAGATATAAATAAAGTTTTAACAACAAGTACTTGGTATATTGTTTTATTCCCAACTCCCCTCTTTGATCGGAAGACTAATCCCCGACAGTTATAATTCAATTTCAAAACAGCTATTGACGGAAGGTAAATCAGACCTTAATGTTGACGGAAATAGTTGGAACCTAGATCAGCAAAAAGAAAGATAAGTTACAGAAAGACCTTCAAGAGCTATCCTCATTAGTTAAGGAACATAAACTTGGTTTTGTTGCTAATAACTAGTTTGTGAAGCAAAAAACAATGTCGTTTCAAAATGATTTATATATGAGTAAGAAAGAGCAGTATCATCAGCTAAAGCAGTTAAAATAACTTTGAAGGTTGAGGAAAAAAAAAGGAATTAACGAATATCAAAAAAAGATAGGACCCAAAACGGAACCTTGAGGAATACCCATATTTAAAAAAAAACTTTACGAGCTTAAACAATTTTTGATGCGGGTTCTTTGATTACGATTTGCTAAGTAGGAACAAAACCAATCATAAACGAATCCCCTAAATCGAACTTTAAAAAGTTTACTTGGCAGTGAATCATGGTCAACCATATCAAAATTCATTAATTGGTTTATTAAGTTCACTACAGAATTTCAAGAGGGCATCCTCTCCCGATTTTCCATTTCTAAAACCAAACTGAAAATTGCTGAGAAATTCAGTTCTATTTAGAAATAACATTTTTCTGTTTTTCATACCCCTTTTAAAAACCTTAGAAAAACCTAGGGTAATGAAATAGGTCGATAGTTATTTAAATCCATAGGATATCCTTTTTTATTTAAAAGATAACACAAAACATCTGCAATTAAAAATGAGATATTTCTAATGCCCGAAATACGTTTTGATTGTGTTTCAGGGTCAACTTCAGACATTACAATACATATAAATAATAATAGCATTGCATATGTCCTTTTCTGTGCCTAGCGATGTGAGAGAGTTGTAAAGTGCGGAGATACTATCGACCAGATTACGTAGGTGAGACGGCGAAGCTTTGGGTACCTTTGGAAACTCGAATATTGATTTTCATATTCTGCATATTTTCCTCTGAACTTCGGCAAGCGCAAGTGTGGCAAACGATTCGCTGGCGGTTGGGGTGGTAACATGAACGACTGCGCGACTGTGCTAACACGTCGTTTTTCACACATCATGGAAATTATTTTTGTTTTCGTTGTAACGTAGAGTTCTTCCAAATCACTTCGACCAGTATCCGTTGGCTGCAGCCTTTCAATCTGAGTTTGATATTCAATATTTTATTTATTTATATAAATCGATATCTGCGAAAGCTGCGCTGACGAAACCAAAGTGCAAATGCAACAAGTATGCACAACAATGTGAACGAAACAGCAATATTATAAATTGTAAAAATGTTCAATGGCGAATGAATTGAATATTCAGGAAAGCTTTCCGATCGGCGTATTCAATACGAGGTTTGTTGATGACTTGTACTTGAGACAGATTGATTCAATATGACGGCGAATGCGAAATACGAGATTTGATGAGTGGGAGTGGAATGTATTCAAAGCTTAGTGTTGATCTATGGATATAGACATGTATGATAGCGAAAGAATGAGCGAGGGTATGACAGCCTATGCGACGACTTTTACTGTGGTATGGTGTATGTGTAGGCGAAAGAAATGACGTCAATAACGAGCGAAGGCAACCTATGCGACGAACTTGCGAAAGAGTAAATTAGCAATAGTGTGGATTTTTAGATTTGCGATCCACCTGTGTGGATTCTATTTAAGGTGTTGGGACGGGTGGAAATGAAATGAAAACGATGTATTTAATTGATATGTTATAAAGATAAGTCATGCACTAAATACTTATAATAAATGAATGATGATAATTTATTTTTATTGTAGCGAAGGTGTGTTCTTTCTGATCGTTTTTAAGATGTAATATCATGAAATCTGTGCACATAAGCGAGTACAAAGACCAATTTAATTTTGGTTCAAGACGCGCATTCGCACAATTTGTCGGCTCATACCTTATAGGGAGATGTATACTTATCTTCCCTTGCCTCTTCTACGTTTTCTCTTGATTGATTCAGTACAGTAGGCGATGACCAGATAAATCAATTTCCTCCGATTATCCAATGAATATTATAGATTGTGTGTCCTCTATGTGTCCTCTTGTATATACGAAGTATTTTCACTCTTGTTGCCAAACCGAGACCGAAACCGACTTTATTTGAGATTGATTAAACTGTTTTATTTCGATTGATGTAAAATTTCAAATTTCATGCCTCACGAATTGGGCGCCAAATATTCGATTGAAGGTTTTCCAATCGCGAACTAGGAAAATTCGATTTTCTTTCTTTGTAAAGATCGGGGAGAGTCCCAGTTCTGTAAGCGAATGTTCGATGACAGTAACGAGCGACGAAAAGAATATAGCGACCAAAATCAAAACGATCAGTTCGAATGTAAGACCTTGACTGTTCATTTATGTTTCATTTCTCTTTTACAATGGATAGTTTTCAAATTCAAAAGTGTAAAAAGATGGCCAACCTTAACAATATGGCGCCAAATTCAAATAAAGATGCAATACGAGTACAACAACTGGTATGGAACATTAGATACAATGGATTCATGATAAAATCGATAACAATTTCATTTTATTTTTCCGATAACAGAATGTGCCCCAACATCCCGGCCCCTTTGAAAGATCTGGCCTTTCAAACTGGTAGCAGTGCCACCTTTCAAATGGGCCAGCGAATGACTCCCCTGGCTGTTTTGATGTCCGCAACTCGAACCTTTTCATCTTTGCCGGAAACATCGTTAACTACTCTTCCTAGTAGCCATTTTTGTAGTGGAGTATTGTCTTCGTGAACTATAACCATTGCTCCGATGTTGAGCTTTTGTTGAGTCTGTGACCACTTAGATCGAGCTTGAAGTTCACTTACATACTCTGCTGTCCAACGCTGCCAGAAGTTTGTCTTTACCGCATTAATACAACGCCATCTCTGCAAGGGCCGCGAATTCATCACTGCTTCGACTTCTACAAGAGCGGTCGTGAGCTCCTCGAAGGAAAGTATTGCGCCTGCCAGGCTTCGATACAGGTGCCCTTTTGCCACTTTGACCGCTGCCTCCCAGATACCACTGAAATGAAGATCCCTGGGGGGAATCAAATTAAAACATACATTTTCATTAGTGCAAAAGTTTGTGATATCTGCTGACTCTGACCTCGCCCCTACAAAATTCGTAGCATTATCGCAAAAGATTTGTTGAATAAGATCACGACGACCGATTAATCTTTTTAGAGCTGCCAAGAATGCTTCTGATGACAAATCTGATACAGCCTCTAAGTGTACGCTTCGAAGAGAAACACACGAAGACTGCTAGGTATGTTTTGTAGGGGATTTTGCCGCGAATCTTGAGATAGGTAAAGACAGGACCACAAAAATCAACTCCACAGTTCTGAAATGGACGCGACGGTGTTACCCTTTCTGCGGGCAAGTTACCCATTATTTGCTTCATTCGAATCAGCGCAACCATTGTATTAGCTCCTGCATGATAGTTTGACAAATGCAAATCATATAAATAAAATTGGTGTAGTTCTGTTCGACTAAGATTGAATTTGACTGCATGTCTTTAAATGCAAAAATCTTAGAAACTGCTGAATATATTCTGATGCATTTTTCTCAGTCCTATAGAGGATAAATGGGCCCACAATATCCACTTTGTTTCAACTCTATATCGCTATAAATTCCGGAAAAAATTTGACAAGAGTAATTTATTTTATCGTTTGGTTTCGCTTTTTTCTTTGTCACGCTTTCCGTTCGAAAATACTGGGAGCATTTAAATATAGTAAACACCAGCTTATAGAGGACATCTGCGGTTACATTTTAGGATATCCATTAACTCGATAACTTAAAAGGTTTTTAAATAAATACGCAAAATTTGAAACATTTCTACGATTTTCACCTGGGTGAGTGGATATGCACTTCATTCTCAAATCAAACACACTAACCGCGCAATATATTGACATCTCTTTTAACTTTATTTCATTCCTGTGGCGGAGAGGGAGACAGACAAGGGCAGTATGCTGTTTGGTTTGCTAAGAAAGAAAAAACCATAAGAGAAATGTCAAACAGGTATAGCTATCAGTGATCCCAGATCGTGGGTAATTACCCATTTTTGGGCAATTTGCCTTTCAAAAAAAGCTAAAAGAACGCAGAAGGGCATTTTTTATCTCGGAACAAAAAAAAAAATGAAGTGCACGGTCGAACGAATCTTTCCCGTTAATCAAAAGTTTGGTTGGTTCTTTTCTTATTTTATTAAGTAGGTAGGTAAAGATCTGAGAACAAGCTATGGTTAAAGAGTTAAAAGCGTCTACAGTACTATTTTATAAGATCTTACACTTAACAAGATTTGTGAGTACAAGGCAAAGTGTAGCAGGATTTTCTGTTTTCTGATGTTTTTATTTTTGACTGGAATATATTAGTAACGCTGGTGTCTATAATTGGAAGTAGGGTACGTTAGACCGATATCATCATATAAATAAAATCATCATATAAATAAAATTGGTGTAGTTCTGTTCGACTAAGATTGAATTTGACTGCATGTCTTTAAATGCAAAAATCTTAGAAACTATTGAATATATTCTGATGCATTATTATCAGTCCTATAGAGGATAAATAGGCCCACAATATCCACTTTGTTTCAACTCTATATCGCTATAAATTCCGGAAAAAATTTGACAAGAGTAATTTATTTTATCGTTTGGTTTCGCTTTTTTCTTTGTCACGCTTTCCGTTCGAAAATACTGGGAGCATTTAAATATAGTAAACATCAGCTTATAGAGGACATCTGCGGTTACATTTTAGGATATCCACGAATTCAATAACTTAAAAAGTTTTTAAATAAGTAGGCAAAATTTGAAACATTTGTACTATTTTCACCTGGGTGGGTGGATATGCATTTCATTCTCAAATCAAACACACTAACCGCGCAATATATTCACATCTCTTTTAACCTTATTTTATTCCTGTGGCGGAGAGGGACACAGACAGAGGCAGTATGCTGTTTGGTTTGCTAAAAAAAAAAAAACCCATAAAAGAATTGTCAAATACGTAGGAAAAATATGTTTACCTCTGTTTTGCTTACAAAAAAAAAAATTCTATGAAAGAAATATCAGATAGGTATAGCTTTCAGTGAAACCAGATCATGGGTAATTACCCATTTCGTTTTTTATAGAGTAGAGTTTTTAAATAGCGTTTTTAACAGCCCATGGCCTCAATGCTCATAAAATGGTATTAAAAGTTGGAGTTCCCATAACATAAGCAACATAATGCTTGACATGAGGCTTTAATTTTAACTGGGTGTGGTAAAGGAGATGCGGTGTTTATACCAAGAATACAAATAATTCACAGTAATTATTCATTTCAGTTTAAACCGATTCGATTGCCTATTAATGTTTGTTTTGAAATGACAATCCATAAGTCACAGGATCAAACTTTAGAAATGCGGGAGTTGATTTAAGCAAGAATTGCTTCAAGCACGGGCAGTTATATGTAAAGTGCTCCAGGGTAAGTAATGCAGCAAATATCACTATCTTAGTCGATAGAAACAAAACAGCCAAAAAAATTTGTCCCCAACAAGACAGCAAATTTCTTAATTTTGTTTCCATCAACTGTTCTGAAACCACATTTTACACGGGCGAAGCCGGGTGGGTACAGCTAGTCATATAAATAAAATTGGTGTAGTTCTGTTCGACTAAGATTGAATTTGACTGCATGTCTTTAAATGCAAAAATCTTAGAAACTATTGAATATATTCTGATGCATTATTATCAGTCCTATAGAGGATAAATAGGCCCACAATATCCACTTTGTTTCAACTCTATGTCGCTATAAATTCCGGAAAAAATTTGACAAGAGTAATTTATTTTATCGTTTGGTTTCGCTTTTTTCTTTGTCACGCTTTCCGTTCGAAAATACTGGGAGCATTTAAATATAGTAAACACCAGCTTATAGAGGACATCTGCGGTTACATTTTAGGATATCCATGAATTCAATAACTTAAAAAGTTTTTAAATAAATAGGCAAAATTTGAAACATTTGTACTATTTTCACCTGGGTGAGTGGATATGCATTTCATTCTCAAATCAAACACACTAACCGCGCAATATATTCACATCTCTTTTAACCTTATTTTATTCCTGTGGCGGAGAGGGAGACAGATAGAGGCAGTATGCTGTTTGGTTTGCTAAGAAAAAACCCATAAAAGAAATGTCAAATATGTAGGAAAAATATGTTTATCTCTGTTTTGCTTACAAAAAAAAAAAAAATTCTATGAAAGAAATATCAGATAGGTATAGCTTTCAGTGATACCAGATCATGGGTAATTACCCATTTCGTTTTTTATAGAGTAGAGTTTTTAAATAGCGTTTTTAACAGCCCATGGCCTCAATGCTCATAAAATGGTATTAAAAGTTGGAGTTCCCATAACATAAGCAACATAATGCTTGACATGAGGCTTTAATTTTAACTGGGTGTGGTAAAGGAGATGCGGTGTTTATACCAAGAATACAAATAATTCACAGTAATTATTCATTTCAGTTTAAACCGATTCGATTGCCTATTAATGTTTGTTTTGAAATGACAATCCATAAGTCACAGGATCAAACTTTAAGAAATGCGGGAGTTGATTTAAGCAAGAATTGCTTCAAGCACGGGCAGTTATATGTAAAGTGCTCCAGGGTAAGTAATGCAGCAAA
The DNA here is from genome assembly GCA_951230905.1 of Cheilosia variabilis. Taxonomy (NCBI): domain Eukaryota; kingdom Metazoa; phylum Arthropoda; class Insecta; order Diptera; family Syrphidae; genus Cheilosia; species Cheilosia variabilis. The sequence goes on from OX579676.1 coordinate 85,870,130, forward strand.
TATCACTATCTTAGTCGATAGAAACAAAACAGCCAAAAAAATTTGTCCCCAACAAGACAGCAAATTTCTTAATTTTGTTTCCATCAACTGTTCTGAAACCACATTTTACACGGGCGAAGCCGGGTGGGTACAGCTAGTGCCTAATAATAATGGTGGCCATTCTTCGAATGGTCTTAAGAGAAACGGTGGGCCTGAAAACCAAATTGACTGTTTTACCTCATCCACCGTGCAACCTCGCTATACAATGTCGGCTGGATTTTCGTGGGTGGGTACGTGTCTCCAGACTGCTTCCTTTATCTGTTCTTGGATTTATCCAATGAAGAACCACTTCTGAATCTGTCCATAGATGCGCCTCTGACGCAGAGTCTCTAAACATGTTTCTAATTCTGGCCCAGAGCATTGCCAACAGGTGTGCACCGCACAATTCTAGCCTTGGAAGCCGTTTTTTATTTGCTGGAGTAACTCTAGATTTAGCAGTAACCAAGTTCACAGTGATGGTTCCCGACGTGTCAACAGTTCTCAAGTAAATGCAGCAACCATACGCGTTTAACAACGCATCACAGAATCCATGTATCTGCAAATCTGATTTGTTCTTGGCTAACGCAAATCGAGGAATCGACAGCCAGAAATTGGCCCCATTCGGTTGCGATGCTTTGGGGAACAGACGAATCCCAGTTAATTTTCTCTATCCAAAGTAGCTGAAGAATTATTTTCGCCCTGATTACGATCGGGCTTAACGCGCCTATTGGATTAAATAGCGACGAAGACAAATAAAGAATTGTCCTCTTAGTGACTTTGGAAAACACTTTAGAAGGATAAAAGAAAAATTTAGCTTGTCGCTCCCAAGTATGCCCAAAGCACTTGTTAAGTTGGATTCCGACAATCTAAGTTCTTTCTCTGATGACTGTAACACCGCATCTACAATGCTGTGTCACTTTGAGAGTTCAAATCCAGCCGAGCGTAAGATGAAAGCCACTTCATTTTGAATACGTCAGAGCTCATCAAGATCATCCGCTCCTGTCAACATGTCATCGACGTAGAAATCCGACTTAAGGACCTTTGATCCTAGTTCGTGTGAGTTTGCAAACTTGTCACTTAAATATCATAGACAACGAAAAACCAGAAAGGGTGCTGACGCAGTACCATAAGTTATTGTATTCAACCTAAAAGCTTTAATGTAAAATAAAATGTATTGAAACTTCCTATGTGACGGATGGAACTTGTCTATACATTTTTACTATATCGGCTGTAAGCGCTAATCTATGGCAACGAAACCGTAGCAATAATGTAAAAATATCGTCCTAAATGGTTGGGCCGACCATGAGTATACCGTTCAGTGAAATCTGCGACGATGTACAACACGAAGCGTCAAATACTACCCTCAGCTTAGTAGAAATGCTGTTCTCTTTTATGACACATTGGCGAGGAAGGTTCACCATTAGTCGACCCGTACCCAGTACCCAGTACCAGTCCTTAAATATTGCCTCACATTGGATTTGCTCCTCGTTCCAAATAGACTTCTGACCAACGACTTCCTCTAGCTCCCAGCACTTCTCTACATGTTTATGAAGCGACCTTTCTTGCATACTAACTCCGCATATCTTAGCCGAGCTTTCAGAGTGATCTTTGACCTTTCCTGAAACTATCCATCCTAACAACGTCTTTTGAAGACAAAGCAGCTCTTTACCGAGCCTTATCTGTCCTTCTGACAACAGATCAAAGAAAGCATCTGCACCAAGCAGCATGTCGATTTTGTGGAATATTCCAATTAGCTATGGTTATTGCTCTATCTGGCTGATACCCTGATATCGAAGGCACTATTAAAAATTAAAAGTGTTATTATCGGTCTGGCCGATGCTTTGATACCCTCCACTGCATACAAGTCATGCAAAGTTTTAGGTATGTGAGGTAGTACGTAATTACATTGAACAACAGACAAAGAGACACATGGGCCTGATATTGATTTTGTATGGGAGGTACCAGAACTACTTGACCGACATAGCCCATTTTTAAAACCAACTTGACGACAATAAAACTAAGTCGTCTCACAAAATTTCATTTGCCTAGGTAGATTCTTTTCGACGCTATCGTGCTTTCAATATTGGTTTTGTATGGGAGGTACTACAACTACTTGACCGACATAGCCCATTTTTAATACAAACCTAACGACAATAAAAATAAGTCCTTTCACCAAACTTGATTCGCCTAGGTTGATTCCTTTGGACGCTATCGTATTTTCAACAGACAGAGAGACACATGGGTCTAATATTGATTTTGTATGGGAGGTACCAGAACTACTTGATCGACATAGCCCATTTTAAAAACCAACTTGACGACAATAAAAATAAGTCGTCTCACAAAATTTCATTTGCCTACGTAGATTCTTTTCGACGCTATCGAGCTTTCAACATGTGTTTTCTAATATTGGTTTTGTATGGGAGGTACCAGAACTACTTGACCGACATAGCCCATTTTTAAAACCAACTTGACGACAATAAAAATAAGTCGTCTCACAAAATTTCATTTGCCTACGTAGATTCTTTTCGACGCTATCGTGCTTTCAATATTGGTAACCAAACATTTTGAGAAACTGCCGCCTTTAAGAAACAATAAGGGATGTTTTTGCTCCGCAGGAATATTTGCATTTTGCAATCGACCGCCTACTCTCAGAAACTGAAACCCACTGATTTCTTCGATGAATGGGTTAAGCCATTTTATCGATCCTTTCCCACAGAACGTTTGCAATATTACGAATTATTTCAGTATAGCTACATGTTCTAATAAGTGATTTGGGTTTTTCGTTCCAACCATCATAACAGTTTTGCGCATCTCCAGCGATACTTCCTCCGTAGGTGACCGATTAAAAAGTAATGGTGGCCATTCTTCGAATGGTCTTAAGAGAAACGGTGGGCCTGAAAACCAAATTGACTGTTTTACCTCATCCACCGTGCAACCTCGCTATACAATGTCGGCTGGATTTTCGTGGGTGGGTACGTGTCTCCAGACTGCTTCCTTTATCTGTTCTTGGATTTATCCAATGAAGAACCACTTCTGAATCTGTCCATAGATGCGCCTCTGACGCAGAGTCTCTAAACATGTTTCTAATTCTGGCCCAGAGCATTGCCAACAGGTGTGCACCGCACAATTCTAGCCTTGGAAGCCGTTTTTTATTTGCTGGAGTAACTCTAGATTTAGCAGTAACCAAGTTCACAGTGATGGTTCCCGACGTGTCAACAGTTCTCAAGTAAATGCAGCAACCATACGCATTTAACAACGCATCACAGAATCCATGTATCTGCAAATCTGATTTGTTCTTGGCTAACGCAAATCGAGGAATCGACAGCCAGAAATTGGCCCCATTCGGTTGCGATGCTTTGGGGAACAGACGAATCCCAGTTAATTTTCTCTATCCAAAGTAGCTGAAGAATTATTTTCGCCCTGATTACGATCGGGCCTAACGCGCCTATTGGATCAAATAGCGACGAAGACAAATAAAGAATTGTCCTCTTAGTGACTTTGGAAAACACTTTAGAAGGATAAAAGAAAAAATTAGCTTGTCGCTCCGGGAATCCCAAGTATGCCCAAAGCACTTGTTAAGTTGGATTCCGACAATCTAAGTTCTTTCTCTGATGACTGTAACACCGCATCTACATTGCTGTGTCACTTTGAGAGTTCAAATCCAGCCGAGCGTAAGATGAAAGCCACTTCATTTTGAATACGTCAGAGCTCATCAAGATCATCCGCTCCTGTCAACATGTCATCGACGTAGAAATCCGACTTAAGGACCTTTGATCCTAGTTCGTGTGAGTTTGCAAACTTGTCACTTAAATATCATAGACAACGAAAAACCAGAAAGGGTGCTGACGCAGTACCATAAGATATTGTATTCAACCTAAAAGCTTTAATGGGCATTTGATTGTCTTTTCTCCATAAAATGTATTGAAACTTCCTATGTGACGGATGGAACTTGTCTATACATTTTTACTATATCGGCTGTAAGCGCTAATCTATGGCAACGAAACCGTAGCAATAATGTAAAAATATCGTCCTAAATGGTTGGGCCGACCATGAGTATACCGTTCAGTGAAATCTGCGACGATGTACAACACGAAGCGTCGAATACTACCCTCAGCTTAGTAGAAATGCTGTTCTCTTTTATGACACATTGGCGAGGAAGGTTCACCATTAGTCGACCCGTACCCAGTACCCAGTACCAGTCCTTAAATATTGCCTCGCATTGGATTTGCTCCTCGTTCCAAATAGACTTCTGACCAACGACTTCCTCTAGCTCCCAGAACTTCTCTACATGTTTATGAAGCGACCTTTCTTGCATACTAAGTCCGCATATCTTAGCCGAGCTTTTAGAGTGATCTTTGACCTTTCCTGAAACTATCCATCCTAACAACGTCTTTTGAAGACAAGGCAGCTCTTTACCGAGCCTTATCTGTCCTTCTGACAACAGATCAAAGAAAGCATCTGCACCAAGCAGCATATCGATTTTGTGGAATATTCCAATTAGCTATGGTTATTGCTCTATCTGGCTGATACCCTGATATCGAAGGCACTATTAAAAATTAAAAGTGTTATTATCGGTCTGGCCGATGCTTTGATACCCTCCACTGCATACAAGTCATGCAAAGTTTTAGGTATGTGAGGTAGTACGTAATTACATTGAACAACAGACAAAGAGACACATGGGCCTGATATTGATTTTGTATGGGAGGTACCAGAACTACTTGACCGACATAGCCCATTTTTAAAACCAACTTGACGACAATAAAACTAAGTCGTCTCACAAAATTTCATTTGCCTAGGTAGATTCTTTTCGACGCTATCGTGCTTTCAATATTGGTTTTGTATGGGAGGTACTACAACTACTTGACCGACATAGCCCATTTTTAATACAAACCTAACGACAATAAAAATAAGTCCTTTCACCAAACTTGATTCGCCTAGGTTGATTCCTTTGGACGCTATCGTATTTTCAACAGACAGAGAGACACATGGGTCTAATATTGATTTTGTATGGGAGGTACCAGAACTACTTGATCGACATAGCCCATTTTAAAAACCAACTTGACGACAATAAAAATAAGTCGTCTCACAAAATTTCATTTGCCTACGTAGATTCTTTTCGACGCTATCGAGCTTTCAACATGTGTTTTCTAATATTGGTTTTGTATGGGAGGTACCAGAACTACTTGACCGACATAGCCCATTTTTAAAACCAACTTGACGACAATAAAAATAAGTCGTCTCACAAAATTTCATTTGCCTACGTAGATTCTTTTCGACGCTATCGTGCTTTCAATATTGGTAACCAAACATTTTGAGAAACTGCCGCCTTTAAGAAACAATAAGGGATGTTTTTGCTCCGCAGGAATATTTGCATTTTGCAATCGACCGCCTACTCTCAGAAACTGAAACCCACTGATTTCTTCGATGAATGGGTTAAGCCATTTTATCGATCCTTTCCCACAGAACGTTTGCAATATTACGAATTATTTCAGTATAGCTACATGTTTTAATAAGTGATTTGGGTTTTTCGTTCCAACCATCATAACAGTTTTGCGCATCTCCAGCGATACTTCCTCCGTAGGTGACCGATTAAAAAGTAATGGTGGCCATTCTTCGAATGGTCTTAAGAGAAACGGTGGGCCTGAAAACCAAATTGACTGTTTTACCTCATCCACCGTGCAACCTCGCTATACAATGTCGGCTGGATTTTCGTGGGTGGGTACGTGTCTCCAGACTGCTTCCTTTATCTGTTCTTGGATTTATCCAATGAAGAACCACTTCTGAATCTGTCCATAGATGCGCCTCTGACGCAGAGTCTCTAAACATGTTTCTAATTCTGGCCCAGAGCATTGCCAACAGGTGTGCACCGCACAATTCTAGCCTTGGAAGCCGTTTTTTATTTGCTGGAGTAACTCTAGATTTAGCAGTAACCAAGTTCACAGTGATGGTTCCCGACGTGTCAACAGTTCTCAAGTAAATGCAGCAACCATACGCATTTAACAACGCATCACAGAATCCATGTATCTGCAAATCTGATTTGTTCTTGGCTAACGCAAATCGAGGAATCGACAGCCAGAAATTGGCCCCATTCGGTTGCGATGCTTTGGGGAACAGACGAATCCCAGTTAATTTTCTCTATCCAAAGTAGCTGAAGAATTATTTTCGCCCTGATTACGATCGGGCCTAACGCGCCTATTGGATCAAATAGCGACGAAGACAAATAAAGAATTGTCCTCTTAGTGACTTTGGAAAACACTTTAGAAGGATAAAAGAAAAAATTAGCTTGTCGCTCCGGGAATCCCAAGTATGCCCAAAGCACTTGTTAAGTTGGATTCCGACAATCTAAGTTCTTTCTCTGATGACTGTAACACCGCATCTACATTGCTGTGTCACTTTGAGAGTTCAAATCCAGCCGAGCGTAAGATGAAAGCCACTTCATTTTGAATACGTCAGAGCTCATCAAGATCATCCGCTCCTGTCAACATGTCATCGACGTAGAAATCCGACTTAAGGACCTTTGATCCTAGTTCGTGTGAGTTTGCAAACTTGTCACTTAAATATCATAGACAACGAAAAACCAGAAAGGGTGCTGACGCAGTACCATAAGATATTGTATTCAACCTAAAAGCTTTAATGGGCATTTGATTGTCTTTTCTCCATAAAATGTATTGAAACTTCCTATGTGACGGATGGAACTTGTCTATACATTTTTACTATATCGGCTGTAAGCGCTAATCTATGGCAACGAAACCGTAGCAATAATGTAAAAATATCGTCCTAAATGGTTGGGCCGACCATGAGTATACCGTTCAGTGAAATCTGCGACGATGTACAACACGAAGCGTCGAATACTACCCCAGCTTAGTAGAAATGCTGTTCTCTTTTATGACACATTGGCGAGGAAGGTTCACCATTAGTCGACCCGTACCCAGTACCCAGTACCAGTCCTTAAATATTGCCTCGCATTGGATTTGCTCCTCGTTCCAAATAGACTTCTGACCAACGACTTCCTCTAGCTCCCAGAACTTCTCTACATGTTTATGAAGCGACCTTTCTTGCATACTAAGTCCGCATATCTTAGCCGAGCTTTTAGAGTGATCTTTGACCTTTCCTGAAACTATCCATCCTAACAACGTCTTTTGAAGACAAGGCAGCTCTTTACCGAGCCTTATCTGTCCTTCTGACAACAGATCAAAGAAAGCATCTGCACCAAGCAGCATATCGATTTTGTGGAATATTCCAATTAGCTATGGTTATTGCTCTATCTGGCTGATACCCTGATATCGAAGGCACTATTAAAAATTAAAAGTGTTATTATCGGTCTGGCCGATGCTTTGATACCCTCCACTGCATACAAGTCATGCAAAGTTTTAGGTATGTGAGGTAGTACGTAATTACATTGAACAACAGACAAAGAGACACATGGGCCTGATATTGATTTTGTATGGGAGGTACCAGAACTACTTGACCGACATAGCCCATTTTTAAAACCAACTTGACGACAATAAAACTAAGTCGTCTCACAAAATTTCATTTGCCTAGGTAGATTCTTTTCGACGCTATCGTGCTTTCAATATTGGTTTTGTATGGGAGGTACTACAACTACTTGACCGACATAGCCCATTTTTAATACAAACCTAACGACAATAAAAATAAGTCCTTTCACCAAACTTGATTCGCCTAGGTTGATTCCTTTGGACGCTATCGTATTTTCAACAGACAGAGAGACACATGGGTCTAATATTGATTTTGTATGGGAGGTACCAGAACTACTTGATCGACATAGCCCATTTTAAAAACCAACTTGACGACAATAAAAATAAGTCGTCTCACAAAATTTCATTTGCCTACGTAGATTCTTTTCGACGCTATCGAGCTTTCAACATGTGTTTTCTAATATTGGTTTTGTATGGGAGGTACCAGAACTACTTGACCGACATAGCCCATTTTTAAAACCAACTTGACGACAATAAAAATAAGTCGTCTCACAAAATTTCATTTGCCTACGTAGATTCTTTTCGACGCTATCGTGCTTTCAATATTGGTAACCAAACATTTTGAGAAACTGCCGCCTTTAAGAAACAATAAGGGATGTTTTTGCTCCGCAGGAATATTTGCATTTTGCAATCGACCGCCTACTCTCAGAAACTGAAACCCACTGATTTCTTCGATGAATGGGTTAAGCCATTTTATCGATCCTTTCCCACAGAACGTTTGCAATATTACGAATTATTTCAGTATAGCTACATGTTCTAATAAGTGATTTGGGTTTTTCGTTCCAACCATCATAACAGTTTTGCGCATCTCCAGCGATACTTCCTCCGTAGGTGACCGATTAAAAAGTAATGGTGGCCATTCTTCGAATGGTCTTAAGAGAAACGGTGGGCCTGAAAACCAAATTGACTGTTTTACCTCATCCACCGTGCAACCTCGCTATACAATGTCGGCTGGATTTTCGTGGGTGGGTACGTGTCTCCAGACTGCTTCCTTTATCTGTTCTTGGATTTATCCAATGAAGAACCACTTCTGAATCTGTCCATAGATGCGCCTCTGACGCAGAGTCTCTAAACATGTTTCTAATTCTGGCCCAGAGCATTGCCAACAGGTGTGCACCGCACAATTCTAGCCTTGGAAGCCGTTTTTTATTTGCTGGAGTAACTCTAGATTTAGCAGTAACCAAGTTCACAGTGATGGTTCCCGACGTGTCAACAGTTCTCAAGTAAATGCAGCAACCATACGCATTTAACAACGCATCACAGAATCCATGTATCTGCAAATCTGATTTGTTCTTGGCTAACGCAAATCGAGGAATCGACAGCCAGAAATTGGCCCCATTCGGTTGCGATGCTTTGGGGAACAGACGAATCCCAGTTAATTTTCTCTATCCAAAGTAGCTGAAGAATTATTTTCGCCCTGATTACGATCGGGCCTAACGCGCCTATTGGATCAAATAGCGACGAAGACAAATAAAGAATTGTCCTCTTAGTGACTTTGGAAAACACTTTAGAAGGATAAAAGAAAAAATTAGCTTGTCGCTCCGGGAATCCCAAGTATGCCCAAAGCACTTGTTAAGTTGGATTCCGACAATCTAAGTTCTTTCTCTGATGACTGTAACACCGCATCTACATTGCTGTGTCACTTTGAGAGTTCAAATCCAGCCGAGCGTAAGATGAAAGCCACTTCATTTTGAATACGTCAGAGCTCATCAAGATCATCCGCTCCTGTCAACATGTCATCGACGTAGAAATCCGACTTAAGGACCTTTGATCCTAGTTCGTGTGAGTTTGCAAACTTGTCACTTAAATATCATAGACAACGAAAAACCAGAAAGGGTGCTGACGCAGTACCATAAGATATTGTATTCAACCTAAAAGCTTTAATGGGCATTTGATTGTCTTTTCTCCATAAAATGTATTGAAACTTCCTATGTGACGGATGGAACTTGTCTATACATTTTTACTATATCGGCTGTAAGCGCTAATCTATGGCAACGAAACCGTAGCAATAATGTAAAAATATCGTCCTAAATGGTTGGGCCGACCATGAGTATACCGTTCAGTGAAATCTGCGACGATGTACAACACGAAGCGTCGAATACTACCCTCAGCTTAGTAGAAATGCTGTTCTCTTTTATGACACATTGGCGAGGAAGGTTCACCATTAGTCGACCCGTACCCAGTACCCAGTACCAGTCCTTAAATATTGCCTCGCATTGGATTTGCTCCTCGTTCCAAATAGACTTCTGACCAACGACTTCCTCTAGCTCCCAGAACTTCTCTACATGTTTATGAAGCGACCTTTCTTGCATACTAAGTCCGCATATCTTAGCCGAGCTTTTAGAGTGATCTTTGACCTTTCCTGAAACTATCCATCCTAACAACGTCTTTTGAAGACAAGGCAGCTCTTTACCGAGCCTTATCTGTCCTTCTGACAACAGATCAAAGAAAGCATCTGCACCAAGCAGCATATCGATTTTGTGGAATATTCCAATTAGCTATGGTTTTTGCTCTATCTGGCTGATACCCTGATATCGAAGGCACTATTAAAAATTAAAAGTGTTATTATCGGTCTGGCCGATGCTTTGATACCCTCCACTGCATACAAGTCATGCAAAGTTTTAGGTATGTGAGGTAGTACGTAATTACATTGAACAACAGACAAAGAGACACATGGGCCTGATATTGATTTTGTATGGGAGGTACAAGAACTACTTGACCGACATAGCCCATTTTTAAAACCAACTTGACGACAATAAAACTAAGTCGTCTCACAAAATTTCATTTGCCTAGGTAGATTCTTTTCGACGCTATCGTGCTTTCAATATTGGTTTTGTATGGGAGGTACTACAACTACTTGACCGACATAGCCCATTTTTAATACAAACCTAACGACAATAAAAATAAGTCCTTTCACCAAACTTGATTCGCCTAGGTTGATTCCTTTGGACGCTATCGTATTATCAACAGACAGAGAGACACATGGGTCTAATATTGATTTTGTATGGGAGGTACCAGAACTACTTGATCGACATAGCCCATTTTAAAAACCAACTTGACGACAATAAAAATAAGTCGTCTCACAAAATTTAATTTGCCTACGTAGATTCTTTTCGACGCTATCGAGCTTTCAACATGTGTTTTCTAATATTGGTTTTGTATGGGAGGTACCAGAACTACTTGGTTTTGTATGGGAGGTACTACAACTACTTGACCGACATAGCCCATTTTTAATACCAACCTAACGACGATAAGAAGAAGTCCTTTCACCAAACTTCATTCGCCTAGGTTGATTCCGTTGGACGCTGTCGTGTTTTCAACAGACAGAGAGACACATGGGTCTAATATTGATTTTGTATGGGAGGTACCAGAACTACTTGACCGACATAGCCCATTTTTAAAACCAACTTGACGACAATAAAATTAAGTCGTCTCACAAAATTTCATTTGCCTAAGTAGATTCTTTTCGACTCTATCGTGCTTTTAACATGTGTCTAATATTGATTTTGTATGGGAGGTACCAGAACCACTTGACCGACATAGCCCATTTTTAATAACAACCTAACGACAGTAAAAATAAGTCCTTTCACCAAACTTGATTCGCCTAGGTTGCTTCCTTTGGACGCTATCGTATTTTCAACAGACAGAGAGACACATGGGTCTAATATTGATTTTGTATGGGAGGTACCAGAACTACTTGACCGACATAGCCCATTTTCAATACCAACCTGACGACGATAAGGTCCTTTTACCAACTTTCATTTGCCTATGTCAATTCCTTTGGGCGCTATCGTGCTTTCAACAGACAGACAGACGGACATGGCTAAATTGAGTCTCCGTTGACTCCTTCTTGGTGTTACAAATGTAATGACAAAGTGAATGTACCTTCCTGTGGAGGGTATAAAAACTGAAGGGATATCTCAAATTGTAGTATGTGTTTGATAGTGAATTTTGGTTTTCGAAACACCTATTCCAACGATATCAACGAATTCTGTGTCCCTGTGAAGACTAAGAATCCTCGCAAACTTTTCCTTGACCAGATTCACCTGAGAGCCCGAATCCAGCAGACCTCGACCTAGCTGCCAGGTTCCAGTTGAGTCCTTAACTAAAACCAAAGCCGTGGCCAAAATAACATTGCGCGCCCATGGTCTTCGAATGCCGCATGTACAGTAGTCGACGATGTCGCTTCTTCACCTGTCTGCTGATTTCGGTGTAACAAGCTGTGATGTGTTTGCTTGCAGGTCTTACAGCGATATGCCGATGGACATTTAACCATTTCCATTCGCTGGAAAAAATGCCGGTCATAAAAACAGTATTAATGGTATGCGTTACAAACGGTTACAGTAACGGCAAGTTCGCTTTAATAAAATTTAATTTAATTCATCAACACCTACAGCCTTGGACTTCACAGAAAGAAAACTTTCGACTATGTCTAATTCATTGACCCTATTAAAAACAAAAGACGTAGCAATCGGTGACGAAGCATCCTCCATTAAATAGTTAGCTTCTGGATCATTGCAAATAGGGTTGGACAAAAACGTTCGATTTAGTTCGTTGGGATGGACTCCGGTATAATAAGTAGCTTTTTGCTTCCCGATTCCTAATTTTCAAATTTCATTCCATAGCTTATGACCATCTGACGAAGAACTTAGTCGGTTGGAATAGAATTGTGTCTTAGCATTACGTATTTCACGAACAACACTATTTCGTAGTCTTTTATAATCCTGATGAAGCTCTTCCACCCGAAAATGTTTCCACCGTCGATACGCCTCATCACGTTGAGCCATTAACTCTCAAATTTCGATCGTTAACCAGGCTTTTGTTTGTTCTTTTATAATACCAGTTTTTATTGGAACGTGAAAATCGAAAAGAAGATTTACATTGTTTTGTAAGAACTTAACCTGGTCATCTGGAGAGGGCATAACATAGATAAGGTTCCATGGAATCAAATTAATATGTTGTTCAAGAGATGGCATATCAATATTTTTGAAATCTCTGTATGTATAGGTGTATGCTTCTGCATCATTGCCAATATCAAAGTCATACGTCAAAAATATTAAATCATGCTTCGAAAAAGCTGGTGCAGAGATTTGGTCATAAAATAATATTTTGTCAGAATTATTTACAAAAAAGACATCTACTAGTGTACTGGAGGAAATGGTAAAGTGCGTAGGGACTTGACAATTCACGGGTTTCAAATGAAACAATTGCATATTTTCACTTAAATGACTTGCACATAACAAATTACAATTAATATCACCACAAACAATGATAATGACACCTAAGCAAATACTTCTTTCGCCCCGACCTATACATGCGAATAAATATTGAGATCCCTTTCGGCGAACGACATTTTCATCGACAGACCAAACCGATTCTAACGTATATTGCAACGCCTCCACCAGTACGATCACATATATCTGCTCGAAAGAGTCTGTATCCACTTATATCATAGGCAGCATCCCTCACATCATTATTAAACCAAGTTTCAACCTGTGAATCTACAAATATGTCTTGAAATTCATCAAATTTTGGTTTAAGCTTTGCGCATTCAAATGGCAGACTTTAAGACCGTAGCTATGATTACAAAAAACTCTGATCATAGGTCGAACCATGTACTCTCTACCACTATCGATGGAACTCACTCTACTTTCATCCAAATCTATATTTGAGATGGGAAATGATGCGAAAACCAAGTAATACAATCAGATCAAGAACATAAATTGTCTCTTCCTCAAGAAAGCAACACAGATTTAATAAAAGGGGTATTGGGAATAATTTCAAGCAAAAACAGTACAGCAGTTAGACAAAAAAAAATAAATGAAATGAGAAAAAAACAAAATAAAAACAAAGAAATAATCTATACTTGTTGATGATGATCAGTGTTGATTGGTTGTATTTTGCGTCTTCTTCAGCTGGCACATCGCGGCAATGGCATTTAAAAATCGCTCATTCTCTACCAATATCGATTTAGCTTCTGCACTCTCTCTCTCACATAAACGGCACCAAAATGTGTGTAAACAGAAAACAGCTGTTTACTGCGCTTGAGACGCGCGGCTTGTTGGTATATGGAGCGGTTTTTTTTTAGTAAGACTCCCGTACATATAGATGTTGTTGTTGTTTTCTGCTTTGATGTCCACATCTTGGAGGCTTAGCTGCCTGTGATTTTTGCAAAAAAGGGCAACTGCATGCAAAACGGAGTTTCTTTCACGAGGAGTGTTAAATTTGACTACGATGGGAGAGTCAGTTTTGTCTCTTTTTGAATGTGATCTTCGACTACGGAATATGCATTTCAATGGCGGGGACATACATTCGATGATGTGGCAAAGATGGTGAAAAATAGTCTTTAAATTTTCATTTGGGGTACACCAAAAATTATGCCATCAGCTGCAATTTCCCGTCGTTCGAAAGCTTCACATCTCTTTTGGAGATCAGTCACTTCCTCTTCCAATGTGCATGAATCAACTATTCGTGATTTTATCTCTTCTTCTTGCGTGTGTAGAGACTGGATGGACTTCTCGACTATGTCAATACGAAACTCGACGTTCTCTTGCCGTTCTTTTAGGTTTTTAAGAGATATGTCGACTTCTTTGACGTGCGAAGACAGTCTTTCTTCGATCGATGAAATTTTGTTGAATTAAATCACATCGCAAAGAACCTATTTCGATGGAAATATGATTAGCAATTTCATCAAGTAGCTTAACTAGTCGTTCCTCTAAGTCGCATATAGTCACGATTGCTGTGGATTTGCTGGTGGATGGTGTTGATTTGTTGGTAGTGCCTTTTCTCTCAACTCGTTGTTAAGTTAAGTTTAGACTGTTTTTGATTTTAAGTCAACATACAAATGTATAAACTATTGGAGGTATGCAAGCGGAAATTTTTTATATGGCTTTTTACGATTCGCGTAGATAAAAAAAGAGGATTCTCAAATGTTTTGCCGGACGAGATTGTCAATACGTCTACTCACTTTCAAAGCACATTGCACATTGTTTCAGGGTCAACTTTAGTCATTACAATATAAATAATAATAGCATTACATATATGTCCTTTTCTGTGCCTAGCGATTTGCGAGAGTTGTAAAGTGCGGAGATACTATCGACCAGATTACGTAGGTGAGACGGCAAAGCTTTGGGACCTTTGGAAACTCGAATATTGAAGTAACATTTTCTAAAAATATTAAACAATCATTATCGTAACGATCCTTTAAGCTTTGAATAGCCTTGGGGTAATTTATTTCAGTAACGTGAAATTCTCGCACTGTGTTTAACGCTTGTTCGCTCAGACAATACAACAAGTGATTAAACTTCTCGATAGTAGTCAGAGTAGGATCTTCATGAACTAAGTTATTAAATGAGTGAATAAAATTTGTATATTCTGCATATTTTCCACTGAACTTCGGCAAGCGCAAGTGTGGCAAACGATTCGCTGGCGGTTGGGGTGGTAACATAAACGACTGCTAACACTTCGTTTTCTACCCATCATGGAAATTATTTTTGTATTCGTTGTAACGTAGAGTTCTTCCAAATCACTTCGACCAGTATCCGTTGACTGCAGCCTTTTAATCTGATTTTTAAGATTTTTAATCCTGGTGATACTACCCTTGATAGATGACCGTTGATGCTTATATTCTTCTACTGCTTTCTGCTTGTCTGGCATGGCTATGACGTTTCTATTATAATTTTGCAGAAAGTTGAAATTCAATCAGGTTCGTACGGCTACGTTTGAATGATGTTGAAGTTAGCTGACAAACAACGGGTTGCTGACGAAACCAAAGTGAATGCCGAAAGGTACCGGCATGCTCGCAAGAATCCAAAACGAATGGCAACGTGTGTCTATGTTGAGTCAGTGTCACGCTAGTAATAGGAGACCTTAATGCAAAAGTGGGCAAGGGAAGAATTGAAGATGTGGTTGGCGACCATAGCCTAGGTAATAAAAACGAAAGGGGACAAAAGCTGATTGAATTTTGCCAAATAAACAAACTAACTAACTGTCATGAATACACAATCATTAACAAAAGGTTTAGGAATCTGATTAAATCAACTAAGACCTACCCAGGTGCAGAGGAAAGATCAGATCACAACTCTATTATTGCAATAGTTAAAATCCAATTGAAAAAAGTTAAAAAAAAAGCCACAACAAGGAAAAATAGAACTAAATTTCCTCAAAAATCAAGAGATACAAGACCGAGTTAAGAGAGAGATAAATGAAAGGCTTACTCAAATAAACACAAACCAAATCACCGAAGAGAACATTAACTCCAGATGGACAGACATTAAGAATATCCTGCTGGAGACGGGTAAACGACACTTAAAGAACAGAGATCAGCAACCAAGAAATGAGTGGATGACAGATGAAATACTTATCCTAATGGAAGACAGAAGAACAAATAAGTCAAACGAAAGTGGATACAAGGAAATAAACAGAACAATAAGAAACAAGATTAGAGAGGCCAATAATAGATATCTACAACAGCAATGCGAGTAACTAGAGAGACATGATAGAAACCATGACAGCTTAAACTTACACAAAAAAGTAAAGGAAATATCTGGCACTGGGAGGAAAAAACAATTTGGTGTGCTAAAGGACAAAGAAGATAAGATTTTATTGAGTACGAAAGAGAAATTAAGCCAA
Source organism: Cheilosia variabilis (assembly GCA_951230905.1). Taxonomy (NCBI): domain Eukaryota; kingdom Metazoa; phylum Arthropoda; class Insecta; order Diptera; family Syrphidae; genus Cheilosia; species Cheilosia variabilis. Next base: position 85,886,275 of record OX579676.1, read on the forward strand.
TTACAATCTCGCTACGGATCAGAGGGACCAGAGATCATGAAAGAGGAAGTCATGAAAGTGCTAATGGAATAAAAAAAAAAGAAAAGCGGCAGGACCAGATGGAGTACTAAATGAACTTTCGAAACTTGTAGAAGAAGAAAATACACCGATCCTATAGCTTTGGCATAATTCCGGATGATTGGTTAAAAACTGTATTCATAACATTACCGAAGAAAAATAATGCAACACATTGTGCTGATTACAGTACAATAAGTCTAATGAGCCACACACTAAAGATCTTACTTAAAATCATCCACAAAAGTTTGGTTTTAAAAACGTCTTTGGTACGCTAGAGGCATTATTCGCACTTTTTATTATCAGCGTGATCTGATCCGAATCAGATCACGAAAATAAAACAAAATGGATCATTGAAAAGTTTAATTTTGGTATTGTGGCAACAGTTGCTTTCAAAAACAAAACAGATAATACAGGGTATTTTAAACTTCATATTGCCACCAGCCATATTGCAAATATTCTTCTCAACGTGACGTCATACAAGGCACATGTCATTTCACTTGCAAAGTCGGGGTGTTACCATATTTGAATCAAATTTGCATAATTTTTCTTTTCAAGTATATTTTTGTGAAACAAATTTAGTATTTTATGTTCAAATATGTAACACATGAACAATATTTGCTGCTACTGTTATGCCCCAAATACGCATGGAAGCCATGGCTAGCTGAATCGTAGCCGCGTCAGTGAATCTGTTCTAAAGTGGAAGCGTAATAACATAAATAACACATAACATAATAACACAATTCCACTGCAGCGATTCACTTTCGTGACGCAATGGTTCAGTAGGCCATGGCCTAATAAGCAATTGCAAAAACTTCGGGTCATGCTGACAAATGCATTTTCCCGAAGTGTTCAAAGCGAAGTTCCAGGAAGGTCCTTGGGAATTCGGTGAGTCGAAAATCAGCCAACTTTGGTATCGGTCGTGTTTCACTTCGGATAATACTAACATTTGGCGCAGCCGGTAGTTCGAAAAAAAAAAAAGTTCGTTAAAGTTACGATTTGCGTGTGTTTCACCCCATCGGACGGTTTAGTGTTGTGTGTAAAAAAAAAAAAAAATATACATATATATAAAGGGTGATTTTTTAAGAGGTTTAGAACTTTTGTTAAAAAAAAACACAAAAAATTCGAAAAAATGAATGAAATATTTATTTGAATCGATAGTTTGAACCTTGCAATTTAATGTTTAAAGATAATTTCATGCAAATGTTGACCGCGGCTGCGTCTCAGGTAGCCCATCCGCTGAGTCCAATTTTGGCATACTCTTTCACACATATCGGCCGGTATCTCACGAATGAATGCATGGATGTTGGCTTCCAGTGCGTCAATCGAAGCGGGCTTGTCCCTATACACATTAGCCTTGGCATACCCCCACAAAAAATAATCTAATGGTGTCAAATCGCACGATCTAGGCGGCCAATTGACCGGCCCGAAACGTGAAATTAACTGTTCACCAAACTCGCCTCGCAATTGCGCCATTGTTTCGCGTGCTGTGTGGCATGTGGCACCGTCTTGTTGAAACCACATATCATGCAAATCAAGAACTTCCATTTCGGGCAAAAAAAAGTTTGTTATCATCGCTCGGTAGCGTTCACCATTGACAGTAACGCTGCGATTCGCATCATCTTTGAAGAAATATGGCCCAATAATGCCGCCGGCCCATAAACCGCACCAAACAGTGGCTTTTTCGGGATGCATTGGTAGCTGTTGCAATGCTTCTGGCTGATCTTTACTCCAAATGCGGCAATTTTGCTTATTTACGTACCCATTCAACCAAAAATGAGCCTCATCGCTGAACACAATTTTTCGATTAAAAAAGCGGATCCTCGGCCAGCTTTCCAAGAGCCCATTCACCAAAAATTCGGCGTTGTGGTAGGTCGGCTGGCTTTAGTTCTTGCACCAGCTGTATCTTAAAAGGCTTTACGCCCAAATCCTTCCGCAAAATTTTCCACGTAGTGCTGTAACAAAGGCCTAACTGCTGGGAACGGCGCCGAATCGACATTTCGCGGTCTTCTGTCACACTAGCTGATACGGCCGCAATATTTTCTTCACTACGCACAGTACGTAAACGTGTTGGTGGTTTAATGTCCAACAAAGTAAATTTGGTGCGAAATTTGGTCACAATCTTCCGAATAGACTGCTCAGAAGGTCGAGAATGCCGATCATAAAATGGAAGCAGCGCGCGATGAACATTTCGAACCGAGCACGAATTTTGATAGTAAAATTCAATAATTTGCAAGCGTTGTTCATTTGTAAGACGATCCATGGTTAAATTGCAAACCAAACTGAAGCTGTTTGACAGTGACACAAGGTACTAAACACACGTCAGCTGTCAAAACCAGTGTTGCCAAAACCAAACCAGCTAAAAAATCACCCTTTATAAAGGCTGGTTTGGTGTGTTTAGTACCTTGTGTCACTGTCAAACAGCTTCAGTTTGGTTTGCAATTTAACCATGGATCGTCTTACAAATGAACAACGCTTGCAAATTATTGAATTTTACTATCAAAATTCGTGCTCGGTTCGAAATGTTCATCGCGCGCTGCTTCCATTTTATGATCGGCATTCTCGACCTTCTGAGCAGTCTATTCGGAAGATTGTGACCAAATTTCGCACCAAATTTACTTTGTTGGACATTAAACCACCAACACGTTTACGTACTGTGCGTAGTGAAGAAAATATTGCGGCCGTATCAGCTAGTGTGACAGAAGACCGCGAAATGTCGATTCGGCGCCGTTCCCAGCAGTTAGGCCTTTGTTACAGCACTACGTGGAAAATTTTGCGGAAGGATTTGGGTGTAAAGCCTTTTAAGATACAGCTGGTGCCAGAACTAAAGCCAGCCGACCTACCACAACGCCGAATTTTTGGTGAATGGGCTCTTGGAAAGCTGGCCGAGGATCCGCTTTTTTATCGAAAAATTGTGTTCAGCGATGAGGCTCATTTTTGGTTGAATGGGTACGTAAATAAGCAAAATTGCCGCATTTGGAGTGAAGATCAGCCAGAAGCATTGCAACAGCTACCAATGCATCCCGAAAAAGCCACTGTTTGGTGCGGTTTATGGGCCGGCGGCATTATTGGGCCATATTTCTTCAAAGATGATGCGAATCGCAGCGTTACTGTCAATGGTGAACGCTACCGAGCGATGATAACAAACTTTTTTTTGCCCGAAATGGAAGTTCTTGACTTGCATGATATGTGGTTTCAACAAGACGGTGCCACATGCCACACAGCACGCGAAACAATGGCGCAATTGCGAGGCGAGTTTGGTGAACAGTTAATTTCACGTTTCGGGCCGGTCAATTGGCCGCCTAGATCGTGCGATTTGACACCATTAGATTATTTTTTGTGGGGGTATGCCAAGGCTGTAACGTTGGCTGGTCCTATGGCCAACGTACCTGTTGGGAAGACTCTCTCGCTTGGCGATAACGCCCGTAGCTCGGACCCTTCGGCAATAGTTTGCCCGCTAAGGGTGAGAGTTCCAAACCTAAAGACTGTAACCAAATTCCTCGCAGCTCGTAAGCTAAATAAAACAAAGTGGTTTGTTGTCTGTAGTCTTGGCACTTCGCAGAAGAAGTCTCCGTTTATTTAAAATGTTTCCCTTTTTATACTTCACAAAATGATATCAAAGACCCACTTCGAATATCGATATTCCCATATTATGCCTTATCAGCATTAACTCATAGCGAGGGTAAACGACCAAACACTTCAAGTGTTTTGGGTACATTTGCGTACGATGCTTAGTTGGCATATTTATTGTCATACGCAAACGTACCCTGGTCGTGCCCTCGATTCAGCATAACGATACATATTTTTATACCCATTGGCTTCATGTGCCGAGTGTGCCATCAGAGTAATATGACTCTTCTACTTGTTCAGTACGTGATTCATATCACTCTGAAGCAATGCCACATAATGCAATGGTTTTGGGTTATGGGTATCCAGTATCGAAGTGAGTTTAAATATTATTAATTGCTTTGGTGCAATTAATTAAGTGGCCGCTGGTGCGATCCCTTCACACCACCCTTCCTGGGGAAAAAGGAGAAATCATGATATAACTTGATTTCTTCTTTTACGCGTCACTTGTACATTAAGGGATTAGGCTTTTGCTGTTAATTTTACATATATTTTAATTTTCAACAACTTTTACTTTACTCTAATTTAATCTAACAGTTATTTTAATTATACAGTTATTTTGATTATAACTATACAGTTATTTTAATAAGTTTACAGTTATTAAACATTTTTTTTGTATTTTAATCTTACAGTTATTTCAATTACTAGCAGTTATTTTAATTTTTACAGTTATTTTAATCTTACGGATATTTTAATTTTAGAGTTATTCCAATTACTAGCAGTTATTTTAATTTTTACAGTTATTTTAATCTTACGTATATTCCAATTTTAGAGTTATTCCAATTACTAGCAGTTTTATATTTAATTTTAACATACTTAGTTTTATTTTATAGTAGTTTTATATTTAATTTTAACATACTTTAGGTTCTTATTCTAGGTTGATCAACATATAATATTTACAGTGTGCACGTGTTTCTCCCTTAAACTTAATAAAAAAAAAATGTTTACTATAAAAAATTTTTTTTTTTTTTTTATATTAATGCTATATAGATATAAAAGGGTTTAAGTCTATTCTTATGAACTAGACATTTTTTGTTTTCCTGCTTTATTTCGCAGTTTACGCCTTTCTGCGCTATTACCTCGTATGGCCCTACGTAGATTGGATCTAGTTTCTTTCTGTTCTCATTTCGTAACAACACTAGACTTCCTGCCTCAAAATTAACATTCTTTGTTCGCCCAGTTGCATCGTATTGACATTTTCTGGTTTTTTTCTTCTCTATTAAAGTTTCCCTAGCGTCCCTATGTGCTACTTGTAGTTTGTGTTTTAGATCAATGACGTAATCATCATAGTTATACACGGGTTCTACCTGTTTCGTTAAGTTTGAGGGTAGATTACAATGTCTTCCAAACATTAGTTCAAAAGGTGTGTACCCGGTTTCTGAGTGGACAGAAGTGTTGTAGCAGAAAACATAGTAAGGTAGCCATGTGCTCCAATCCGAATGTTTCTCTGATACATAACTTCTGAGATACGCTCCTAGAACTTTATGAGAATTTTCCAGCGCTCCGATGCTTTCGTGGTGGTATGCCGTGGACTGAATTTGTTCCACTTTCAATAGCGTACAAATACTCCTGAACACTTGATTTAGAAACTCGGTACCCTGGTCTGTTGCTATCGTTTTGGGTACTCCATACCTTAGAATAAGACATTCTACCAATCCTCTTGCTACTGTGGTTGCTTCTTTATTCGGAAGTGGTATTGCCTCGATAAACTTGGTTAGCTCATCTTGTACGGTCAGGATGTACTTTGATCCATCTTCGGCTTCATCTAAAGGACCTACTAAGTCTAAGAATAGTTTGTCGAAACTTGATTCTGCTGTTGTTGTTATTGTCATTGGTTGCTTTGGAGGTTGTATGTTTTTATTCCTCTGACATATGGTGCAATGCTTAACGTATGTCGTCACATCGTTTTGCATGCCTGTCCAAAAATATTTCTTCTTGATATTTCTTATCATGCGGTTTATACCTGCATGTCCACTGGTTGGTAACATGTGGTAGTCGTTGAGTATTAGTTTCTTTTTATATGGGTCGGTGATTTGTGTTGTATTATTTATTAAGTGCACTTTTATATTACTCGAGTTAAACATTTCTCCTAATATTTTCTTTATATTATTAATTGTACATGTATGGCGGCCAATTGGAATTTTATTTAATTCCTCTTTAGTAATAAAAACTCTTTTAATTAATAGGGGTCCGCAGATTGTTCGCACGTCCCTCAACAACATTCTGTCGAATGATGCTGATCGGGCTATAGTGCAATCCTTGTCCCATTTTAGGAGTATACAATTTTCTTTCGGTATGTAGGCCAATATTTTACTTGGACCTATTATTATTTCCAAACCCTTATTTGGTATGTTATCGAAACTATCTATTATCTTTAGTTCAACGAGTTTTAAACCTGTCTTCGGTGGTTTCAGCAGTTCGGTAATTAGGCTTTGTTTTTCTTCGAAACTTAATTTGTCTTTGGTGATAATCGTATTATCTGCAGGTGTTGCTTTTGACCTTGTTGTCACGCACACATAAAGTTTTCTTAAATCTTCGGAATCTAGCTGAATTCGGCTGAGAGCATCCGCGGTACAGTTATCTTTTCCCGGTGAATATTCCACATAGAAATTATATTCTTCCAACAATAATCTAAATTTTGTCAATCTACTTGATGGTTCTTTCAATGAAAATAGGTATACTAATGGTCTATGGTCGGTGAGAATCTTAAAACGTCGTCCGAAAAGATACGGTCTATAGTGTTTGATTGCCCAAACTATAGCTAGTAGTTCCTTTTCTATCGTACTGTAGTTTCTTTCGGCGTTATTTAGGGTTTTACTAGCATAAGCTACGGGTCTATCGTCATAGTTTGATAAGACTGCTCCTACGGCGAACCCTGAGGCATCAGTTCTTAGGATGAATTCCTCCTCAAAGTTCGGAAATTGTAGAACTTTCGGACTTGCCAGTATTTCCTTAAGCATATTGAATGATTCTACGCAATCTTGGTTGAATTTGAATTCTGTATCTTTTTTTAGTAGTTTATTTAGTGGAATGGCTATTGTTGCGAAATTTGGGATGAATTTGCGATAATAATTGGCAAATGCAACGAATCTTCTTACTTCGTCTGCATTGGTGGGGATGGGGAAATTTCGTATAGCTGCTGATTTAGATGGGTCGGGTACAATGCCTTTGTTTGAGATAATATGACCCAGGTATAGTACTTCTTTGCGGAGAAAAGTGCATTTTCCAGGGTGTATTTTTAAGTTTACTTCTCTAAGTCTTTGAAATACGTCCATTAGGTTTTTGTTGTGTTGATGTAAACTATTACCAAAAACAATTAGGTCGTCCAGGTAGACAAAACACCTTGAATATGTCAGCCCGGATAACGCGATGGACATCATCCTGGAAAAAGTACTTGGTGAGATCTTGAGTCCCATGGGCAGGCGTTTTAGCTGGTAGTGCCCGTTTTCCGTCGAGAAAGCTGTACATGGTCTGCATTCAGCTTCTAACTCCATTTGGTAGTAGCCTTGACTTAAGTCTATGCATGAAAACCATTTGGCTCCTCCTACCATATCGTAGATATCCGTTATGTTAGGCAACGGGAACTTGTCATCTTCTATGACTTCGTTCAGTTTTCGGTAATCGATCACGATCCTAAATTTCTGTAATCCGGTCACAGGGTCTTTTTTCTTTGGCACGATAAGAATAGGTGAGTTCCAAGCGGATACAGATGGTTCTATAATGTCGTCTTGAAGCATTTTCTGTACTTCCTCCTCTATGTTTTGCTTTTGCGAATGTGGTAGCCTATATGGTTTTGTATATTTTGGAGTAGTTCCATTCTTAAGTTGTATGTTGGCGCTTCCTATGTGTGTATAGGTAAGTTTGTCGCCACTGAGATGAAAGATATCTTGAAACTTTGTGCAGATGGATATGATTTCGGATTTTTCTTCTTCATTTAATGTGGTGAGATCCATTTCTTCTATCAACTTTTTAGTTCTTTTTGTCGGTAATTCCTCTGATTTGTCGTATTTTAGAACGTAATAATCGATCAATGGTGAGGACACTGGTTCTACCCATTTCAAAACTGCTTCCGTTTCACGAGTATTAAGAATTTTGATTGGTAGTTTGCCATCTATTGGTTTGGAAATTGACCCTGCTATGAAGATTCCTTCGCAGAGTTCTTGGGGGTGGAATATGCGATCGTCTGCATGCTTCGTGTCGAACCAATAGGTGGCTTCGCATCTTGGAGGAACGGTAACGGAATTATGATGGTCTGAATTTACTATGGGTATGGATACAGGTATCCCCTTTTGGAGTTCTAACGTGAAGTTTTCTAAATTTATAATTGCTCCATAATCTTGCAAAAAGTTGGCACCTAAAATACCATCAGTTGGTACTGGGAATGAATCTGGTACCACATGGAAATCATACTGAATTTTTCGTTCACCAAGGAATAATGTATTGGTGCAGGTACCCTCGGATTGTATATATCCGGCTATTCCCATAATAGACGTGCGCGCCTCGCTGTTAATGCGCGTTTGTCCTCCGAGTGCTTGTTTTCTCAAAGTGCATATGGATGCTCCTGTATCTACCAAGAATTTTATTTCGTTATTGTCTATAGTTTTAAAAATGACATATAGGCCGTTCGCGATTCCTCCCGTGCAAATGGCAATGGGTGGTGGCGTACTTATTGTACCCCCTCCGACGGGTTGGCTTGCCCGCCGTGGGGTATGTCGTTTCCCGAGTCAAAAGCTAGAACTTGGTTTTGACCATTATATTGGTTGCTGTTAGAGCCGTAGTTGTTGTTTCTTCCATTGGTGTTATTGGGAACCCGATTCGTATGTCGGTTATTTCCTCGATTTTGGTTGTTCCGTCTATTATTCCGATTATTCGATCGTTGTTGGTGTTGATGTTGGGGTTGTTGGTAGTTACTATTTCGACCTTGTTGCGCATTCCTCGCACCTTGATACGAGTTTTGGTTATTGTAATTGGGGCGGTTTTGGGACCCCCCCCTGTAACCATGTCTGTAGCCACCCCTGTTTGTATTGGGTGGGTTGTAGCCGTTTGGATGCTGTCCATATTGATACTGTTGCCGTGGTACAAAACCATTTGTGTATCGGACTGTTTCGGTCTGAGGAAGAGTGTTGCCAGGGTCTAACTCTAGCAAATGCTCAATTGCGCTCTGCATGTTGGTATGTCGAGCACAATCCAGTACAAGCTTGTACCTTTCATTTACTCCCTTCTTTAAAAAGGCGAGACCTCGGCGGTCATTCGCAGTTGTTAGCGTAGCCCGTGCTGATTCTCCCTGGGCGGATACTTCCAAAGTGGTCATCCTAGCGATTAGGGTTTCCACATCGGACACGTACTCACGCATAGGCCTATTGCCTTGTTTGAGCCTGTCTAACCTGTACTGCAGAGTCTCGAGGTTTTCTTTGGGACCGCATTTATTGTTCAGAGCGGTCTTTAGCTCTGCAAAGGTGGATGGCTGGCACGACCCTAACTCGGTGAGAGCTTTCCCTTGTATCTTACATTTTAAAAGGAACTTGATCAAGGTTGGTTTGCTTGTATTGTTGAGGGTGTCGTGATAGAACTCTGTACTATTCACAAAGTCCCTGATTTGTTCTGAACGCTTGTCGTCCGTGTCACAAGTGAGAGTGGGCAGTTTTTGGGCGGTGCTAAAACTGAATGATTCGGTCATTGTGACCGTTTGTGGTGTTATGTTAGTATCTTTTTTCTCGATAGTTACTAGTTCGATATTGGATTCTATTATTAGGCTATTCCTAACTATTCGTTCGGATTCTTGCTTGAGATTTTCTGCCGTAGCTATTAGGCTTTTCAGATTGGCTCTCTCTATCTCAGTAATGGATTCCTGATCAACGACTTCTAGGTGTTCCTTGAAAGTAGTCCAAAGCCCTTCAATCTGCGCTAGTTTGTTATGGATGCTTTCTTCCGTTCTCGTCCTATTAGGTGATTTCTTTAAGCTAGCCAGGCATTGCTGGAGGGCGTCTAAAGATTCAAGAAGTTGAGCGAATTTCATTTGGCGGTGTAACTAAAAGGAAATGAGCGTCAGAAAGTAGATCCCGTCCTCATAAGACCAATGATTTTAGTTTTCAAAAATATTCTATTTATTTATTTATTGCGAAACAATCTTAGTATTTCTCTTTTTCCAAATATTTTAGTTCATAGTAAATAAAAATATGTCTTGTTACTTAAATTATAGTATATAACGAATCTAAAATAACGGTGAGAATTTTGAAAAAGGAAAACAATGTTAGCGTCTATACCTGAGCAGGTCGTCGCTCTAGGTGCTTGATGGTATCGGCAATCAGTTTGCGTCGGTAATGTTTCAGTCCCAAGTATGCTAATCCGATGATCAGCGCGGTTATGAATATTAGCAGGAGTACTGCAGCTGTCTGGTCCGTGGAATTTCTTTCTGGGATTGCGGACGCCGCAATCAATTGCGGGCCTGTGTTGACAATTTCCTTACTTTCCTGTCCTCCCATCGGACCAGGATTTTAGTTTTGCTGCCGTATGTTCAAAGAGACGATGGAACTGCTTAGCTTCTTCTTGTTTCTGTTTTACTGCGGCTTTCAATTCTTTCCTCTTCTCTTTGAGTTGCTGGATGAATTTTCGTCGCGTGTCAGAAGGTTGGCCGGGAATGTTGGCCAGCCGCTTTAACTCCGCAAGCTCCTTTCGTTGTTTGACTCGGAGACCTCCTCGAGTCGATTTTGGTTTCTCTAGAGTAATGGGTCTAGATGGGGCTCCGGCTTTTGTCCGGCGCCTGTATTCCTCTAGCGTGAGGGGTTTCGGTCCGATTCTTAGAGTAGGCTCTGGCTGGGGTGCCTGCTTCAAAAGGACCTCGGCCTTTTGGATGTAGGTGGCGGCGAGTACTAGCCGTTCCCTACTGCTCTCTGACAAATTCTCCCCTATGAGCAAATATTTCTCTGCTCCTGGCAGGATCGCCATGTAACGTTGGCTGGTCCTATGGCCAACGTACCTGTTGGGAAGACTCTCTCGCTTGGCGATAACGCCCGTAGCTCGGACCCTTCGGCAATAGTTTGCCCGCTAAGGGTGAGAGTTCCAAACCTAAAGACTGTAACCAAATTCCTCGCAGCTCGTAAGCTAAATAAAACAAAGTGGTTTGTTGTCTGTAGTCTTGGCACTTCGCAGAAGAAGTCTCCGTTTATTTAAAATGTTTCCCTTTTTATACTTCACAAAATGATATCAAAGACCCACTTCGAATATCGATATTCCCATATTATGCCTTATCAGCATTAACTCATAGCGAGGGTAAACGACCAAACACTTCAAGTGTTTTGGGTACATTTGCGTACGATGCTTAGTTGGCATATTTATTGTCATACGCAAACGTACCCTGGTCGTGCCCTCGATTCAGCATAACGATACATATTTTTATACCCATTGGCTTCATGTGCCGAGTGTGCCATCAGAGTAATATGACTCTTCTACTTGTTCAGTACGTGATTCATATCACTCTGAAGCAATGCCACATAATGCAATGGTTTTGGGTTATGGGTATCCAGTATCGAAGTGAGTTTAAATATTATTAATTGCTTTGGTGCAATTAATTAAGTGGCCGCTGGTGCGATCCCTTCACAAGGCTAATGTGTATAGGGACAAGCCCGCTTCGATTGACGCACTGGAAGCCAACATCCATGCATTCATTCGTGAGATACCGGCCGATATGTGTGAAAGAGTATGCCAAAATTGGACTCAGCGGATGGGCTACCTGAGACGCAGCCGTGGTCAACATTTGCATGAAATTATCTTTAAACATTAAATTGCAAGGTTCAAACTATCGATTCAAATAAATATTTCATTCATTTTTTCGAATTTTTTGTGTTTTTTTTTTAAAAAAAGTTCTAAACCTCTTAAAAAATCACCCTTTATATATATAAATATATATACATATATATCAACCGTTTCGGGATTGTTACTCCGTCGGTTTAGTGTTTCATCTGAAAAATAAAAAAAATAAAAATATATATCAACAAAAAACATTCTGGCGATAAACACAAACAACGAACCAGGTAAGTATCAAGTATCGTCTTGATTAATTGTTTTTTTATCCTTTTTGTTTGTTTTACGTCATTAACTAAGTGGGGTAGGTTAGGTGTAGTGTCGTAGACAATGATACGTATACTTTTGAGTATTACGTGTTTCTTTTTTTTCTTCCTTTGTTGTACGGCATAAACCTTGTTGGGGTAAAAATTATAAGAAAAAGCGTTGATTTTCGACTCCACCGTGGTCACTGATTAAATTGTTTTGGTTTTAAGCTTATGGATAGAACAGAGTCCACAGAAGCCCAGTTGATAGAGGAAATTCATCAACTCAAAAAAAGAAATTAAGGAACAAGGGCAAGAAATAAAACATTTCAACGACTCGCTGTTATCTGAACTTAAAGCCATTACTAGCAGGGAAGTATATGCATTAATTTATGCACAATTAAGTTCGCAGTGGGGACAGTTTACGAGGCTTGAGACTACCGACGCAATACTCATTGAGGATAGTCACCAAAGTGAAATCCAAGCGCTTAAGGCTGAACTAAACAATACCAGAAGGGTACGATTTAGTTTAGACTGCAGCCAAATTGAAGCCGAAAAAGTAAACACTGAGGCCGAGGAAACAATTTCAAAATTAAACTTAGAAATTGTGGCACTCCAGTCCAACCTCACAAAAGTGAAAAGCGAACTTAGGGCTTCCCTGACAAAACAGGACCAAAACCAACGGGAGACTGAAAGGGTACGTGGGTTAGAATTAGAATATATAGCACAAATAGAGTGGTTGAAAAAAGAGAAGAGGAAGTAAAGGGAACAATTAGTAGCCCTGCAATTCCAAAACTCCAGTTTCACACCAGATTGCATGGACTCTTCTAATTCAACCGACACAATGAGTTACGAGGGCATTGCAAAAATAATTGCACAGATTGTTCCCAAATTTTCTGGGGCAAGAACACCCGAGCTATCAGGAAATGTTTATGAGTTTCTCAACGCATGTTCCCTAGGTCTGAAGTGTATAGACCCAGATAGCGAAGCAATCTATGTGGCAATGCTGTCAACCAGATTAATTGGTGATGCGTTTGAATTGGTTAGATGCAACAAAATAAGTACAGTGCAGGAGTTAGAGACTCTCATCAAAGGCACATATCTTACTGTTCGGACACTGGATAGTGTGACTGCCGAAATAAAGCAGTCGCATCAGCTAGCAACAGAAGATATACATGCCTTCGCCAGACGTCTTACATCACTACAAGCAAAAGCGACGGATATTATTGATGGCAGCTACTCAAGCGCAGACTCTGTAGCTCTTAAAAAGGAACTTAAGAATTCCATAATCTGTAGTTTCAAAGAAGGGCTATTAGATCCAGCGTTGCGTCAATTTATGTTGACGGTCAGTGGGGATGAATTACAGACGTTAGCAGATACGGCGTTAAAAACGTCTAATCTTCTTCGTTCCCAATATCTCGAAAACCCCACAAATCCGAATAATTCTATACCTAACAATTCCCAATTGAGCAATAACCCTCCAATGTACCTAAATAATCACTATATACACAGCTCCCCAGAAATGATCCAAGATTGGCAGCCGACTTATGTGCCTCCAGCGTCCGCATACCCAAGTCCGCAAACCCCAATCAATATAGGTCCGAGTACTTCGAACTGGAACACTCAAAACAGTTCAAACAAGACCAGTGTACAGCACCTTCGTAACAGGCCAGCAGAGAAATTATCGTGTGGGTTCTGTGGTAAGTCAAATCACACTTACGCAGAATGTAGGGTACGCCGTAACACCCCATACTGCGACCCCTGCAAGGCTTATGGCCACGACCCAGGGACTTGCCCGAAAGCACAAGTTTACATGACAGCGGCAAAACGTGGTAAGCCAAAGCTAAAATGTGATTGTTGCTCAAGGGTGGGACACTCTGAAGAGGATTGTTATAGTAAAAGGAACTACCTGGCAAAGAAGGGACAGGGAAACGAACGAGGGGCCAGCTAAAAGAGGTGAGCTGTGCCCCTAAAGCATTCTCAACTGATAGTCATAACAAATCAGTAAAACCCATCCCAAGCAGTATAATTTTAAACCAAAACCATGAGCTACCCTTTACCGAAAAAACCGTTTCAGATACCACGATAAGCCAATTAAGTATCCCGGAGCCCAGCAGCAAGAATAAGAAACAAATTCTTAAGAGGCACAAAAAAGGGCAAAGGCATATAAATTGCCTGCAAAAAATACAACTAGAGTATAGACCAAAAGCCATGACTCAACTACAAAACAAGCTCGTAAGTCTGATGTCGCAATTTATAAATTTATTCATGCAAGTAGGCGATATCATATCGCGATGCTCAAAGGAGATCGGCCAAAAACTAGACTGTTTCTTGAATCCAAAAAATAAATTTGGCAATATCAAACGAAACAGGCTTTGCTTAATAAAAAAATTAAGTAAAAACGACGTTTTTGTAGAACTCCCCTTGCCAGAGGCCAAAGGAGGTAAAATAACTCTATTAGTGGATACAGGGGCAGACACAAGTCTTTTGAAAGAAAGCTCGTTAAAACCCAACACAAACATATCCAGAAAGGAGACAAGGCAAGTAGGTGGAGCATTCGGTGGAAATAGTACAACAGTAGGTACTATCACCACTAGTAAACTATTGACAAATGGCGTTAAGGGCAAATTGCATATTATAAACGGTCTAAACGACATACCCTCAGATGGTATTATTGGTAGGGATATCCTTTGGAACCGAACAATTATTGATACAGTGGCTAAAACATTAAAACAAAAATAGGAACTTGGTTTCGGAGTATCATCTTAAACGCCCATGCGAACCAATCAATACAGTCAATGTGGCTAATAATACAATTAAAGTATCAAACCAGGAAATAAAGGCCCGAACCCAAACCATTGTTAAGCTAAAGGTTAACAGAGGGTTACGCGACGTTCTCGTGCATAGTCAGGAACTAAAACCTGGAGTTTACTTAGCGAACACAATATCAAGAGTAAGAGACCACCATCTTGCTGTTTCAATACTCAATTCCACGGACGATCCATTTTTCTTGAGTGAAGAATTCGTCCCCAAATTTGAAAATTTCAACAAGTTCCGAAGTATAGGAAGGGAAAAAACTAAGAACGTGATATTGAGCGTAAGTAGGCAACAGCCAAGTGAACGAATTTCACAACTACTTAAGTCATTAAAAATAGAGACCAACTTAAACAAAGAGGAAAATGTGCAATAGAAAATATTTGCATTCAATTTAACGACATTTTCCATTTGGAAGGGGACCCGTTGACGCATACCGATATCCTGGCGCATAAAATTAGAACCCAACCGGATCAAGGCCCAATAAACCAGAAGCAGTATCGGCTCCCACAAGTCGCTAGGGATGAGATTCATAATCAGGTGAAGCAAATTTTAAACGACAAAGTAATAACCCCTAGTAAATCACCGTGGAACTCTCCTCTTTTGGTCGTCCCTAAAAAAACCAGGGGCTGATGGACAAAAGAGATGGCGAATTGTAGTGGATTTTCGAAAACTCAATGATGTGACGATTAAAGACGCGTTTCCTCTGCCAAGAATAGAAGATATTCTCGATCAGCTAGGAAACTGCCGCTACTTCACAACCCTTGATCTGGCTAGCGGTTACCACCAAGTGCTTATTGAAAAGCAGGACCGGGAAAAGACTGCATTTAGCACGGGGTTGGGCCACTATGAACTTCACCGAATGCCTTTCGGACTAACGGGCGCACCGGCTACCTTCCAAAGGATAATGAACTATATTCTAACTGGTCTGCAAGGAATAGACTGTTTTGTCTACCTGGATGATATCGCGATAGATAGTAAAAATTTGGAAGACCATTGCGACAAATTGGTTCGTATATTTTCGCAGTTGAGAAACTACAAACTCAAATTAAATACCGAAAAATGCAACTTTCTGTCCAAAGAGGTTGTTTATTTAGGTCACAAGTGCTCAGAAAACGGTGCGTTACCAGATCCCTCAAAAACAAGTTGTGTCACGAGCTTTCCAATCCCGAAAAATATTAAAGAAGTGCAGTCGTTCTTAGGTTTTGCTAGCTATTACAGGAAGTTTATCCCAAATTTTGCAAAAATAGCAGCCCCAATTAACTTTTTGCTAAGAAAGGAGGTAGAATTCAAATTGACGCCGGATCACCAAAGATCTTTCGAAGAATTGAAAAAGGCAATAACTACGCCGCCAGTCTTAATCTACCCAGATTTTTCGAAGCCATTTATCTTGACCACAGATGCTAGCAATGAAGCATTGGGAGCAGTACTGTCACAGGGTAAGGTTGGAAAGGATAAACCTATAGCTTTCGCAAGCCGATCCTTAAATCCTGCTGAAAAAAGGTATTCCACAATAGAAAAGGAACTCCTGGCATTGTGTGGGCTACCAACAACTTCCGAACGTATTTTTTAGGGCGCTCTTTTACAGTTTACACAGATCATCAGCCACTTAAGGGAGTATTTCATGTCAAAGATCACACATCCCGTTTAGTACGTTTTCATCACAAACTCTCGGAATACGATTTCAAAATCGAATACAAACCGGGTAAGGTGAACAAGAACGCTGATGCACTGAGTCGTATTCCACAAGAAAAGCCCGTAGAGCAGTGTCTAGCTGTCACTCGGGCACAAGCGTGTTTGAATGAAAATAAGGACTCGGTAGGTACATCAACGACTTCCACTGGTGCAGGTAATGCAAATGGTAATAAAGGCATCCCAACGGTATCAAAAGTACCCAAAACCATAGAATTTTTAACGGACCGCTCGGAAATCCAAGTAATCTTAAGAGATTTTCACAATTCAGCGCTCGGAGGTCACCAAGGTAATAAATAACTTTAGGGCGTATCAGGCAACAGTATAGGTGGAAGGGAATGGCAAAGGATGTAAAAGATTTCGTAAGAAAATGTTCACTATGCCAGAAGAATAAATGCTCCCCCCCGAACAAAATGCCCATGGTAATTACAGACACGCCTTCACTACCTTTCGATAAGGTATACATGGATATTGTTTGTGGACTTCCCGTATCACACTCAGGAAACAGATATATTCTGACTTTTCAGGATGATCTGACTAAGTTCATGGATTGCGCAGCCCTTCCCGATATGGAAGCTTCGACAGTGGCTAGAGTTTTTTATGAACAAATCCTGACGAGGTATAGAATTCCAAAGATTCTTGTCACGGACAATGGCGCCAACTTCACGTCAAAGATATTTTCAGAGACTTGCAAGTTCAAAAACTTCATACAACGGCATATCACCCTCAATCAAACGGTTCGTTAGAAAGAAGTCATCGGCCTCTAGCCGAATATCTCAGATCCTTTGTGGCAAACGACGAAAGAAATTGGGACCAATGGCTTCGGCAAGCCATGCATGTTCACAACAACTCCATCCACACCGCAACACAGTTAACCCCTTTGAATGCCTTATTTGGTTTTAAGTTCGAAATGCCAACTAATCTAAAACGAAAACCCACACCTCTCTATAATGCTGAAGACTACCCTTCACAACTCAAGCATCAACTCGAGATTGCCCACAAGTTAGCCAATCAGAACCTTAAAATAGCTAAACTAAAATCGAAAGACGTCTACGACAAAGGCTCTAAGACTATTACGTTCAATGTTGGACAGAAGGTTTTACTAAGGAATCCCGCCAGAAAGAATAAATTCTCCCCTATCTGGTTAGGACCCTACGAGGTTGTGTCCGTTATATTAATATATATATTAATATGTTATATTAATATATTTTTTTTTATTTTCAGTAGAGAAAATTTAGTACAGTCGAAGGAGTGGAGCTTTTCCAAAACCCTAACCCTAAGTAATATAATTAAGAATATTCATAAATTTCGAACCAAAATAGTCTCTGCAAAATTATAAGTATCATTCAATTTAAATTACCTTTTAATAAATAATAATTATAATAATAGTAATAACTTAATAAATGTACATAAGAAGCATGATTAGAATTATAAGCATTATGTACCTGGCAAACTCGATGGGGCTCACCGTGGCGCAGGATGCAGAACCGTTCCAAGTGAAAACTCTCTTCGAAACCCCCATCGTCTTCGAAAAGGTGGGAAGTGCGTTATTTTACAAAGATTGTTGGATCATCTTCACTAAGTTTACACCAATGG
This sequence comes from Cheilosia variabilis, assembly GCA_951230905.1. NCBI lineage: Eukaryota > Metazoa > Arthropoda > Insecta > Diptera > Syrphidae > Cheilosia > Cheilosia variabilis. The sequence continues at coordinate 85,904,103 of OX579676.1, forward strand.
ATTTCTCTGGCATTGTAGACTTTACTAATATCTGCGAAACCAAAATAAATCGAATGTGTTCGTTCCTGAAAGATGATGTTAACGCAACGGACGTTGGATGCTTGCGAACCAATGGTTAAAGAAGTTGCAGTAATATCGGAAAACTTGAAGTCAAACAACGCATACCTCCAGCATATGGTTTCACACAAACGCAGCAGAAGAGCGCTTCTTAACGTAGTGGGAAGTTTTTCTAAATGGGCTTTCGGAACTATGGACAACGAAGACTCGGAAAAGGTGTACAACAAATTGCAAATTCTGCATAAAAATAGTGAGGATACATTCACCCTAATCAACAAGCAACTGACGGTGATGAAATCAAACTACGATGGCATAGTTAAACCCCTTACCAAAGCAAATGCAGATATCGACGCAATATCGGCACATCTAAACGACTTCGGTTCAACATACCAAAAGTTTGCAGACGAAACGAACATTGCTATAGCGACACTTCAGCTAAAGACGGCAATAAATGAGCTTGTAGCTATACTCACAGCCAAGCTACTGGAAGTACAAAACCAACAAGCCGTTGAAATGGCAATTCTCAATGATCTCTACCAAGGCCGACTACACCCGTTCATCCTAAACCTTGCGAATATATCTGAAACCCTTAAGGAACCGTTACTTACAACAAAAATACAATCCTTCTTCCGAGATGAGTTAACGCTTCACCAGGCAGCAAAGGTCACCGTATTCCCCAACGGCAATAATCTGATCATTAAAGTCGTCATTCCTCTTCCGGACCCAACAAAGATTGATATTCAAAAGGTGTATCCGATCGTCTAAACGAGAAGTGGGACCCAATGATCGAGACAAGGGCAGATTATATAGCAGAGTCAGAGGATCATGGACTATTCGTTTTAATGACCAAGGAAGAGCTGGGAAAGTGCAACCAAATAACAACAATGCAGCGTGTAACCGTGTCAATCTGTAAGCACCAAAGACCGGTATTCACAAGGAGCAGTGAAGAATGCCTTATCGAGCTCTTGCAGCACACAGCGACAGCCCAAGAACGATGCCAACACATTGCCGTTCCCGCATCAGAAGGTACGTTCGTAAAAATGGCGGCCAGTAATTCCTGGTTGTACAACCTCCGAAATAATATGACACTAAACATCAATTGTAACGGGGAACAGTACAATCCACTACTAAGGAATACCGGCGTCATACGAATACTTAGACCATGTGACATCGGGACGCGGGAAATGAAAATCCCGTACGAGCAAGACGTCAGCAGCAATGTCGAGTTCAAGCAGCCAAAAGTTGATTTCGTAGGACTATTGGAAACACTTCGAGTACAGTTCGAAGTCCGGAAAGTACCAACAAACTCAACACCAAGTAAGAAGATTCTTCCGATAAGACTGGGAAGCCATGCAGACATCAATGCAATTCTGACCGAGGGAAAAAAATCTTTGGAAGATCTGCAGAGGCAAATAGAGCAGACCAGAACTGAAGAAACCCTCCGAAGCCAACAATGGACGGTTACAAGACATCAATACTCGTTAATGTTAGTGTGCTTGATACTAATCCTAGGAGTAATAATACATAAAGGGTGATTTTTTAGCTGGTTTGGTTTTGGCAACACTGGTTTTGACAGCTGACGTGTGTTTAGTACCTTGTGTCACTGTCAAACAGCTTCAGTTTGGTTTGCAATTTAACCATGGATCGTCTTACAAATGAACAACGCTTGCAAATTATTGAATTTTACTATCAAAATTCGTGCTCGGTTCGAAATGTTCATCGCGCGCTGCTTCCATTTTATGATCGGCATTCTCGACCTTCTGAGCAGTCTATTCGGAAGATTGTGACCAAATTTCGCACCAAATTTACTTTGTTGGACATTAAACCACCAACACGTTTACGTACTGTGCGTAGTGAAGAAAATATTGCGGCCGTATCAGCTAGTGGGACAGAAGACCGCGAAATGTCGATTCGGCGCCGTTCCCAGCAGTTAGGCCTTTGTTACAGCACTACGTGGAAAATTTTGCGGAAGGATTTGGGCGTAAAGCCTTTTAAGATACAGCTGGTGCCAGAACTAAAGCCAGCCGACCTACCACAACGCCGAATTTTTGGTGAATGGGCTCTTGGAAAGCTGGCCGAGGATCCGCTTTTTTATCGAAAAATTGTGTTCAGCGATGAGGCTCATTTTTGGTTGAATGGGTACGTAAATAAGCAAAATTGCCGCATTTGGAGTGAAGATCAGCCAGAAGCATTGCAACAGCTACCAATGCATCCCGAAAAAGCCACTGTTTGGTGCGGTTTATGGGCCGGCGGCATTATTGGGCCATATTTCTTCAAAGATGATACGAATCGCAGCGTTACTGTCAATGGTGAACGCTACCGAGCGATGATAACAAACTTTTTTTTGCCCGAAATGGAAGTTCTTGACATGCATGATATGTGGTTTCAACAAGACGGTGCCACATGCCACACAGCACGCGAAACAATGGCGCAATTGCGAGGCGAGTTTGGTGAACAGTTAATTTCACGTTTCGGGCCGGTCAATTGGCCGCCTAGATCGTGCGATTTGACACCATTAGATTATTTTTTGTGGGGGTATGCCAAGGCTAATGTGTATAGGGACAAGCCCGCTTCGATTGACGCACTGGAAGCCAACATCCATGCATTCATTCGTGAGATACCGGCCGATATGTGTGAAAGAGTATGCCAAAATTGGACTCAGCGGATGGGCTACCTGAGACGCAGCCGTGGTCAACATTTGCATGAAATTATCTTTAAACATTAAATTGCAAGGTTCAAACTATCGATTCAAATAAATATTTCATTCATTTTTTCGAATTTTTTGTGTTTTTTTTTTAAAAAAAGTTCTAAACCTCTTAAAAAATCACCCTTTATATATATAAATATATATACATATATATCAACCGTTTCGGGATTGTTACTCCGTCGGTTTAGTGTTTCATCTGAAAAATAAAAAAAATAAAAATATATATCAACAAAAAACATTCTGGCGATAAACACAAACAACGAACCAGGTAAGTATCAAGTATCGTCTTGATTAATTGTTTTTTTATCCTTTTTGTTTGTTTTACGTCATTAACTAAGTGGGGTAGGTTAGGTGTAGTGTCGTAGACAATGATACGTATACTTTTGAGTATTACGTGTTTCTTTTTTTTCTTCCTTTGTTGTACGGCATAAACCTTGTTGGGGTAAAAATTATAAGAAAAAGCGTTGATTTTCGACTCCACCGTGGTCACTGATTAAATTGTTTTGGTTTTAAGCTTATGGATAGAACAGAGTCCACAGAAGCCCAGTTGATAGAGGAAATTCATCAACTCAAAAAAAGAAATTAAGGAACAAGGGCAAGAAATAAAACATTTCAACGACTCGCTGTTATCTGAACTTAAAGCCATTACTAGCAGGGAAGTATATGCATTAATTTATGCACAATTAAGTTCGCAGTGGGGACAGTTTACGAGGCTTGAGACTACCGACGCAATACTCATTGAGGATAGTCACCAAAGTGAAATCCAAGCGCTTAAGGCTGAACTAAACAATACCAGAAGGGTACGATTTAGTTTAGACTGCAGCCAAATTGAAGCCGAAAAAGTAAACACTGAGGCCGAGGAAACAATTTCAAAATTAAACTTAGAAATTGTGGCACTCCAGTCCAACCTCACAAAAGTGAAAAGCGAACTTAGGGCTTCCCTGACAAAACAGGACCAAAACCAACGGGAGACTGAAAGGGTACGTGGGTTAGAATTAGAATATATAGCACAAATAGAGTGGTTGAAAAAAGAGAAGAGGAAGTAAAGGGAACAATTAGTAGCCCTGCAATTCCAAAACTCCAGTTTCACACCAGATTGCATGGACTCTTCTAATTCAACCGACACAATGAGTTACGAGGGCATTGCAAAAATAATTGCACAGATTGTTCCCAAATTTTCTGGGGCAAGAACACCCGAGCTATCAGGAAATGTTTATGAGTTTCTCAACGCATGTTCCCTAGGTCTGAAGTGTATAGACCCAGATAGCGAAGCAATCTATGTGGCAATGCTGTCAACCAGATTAATTGGTGATGCGTTTGAATTGGTTAGATGCAACAAAATAAGTACAGTGCAGGAGTTAGAGACTCTCATCAAAGGCACATATCTTACTGTTCGGACACTGGATAGTGTGACTGCCGAAATAAAGCAGTCGCATCAGCTAGCAACAGAAGATATACATGCCTTCGCCAGACGTCTTACATCACTACAAGCAAAAGCGACGGATATTATTGATGGCAGCTACTCAAGCGCAGACTCTGTAGCTCTTAAAAAGGAACTTAAGAATTCCATAATCTGTAGTTTCAAAGAAGGGCTATTAGATCCAGCGTTGCGTCAATTTATGTTGACGGTCAGTGGGGATGAATTACAGACGTTAGCAGATACGGCGTTAAAAACGTCTAATCTTCTTCGTTCCCAATATCTCGAAAACCCCACAAATCCGAATAATTCTATACCTAACAATTCCCAATTGAGCAATAACCCTCCAATGTACCTAAATAATCACTATATACACAGCTCCCCAGAAATGATCCAAGATTGGCAGCCGACTTATGTGCCTCCAGCGTCCGCATACCCAAGTCCGCAAACCCCAATCAATATAGGTCCGAGTACTTCGAACTGGAACACTCAAAACAGTTCAAACAAGACCAGTGTACAGCACCTTCGTAACAGGCCAGCAGAGAAATTATCGTGTGGGTTCTGTGGTAAGTCAAATCACACTTACGCAGAATGTAGGGTACGCCGTAACACCCCATACTGCGACCCCTGCAAGGCTTATGGCCACGACCCAGGGACTTGCCCGAAAGCACAAGTTTACATGACAGCGGCAAAACGTGGTAAGCCAAAGCTAAAATGTGATTGTTGCTCAAGGGTGGGACACTCTGAAGAGGATTGTTATAGTAAAAGGAACTACCTGGCAAAGAAGGGACAGGGAAACGAACGAGGGGCCAGCTAAAAGAGGTGAGCTGTGCCCCTAAAGCATTCTCAACTGATAGTCATAACAAATCAGTAAAACCCATCCCAAGCAGTATAATTTTAAACCAAAACCATGAGCTACCCTTTACCGAAAAAACCGTTTCAGATACCACGATAAGCCAATTAAGTATCCCGGAGCCCAGCAGCAAGAATAAGAAACAAATTCTTAAGAGGCACAAAAAAGGGCAAAGGCATATAAATTGCCTGCAAAAAATACAACTAGAGTATAGACCAAAAGCCATGACTCAACTACAAAACAAGCTCGTAAGTCTGATGTCGCAATTTATAAATTTATTCATGCAAGTAGGCGATATCATATCGCGATGCTCAAAGGAGATCGGCCAAAAACTAGACTGTTTCTTGAATCCAAAAAATAAATTTGGCAATATCAAACGAAACAGGCTTTGCTTAATAAAAAAATTAAGTAAAAACGACGTTTTTGTAGAACTCCCCTTGCCAGAGGCCAAAGGAGGTAAAATAACTCTATTAGTGGATACAGGGGCAGACACAAGTCTTTTGAAAGAAAGCTCGTTAAAACCCAACACAAACATATCCAGAAAGGAGACAAGGCAAGTAGGTGGAGCATTCGGTGGAAATAGTACAACAGTAGGTACTATCACCACTAGTAAACTATTGACAAATGGCGTTAAGGGCAAATTGCATATTATAAACGGTCTAAACGACATACCCTCAGATGGTATTATTGGTAGGGATATCCTTTGGAACCGAACAATTATTGATACAGTGGCTAAAACATTAAAACAAAAATAGGAACTTGGTTTCGGAGTATCATCTTAAACGCCCATGCGAACCAATCAATACAGTCAATGTGGCTAATAATACAATTAAAGTATCAAACCAGGAAATAAAGGCCCGAACCCAAACCATTGTTAAGCTAAAGGTTAACAGAGGGTTACGCGACGTTCTCGTGCATAGTCAGGAACTAAAACCTGGAGTTTACTTAGCGAACACAATATCAAGAGTAAGAGACCACCATCTTGCTGTTTCAATACTCAATTCCACGGACGATCCATTTTTCTTGAGTGAAGAATTCGTCCCCAAATTTGAAAATTTCAACAAGTTCCGAAGTATAGGAAGGGAAAAAACTAAGAACGTGATATTGAGCGTAAGTAGGCAACAGCCAAGTGAACGAATTTCACAACTACTTAAGTCATTAAAAATAGAGACCAACTTAAACAAAGAGGAAAATGTGCAATAGAAAATATTTGCATTCAATTTAACGACATTTTCCATTTGGAAGGGGACCCGTTGACGCATACCGATATCCTGGCGCATAAAATTAGAACCCAACCGGATCAAGGCCCAATAAACCAGAAGCAGTATCGGCTCCCACAAGTCGCTAGGGATGAGATTCATAATCAGGTGAAGCAAATTTTAAACGACAAAGTAATAACCCCTAGTAAATCACCGTGGAACTCTCCTCTTTTGGTCGTCCCTAAAAAAACCAGGGGCTGATGGACAAAAGAGATGGCGAATTGTAGTGGATTTTCGAAAACTCAATGATGTGACGATTAAAGACGCGTTTCCTCTGCCAAGAATAGAAGATATTCTCGATCAGCTAGGAAACTGCCGCTACTTCACAACCCTTGATCTGGCTAGCGGTTACCACCAAGTGCTTATTGAAAAGCAGGACCGGGAAAAGACTGCATTTAGCACGGGGTTGGGCCACTATGAACTTCACCGAATGCCTTTCGGACTAACGGGCGCACCGGCTACCTTCCAAAGGATAATGAACTATATTCTAACTGGTCTGCAAGGAATAGACTGTTTTGTCTACCTGGATGATATCGCGATAGATAGTAAAAATTTGGAAGACCATTGCGACAAATTGGTTCGTATATTTTCGCAGTTGAGAAACTACAAACTCAAATTAAATACCGAAAAATGCAACTTTCTGTCCAAAGAGGTTGTTTATTTAGGTCACAAGTGCTCAGAAAACGGTGCGTTACCAGATCCCTCAAAAACAAGTTGTGTCACGAGCTTTCCAATCCCGAAAAATATTAAAGAAGTGCAGTCGTTCTTAGGTTTTGCTAGCTATTACAGGAAGTTTATCCCAAATTTTGCAAAAATAGCAGCCCCAATTAACTTTTTGCTAAGAAAGGAGGTAGAATTCAAATTGACGCCGGATCACCAAAGATCTTTCGAAGAATTGAAAAAGGCAATAACTACGCCGCCAGTCTTAATCTACCCAGATTTTTCGAAGCCATTTATCTTGACCACAGATGCTAGCAATGAAGCATTGGGAGCAGTACTGTCACAGGGTAAGGTTGGAAAGGATAAACCTATAGCTTTCGCAAGCCGATCCTTAAATCCTGCTGAAAAAAGGTATTCCACAATAGAAAAGGAACTCCTGGCATTGTGTGGGCTACCAACAACTTCCGAACGTATTTTTTAGGGCGCTCTTTTACAGTTTACACAGATCATCAGCCACTTAAGGGAGTATTTCATGTCAAAGATCACACATCCCGTTTAGTACGTTTTCATCACAAACTCTCGGAATACGATTTCAAAATCGAATACAAACCGGGTAAGGTGAACAAGAACGCTGATGCACTGAGTCGTATTCCACAAGAAAAGCCCGTAGAGCAGTGTCTAGCTGTCACTCGGGCAGAAGCGTGTTTGAATGAAAATAAGGACTCGGTAGGTACATCAACGACTTCCACTGGTGCAGGTAATGCAAATGGTAATAAAGGCATCCCAACGGTATCAAAAGTACCCAAAACCATAGAATTTTTAACGGACCGCTCGGAAATCCAAGTAATCTTAAGAGATTTTCACAATTCAGCGCTCGGAGGTCACCAAGGTAATAAATAACTTTAGGGCGTATCAGGCAACAGTATAGGTGGAAGGGAATGGCAAAGGATGTAAAAGATTTCGTAAGAAAATGTTCACTATGCCAGAAGAATAAATGCTCCCCCCCGAACAAAATGCCCATGGTAATTACAGACACGCCTTCACTACCTTTCGATAAGGTATACATGGATATTGTTTGTGGACTTCCCGTATCACACTCAGGAAACAGATATATATTCTGACTTTTCAGGATGATCTGACTAAGTTCATGGATTGCGCAGCCCTTCCCGATATGGAAGCTTCGACAGTGGCTAGAGTTTTTTATGAACAAATCCTGACGAGGTATAGAATTCCAAAGATTCTTGTCACGGACAATGGCGCCAACTTCACGTCAAAGATATTTTCAGAGACTTGCAAGTTCAAAAACTTCATACAACGGCATATCACCCTCAATCAAACGGTTCGTTAGAAAGAAGTCATCGGCCTCTAGCCGAATATCTCAGATCCTTTGTGGCAAACGACGAAAGAAATTGGGACCAATGGCTTCGGCAAGCCATGCATGTTCACAACAACTCCATCCACACCGCAACACAGTTAACCCCTTTGAATGCCTTATTTGGTTTTAAGTTCGAAATGCCAACTAATCTAAAACGAAAACCCACACCTCTCTATAATGCTGAAGACTACCCTTCACAACTCAAGCATCAACTCGAGATTACCCACAAGTTAGCCAATCAGAACCTTAAAATAGCTAAACTAAAATCGAAAGACGTCTACGACAAAGGCTCTAAGACTATTACGTTCAATGTTGGACAGAAGGTTTTACTAAGGAATCCCGCCAGAAAGAATAAATTCTCCCCTATCTGGTTAGGACCCTACGAGGTTGTGTCCGTTATATTAATATATATATTAATATGTTATATTAATATATTTTTTTTTATTTTCAGTAGAGAAAATTTAGTACAGTCGAAGGAGTGGAGCTTTTCCAAAACCCTAACCCTAAGTAATATAATTAAGAATATTCATAAATTTCGAACCAAAATAGTCTCTGCAAAATTATAAGTATCATTCAATTTAAATTACCTTTTAATAAATAATAATTATAATAATAGTAATAACTTAATAAATGTACATAAGAAGCATGATTAGAATTATAAGCATTATGTACCTGGCAAACTCGATGGGGCTCACCGTGGCGGAGGATGCAGAACCGTTCCAAGTGAAAACTCTCTTCGAAACCCCCATCGTCTTCGAAAAGGTGGGAAGTGCGTTATTTTACAAAGATTGTTGGATCATCTTCACTAAGTTTACACCAATGGATTTCTCTGGCATTGTAGACTTTACTAATATCTGCGAAACCAAAATAAATCGAATGTGTTCGTTCCTGAAAGATGATGTTAACGCAACGGACGTTGGATGCTTGCGAACCAATGGTTAAAGAAGTTGCAGTAATATCGGAAAACTTGAAGTCAAACAACGCATACCTCCAGCATATGGTTTCACACAAACGCAGCAGAAGAGCGCTTCTTAACGTAGTGGGAAGTTTTTCTAAATGGGCTTTCGGAACTATGGACAACGAAGACTCGGAAAAGGTGTACAACAAATTGCAAATTCTGCATAAAAATAGTGAGGATACATTCACCCTAATCAACAAGCAACTGACGGTGATGAAATCAAACTACGATGGCATAGTTAAGCCCCTTACCAAAGCAAATGCAGATATCGACGCAATATCGGCACATCTAAACGACTTCGGTTCAACATACCAAAAGTTTGCAGACGAAACGAACATTGCTATAGCGACACTTCAGCTAAAGACGGCAATAAATGAGCTTGTAGCTATACTCACAGCCAAGCTACTGGAAGTACAAAACCAACAAGCCGTTGAAATGGCAATTCTCAATGATCTCTACCAAGGCCGACTACACCCGTTCATCCTAAACCTTGCGAATATATCTGAAACCCTTAAGGAACCGTTACTTACAACAAAAATACAACCCTTCTTCCGAGATGAGTTAACGCTTCACCAGGCAGCAAAGGTCACCGTATTCCCCAACGGCAATAATCTGATCATTAAAGTCGTCATTCCTCTTCCGGACCCAACAAAGATTGATATTCAAAAGGTGTATCCGATCGTCTAAACGAGAAGTGGGACCCAATGATCGAGACAAGGGCAGATTATATAGCAGAGTCAGAGGATCATGGACTATTCGTTTTAATGACCAAGGAAGAGCTGGGAAAGTGCAACCAAATAACAACAATGCAGCGTGTAACCTTGTCAATCTGTAAGCACCAAAGACCGGTATTCACAAGGAGCAGTGAAGAATGCCTTATCGAGCTCTTGCAGCACACAGCGACAGCCCAAGAACGATGCCAACACATTGCCGTTCCCGCATCAGAAGGTACGTTCGTAAAAATGGCGGCCAGTAATTCCTGGTTGTACAACCTCCGAAATAATATGACACTAAACATCAATTGTAACGGGGAACAGTACAATCCACTACTAAGGAATACCGGCGTCATACGAATACTTAGACCATGTGACATCGGGACGCGGGAAATGAAAATCCCGTACGAGCAAGACGTCAGCAGCAATGTCGAGTTCAAGCAGCCAAAAGTTGATTTCGTAGGACTATTGGAAACACTTCGAGTACAGTTCGAAGTCCGGAAAGTACCAACAAACTCAACACCAAGTAAGAAGATTCTTCCGATAAGACTGGGAAGCCATGCCATCAATGCAATTCTGACCGAGGGAAAAAAATCTTTGGAAGATCTGCAGAGGCAAATAGAGCAGACCAAAACTGAAGAAACCCTCCGAAGCCAACAATGGACGGTTACAAGACATCAATACTCGTTAATGTTAGTGTGCTTGATACTAATCCTAGGAGTAATAATACATAAAGGGTGATTTTTTAGCTGGTTTGGTTTTGGCAACACTGGTTTTGACAGCTGACGTGTGTTTAGTACCTTGTGTCACTGTCAAACAGCTTCAGTTTGGTTTGCAATTTAACCATGGATCGTCTTACAAATGAACAACGCTTGCAAATTATTGAATTTTACTATCAAAATTCGTGCTCGGTTCGAAATGTTCATCGCGCGCTGCTTCCATTTTATGATCGGCATTCTCGACCTTCTGAGCAGTCTATTCGGAAGATTGTGACCAAATTTCGCACCAAATTTACTTTGTTGGACATTAAACCACCAACACGTTTACGTACTGTGCGTAGTGAAGAAAATATTGCGGCCGTATCAGCTAGTGTGACAGAAGACCGCGAAATGTCGATTCGGCGCCGTTCCCAGCAGTTAGGCCTTTGTTACAGCACTACGTGGAAAATTTTGCGGAAGGATTTGGGTGTAAAGCCTTTTAAGATACAGCTGGTGCCAGAACTAAAGCCAGCCGACCTACCACAACGCCGAATTTTTGGTGAATGGGCTCTTGGAAAGCTGGCCGAGGATCCGCTTTTTTATCGAAAAATTGTGTTCAGCGATGAGGCTCATTTTTGGTTGAATGGGTACGTAAATAAGCAAAATTGCCGCATTTGGAGTGAAGATCAGCCAGAAGCATTGCAACAGCTACCAATGCATCCCGAAAAAGCCACTGTTTGGTGCGGTTTATGGGCCGGCGGCATTATTGGGCCATATTTCTTCAAAGATGATGCGAATCGCAGCGTTACTGTCAATGGTGAACGCTACCGAGCGATGATAACAAACTTTTTTTTGCCCGAAATGGAAGTTCTTGACTTGCATGATATGTGGTTTCAACAAGACGGTGCCACATGCCACACAGCACGCGAAACAATGGCGCAATTGCGAGGCGAGTTTGGTGAACAGTTAATTTCACGTTTCGGGCCGGTCAATTGGCCGCCTAGATCGTGCGATTTGACACCATTAGATTATTTTTTGTGGGGGTATGCCAAGGCTAATGTGTATAGGGACAAGCCCGCTTCGATTGACGCACTGGAAGCCAACATCCATGCATTCATTCGTGAGATACCGGCCGATATGTGTGAAAGAGTATGCCAAAATTGGACTCAGCGGATGGGCTACCTGAGACGCAGCCGTGGTCAACATTTGCATGAAATTATCTTTAAACATTAAATTGCAAGGTTCAAACTATCGATTCAAATAAATATTTCATTCATTTTTTCGAATTTTTTGTGTTTTTTTTTTTTTAAAAGTTCTAAACCTCTTAAAAAATCACCCTTTATATTTAGAAAAATATGTAAGGCACGAAAAGAGAAGAAAGCGTTGCAACAAGCGCATACAGGAGCGCAGATCGAAGAAATGAAAATTCGCGTGGCTCCAAGCCCACCAAGGAGAAAACAACCGCCGAAAAGAACATTTGAGATGACCCCCGCCTCAGGAGAACTAACGTTTGCCAGGGTTTAAATCTATATATATATAATAAATATTATGATTATAAAAAACACCATTTTGAGCGATAGAGATCATTTTACCCTAGCAAATATACCTATACCTCTATAACTTTAAGCAAATGTTAAATTTAAGTTGTAAAATACAATTATAAGATAAGCACAAATGTATATATCCATTAAGCTAACGCTAACGCTAAACATTTATTCTTATTTTAATAAAAGAAGACAGACCAATTTTTCCGGGCTTGAACTTCCGAAGGGGGGAGGGATGTTATGCCCCAAATACGCATGGAAGCCATGGCTAGCTGAATCGTAGCCGCGTCAGTGAATCTGTTCTAAAGTGGAAGCGTAATAACATAAATAACACATAACATAATAACACAATTCCACTGCAGCGATTCACTTTCGTGACGCAATGGTTCAGTAGGCCATGGCCTACTAAGCAATTGCAAACACTTCGGGTCATGCTGACAAATGCATTTTCCCGAAGTGTTCAAAGCGAAGTTCCAGGAAGGTCTTTGGGAATTCGGTGAGTCGAAAATCACCCAACTTTGGTATCGGTCGTGTTTCACTTCGGATAATACTAACACTACCGCTTGAGTTTATCTTGGCATACTAAGGTGTGTCCAGACCACATTTCAGAAATGGTTATGAAATGTGTCTGAAGCAAATCGGACAGATTTTATAAACATTTATAAAAAATTTCTGAAATTTATTTACTAACCCCCGTATTAATAAACACTGCGTAAAAGTTATCAACTCGTTACTCAGCAGTTACGTCAATTTTTTGTATACTTATTTGTTTATTAATACGGGGGTAAATGTTTGTGAAATGTTTCAACTTTATCCTGTTTTGGACTAGAAGAATATAATGTGGTGGGATTATTAGCAGCGAGTAATGTTTTTATTTTTGTAATTTTGGTCTTGGCAATCACGCGACACGCGATTTAATTCAAATAATCGTATTAAATGAATCACTTTCTCATTAGGTATTCAAAGCTTTTCTGGACATTTTTATTTTATTTAAAAAGAAATATTAATCGAAAAACAGCGCTCACTTTCTCCAGGGATACTTGTAAAACAAAAATTATTTCCCATCACGATTGGGGAGCTGTGAAACATTTCATAAACGTTTTTTTGGTGTCCAGATCCAAACCAGCCAAACATTTCTAAACATTTCATAAAAATTATTTTGTTTAATAAGTGTTTTAGAAATAAATATGGAACATTAAGGTATTTAATTGTTTACCAAATGTTTGGCTGGTCTGGACATACCTTTATAGAACGAGAAAAAACAAAATAACTCGGAATACGGACAGGGACTTTATTCGAATGCGAAAAAAATCAATTGATTTTTTGTGTTCCATTTTTTAGTCTGGCAACGTGATTATGTGGCTATCGTTTACAGGCACACCAACATTTAAAAATAAAACAAGCCACCTAGTCGGAAATAGTAGAAATAATTTTCAGATCATGATTCGTGATCTCGATGAGAAGCAGGATCATGTGCTGTTGTTGTAAGTGCATGTAAATCGATGATCTATATGGATCATAGCTGATAATAAAAAACAGCTAATATGCTAATTCAACATAGCTTAGAGATGAGAAAAGATGTTTTCGGATGCTTTGTAGACTATGAAAAGGCTTTTGATACAATTCAACACAATAAAATGATTGAAATCTTTGGCAGCAAACATATAGACATGAATGACATAAGACTGATTGAAAATATTTATTGGGGTCAAAAAGCAAAAATAACATTAGAGGGAGAAGAGTCAGATCAAATGGAGATTCGAAGAGGAGTAAGACAAGGATGCATTTTATCGCCTGCCCTTTTCAACGTGTACTCGGAAGAAATATTCAAAGAAGCAATCTCAGAAAGCGACGGTGGGATAGGAATAAATGGAGTCAACGTAAACAACATAAGATACGCAGATGATGCTGTCATAATAGCAAACGAGTAACATGATGAGTAAGCTAAATGATGCAACCAACAACTACGGGCTACGAATAAACACAGCGAAAACAATGTTTATTGTTCTAAGTAGGAAACAACAATTGCAGAACTTCGAATTAAAAATTAACAATACAAACCTAGAAAGAGTTGACACCATTAAATACTTAGGAACGATAATTATAACGCAAACCCTGATAAAGAAATACAGGGCAGGATAGAACAAGCGAGGACAGTATTTTGCAAAATGAAAAAAGGATTATGCAGCAGAAAAATCAATACAAAGATAAGATTAGTAAAATGCTATATCTGGTCGGTACTCTTATATCGAGTTGAAACGTGGACACTACAGAGAGCAACAATTAAAAAAATAGAGGCCTTCGAAATGTGGATCTATCGAAGAATTCTGCGCATCTCCTGGGTCGACAGGATAACAAATGAAGAAGTACTACGGCGAATAGAGATGAAAAGAAAACTAATGTACCTAATTAAAAAGAAAACTCGAATACCTCGGACACATTCTGAGAAAGTAGAAATACAAACTTCTGAAACTAATACTCCAGGGAAAGATAAAAGGAAGGCGAGCGGTCGGGAGACAAAGGCTGACATGGCTGTCAAACATGCGCGACTGGCTTAATCTCCCGACCTCAAAATAATGAGAGGAGTAATGAACAAACAAACTAAAAAAATGATAATTTCGGAGAGGATATAATATAAGTTGAATGCGGAGAGGAACCTAAAGAAGAAGAAGATTGCATTTAAGAATGATTCTCATCGCTTTGTTTTGCAAGCAGTACTCAAACCGTAGGAAACCGCTTTTTAAATTTAAGTTCGTTTTCCAATATACCCAGATATTTTATTTCACGAACTTGTTCAATAACTTATCCATTAACATTTAAATCTTAGTTGATAACGAGACAGTGAGAGACATGTAACATTTCTACGATTTTCAAGCTAATTTATAGAAAGTCCAATATCTGATTAGTTTAATTGCACGATTGTGAACTCTATCTAGTAAGTGCAATGTATTTTTCGACGCCCCAGACCAGATATGGTAGTTATACTCAAGTTTTGGGCGGATATGATTAAATAAAAGTAAATGATTAAATCAAAGTACAAAATCTAGTTGCAGACAACCTTTCGCCTCAGCGACTCAACCACGACTCCCCCACTTGAAGTACAACAGGGGAATATTTGGAGACCCACAGCTGTCTCTTTCTCCCTCGTTATATGTATGTTTTATATATTGTAGCCAGATCAGAAGGGGTCAAATATTTCCTGCACCGGTTGAGACACCTCGCACCGTTTTTGGCGACTTCGTGTATATGGTCATTCCAACGAAGTTTGCTGTGAACACACATACCGAGAATGGAGAGCCTTTTAGTTTCGGTGATGCAAGTACCATTCATGGTAAATGGCTGCAGATTCAGATTTCGCTTTAGAGACAGCAGACAGCATTGTCTTACGTCCTGAATTAAATTCCACCTTATTCAGGACGTAAGTCCTGAAAGGCAAACCATAAGCTACGGTTTGGCATAAGGCATGCCAAGTTGAAAGTGTTCCTTCCATCGGGTCCTGAGGACGATGCGGACATCGTCGAAACCGACAAGCTGCTGGAGGACCTAATGATCGCCGACAAAAACCCGTCCACGAACAATGCTGAAAGTCATACAGATTAGCTTGAGGCACTCAAGGTGTGCCTCCGATAATCTGATGGTTTTTCTAAGGGAGGAAAACATGGACATCGGTATTATTCAGGAGCCCTGGGTGAGAGACTCGACCATAAAGGGGCTTCAAGACAAACAATACAACCTATTTTACAAACATCAGGCCACAGGTAAGCCTAGTCAGATGGAGGTTGGACTGAATCCTGTGCGGAGACCCTGGAACTATTAATTAATACACACTTTCCCGGATGCAGGGATATTAGTACGGAACCCGGGAGGTCTCGGCCAGTACAGCCTGCACTCCATAGTACCATCACTTCAATAATTTCCAAGGAAAAGATTTCCTGGGCTATTAACAGCTTCTCTCCGTTTAAGTCTCCGGGCCCTGACGGCGTACTACCTATCATGCTACAGAGAACGCAGGACTTAACAATACCTTGGCTGGTGTCAATCTTCAGAAGCTGTATAATACTAAGCCACGTTCCCCACTCCTGGAGACGCGCCAGAGTGGTGTTTATACCGAAGGTAGGCAAACGCGGGCATAAAGCCGCGAAGGACTTCAGACCAACTAGAAAGGAGGCTAGGGTGTATTGCTTATAGTGTAAGGATTTTTCGATTGTCCGCACTACCTCGTGTGGAATACACCCTAGCCACATATAGAGGGAGCCTTTCACAACGTACACACTGAAGCAATTCTTGAATCTCTAACAGAGCTGGGAACAGAAGAATTTATTGGTCAATGGATAGTCTCTATGCTCAGAACAAGAAGCAATTCAGGCAACACTAGGCAATAGTCACTTAACAAAATTTTCCCATAGAGGAACGCCACAGGGTGGCGTCATTTCTCCCTTACTGTGGCTAATGGTCATTAACAAAATTCTGGTAAAACTAGACAGGGAACGGGTCAAAGTTGTCGCGTATGCGGATGACGTGGCGATACTAGTGTCAGGGAAGTTTCCCTCCGTGATTAGCGGAATTATGGGGCCACTCTAGACAAGGTCAACACCTGGGCTGCAGGTGTTAACCCGAGCAAAACTGAACTGATGCTGTTCACTACCAAAACCAAACCACTCACACTATCCTCCAGCGCTAAGTATCTGGACATCATGCTTGATAGAAAATTTAACTGGAAACAAAACATCGAACAAGAAACCTGATAAACAGAACCCGCCCAGATATTGCCAGAGTCACGGCAATAATCACGGGGCATTGGCCAATTGGAGACCATGCGGCCAAACTTGGGATCCCACACAACCCTCATTGCCGCAGTTGCGGAAATACAAATGAGAAAGAAACTCTCTTCCACTTCTTCTGCAAATGTCTGGCACTAGCAAGAGCCAGATTGCGGACACTAAACCAACCTTTTTTCGACGACCTTAGCGATATTTTGGGTAAAGAGATATTAGATATAATCCGTTTCCTCAACTCTACAGGTTGGATATAAGTACAGAATGCAGAATGCTGAAAACCGCCACTTCTACCTACCTACCTAGCTATCAAATCACCAGTGGATCTATTGCCACGGAAACCTTACTGCCGGTCATTAAGAAGCTTCCGTGATTCAAGATATTCCATAAGCTGACGATTTATTAGCGTTTCCATGACCTTAGAAAGAATGGACGTAAGTGCTATGGGTCGGTAATTGGTGGGAGGAGAAGAATCGAAGAACTGCGAATTGCACTGCAAACAGATTGGCTTTATCTTAGGAACTGATGGTGTGTCATTGTAAATGAGCGTTCGTGTTGATGAAGAGGCCGAATTCTTGTTTTTACCAAATGACCAAAAGTTTTTACTACCTTTGCGACATTGTAGTATTTTTGCCTCAACTTTTGGTCATAGACGAATGTCACGTTTAATGAGGGTATTGCATTAATTTTTGGGTCGTTTAAACTTATTTTCGGTTTTGCTCAGATGGATCGGCTTTGTAAGACCGAAAACTTATCTCCCCAACCTAATAGCTCGATACGATACTCTTTATCCTATTAGTAATAAAGGATTCCATACCTATGGTGATTGCATTAGAAACCATGTCAGCAGCGGCATCCACGTCGTTATCGAGGAAGCCCGCCCAGTTGGCATTCACGTATTGCCATTCAGTTCCTTTCGGAGCTTTTTCATTAACTTTGTGGTCGGAGTACGAGAAATTAGCTGATATAGTGCAGTGATCAGACGAGCTTAAAGGCGGGTAGGAGGTAAAAAAACAAGTCCAGTGTGATTTAACTCTGAAAAGATCTGTACATAAATTCGCAACCTGCGAGTCTTCCCGAGGCGGCCATTTGAATGATATTGCATTTCACACTTAATGGCAAAGCCCAAACTTTATAATGAAATAAAATGTTCATCAAAAATGTATCGCTGTGTGTGTTTTATTTAGATTTACATTCGAAACCGAAAAATGAATGACTCTTTATTATTTGTCTACAAAGAATTGGAGAATGATGCCCAGACATATTCCAAAAAACAAGCATTTTTACAAAACAATTAATGAATTTCGAAGTCATTTCCGTATCTCCAGGTCAACATTTAAGGTACCTTTTCATATAACTTTATATTAAATTGTTGTTGAGAATGAAATAAGTCCATTTTGGAAAAAAAAATAATTTCGGTCGGCCTAAAACAGGTTTGGGGGCTAGCACTATACCTAACAATTTGGAAATTTGCAAGTAATTGTTCGTTTAGACAAATACATAAGCAATTTGTTTAACTAGCAATGTGCTGGCGACACAACCGTATTAGATACATATATTTGTATTGAGTGGGTCTTACTCTATTATTTACCAGTAGATTCAAGTGGTTGCACCAATTATTCCGGTTTTGCGTTATAACGGATTTTTAATCTGCGCTGCCATTGCGCGCTGCCAAACGGGCATATTTCACATCATGGACATCAGAGCAATATATTTACGTAAAATTCATCCTGTTGCCTCTCACATCAAAAATGTACTGCGGGCTCTTGGTCTATTACAAATTAGAGCAAGATATTTGTCGAAAAATATTTTCATAGTAACATCAAAAGTGGTTGTCAACACCTCGCAGATATAGGTATGCCCCTGAATTAGAATTATACGTACTGTTGCTTACTTTTAGGGGAAGGCAAATCCTTCAAAAATAGGTTCTAATGGAAGTGATGTAAATAAAATTACGTTACGGCGACAAATTGAATGTCAACAAAATGATTTTATTTAACTTATAATCATTTTGCATGGGGAATTGTTAATTTAATTTTACCAGCCTTAACAGCGACATATACCCCACATTTTCTGTTTGTGCATATCTATGGCACAGCACCTTTCGAATGATATAAGTTTCATTTTACTCATTTCATAATAAATACTAAAAAAGTGTGCGGAAACTTTGGATGTTCACGTATTAATATAATGATGATGTTTAAAATTCTCAAATTCATTGACATAAAAAATGTGGCTTACGCCAAATACATAACATTTGCTTGTGTTGTTCTTTACAATATTATCATAGAACGGGAGAAGGATCTTGAGCCTCATTCGGTTGACAAGTCACAAGACATTATTATTGTTGAATTTTTAGTTCGCGAGTGGGATATGGTAAGCAAAAAAAAAGACCGCAACGAGCACGTCATACGTGTGAACAGTGGTAAAGTTTATATATGGTTAATTTACATCTATGTACTTAACACTATGATTTGTGATATGAGTGACAATGTAGGTAAATGTTAAATGAGCATTGTTAAAATAATATGTTTATTTTATGTTTAAATAAGTACGCACCACCCTCTGTGGTGTATTTTTCTTTACTTTCTTGCTTATTATATACAAGAAATCCTCTCTAGAACTCTCTTTGCTTTGCTTATAGTTAATCATATAGTTTTTCTGCATTTACTTGTTAGCGTTTAAGTTATATTGAAATACAGTTCCTTTTGAACCATCCAAAGCGGACGTTTCTCTTATTGTAACAGGTTATGGGCCCAGTTACGAATCTGTTTTTTTAATAGTAAATTATTGCATGTGAAAAGAACGGGATTTTTTTTTTGTTTAAAGAAGTAGTTCAGTAGGTACCGAGTCGCAAAAAAAAATTCTTATAAAGAAACGAAGTTTGCTGACGACTGGTATATTGAGGCATTTGCAAAGTTTTTTTTTTTGTCTTTACGAGTCAATTGGTCAAGCTATTGAAAGGAAATTTTGATTCACACCGTGTGCTCAACTTTTATTTTCCGATGTCGTCAGATAACGATGCAATTAAAGTTACAAAGCTTATCTGTGGGAATCAGTGAAACAATTGGAAGTTCCAAATTAAAATAATTTTGAGCGCGGCTGATCTTCTCAAATATGTGACAGGAAATGAGGCGAAACCAGTTGAATCTGAAAAATTGAAAGTGTGGGATCGTTTTGATAGCAAAGCGCAAAAGATAATAGTCACTTCTATAGGGCCACAACCACTTTTGCATATAATGAATTGCAAAACTTATAAAGAAATGTGGAATAAGCTAGAGAGTGTCTATGAACTCAAGTCAAAATCCAGCGTTCACATGCTCCAGCAGCAATTCTACAGCTTTACTAAAGACCCACAAGATGATATCGAGTTGCATATATCTAAACTGCAAACGATTGTGCAGCAGTTAGCAGATGTTGGGGAAAGCGTTTCAGACTCTATGGTGATCACAAAAATACTAGTGACGTTGCCACAGTGCATGGGAGTCGACATCATCAGATGAACAGACATTGGATAACCTCACTAGTAGGTTAGTTTTGGAAGAGGCACGTGTTAATTCCCAAAACAATTTGATTGAGTCAGCAGGGAGTAGTGCTTTGATTGTAAGTAAGCAATATTTGTCCAAAAAGAATTACAACAAAAACAAGTAAAATGGGAGACCGGGCAAATGTTTTTTGCAAAAATAATAGGCATTGGAAGAAAGCCTGTCCAAAAAAGAAGAGAGAAGGAAGAATATTCGTATGGAAAGCGAGGAAATGCATTTGTATGTGAGGCATATTTGTCTGAGGACGATGGTAGAGCTGATGAGTGGTTTCTGGACTCCGGGGCAAGTGACCACATGACTAGCCGCAAAGAATGGTTCATAAACTACAAGGAATTCAGTCATCCGGTAATTGTTAGGCTTGGAGATGTTAACACTATAAATGCTTATGGCAGAGGAGATATTAATGTATTGACTTACAATACGCCAGCTGGCAGAAAAACCATCTGGCTGATGTACTTTATGTTCCTGAAATTCGGTTGAATTTGTTTTCACTTAACTGCGCGTAAGACAAAGGCTTAAAGTTGTCTTCAGATAATTTGAAATGTGAACTTTATAAAGGAAATACTGGGTTCTCATCGCGTAACTTTTAAGACGATCATCGTCCAAACGATTGTATTAAACGACGTCGTCAAAAGTTTGCTTCGTGTATCATCACAATCGCATCGTTCGGTCGTGTCGTTCATCGTTTTTATTTAAAACAGTTTGAACATGACTGTAAACAAACTCTGACACCTAAAAAAATTAAAAATGTATGGAAATTTTTTTTTTTTTGAATCTGTTTATTTTTCTTTGTTGCCATTGATTGACATGGAATTGGGCATTTAATGCAAAAATAGAAACGAAATGCTAGGTAGTAGAATCTTTATTGCTAAGGGGCGAATTCTAAAAAAAATCAATGAATGCAATTTAATAATTGCATTTTTTTCTGATTGCATTAAAAATGTATGAAATTATGGAACAAATAAATGAAATTCATTTCATATCCCAAAAAAGTGCAATTACCATTTTTTTTTTTTGCAAAGAGTGCATTCTTTTACAATTTGGATGAGAGTGAGTCGCCTCCAAAGAGAGCATACTTATGTGTCTTTCTTTAATTATTTTTTTATACTTCTCTGAGACCTAACTAAAACTGAAAAAATGCACCAAAAACGATGAAACGATTGTAAAATAGCAATCGTTCAATCGCAATCGTTCAATCGTCTGTATTTGACATTTCAATGAGTTATACGAAGCATTAGTGAATCGTCCAAAACGACGTCGTCCAGACGATTCAAACATTTTAGTGATACACGAAGCAATACAATCGTCGAAACGACGTCGTTAGACGATCGTCGTCTTACGCGATGAGAGCCCTGTATTGGTAGTGGGAGTGCGTCAATCAAAGCTTTTTAAGTTGCTTATGAAGGTGATGGGATGTGACCTGAATGTGACACTACGGAAATGGCATGAGAAGTTTGGCCATCAAAATATTGCACAGGTTAAAAACATTTTAAAATCTATAAAAATTTCTTTTGATGATGACAATTTTTTTTGCGATGCATGCATGTACGGGAAACAACTTCGTGCAGTATTCCATTCCAGTGAAAATAAAGCAACTTGCTTAGGAGAACTTGTACACTCGGATGTGTGTGGACCTATGCAACAGACTTCAGTGGGTGGCTCAAAATACTTTTTACTATTTAAAGACGATTTTTCGCCCTTCAGAACAGTATATTTTTTAAAAGAGAAAGCGGAGGTACAATATTTTATGGCAAGGTATTTAAAAAACGTGGAAGCAGAAACAGGTGCAAAGGTTAAAGTAATTTCGACATACAATGAATTGGAATATAAAGGGTTTTTCAACCGGGACGCTACAAAAGTAGAGCGACAGGGACAGCAAACGACGCCGATTTTCTTGCCGCTCTTTGGACATTTCTCTTCAGTAAGGTTTGCCATTTCATGATGGAAAGATATACGAGCCAACAACAAGTCGAAATTATTAAAATTTACTACCGAAATTCGGAGTCAGTGGCCTCAACGTTAAGAGCGCTACGTCCAATTTATGGTCGTCATAATCGTCCTAGCAGATCAACAATTGAGCGTCTAGTGGAAAAATTTGAATCCACAGTCGCTTGGCCGCCTCGGTCGTGCGATTTGACGCCGTTAGACTATTTCCTGTGGGGCTACGTCAAGTCTATGGTCTATGCCAACAAGCCAGCGACGATTGATGAACTTCGTACGAATATCGAACGTGAAATTGCAGCAGTATCGGCCGATTTATGCTTGAAAACCGTCGAAAATTGGGTTCAGCGTCTGGACTTCTGCAAGCGTGCCCGTGGTGGCCATGCAAAAGAAATCGAGTTCCATACATAACGGCATCGAACGTACTTTCATAGGAATAAAGAATTTCAATGATATCCAAAACCGTTTTTGTTTTTTTTAAAAAACTTTTGTAGCGCTCTTATTGAAAAACCCTTTATAAATCAACACATCCAAAACATTTTGTCGGAAAATTGCGCAGTCTATGTTCTTAATCGAACAGGTACTAGTCCAGTTAAGGGAAAAACGCCATATGAGTTGTGGTTTGGGAAGCAGGCTGATAAAAGTAACCTTTAAGTTTTTGGCAGTAATGTGTTGGTACACATACATCAACAGAAGAGGCGTAAATGGGACCGAAAGTCGAAGAAGGTAGTTTTTGTTTTTGGCTACGGAGATGGTGTCAAAGGTAATAGGGTATATATTGCATAAAATAACAAGGTTAACAAGGTTGAGGTCTGCAGAGATGTTCGCTTTCATGATGTTGGAAAAGAAAATGTGCCAGATGAGGAGTTTACCGTTGTAACAAAGCCAGGTTAGTTGCTCGTGGATTCAGCCAACAATTTGGAGTGAACTATTTTGAAACTTTTAGTCCAGTGGCAAAGTTTACATCAATACGAACTTTACTAAGCATTGCTTCATCCGAGAAACTACACATTAAACAGTTTGATGTCAAAACTGCTTTCCTAAATGGCAATATTAAGGAGGAAATATACGTTCAACAGCCAAAAGGATATGAGGATGGAAGTGGTCGTGTATGTAAGCTAAACAAAAGTTTGTACGGGTTGAAACAGGCTTCTAGGTGCTGGAACCAGACTTTTACAAAACTTTTGAAGGAGTTTAATTTTTATCCGTGTGCTGCCGATCTATGCGTTTTCATAGATGACAAGATGACAAGATCATTTTGGCGGTCTATATAGACAATGGTCTAGTTGCAGCAACAACCAAAAATGATATTCTTAAGCTTTCTGAATATTTAAAATTTAATTTTGAAGTCAAAGTGTTTCCGGCAAGGCATTTCTTGGGTTTGGAGTTAAGGAGACTACATGATCGCTCCATTCATATAAATCAGTCACAATATGTGAAGAGGTTGCTAATCCGGTTTAATATGGTGGATGCGGTACCTGTGGCAACACCGGCAGAAAGTACGATCAACGGTAACTGTGTTCCAGACGACTCATCTGAGATAACAAATTTTCCTTTTCGACAAGCGGTTGGCAGCATTATGTATTTAATGGTGGCTACACGACCAGACATAGCCTTTGCCGTTGGATGTGTAAGCCGCTATTTGGATTGTCCAAGTCAAGTACATATCAACATGGTGAAACGTATTATGCGTTACATAAAGGGCACAGCTGATCATGGTATATTTTTCCAAAGTACTAAGTTTAGTTTCTCTTGTTTCAGTGATGCAGACTACGCTGGGGACTTTGTTACAAGGCGGTCTACTAGTGGTTACCTTTTCTTGATTGGGTCGAGCTGCATCACTTGGGCTTTGCAACTTCAAAAATGCGTTGCACTATCGACAACTGAGGCGGAGTTCGTGGCTGCATGTCAGGCAGTAAAAGAGTTGGCTTAGATTCAGCAGCTCTTAAGCGATCTCGTGAAAGATCGAGGTGTGAAGCCAGTATTACACGTTGATAACCAGGGGGCCATCAGACTGATTAAGAATCCCGAATTTCACAAAAGGACCAAACACATAGATGTCAAGTATAACTTCATCCGTGAAAAGTTTGAGGACAATTTATTCGGTTTGGAGTATGTCTCAACACAAAATCAAATTGGCGACATTTTAACAAAGGCGTTACCAAGGGATAAGTTTCAACGCTTTCGTTCTATGATGGGAGTAATAGCTCCTAATTTTTAAAAGTAGCTCCATGAAAAGAATGTGAATTTTTTTTGAATTAGTTTTTTTTTTTGATCCTTCTTATTTTAAACATTTATAAAAGTGGGAGTGTAAAAATAATAAGAGATTCATGCTCAAAAAATCTTCGTAGAAGCAAATCTGCATCATGATCAGAAGTGGAGAGGAAAACTCCTAAGCTGCGTTCTGGAACGAGTGAAACATTGCCAGCAAGCACCCATCCGAATATAGTATCTGCTAATGACAGATTATCAAAGTACGATCAATTAGGACTGGGTATTTCAACACTTAGCAAATCCCCGGTAAGGGACGACAGCACAAAGGCCTGCACCGACAGGGAAATTTTGTTAAGGGATGATGAAATATTGAGCTTAACTTGTCCCCGAGTACCGCGAGCACTTTCGCGCTGCCCTAACCCGAGAATAGGTATTTTAGCATGAACGCGCGTCAAACCTAACCTCTGAAGGCATGATTATGAAATTAACTTGCCTGCGACCCAGAGTCAAATAGAGCTCTGCACATCTGATATTCATCGCACGCATCTTGGACCATGATCAATACCGTTGGTAACATCGTGAAGCACTCGCGATAGCAATGCGCCGTATTAACCGCTAGACAATTTGAGGTACTCGGTTGAGGTAAAGGTCGCGAAAAGCTATTTGCCGCAATGGGTTGATCTTGGCCATGTGAAAGGACGCTTGAATTCTGATGAAACGCGAATTGTGAAGCATTATTCGAAAGACTTGTTTGCACTTGGGTATGTGAGGAGGATTCGTAATGAAGCATCGTGTCATGCTTTAAACCGCACATTTTACAATTTGAGAACTTGCAGTCACTTAAGTCGTGTTTCGCGCGACGGCAATTCTGGCAGATATTATTTGATTTAATGAAATCAAACCGCGCGGACACCGGAAAGTCACGAAATTGTTGGCACTTATATAAAAAATGCTTCTGTTTGCATTTCATGACCCGTTTTTCCGATTCTTTCGACACAGATTTGTAAGCATTCGATGGACCCCGACCGACATTCGATAAATTTAAACTTTCCAACTCATTTATGCGATCTTTTAAGAAATCGTTGAATTCAGAGAGCGATGCATTTATTTTATCTTTCACTAAGCAAATCCATAACATTCTGTTCCGAATCAAATTTTTTTGATGAAACATACACCAACAGAACGTCCCAAGTATCAACCGGTTGATTTAAAGCACGAAGCGCATTAATATTTTCACTTGTTACAGTAAATAACAGTTTTATTTCGCTAAGTGAACCCGTTTTGAGAGATGCTTGACCGAATATATTGTCCAAATGGGCAATCATAATAAAATGCAGCTTATCGTAATACGATTTCACAAGGCTCCAGGCCACGTCGAAGTTTTCGTTGCTTGGAGTGAGATACTTTATAACCGATAAGGCATCTCCTTTTAACCACGTCTGAAGATATTCGAACTTTTCAACATATGTCACAGAATCTTTTGATTGCACTAAAGCCGTAAAAAGATCGCGAAAACTAACCCATTCATCGAATCTACCACTAAAATCCGGCACTTTTATTTCCGGTAGCGGTGATACCGGGTCGTGTTTCGTTATCGTAATCGATCGTCGCCACGGTTCCGATAATGATTTTACAATCGTTAAGCGAGCACTGGTTATCCATTAACGATTTAAGAGTTTTAGCAATGTTTCATTCTTCTTCCGATCGCGAATCCGAGTTTGATTAAATTTTAAGTTCCTCAACTTTTTCATGGTCCTTCGAGTTTGAAACGATCAGTACCAAATATCAGACAATCTTTAAATTCGCGTTCCCAGGGCGACTAACACTGGTTCGACAATCGACTACTTACTTTTAAACATCCGCGTTAAAACACAACCGCGTTACCAGGGCGATCAACACTGGTACCATAATCAAAACAATCGCTAACCATCCAAGTTAGGATAACAACGCGTTTCCAGGGCGACTAACACTGGTAGTGCTAGTGAACAAGTGAAACCATTCGAGTTACAATAACAACGCGTTACCAGGGCGACCAACACTGGTAGTTAACAAAGTGAAAGTGAAACCAAATTTAAATAATTATAACAAACCGACATGGAAGAAACCACAATATACGTCATTGTCGCGAGACAAAGAACGTTATACCAAGAGCTGGAGAATCTCAAGACCAACATTGGCAAGGACTCTTCAGTCAGAAAGACAAGGGCGTATATAGCAGAACGCCTAAAAATAATAGAAGACATCTGGGCGGAGTTTGATGGAAATCATCAACAGATCAAAGACATCGTTAAGCCTGATACGCCATACATGGAGAGAAATACTTACAAAATAGTACAAAATATGTATGAGACTCTCAAACTTAATTTGCATAGTCTCAAAGACAGCCAGACCGAACAACAGGAACCATCAAAGGGAGCAGAATGTCAACTAAAATTCGTTCCATCTAAGCCTATCGCAACTTCATCTGGAGCAAGTGCAAATGATACTCAGCAAAACCAACGCCTCAGAAAATTCAAAATCAAAATGGCAGCAATCAGGTGCAACATCGAAGACTTCGAGCAGACACTGGCCAACTACTCAAAGGAAATACATGGGTATCAACAAAGGATCCTCATTGGACAGTGCCAGAACCTTACGGAACTACATGAGCAATTCATGTCAGAAACATTAATCAGCGATGACCATCATGAATACGTTGCTACAAAGCAATATGAAGACATTCAAAAAATGGTAAACAAGTGCCTCTATAAAATGGCATCCAAAACGTCGGCACTTAATGTCGCAAACCAGTCGACACAACCATCGGAGACCAGATTACCGATTCTAAAGACTCCGACATTTAGAGGAAATTATCTTGAGTGGCGCTCATTCTATGATATATTTTCAACAATAATTCATAAGAAAACATCCCTTAGTACCACTGAGAAGATGGAGTACCTCAAGACACATTTGGAAGACCCACCACTGCAACTCACTCAGCATTTAGCAATTTCTAGTGCAAATTATCAGACTGCATGGGAAACGTTAAATGCCAGATATGAGAATGAAAGGAAGATAATATCAATGCACAATGATAAAATGCTGAAACCTGGGTATCAAGCAAAGCAACAACCTGCAACTACAATAAAAGCAGTACTTGATGCCACAAAGGAAGGTCTAGCAGCACTCACGAACATGGGAGTCGATACAACTTCTTGGGGTCCAATAATTGTACACCTAACCACTAAGATGCTGGATCAAGAGAGCCGAAACCTCTTTGAGCAAGGACTTCAGCAACCAAACAAGATGCCGTCACTTGAAACGTTGTATGACTTCTTGGAAAGAAGATACCAAGCACTAGATGTACTAGCACCTGTTAGACGATCACAAAAAAGCGGGGAAGACTGCAAGCAAAATGTACGTAACTTTCACGTATCATCAAAGCCTAACTCCTGCCCCATCTGCATGGGGGAACACATCATTTATACATGCCAAAGGTTTATAAATTGGACTCCGAAGGAGCGTTTCGATAAAGCTAAACAAGCCAATCTCTGTATCAACTGTTTACAACATGAGAAACAAAATCCATGTAGAAGCACAAAAACATGTAAATACTGCAACATATCCACACCACTCATTATTGCATCTCGAGAGAGCAAACAACTCACAAATTCAAATCAACCATGGTTCTCAAAATCAAAATGTGTTGCTTGCTACCGCAATTCTGAAAGCAAGCAATGCATGTGGACACATTATTCAGCTGAGGGCGCTCATCGACCCAGGGTCTCAAGCTACGCTCATTACAGAAGAAGTTGTTCAAACACTAAAATTGAGAAAACAAAAAGTATCAGTCGATGTGAGTGGACTAGGGCCTACGGATGCAGGAACAGCTCGCAGCAGAGTGGAAATGACAATAATGCCGAGATTTCCTTCAACATTTAAATTACAAGTACAAGCTCTTGTACTACCTAAATTGACTAGACTGCTACCAGCCTCGTCAGCTCAGAACATGAACACTGATCAATTCAGCAAAATCGAGCTAGCTGATCCTTCATTTAACACACCCGGTTCCATTGACATGATAATTGGCACATCTATGGTGATATCATTTTGAATGGATTGATAAAAGGTGACGGAAATTCTCCAATAGCACAACTATCAAAATTGGGTTGGCTTATCTCGGGGCGAACTTCTGCAAAAAACATCCTCAACCAGAAAATTACTACAATGGTAGTTCAAACTTCAATTGACGAACAATTGGAAAAATTTTGGGAGAGGAAGTTTCAAGAAAAAACTACTTGAAACCATGTGACCAAGAATGTGAAGAGCATTACCGGAAAACACATTTCCGAGGCGACGATGGTAGATATGTTGTTAAAATACCATTCGACAAGGAAGCTGCGCAAACCAATCAGCTAGGTGAGTCTAAAAGTACAGCGTTGGCAGTATTACGTCAGCTGGAAACCAGATTCGGCAAAGACACACGTTTGAAAACCGACTACGTAAATTCATGGAGGAATTTTTGGAATTAGGACATATGGTTGAAGCAACTACGAATTACAAGCCAGTACAAGAGACTTATTATGTTAATCATCATGCAATTCACAAACCAGAGAGTACTACCACGGAATTACGCGTAGTATTCAACTTCTCCGCTAAGACTTCAACAGGGGTAAGCCTTAACCAGTTGATGCATAAGGGGCCCAAACTGCAAGCAGATATATCAGATATAATAATACGATGGAGGAGGCATAAAATCGTCTTCACTGCAGACATCGAAAAGATGTACCGCCAAGTCAAGCTTCATGATGATCACCAAGACTACCAACGCATTTTATGGCGCAGTTCGACCAAACAACCTATAAAGGAGTATAGAATGACAAGGGTTACGTACGGGATGGCAGCAGGACACTATTTATCTATAAAGTCCCTTCAAAAAGTCGCCACCGATGAAAAGGAGAAGTACCCAATCGCATCCGAGATCATCAATGAAGACTTTTTTGTAGATGATTTGATGTCAGGACGCGGTACAATTAAGGAATGCTTGGAAGCCCGGATACAGCTAACAACTATGCTGGAAGGAGCGGGTTTTCACCTTCGAAAATGGGCAACTAATGAACCTAAGTTGCTCGAGGATATTCCAAGTGAATCTCAAGGCTGCAACAACATCAGAATTGATAAGGAGGAGACCATAAATACATTAGGAATCCACTGGAGCCCGACAACCGACACTTTCCAATTCAAAGTCAATGCTGAGCAGCAAGCATCGAACTGCAACTATCAAAGCGAAAAACTCTCTCAGAAATAGCTAAATTATACGATCCATTGGGATGGTTGGCACCAATTACAATAAGTGCAAAAATTCTTATGCAACAGATCTGGAAGTCCCAAATCGAGTGGGACGAGGTACTCACAGATGATCTACAACATTCCTGGAACACATTTAAATTGAACCTATTGGCAGTAGAAGCTATCAGAATTCCAAGATGGATCGGAATCAACTGTGACCATAAATTCGAATTACATGGTTTCTGTGATGCTTCAGAAGCAGCCTATGCGGCAGTAGTGTACTCCAGAGTTGCCTTACCAGATGGCACCTACGTGACGACATTGCTTACGGCAAAAACCAGGGTAGCACCAATCAAGAAAATTCTTCCCCTTCCGAAGTTAGAACTTTGTGGAGCTCACTTATTAGCAGAACTGTTGAAGGAAATGATACGTATTTACGGACCGCAACCAGATGGAATATTCGCTTGGACAGACTCTACTATCACATGGGCCTGGATTCAAAAATGTCCATCCACATGGAAAACATTTGTAGCGAATAGAGTATTTGACATACACGAAGTCACGAATCCAGACTGTTGGAGGCACGTAAGCTCCGCAGATAACCCCGCCGACTCCGCATCCAGAGGGTGTTCACCAGAACAACTTAAAAATAATCAATTATGGTGGAATGGCCCTGAATGGCTCCAACAGAGCTCAGATCGTTGGCCAACCCAAGCTATGCCAGAAACGCAACCTCCAGAAGCTAAAGTAGTAGTAACGGTATCACTAACAGAAACTTACAACATAGCGGAAAGGTTTTCTTCTTATAACAAACTCCTCCGAGTAGTTGCGTACTGCAAAAGGTTTGTGTTTAACTGCAAAAGTCAAACAGCAGACAAAAAATTCCGCGAATTAACAGTGAAGGAAATCGAAGATGCCCGAAAGTCGATTATCCGCGCAGTTCAACAAAGAGAGTTCCCTGAAGAGATACCTTGTCTAAAGGCTGGGCACATTATTAGCAGAAAAAGCAAACTACTCTCACTAAATCCACATTTAGACACGGATAGCATCTTGGTAGTGGGAGGCCGCCTAGGAAATGCTCTCCTATCAGAAGCCGAGAAACATCCAATCATTTTGCCACATAACGACAGCTTCACTAAATTATTGGTCGAAATGACACACAAAAGAACTTTACATGGAGGAATTCGATTAACTTTATCAACACTACGTCAATCATACTGGATTATTCAAGGTAAAAGAATAGTACGCCAAGTAATTCACCACTGCATTCGATGTAGCGCAGCAACCAAAACACAAATAATGGGAGTTCTCCCGGCAGCAAGAGTGACACCATCAAGACCTTTTAGCCATACTGGTGTGGACTATGCTGGACCTGTTCAGTTGTTAATGTCCCCAGCGGTAATCGGACGACTAAGGGCTACATTGCAATCTTCGTATGTTTCGTTACTAAAGCCATTCATATCGAAATGGTAAGCGATCTCACATCAGAAGTATTCTTAGCTGCAGTCAGGAGATTCATCTCGAGACGAGGACTATGTGCGCACATCTACAGCGACAACGGGACTACATTTGTGGGAGCCAACAAGGAATTACAAGGCATCATTAAAAGGTTACAAGAAGATGTTTCAAGAACCCTTGTCGTCGAAGGCATCGAATGGCATTTTATACCCCCTGCTGCTCCGCACTTTGGAGGATTATGGGAGGCGGGTGTTAAGTCAATCAAATATCATCTGAAAAGAATAATCGGTGATACCAGGCTAACATTTGAGGAAATGGCAACATTACTGACACAGATAGAAGCATGTCTAAATTCACGTCCAATACTCACGCCTGGTCATTTTCTCATCGGATCAGCGCTGAATGCCGCACCTGATACAATCATGGATGAACCACGCAGCTATCGTTCCCGCTGGAAACTAAAAATGACTCAAGATTTTTGGAAGGTCTGGTCAAGTGAATACCTCTCATTGCTACAGCAACGTACTAAATGGAAAAGAGAGGAAGCAAGTATTAAAGTTGGCGACATCGTGCTTGTGAAGGAAGATCGTTTACCACCAACTAACTGGATGATGGGACGCGTTGCTGAGATGCATCCAGGAATAGATAACAAGGTGCGCTCCGTCACCATATTTTGCAACAAAAAATATTTTAAGAGACCAATTACAAAATGGTGTCCCCTTCCGATTGAATCACACACAGGTGAATCTCCTGAGCAACCAAGGAACTTATCAATCCAACAAGTGAACTTAGGAACAACAAGGTCAAGAGAGCCGAAGACAAACAATAGAGAAGAAAAGATCCCCGAAAAACGACCAAATTCCACCCACTTTTATGGATATGCATGATCTTTGCATGTATAACTCCTGCAACACCTAAGCAACTAGAAGAAGTGGAATTTACGCAGTTCACCAGCGAACCTGGCATATTCTTTGAAGATATCGGGAGAATAAACATGATTGCAAGTTCATGGAAGACTGTAGTATTTTTCAACCTAACGAACTACTGGGCCGAATTCTACACCTACAAGGACTGCTTGAAACTGATGAACGAGATCTGCATGGCCACCAACCTTACGGACGACACCACGGACCTTCGCGAAAATACGTTTAGTCAATTTCAACGCCAACTTTAGCAAATTGAGTTAAACAACGAAGTGCTCCTTCATGCTAACGAAGATGTCACTCGTAGAGTTAGACGTTCTCCATTTGACATCATTGGAACTCTGACCAATGAATTGTTTGGAATATTATTTCAACGCTTTGCACAAAAGTATGAAGAAACTATTGAAGGTATACAAGGCAACGAAAATCACTTGTTACAATTGATCAAAACCCAAACGACCATAATAGATTCAACGCTCAACATTTTTAAGAAGGAACATGCCTCAAATCAGAAGCAACTAACGCTATTAACTACTTTATTAAACTACTTTAAAAAGCAAACCGACAAATACAACGCGTTTAAAATGTTTACTTCTACTGCGCTAAATGCTATATTGAGGATGATAAACTACCAAAACACGCAAAACATATTACTTGATGTGGTTCTATCAACTCACCATGGAAGAATTCACCCACTCATACTAACCATTGAACAACTAAGAAAGGAATTGACGCGGATTCATGATAATATCGGAATTTGATGATACCTGGAATTTGATGATACCTGGAGAACGACATCATGAGTCACTCTTACAACTGTATAAGGAACTTCATCCCAAGGGTAGAGTTACCGGCAACAATATCATCATAGAACTTACCCTCCCACTATTATACAATGAAGAGTTTAAGGCCTTCAGGGTGCTACCGGTTCCCACGTTGCATAAACAAAACTACACATTTATAGTCCCATCTACAGACTATTTGTTAGTAAACTTGCAAGGGGATCATCTTTATCCAATGACCAAGGAAGAGTTCAAATCGTGCAAACTCAGATCATCTAATACGTATTGGTGTAATCTTCGCCATCCGATATATACATCAGGATCCTCGGTAAGCGCTTGCGAGATGGGCATGCTTCAACACAACAAAAAATTATCCGATTCATGCGTAACACAAACTGTCGTAGCCAGGACTTATTGGATAGAAATGCATCATCGGAACTCGTGGATCTTTTGCATGCCCGACGAGTGCAGTGTGAATATTGTCTGCGACTTCAACACAAATACTATCCGATTAACGGGTAGCGGGATCTTACAGTTGCAATTTAATTGTATGATTCAATATCAAACGATGATCATAATTGGACAACACTCCTTAACGCACAAATTGGATTCATCCTTCCTGCCAGCAATTAATGTATCACATCAACTTAATGAATTTAGACACACTAAGATGGAAGCTCCTGTACTACCAACTGACTTTTTAAATGAAATATTAAAGGTAGAGCATGACGTACAAATCCAGAAAAATCAGGAAAACATGATGAATGAACTAAAGACGCACAAAAACCAGCACTATACTACAATTGGAACTGGCACAACAATTTTGCTTATAGTGGTGTTCCTCATCTTGGCCGTACGATTAAGGGGGAAATGTAATGCTCGATCCCCCAGAAGACCTCAAGCAGCAGCCCGTACGAGTTTACACAGGACAACAGCGGAGGCAGCCGAGACGGAACTAAGTGAATCCCATTTTTGTGTGACGTCAGCATAAAGCGGCCCCAACACGTATTGTATTAACCCGGTTAGTTTCGCGTGCAAAGAAAAGAAGATGTTCTCAAACTCGGCGCGGTACTGCGCTTCGTCCACCATTTGCGGTTCCTTGACCTTTGCCTCTATTTCGGTTTGAATTCGTTCAAATTCAAGCATGTACTGCTCTAATTTGGTTTGGCGCAACGTTGATTCGGCCGCAGACGTAGACGACGAATCGCAATATGCGCCGATCCGCGTTATCTGCCCTTTGAGGGCCGCACGTTGTCACTTTAACGCGTCCATCGCAAACAAAACGCGAGAGCTCCCGCCGGTGAGCTCTTTGGATCACAAACTGAATAGCAACAGCAACAATGAGAAAAATAATATATAATATGTATATGTTTTACCACTCGATGGTATTTTTTTTTTTATGTACACAGGCATTTGCCGATTAGCGAAATGTACCGTAGTCGATGGGCACTCCGCTGACCGCTGACAAAGGAAACAATGCCAAATTCGCTTTACACACTATTTTTTGTTGTTTTATTTTTATTTTCACAGACGTAGCTTGTACAACCCGATGCCAGCAAAAATCCGGAATTATCCGATATATCCGCGCTCGAAAGGACCAGTTTGTTTGCGTATTAAGCTGATGATGCCTTAAGCGAATTTTTCTGACTGAAATTTATAACAAAAAATGCGGCTAGTGAAAAATAGGCAAAAAACGCGTCGGTTATTTTTGATCTTTGATCGACAAGTGTCTGTATTTTTGCAGAAACGGAAAAAGACCAAGGTTACACATTTTGGAACTTGTGAGTGAGCAAATGTTTCTTAAGGCCTAAACAGAATTTGAACAGCACGGTGCACAGGGTTCTTCGCAAGTTGCTGCGCGAGCTATGTTAGAGATAACAAGTAACAGCCAACACACATGTCAACCGGATGGCGACGGAATACCCTCACTATCAACGGACCAAACAAACATCCCAAGTATCTTTCTGAGAAGAGATTAAGAGAAAAGGAATGACCCAAGTAAACAAGATAACACTCGTTATCTATTTTTAGTTATCATAAAAACAGTATCGATACCTCATATCGACGAAGTATATATATAGGAACATTTTGGTTCCTTTAGTTAGATATAATTATATCGTAGAGAAATACTACATGTTACTTAGCTCCTAAGACATTTTAAGTAAAATAAAAGTACATTATTTTAACTAAAAGATTCTTAGTAACTTATTTGGCGCAGTCGGTAGGATATTTCTCAGATCTATACCCGCATATTATAGTGAGAGAAAATATCCAGTGATAAAGTTAAAATTTGAAAATTAACTTACAACCTACGAAGTAAAATCAGTGAATGTGTAAAAGTGTTCAGGAGCAAATTATAATAGCCCAATACACGAAATCCGCAGAGGAAATTGATACAGAGAATCGCAACTGTTTGAAGAAATATTCAAACAACTCGATATATCAACTCACCAACTTTACTCACTCTCCAGAAAGCCAACGAAAATGGCTCAACCAGCAGCAGCAGTAAAAGCAGACCAGAAAATGACTCTAGAAAGACTAGAGAAAGTCCCTATATACTCTGGAAAACCCGAAGAAGATGTAATTGCGTTCATAGAGTACATTGATTATGTGTACTCTCACATTACGGATGCAAATAAAGCAATAGCGACGCTCATCATTAGAAACCGAATACAAGGAAACGCAACAAACACACTGCGAAGGATATTGCAGCCCACATGGCCATTAATTAAAGCAGCCCTCATCCAGGATTATGGTGTACATGAGACTTACGAAGAAATCCTGCAAGATTTGCATGCCATCCAAAGCAGAGACGTCCATCAACTATACAGACAGACTGAAGACATCCTCCTTAAACTTAACAAAAAGAGTATACTAGACGTAAGTCCTATATATAACCCTACAACTAATGAAAACTTAGTTATGAACAAATTTATAAATAATTTAAACGCTAATCAAGCATCTATCATTATTGCTCAAGAAATTAAAAATATAAGGGAAGCTTATGAATTATGAATTAGGTATAAAAACCTTAGTGAAAAATCAAACCCTAACCCCAAACCAAATAATTCATATCAACCCCAGAGGCAATATCAAAATAATAATTATATTCAAAGACCTCAGTTTATACAGAACAATCAACAACTTCATCAAAGAAATAACATAGAGATGAATAGTAATCAGATTAGGGCAAATAATAATAATATACTTAGAAATAATTACCAGTATAGGCAACCTTATAATCATCATAGGCAGAATAACATTAATAATCCTAGAACTAGTAATTCAAGACAAGAGCCCATGGATGTAACAATGTAGACGTAGAACATCATGAGGCAAATTTTACTTTGATAGGGAAAATGAAGCACTTCCCATAATTATTGCAACTATTAATAATAAAAAACTAAAAATTCTAATAGACACAGGTTCGACTACAAGTATACTACACGAATCTGAACTATTAGAAATACCACGGAATCCTGTACGGATACCAACTCAAATAAAAGGCGCTAATAATGCAATTAGTACCATTAAAGAAGAAATCATAACTAAAGTGCCTGTTGAATTCAACGAAAATGAAGCAACAATGGCATGGAAGTTGATGAAAATAAAAAATAAAAAATAGGTCAAAACCTATTAAAGCCCACCAAAGCAAATATAGACCTAGGAGAAGGATTTGTAGAAATAAATAATAGAAAAACTTATTTCGAAAATTATAGGAATAAAAATAAATGTCCGTATGAATTCGAAGAAATCCATACACTTAATTATTGTAACTCAACTGAAATTAATCAATTAATTAGTGGAGATTTGAATTTAGAAGAGAAAAACATGTTAAATAAATTTATTGAAAAAAATAAACACGTATTTTTTAAAGAAGGAGATAAATTAACATCTACCACTCAAACCATGCACAATATTAGGATCGAACATGATAGTCCAATATTTAGCAAAATCTACCGTTATCCTAAAATACACGAGCCAGAGATCGAAAAACAAGTTAAGGATTTATTAGCTCAGGGCATTATTAAGAAAAGTACCTCACCCTATAATGCACCTATTTGGGTAGTCCCTAAGAAAGAAGATAATTCTGGAAGACAGAAGTGGCGTATGGTGATCGACTATCGCAAATTGAGCGAGAAAACAATCGAGTTCAAACACCCTATACCTAATATCGATGAGATATTGGACAAACTCGCAAGAGCCCAATATTTTTCGACCTTAGATCTTGCGAAAGGATTCCATCCGATTAAAATGGATCCGTCAGATATTGAGAAAACTGCCTTCTCAACTCCATATGGACATTACGAAGGGTTACGTATGCCATTTGGATTAAAAAACGCCCCAGCTACCTTCCAAAGAATGATGAACGAAGTTTTAGACGAACTGATTAATAAAATCTGTGTAGTTTATTTAGACGATATTCTAATCTTCAGCACTTCTCTCGAAGAACACATGATTAATTTGAATTTGGTATTCCAGAGATTAAAGAAATATAACCTAAAAATTCAAATTGATAAATGCAATTTTCTTAAAAGAGAAACCAAATTTTTAGGTCATATTATTACTGACAAGGGTATTAAACCTAATTCTGACAAAACTACAGTTATCGAAAGAATACCACTGCCTACTACACAAAAATAAATTAAATCTCTTCTGGGTATAACAGGTTATTACAGAAAATTTATAAAAGATTATGCAAAGATTGCCCAACCTATAACTAAATACCTTAAAAAAGATACGAAAATTGATAAATTTGATATAAGCTATGTAAAAGCACATCAGGAGCAACAGAACCTGTACTTGCATACCCTGATTTTAATGAAATATTCGTATTAACGACAGATGCATCCAACTATGCAATTGGTGCAGTATTATCTCAAAAAGGTCATCCAATAACGTACATTAGTACAACACTCAATGAACATGAGAGAAACTACGGTACGACCGAGAAAGAATTACTTGCAATTGTTTGGTCAGTAAGACATCTGCGACCTTATTTATATGGTAGACGTTTTGAGTTAAAAACGGACCACCAACCGTTAAAATGGCTTCAAACCAAAAACCTCGGCAAAGATATTTCACCTCGACTCCAGAGATGGGTACTTCAACTAGGTGAATATGACATGAGAATCGAGTATCTCAAAGGAACAAGCAATATAGTTGCAGACTTTCTCAGTAGAGGAATCACAAATATCGAAGATATAAACGCTTTAGACTCTGTAGAACCAACGATCCATTCTCAACACGAAGAAGCAAATGACCACTTCCAGATAAAAGATACCTGTATAAATATATACATATAGTCAGCAAATAATACTGACATTAGGTTATCAAACGAAAGTTAAAATGTTAAATAAAAAACGAAGAATATTCGTAGGTATAGATTCTTTAAAACAGAAAGATATAGAAGATAGGTTAATACCTCTGATAGAAAACAAAATAACGGGAATTTATGTAAACCTTGTAGTAAATGAAAGTGACTTCAATTTACTACAACAACAATTAATTAGATTATACGGAAATAGGATAAAATTTATAAAATGCATGTTCTACGCAAAAGACATTAACTCAGAAGAAGAAGCTGTTAAACAGATTAAATTATACCACCAGAAAGAAACCGGACATTCTGGTATCGAAGAAAATTACCAAGGATTAAAAACAAAAATCTATTTCAAAAATCTGAGAGAACTAATAAACGACGTGATAAATTCATGCAATATTTGCAAACAAAGCAAATACGATAGGCACCCCATTAAAAAGAAATTCTGCTTATCAGACACACCAAATGATATTAACGAAATAGTTCATTTGGATATCTACTGTGTAGCTAAGACAAAATATTTAACTAGCATAGATAAATTTTCTAAACTAACCTCAACCACATATGTCATTCATTCATTCATTTAGTTCTTTATTCAAATATGTACAAAGTATTAATAATTACAAAAAAACAAAGCAAATTTTTAAATATAGCTAGTACATACAGAATAGTTAGTGACACCTTTATTTGAGAAAAATAGTGATGATGTCACATTGGATATATTTAACTTTGTGGGGTGTACAAAGGTGGATAATAAGTAAAAGGTTGAAGTTAAGATAAGAGAATTATAGCAATTTAAGAAAGAAAGAAAAAGCTATCTGTAACAAGTGACAAAAAGGAAAAATAATAAAAATATATAAAAGAGGACAAATTCAAACAGTATCTACTACCGCTACTTAATCAAAATTAGCAAAAAAGCAATTCCTT
Organism: Cheilosia variabilis; assembly: GCA_951230905.1. Classification (NCBI taxonomy): domain Eukaryota; kingdom Metazoa; phylum Arthropoda; class Insecta; order Diptera; family Syrphidae; genus Cheilosia; species Cheilosia variabilis. Next base: position 85,943,500 of record OX579676.1, read on the forward strand.
TCTGTATAATTATATATATTTTTATTACTATGCAGTATAGCGTAAAAGCGTTTTGATTTCATCATGGTTGAATCAAAAGAGCCAAATTTTCGTTAGTTTTGTAAACGAGCGGGAATTACTTATGGACCGAATTTCAAACGGTAAGGAGTTAAAAAGTTTGCGAGAAACAATGGAGTAGAAGTTTCTGTAGCTTGTAGTGCGGAACGAAGGCAAATTCACAACGAAGTTCGAGTAGCTTCGTAAGCAGCAGAAGTCAGAAATCGGACTTTCCAGGTGCCCGCCTCTCAAAAAAAAAGACCTTAAGAACTTTGAAAAAATATAAATGTCGCAAAGGAAGAATATTTAACGACCTAAACAGGACCATAGTGTGAGCTAAACGACGAGAACTACAAACTTTACGTATAACAGATTTTGGAATAACTGTTAATTGCTGAAGCTTATTAAAATAAGCGCCACCCCAACTGCAGAGACCATATTGCAATCTTGAATGGAATAAGCCATAATAGACCATTTTCTTTGTGTCAGAAGAGCAGTACTTTCTAAGACGATAAAAACAGCGAGTAGGGGAAAGAAGATATTTTTTCAAAAGAGAAATGTGCGTGGACCAGTTCAAATTTTGGTCAATAGTAACACCAAGGTACTTAAAACTATCAACGCTTTCAATTTTGAAGCAGTTAGGACTGCAATCTGCCTTACTATTGAAAGATGGGTCATTTTGGAAACTGCAGATGTTGTTCGACAGCGTATGACTAACACAATCATGGGAGTGAAAAACTATTTCTGAGTCGGGAAACTCCTGTTCAGTTAGACTGAAATACATCAGTTTAGTTTTGCTACTAACAAAAAAAATTTAAATTATTGAGACAGGCTAAGATTCTCGTTTTAACTACTTTTTCAAATACTTTGGAAATAGAAGACAATAACGAAATAGCTCTATAATTGGATGGGTCTGATTTGAAACCCTTTTTAAGTAGAGGAATTACTATGGCGCATTTCAGATCAGTGGGAAAAGTTCCAGACAATGCTGAAGTTAAAGAGGTAAGACAAAATATCTACTAAATTGAGACCAATATTCTTTAGGACCAAATTCGAGATCTCATCACTACCACACGAATTAGAGTTAGGCAGAGAATTAATAGTTTTTAGCAATTCAAATCCTGTGATAGGCTCAAAAGCGAAGCTGTTTCCGAAGCCATTACATGTAGTAACAGGCTTAGTACAACAATTACATGAAGTTTGCGAACTATCTGAAAAAGAGGATTCTCCAATGGAGGCGAAGTAATTGCTAAACTCGTTGGCTATTTCTAGAGGATTCAAAATGTCAGTACCTCCGATATTCAGTATGATAGGATTAGTGTTAGTAGTAACTTTTCGACTGATAATACTATTAACGACTTGCCACTCCTTCTTAAGATTTCTATTTGCCTTTAGTATTTTTGAACGATAAAACATATCCCGCGCATTAATCACTTCCTTATTCACTTTTTTACAAAGATTTCTGTAGCGACTTATTAAGTTGTTATTCATTGGATGTTTCCAACATTTTTTTTCTCAATTTGTGTTTAGTATTTATTTTTTTGATAAGAGAGCAAGTTATCCAGGGTTTAAGACGATATTCAGATTTTTTACGTGGTAAGGTAAAGGTAGAAGAAATAATGTATTTTTTTAAAACATTAAGAAAAATTTCATAAGCTATAGAAGCATTTTGTGCCACATAAACACCATCCCAACTTTCATATAGAAGCTTATTATTTAAAAGAAGAAAATTAATTTTATTGTAAGGGGTTGGTGAAGAGTCATATGTCCTACTACATTTTATGTTTTCAAAAAAGATTCCTGACATACAATGATCAGTTATATTAAGATCCATGTTGATTCCAGCAAGCTGATCAACAGCAAAATTCTCAAGACGAGCAAAAACATGGTCGAGGCAGGTGCCAGCAGTTGGCCTGGTAGGTTCTTCAATGAAGGAAAATAATCCGTGTTCAGCCATGAGTGTTTGATACGAATCAGAAACCGAGTTAGAAGCTAAAATATCTAGGTTAAAGTCACCTAATATGATAAGATTTCCAGATCGTTCATTTGCTAGAAAGATTGAAAATTCATCGAAAAAACATGTAGGTGATGGTGAATGAAGTCTGTGAAGATATTGCAACACACTTTGATGACATCCGCGCTTCTTAGCTTAAAAACATTAATAACAGGCTCATACAAGTTTGAAACAAAAACTCCCACTCCACCGGCAGCGTACGTATCATTAGGATTTGGAAAAAAAGTGTAATTAGGAATAACATAATCGTCAACTTCACATGAATAAATCCAAATTTCGGAGACAAATACTATATCTGGCAGGTTAACAAAAGTTTCTAGATGGCCAATCAGTAAATCAAAGTTTTGACGCAAGCTGCGAATATTTTGATGTACAACGAAAAAAGAATTGCCACAGCTAAAAATTCTATCGGAATTATATCTAATGGTTCTTATAGTGAGGCTATCGCGCACAAGATCAAAGTAGTCATTCATATCATTGCCCATGAAGAGCAGTTAAATCTTCAAAAGATCTTATGACAACAACCTCACTATTATCAGATTTCCTCATTAAAATATGAGAGTTTCTGAACCACACATATTTGAATTTATTCTCCCTTTTACATCTTTTAGCTGCCATAAATAAAGCCTTAGAATATTTGGTTAAGCTATCATTAATGAAAATATTTAAACTACTACTACTACTACCAGCAATAAAGAGCGATGAGTTCAGCTTTCTCCTTGCATTTTTTTTGCTTTCCATCACTTTCCGCTTGGCATTGAGTGAAGAGAAATGCACACAGAGAATACCACCGTGCTCATTTGATGTTGTAGTTGTGCTCGTATGTTTAACATTGTTAGCTTGCTTAACATAACATTAATTTTCTTCAAGTCGAGAATTTCTGAGTAAAGCAGTTGCAATGTTAGTGAACTTTCGGTCAAAGTAGATAGAACCGTTGACATACTGACGTCCACTGTGCCAGGTGAAGATTCTGCTACGCGTTGAGACGAAAGTGATGCAATATTTGCATGGGCGGCCGGTGTTTTAGGTGTTGTTGTTGCATGGGCAGCCGGCAATTTAGGTGTTGTTGTTATTTTAGGAGGTACTTTTTCACGTTGCGTTCTATCTTGTCATTGCAAACCGGGCAATTCATTTTAAAAAAAAGAAAGTTATTTAACTTTTGAACGAAGGTAGAGAAAAATTAAAGCTTCGCACCCCACGACACTTTAAGAAACACGTCTGGTCTTAACGACGTCTTGTAGACGAATTCCAAGTACCTAATGTTTCACACGAAACTTTAGAAGAAACAATTTTACAACTAATAGCTTCGCAGGGTAAGCCCAAACGATACGTTATGGATAATGAATTCAACTTCCCCAGAATAGCAAAAATGTTAGAAGAATTAGGTATTGAAATTCATTTTTCTAAGCCCAATAGTCATACAGGGAACTCTGATATAGAGGTATTTCATAGAACACTTGCTGAAAAAGTACGTGCTATTTTAAATGGAAAAACTACACCCAACATACACGAAATTCGCATGGCTGTACACAAAGCAACACTTTATTATAATAACTCGGTTCACTCAACAACAAAACATACCCCATATGAAATTCAGAAGGGTAATTTTGCTAAAGAAAAAATATACCAACACATCCATACAAACAAACTAAAAATTATCAATAAAAGGAACGATAACCGTGAAAAATACGAAGAACAGAGATACCAAGGCTTTGTTAAAAACTCTAGAACAGAACGACATAAAACTGAACCACGATATAAATTTAATAGATTAGATAAACAACACCACAACAACATACAGAAAGAAAGAAAATCAGTATTTAAAAATAACGACAATATAATCAAAGCAAAACCCAATAGCACATACACTCAAACTAGAAAACAAACCACTGAAAATTGCCCTTCAACTTCGAAAATACGAGTAGTAGACACAGTACCTGACTCAGAATAAAAGATAAAAGAATTCATCAGTCGAATAGTGAACGCCAATCGAACAAGTCAAGAAATGAAGATCGTTATAATTTTAGTGATAACCTGTTTAGTACATAGTAAAATTCAAGTTGAAGAGATTCACAATAGTGATGGCTACGCTATGATCAAATTAGAAAAAATACAAATAGTGAATAAATTTAACTCAATAATACTATCATAAATTTAACTGAAATAAATTCTATGTGTAATACACTAGCCGAACAATGGTTTTCGATAAAAAAATTAATAAAACCATCTAGCTATAGTCAATCCAAATCGTTCGCATTAATCGAAAAAAAATTGAATTTAGTTCATAGTGAATTAAAAAGTATTAAAGGGTACCAGAATAAAAGGTCAAGAAGAGGACTATTAAACCTTGGCGGACGAGCTTTTAAATTTATGTTTGGAACTATGGACGATGAAAATCAAAAAGAAATAGAAGATCAGTTAGAAACAATTAGCAACAATAATCATAACCTCATAACAAATAACAACAAACAAATAAAAATCAATAACCAGTGTCAAGAAGAGATAAATATTTTGAAACAAAGCTTAACAATGGACGTCAACATAGAGTTAGGACTTAAAGGAAAATTAAATTTAATCGAGCAAAGACTTAATATCCTAGAATACCAGAGAAGATTAGACTCATTAAAAGAACTTATTGAAAAAATCCAAAATATAGTACTAGCTAGTAGACTGCAAATAATGGTAGAAAGTCTACTAACATCTAAAGAAATTGATAAGTATGATGTTGATCTGTATAAACTAAAACAAATTAAATTATCAGTTGGAGAATTTCACGAAAATTTATTAATATTTATAATCCAAGTTCCTGATAAAATGTTCACTTTTGATAAATATTTCCTTACTTCAATACCTAATAAAGACAATGAAGAATTAGATATTGAAAGTGAATTTTTTATAAAAATAAATGGAAGTAATTACATGTATAAAGAAAATAAAGAAATAAGACATCTAAAACCACTTGTAAATGGTCTCAATAAAATTATAAATTGTACTAAGAAGACAAATAAAAATAAAAATGTAATCGTAGAATTAATGAAAGGAGCAGTACTTGCAAAAAATAGCGATGTTAAAATAAATAATAATTGTGACGAAAGGAAATTAATTGTAATCAAAAGAAACGCTTTGATCACTTTTGAAAACTGTACATTGGAAATTAATAACCAAACGTTTTCTAACAAATACGCAATTGAAAATCAACCCATCCCTATAGATACAGAACATCCATATGATATATATATATATATAAAGGAATGACCCAAGTTAACAAGATAACACTCGTTATCTATTTTTAGGTATCATAAAAACAGTATCGATACCTCATATCGACGAAGTATATATATAGGAACATTTTGGTTTCTTTAGTTAGATATAATTATATCGTAGAGAAATACTACATGTTACTTAGCTTCTAAGACATTTTAAGTAAAATAAAAGTACATTATTTTAACTAAAAGATTCTTAGTAACTTATTTCGCGCTTATATTGTCGCCGTACACAACAGTTGGAGTGTCCTTCTCGCCACAGCCAATTTCAATAATAAGTCGTCGCATGGCTATCGCCTCCTTGCACGCGGTCGATAACGCCATGTACTCAGCTTCGGTGCTGCTGAGCGCCACACTACGTTGCTTCTCCGATTTCCAAGATACCGGTCCACCTGCTAGGAAATAAACGTAGCCAGTATACGATTTGCGGTCGACCTTGTCGCACTCTCTGCAGTGCAGCTTCACATCAACCGTAGATGCCAAATACCTCAGAATGTGCTTTATGCTAGCAAGGTGCTCGTTGTGCGGATCTTTGCTCCGCTGCGCCAATTTCGCAACTGAATGCAAGATGTCCGGTCTGGTTGTTAAGGCCAACCACATCCGCTCGCCAATTGCTGACTGATAAAAAATCGAATCAACCTTCTGACATTGATCGCTATCACATGCGACCTGATACCCTGCATCTAAAGGCGTAGATGCTGGTCTGCATTTTTCGCTGCAGTGTCGTCGCAACAGCTCTTTAATTCCATGGAATGAATCCACTTCCTCGTAACACACCATCAAGCTTGGAGTTCCACTCCCTTTCTGCTTGTTTTAAGCCATAGATGGCCTTCATCAGCAATAAGACCTTGCCTGGTTGACTGGTGTCTTCGTACCCTTCTGGTTGCTGCATGTAAATGGTGTCTGTTAGATCGCTGTTAAGGTATGCCGTGCATACATCCATCTGGTGCAAATATAGTTTCAATTCCGCAGTCAATGCCAGTATAAGACGTATGCTCTCCAGTCGACATATAGGTGAGAACGTTTCGCCATAATTCACACCATACTGCTGTGAGCAGAAGAGTTAATTCATGCACATTGGAAGAGGAAGTGACTGATCTCCAAAAGAGATGTGAAGCTTTCGAACGACGGGAAATTGCAGCTGATGGCATAATTTTTGGTGTACCCCAAATGAAAATTTAAAGACTATTTTTCACCATCTTTGCCACATATTTGTAGATTCACAGGTTGATGCAATCTGCGTGTCGGAAATTTGGTTTAATAAGGATGTGAGGGACGCTGCCTATGATATAAGTGGATACACCCTCTTTCGAGCAGATAGATGTGATCGTACTGGTGGAGGCGTTGCAATATACGTTAGAATCGGTTTGGTCTGTCGACGAAAATGTCGTTCGCCGAAAGGGTCTGCATCTCAATATTTATTCGCATGTATAAATCGGGGCGAAAGAAGTATTTGCTTAGGTGTTGTATATAGACCAAATAGGAATATGGATCTGACACCTATTTACGACGCTTTGGAAGAAGTTTCGACTTGCGCAAGCAATGTAATTGTTTGTGGTGATATTAATAGTAATTTTTGTTAAGTGAAAATATGCAATTGTTTGATTTGAAACCCGTGAATTGTCAAGTCCCTACGCACTTTACCACTTCCTCCAGTACACTAGTAGATGTCTTTTTTGTAGATAATTCTGACAAAATATTATTTTATGACCAAATCTCTGCACCAGCTTTTTCGAAGCATGATTTAATATTTTTGACGTATGACTTTGATATTGGCAATGATGCAGAAGCATACATCTATACATACAGAGATTTCAAAAATATTGATATGCCATCTCTTGAACAACATATTAATTTGATTCCATGGAACCTTATCTATTTTATGCCCTCTCCAGATGACCAGGTTAAGTTCTTACAAAACAATGTAGATCTTCTTTTCAATTTACACGTTCCAATAAAAACTGGTATTATAAAAGACCAAACAAAAGCCTGGTTAACGAACAATATTCGAGAGTTAATGGCTCAACGTGATGAGGCGTATCGACGATGGAAACATTTTCGGGTGGAAGAGCTTCATCAGAATTATAAAAGACTACGAAATAGTGTTGTTCGTGAAATACGTAATGCTAAGACACAATTCTATTCCAACCGACTAAGTTCTTCGTCAGGTGGTCACGAAGAAAATTCGAAAATTAGGAATCGGGAAGCAAAAAGCTACTTATTGTACCGGAGTCCATCCCAACGAACTAAATCGAACGTTTTTGTCAAACCCCATTTGCAATGATCCAGAAGCTAACTATTCAATCGAGGATGCTTCGTCACCGATTGCTACCTCTTTTGTTTTTAATAGGGTCAATGAATTGGACATAGTCGAAAGTTTTCTTTCTGTGAAGTCCAAGGCTGTAGGTTTTGATGAATTAAATCCGATTTTTATTAAAGCGATCTTGCCGTTACTGTTACCGTGTGTAGCTCATATCATTAATACTGTTTTTTTGACGGCCATTTTTCCCAGCGAATGGAAATTAGCAAAAATAATTCCAATACCTAAGAACTATAAAGGTGATGAATTCAGACCAATCTCCATCCTACCTTTTTTATCTAAAATATGTGAAAGAATAAGTCTTTCATCAAAATAAGCTTAGTTATTACGTTACTCAAAATAACTTGTTGCTCCAAGTACAGTCGGGTTTCAGAGCTAAACATAGCTGTACAACTGCTTTGTTGAACGTCATTGAAGATATAAGAGATAAATTAGATAGGGATAATGTTAATTTTCTGTTACTCTTAGACTTTTCCAAAGCTTTTGATTTGGTTAATCACTCGATTCTGCTCAGCAAATTAAGACGCTTTTTCTCAATTTCCCCCACTGCTGTTAAATTAATATCATCCTATCTAAGTGAGCGAAAACAGGCCGTGTCACTAGATGCCAACCTTCCCGATTTTCTTCTCTTAAGGCAAGGAGCTCCCCAAGGCTCTATTCTAGGGCCTCTATTGTTCTCCATATATTAACGATATTAGGTTAGGTTAGGTTGAAGTGGCTGTCGGCTAGCCGACACACTTAGACCATTATACGGTCCCTAGTGATACCACATGAATCTATCTACTAAATACTTTTTACTCGTTGAACCAGTTGGAGCTTCTAATGAAGCGCAAGAGACAGCGAATGGCCGTGTCTTTTAGATCGTTCAAATCATTATAGTAGAACTCTCCAAAATGGAGTTTTCGTCTTTGTGAGAGCGCCGGACAAGTGCAGAGGAGATGAAGAATAGTTTCTTCCTCTTCCTCGTCAAGACAGCTTCTACAAAAATCATTACATAATACGCCAAGTCTTTTTGCATGCCTGCCTATGAGACAGTGTCCTGTGATGACACCTATTGTTGTCCATCTAAGATTTGCTCTTTCGATAGCATCCAGCTTTATTTTGAGTTTGCAGGTAGCGATTGGGATACCTAAAGAGTCCTTATCTGGAAGCATAGGTAGTGTTGTTCCGTGTTTGGCGAGTTCATCAGCCTTACAGTTACCTGGGATGTCCCTATGCCCCGGCACCCAACAGAGGTGAATATTGAACTGCTCCGCCATCTCTCTGAGAGACGAACGACAGTCTTGGGCTGTTATTGAATTTGTAGAGACTGATTCCAGGCACTTTATAGCCGCCTGACTGTCCGAGAAGATACGGATATCTTTAGCAGATATCACGTTTTCTTTCAGCCAGGATAAGACTTCTTTAATCGCCATTATTTCCGCCTGAAAAACGCTACAGTGATCAGGAAGACAGAAGGAGAGACTAAGATCTAGTCTGTCGGAGAAGACACCGCCACCAACACCGTCCACAGTTTTCGATCCATCTGTGAAGAAATGGATCGATTCATCCTCCAGGAAAGCTTTCTGCCCCAGAATGATCTAGAGGGGATGGAGACCTGGAAGTTATTATCAAATTGTAGTTCCGGTGTAGTGTAATCGATGTTTCCTGGGATGTTTTTAAAATTGTTCAAAATAGCGGCATGGCCAGTTGTTCTCCTGGTCCATTGTGAGGTAGCTTTAAGGCGAACGGCTGCAGAAGCTGCCATTTGCCTGCTGAAGATGTCAATTGGTGTCAGATGAAGCAGGATGTCGAGGGCAGCGGAAGGGGTAGTACGAAGAGCCCCGCCGATGCACAAGCAAGCTGTTCTTTGGACTTTGCTTAACTTATCGCGATAAGTCGCTTTGTCCAAAGCAGTCCACCAGACAACAACACCGTACGTAAGTATCGGTCTTATGACAGAGATGTATAGCCAGTAAGTGATACGAGGCTGTAAATCCCGCTTGTTTCCTATGGCTTTTTTGCAAGAGAATAGTGCCACAGTGGCCTTTTTAATTCTTTCTTGGATATTAGGTTTCCATGTTAACTTCCTATCAAAAATGAGACCCAAGTATTTAGCTTCATTTGAGAATTTCAAACTTGTGCCATTTATAGAAGGAGGGTCAATGTGTGGAATCTTGTATTTCCTAGAGAAGAGGACAAGTTCAGTTTTGTGAGGGTTTACTCCCAGCCCACATTTATTTGCCCATTTTATTAGCTTATTAAGAGCGTGTTGTAGGAGTTCTTTTAAAGTGTTCAGGTACTTTCCTGACACAGCAATGGCAACGTCATCCGCATAGGCAATCACATTGTAACCTCCCGCTTCCAGGCATATCAGCAGTTCATTCACCACCAAGTTCCAGAGAAGGGGAGATAGGACGCCACCTTGTGGGGTTCCTCTACTGACAGATCTTCTGATAGATTTCTCACCGAGACTTGAGTTGATAATTCGGCTATTGAGCATCAAATTGATCAGCTCGCCAAGCGAGGCATCCACGTTCAGAGCTGTCAGAGCACCAGCGATCGCAGATGAGTCGACGTTGTTGAAAGCGCCTTCTATGTCTAGGAATGCAACCATTGTATACTCCTTATGACGAAGCGAATCTTCTACGGAACGCGTTAGCGTGTGTAGGGCCGTTTCTACTGATTTACCCTTAGAGTAAGCGTGTTGCGCCGTTGACAGAAGTCTTTTGTCAATGCTTATGCGCAAGTGGATTTCAATCAGTCGTTCTAAAGTTTTTAGGAGGAATGATGAAAGACTAATAGGTCTGAGATCTTTTGGACTCACGTGAGAGCATTTTCCTGCTTTGGGTATGAAAACCACTTTAACTTCTCTCCATAACAATGGGATGAATACCAGATCTAAACAACTTCTTAGGATTATCATCAGTACTGGCGGGATGATATCCGAGGTGTTTTGTAGCTCGGCTGGTATTATGCCATCTGGTCCCGGGTATTTTTATGGTTTAAAGCTATGTAGCGCCCAAAGCACTTTGTCTTTAGTGATCAGACCATGTAGGTTGGTAGATTGCAATTTGATCTGTTTCGATCTGTATGGGCAACACCATTTGAGCTGCCTGGGAAGTGGGTGTCGAGCAGCAGATTAAGCGATTCTTCGCTAGAAGTCGTCCAAGAGCCATCTGTCTTTTTCAGACAACTTGGCATTGTTGGGTTGGTCGAGAGTATCTTTCTTAGCCTTGATGCTTCGGAGGTTTCTTCTATTTTACCACAGAAGAGCCTCCAAGATGCTCGTTTGGCTTTTCTTAGTTCTTTCTTGTACATTTTTAGGGCTTCCTTGTAGAAATCCCAGTCAGTCGCTTTTCTTGTGTCTTTAGCACGATTGAAAAGTTTTCTGCACTTTCACTTCCTCAGTCCCAAGTCCGAAGTCCACCAAGGTGGCTTCTTCTTTCCCCTTGGTATAATAAGAGGACAGGAGGAGGACATCGCTTTGTTTAAAGCCAACGTAAGATTCTTGACTTTCAGATCAAGCTCGTTGGCGTTACAGGGGGGACTGAAAAGCTCTGAGTTAATTTATTGTTTCAGATTATCCCTGTATTTGAGCCAATTTGTCTTCCTAGTATTTCTGAACGGAAGTTGGCAAGGAGGGTCATCGGCTACGTTAAATTGAATATACCGATGATCTGAAAAGGAATGCTCAGTTGATACTTTCCAATTGGTAATCAACTGACTAACAGTATCGGAGACAAGAGTGATATCTAAAACTTCCTGTCGGTTTTTTGTTATGAAAGTAGGTTCGTTTCCTACATTACTTATTATGAAGTTTGTACTTAAAATGTAATCAAAAAGTGACTCACCTCTATCATTAATGTCCGTGCTTCCCCATACCGAGTGGTGAGCATTTGCATCACACCCGATTATGAGGTTGGTTTTGGTCCTTTGCCCCTCCGCTACGGAGGGTCATATTCAGTTCATCGAAGCATATTTATGCCGATGATATACAAATTTATTAAAGCTGTTCCTTGGGCTTAATTGAAAATTTGCGTCAGTGTTTTAAATGAGGATCTGAAACGAATTTCTAATTGGTCATCCAAATGCGGCCTGATACTTAACCCAACGAAGTGTAAGTGTTTAGTTATTTCTAAAAAGAAATTAGATCTGTCTTATTTCCCTCATTTAATGCTAAACGACTCTGAAATTGAATTTGTTGAGTCCTCAAAAAATCTAGGTCTTGTCTTTAATAGAACCTTAACATGGAATAACCACATAAATACAATAGTAGGGAAAACTAACGGTATTCTACGAACCCTATGGACTGCTCAAAAGTATATTCCTCTTGAAACAAGACTGATACTTGCCAAAACGTTAGTTATTCCTGTACTTATCTACGGTTGCGAAATTTTGTATGGATGTGATGCCGAGAGTAGAAGGCGGCTTCAAGTGACACTACTATTCGATATGTGTATTGTTTAAAAAGACATAACCACGTTTCACATCTTGCAAAACACCTCGTTAACATGTCCTTTTGTAACTATATCAAATTTAGAACAGTCATACTTCTGTTCAATATACTCCTTCATATCTTTATGAAAAAATCCAGTTTCCGGCATCTAACAGATCTTCTTGTCTGGTACTTCCGCGTTTTACATGTCCTAACATCCGAAAGACAGTTTTTTGCTATCCGCCTTTGGAATTCACTCCCACGTAATTTGCGAGAGCTAACTAATGCACGACGATTTAAAAACGAATTTCAAAATTTTCTTAGAGACTAAAGCAACTCACTTTCTTCCCATCGCTATCCCTTCAAGCAATTTCAACTTTAATTGAAATTAATTTAAAACTAATTTAAAATAAATATAAGAAAAAACCTTTTTAATATAAAAGCAGTCTAACTTAACTTTCAAATCATTTATGGAAAATAAATTCTAAACAATTTATCTTTCACAGACTTATAAGTGAATTCTTACTAATCCCTCAAAGTTCAGCCGCGATGTATATGTCCGCCTAACGCATGTTTCCAAGCACCCAAATCCATTGCACGGTGCCCGAGAGAAAAAAAAAAAAGCAAACAAAATACACTTTCCAATAGGTTCCACTTTTCCTTTACATAATCTTGTCTTTTGATACAATCGATCACACGATAATACCGCAGCTCGATTTACCATTGTTGAGTGTGTGCAATGGTTCGAACGGTGGGTGCCAAGGAGGAGGATCATGCGACAAGGCAAGGGACGGCTCTCGAACACTTCTGCTGTGCTCGCGCGAGAGATCCGCTAAGCGTTATATACCTGCGAGTAGCTGCGAAAGGGGCTTGACATGCGAAGGAGTCTAGAGTGCGGAATTTTTTTTTGCGAATGGCAAAAAGCGATGGTGAAAGTGTCAAAGGGAGAGACAAGTCAGTCTGGAATTATAAGCGAACGAGAACGGTGACAAGCGTGGCTGAAGTAATCGTGATAAGAGACGCGTGGCATTGCAATAAGCCCTTTTCTAAAAAAATTCTGAATCTTAATAGCTCGAGTACAAAGTTTGTTTTCAACAATTGGTGATTGCTAACAATTTCGGAGTAAAGCTCCCCGTATCTATTTTCGTGCATAGTTATTCGAAATAACAATAAAAAAAAAGAAAAGCAAAATTTCACGTGCTCAACCATCCTTACGCGCGTGTAATAATCTATAAACGAAAGGAAAAAAGAAACCCGCTAAGACTTTCACTCGCACATCGCCCGACTGTGGGTATAAAGTTATCAATCAGCCCAGCCGCGAGTCGCAGTAACACCGCCCGAACCTTCCCATATTTGATTAAATTGATTGTGATCGGCCACTCCACACTCCTTGCCAGCCAAAAATCGCCTCGCCAACCACCCCGCCTTACTAGCTCGTTATCAACCTCAGTACCGGTATCCCGTCCAAAACTACCGGCCAGACGAGTCACCCGCAATTGGAATTCGCAATAATGAAAATCCGACCCGTCTGCCCCAATACCCAATCCTGACGGTAAAAGTCGCCTCCAAGTAAACGATTGACCAAGAAATTCACCTGCCGAAACGCCACCCACACGGTAGACAACGGAATCCACCGAGCGACTTCGATAGGTTGCAGTTGCAGCAGTTTATGTGTATATGTGATTGTCCTCCTCCCCCCCCCCCCCCTCCCCCCCCCCTTTTTCACCCGTTTTTGCTAGTTTATCTGTTGCTAGGGCATCCGATACTAATACTGATAATGATAATGAAATAATATATCCACATTGTTATAACCGTTTTCGATAAATTTTCACCCAAATCCAACTCCAATAAGTGAATCTTCCTTGTTTGGTACACAAAAAAAAATAAAAACCTACAAAAAATAACAATAAATAAAAAGATATACATATATATAAAGAAATTGATACCTAATAATGATAATAATAAAACAAAAAAACCGTGCGAATCAGAAAAATTAGTATTGTGCTGTCTGTGCGTGAGAGGCATTTTCTTGTCCGCTTTTCTTTTCTCGTTCATAAAAATTTCGTTTGCAGCATCAACTGGACTCCTCATCGACAGGCCTGGCGAAGCGGATCCCAGGGTAAGTTTGTTCATATATGTACAAATATTGAGATTAAGTTTGTGTGATCGGTTCGGGTTTTCACATGCACAGCCATTTAAAAATAAGAAGATTTCGCGAATAGTACATACATACATTGCTCTGTAATTTAAAGCGTAGATAAATTTCAAGAATTCAAAAGATTTGCTGTTGTCTTGAATATCTATTTCCTAGTTATTAGTTTGCTTAATTTGAATACTACTCAAAGATGAATTACCCATACCAACAAGGAAAATAAAAATAAATGTCGAGAATTGGTAGTGATTAAATTGTATTATACGCCAATAGATTTCAGATGTTAGTATTAATTGACTTTGGGTACAAAATGTATTATTTTGTCTACGAATAACTTCTAAACTTGTATTTCGTAAAGATGCACAACCAAAATTATGGAATAAAAAATATCTGAATTATGACTGTTTAAAGCGATGATTTTGTGTCTCATTTCGATGGAAACGCCCGAGGAATTGGAATAACGAAAGCCTAGGGCTATCGCTAGGGTACCAGGAGTAATTTTAGCGGTTACTGGTACACGGTAGGGAGGGTATAGAACCACCAGGAAGACGACCATCAGTTCCTCCCGAGGTATCGTTAGAAGAGCCTTACAAAGACTTTTCTTGACTTTCTTTTGGTTTTCTTTTTTTTTCCAATTTTTTTTTTCCTTTTGAATATCTACGCATGCATTTTTTTTGTGTAGTGGTGTTTTTTTTTTGGAACTCTGGTGCAAGAATCCACCCTCCGACGAGCTCCAGCTGTGACCAGCAAGGCATGCACCTGCATCTGAGTTGCCAAATAATCCCGATTTCGTTTCCTTCCTCCATCCCTAAAACCCTAACCTCACTCCCCACAATTTTATTCCGTCTTCTGCAGACTGTCACCTGTCTCCCATTCCTCTTCAACACAACCTCCATTACATAAATGGCGCCCAACGTGGGGCCCGCAAGTTTAGCGGGTCTAACCGATCATAATTATTTAATCAAAACGCAGTAAACAATATATGTAATTTTTTTTTTTTTTTGCTCAAAATATCATATCAACATGTAGCCCGATAATCAAAGCGAACTCATTGGAAACGCGTTTTCTAAACCAAACAACATGATGGTTAAAAACGACCTGAGTAAATGTTCTGATCGTTCGGTGCACATTCCATCGTTATCCTCAATAGTTTTTTTTTGCCAGTAGTTGTCCTGGAAGTGCGTTGCATTGAGGACTTCCTGCCTGATGCAGCGACCTCGATAACACGGCGCTAAGATTTAATACTTTACCCAAATATTATGCTTTTCTTATTTCATCTAACGTTACCTCCTGTATGACCATATTACCTCTAAGGCAATCCGTCGAAATGAGACCACCATATGAAACAATTACATATCTTAATTTGATTATATAAACCTACCTTTTTGTCTTTAGTGATTAATAATTATTTAGCTTATAATAAACCTCAATTTTATTTTATTTTTCCTCGTCCATTAATATAATATATATACCTACGTACCAGGTTAAACGCTCATGGCAGTTATGCACAGTCCAGAGCATTTAGCTCCACTCACTGAAGAGCAAATAACTGCTTGCTCCATATGCCAAGAAACATTCCATTCTAAATCCGAAACTACGAAAACAGTATGTGGTCACATATTTCACCAAGCGTGTCTAGGAAACTGGCTCAAGGATTCAGAATCATGCCCGATTTGCCGGCAAAATATACTAGATTTACTGGAGGTCGACCTTGAACTCCTCCCTCGAAACAGTGGACGCACAAAAGGGGCCGTCCCAAAAGGGCATCGCCCCAAAACACGATCAATTACCACCCAACAAAATGCTGTTGATTGGAGTTTTCGAGACTCAAGTATAATTGACAGTAGGGTATCATCCGGTCATAAAAGCCAATCTGCTCCCTCAGATGTCGTAATACCTGCTGTCCTTAATCAACCTCCACCTAAAGCGCGTGCAAATCTGTCTGCCCAGCTGAACAATGCTTCCCAATCCTCAGAAGACAACATTCGAAAAGTGGTGCGAGAAGAAATGGAGGAAGATAGGCGTAGGAGCCTAGCAGAGATGAATCAAACCATCGAAGCTATGTTCCAAAGATTCTTTGTATCTCATTCCCAACCGGTCAATACCGCCCCTCCCAATTCCCCTCTGACAGATAGAACGACCTGGACACAGGCTAACTTACCATCTGCACCTCCGGTTTCCCAAGCGAATCCGAGCAGGACCTTTAATGACTCGACGTACCAACGTTTTTCGTTCAACCCCGATAAAATTGCTAGCATTATTTCGAACTGGAATGTTAGGTTTGATGGAACCAGTAATGGCATGAGGGTTGAAGAATTTATATATAGAATACAGGCTTTGACACAAAATACTTTAAACGGAGACTTTTCGTCTCTTTGTATGAATCTACACAATCTTTTTACAGGCAAGGCAAAGGATTGGTACTGGCGGTACCACCGACGAGAACAGTCCATTGAATGGAATTCTCTTTGCGAAGCTTTACGTTTCCAGTACTCTGATCCGCGAACCGATTTCGATGTCATCGAAATAATCAGAAGCCGGAAACAGCGAGAAAGGGAGTCGTTTGACGATTATCTTGACTTGATTAATTCCATAGCTGATAGGTTGGCTGAACCCTTGTCCGATACACAGTTCCTTGAAATCATAATGCGTAATTTGAAACCGGATCTAAGACATGAGCTTCTCCACCTTAACATCTCT
The DNA here is from genome assembly GCA_951230905.1 of Cheilosia variabilis. Classification (NCBI taxonomy): domain Eukaryota; kingdom Metazoa; phylum Arthropoda; class Insecta; order Diptera; family Syrphidae; genus Cheilosia; species Cheilosia variabilis. Next base: position 85,960,402 of record OX579676.1, read on the forward strand.
TCTATCTCCGAGTTGCGCCGAGCATGCCATCGTCACGAGACTTTCTTACATGAGATGAATAGAGGATCCTTCCATCGGAACACTCCTCAACGGAAATTCGTATCCGAAGTGGCATCAGCTCCTCCCTTAGACGAAGACATTTCAGCTATAAATATCTCAAAGAAGAATTTTCTTTGCTGGAACTGTGAGGCAGTAGGACACTCATACATCGACTGCCTTGAACCAAAAAGAGTATTTTGCTATGGTTGTGGTACTCCAAATACGTACAAACCACAATGCCCAAAGTGTTCCCCACAGGTAAACTGCAAAGTGGATGTGGCCACCAACACCCGGTCACATCCCAACCCCCGAAACTAAACTATGTTCAAGACATGGAAGTGCAGACCGAAAACCAGGATGTAAGAAAACCTGCCAGTATCGACCCTTCGAAATCGTTTCACCAAAGATTGCGCGAATACAATCAAATTCGTTCACAAATTTTCACTGATAATAGTAACACGGTACTTCTTCGTAAGCCCAAAAGATCAACGATTCGCCTCCGGAAATTTTGGCAAAAATAAAAAAATACCACGTTTTCTTGAAAACTGCAGAGGGAAGGTTACAAACCGTTCGAGGCAGTATCAGGGTGGATGTCACTTTTCGGAATGTAACAAAGCCTTTGGACATTTATATTGTTCCATCCTTAAGCCAAAATTTATACCTCGGTGTCGATTTTTGGCGAAGTTTTAATATCGCACCAGGTATAATAGGAGAGCTTAACATCTCGCCTTCGTCGGTACCTGTACATGAGCTTACCCTATACCAGCAAGACCAACTTAGAGGCACTATCTCCATGTTTCCGTCATTTGAGCAAACAGGCCTTGGAAAGACGACGCTACTAGAGCACTGTATTGATGTCGGAACAACCCGACCGATTAAACAGCGGCACTATCCTGTGTCGCCTGCAGTGGAATCGCTAATGTTTGCCGAGGTGGACAGAATGATTGAACTCGGAGTCATTGAGGAATCTAGCAGTTCTTGGAGCTCTCCGGTGGTCCTCATCCGAAAGCCCGGAAAAGTGAGATTCTGTATTGATTTCCGAAAGGTGAATGAATTTACCGTTAAATATGCCAGATGATGCTTCCGCACATTGACGGCATTTTAAGTCGGTTGCCTCGCGCAGAGTTCATTTCATGCATCGATTTGAAAGATGCATTTTGGCAAATCCCGCTCGAAGTGAATTCTCGTGAGAAGACTGCATTCACAGTTCCGAATCGTCCGCTGTATCAGTATACGGTGATGCCGTTCGGACTGTGCAATGCTCCGCAGACAATGTGCAGGTTGATGGATAAGGTCATCCCATGTCATCTTCGGGATATGGTATTTGTCTATCTCGATGACCTGTTGGTAATTTCAAAAGATTTCGAGTCCCACCTCTGCGCGTTGCAAGAAGTGTCGTTCCATATCAAAAAGGCCGGTCTTACTATTAATATCCAGAAGAGCAAGTTCTGTCTCAAATCGGTAAAATATCTGGGCTATGTCGTTGGTTACGGTTCGGTACAAACTGATCCGGAGAAAATTAGCGCGATTCTTGACTTTCCACCCCCCAAATCTGTTCGTCAACTTCGCCGATTTCTAGGGATGGCGGGATGGTACCGCAAGTTCATTGGGAACTTTGCCTCCCTAACAACCCCGCTAACTAACCTACTCAAAAAGAGCAGGTCCTTCGACTGGAACTCGGAAGCGCAAACAGCGTTCGAAGAACTGAAAGCAAAACTTACTTCTGCTCCGGTGCTTAAAGCGCCCGATTACGATCGACCCTTCATCATTCAATGTGACGCCAGTCAGTACGGTGTCGGAAGCGTCTTGGCTCAACTGGATGAGGGAGGCGTTGAACGACCAATCGCTTACATGAGCCAAAAGCTAAACAAGGCACAGCGAAATTATTCCGTAACCGAGCAGGAGTGTTTAGCCGCAGTTCTATCGATAAAGAAGTTCCGCGCTTGTGTCGAAGGGCATTCATTTTCGGTCATTACAGACCACGCTAGCCTTCAGTGGCTAATAAGCCAGAAGGATTTGTCCGGTAGGTTAGCTAGATGGGCGTTAAAGCTGCAGGGATTTGATTTCAGCATTAAGCATCGCAAAGGCGTGAATAATGTGGTACCAGACTGTTTATCACGAAGAGACACAGAAGATTTAAGTTCCCTCGAAGAAGTTGCACCCTTGATTGACCTCAATTCGCCTCATTTTTCATCGGAGGAATATAACGCCCTAAAGAATCATATCACAGCCAACCAAGCGAGGCTCCCAGATGTCAAGTTAGTTGAGAACTTCCTGTATAAGCGAACGGCCCACTCTACCGGGTCTCCAGAGGAACACTCCGAGACTTGGAAGCTGTGGGTACCTGCAGGGTTAGTGGAATATATCCTATTTAATGCTCATAATATGCCTACTTCATCTCATTGCGGCATAGGTAAAACCCTGGAAAAGCTGCGACGTTATCTCTTTTGGCCAACTTTGGTAAAGGACGTGAGGTGGTATGTGTTAGCCTGTGAGATATGTAAGACGACAAAAAGTCCAAACGTTGTCTTAAGGCCTCCGATGGGGCAGCCAGTTCAAACGTCAAGGCCATTTCAAAAATTGTTTATTGACTTCCTGGGGCCTTATCCTCGATCGAAATCAGGAAATGTCGGAATATTTATTGTCCTGGATCACCTTTCCAAGTATGTCCTATTAAAAGCTTTAAAGAAGTTCACCACCAAGCTGATAATAGACTTCTTGGAAGAACAGGTTTTTCACGTATTCGGTGTTCCAGAAACGATTTTGAGTGATAATGGGTCCCAGTTTAAGTCGGGAGAATTCGGAAGCTTTTTGACCAAATATGGAATTACACATATGCTCACTGCCATCCATTCCATTGGGCATAGTTCAATAGGTTGTAGTCCATACTTTGTACTGTTCGGACAAAACATGATTCAGCACGGATCTGACTACGAACTATTGACGAAGCTGGGAATGAATAATGGTGAAGATATGCCTTTGAATAGAACCGACCAATTGGGAGGGGTGCGAGACAGAGTCCAAAGGAACATCCAGGCGTCATTTCTTAAAAATGCCGCGGTATATAACACCAGGTCGAAGCCGGTTGACTTTAAAGTTGGCGATGAGGTCTACCGCCGTAATTTCGCTCAAAGCAGCTTCGAAAAAGGATTTAATGCGAAGCTTGCTCCCACTTTTCTCAAGGCGCGTATTAAAGAAAAAAAAGGATTCGCGTATTACATTTTAGAAGATCTATCGGGGAAGACCTTGGGAACCTATCACGCTAAAGATATTCGGCGCTGATGATGTCATATTCTTCAGCTTAGGATTCTGCTAGATAAACGCTGCACCTAAGCTGTGTTGTAGCGGCCACATTCGGTAAATACTTTCTTTCCTAATCCCTCAAAGTTCAGCCGCGATGTATATGTCCGCCTAACGCATGTTTCCAAGCACCCAAATCCATTGCACGGTGCCCGAGAGAAAAAAAAAAAAGCAGACAAAATACACTTTCCAATAGGTTCCACTTTTCCTTTACATAATCTTGTCTTTTGATACAATCGATCACACGATAATACCGCAGCTCGATTTACCATTGTTGAGTGTGTGCAATGGTTCGAACGGTGGGTGCCAAGGAGGAGGATCATGCGACAAGGCAAGGGACGGCTCTCGAACACTTCTGCTGTGCTCGCGCGAGAGATCCGCTAAGCGTTATATACCTGCGTGTAGCTGCGAAAGGGGCTTGACATGCGAAGGAGTCTAGAGTGCGGAATTTTTTTTTGCGAATGGCAAAAAGCGATGGTGAAAGTGTCAAAGGGAGAGACAAGTCAGTCTGGAATTATAAGCGAACGAGAACGGTGACAAGCGTGGCTGAAGTAATCGTGATAAGAGACGCGTGGCATTGCAATAAGCCCTTTTCTAAAAAAATTCTGAATTTTAATAGCTCGAGTACAAATTTTGTTTTCAACAATTGGTGATTGCTAACAATTTCGGAGTAAAGCTCCCCGTATCTATTTTCGTGCATAGTTATTCGAAATAACAATAAAAAAAAAAGAAAAGCAAAATTTCACGTGCTCAACCATCCTTACGCGCGTGTAATAATCTATAAACGAAAGGAAAAAAGAAACCCGCTAAGACTTTCACTCGCACATCGCCCGACTGTGGGTATAAAGTTATCAATCAGCCCAGCCGCGAGTCGCAGTAACACCGCCCGAACCTTCCCATATTTGATTAAATTGATTGTGATCGGCCACTCCACACTCCCTGCCAGCCAAAAATCGCCTCGCCAACCACCCCGCCTTACTAGCTCGTTATCAACCTCAGTACCGGTCCCGTCCAAAACTACCGGCCAGACGAGTCACCCGCAATTGGAATTCGCAATAATGAAAATCCGACCCGTCTGCCCCAATACCCAATCCTGACGGTAAAAGTCGCCTCCAAGTAAACGATTGACCAAGAAATTCACCTGCCGAAACGCCACCCACACGGTAGACAACGGAATCCACCGAGCGACTTCGATAGGTTGCAGTTGCAGCAGTTTATGTGTATATGTGATTGTCCTCCTCCCCCCCCCCCCCCCCCCCCCCCCTTTTTCACCCGTTTTTGCTAGTTTATCTGTTGCTAGGGCATCCGATACTAATACTGATAATGATAATGAAATAATATATCCACATTGTTATAACCGTTTTCGATAAATTTTCACCCAAATCCAACTCCAATAAGTGAATCTTCCTTGTTTGGTACACAAAAAAAAATAAAAACCTACAAAAAATAACAATAAATAAAAAGATATACATATATATAAAGAAATTGATACCTAATAATGATAATAATAAAACAAAAAAACCGTGCGAATCAGAAAAATTAGTATTGTGCTGTCTGTGCGTGAGAGGCATTTTCTTGTCCGCTTTTCTTTTCTCGTTCATAAAAATTTCGTTTGCAGCATCAACTGGACTCCTCATCGACAGGCCTGGCGAAGCGGATCCCAGGGTAAGTTTGTTCATATATGTACAAATATTGAGATTAAGTTTGTGTGATCGGTTCGGGTTTTCACATGCACAGCCATTTAAAAATAAGAAGATTTCGCGAATAGTACATACATACATTGCTCTGTAATTTAAAGCGTAGATAAATTTCAAGAATTCAAAAGATTTGCTGTTGTCTTGAATATCTATTTCCTAGTTATTAGTTTCCTTAATTTGAATACTACTCAAAGATGAATTACCCATACCAACAAGGAAAATAAAAATAAATGTCGAGAATTGGTAGTGATTAAATTGTATTATACGCCAATAGATTTCAGATGTTAGTATTAATTGACTTTGGGTACAAAATGTATTATTTTGTCTACGAATAACTTCTAAACTTGTATTTCGTAAAGATGCACAACCAAAATTATGGAATAAAAAATATCTGAATTATGACTGTTTAAACCGATGATTTTGTGTCTCATTTCGATGGAAACGCCCGAGGAATTGGAATAACGAAAGCCTAGGGCTATCGCTAGGGTACCAGGAGTAATTTTAGCGGTTACTGGTACACGGTAGGGAGGGTATAGAACCACCAGGAGGACGACCATCAGTTCCTCCCGAGGTATCGTTAGAAGAGCCTTACAAAGACTTTTCTTGACATTCTTTTGGTTTTCTTTTTTTTTCCAATTTTTTTTTCCTTTTGAATATCTACGCATGCATTTTTTTTGTGTAGTGGTGGTTTTTTTTTTGGAACTCGGGTGCAAGAATCCACCCTCCGACGAGCTCCAGCTGTGACCAGCAAGGCATGCACCTGCATCTGAGTTGCCAAATAATCCCGATTTCGTTTCCTTCCTCCATCCCTAAAACCCTAACCTCACTCCCCACAATTTTATTCCGTCTTCTGCAGACTGTCACCTGTCTCCCATTCCTCTTCAACACAACCTCCATTACAGCATAGCCTCGCGCTAAGATGAAACGTACTTGCTGCTCATCGCCTCCTTGTAGGATAAGAGGATCCGTACGTCACTGGCAACCAACGCACTTAGTATATTGTATTGCTTCCCAGACTGAAGCAATTTTGGTCTACCAGGTCCACACCCGAAATCCTTTTCTTCATCATTTATAGCCGCGCTCTTGAAACCATTGGTGCTGCTGCGCTCATCTGAAGCAGCCTCGAAATAGTCGTTCCCATCGGTACTGTGCTCATCTGTATCAAAATCATCGTCGTCACCACTGATGTTCACAGCTCCGGAAACCGTTTTGCCTGGAATGTGCTATTGTTACGTCCTTTTTCCAGTGCAACTGCAACGGAACCAAAAACGTTTAGATGACTAATACATACATGTCCACGCTTCCATTGGTGTCATGTTAAGTAGCGCACTTGTGGGTGAACGATTGCGCAAATACACAGCTGTATAAACTGTAGAAAACTGTCGAATGCCTTGTTCACGTATTCGCGACCATTGTCGCTGCGAATACACTTCAGCTTTTTGCCGGTTTGCCGCTCCACTAGATCTTTGAACTCCAAGAACTTCTCAAAAACTTCGTCCTTGTCCTTCAGAAAATAAACGAATATTCGCCTGCATTTATCGTCGATGAACGTCAAAAAATATTTCGAGCCACCAATCGATCTCGTCCCAAAAGGACCGCACACATCTGTGTGCACCAGTTCCAGTAACTCGCGTGCTCTATTTTTAATTGCGTTTGGGAATGGCTGCACATGAATCTTGCTGACCATTCACGTTTTGCAGGCCATTTTGGATGAAAAATCTATATTTTCAATCCCGCTCACTAACCCCCGCTTCGATTTCCATTAAACTGGCGTAATTCAGGTGACCATATCTTTTGTGCCACAAAACCGCATCAGCCTCAACAGCAGCAAAACATTGATTACGTTGGCCCTCAAACATGTACAAATTTCCAACTTTATTTACGTTTAAAATGCACTCGCCATCTGTTCGGTATTGGACCGAATTCGCCTTCCATCAATGTTGCCTCCCACTGGCAAACGCGCCGACTCAAGGTTGGCAACCCCTGACAACCGCAACGACAGCTATTCGATGACCCAGGCATTGTGACATACATTGCGAATCGAACCGCACTGGTCACTATCTACTCATAGTGCACCGCTTACGAGGCACATTCCGGTCGCCTATCCTCGCCAGCAACTCATACGACGTATCATCGTGCTGATACTGGACACCACCTGACTGGCTCGCTGCTTGAACTTGGTCGTCGGACTCATGACTTGGTCATGGGTACTTGACACCTCGCGCCGCCGTTGATGGTCTAATGCCGTTGGGGATAAATACTGCATCGACGGCGGCAACAACAATAATCTGTGGTGGTCAACAGAATGTACTACCCACGTCTACTACTCGTGATTGCTGGCGTCGGCTGTATCCTACTACTGTGCCGGTGGATATCCAAGGCGTGGGCTTGGTATCAGGTACTGGACTCCCTGCATCTAGGACTTTTGATGACGAAGCGTTTCGGTTCCCATGGGGGTGACCGATGGTGATGAGGGACTTCGACTGGCGAAGCTCAGCTCAGTCATTTTCACAACTCTGTCTAGGGCAGAGATATAAATAAAAAGCTTAACAACAAAGTTCTTGGTCTCTTGTTTTTTATTCCTTGAAACGTCTCAACTCCCCTCTTTGATCGGAAGACTAATCCCCGACATTTTGGTGCCTCCTGTGAGGAATAGTGAACTTTTACGTTGTAAATTACCCCTCGCGGTCTACCCCTAACAATCTGCCCCTCACGGTGATTTACGTGCGTGAATTTATTAACTCAAGTGAATTAACTATATGTGCGGTTGTGCCTACGACAATTGCCTAGTGGTCAGTGCGTGTGTGACAACTGTGTGTGCGTTCTTTGCCTGCTATACGCCGTGAGTGCTTTATCCGGACTCATACCGCTTCTCAAATGGCTGAACTGAACCTACGCACGGCGGCGAGCAACGCCATCCAACGGGTCCACGTGCGGATCATGGCCGCCGATCTGAAGGAATCGGACGAGGCGCAACTCGAGCAAGAGCTGCGAGCGCTTAACGCTCAATTCTCACGGTTCACGGTGAACCAGGATGTGCTGGTGACACAATCCGCGGCAGAGGAGCTCGAAACACATGAGCTACTGGCGCAACGCGTGGAACGCCAGTTCGGTGGTTGAGAAGCGATGCAGCCACTGCAGGGAATCTCATCGCCTATACCAGTGCAAGCAGTTCATCGACATGGACACGAACCAGCGCCTTAAGGTGACGAGAACAGTGGATGCGTGTTTCAACTGCCTAGGACCGGGCCACAGTGCCGGTCAGTGTCCATCAAAGGTCACCTGCCGCAAGTGTAGCGGCAAACACCACACACTTCTGTGTAAACCTACCCAAGCAGTTCCTCCGCAGCCCAGTAGAGGACAGTCTGCGCCACCACAGCCAGCCCCGCAGTCGTACGCAGGCCCGTCAAACTGGGTTTCCTTCCGGGGGCCTCCAGAGCTCTATGACGAAGAGCAGGAGTGACTCTCCTCATCCTAGCTCCACAGTGGTGCTGGCGACGGCGCTCGTCCACGAACTCCGGCATCGATACGTGGAGTTCATGCGCGAGTATGAAGGGCTTGGCCACATGGAAAGGTCAGGTCAACATGGCGACCACCCCAGATGCTACTACATTCCGCATCACGCGGTAATCAGCAAATTCCGTGTGGTGTTTAATGCATCTGCACGAACCACTACTGGAGTCTCTCTGAATGACGTCCAGCTGGTGGGACCTACCATTCAGGATTCTCTCGTCCATATCATCTTGCGGTTCCGGCGTTATCCAGTTGCGCTTACCGCCGATGTGGAGAAGATGTTCCGACAGGTGCTGGTGGCACCCGAGCACCGCGACTACCAACGGATTCTCTGGCGAGAATCACCGTCGGACGAATTGGCCGTCTTCCGCTTGACGACGGTTACTTACGGTATGGCATCCAGTCCATACACCTCAGTGAGATGCATGGTGCAGTGTGCCAGCGACAATCACCACTTGATTCCTGATCGGGATCGAGCCCGAGCTGCGAAGGCGATCGAGAAGGCTTTCTACATGGACGACCTGCTGACGAGCTGTGACAGTGTCACCGAGGCGGTCAATCTGGCCACTGATGTCAACACCATCCTATTGGCAGGACATTTCCAACTGCGCAAATGGAACTCCAATAGCGCAGAGGTAACATCACTGGTGTCTAACGATGTTTCCCTTTCTTCTATTTCCACAGAGCTTGTCATCGACTGCCCAACGGCAACAGTACTTGGACTGAGGTGGGATCCGGCAGCGGACGAGCTCTTCTTTCGGGTGGAAGTAGAAGCCATTGGTTCACCCCCCACGAAGCGACGAGTGCTCAGCGAGGTGGCAAAGCTATTCGACCCTACTGGTCTTCTGGCTCCGGTCATCATTGTTTTTTTTTTTTTTTTGTGTGTTGGGAATTCGCTGGAAGTAAAAAATCATCGAAAGACATTGCAGAGCTATACGCAAGGGATGCTTCTGCAATAGTGATGGACTTTAACTCGTCTAAAAAAACTCCCGGGGGACTGACATTCGCCATCCCGAATAGGATTGCACCTATTCGTACGACTAATCAGCAATTTATTTTTGAATTATTCAATGAATTTAAAGAGATAAATCCGCCGTTTGTCGGATTTTTAAATTTGTTTTGTTTGAAATCAATACCTAATTTCTCAGCCCTAGCCAAATCTTACAGATCAAGAGGTTTTATCCGTCTCAATCTCCTGATTACATTGTCATTATTTAAAAGTTCTGTTATTTCTGTGTTTACGTGGTTGAGAAGCCGATTTCTATGCCTCCGAGCAACCTTCTTAACCTCATCTTCAACCATTTCAACATTTAGATCTCTATGCAGATCGGCGTTGCGTATGTACCAAGGTGCATTAACTATGTTCCTTAGTACTTTATTTTGGAAAACCTGAATTTTTTGTAAGTTTGTTTGGCATGTGCATGCCCACAATTGGAGCCCGTAGGTCCATACTGGTTTTAGAACTTGCTTGTATAGCAATAACTTATTGTAGTTGGACAGGGATGAGTATCTCCCAATAAGCCAATACATTTTACTGTATCGCATGTTCAACTCATCTTTTTTTTTCTTAACGTGCGCTTTCCAACGCAGTTTAGCGTCTAGAGTCATGCCTAGATATTTAGCTGTGTTAGAAAATTCTACTACATTGTTGTTAATGTAGACTGGAATGTGTGGTACATTTTTATACGTAAAATTAATATGGACTGACTTAAGGTCATTTAATCTAATCTGCCATTTCTCAGTCCATTCTGAAATATTGTTTATTGCCGTCTGAAGCTTTTTTGTTGCTATGCTATTTCGACATTTGCTCCCACAGCAAGGACGGCTGTGTCATCTGCAAAAGTAGCTATGGTGGTTTCTTCACTTTCAGGCAAATCGCTAGTGAAGAGTAGGTATAAAACTGGACCTAGTACACTGCCTTGCGGTACACCAGCTTTAATCTCTCTTAATGTTGAGCATTCTGTATCTTGCTTAATTCTGAAGAATCGATCTGATATATAAGACTCCAGAATGGTTGAATACTGCTTCGGTAGTTGCTTTTGTAGTTTGTGTATCAGTCCTTTGTGCCAGACTTTATCGAAAGCTTGTGCTATATCAAGAAATACTGTAGAGCACACATTTTTCTCTTCAAATGCTTTTTCGATTTTATCTGTGATTCTATGCACCTGATCAATTGTAGAGTGCTTGTTTCTAAACCCAAATTGATGATTTGGAAGTAGCGATTTTTCATCAATAATTTTTTGCAGACGTTTTGCCAGCATTTTTTCGAATAGCTTGGACAACATTGGTAGTATCGATATTGGGCGATATGAGGTTACTTCGCTAAGTGGTTTACCTGGTTTTGGTATCATTATTACCTCCGCGACCTTCCACATGCTTGGCACATATCTTAATTTAAATGCAGCATTTATAATCTGCGCTAGTTTTTTTAAACCTTTTCGAGGAAATTGTTTTAAAATTTCCCCTGTGATTAAATCGAACCCTGGGGCTTTTTTTATGTTTATGCCTTCTTTGATTTCTTTGGCAAGTTCTTTAGCTGTTACCGGCCGAATAGGTCTGTCTTCTTCGCACGTTTCTTCGTTTCCTTGATAATCTTTATCTTCATAAGGTTTGAAAACGTCCTCAAGGTACTCTGCAAAAATATTTGCTTTTTCTTCTATGCTTTTTGCCCAGTTACCTTCTCTGGTTTATACTGGCGGAATGTGAGCTATTGGCCTGTTCATTTTCTTTGTTGCCTTCCAGAGCGAGTAGTCGGTACTAGCATCATTTGTAAGACTGGTGAGATACGTTTTTAAAGACTCGTTATTAAATTCTCTTATAGATTTTCTGAGCTTATTATTTAAGTTGTTCAGTGTGGTTTTGTCGCTTGGCGCCCTTGTCTGTTGCCAGCGTTTTCTAGCTTTCCTCTTTTCTGTAATAATTTCACATATTTCATGAGGATAAGAGGTTTGTTTAATCTTGTTTGTTCTTTGGGGAGTTGCAGCCCATGCAGCTTTTTGTATATCCAGTGTAAATATTTGCACTGCTTCTTCTAGTTGATCTTCTGTTTGAATAGCTGACGATAGTTGGATACATTCTTCCAACTTCTGCCTAAAGTGGTTCCAATCACTCAGTCTATTAACTAGTTTAGGGCTATGTTCTTTTATTATTATTCTATCGCCAAGTGTAAGAAGTATTGAGGAATGATCTGATTGAAGATCAGGGCCTTCTTCTATACTTATTTTATTTGATGATATATTTTTGGATATAAAGAAGTCTACAAGATCTGGGGTTTTGTTCCTATCTGTAGGCCAGTAGGTAGGTTTCCCCGTTGAGTGATATTTGCCGCCGACTTCTTTAATAGTTTCATATAATTCTCTGCCTCTAGTATTTGTTAATCTAGATCCCCAATATTTATTCTTGGCATTAAAATCCCCTCCCGCGATTAATAGATTGTGAAATATGCGGAAAAGACTTTTAAAATCAGTTTTCTTTAGTCTATAGCTAGGAGAGCAGTATACTGCTGCAACAGATATTTGCCCACTACTCGTTTCTACACTTATGGAAATTCCTTGGATGGCACATGATTGGAAATTTGTTTCTATATGGTGTTTTATTGTATTCTTTATTAACACTGCAGCCCCACCTTTTGCACAGTTATGAGGATGTGGGGAGTGATATAATTCATACCCTTGCAGTTTAAAATTAGTTATCAATTTAAAGTGTGTCTCTGAAATGAGACATACATCTATCTGGTGTAAGTCAAGAGCCACTTTCATCTCGTCCTTGCGACTCTCGATGCCGTTAGCATTCCATTCAAGAATTTTTATTCTATTCATCATGTTTGTCTTTTTGGCACAGCTTTTTTGTTGCTGTTCTGTCTCTCTAACAACGATATTCTATCTAATATCGTTTTATTCCATTTTTCCATGGAACCAATCCTGTTTAGGATTTGTTTCATGAGGTTTTCCATTCCAGTGTTTGGCTCTACTTTGCGTCTTATCGTTTTATCTGCTTGGTTATTTATTGATGCTGCCTCAGCATATGCCATTTTTGGACCCGCTGTATTTTGTTTCGGGACCTTTTTGATTATCTTTTCGTCTTTAGGCTTTTCTTTCAGTGGGCTCTTTTGTAAGTCCTTTTTGCTCTTCCTTATTTGAGCTTTTTTTTTTGTTTCTTTAGCTTTTTGACCCTTGCAAGTTGGATTTCTTTTGCAACTAAAGAACCTCTGTAGCTAGCAGGATGGTTTTCATTGCAGTTTACACATTTAGGGTGTTCATTTTCTTTCTTCCTACATTCCTTGGTGTGGTGACTTCCTGCACATTTCACACATCTTGGATTTGAGCTGCAGTATCTATGTGTATGCCCATATCTTTGACAATTTTTGCACTTGTTTCGATTTACGTAGGGTATGAATCTCAACTTGCATCCCAAGTATATTTTTAATTTCATATACTTTTTTCTTATCTTCGTCATGCTCAAAACTGAGTGTAAACATTGGTAGTGGTACTTTGCTTCTAAATTTAAGCATATTTACAACTTCCAAGATTTTAAAGCCTCGGTCTTTTAGATCTTTTTTTATGCTTTCCGGTGAGCATGAATAATGCAGTCTTTTCACTACAACCTTCATTGGTCTGGTCTGCTTATTTTCATAAGAATACCACTGCACCTTTTTTTGGTTTAGTATTTTAGTGAGGCTTCTGTATCCCTCTTCTTCAACCACATTGATTTTGATGTCATTTTTGTTTATTAGCGCTGTGCTAGCTTTAATTTTATTTTCCTCCAATACTTTGGCCAAGCTTTCATACTTATTTACTTGCAGCGCTATAATTGGTGGGGGCTTGGTTGGATTTTGTGTTTTATTTTCTTTGTCTGAAGCATACACAGTGACTGTGCAGCTTTCTTTTGTTGGCGAGACTTTTGGGGATGCCATCATTGTGGGAAAGATGTTCATCCAGGCCCTTTGGTCCGCGGGCATCACCTGGGACGTCCCGCTCCCCACCGAACTACAACAAACCTGGACATCCTTTCGAGAGGGGCTCTCTGCACTCAATCGGGTTCGAGTACCACGATGGCTAGGCATGCACAGCCAGCATGCTACGACTATCCACGGATTCTGTGATGCCAGCGCACGAGCTTACGCTGCTGTCATTTGATATGTCCGAATGTTTTCGGTATCCACTGTATAACAGTGACTATATACTCTCTCTCTCTTAATACTAGTATGTAAGTTTTCCTAGTTCTAAGCTTGTCTTTTATATGGAATAAAGTTAGTTGTTAACTGGATGCCGTCGTGTTTGATTTCTCCTCCGCTCAATTAGAGAAGACATAAAACTGGCGACGAGTAAAACGGAAAAAGCGTGCACGAGTTCCGATTACGAGGAAAGTGATAATAAGACCGAGTTACAACAGTTGTTGGTTAAAGAAATTGGGCAAAATCCCAAACCGATTATGTCAAACTTTATAGGGAGAATAGAATATTTTAATATCGGTGATAATTTTAACAGTTATATTGAGCGGTTAAATCATTTGCTGAAATTAAATAAAATAACAGCCGACGAAGACAAAGTATCGTTTTTAATTGGTGTCGGGGGAGGTGATCTTTATAACATCTCAAAGACTTTGGTTGCGCCACAAAAACCAGATGAACTAAAGTATGAAGAGTTGGTGAAGAAATTAAAAACACATTTCGAACCAAAAAAGAATACTACGGCTGAGCGCTTTAAGTTTTTAAATCGGAATCAAGAATTGGACGAAAATGTAGCAGATTTTATTGTGGCTATTAAACAATTAGCTGAAGGCTGTAACTACGATTCATTTCTCAATGAAGCCCTGAAGGATCGTTTGTTAATGGGGCTTAAGAACAAACGAATTCAATCAAAACTTATTGACTTTGGTGAGTTGACCTGGGAAAAAGCATGCGAGACGGCATTAAATATGGAGCTAATCGAGGTGGAAATGACTAATATGAGAGGAAATTCATCATCAACAGAAGCGGTACATTCACTGAGAACAAAGCACAACGGAAAAAGCAGAGGTTATAGAAGGACACCAACAACAACTAAATTCGACAGCTACAACAGCGACCAACGGCCACGCAGTTCTTGAAGATCGAGAACAGACAGATTCGCTAAGGTACAGTGTCATTTTTGCAACAAGTGGGGTCATATTCAGAAAAACTGTTTTTTTTAAAATAATAAAAGCCAATTCAAAAGTAAGAAACGCGATAAGCATGGTTTCGGTTATGAGGCAAATAAAATTAGTTGCGTTAATAATGAATCGGATGTAGAGGAACATATAGATTTAGGCTATTTAAATAATATACACCATAATAATAGCAATGCGTTAATTATTCATTTATTTTGTAATGGCGAGCGTTTAAAGATGGAAGTGCATACGGGCGCATGTACATCGGTAATTCATTCTAGCACGTTTAAATCGTTGTATCCAAATGTTCAAATTGATGAATATAAACGAACTCTCAATGTCATTTCAGGTGGTCAGGTCGAGGTAGTAGGATGTGTCAATGTCAATGTTAGGTTATCGGCAGATAAGGAAATTTATCAATTAGAATTGGTCATAATCGGTGGTCCAAGAACGTTTGTTCCGTTATTGGGAAGGTCATGGTTGGACAAATTAATTCCGAATTGGAGAAATCAGATGTTAGCGGTGGAAGGTTTATGTGCCAAAGTGGAGTGCAAACCAAATGATGTCGACGAATTAGTGAGAAATTATTCAAATGTTTTCAAAGGTAAGAAAACAGATTCTATTCAGAATTTTAAAGCAAGCATTTTGCTAAAGGAAAATAGTGTACCTGTGTTCTGTAAAGCGTATGCGGTTCCATTCGGGATGAAGGAAAAAGTAGAACAGGAGTTAGACAGGTTATTAGCAGAGGGTATTTTTTATCCAGTTCGGTATAGCGAATGGGCATCGCCCATAGTAATTGTCGAAAAAACAAATGGGGATATTCGTTTATGTGTCGACTGTAAGGTCACTATCAACCCGTATGTACGTACGGATCATTACCCTTTGCCTCGATGCGAAGACATTTTCGCGACCTTGGGTGACTGTTAAATTTTTTGCGTACTAGACTTGGAGGGAGCGTACCAACAGGTAGAAGTGGACGAGGATTGCCAAGAATTGTTAACAGTCAATACCCATCGGGGGTTATACAGGTCTAAGCGGCTAGTTTTTGGTGTAAAAAGCGCACCAGCAACGTTCCAATCCATTATGGATAATATTTTAAGAGGTTTGCCTAAAGTACAATGTTATCTAGACGATATTATTATTGGAGGAAAGGATTTGCGAGAGTGTAAGGCGAACCTAATAAATGTTTTGGAGAGGTTAAATGAATTTAGGGTACGGGTTAAGTACGAAAAGTGCCGATTTTTTCAAGACGAAATAGAGTACTTAGGGCATGTAATTAGTGGCAAGGGCATTAAACCCAGCACAAAAAACCTGGAAGCAATTACAAAGGCACCAGAACCAAGAAACTTAACCCAATTGAAGTCTTACCTGGGACTTTTGAATTATTATTCGAGATTTATACCAAATCTCTCTACTGAGTTGAAGGATCTCTATTATCTAACAAAAAAAGATATACCTTTTACGTGGTCGGAAGGAAGCAAACAGACCTTTGAAAGAAGTAAAGCACTCATTTTGCAAAACAACATTTTAGCTCATTATGATCCTAATAAGGAAATAGTTCTGCACTGTGACGCTAGTCCTTATGGTGTGGCGGGTATTCTTTCCCATGTTATTAATGGCGTTGAAAGGCCGGTGTTGTTTGCTTCAAGCACCTTAAGCCCAGCCGAACAAAAGTATTCACAGTTGCATAAAGAGGCTTTGGCTATTATATTTTCTGTTAAAAAATTTCACAAATATATCTATGGCAAACCTTTTACGATCTTTTCTGATCATCAGCCTTTACGTGAAATCTTTAATCCAAACAAATCTACACCGGCTGTAGCTGCGGCAAGAATTCATCGTTGGGCTGTTCTTCTCAGCATGTACCAATATAAAATTTTATATAAAAAGGGTACTCAAATAACAAATGCAGACGGGGTTTCGCGCCTTCCGCTACCTGGCGCCACAGGGTTGGAAGATGACAGTATTAGAGCCATCAAATCAGATGCCTATCTGAATCTTAAATTCGAAACTGTTGCTTCAGAAACTGATAAAGATTGGACACTAAAAGCAATTGTAAATATGGTCCAAAATGGTTGGCCAAGCTCTGTGCCAGCAACTCTACTTAGTTTTTTCCGTAAACGATTATCGCATTTAGAGCAGCAAGGTTGTTTATTTTATGGGGAGCGGTTAATTATTCCGAAAAATTTGCAAAGTCAAGTAATAACACTTTTGCACGACACTCACATTGGGGTTGTTAGAATGAAAATGTTAGCTAGAAAATATTTTTGGTGGCCAGGGATTGACAGTGACATAGAAGATCATGTTTTGAGCTGCAAGCCCTGTGTACTTTCTAATAACAAACCTATATCAAATCAGCATCAATCCTGGCCAGAGGCCAGAAGGTTTTTCGAAAAAATTCATCTCGATTTTTTCAATTTAAAAGGAAGTAATTACTTAATTGTTGTGGATAGTTATACTAAATGGGTTGATATTAAACGAATGAAAAGAACAGACGCAGAAAGCGTAATTTCAAGCTTGAGATCGATTTTTTCATATTTTGGTTTGCCTTCGACATTGGTTTCAGACAATGGACCACCTTTTTGCTCATCACTTTTTGCACAATTTTGTAAAGACAATAATATTAAATGTAAAAAAAGTCCACCATACCATCCACAATCAAACGGAGCAGCGGAAGGGCGGTGCAAACCGTAAAAACTACGCTAAAGAAAATGATGATGGACACAAAATATAATACTTTCCCAATTGAGCTGTTAATCAGTAATTTTCTATTGAAATATCGCTCTACCCCTTCGACAACAACATCTTACAGTCCACATGAAATGATATTTAAGAGCACACCTAAGACGCTCTTAGATGACGTTAATTGGAAAGTGTTTGAAAGAATAAAGGCAGGGGAACAAAATGAGATTTCAGATAAATCAGCAAAACCTACATCTATAAACACAAGCCAAATAAAAACGCAAAACATTTTAAAAAAGGGGGATGAAATATTATATAAAATGAAAAATAATTTTTGCTATAATTGGGTTCCTGGAATAGTTGAGAAAAAGGTAGGGAATGTGGTTTATGTAATTAATATTGATGGGACACGTAAGTTAGCTCATCATTCTCAGTTAAAGAAAGTAAATTTTAAGAGAGTATCTTTTGCACCTTCAAATATTACAAATGTAAGAAATCATGTTACGAGTAAAAATCAAAGTCGTAGAAGACGATCAAACTCGTTACCTATTTATGGAACGAGAAAATCGGATAGGCTAAAGGATAAAAGAATTGTTTACTTTAAATGACTGAATAAATAAAATTAATTATATCGTTGAAATTTATATTATATATGAAAGTTTAAACGTAACACTTTTTACGAAATATGTAAAACTCTTCAAGTTTTATTTAAGTCGGAGGGAGTGATATGTCCGAATGTTTTCGGTATCCACTGTATAACAGTGACTATATACTCTCTCTCTCTTAATACTAGTATGTAAGTTTTCCTAGTTCTAAGCTTGTCTTTTATATGGAATAAAGTTAGTTGTTAACTGGATGCCGTCGTGTTTGATTTCTCCTCCGCTCAATTAGAGAAGACATAAAATCATTTACCTGCAAACGACTTCGTCTGATGGCCAGAGTCAAGTGTCCTTGCTCACCGCACGGACTAAGGTGGCCCCTCTCAGGGGTGCTACCATTCCTCGCCTGGAGCTTTGCGCTGCCAGCCTCCTTGCACTCACCTTGGAGGACGTCCGCTGCGCCTTGGGATTGCAGGCCGCACCCTACTACCTCTGGTCGGACTCCAGCATAGTCTTGTGCTGGTTACGAAAGGAGCCCTCCACCCTCAGACCCTACGCATCGAACCGAGTCCGACAGATTTAAGAACTGACCTCACCTGAGCGTTGGTACGACGTTCGATCTGCTCAGAATCCAGCTGATTGCGCAAGTCGAGGCCTTAGCGCATCCAGCATACCCTCTGGTGTAAGGGTCCGAGTTGGTTGGTCGATGGGCCGCTACCACTACGCCCAACCGGGCAGCTACGCGATGAGGATATGGCACATATCTCCGAGGAGGTCAAGCACACCGTCATCACTGGCGTAGCCATCACCATACCCGAGCTGACGACACGACGTCGGGACGGCGTCATCGTCCCATTGACTGAACGATTTAGCTCCATCCGACAGCTCCTACATACCGTTGCCTACATGCTTCGATGGCGAAGCACCCATCGTCATTTGAGGATGGAACCCGTGATCGGAGCGGATGAGCTCCGAGAGGCCATGGACCGACTGACCCTCATCGAGCAAGCCGCTCATTTTTCATCCGAGATCCAGCAGCTACGCCCTCAGACTTCCCTGGCGAGTTCTAGTACACTGCTGTCATTGAACCCCTTCCTGGATACACGGGGTATGCTCCGAGTCGGAGGTCGACTCACACACTCATCACTTCCACTAGAGAAACGATTTCCGATCGTGCTACTGAAGACAGGAGCCCTGGTGTGGCTGCTCATACTCCCCACCCATGAAGAAACTCTACATGGCGGTGTCCAACTCATGCTGCAGACGCTGCGACGTAAATACTGGATCCTCCATGGCCGACAAGTGATCCGAACGCTGCTCCACAAGTGTACGATCTGCCGAAGACAGCGTGGAACGGTCATCAGGCAACAGATGGCCTCGCTCCCCAGTCGGCGAGTCAACGCAAACACAAGTTCTGGCGAGCAGCATCTCTACAATCACTTGAAAACATTTATATTTCTGATTTAAAGCATGTGAAAATAGAGTGGTTATTAGTTTCAGTAAATTAAGCCAACAATACATCACATAATTATTGAGTTTGACAACTAGTGGAGTTTGTTTACGTTTTCCTGAAATTTTTTAACTGGAAAGAAACGAATTGCATCGGTATTCATATAAAATTTAACCAGTCAAACAAAACTGGAGAACTGCATAGTCTAAGGATCATTTTCAAGATTGAGGTGCCGAGTTTGATTCTGCACTGAGTTTATTGAAGGTTTCTCGCCAAAATGCAGGACTGTGATAGATGCAAGGCTGCAATACGTGGAGAGAATGATGTGCGTTGCGGGGGAGTGTGTGGTAAGGTGTTTCACAACACTGTAAAATGTAGCGGATTGGACACATACAGCAGTAATGTTCTTGATGCAACTGATTTTGTGAGGTATATGTGTGATGACTGCATGACATATATACATAATGTTGATGTGGTATTGAAAGACATGCAGGAACTGGTAAAAAAGAATGGAGCATATTTAAGAGAATACAAGATAGAATTCGAGGAATCACTCAAAAGAAATGAAACGGAAATAAAGGTCTTGTTGGTAGCGATCGAAGAGAGGTACAACAAGCGACTGGAATCTATTCTGAAAGCGCAAGAAACATGCGAAAGAAGTGTAAAAGAAGTGCAAAAAATGAGTGAATTCTCTGAGTCGTTTAAAGCACAAAGCGGAAAACTTATTGATAGCGTAAAGAAGATGACAGTAGACAATGAAATAGTCGTAAATAACATGAAGGAAATAAAAAATGATATCCAAATAGGAGTAAAAGAAATGAATATATCAAAAAAAAACGAGGGGAAATTGAATTATGCCGATCAGCTCAAGCAAGCAATATACATCAAACCTAAAAATAAACAAGAAAATGCAAAAACAAAGAAGGAAATAAAAGAAAAAATAAACCCTGTGTCCCTTTCTCTTAATGTTGATAACATGTCTGATAGAAGAGAAGGCGCAATAACAATCAACTGTAGAGGTGAAGAAACCGTGCAAAAAATATAAACGGAGGTAAAACAGAAACTAGGGGAGAAATATGATGTCAAAATTTTCAGCAAGAAACGCCCAAGAATAATGATAACGGACATTAGTGAAAAATGGAGTAAGGAAGATTTAGAAGAGGCAGTAAAGAAACAAAATAAGATTGTTGGAGCGGTAAAATGTGTACGAGAGTTTAAGAACAAAAATAGAGAGGCATACTACGCAATCATTGAACTAGACGATCAGGACCACAAATATGTACTAGAAAATCGGAGAATTAATATAGGATGGGAGAAGTGTAGGGTATTTGAGCATTTCGATGTGTTCCGGTGCTACAAATGCTGTGGTTATTATCATAACCAAAATGTATGCAAAAATACAGTCAAATGTGCAAAATGTAGTGGTGAGCATGACACCAGAGGATGTGATTCGACAGAATTGAAATGCATTAATTGTATACGCTACAACGATAAATACGCACTTAACCTGGAAATTAACCACGAGAGCCGAGATGTAAACTGCTCGGTTTACAAGAAGTCGCTACAGTCCGAAAAAAACAGATTTACGGTTTAGCAATCAAATGTATTGACAGGTGTATATTGCAATATACAAGGCCTGACTGGCAACTTGGTAGAGGCAGAACAAATCTTCATAGGCAAAAAACTTGATTTTTTAATATTTTCAGAGACTCATATAACACCTGATATTGAGAATGATGAGATTCTAATAGAGGAGTTTCAGACACCCATTCGATGCAATAGCGAGTCAAGACACACTGGTGGTCTTTGCATTTATGTCAGAAATAATTTCGAAGTCACAGAAATACAAAATATTGCTTTACCTACGCATATTTATCTGCTTGTGGTAAAAATTACTAACAACAACAAGTCAATTCTCCTGGCTGGGGTATATCGTTCACCCAGTTCATCTCTTCGAGTTTTTTGTGACGTGCTTAAAGGCTGGTTAGAGGAACTAGTTCTGTCGTCCAATATGCAATTTATACTAGCGGGTGATATAAATATTGATTGGTTCGATGAATCGAACGCCTATACCAGAGAAATGAAATACGCAATTGAAGTCGAAAATCTATGTACGCAAGTTGTCTCAGAGCCTACAAGAATAACGAGCACAACCCAAACACTAATCGACTATGTAGTAACTAATTCCAGATATACTGTTGCCAAAGCTAACACTGAACTTAATATAAGCGATCATGAAACGATTGTAATCGAGCACAATTTTGGAAAGAAAATCAAAGAAAGATATGAAGAAATCAAGATAAAAAGGTTGAAATATAACAGATCGATATTCCTTCACCAGTTAAGAAACAGCGATGTTTTTGTTAGAAGCGAAGATCCAAATTTAATCGGTAGAGTACTGCAAAACGAGCTGCTGAGAATTACAAACTCAATGATTATCATTAAAACTGGAAAAAATGATGCAAACATATGGTACAGTGATAACCTACTACAGATGAAACGTGAGAAAATAAGTAGATATAACGAGTTTCTTATATCAGGTTGTGAAACTACCTGGGACAGATATAGAGTATCACGAAACCAATATAGGGCAGCGATTATCAGAGCAAAGAACAGCAGCATTAAGCAGCGTATAGCAAGAGCACACGACCAAAAATCAATGTGGAACGTAATAAAATCATCTGTTTTGAAGGAAACAAAACCACCAATCGAAGACATTTACTTTAATAATAACTGTGTTAAAGATGCTACCACGATCGCCGAAGAATTCAATAAGTATTTTGTCAAAAGTGTCTCGGATATTAATAAATCGATACCACCAACCCCGTTTCGTCATAGACCCATCAATGTAAGCACGACTTTCAAATTTAAAACTGTTAGTATAGAGGACATAAAAAGAGTAATAGGTCTGATTAACCAAAAAAGAGATTTTAACTTTATGAGCGCTAAAATGTTGCTGGACGCCATATCCGTAATAGGGCCTAACATGGAACGGTTGATCAACCTGTCAATGAGTGAAGGTACTTTCCCAGTCACTTGGAAAGAATCGGTTGTCACTCCGGTTAGCAAAGTCAAAGGAACAAACAAGTGTGAAGACTACCGCCCAGTCAACTCACTGCCAGTCTACGAAAAAGTATTGGAAAAAATCGTGCAGATGCAACTTGAAGAATACTTTTAAACTAATAAATTGTTCCTTGAAAATCAATCAGGGTTCCGCAAGAAACACTCATGCGAGTCCGCACTAAACAACATACTAGTGAGTTGGAAAGAGGAGTTAGCAGCAGGTAACTGTGTGATTGCTGTATTCTTGGACTTTAGAAGGGCATTTGAGACCATCGACAGAGAAATTCTTCTGAAGAAACTGCTGGGATATGGTGTTAGAGGACAGGAATCGAATTGGTTTCGATCCTTTCTAAATGGTCGATCCCAGAAAACGAGTGTTAATGGAATGATGTCCAGTAGTGTCGAAACAACCCTTGGAGTTCCACAGGGATCCATGCTCGGCGCACTGCTTTTCATCATATACATAAACGACATTGAAGCCGAACTGAAGTATTCCAAGATAGCCCTATTCGCCGACGACGCTCTGCTATTTATCGCTGGAAGTAACGCTGATGAATGTACACGAATGATGCAGGAGGACTTATTAAAAATGAGCATATGGTTGAGATCTAACAAACTTAAGCTAAATGCTAATAAATGTAAATGTATGTCTCTAAAACGATGTGTACAGCTAAATCTAAATATTGAAAATGAAACGCTAGAACAGGTTCAACAAATTAAATATCTGGGGGTAATTATTGATTATAAATTATCGTTCAACTTGCATTTAGAATATATCATTAAGAAAGTAGCTAAAAAGATTGGTTTTTTTCAAAGAATAAGAAACAAAATGTCGGTATTGTGTGCAATAAATATATATAATATTATGATTAAACCACATTTTGAGTACTGCTCGTCTATATTGTATCTGTGTAGGATGCCTCGTTGCTTAAGTTACAACGCTTACAGAATAGAGCTATGAGAATTATTATTAAGTGCAATCGTTTTACTTCTATTAAATTAATGTTAGATATGCTTCTGTGGTTAAATGTAAAACAAAGAATTCTTGTAAATGTATTGTGTTTTGTATTTAAAATTAAAAATGGGATGCTACCTAAATATCTGCAGAAGTACCTGAGATACGTAGGAGATTCTCAACCTTATCAATTAAGAAACCGTGCAGATTTTAGACTACCGCACTATGTTGATAATATTACCCAAAATAGCATAGTTTATAAAGGTTGTCGCCTATTTAACTCACTACAAAGAGATATAAAAAATGAAAGGAATTTTCTCATATTTAAGCGTAAGGTGATTGTATTTGTTAAAACCAATTATCCACATAATTAAATTTAAATTAGAGTTTGATACTATTATTATTATATACTGATATGCCTTAAGTTAAGTTAAAAATTGTAAACTTTGAAGTTAAATAGCAGAGTTCTGCTAAATAAAATCATGGAAATAAACGCCGCTCGCCCATTCTTAGCTACCGGAGTGGACTACTGTGGTCCCTTCACAGTCCGTGTGGGTACCAAGCGCTCTCGTACCACTGTCAAAAGCTATTTGGGTATCTTCATATGTATGGCTACGAAGGCAGTACATCTTGAAGTTATCGAAGATCTCTCCGCGCAGGCGTTCTTGGATGCTTTCACCCGTTTCACCAGCCGACGCGGACCGTGCCCGGATCTCTATAGCGACAATGGGACTGCCTTCGTCGGCGCCAACCGGCTCCTCAGAGAGGATTTGGCAGTATTCCACTCTCGCTACAACCGACAAGCATTGGCACATACCGGCACGAGATGGCACTTCATTACCCCCGCAGCTCCTCACCAGGGGGGCTTGTGGGAAGCTGCTGTGAAGTCTGCGAAACATCACTTGGTTCGCCTGTTGGGATCTCAGTCGTTGTGGTACCACCAGCTATATACCCTCGCAACACGGATTGAAGCCTGTCTCAACTCCCGCCCAATAGTGCCACTCCACGACGATCCCGAAGACAAATTGGCACTCACCCCGGGTGACTTCCTCATCGGTGCTCCCCTCCTGGCAGTACCAGAGCCGCACGTTGGGGACGTGCCACTCAATCGGCTGAAGGAGTACCAGTGGATACGCAAGATCCATCAGGACTTTTGACAGCGTTGGAGCGACGAATACCTCGTCACCCTCCAGACCCGTAACAAGTGGGAGAGGAGGGAGCCGAAACTTCAGGTCAACGAGAACCTACCCCCTACACATTGGAGATTGGGTCGGGTAACCGCCGTGCACCCGAACAGTGACGGCTTGACCCGCAACGCCACGCTACGCACGAGTTCTGGTGAATGCCGTCGGCCAGTCCAGAAGCTCTGCCGGCTGCTGGATTCACCAGATTAACGACAGATGAACTCCTCTAACTTCCTTAGCAGCAGCTTGAAACGACTCCGTGGTTCTGGATCCATTTCGAACCGGATGGTCCGACCGGGCAGGATGTTCGGTATTGGACCGAATTCGCCTTCCATCAAGGTTGCCTCCCACTGGCAAACGCGCCGACTCAAGGTTGGCAACCCCTGACAACCGCAACGACAGCTATTCGATGACCCAGGCATTGTGACATACATTGCGAATCGAACCGCACTGGTCACTATCTACTCATAGTGCACCGCTTACGAGGCACATTCCGGTCGCCTATCCTCGCCAGCAACTCATACGACGTATCATCGTGCTGATACTGGACACCACCTGACTGGCTCGCTGCTTGAACTTGGTCGTCGGACTAATGACTTGGTCATGGGTACTTGACACCTCGCGCCGCCGTTGATGGTCTAATGCCGTTGGGGATAAATACTGGATCGACGGCGGCAACAACAATAATCTGTGGTGGTCGACGAGATGTATTACCCACGTCTACTACTCGTGATTGCTGGCGTCAGCTTTTTCCTACTACTGTGCCGGTGGATATCCAAGGCGTGGGCTTGGTATCAGGTGCTGGACTCCCTGCAGCTATGGGACTTTTGATGACGAAGCGTTTCGGTGCCCATGGGGGTGACTGATGGTGATGAGCGACTTCGACTGGCGAAGCTCGACTCAGTCAATTTCACAACTCTGTCTAGGGCAGAGATATAAATAAAAAGCTTAACAACAAAGTTCTTGGTCTCTTGTTTTTGATTCCTTGAAACGTCTCAACTCCCCTCTTTGATCGGAAGACTAATCCCCGACACCATCTCTTGTACGACTTTCGCATGTTTTTTTCCAAAATGCAAAACACAATTATCTTCTACAGCTCGACTAACTGACATAAAGTTGCATTTCATGCTGATAACATACAATACATTATCCAATTTCAATATGCAGAGATCTGTTTGTAGTTTTACTTCACCTCTTCCCTCTGCACGTAAAAAGCCTTCACCAGCCAAACCAATCATCTCTGTATGTGTTTCGAACTTCGTAAAAAATTATTTTTCACAACACATGTGACTTGTCGCGCCAATGTCCAAGCACCACCTTGACCGATTAAAACTACCGGCGTATAGCGCACTCAATAAGCTGCATTGCTTTTGTTGTTGTCTTTTCATTTTGCTCTCGTTGCTTCGGCACTGTGCCTTCACATGCCCGCGACTACCACATTTGAAACATATAACGTTTTGCAATTTTCTTTTCGTGTAGGCTTTCGCACAAGTGTTCGTCCGCTGATGATCCGTACTAATAGTAAACGCCTGCGATTTTTCGCTGTGTAATTCTTCGTTACCTTGCTGTTCCCCTTCTTGATACACAGAGTTTCAAATTTCGGTAAATTGTCGCGCGTTTCGATGGCGACAACGAAACTCTCATACACTTTGGTAGACTGGAACGTAAAATAATTGCTCGTAATTCATCGTTCATCTCTATCCCAACAACTGCAAGTTGATCTAAGACTTCGACGAACGCATTTAGAAAACTGGACATACTCTGTCCATCTGCCATCCGTAGACTCAGCAGCTTCTTTTAAAGAGATACCTTACGCAAAGGTCCACTGGGCTGATGAGCTTCTTTTAGATTTGTCCAAGCCGCAAATGAAGTAGCACCATTCTTCCCAATTGCGAAGGTTTTACACTTAACGTGATCATGGCCAACGCCTTCTGGTCTATGCCTGACCAATTCGCATCATGAGTGGCATCCTCTCGCTTCAACGCACCTGACGTCAATTTCCATAGCTCCGCATACACCAAAACGCTACGCATCTGAATGCTCCAAGAATCGCAATTCTTCTCCTCTAGCTTCTCTATTTGGTACATTGCGCTCATCTTGCTATTCTGCACTTTACGTAAAAAAAAACACTTTTACACACCGCCGTTAGTTATTTTTCGTGTTCTTTATTTTTTTTTTTGTGTTTTGGGCCGTTGCCTGAGTCCATAACCTGAATTTTGAGTTCGCGAGTGGGAGTGATAATCAAAAAATAAAGACCGCAACGAACACGTCATACTTGTGAACAGTGGTAAAGTTTATTTATGACTAATTTACATCTATGTACTTAACACAATGAATTGTGATATGAGTGACAATGTAGGTAAATGTTAAATGAGCATATTCATACTTATACACATGCATGCATTGGTATAATAATTCATACATTAAATTCAACAATTATTATTATTATGGGCTGTTATCTATATTTTTGTTATACAATACAATATTTCGTGACTTATTATCTTTATATATATAATTCTACTGTAGGTACGTGTGTATTTCACTGAACTCCTCCTAAACGGCTGGACCGATTTGAATGAATTTTTTTGTATGCGTTTGGGTGGCGCCCTGGATGGTTTAGATTCACAAATCAGCCCATCAGATGGCGCTGCAGTCGGTTTATTTATCTATACAACTAAACGGCGGGATCGACTTAAATGAATTTTTGTGTATGCATTCATTCATTCATTTTGTGTATATATTCATTCAATACATTTAATTTTTTTGTAAGCTGTGTTACGTGCATAGGATTTTGTTTATTTTTCGACATTTTAATTTGAGTGTATTATATTAAGTGTGTTTCGTTATTTTGACATTTTAATTCTTTTGCACGGCGTCTTTTGATATTTCAGGTGTCGCATTTCAGTGAATATTAAGTGAATTATATTCACATATAAGTTACGTACATAAAACAATGCCACGTCTTCGTGGACGAGGAGGAAATATTGGTCGACGGACTCGGAATTCACAATTAGTCCAGAACCGTCGGTTGAATAGATCGGCAGAACATCAATTGACAGACAATGAAAATTGATCCATCAAGAATTGTATGAGATTGTTCCCGTAACACGATCCATGGTCCATGCGGTGCTATAAAAATGACAGCGCCTTGCATGGACAATGGAAAATGTACGAAAAGTTTTCCAAAAAATTGTATAAATGATACAATCACTAATATCGATGGTTATCATATCAAACGGTACAACAGTTGACATTGACAATCACTGGGTGGTTCCATATTCACCTGTGTGTAAAATCAACAAAGCATACCTAAACATTTAGCTCTGCAATTCGGTGAAGTTCATAAAATATATATGCAAATACAGTCAACTCTCGATTATCCGGCATTCTATTAACCGGCAACTCTATTAACCGGGACATTTTTTTTCAAAAATTTATTAATTTAGAAATCGATTTTCCGGGATTCACTCTATTATCCGTGATCATTTTTTATAAATACTACGTATTTTTTCTATCCACACGTGTAGAAACGTGTCTGTAGGTGTTGTCTTTCTTATTCTGTTTCTTAGTTTGTTGACGGTTTCAAAGTACAAAATCTTATTACAAATAAATGGAAAAATATTGTAAAAAGTTGGTTTATTCGTTGATAATATATTTTTCGATTATCCGGGAATTTCGATTTTCCGGTACGAGCTCGGTCCCGAGCACTCCGGTTAATCGAGAGTTGACTGTATGTCCATAAGGGCAGTGATATGACTGTTTTTGCTGTTCAAAATGTTAACGAAAACGATGAATTAACACGGTATCAATGGGTTGAACTTTCCTTTTAGTACTATCGCGTGAATAACATTGCTCATTAATTTTGTAACCGCTAAACGTGTTCCGTTGCATAATTTTGGTTGATTGAGATTGCGAAGCATGGTGACGACTGAACCAACCTTCAATTGTAAATTGTGCGGTGGTAAGCCAGGCACATCCAATGAATTCAAAAATTCAGTTGGATAGTTGGTTGCTTTGTCTTCGTTTGTTACACAATCGATAGATTTGAAGGAATGCAGGGAACCAACGATTTGATTTTGAATTGTGCAGTTTAAGTGATCCACATCCTTGTTCTTTGCCGCTAAAATTGCTCTTTCACTCAACCAATTTTTGTGGTTGGCAATGATGTTTGGAAAAACTTTGTTGATGAGCCCCGCCCGAGCCACGAGGATCCGCCGTCCCATCGCTCTCTTTCGTTGAGACGAAATTGAAAAAATTTGGCGGAAACGAAATCAATCCATTCGATGCGTCGACAGGAACACCACCATTACCGATTGTTAGCAGTTGATTTGAGATCATTTCGGCAGATGGATCATTTAGCAATGCAACTCGCATGTTTGTCGTCAGCTGAAGTTTCTTTACATAAGGCCACAATGTCGATGATTTGAAGCAGTGTTTGCCGGAAATCGCCTGAGAGTAAAATCAATGCACCCCCAAAATGTCTTGCGTCTTTCATAGTGCGATTTAGAGCTTCTAATACCATGTTCCCACCAACGTGATTTAGCTAAATCAACTTGATCTCATAAATTACGTGATTTATCATACATTTTCGTGATTTATACGTGTTTAAATTTTAATTACGTATCTGTCATTGCAAATACACACAAAATAAAATCGAACATACACAAATAAAATCAAACATACCTGTTATTAACTTCAGCACACAAAAAATAAAAAGAAACGTGTTTCGGTGAGTTTTTGATATTTTTATTAATTACATACAACCAAAAATTTTATTC
The DNA here is from genome assembly GCA_951230905.1 of Cheilosia variabilis. Classification (NCBI taxonomy): domain Eukaryota; kingdom Metazoa; phylum Arthropoda; class Insecta; order Diptera; family Syrphidae; genus Cheilosia; species Cheilosia variabilis. Next base: position 85,989,788 of record OX579676.1, read on the forward strand.
TTGGCAGGTATGGCAACAAAACAGAAAAAATAACTATCTGGTCCGTGGACGACTTTTTAATATTGAAAATTGGGCACCTATGCATTCGTCCAAGAAAATGATTTTGCTTGCTACCAAAACTTTGGCCATTGCTGAATGTTTCGCTATGTTACATATTGCTTCTTCAACCGCTTGAAGGTTTAATTGCAATTTCAATGCCGAATGAGCGGTTCGGCAACCTTCCAGCAGCGTAGCCGCTATTCCAGAAGAAGAAACTGCTACAGCAATTTCTGATCTTGCACGAACTGCAGCCAAAATCAATGATATGAGGAATGTCTTGCCAGTGCCACCAAGCGCATCAAAGAAAAACATGCCGACATTTTCATCATTAATTGCCTTCATCACCGTATCGTACATTTCTTTTTGTTGGTGATTCAACAAAGGTACATTCGTTCTTACCAATTGGCTAAAGGCATTTGTGTCGTATTCACGTTCACCACGATCTGGTGATGGCATGTCTTCTATCAAAACCAAAGCCTGGTTGTGGATCTCTTCATTCATCTCAAAATGGAAATTCTCTGAATGGACACGAACTCGGTGCAAAATGTCTTCTGACATGTCATCCTTGTACTTGTCCCACAATTCACTTGGATTCGTTGGAAAACATGTGGAAATAATGATCGCAAATAATTTCCGTATCTGACTTGGAGATGCGGAAACAGTTGCTTCAGCGTAATTAACGATTGTTACAAAAATAATTGTCACATAAATTTTGTGAAAAAACAAATGTCGCAAAAAATTGTAAATACAAAAATTGTCAGAAGTAAAATAAAAATAGTATTGGCAAATGAATTTTCTTCATTTTTTTTTTTCAATTTTTTAATTTTCTTGGGTATTCTCCTTGTTTGCCCGGAGACCAGTCCGAATTGATGCGAATCATCGAAATCGGTCCAGGCGTTCTCGAGTTATAAGCGAAGTAGTATATAGATATGGAATTTCGGTTTATTGATTTTAAAATTAACTTCAGTTAAAAGGAGTGTATACTCCTAACGGCAGCATTTTTGCTTTTGCTTGGTTCGCCAACATGACCTCTGCAGCTTTCCATGGCCTCACAACGCCGTTCCAAAAAATTGAGGAATCTATCTATTGTTGGATAGTCCTCTTCAACACTTGCTTGAGAACATGCCTGCCGGGTTTCTGAATCTACCTTATTCAACAGAAGGTAAATTAGCCATGGGTCCCTATCCAATGAATTTATGGAAGAGATTCCACTGACTACTTCATCCGCTTCGTCGGATATCCTTCGCAATGTGGTAACGTTTGGAGCATTAATGGATGGTAAATCGAAAAATGTTAGTAAAATTATAGATACCTCGAACATGTTTCTAAATGTCGGCCAAACGCGATGGTTTCCTGAGAATGGTTCGATCCTTATCTGTGAGAGGAGAGTTTCTACCCGTTGTAACGACGACGATAACGCAGTTGATGAATTGAGACGATCTGCTAGCACAGCTTGCTGTTCAGCCGAGCGAGCTTGGGCGCAATGCGTTCCCTTATTGCCGCGAGCATAATTGATTTGACAACGATATATTTCGATTCAAGCTCATCGAAATCCTTATCAGGATCTACATAGCCCTCCTGATCGGCAAGCTCGTACATCGAATTTTGAGTGGCTTATCGTGTCCACTGAATTTTCCATAAAGAAAGCGTGTTTCGTTAGTGACCCTTTAAGGCGACCACGTATACCACGTATACCTTGAAGTCATCTTTCTTAAACGTTTCAATATAAATTAACTTAGAAGTTGAAATCACGCGAGTATGAACCCAAGTGGGCTCTAATCGCGTAATTTATGAAACGATTGAACAAAACGTCATCGTTTTTAGTTTGCTTCATATACCATCAGCCGTGTTTTTTTGAGCTTCGATCTCAGCAAAGCAAAGTAGGATTTTCATCATACAATTACAACAACTACGCACTACTTGACACTTCGAGACTCCGTTGTAGTTTTTGTAATCGCGTGTTGAATATCCTACTTTTCTTTGCTTTGCTGAGATCGAAGCTCAAAAAAACAGGGCTCTCATCGCGTAACTTTTAAGACGATCATCGTTCAAACGATTGTATTAAACGACGTCGTCAAAAGTTTGCTTCGTGTATCATCACAATCGCATCGTTCGGTCGTGTCGTTCATCGTTTTTATTTAAAGCAGTTTGAACATGACTGTAAACAAACTCTGACACCTTAAAAAAATTAAAAATGTATGGATATTTTTTTTTTTTTTTTTTTTTCAATCTGTCTATTTTTCTTCGTTGCCATTGATTGACATGGAATTGGGCATTTAATGCAAAAATGGAAACGAAATGCTAGTTAGTAGAATATTTATTGCTAAGGGCCGAATTCTAAAAAAAATCAGTGAATGCAATTTAATAATTGCATTTTTTTCTGATTGCATTAAAAATGTATGAAATTATGGAACAAATAAATGAAATTCATTTCATATCCCGAAAAAGTGCAATTACCATTTTTTTTTATCATCTTCGCATCGTTCAATCGAATCGTTCATCGTTCTCGTTTTGAACAGTTTGAACATGACTGTAAACAAACTTTGACAACTTAAAAATCGAAAAATGTATGGAAATAGTTTTTTTTTTTTTTGTAATTTGTTTATTTTTCTTCGTTGTTATTGATGGATATGAAATTGACAATTTAATACAAAAATGGACAGTTAGCAAGGAATATGGCCTCTACTAGTATCAAGATGCAAGTATGCAAACGCTTATCTAAGAAGCCAAACAACAGCTAGTAGTGTGAAAAAGCAAGATTCACCCAAGAAGGATGGAATGTTTTATGAGTGTATTGTATATTCAAAAAAGAAATGCAGCCATCATCTTTTTGCAAAGAATGTGTTCTATTACAACTTCGATAAAAGCAAGTTCCCTCCAAAGAGAACATAAGTTGGTGTCTTCCGTAAAATATTGTCATACTTCTCTAAAAAAAATACACCAAAAACGATGAAACGATTGCAAAATAACCATCGTTCAATCGAATCGTTTCGACGATAGTATTTGGCAGTTGAATTACTAACGTGAAGCAACATTAAACGATGATCGTCTAATCATTTCAACGATTATCGTTTTTTGGTTGTTACACGACGTAGATAGTCGAGACGATGTCGTTCGATCGTTTTGTGCTTACGCGATTAGAGCCCTGGGCTCTCATCGCGTAACTTCTAAGACGATCATCGTCCAAACGATTGTATTAAACGACGTCGTCAAAAGTTTGCTTCGTGTATCATCACAATCGCATCGTTCGGTCGTGTCGTTCATCGCTTTTATTTAAAACAGTTTGAACATGACTGTAAACAAACTCTGACACCTAAAAAAATTTAAAATGTATGGAAATTGTTTTTTTTTTTTTTTGAATCTGTTTATTTTTCTTCGTTGCCATTGATTGACATGGAATTGGGCATTTAATGCAAAAATAGAATCGAAATGCTAGGTAGTAGAATCTTTATTGCTAAGGGGAGAATTCTAAAAAAAAATCAATGAATGCAATTTAATAATTGCATTTTTTTCTGATTGCATTAAAAATGTATGAAATTATGGAACAAATAAATGAAGTTCATTTCATATCCCAAAAAAGTGCAATTATCATTTTTTTTTTTTTTTGCAAGAGTGCATTCTTTTACAATTTGGATGAGAGTGAGTAGCCTCCAAAGAGAGCATACTTATGTGTCTTTCTTTAATTATTTTTTTATACTTCTCTCAAACCTAACTAAAACTGAAAAAATGCACCAAAACGATGAAACGATTGTAAAATAGCAATCGTTCAATCGCAATCGTTCAATCGTCTGTATTTGACAGTTCAATGAGTTATACGAAGCATTAGTGAATCGTCCAAAACGACGTCGTCCAGACGATTCAACCATTTTAGTGATACACGAAGCAATACAATCGTCGAAACGACGTCGTTAGACGATCGTCGTCTTACGCGATGAGAGCCCTGTACTTTCCTGGTACAAATCTGCAGCGATCAACAACGAAATTGACACGTGGAAAAAGCAACCCAATTCCAAACTGCAACGAACCTATACCACATCACATCAAATATCAATGCTAGTTCCTTAGAACCAAATCATGCGCGCGAGAATCTTAACAATAAAGTTCCCAATTCAAACGAAAAATCCAAACGATTTTATCAAACAGCTTCTAAGGATAATTGACTAAATATATGCGATTATCGATTAACGATCTGACTCGATTCGGACCAAAATTAGCGGTAATTTGAAGACGAATGTGCGAAAATTAAATCCAACGATGGGAAGAAAAGAAAAAAGACGAATTCCCTTGAACAGATCTTAAATATATTTGTTACCGCCTTCGATGCTGGTCCAAATCGAAGTGACCGAGAAACTATGATAAGACTTTGAGTGGGAAAAATAAGCACAAAAGAGAATATCAAACAAGTAAAAGTGTTTTCATCGGCCTGACCGATGCTTTGATACCCTCCAATGCATACAAGTTATTGCGGATTGTCTTCATAATATAAGTCAAGATCTACGTTCGTCAATATATTTATATATTGGCATTTTGTCTATATTTTGACTTCGTCTGGCAAGCCTTTGGCGACATCCAAAAAGTCTTGGACCTTCATATTTGTATTCACATTATAATATCCTACGTTTTAGGAGAAATTAGTACGGTTGCATTAATTATTCAAAATTGGAATTTTGGTGGTTTATCCTTGGATCGGGGAAAGGGTGCCAATACAGTCCATTCCTTGCCCGTGAACCTCGGACGACCCTGATTGGACGATATGTCTTCGAATATACGAGGGGTGACCGAAACAGTGTACCCTTCGTTTATAATCCTCCGACATCTCGCCCGAAGTGACGTATACCGGTTGTTTCAGTATCTGTGATTAGTAGATCGGCCCTTTCTTTGTGAGGCCTTACTAGACGTTTAGTAAGGTTGGTCAAGGAGAAGGTGACCGGGCGACAGGTAGCCTTCGGACAGGCGGGTGGTAACCGTAACGGTTGGACCCCCGCCTGTATCCTCTGGTAACTTATCGGTGGGGCAGATAAAGCTAGGCGTAATAGTAGTGGTGATTGGATCAATCGTTTTGATTACTGCGCAAATTGTGAGGTGTCTCAAATTGGTCAAAAGGTGGGTCTGACCGAGTGACGATGTTTTTCTTCTTGTGGCATGCTTACAAATAAACTATGATCTTCTGCCTCGGCAATATACGCGGTTTTGCTATCTAAAACCAAATCCCAATGATCGTCGAGCCTTGTGCGTACCGGATACATCTTGTGTATAGAGAATAAGGTAGCTTCTGGTAGCGGCACTGTTATTTTTAGGACGATTGCTCCATCATGCAGGTAGGTCGAAAGTTGCGCGGCTTGGTGTAGGGCGGAAGAGTCTAGGAAAAATCCCTTTGATTTAGATTTGTCCAGCATTGATGTTACATTGTCTGTATCTAAAATAAACGGGTGTAGTCTATTCTGGTAAAGATCGTTAAGGATGGACAGTTCGGTAGATTGCTGGTTTTGTACCTCTAGTAGTTTGGAGGTCACTAGAGCGATTATCTCGCTTATCTCCGCTTTTAATCTTAGAGCAACAATTTCCTTGTTTGCTGTGGCTGCGAAATTGTCAAAATCCACGGTGATGTTGTCTAGATTTTTCGCAATTTTTTCCACCTCTGCAGAAAATATATTTACGGGCTTAACCTGACGAAATTCGAACTAGCAACCGTTATTTATTTTTTTTTTTTTATGATGTTAAATATTTTCCTGTCGTTTCCATCCAAAAGTTGAATCTGGTTGTAGATTTTGTGAGATTCTTCGCTGTCCATAGTCTCAAACGCCCAATGAAAGAAATTTCCAATCGTTTCGTTTCGAGTCGAAAAGGCACTGGTGGTGATGAACTTTTGGTCAGCGTGACTACATTTGCCTCGAGGATAGCAACAAATAGACAGAGAATAATAGAATAGAGAATAACACATACATTTCTATTTGAATTTTTATGAATTTAATACTAGACAGAACAATTTCAATGGCAACAGTAAAAGTAAGAAAGTAGTAATAAATAGGTTTTCGGCAACTTTTATCTAGAATAAACAAGATTTTGATTATTTGTTTAAATGAAAAAAAAATATTTTTTGAGACCGGTAATTTAATTAATTGTAGAAATGCTTTAGTTGGTTGTTATATACTCTCCTGGTTTTGCTACCTATTTTTATTAGTGAATTAACCAGCCCGCTTGTAGAGACTATCTCATAGGGACCCAACCAGATCGGTGAAATTTTGTTTTTTCTGGTAGAGTTTCGGAACACAACCTTTTGGCCGACCACAAACGAAAAAGGATTTATGTCACGATCGTACTGTTTCTTAGATATTCTTTTAGCTTGATCTAAAATATTTCTAGCTAATTCATGCGAACTTTGTATAGTTGGTATTTTAGCCGTTGAGGGTAATCATCTGCATTGTATAACAGGAAGTCTTTTCAAATTCGTCGGCATTTCGAATTCGAAACCATACAAACTATTCAACGGTGTCTGTTTAGTGGCAGTATGCTGGGTATTATTGTGCACGTGCATCGCCTAGCTGAGCCATTGGTCCCAACTCTTTTCATCGTTGTCGACAAAACTCCTTAGATATTTCGCTAAGGGTCTTCCAGAGAACCATTGGCTTGTGGGTGGTAGGCAGTAATGTGGATTTTCCGTACTCCCAACAGTTTGTCGCATTATCCGTAACAAGAATTCGGAAACGTGTAATAATTTCCTCATAAAAGGCTCTTGCTAGAGTAGATGCTTCGGCATCCGGTATCGCAACACATGCCATATATTTCGACAAATCGTCTTGAAATGTTAGTATGTATCTATTACCCAAATGAGTCAATGGCAAAATACCAACCATGTCCGAAGGGTAGGTGAGGAGTGTCAGTTACTGTCATAAGCATTTTAGTTAATTTTGCAAACTTATTTTTGTTGGTACTTTTCGCATCTTTTGATGTAATCATTTATATCTCTTTGCATGTTTTTCCATCTAAACTGTTTCCGGATACGCTTACATGTTCTTTGCACCCCCTGATGACCTCCGAGAGCTGAATTAGGAAAATCACGAAGTACAGCTTGAATCTCCCCCGGATCCGTTAACAACTCGAATTGTGGGGTTCTGTTTCTAATTTCTGTAACATCCCCGGGGCCAAGTGCGCCATTGTCTTGTCGAGTGAGTGAGATTTCGTTACTGACGGCTTCGTGACTTTGTTTGGTCTTGCTTCTGGTTTGTACGGCATTTATTTCTTCGTTCTGTGGAATTCGGCGTTAGAGTTAGCCTTGCCAGGTTTATAGATGATTTTGTAATCATACTCCGATAGCTTGTGGTGGAATTTAAGGAGTCTTGTGGTAGGGTCTTTAACATGTAAGACGCATATCAGAGGCCTGTGGTCCGTATAAACAGTAAAAGGTCGACCTAGAAGATACTGGCGAAAATATTTGCTTGCCCATACTATCGCTAGTAATTCCTTTTCTATAGTCGAGTACCTTTTTTCCGTACTGTTTAGTGATCGGCTGGCATAAGCTATGGGTTTGTCTTCGCCAAATTTTCCTTGTGATAACACAGCCCCCAGTGCTTCATTGCTGGCATCAGTTGTCAAAATAAAGGGTTGTGTGAAATCGGGATAGGATAGAATCGGCGGCGAAGAAATGGCGGCTTTAAGAAATTCGAAAGATTGCTGACACTCCTCGGACCATTCGAATTTACTTTCCTTTTTTAGTAAATTGTTTATTTGAGCAGCAATTTTCGAAAAGCGTGGTATAAATTTTCTATAATAATTAGCTAGTCCTAAGAAGGATTGGATCTGTTTCACCGTTTTAGCTGGGTCGGGTAACGCCCCTTCTTCTGAACATATATGGCCTAGATAGGTCACTTCACGACATAAAAAATTACATTTCTCCGTATTCAACTTTAAGTTATAATGTCTTAACTTCGCAAGAACCTTCGCAAGTTTTTCGTTGTGGTGATCTAGGTTTTTACCATAGACCACAATGTCATCTAAGTAGACGAAACAGTCTATACCGTGGAGACCCGTAAGAATGTGGCTCATAATTCTTTGGAAGGCATCCGGGCACCTGCTAGCCCGAAAGGCATTCGACTGAATGCAGTTTTTGGCCGGTCAGTAGGGTCTATCAAAACCTGATGGTAGCCACTCTCTAAGTCCAGTGTTGAGAAATATTGGCAGTGTCCCAATTGGAAATGCGGCCTTTATTGTGACATCATTTAATTTCCTAAAATCTACTACTACCCTCCACCTTTTGTTACCGTCACTGCCCGCTTTTTTGGGAACTAGTAACAGAGGGGAGTTCCAGGGAGATTTACTGGTAGAAATTATATTCTGATCGATCAGTTCCTGCACTTGTTTCTCTATTTCTATTTTATGGACTTCGGGCGTTCTATACTGTTTCTGATTAATCGGAGTTGGAATGCTATGTGTTAATACGGGTGTATAGGTGAGGGGATCGCCCTCGACTATGAAAACATCATTGTATTCCATACAAAACTTCTCTACAGACCTTTTCTCCTCCATATTTAAGGTAGTGCCCAGTTTGATGGACTTTAGAAGAGTGATTATACGTTCCCTATTGCATTTTATAGGAAAGTTTGCTAATATGTGGCTTCTTTGTGTCGCGTTTAGAATTCTGTAATTGTTTAAGTTTGAGTGGGTAGGTACAAAGTTTTCGCTAACATAATAGTCTGCAGTTGTAGAATTTAAGACTGCTACAGTGATATATCGTATTTCCCACATAAATACCATCATCAATTTCCTGCGAATGTATCAGCAGATCTTTTGATTTAGAATTTGTGTCCGAGCGCCAATTTTGATGTGCCTGACCTTTTTATTCAGTGCAGATCTTGTAGCTGGGCTCGGAGGCAAACATTTAAGAGGTAAATCCATTATTGTATCTTTATTTCTATCCAAAAATATTATTCTTTTGATAACTGAATCGATTATTGCATGATTCCAGAGAATATCACGACCAATTATACCGTCGGCAGGTAATTCGGTTAGACCATCGACAATGTTCCATTTCATGAATAACTTTTTTGGGAAAGTCAAATTTGATGTGAATGTACCTAATGTTGTGCTCACACCACCAAAGACGCCACCCAATTCATTTATTTCTTGGGTGTTTATAGTACTTGCATTAAGTAAGGAAGATCGCTTCAGTAAGCTCGAGTCAACTCCTGTATCGACTAGAACAAGACGTGGGTAAAGCTGGAACATTCGAATTTCGCCAAACAAAGTACATGGGATTTAATTGCTATTTAATAGCTCTATTCTTGATTTTTCCGCTCTTCGGGAAGTGAGATTTTGTGGCGGACCTAGCTTACCGGTAAAGCTGGAACCACATTGACTTTTGAAGGATTGAAGATCATTAAAAAATTCATAAAAAAATAACCCTTTCGAATTTTAATATGCTACATATCTAAGAAGAAGCGTATAATTGTAGGCTACTATCAGTTTAAATCAAATATTTTGTCGCTCTTCTCTAAATGGGCCAAAAACGGTAGGATAGATCCATCATAAACAAACAGTTTGAAAAATTAAAAAAAATATATTCCGTTACATTTTAAGAAAGTCATATACACCAAAAGAAGCGCCTATTCATTACCTATCAGCTCATAGAATAAAATAATTTGTCGCTTTTCTCTAAATGTTGCAAAAACTAAAAAGTTTATTTTAAGACCAAAAAAGTAAGCTAAGAATATAAAAATAAAAATGTTCAATACTAAAAATTCCTATATCCCGTTCGAATCCTACTATGCCACATAGCTCATTAGAAGCGTGTATTCATTAGCTATGAACCCAATCCATAAAATAATTTGTCGCTCTTCTCTAAATGTGTCAAAATGCACAGGTTAATTGTTCGACCTGGCCCCCGAATGCGTTTTCCGAATGGTTCTTCAGATATTTTGCCTTGCTATTGCAATTATCATCGACATGTCCCACTCTGGAACACCACTCGCACCATTTCCTAACCTTTGTCTGTGTAAATCGGATTTGTGCCCGTGGGCAAGTACTTTGCCCATGCCCATATGCCATGCGGCTATCACAAAAGGGTGTATTTTTGCGTATTCTGCACTCCGCGTATGTGTGGTTTGCCTTATTTAAGTTCGGTGGTGACCTAGTATCCGAAACAGAATTTTGTTGGCGTGTGTCTATGGCGTGTTCTGGTGTGACGTAATTGTATTGCTTTGAAGGGTTAATGTGTGGAGTCGGTTGATTAGCAAATTGTGGGTTTCTTAATGAGATACTAGTCAGAAAACTTTGGAAATTTCCATAAGGTATGCTGAGCCCTTGGTTAAATTGGCTTTGAGTGCTACAAATACTACTATATTGCATAGAATGTAAGTTAGGATTAAAATTATTTCTTAAACCATACTGTTGGCATAGAAGAAGATATGTTTTGTGTGCTGCGTCTGTTAGTTTTTGCAGATCTGTCTCGTTTGTTGTGAGCATATACTGTCACAATGCGGGATCAAAAAGACCCACCTTAAAAATCGTTATAACCGATGCCTCTAACTCTTTCATAAGAGCGACTGACTCGTTTGGTTGGTAATGGGAACTAATTATTTCCTTAGCTTTCGTCTGTAAATACAAAAGACGTCTGGCGAATGATTGAATATCCTCTGCAGGATGTTGTTTTGCCTGCTTTATCTCAAGCATTACGCTGTCCAATGTACTTACAGGCAAATACGCTGTTCTTTTTTTAAAATTTTAAAATTTTGTTAGAAGTTCAGGAAACGGAAGATTATTAATTTTTTTTTTGTTTAACCTATAATCACCGTACAAGGTAAAATTCACTAACCGGATAGCGTAAGCAAAATCGACGACGACGAAGAAGGTGAGGATTGAAAAAACGGAAAATGCTTCACTTATAAGAATTCGTTAGAAATCGCGACCACGTTCAATCCTACCGGCTGCGCCAAAATGTTGTATCTCTCCGTGTCGATAAAAAGGGGTGCCAAAAGAATTAAGACAACCGACTTAGTTGAGCTATCAAAAACGACTCGTCGCTTACCTGTCGGTCTGTTTCGAGCTTCAGGGACATCTCGCCCAGTCAGCATGCCATTGTTGCTGGGTCGTGCCAGAGGGCAATAGCATTTATGGGGCAACAATGCTGAGCTATCACAACAAACTGCATTGTTGCCCAACCAACGCCAAATTGCAACGATGCTTTTTGAGTGCATTAGCATTGGTTAGGAAACAATGCTGAGCCATCACAACGAACTCCTTTGCTTATGATAGCGAGCATTGGCCCCTAAATTGCTCAACTGGCGACATATTGCTGAGCGCAACAGCAGCGTGTGTCTGTGAGTGACAAGTCACTGAGGTCTACGAAGAAGTATTTTCCTAAGTATGTTTTGCGCAAATTTGCGAGAGCTGGGCAGTTGCACAGAAAATGGAGAACGGTTTCCTTTTCCTCCTCATCCATGCAGCTTCTACAGAGATCGTTGTAGGCTGCTCCTAATCTACGAGCGTGTCTTCCTATCAAACAGTGTGCTGTTAATGCCCCTACTACGGAGCTGATTCTATTTCTACTAATAGAGAAAAGCTTCTGAGTCCTTTTAGCATCTACGTTTGGCCAGATTTGCTTGGATGTGGCGCAGGTATTAATGCTGTTCCACCTAATGTTCGCGACCATTATTGCCTCCTTAAGTAAGGAGAATTTAATGGATTGCATAGGAGCGTACGGTTCACTGTTATTGTTCGAGTGAAGGCCGCTTCCTTGTCTGGCTAGCTCGTCCGCTTTGCAGTTGCCAGGAATGTCACTGTGCCCTGGAACCCAGCACAGGGTTACTGAACATCTGTCCGCAATCTCGTTAGGAGATTCCCGGCATTGTTTTACCAACTTTGATATAGTTGTTGGTGTATAGCTTTTCCGTCTATCGCAAACAAGGCGAGTCTGTAGGCTGCCTCGGGTATATCCATAATTTGAGCCTGAAAGACGCTACAGTGGTCTGGAAGACGTAAGGAAATACTAATTTCGGGTGATGGAGAATAGACTCCCGCTCCCGTGCCTATCGCCATTTTGGATCCATCTGTATCAAGTGCATAATTGTTATCTATTGTGCCATTCTCAAAAACATAAGAGCAGCGATAGGTCGTAGCAATGACATCATCAGCCGACAACAAACGGCATCCTCGAGCGGCGCGAGCTTCATCGCGCAACAACAACACAATCATCAGCCGACAACAAACGGCATCCTCGAACGGCGCGAGGCCACCTTCACCAAAGCAACAAAAACAACGTACACGAACCAACAGGCAATGCATTGCAACATTGCAACAGCCCAACGAGCAAGGGAGAATCGTCCAACCGAGTAGCGGTGGTTGCGACCGACAACCAGTGCACGGCAGCAGCAACTCAGCCTATTTGATAGTTGGTCCATTTCTCAGATTCTCTAAGTCTTAAGGCTGCCATAGACGCGACTAGTTTCCCGTAGATATCGACAGGAAGAAGCAATATATTTACGTAAAATTCATCCGGTTGCCTCTCACGTCCAAAATTTACTGCGGGCGCTTGGTCTATTACAAAAAATTAGAGCAAAATATTTGTCGGAAAATATTTTCATAGTAACATCAAAAGTGGTTGTCAACACGTCACAGATATATGCCCCTGAATTAAAATTATACTTACTATTGCTTACTTTTAGTGGAAGGCAAATCCTTCAAAATCAATTAATTGACCGATTACTTTTAATGACGTTGATATCAAGAGAGAGCTTTTATAAAATTCCGTATATAGAGGTCGAGTATCACAGCTGATTTTGTACTATACAATATAGATAAAGATAACATTAATGTAATAAGCTTAAAATTAAAGTTTTGTCAACCAATTTTGCGAAGTTAATATATTTTTTTTTTTATCAAATTAAATTATTTAATTGAGAAATTAGTAAGGCTTAGTGATGAGTGCGACTATCCGCGATTTTGGCCCAGTGTAGCCTTCTGGTAAAATGCGATTGGGGGCCCATCGGAGGCGATATTTATGTCTTCAGAGACGTTGAGTACTTCGAAAACGGAATGGTGTTGGAGTTATTGTAAATGTGCGAGTTAGTGAATTTCTTATTTCGCTATTCGTAATATTTGTTGACACTGAGTCGTAAGATTCTCCTCTCGAAAAATTTAACTTTCTGACTATCGTCGGAGAGATGGAAAACCAGATAGGAAATCCGTAGTATTGGTCTGAACATGGTTTTGAAAAAAAGAATCTTGACCTTTTTATTTAGTGAGTTACTTTTCAGCAAAGGCATAAGTTTATAAGTGATTTTCCTTGCTTTGATTAATGTTTCATTAGCGCGTCTGTTAAATTTGAATAAGTTGTTAAAGTTAATTCCCAAATACTTCCTGAATATAATCTGATTGTTACCAAGTTGCAGTGTTAGGTTCCAACTTTCGTGGACTACTCCCTCTCTGCCTTTACCGCTGGCGTTTCTAAAGCAAATACATTCCGATTTCTGCTCGTTGATTTTAATGCCTCATTTTCCATAAAACTCCGATATGATTTGGATATGCCTCTTAAGATACCTACGGCCGTCTAACGGGTAATCAGCGCATGCGTAGGCAAAATTATCGTCTGCGTACAAGATGGCCTGGGAAAGGATAGTGTGTTATATATGTATGTATTCATTTATTTAGTAAATACTTTACTATTACATTTCATATGGATAATAATAAAAATAATTATCTTAGAAAACTAAAAACAAAGTTACTTAATGCTTAATAAGGTACTGCTATGTAATTGTATCTCTTATATGTTGTGTTAGTAGTTTTTTAAATTAATTCCATTAGGTAGTTTATTAAATAATTTTAATCCTCGATATGATAACATATTTTGCGTTCTGGAGTCTCTATAAAATTGTAATCTAAAGTCAGAGTTGGATCTTAAACTATACGGCTGTGAGTCCCTTATGTAAATTAAGTTTGCTGTCAGGTACTCTGGAAGCATTTTGTAATTCATTTTAAACCCAAAAGTTAACACATTAAAGATGATCCGTTGCTTGATATTCATCCACTTCAAACAAGATAGCATCCACCGAGTAGGCGTATAAAAACTACATTTAAGTATACTTCGCTTACAGGGATACTCTGAAACAATCAATTAACTCAGCTTTTCAGTCCCCCCTGTAACACCAACGAACTTGATCTGGAAGTCAAGAATCTTACGTTGGCTTTAAACAATGCGATGTCCTCCTCCTGTCCTCTTATTATACCAAGGGGAAAGAAGAAGCCACATTGGTGGACTTCGGACTTGGGACTGAGGAAGTCAAAGTGCAGAAAACTTTTCAATCGTGCTAAAGACACAAGAAAAGCGACTGACTGGGATTTCTACAAGGAAGCCCTAAAAATGTACAAGAAAGATCTAAGAAAAGCCAAACGAGCATCTTGGAGACTCTTCTGCGGTAAGATAAAAGAAACCTCCGAAGCATCAAGGCTAAGAAAGATACTCTCGACCAACCCAACAATGCCAAGTTGTCTGAAAAAGACAGATGGCTCTTGGACGACTTCTAGCGAAGAATCGCTTAATCTGCTGCTCGACACCCACTTCCCAGGCAGCTCAAATGGTGTTGCCCATACAGATCGAAACAGATCAAATTTGCAATCTACCAACCTACAAGGTCTGATCGCTAAAGACAAAGTGCTTTGGGCGCTACATAGCTTCAAACCATACAAATCCCCGGGACCAGATGGCATAATACCAGCCGAGCTACAAAACACCTCGGATATCATCCCGCCAGTGCTGATGATAATCCTAAGAAGTTGTTTAGATCTGGTATACATCCCATTGTTATGGAGAGAAGTTAAAGTGGTTTTCATACCCAAAGCAGGAAAATCCTCTCACGTGAGTCCAAAAGATCTCAGACCTATTAGTCTTTCATCATTCCTCCTAAAAACTTTAGAACGACTGATTGAAATCCACTTGCGCATAAGCATTGACAAAAGACTTCTGTCAACGGCGCAACACGCTTACTCTAAGGGTAAATCAGTAGAAACGGCCCTACACACGCTAACGCGTTCCGTAGAAGATTCGCTTCGTCATAAGGAGTATACAATGGTTGCATTCCTAGACATAGAAGGCGCTTTCAACAACGTCGACTCATCTGCGATCGCTGGTGCTCTGACAGCTCTGAACGTGGATGCCTCACTTGGCGAGCTGATCAATTTGATGCTCAATAGCCGAATTATCAACTCAAGTCTCGGTGAGAAATCTATCAGAAGATCTGTCAGTAGAGGAACCCCACAAGGTGGCGTCCTATCTCCCCTTCTCTGGAACTTGGTGGTGAATGAACTGCTGATATGCCTGGAAGCGGGAGGTAACAATGTGATTGCCTATGCGGATGACGTTGCCATTGCTGTGTCAGGAAAGTACCTGAACACTTTAAAAGAACTCCTACAACACGCTCTTAATAAGCTAATAAAATGGGCAAATAAATGTGGGCTGGGAGTAAACCCTCACAAAACTGAACTTGTCCTCTTCTCTAGGAAATACAAGATTCCACACATTGACCCTCCTTCTATAAATGGCACAAGTTTGAAATTCTCAAATGAAGCTAAATACTTGGGTCTCATTTTTGATAGGAAGTTAACATGGAAACCTAATATCCAAGAAAGAATTAAAAAGGCCACTGTGGCACTATTCTCTTGCAAAAAAGCCATAGGAAACAAGCGGGGTTTACAGCCTCGTATCACTTACTGGCTATACATCTCTGTCATAAGACCGATACTTACGTACGGTGTTGTTGTCTGGTGGACTGCTTTGGACAAAGCGACTTATCGCGATAAGTTAAGCAAAGTCCAAAGAACAGCTTGCTTGTGCATCGGCGGGGCTCTTCGTACTACCCCTTCCGCTGCCCTCGACATCCTGCTTCATCTGACACCAATTGTCATCTTCAGCAGGCAAATGGCAGCTTCTGCAGCCGTTCGCCTTAAAGCTACCTCACAATGGACCAGGAAAACAACTGGCCATGCCGCTATTTTGAACAATTTTAAAAACATCCCAGGAAACATCGATTACACTACACCGGAACTACAATTTGATAATAACTTCCAGGTCTCCATCCCCTCTAGATCATTCTGGGGCAGAAAGCTTTCCTGGAGGATGAATCGATCCATTTCTTCACAGATGGATCGAAAACTGTGGACGGTGTTGGTGGCGGTGTCTTCTCCGACAGACTAGATCTTAGTCTCTCCTTCTGTCTTCCTGATCACTAGCGTTTTTCAGGCGGAAATAATGGCGATTAAAGAAGTCTTATCCTGGCTGAAAGAAAACGTGATATCTGCTAAAGATATCCGTATCTTCTCGGACAGTCAGGCGGCTATAAAGTGCCTGGAATCAGTCTCTACAAATTCAATAACAGCCCAAGACTGTCGTTCGTCTATCAGAGAGATGGCGGAGCAGTTCAATATTCACCTCTGTTGGGTGCCGGGGCATAGGGACATCCCAGGTAACTGTAAGGCTGATAAACTCGCCAAACACGGAACAACACTACCTATGCTTCCAGATAAGGACTTTTAGGTATCCCAATCGCTACCTGCAAACTCAAAATAAAGCTGGATGCTATCGAAAGAGCAAATCTTAAATGGACAACCGGCTCGACATGTCTAGCGACAAAACAGATCTGGCCAAAGCTGGATCTAAAACGTTCAAGGCATCTGATCTCCCTCGATAGGAAGCATATCAGTGCTACAATAGGTGTCATCACAGGACACTGTCTCATAGGCAGGCATGCAAAAAGGCTTGGCGTATTATGTAATGATTTTTGCAGAAGCTGTCTTGACGAGGAAGAGGAAGAAACTATTCTTGATCTCCTCTGCACTTGTCCGGCGCTCTCACAAAGACGAAAACTCCATTTGGGAGAGTTCTACTATAATGATCTTAACGATCTAAAACACACGGCCATTCGCTGTCTCTTGCGCTTCATTAGAAGCTCCAACTGGTTCAACGAGTAGGAAGAATTTAGTAGATAGATTCATGTGGTATCACAAGGGACCGTATAATGGTCTAAGTGTGTCGACTAGCCGACAGCCACTTCAACCTAACCTAACCTAACCTATACTTCGCTTTGTTCTGCAAAACTTGTAGCCGACGTATATGTTCATTATTCCCCATAAATAAGATCGTTGAGCAAAACTCAAAATGAGGTTTAATAATAGTGTTGTAAATATTAATAGCACAGAGCGTTGTTATTTTTTTACGTATTCGTCTAAGGAATGATATTTTCTTCGCTATGGTTTTTGACGTATATATCATGTGACTATTTAAATTTAGTTTGTTGTCCAAAATTGCACCTAGGTATTTTATTTCTTGCAATTGTTCAATGGCTTTTCCGTCAATTTGTAAATTAACCATGTCATCGCTATTTATAACCATGTATTTTGTTTTGTTTACATTTATTATAAGTTTGTTTGATTGTAGCCATACAAAGTCTTTTTAAATCACTATCGATCTGTTCATTTAGCACATTAATAGATTTACCACATATAAATTTAGTTTAGTTTAATATTTAGTTTCAATGCATTTTTTTGTATTCATCCTTTTGCGCACATTTAGTAATTCATTTAGGTTTATTTGTTTGAAATGAAAATTATTTTGAACTTGTGGTATGTCGAAGTTTTCGCAGCTATTTTCTTTTTTGCACGACACAATTTATTTTTGAATATGTTACGCACACTTCTGTAATCATTGTATTTTTTTCCATTTTAAGGTAGTCAGTTCTTCGGTAAACCATTTAGTATCACTTTGTCTAACAAATTTTCTCCTTGTTAGGTTATCCACACAAAACATTAGACTTTCTTGTAAAAAATTGATATTTCGTTAAAGTCAGTATTGTAATAAAGTTGTTCGCATTTTACACTCAGAAGGGCTCTAATTTTTGTTGTATTTAAAAATGTCAATGAACTTTCTGTCCTTTGATATAAATGTAAATATAAACTCGTGATCACTGACTTTTAATTCCGGCACTATGTCCGCACAAATATTTCTTCCCTCAGGAGATATAACAAGATCAATAATTGACCTAGTAGATTCCGTAATTCTTGGTTTATTTATCAGCTGTTTGCAATTGTTTTTTTGCCAAAATTTCGTTTAAAACCTTAGTTTAAGTATAGTTAGTATGAAATAGATTAATATAAAAATCACCAAGAATAACTATGTTAAATGTCGTGTCTACTATCATATCTATCCAATCCGAAAGTATTGTACAAAATTCACTTTCTGAACTAGCAGGAGATCTATAATATATTCCAATAGTTTCACTAAAGTTATTTGAATAAATTTCAACGCATAAACACCGTATTTACATCGTAACGCTTGTATTAGTTATTACTCTATTTCGTAGTCCTCTTTTATAATAAAGAACTATACCGCCCGTATGGCTGCTCGTGCTGTCGCATCGTAACACAATATAGTTCGGAAGACTTATTTCACAGTCGCGAATGTTGTTTGTCAAATGGGTTTTGGTAAAAGCAAGGATATCAAATGTGTTATTTTTCAGTAAGAATTCAATTTCGTTAAAATTATTTAAAAGACCCTGCACATTTGCACTCCAGCAATATAATTGATTGCTAATATTGGATTCGTTCTTTCAGCACTTTAAGTTTTCGCAGAAATACTGGGCAACTCTCATCATTTGCCTCATGATCACAACTCACATCTATTCCTAAGGACGCGTTCATTTTTACACAATTTGAACATTTTATTATATCACTTTTTCTGATCGGAATCAGATCACGCTGTTAATAAAAAAAACAGCTATTGGTAATGACAATGACATATTATAATTTAATTATCTTTTAATTTTTCATCGAGTCCTTTTTTTAATTTCTCTGAAGATAATTTATCACCACATTTAATAACAAACCCTCCACTGTTTTTATTCACCACCTGTCTTATATTTATGTTGGTCGGATCTATATTTGGTTTTATTTGCTTTCGGGTTTCATTGGACTCTTGTTTATTTTTAGGAAAGACAAGAACGGATGGGTCGCTTTTTCTTAAAACACCGACATAGCTTTCTCATCGTTTACAAACTCGTTATTTTTCTTTTTTATTTCATGTGTTAGCGCATTTACTGTTTTTGATATATGTTTGACACTTTCTTGTATTTTATTATCTGTGTCACTTCCACAATTTACAGCGATTTGATTTATAATCTCCGTTATTGACTGAGAAACATTTGCAATTTTCTACACACCATCACATATTTGTTCACTTTGTTTTTGAAAACTTTGACTGAAATCACTCATTTTTTGTATTTCTTTTACACCTCTTTCGCATGTTTCTTGAGCTGTTTTCATAGCTGATAGTCTTTCAATATACCGTGTTTCTATTGCTTCCAGTAGATATTTAATTTCTTTTTCATTTGTTTTCAGCGCATCCTCAAATTCTGTTTTGTATTCTTTTAAATAATTACTATTATTTTTAACTATTTCTTGCATATCTCTTAGTACCATATCCACACTTTGTATGTACATACTGCAGTCATGACACATGAACTTGATCATATCATTATTATCCAATATACCAAGGATATAGGCGTCTAGCCCACTGCATTTTACCGTAGGATGAAACACTTTTTCACACACGCCATCGCATTTTATTCCCGATTCCTCACGAATGGGATTTTTGCACTTGTGACACAATTGCATCACTTATTTCAGTTTTATTTAAGCACCTTCGCACTGTGCATTAATAAATCTGGTAATTTTTAAATAAAATTTTTAATAGATTTAGTTTTCTAAGGCTATTCGCGTCTGTACTCTGTACTCTCTCTCTCTCTCTGCGTATGAAGAAAGTAGTGCATGAACAGATTATATAGTCTCGGGCCCAAAATAGAGCCTTGGGGTACGCTTTTGGATTCAGTTCTAGCTGACTTGAAGTTTTGAATTTGTACGAAGAATTCTCTCTCGCAGAGGAAGCTTATTATTAGGTTGATCAGGGTCTTGGATATTCTAACTGTGAAAGTTGGAAGATCAGACCGTCCCTCCAAACGCTGTCAAATGCCTTTTCTACATCGAGGGAGCACGCAGTAGTACACTTTTTATCTTTGAGGTTGTTTGTTATGTCTTTGTGGAGACCAAACAGCTTATTGAAAAGCTCACTCATGACGGTAATGCTCTTCGATGTTTGTTCAGACGTTCGCGAGAGGTGGCTCAGTGGTAAAAATACCTTAAGGTTGAATCGCTTAGTAGTCTAACACACTAACCACTAAGCCACAGCGCCTACTTGTGTTTGAGTTGAGCTTGAGGTGTGTTAAAATAAAAAAAAAGTTTTTTTAACTTCTGAATCAAAAACCTTTTGTTTAATCCCGTGTTTAAAATTTAGTTGTTGGTTTTGTAGTTAGCTAGTTGAATGTAATGCTTCAGGAAATAAAAATAAAACAAATGCCATTGAGCAGAGGACCGAAGGGTAGCGCACGATCGGTTGCTGTGGAAAACCATGAGCGCCCATCCCTGTGTCCATGGAAAACCATTTCAATTCAATATTAGTTGACATTACAGGCTGCTCATCAACTTTTCTTCGTTGGCTGATAATTATATTGTGAGAGTGTGCACCTTTAGTGCACCATTTTTTTTTTTAGTTTGGTTGCATATCAATCTTTATCAGTTATGAATGTCCTAGCTTGTTAGGATGTAAAGGGTTTTCCAATAAGAGGTGTTATTTTGGTATTCAAAGAAAAATGTCATTTTTTGAGATAAATGATCGGATGTTTATTTCATAATAAAGAGGAAGGTATGCCGTTAATAATGAAAAACAACATCAGTCAAATGGCCACCACGAGCACGCATACAGGGCCATATCCTTTTCATGAAATTTTCCATAACAAAATCGCAAAGTGGCTGCCCTATGTCCTTGATAGCCTCATGAATTTTATCTTTGAGGTCTTGAATCGACGCTGGGCTGTTGGCGTAGACCTTATCTTTCACGTGGCCCCAAAGGAAGAAGTCGCAAGGTGTTAAATCACAAGATCTCGGTGGCCAATTGTGATCACCTCTTCGAGAGATAACACGGTCCGGAAAATTTTCCCGTAAAAGATCAATGGTTTCGTTGCTTTTGTGGCACGTAGCGCCGTCTTGTTGAAAGTAAACGTTGTCCAGATCAATACCATCCAACTCCGACCATAAAAAATCATTAATCATCTCTCGATAGCACAATCCATTCACCGTAACTGTGGATCCAACCGCATTTTCGAAAAAGTAAGGTCCAATGACCCCGCCGGACCATAAACCGCACCAAACAGTCACACGTTGAGGATGGAGAGGCTTCTCAACAATAACTCTTGGGTTTTTCGAGCCCCAGATGCGACAATTTTGCTTGTTGACGTAGCCACCGAGGTGGAAATGGGCCTCATCAGTCAAGATGATTTTTCGATGGAATTCCGGATCATTTTCATGCATTTTTGTAGTGAATTTTAATAATTTCAATGCGTTGTTGAAGCGTGTATCGTTCCATTTTTAGTAATGGCGTAGTTTCTACTTGTCAAATGTCAAAGAATAAAAGCTTCAAAAGTGACAGCTACCGAAATAGTGGGTCATTCACAATATGCGTTTTTTATTTTACCTACATGATCTATATAGATCATTGATTTCCACGGTTTACAACAATAGTACGTGATCCAACTGTCCATGTTCGATTCTCAGTGCGGCGCATGTAAGTAAAATGTAAATTATAACGAGTACGTAAATGTAAACTCCATGAAAATTGCAAAAAGTCTTTGAAAATGTTTATTAAGAAGATAAAAAAAATAAAAAAATAAGAAAATGGAAAAATGAAAAATGTAATAAAAAAAATAAATATTTTTCGTGTTCATTTTGGAGCCTCTATAAAGCTTCCATAAAGTTTCGGTAAGGTCTATCCAAGCTGTGCAGGAAGTCTTAAATAAGTAAATACTTGCATTAAAGTGCGCCAAATGCGTTTCCTTTAGACCTTATGCAGTTAATATTGCGGGAGGTGAAATAGCTTCAATAGCGCCTTACTGAAGTCAAATTGTTACTTGGGACTCTATCCGTCTGCAGACACACTTTCCCCACTTGCACTTATTATTATTGTCCATCGAATTTTATCTCTTGTGCATATTCGGACTTTCCGCTGTAAGCACTATCTTCCTACCTACTTTGACATGCGCATGCCATACTGTACAATTTGCCCTTGTGTTTGTGCAAAAACAAAACACAGTATTACTTCGCTTGTGTGTATCACTATCTGTTGCTGGCAACGTTGTGCATGTTTGAACACGAATCATGACAACTACACTGTACACTTTCCACTTGCACAAACCTATGCCGGCAAAAACAAAAAAAAAAAAAAAACTCTTTCCTACCTACTCTACAAAAAGAAATAAATAAATTCCTGTTTATGCACTCCCGTCGTAAAAAAACAATGTGCTCGTTCGCTTGCCAAAAAAAAAACTACCCTTATCTCTGTATAATGTTGCACAGATACTCGCATTGCTTATTTTACTTGCACCACTTACTTTCGCTTGCTCATTGTTTTTTGGTTGTTTTATTTATTTTCTTAATTTTTTCACTGACAAAATATAAAAACGGGCTTAGCAGAAGTGTTCCTTCTCACTGATAGTTTTCTAATGCGCTTGCGTATATCATCAGCATACACGAGTCTCCACAACTCTCCGAACTCGGCTGGCTTACCTTGCACTATATCACTATATATAGGCATCGCATACGATACAAAGTGCACACAATTTTCTTTTTTGTTTGATTTGTTGTTGCAAGACTTTTTGTGTCATAAAGAAAGTAAAATCTATTTTCTTATATAAATCCTTCGGGGTGCAACTCGATGACGTTATAACTCGATAACCGCTGGGCCATTATGATTCTTTTTGGGGCAGAAAAAAAATTCCGGAAAATTGGGTCCAGCTAGTATCTCATGTAAAAAGAACTGTGCGTGAAAATTTCAATTTAGTTTGGACGGGCTATACGTTGGGCAGTGTGTCACCTATCATGGTATTGCCAATTCTATAGAATAATTCACCACCTCATCCTGATTCATGATGCCTTAGTTTTTTTTCAATGTTGTTGAATGTTTTTGTATTGTAATATTGTATACTCCTCGTGTAAAAGTGCCATCGGAGACGTACATAATTTCATTCGGAGAAAATACAGTCTATCGGAAATAGAGGTCACTGCAATTTAAAATGCCCGAGATTGGTATATAAAGTCATTGGAGATTTATATAATTTAATATCCGACGTATATAGTCGTCTTGGGGGCTGAGTTGCACCAAAATATATGTTTTCCGCCAGAAGTAACAAGGAGCTTAAGAGTATTTCACTAATATTTTCATTTTAATTATATTACACTATTCACTTCACACTTGTCTGTAACTACTTATCTTGTGTTTTCCCCACTGCTTTTTACACATCCACCGCCCACACGACTGCCATGTGCTAAATTTTTTTGAAGTAAAAATGTCCAATAACTCTTTCTTATTTTATTTTAATTTTTGTTTCAGGTTGCATTAATTTTGAAGAAATGTGAATCATTAAGAACGGGGGAAGACCATTTTTTACTGGAAAAATATTGCGACCTTGTGAAACAAATCAAAGCACGAAGGGAACGATTGCTACTAAATAAGGAACGCATAACAGAAAAGGAAGATCCTATTATAGTAATTGAGAAAAAAGTTGTTGAATTAGCGAAAATATTATCTCAAGCGAAACACCTTGTCTGCTACACAGGAGCTGGAATAAGTACATCTGCACGAATACCAGACTACAGAGGTACTAATGGAATATGGACGCTATTACAGAAAGGACAAGATATTGGACAACATGATTTGTCACTCGCTAACCCTACTTTTACTCATATGGCTTTATTTGAACTTCATAGGAGAAAACTTTTACGTCATATTGTATCTCAAAATTGTGACGGACTTCATTTACGGTCAGGACTTCCAGTCAAATCAATATCAGAAATTCACGGTAATATGTACATTGAGGTTTGCACAGTCTGTAAACCTAACGGTGTTTATTGGAGGCTTTTTGACACAACGGAGATCACAGCTCGATATGCACATAAAACAAACAGAAGATGCTATATCTGCGAAAGTCCTTTAGTCGACACTATAGTCCATTTTGGCGAAAAAGGAGTTATCAATTGGCCACTTAATTGGGTGGGCGCTTGTAATAATGCCGAAAAGGCTGATGTAATTTTATGTCTGGGATCCAGTCTGAAGGTATTGAGAAAGTACACTTGGCTCTGGCAAATGGATCGTGCGTCTAAAAACCGAGCAAAAATTTGTGTAGTAAACCTACAATGGACTCCGAAAGATAATATATCGACCTTAAAAATTAATGGTAAATGTGATGCCGTAATGAAACTTTTAATGAAATATCTCAATATAAACGTGCCATCCTATAGTAAGAATCGTGATCCTATATTCGCGCATGCAACTATATTACTTCAAGAAGAACTACACACCGTTTCACAGCCGCAGCTTAAGTACGAAAATGATGTTTCGAAAAATGAAACAGAGGAGAATTCAAAACAAGAGGAGGATCGGCAAAATATTGTGAAAAATAAAATTGAAATTAATAACGGCCCGTTCACCAGAACACCACTCAAACATCGATCTTGTATCCGAACAAATATATCTCTACACACAGATAGTACGATATTAGACAGTGAAACAAAAAACATCGTTATCGATGTGAAACGTTCTTCTGATGATGTGTATAGAAGTAAATTTGATATTCTGTTCCACAGCGAAAGTTTATCGTCTGACCTCAGCTTAGATAACTTAAATAGGAAGCCAAAAAATAAACTACCGTTTTGGTTTGAAGTTAGCTATGCATATTCGGGGCTTCATAGCATTGTTCGACCACCACCACCTGAGATAAACTTGTGGAGCTGTCAAATAATACCTATTTTCCAAATGAATCGCAAAGCGGCTGCGTGTGAGTTTTGCTTCGACAACTACGCAGAACTAGATTGTCAGTTTTATAAGAAGGTGCTTTTTGGAACCAGGATTAACAAATTTTCGAGTGAAGTCTCAATTTTTGGTGAATGTTACAATCAGAATATAGAACCGCGATTTAAGTCTCAACCTTTTTGTCATAAGAATTTAATTAGAATACAAGCAGGTTGGTATGGTAAAGGATGTAAAAAAAATTTGAATAAGCGAAGAAAGAACTAATAAAAATAAACGATTAGGTACAATAACAAAGGGGTTTTTTTATCGGAACAAACATGAGAAATGGGGTACATTACTTTAAGTGTTTATATTATTTGTTTCATTATGTATTTGTATTGATATAACTTGTACAATGGAAACAAAATTGCCAAATTAAAGATATAAACTTAAATTCGTTTTTTGCGTCGTTTTATAATCCCACCGGTAAGGGATTTCATCGAAATCTGCAGCGTAGTTAAATCACCAGTTTAATGGTATATGGTATTACTAGTACCATAGACTTATTATATATGGTGGGCCAAAAGAAATCATCCGATATTGTTTGGCTCTCATTTTTTTTCTAAATGAAACTTCGATTTTGTTTTTTGATTATGGTTATTTGAACCTTTAGAATTTCATTGGTCAAGTCGAGAAGATGATATCGGCCAAAAGGGCGCCGTCACAATTGATTGCCATACGGGCTCGTTTTATGGCATTTTTCATCACTTCGGGCGACAGATTCTCGCACTCGTGTCGAATGTTGTCTTTGAGGGCTTCTAGGGTCTCGGGCTTGTTCACGTAAACACGGGACTTCAAAAAAAAGTCTCGAACGGTTAAATCGGGCGATCTTGCGGGCCAGTGCAGTGTCTTCAGAATATCGGTTGTGGCTCGCGCAGTATGTGCCGTAGCTCCGTCCTGTTGGAACCACATGTCCTCCAGTCCTAATTCGTCCAATTACGGCAGAAAAAACTCGGTTAACATGGCCCTATAGCGCGCACCGTCCACTGTTGTCGTTTGACCAGCGGCGTTCTCGAAAAAGAAATGGCCCGATGATTCCTCCAGCGTGAACAGCGCACCATGCAGTAACTTTGAGCGGGTGTAATGGCTCCTCGTGCATTACTCGTGGATTTTCGGTGCCCCAGAAGCGATAGTTTTGCTTGTTCACGTACCCGATGAGGTGGAAATGAGGCTCATCGCTCATTATGATTTTGGTCGAAAAATCGTTCATTTCGTCCTCGAGATTGAGGATGGCTTGGGCGTAGGTTACACGCGTTTGGCGGTCGACAGGCAGCAGCTGATCCACGGACTGTACTTTGTACGGGAACATGCGCAAGTCTTTAACCAAAATTCGCCTTAGGGACGACCGGCTGATGGCTAATTGCGAGGCACGGCGTCTGGTCGATGTTTCCGGCGACAGCTCGACATCCTCGTCAACAGCGGCGATATTCTCGGCACAACGGGCGCTCCGGGGCCGGCCACTCTTGGCATGGTATCGTGTGGTCCCATACTCTTCAAGGTTGGTGGCCAAACGGCGCAGTGCTTGCGCAGTCGGTGTCGGACGGCCGTGGAATCGGCGACGGAATTCGCGCTGCGCCAACACTACAGACGAATTGTTACGCAAAAAAATAAACACGAATATTCCGCGTTCTTGGGAGTGT
Organism: Cheilosia variabilis; assembly: GCA_951230905.1. Lineage (NCBI taxonomy): Eukaryota > Metazoa > Arthropoda > Insecta > Diptera > Syrphidae > Cheilosia > Cheilosia variabilis. The sequence continues at coordinate 86,016,398 of OX579676.1, forward strand.
ATCGCTCCATGGCTTGTTCACTTGTATTCTACATCTGTCTAGTCCACAAATGTCAAAACAGATTTGACATTGGCGGCCATTTGCAAAAATAAGAGCATCTTCCAATAGGATGATCTCTTTTGGCCCACCTTGTATATGAATTCAGCTGAAAGCCCTGGTAGCTAGTGCTGCAGTATTTGTTTTTCTTTGTCTTATATTAATATTGTATTTTGTTACTTATTAATAAAGTATATTATTATTATTATTAAAGATTATAATATAAGATAAATTACATCCTAATACTAAGCGCAAGCTACCAGGGCTTTCGGCTACTGCAGAAAGGTTAAAGTGTTAAATAAGTTTGACAAGGTTGATAAATTTTAATATCCTAGTGAAAAGTTTACTATTGTTTTCTGTCGGGTTCTTACGTATATCGGTAAATGTTTTGTTGTTTGTAATATGACTTATTAATGATTTTGTGACGTTGCAATTTTGGGTTATATGCTGAATGGTTAGGGCTTCTTTATTACATATGTGACACCTTGGTGGATCGGTTTGGGATAGTAAGTAGCTATGTGTTATGTTGGTGTGCCTCATCCTAAGGAGCAGGAAACATTTGCTTATATGTCTAGGCATATTGGCAGGGTAGATAGCTCTCAAACCTTCCGGATTGATAGTGGAGTATTGGCGCTAGTAGTCCACCAAGTTATTAAGCCAGTGTATTTGAATCTTTTTTGTTGGGGATGTAAAACGAAGTCAACGGTTTTTTATGTGCTGATTTAGTAGCACTGTCAGCCAGTTCGTTTCCAGCTATAGCATGGTCGGAAACCCAGATATGTTTTACAGCCCTATTATGGCTATCAAATATGAATTATTTGATATTTGATAACATCTATCAATTCATCCATAATTTGGTATTATGAGTATCAATTAATAATTTGTACCCCATTGTGAATGCTCATCAAAATATCATTGAACATGGGTTCTGTTTTAAAGTTGACATTTCTAATTGGTATTTGGTTTTTGTTCTGTGGCTGACGTCTAATTTTGATGAAATAATGTAAGTTGTTTTTATTTCACAAAATTCGCTTTTTTCTTAAAAATGTTTTGTTTATTTAGGAGTAGAGTAGTAAGCAATAAGAAACAAATCGAAAAATTGATAGAATTGATGGAAGAAATCCCGGATCTCATTTATTTCGATATAAAGGTTTTTTTTTTTAGAGGTATAGAAATTTAAGTTGGCAACACTATTTTAACTGCCGGCCATTTTGTCAGCGGTCAGTTGACAAATGAACAACGCTTGCAAATCGTGCAAATTTATTTCGAAAATAATGGTTCAGTTCGCGAAGTTTACCGCAAGCCCGCTCACTTTATGGTCGACATAATCGTCCATCAGGGCAATTGATTCGGTTAACCATGGATCGTTTGCGCACTACGTTTACTCTATGTGATAATACGCATCCGCAGGGACGTGGAACAGTGCGCACCGAAGAAACAATTGCCGCTGTAGAGCAAAGTGTTGAAGAGGACCCGGATGAATCGATTCGCCACCGTGCACAGCAATTGGAACTTTGTACATCAACTTTATGGAAGATTTTGCGCAAAGATCTTAGCTTACGACCTTACAAGCTCCAGCTTGTGCATGAATTAAAGCCGCGAGACCATGCAATGCGTCGTGATTTTGGTGTATGGGCCGAAAATGAGATTGATATCGATGCTGATTTTCATCGCAAAATTTTGTTTCGTGATGAGGCTCATTTTTGGTTGAATGGCTACGTCAACAAGCAAAATTGCCGCATTTGGAGTGCAGAGAATCCACATGAGACCCTTGAGACGCCATTACATCCACAAAAACTGACTGTTTGGTGTGCTCTAGGGGCTGGTAGAGTCATTGGGCCATACTTCTTCCGAAATGATGCTGGAGAGTCAGTTACCGTTAATGGAGACCGGTATAGAGCCATGATAACCGACTATTTTGTTCCCGAATTGGATGGCATGAATGTGGATGAGATGTGGTTCCAACAAGACGGCGCTACATGCCACACAGCGCACGTCACAATCGATTTATTGAAGGCAACATTCGATGAGCACATAATTTCGCGGAATGGACCTGTCAATTGGCCACCAAGATCGTGTGATTTGACACCATTGGATTATTTTCCTTGGGGATATGTGAAGTCGCTCGCCAACGCCAACAAACCAGAAACGTTAGGGGACTTGGAAGCCAACATTCGTGGCGTTATTGCCGACATACAGCCCCAAATGCCCGAAAAAGTGGTTGAAAATTGGACCTATGGACATGGCTTTATTCGAAGCAGCCGCGGCGGCCACATGCCCGAAATCATATTTTAACATTAATGGCATAAAATTATCCTTCCAATAAAGCCAAATTGATGGACATTAAAACGATTTGTTTGTGTTTTATTTCAATTCGTATAGAAATAGAGGTATATACCTCTAAAAAACACCCTTTACTTCATTTATTTGTTTGTTTGTCAGCAAAGTACTTGGCCTTCCTTATATATGAGAAAATATGAACTTAATTAGTAACATAATAATGAAAAAAAAAAAGTTAATTTAAAAATCAAAAAAACCCGACTGACTGTAAAAAAAGAATTAAAAATATATGAAAAATATTTGCATCTTTTTAGCCTATGACAGTCCGAGGAAGAATACGAATATTATGATACCTCACTCTTCAAAATCGGTCAAGCCGTTTAGGCTACAGGGCGTCCCGTAGGAACGTACATAGGATACGCGCGAAACACATAACCCTCAGTGTGTCCAGTCGGGTGAAAAGAGACTAAAATTGGGGAAAAAATTATGTTAATAAAGATAATACAGAAAAAAAAAATGCAAGTTCAAAACTAATTCAAAATTGCGCAATACAATTACAACTGGAAATAATTCAACAAAATGGATTTTATTAATGGTATTGTCATATTAATGTCAATAAAAGACGCACAATCATTATATAATAACATTAAACCATTTAAAGAGGAGGATCTACCGTTATTAGTACGAGAACGAGGAATATAAAAGAATCTGTTATTACGCAAATTAAGTGATGGAACATTAAGACCCAAAAAGACTTAAAATATCAGGACAGTGAATCTCCCCAATAAGTATTCTGTGGAGAAAAACAACTCTTGACACCTTTCTCCTAACCTCAAGGGACTTGAGTCCAATAAGTTGTAGTGGGGCTGAGTAAGGTGTAGGCTATTAAAATCGGACCAAGGAAGACATCTGAGGGCAAACCTAAGAAATCTCTTTTGTATTGCTTCGATTCTTACAACATGAGTGTTGCAGTATGGACACCAAGCAATGGACGCATATTCCAACAACGATCGAACAAACGACAAATATAAGATTTTTAGAGCGTAGGGGTCGGTGAACACCCTAGCATAACGTTTAAGCATTCCCCATGCTCTATTAGCTTTATTTGATATATATTCATAGTGATAAATGAAGGATAGTTTACTATCTAACATAACCCCTAAATCTTTTATTAAAGATACACTCGGAATAACGTTACTGTCGAAGGAATAAGCGTGAATGTAAGACGAGATACGACGGGAAAAAGTAATGACCGAACATTTACTAACATTAAGGGACAAGTAGTTTTTAGTGCAACACAAAACGAAGAAGAGTATATTTTAAAATCATCGGCAAACATCAGGATATTGCAATGGCAACAAATTTGACAACATAATTAACGAATAAAATAAATAAGAGTGGGCCCATGTGACTTCCTTGAGGGACACCGGATGTTACCATGATTGTTAATAAGTGTCCTCGAAACTTTACAAATTGTTATCTGTTTCCTAAATAGGATGATAGCCATCTAAGAAAGACTAGGGAATACTAAACGTTTAAGTTTGTAAAGAAGAAGCTTGTGGTCAACTCGGTCGAATGCTTTACTGAAATCAGTGTAAATGTCATCGACCTGATTACCTCAAGATATCTCACTAATAACAAAATTTGTAAAAAGGAGAAGATTATTAACAGTGGATCTGTTTTTTACAAAACCATGTTGGTTATTGCATATTAAATTTTTGCAAAAAAATTCAACTTGTCAGTCACCAACTCATCAAACATTTTAGGAATGGACGATTGTTTACAGATCCCTCTATAATTGTCAATATTATTTTTCCTACCGGATTTAAATATTGGGACAATAAAAGACTTTTCCATAGGGAAGGAAAGATACCAGTCTTCAACGATACATTGAATAAGTGGCAAAGTGTGGAATGTAAAGGCAGGGCACACATTTTTAAAAAGCCTGCTGGAATACCATCAGGTCCAGGATTGAAATTTAGAGCCAAATTTCCAAGTTTACTCAGTATCCTATCTTCGAGAAAAGCAATGTGACTAAAAATAGAGGAATGTGGTGCACCTAAATAAGAAAAAAAGTGTTCATCTATAACTGAACCGGGATTTGAATACACTGATTGGAAAAAAATATTAGGTCCAACGAGCGATTGAAAGCAGTCGATGATTTCGGCCTCAATGGTTGATAAGGTGTAAGCATGGTTGAGATACGTGCAATCAATATCTCCGGCAGTCCAATCAATTTTGGGTTGGTTAAAGTCACCAAAGACATAAAGTCTTTCAGAAGCGGATGTAAGATTTTCAACATAGCGAATGGCATCCATGTATCTAATCACTACGAAAAGCTGTGTTCTAGGAGGTATATAGACACACGATGAAGACTTTTGATGAAGCGAGATCAAATTTAGTGCCACAGATTTCGATATCCGAGAAATCGTTAAGTTTTAGTTCCTTAGGATTTGAGTCTTTTCTGATTGCAATAAGAACACCACCAAATCCTACAAATGAACTATTTTCAGTTGATCGATCACTGCAATTTACAAAAAAATAGTTTGCATCACTGCATCGGAAAAGCTGTCATCCAATCCAGTTTCTGTGATGACTATGACATCAGATGATGAGCTGTAGACATTTAACAAGAACTTCGTACATTTTGTCCTTAGCCCTCTCACATTTTGGTAGAAGAGGGCAAGCTCGGTAATTTTTTTGGCTTCCTGTTAGAGTTGTTAGGTCGATGTGTAAACTCCTTTACAATCGTATTTTTCGGCCAAAAATTAGGGTTTACTAAGACACTTCTAATATCCGATGGAGCGAGCAACTTAAATGAGGCTGATATTCGGTCCGGCAGGTTCTCTGCCGGTGTCAATGCACCGTACTGTAAGCGTGCTAAAAACACGGCAAAAGGTGCAGGCACAACTCTCAGAGAGCTGTCGGCGTTGCTAACCGCTGACGATGGAACAATGACACGTGTACCACTGGCAGCAATCGGGTTAACAGCATCATTAATTGTAGGCTGGTTAATAACAATGGACGCTGAATGTAACGTGGATGGTACAGGTGGTAAAGATGCAGACGATTTGTCCAATGAGACTTCAACACCGGGAATGACAACTGAAGTGGTTGAATTCGATCGCAGAATCCTTTTAGGTTGAAGAAGTTGGGCCTCAGTGTTTGGGCGTACTGAGGGATCATTGCCTAGCTGCTGATGAATAATATTATTAGATTCCTTGGTATTGCCTGTTGGCAAAATGCGTAAAGGCTTATGAACTGATAAAGGACTCAGCAAATTAACAATAACAGCCTTAGATTGTGGTAATTGTTGGTGTAAGGTATTCTCAATATTGCAAAACTATGCTGCATCCTATCAATATTCGCAGAGTCAAAATCCAACGTCTTCTGTAGTTCGGCAAATATAGATGCAATATTTTTAATACATTTGTGCGCCTTCATTAGTTTCCAGTGAAGGACATCAGGTGAGATATTGCGATGTTTTTTCTTTCCCTTTTAGGCCTACGCATTTTGTATGAACAGGTTCAAGACAAATTCCACACGAAACGCTCACATCGTTCGTGTTTTTCTTACAAATGCAACAATGAGGGTTACTCATGATCTGGCAACTCCATAGCGTAGATAGTACAACAACCAAAATAAAAGCACAGCAGATAATGTGGTTGATGAAAATGATGAGATGAGGTGCGTGCAGAAGATAAAAATATAAACGAATGTGGTGAATATCAAACTTGCTTTAGATGGCAGAACATGCACCCAGAAGTTGTACTCACACGGTGGAGGAAGTATGAAGAATGCAGGTGTACTCCGAAATGGTGGAAAAGGATGGAACCACTTTCTCACTCAAAGGCAGTCGTTGAACGTTGATGCAGCTTAAAAATATGTAAAGACAACCGTTTTGAGCTTTAGGTTAGGTTAGGTAAGGTGGCTGTCAAAAGAGACTCACTTAGACCAAAGTAAATATAGGTCCTTTGTGGTACCACATGGGGGGGGTTGGCCAGAGTAAATAACTAGACCGGACAAGCTGGTGGGAACGTTGTTGTTGCCTAATACTGATGGCGATTTGCCCATGGCTAAAATCCTCCTGTGTCACGTCGAGGGTAAACGGGGTGGTTTGTCCTTGGGTCGGGGTAAGGGTGCCGATACAGTCTATCCCTTGCCCGTGAACCTCGGACGACCCTGATTGGGCGATATGTCTTCGAATTATATGAGGGGTGACCGAAACAGTGTACCCTTCGTTTATGATTCTTCGACATATCGTCCGAAATGACGTATACCGTTTGATTCAGTATCGTTAGAGCTGCCCTTTCTTTGTGGGGCCCTTGGTAAGGTTGGTCGAGGAGGAGTTGACCTGTCGATAGTTGGCCTTCAGATAGGCGGGTGGTAACCGTAACGGTTGGACCCTCGCCTGAATCCTCTGGTAACTGCTCGGAAAGGGCCGATGGGGCGAGGCGTAGTAGTAGAGGTGATTGGATCAATCGTTCTGACTACTGCGCAAATTGTGAGGTGTCTCAAATTGGTAACAGATTGGGTCTGACCGAGTGACGGGTTGTTTCGGATCAACAAACGAGGGGTAACCGAAACAGTTTCCCCTCTATTGCAATCCATAAACAATCTGTCTAAATAGGGGCTAATGGGATCAACTTCTGATAATGTAAGAGTGATCATTGCAGCCATTTGGTCTTGGTAATATATTTGCTGATGCAGCGTGTGTCTGTGAGGGACAAGTTACTGAGATCTACGAAGAAGTATTTACCTAAGTATATTTTGCGCAAGTTTGCGAGAGCTGGGCAGGTGCACAGAAGATGGAGGACGGTTTCCTCTTCCTCCTCATCCATGCAGCTTCTGCAGAAGTCGTTGTAGGGTGCTCCTAGTCTGCGAGCGTGTCTACCTATTAAACAGTGCCCTGTTAGTACTCCTACTACTGAGCTGATTCTATTTCTTCTGATAGAGAGAAGCTTCTGAGTCCTTTTGGCATCCATGGTTGGCCAGATTTGCTTCGATGTGGTGCAGGTATTAATACTGTTCCACCTATTGTTCGCGACCGTTATTGCCTTCTTAAGTAAGGAGAATTTAATCGATTGCATAGGAGCGTACGGTTCACTGTTGTTGTTCGAGTGAAGGCCGCTGCCTTGTCTGGCTAGCTCGTCCGCTTTGCAGTTGCCAGGAATGTCACTGTGCCCCGGAACCCAGCACAGGGTTACTGAACATCTGTCCGCAATCTCGTTAAGAGATTCCCGGCATTGTTTTACCAACTTTGATCTAATTGTTGGTGTATTCAGGGCTTTTATTGCTGCCTGACTGTCTATGTATAATACGATAGCTTTTTTGTCTATCGCAAACAAGGCGAGTCTGCAGGCTGCCTCGCGTATAGCCATAATTTCAGCCTGAAAGACGCTACAGTGGTCTGGAAGACGTAAGGCAATACTAATTGCGGGTGATGGAGAATAGACTCCAGCTCCCGTGCCTGTTGCCATTTTAGATCCATCTGTATAGACTTCAAGTGTAAGATTGTTAACTATTGTGCCATTCTCCCATTCGGAACGATCTGGGATTAGTACTTTGTATTTAATGTTGAAGTCCTCAAAAGGTATGGTGTAATCCGTTATATCTGGGATTGCATTAGGGAGAATGCTCGTATGGCCTATTTGATAATTGGTCCATTTCTGCGATTCTCTAAGTCTTAAGGCTGCCATAGACGCGACTAGTTTCCCGTATATATCGACAGGAAGAAGGTGTAGTATTGTGTCTAAGGCGGCCGAAGGGGTGGATCTGAGTGCACCTGTGATGCAAATGCTGGCAGATCTTTGTATCCGTTCCAAAGAACTGGTGTTACACTTTGTCTTTAGTGCGGGCCACCAAACCAGGATTCCGTAGAACAGAATTGGTCTGACTACCGCTGTATAGAGCCAGTTTGTTACCCTAGGCTGAAGTCCCCATTTAGGGCCCAATACCTTCCTGCATGTGTGGATAGCAACCGCGGCTTTCCTAGTGCGGTCCTGAATATTAAGCTTCCAGTTTAGCTTGCTGTCTAAAATTAGACCTAGATATTTGGCATGATTGCTAAATTTCAGCTCCTTATTTTTGAGTTGTGGAGGAGTTAAATTGGGAATTTTGTATCTGTTTGTGAACAAGATTAGCTCTGTTTTGGATGGGTTAATATCAAGTCCGACTGTAGCCGTCCATTTAACTAACTTATGGAGGGCGGATTCCATAAGGTCTCTTATTATATTAGGGAATTTTCCAGTTACAGCAATAGCGATGTCATCCGCATAGGCTATAACTTTACAACCCATATTTCTCAGGATGGTGAGTGCTTCATCAACTACTAAGATCCAAAGTAATGGCGACAACACTCCCCCCTGGGGTGTTCCCCTATACACTAACCGTTTGGTTTGACAGCTACCTAGTTCAGATAGGATCACTCTGCTACTGAGCATGTTTTCAATCCAGACACGTATGCAGCTGTCAACATTCAGTCTGCGGAGTGCATTAGAAATGCCTTCTGTTTTGACGTTATTGAAGGCGCCTTCGATGTCTAGAAAAGATACCATCGCATACTCTTTGATTGAGAGAGATTTTTCAATGGTGCCTACTAGTGAGTGTAGAGCTGTCTCCACTGAGAAACCCTTGCGATAGGCATGTTGGGAATCTGACAGGGAGCTAGCGGATAAGTTCTTACGAATGTATGAATCAATGAGTCTCTCCAGAGTCTTCAGAAAGAAGGAGGAGAGACTGATTGGCCTGAGATCCTTAGGGGAAACGTGTGAGGCCTTGCCACACTTTGGTATGAAAATCACATTAACCCTTTTCCATGATGCAGGAGTGTAACCGAATTTGAGACAAGTTCGGAAGATCACTACGAGCCAGGGGGTCAGAGTATCTAGAGATTTCTGTATTTCTACTGGCGTTATTTTATCTGGGCCAGGAGATTTATACGGAAGGAAGCTGTTGACGGCCCAGTAAATGCTGCGGCCGTTGACAATTCCAACCGGTGGTTCTTGAGCCGGGAAGCTCGGTGACGTTGATGAGATAGCCTCTTTTGAATTACCAGGAAAGTGTGTATTCATAAGAAGATCCAGAGTCTCTTCGTTAGACGATGTCCATTCCCCGTTGGGTTTTTGGATAAAACTAGGCATGGGTGGAGATTTGGAAATTATTTTCCTTAGCCTGCTGGAATCGGTAGTACTCTCTATGCTACCACAGAAGAGTCTCCATGATTGCTTTTGTGCTTTTGTGATCTCTGCCTTATATAGCCTCAGACTAGTTTTGTATGTGTCCCAGTCCTCTTGCAGGCGAGAGGATTTGGCCAAATTGAAGCATTTCCTGCTTTCTTTGCGCAACTGTGATAGGTGAGTGTTCCACCACGGTGGTTTGCTCCCTTTTCTGTGCCTGCTGATCGGGCAGGCCCTATTAAAGGCCTCGTTCATTGATTTGGTGACTCTGTCAACCATATAATCAATATCCGATGGTGAATTTGGTTGATTAACTAAGTAACCTAGCTTCTGCTTTAGGAGAGAATTATATACCTGCCAATTGGTTTTCCTGACATTCCGGAAGGTTTCGAGTGGAGGCTTAATGAGGTCAATGTTAAATTGAATATACCGGTGGTCCGAGAATGAAACCTCTCTTGAGACCATCCAGTTGCTAATTATTAGTTTAGGAGAGTTAGTAGCTAAAGTTATATCTATGACCTACTGTCTAATACTGTTGATGAAGGTAGGTTCTGAACCTTTGTTGCATACTACGAGATTAGTTGTCATAATGTAATCAAAAAGACACTCACCCCTGTTATTTATGCTTTACAGCTTTAAGCTTTAAGTGTAGGCCAGCAAAACTTGCTTCAAAGGCAGAACAAATACTAAATTTTACAGCTCACCGGGATAAATTGGACAGATAGCTTTTAAAAGAATGTGATAAAAGGAGATGGGTGATTAAATATCACTGAAATATGAACACAGTAAAAAATGTTTACGCAATTAAAGTTACATTGTTTGTTAACACTCTTTAAGTATAAATAAAGATCAGCACAACACACGAAGTATCACAAACTATGGAACAGCTTGACGAGATTTTTGTGCAACATAAGTTGTACTTTGGTAACTCAGATTTAATAGAAAAAATGAAAATAAAGCAAGAGGCGAAATGAAACACAGTCCGATTTGCTACCTATACACATTAAGATATGTATAATATCTTATAAACTAGTGATAGGCTATACATTTGACAGGTAAGTTCATCTATCTTTATCCGAAGATTGGGCACCTTGTCGTGGTGGGGCGGCTTAAGTAGATTAACAGGATGCTAGACCAGGGTAGTGGCCCAACTCCTCTGGTAGAGCTGAATGTGAATTGAAGAACCAAGACTCAATCCGATCAATCGATCAACCCTTAAACTCCAAGATGACTAGTCTGCAATGTCGAGGGAGCTGTAATGAGGTAGGTAAAACTACTTGTTCACAGGGTTCAGGGGTAATTGAACCGCTAATGGAGACTCCTCAGGGGCAGCTCAATCCTCTGTTGTAATTTAGTTGAGTAGGATAGGTATTGGGGATCTCTGCCTATTCGGTCCGTTTAATTCTCCCCTACTCGTTGGTACATATATGGACCTAAATTTAAATAATAAAAATAATATTCCTTCGGAAAACGAGGTGGAAGGCTTAGGAGGGGTCGAGAAGGCGCTGGAAAGTGCTGACATGAACCCGAATAAGCTCGAGGGGTCAGTGGACTCTGATGGGAAACCAAAAGAGTTAGCAGACCAATCGTCAGTGGAGGTGGACAATGCGGGGCAGAAATGCGCCAAGAGGTCAGCCGGAACTGCGGAAGCCGGATTGGAAGAGGAGAGAAGTCCCGACTCCGAGCGGAAGTTGCACCAGCAACTGAAGCAAAGAATGAAGAGGGTCAGAAGGAGGCAAAGATTGGCCTTGGCCAAATCTGTCTCGGCGAAAGGCATAAGTAAGTCGGTTGAGGAGTTGACTGAAATGGTTGCCAACTTGACGTCGACCGAAACCTCTCCAGAAGACGGTGGATCTAGGAAACGGTTCAAATGTTCCGGGACCATGAATCCACCTAAAACTGTGAAGAAGGGGACGGAAGGCGGAAGGGAAGACGGACAGTCTGTACAATATGGGGTCAGTCTACAGGTACCACACTCCAGTGGTTATGTGGATGGACAACATGTACAACGGACTATTAGTCAACCCGGAAAGCAGGAATCGTGCAAGGCCGAGCAACCTGGACCAAGCAAGGTAAAGCGAAAGCTGAGCCAAGCTATGGGAAGGAGAGCAAAGCAAGCAGATGCTGCAAAGCCTTACGCTAGAAGTGAGAGAGCCAAAGTTGACAAGGGTGTAAAATCCTTTGCTCAGACAGCGGCGAACGATCTCCAAATGGGTGTTGCCGACATGAGTCGAGAGGGGGGGATAGAAGCTTCACAGTTGAGTATTTTCAAAAATGCTCTGCTGAGGGCTCTTGACTTACTTCCGACAAATGCAGGTGATATCGGTGTAAAGGAGATAACCTTAGAGGAAGGGATTATAGCAATAAAATGCGTAAACCAAGAAACCAAGGGGTGGCTGTGAGACTGTAGGGAAGATGACCGACCTATGGGAGGGAATCAACCTTAAAATAGACAGGCTTCACATACTAAAGGATGTGGAAAGGTTGATAATCTTCGTTCCCGGTGAACCCGTGAGCAAGGATGTCATCCTTGCCAGACTTTGTCGTCAAAATTCCTGTGTGAAGGACACTTCGAAATGGAGGGTTATTCATGTGGGAAGATATGATGACAAAAAAATTGGTGGAACCAAGCTGACGATCTGGTGTCCGAGGGAGGAAGCGAGGCTGGTTAGACAAGCAGGAGATAGACTCTTTTGCGGGTTGGACATAGCATTCGTGAAGTTCCAAAGATCATCGGAAAAGACTCAACCTGGAAAGCCACCCGGTAGGGCGACGAAGTGATAGACACCATGGAGATGGGATCAACACAAGTCGGGCGGGAGGTGGGCCCGTACCGGGAAAAGCTGAGGGTGATTCAATTGAACCTTCATCACAGCAAAGCAGCATCGGCAATGATGACTAAGTGTTTTGATGAGGATTCGTTTGATATAGCCCTGATACAGGAGCCTTGGATCTTTAGAGGAAAGATTAGAGGACTCCCAAATAGCATGGCTGAGTTGCATTATGCACAAACTAGCGGAAGAATTAGGTCCTGTATCTTGGTGAGGCACGGAGTTCAAGCATATAAATTGCCGGATCTGTGTGCCCCAGACCTTGCAACCGTACGAGTAGGATCAGGTGCGGGAAGTTTTGTCATAGCATCTGCATACCTGCCGTATGATTCTCCAGAACCTCCTCCGATAAGAGAGTTAGAGTCTTTGGTGAATGCATGCAGGAACAGGAACGAGGATCTAATAATTGGTTGTGATGCCAATGCACATAATACAGTGTGGGGCAGCACCAACGATAATTACAGAGGAGAAGCCTTATTCGAATTTGTATCATGCAAGGATCTAGCTATCTTAAACCGGGGAACAGAGCCAACCTTCGTCGATGTGAGACGAATGGAAGTGATCGATGTTACCCTGTGCAGTAGCCAGATAATTGAAAGAATATCAAATTGGAGGGTAATGGATCAGGCTACATTGTCGGATCACAGAGCCATTTCATTTGATGTTCGCTATGGATCTAAAAGGAAAAAAGATCGGAAATACATCAGAATTCCGAAGAACACAGATAGGATAAAATACCTTGAAGTGTTGGAGGAAAAACTGAATGTAATGACATTCGGAATACCGAAAAACACTTGGCATGTAGAATCACAGTTGAAGCATCTGCAATCAGCTGTTGAAGTTGCGTACCGAGTGGCTTGTACACCTACTTTAGTGGAAAAACAAGATCCTGCGCCTTGGTGGTGCCGGGAACTTGAAAAGCTAAAAAAGGCTGCGAGGAAGGCCTTCAATCACGCCATGAGGAGGGGAGAACCCGAAGCATGGGATGAATATAAGGCGAAAAAGAAAGAGCTAAACGTTACTCTGCGACGACGTAAAAGGGAGTCATGGAGGGACTTTTGCTCGAGTATGAGGAGTACATCTGAAGTCAGTAGACTACAAAAGATTGTCTCGAGAGATCCAGTTTCTAAGATCGGACTCATTCGTAATAGAGCGGGGGAGATGGTGGAGACACTGGATCACACAAATGAGGTCCTAATGGAGGTACACTTTCCAGGAAGCTAAAGGGTGATTTTTTAAGAGGTTTAGAACTTTTTTAAAAAAAAAACACAAAAAATTCGAAAAAATGAATGAAATATTTATTTGAATCGATAGTTTGAACCTTGCAATTTAATGTTTAAAGATAATTTCCTGCAAATGTTGACCGCGGCTGCGTCTCAGGTAGCCCATCCGCTGAGTCCAATTTTGGCATACTCTTTCACACATATCGGCCGGTATCTCACGAATGAATGCATGGATGTTGGCTTCCAGTGCGTCAATCGAAGCGGGCTTGTCCCTATACACATTAGCCTTGGCATACCCCCACAAAAAATAATCTAATGGTGTCAAATCGCACGATCTAGGCGGCCAATTGACCGGCCCGAAACGTGAAATTAACTGTTCACCAAACTCGCCTCGCAATTGCGCCATTGTTTCGCGTGCTGTGTGGCATGTGGCACCGTCTTGTTGAAACCACATATCATGCAAGTCAAGAACTTCCATTTCGGGCAAAAAAAAGTTTGTTATCATCGCTCGGTAGCGTTCACCATTGACAGTAACGCTGCGATTCGCATCATCTTTGAAGAAATATGGCCCAATAATGCCGCCGGCCCATAAACCGCACCAAACAGTGGCTTTTTCGGGATGCATTGGTAGCTGTTGCAATGCTTCTGGCTGATCTTCACTCCAAATGCGGCAATTTTGCTTATTTACGTACCCATTCAACCAAAAATGAGCCTCATCGCTGAACACAATTTTTCGATAAAAAAGCGGATCCTCGGCCAGCTTTCCAAGAGCCCATTCACCAAAAATTCGGCGTTGTGGTAGGTCGGCTGGCTTTAGTTCTTGCACCAGCTGTATCTTAAAAGGCTTTACGCCCAAATCCTTCCGCAAAATTTTCCACGTAGTGCTGTAACAAAGGCCTAACTGCTGGGAACGGCGCCGAATCAACATTTCGCGGTCTTCTGTCACACTAGCTGATACGGCCGCAATATTTTCTTCACTACGCACAGTACGTAAACGTGTTGGTGGTTTAATGTCCAACAAAGTAAATTTGGTGCGAAATTTGGTCACAATCTTCCGAATAGACTGCTCAGAAGGTCGAGAATGCCGATCATAAAATGGAAGCAGCGCGCGATGAACATTTCGAACCGAGCACGAATTTTGATAGTAAAATTCAATAATTTGCAAGCGTTGTTCATTTGTAAGACGATCCATGGTTAAATTGCAAACCAAACTGAAGCTGTTTGACAGTGACACAAGGTACTAAACACACGTCAGCTGTCAAAACCAGTGTTGCCAAAACCAAACCAGCTAAAAAATCACCCTTTATAAGTCAGATCAGCCCTGGGCTCCAAGGAAACAAGGAGCGAACAGGATGGATAGGACGGAAGCAGAACGGATCGTGACACCAAAAGCGGTCAAGGGTGCGATAGCAACATTCTCACCCTTCAAAACTGCGGGGCCGGATGGTATATTTCCAGGTATAATGCAATAGGGTATAGACGTAATTGCACCAAGGCTCAGGAATATATACGTTGCATGCCTAGCAATAGGCTATATCCCGATAACATGGAGGGAAGCAAATGTGGTCTTCCTTCCAAAACCGGGAAAAAAGGACTACACCGAGGCAAAGTCATTCAGACCAGTCAGCCTAACATCCTTCCTGTTAAAAATAATGGAAAGGGTGATGGTGGACTATATGGAGAGTACTGCGCTTAAGATGTATCCTTTAAATAGTAGACAGCATGCATACAGGGTAGGTATGTCTACAGAAACAGCGCTACACCAAGTAGTACGCGTTGCGGAGGAAGAGCTAAATACCGGGGGCATTGCGATGACCACTATAATGGACATTGAAGGTGCCTTCGATAAGATATGCTTTGAAAGTCTGAAACAAGCCTTGGAAAAACGTAGGGTTAACCCACTGGTGGTAAGATGGGTGGACAATATGTTGAATACGAGGGCGATTAATATTCAGACGGGAACCTCAAAACTCAGAGGAAGGGTTAGCAGAGGTTGCCCACAAGGAGGTGTTCTCTCACCTACACTGTGGAATATCACTGTGGACTCTCTTCTCGACAGACTCGAGGCGACGGGCATTCACACAGTGGGATATGCCGACGACATAGCAATAATGGCCAGAGGCAAATTCATGGACGTCACCGCAGATATCATGAGGAATGCACTCAGAGTGGTTGAGCGGTGGTGTCTGGAACAAGGGCTCTCCATTAATGCGGCGAAAACAGATCTAATAGTCTTCACTAGGAAGAGGAAAAATCTGGAATTTCGGCCCTTAACACATTTCGGATCGGAACTAACAATGACTAAGAAGGTTAAGTATCTGGGAGTCTATCTAGATACTGGACTTACTTGGAATTACCATGTTGAGGAGAAGGTCCGGAAGGCAAAAAGAGTACTACATCAGTGCAAACGTGTGTGTGGACAGAGGTGGGGACTCTCGCCTAGGTCAGCATACTGGATGTATACGATGATAACTAGACCCATTATCACGTACGCCTCGGTTGTATGGTGGGCGAAAGCCTCTCAGAAAACTGTGAGGAAGCACCTGGATAGGGTTCAGCGCTTAGCATGTATGGGAATTACAGGTGCAATACGTACAACCCCAACATGCGCATTGGAAGTCATCATGGGGATATTACCTTATTTATTAAGAAAACAGCGGCCCAAACGGCACTTCGCTTGCATCGAGATGCGAAATGGCACCATCGTGGTACGATCTATGGACATAGGAAGATCCTGGAACTTGTTAAAGACGAGATTAGGGAGCTAAACATGCCTATGGATCGAATAACAAGGGTGCGTATTATGGAAAGAAATCACAAAACTCGTATTGAGAACGGATTACTTCCAGAAAAAAGAAATGGTGAAATAGTGATTTTCACGGATGGATCCATGATGGATGGCGGGGCGGGGGCCGGTATCTATTCAGAAGAGCTGGAACTTGCCCGTCACATTAGCCTCGGGAAATACACTTCAGTATACCAGGCTGAGATGATTGCCTTGCTTTATGCGTTGGACTACTTGCTGAGTGTCAGGTGGAAGAAAGAAATATCCTCATAGCACTGGACGATCAGGCGGTGATCAGATGCATGGAACAAACAAACATCACAACATCACTGGCACTGGAATGCGTACTTAAACTCAATAAGTGTTCATCTAAAAATGAAGTAACACTGACTTGGGTACAAGGACACATAGGGATCGAAGGCAATGAAAAGGCGGACTCCCTTGCAAAACAGGGGTCAACTGAAAAGTTGCTGGGACCAGAACCATTCTCTTCAATTGCCAGAGGAATGGTTGAACAGCTTGTCCACAAATGGATCACGGCAGAACACCTGAGAAGGTGGTCAACCGTGGAACAATGTAGACAAGCTAAAATGGCAAGAAAGTGGCCGACCTGCTCCACTCAAAGAAGAGTTCTAAGCATGAGTCGAGGAACATTGAAATGGGTGGTGGCTTTGTCTACAGGACATGGTAATTTCAGGTATCACTTAAGGAAAATGGGCCTTATAGAGGATGATACTTGTAGACTATGCCTGGAGGAATCTGAGACAGCGGCACATATACTGTGTCAATGCCCGGCATTGGCTGGCAGAAGAATGAGGATCTTGGGACATCAATGGGTCGAGACCCAGTCGATGAAACGGATCTCCCATAAACAGATGCTAGCGTTAACACTAGGAATTGAGCCCAGAGAAGAACTGTGGAGAAATCCAGAGAGTCTCTCTGAGTAAGATTTACAGTGGTAGAGAGACGAAAAGATACCCGAAAATGGTGGTCTGATTCGATTATCTCTCGAAATATATATATATACATTTGACAAAAAAGAGCCTAAACCTAATATTACAAAAAAGGAGAAGAGAAAAGATAGATTTAAAAAAAAAAAAAAATTTCAGACCTTAGCGAAAAAGAAAAGGAAAACAGAAAAAGATAAGGGAGATAGAAGGGCTGGATATAGTGGGACTGAAATAGAAGGAAGGAAAAATAAAGTAGGAGAGAGTAGTGTTTAGGAAATTGAAAAATAACTTCTTAATTCTATTTGAAATCTAGCTGGATCACTGATTTTTTTAATGTGGCGCGGCAAAGCATTCCAAAGACGAGTAGTGTTAATGAAAAACTGGCGCTCAGATGCCAGCGAATCATAACGAGGCTGAATTAATTGGTCAGACCTTACCGAAGAAGCCCGCGTAAATCTTTCATAAAGGTATGACGGTTGGTGGGTAAGCAGCTTATTAGCAAGCAATGTTAAAATTCGAAGGTCAAAGTAGCTCTCGAGTGGCATATTGAGAAGACGAGTAGAAAAACTCGACAATCTATCGTATCTACGGAGCCCAAAAATGTAACGAAGAGTACTATTAAAAACGACATTCAGCTTTCTTTTGCAAAGGTTTTTTTTCGATATATATATTGTCCCATGCCCAGTTGGCTGACACTGCGACCTGTAAGATCTATTGTATCAATGGGGAAAAGTTAATCTAAGAGGCGTCGACCTCCTTAATGAAGGTCAATAAGTTCTTAGTAGCAGAGTTCGCTATATCTGCTAGCGTACGAGTCTATATTAAAGACACGTTTTCTTAACCAATGAAAAGCCGGGCAGTCACAGAAAATGTGTTCAAAGGATTCGGTATCCGGTAGACAGAATCTGCATTCTGTTTCCGGACAGAGGTTCATATTGTTGAGCGTTTATCTAAGGCCACAATGACCTGTGAGTAAGCCCGAGTAAGCCCGTTAGCTTTCTTATATTGTCCTTACTGAGCCTCAGGATTTCCTTATAGGAGTAAGGCTTAATTAATCTTTTGGATTGTGTAAGACCAGGGACATGTTCCCAGTATTCAAGACGGAGTTGTTTTTCCCAATCATTAATTTGCCTTGGCGCAGTAGTCCAATAGACTGTGCAAAAGGGTTCTGGTCCATAAAGAAAGGATTCTGAACCAGCCCTAGCTAGTTTGTCTGCATGTTCGTTGCCTACAATACCTTGATGACTCGGCACCCAACCGAGCATCACCTTGTTGTGCTTGGCCAGGGCTTGCAGAGCATCGTGACAGCACTTAACTGTTTTGGAATCCATTGTATCGGATGTCAAGGCTAATAAAGCTGCCTGACTGTCTGAAAAAATTTTCATACCATTTTTTTGAAAATTAGATCAGCGCAATTTTCGATCGCATGGATTTCCGCTTGAAAAACCGTGCCATACATTCCCATGGGAATCGAGACTTTGGTGTTGGGTACAAAGACACCAGCTCCGGAATCCATTTTTAATCCGTCGGTGTACCATACTAAGCTTTTTGGGTTCAGTGTCGGAACACCATTTGCCCAACTAGCGCGTTCAAGTAGCTCTAACTTGTATAATTTACCGAAACTGTACTCCTCAACCATAGTGTCCGGGACGGAGCAAAACATGTCCAAGTTTGGTATTAGGTTAAGTATTTTCAGATGTCCCACATGATCAACTGATCTAATTCTATATTCTAGCTGCAGTTTAATGGCGTATCTAGCAGCAGTCTTCATCAGAGACAATACTGAGACCACCAACTCCGGCCGATTTCCCGTTACTTAGCCTACAAGCTATATTTTTTATGGAGTGTACACATCTGGTGCGCTAGTATTGTTACATAGAAAATCGTATTGACAAATGTCACGAAACTTCAAAAATTCCGGCTCACCAACACACTCCCAGCAGATATGAGACACTTCCGCTGTGGGCAAAGTTGCTGGCAGAGTTCATAGAGTTTTATCCGTTAAATTTGAAATTGTTCGTTACGTTTGGATAATATTTTTTTTTAGGAATAAGTGCACATTTGCTTAAAATGTTCATGAAAAATTAACAATGTAGATTGGTTGAGGGAAAATGAAAACATTTTGAGCAAATTTTCTTCATTATTTAAGAAAAATTTACACACGAAATCGAAGTTAATGATATCCAAAAGGGGAAAATACGCAACTATGTTTGTCCTAATATATTTCTAGTATATAGAACATCAACTTTAGATAGTTTTACTAACCAAACAAATCAAATTATTCGCCTTTTAACAATTAATAATAACTAATCAATGGCATTCAGTTATGTAAAAATGTTGAATTCCCGAATTCTGTCACATTTCCCCACGGTTGCCGCGGTTGGTAGCATTTATTTTTGTAGTTTTTGTGTGTTTTTGCATGTCACACTGATTCTTTTTTGACATAACACCGATAGGAATACAAAATGGCGAATTTGAAAAAAAATTGAGGGGCCCAGCGGCAAGAGGATTGTGAGTTGGGGGTCTCAGTATGGTTTGTCTATGGTCTTCATAATGAAGAATTGCAGTGGTGAGAGCCCAATAATGGCCTAAAGTGCTGTTATTTTGCAAGTGCGCATAGCACCTGTGATGCCGAGGCAGGCAATTCGTTGAAGCTTCTGAAGCTTGTTGGCCGTAGTTCGTTTAAGTACTTTCGGCCACCAGACAATTGCCGCGTACGAGATAATGGGTCTTACCATCATAGTTTATAACCAATATATCATACTAGGATTAAGACCCAGAATATGTTTTTCTCGTTTTATTAATTTGTTTGGATAACTGTTTCCCCCTAAAAATGCTATCTTTTGCTATATTGTAATCCCTAATTCTAATGTGAAGTGGCTTAATTTGTAAACTATTTCTGTGCGTATCAATACATCTTTTTTATTCTCTTTTCAAAATCATTATCTTATTGGCACCTTCCTCTGGTGAGGGCTTCCTCTCCCCTAGTTCTATCTGTGACTCACAATCCCTAGCTGTATTTATTGTTTTTATTCCGGGGTTTGAGTCGAACGTGACTCCTACAACGCCTACATTTGGTGCTATTACGCCTTCTTGGCTGCATCTGTAACAAAATATGTTACGGACAGTCCATGAAGTTGTGACCTCCAGCCCTACAGTTCCAGCAAATCCAATTTCGTTGATCAGCTTGTCTCCGTGGAGGATTCGGAAATCGGACTTCGAATTTCGAAACTGTCGCTTCAATGCGTCTCGCAGTGTTGCCCAATCCGGACGGTAATTAGAGCGCTGGTATTGCCAATACTATTCGTAAGCAGCTCCTATGAGAAGGATATGGAAGTCTCTCATGATTTCCGGCCATGGACAGTCGTACTGACTTTATCTCAAGTCGAAATATGTAATCTTCGACTTCAAGACTCTCTGGTTTGCCATCAAAGCTGAAACACCGCTTGTCGATTTCTCCCTTTAAAGACTCTTTCAGCGACGAGAAAGCATTGACCAAAGCCAGGTTGACATAAGCTTTCAAGTCAGACGGTATTTTTGGTTTGGGCTGTTTGGCTGGCCTACTGATGGTTGTTGCCTTTCGCTAAGTGCTACTAAGGCTCCCGTACTGATGTTTTGGAGTTTTGTACCTTCGACATTGTACCAGTCGTTTTTTGCTGCTGGGAATCTTCTAAGCTTCTTATTTCCTTTTCTTTTTTAGCCGATAATTAACTTACTGAGGACTAGAATGGATGAAATGAAAATGAACGATTTTCTACACGGATACGAAGAAAGACGCGAAGTTACAAAGACTTAATGTGAGTTTAACTTTTTTTTTTTTTGCTGGAGGTTGTTACTATCCGTTGGAGCACTCAGACACAACTACTGGTCCATTGTACTGCCAAACAGACACCTTACTTTTATGTACGTAGTTTTCCTGTCTTTCGAAGAAAGAGGAGAAGGAGCTTCAGTCATGAAGAGCTTAGATGTTCGGCACTCACCACATCAGCCCCAAAGATCCGCCACCTGATGCGAGCAAAGGCAGGACAGCTACAGGGGAAGTGTTCCGCTGCATCGTCGTCCTCTCCACAAGCAGGACAGATGGTGGTGTCGCTCAAGCCCAATACATTTAAGTGTTTGGCAAAAGCTTGGTGGCCCGAAAGGACGCCAACAAGCACTCTGCGGTCAATTTTCCTAAGGGATAGAAGGAAAGACGCGGACCTTTTACAGATGTCGGACGCAGTCGTTTAGTCTGTCTGCACCCAGCACAGTCACGCCACCGACACTCGTGTTCACGAGAAACCCAAGTATCAATGGAAGACCTAACCACAGATGCAGGCAGACCCAACGCAGGTTCAGGTCCTGAGAAAGCTTCTTCTGAACCCAGCCTGGCAAGCTCATCAGCGATCTCATTTCCCTGGATACCAGTGTGACCTGGGACCCAAACAAGATTCACTGTGTTTAGCCTTCTTACCGAGCTCAGAGAAAGCTTGAGCTCGAGCACTAACTTAGACGAGGTAAGAGGGTTAAGCAGCGTTTTTAATGCAGCTTGGCTATCACTTCAAACGCAAATGTAATCTAGACCTCGCCCTGTTTGTCACAAAATAGCGCATAGCCATAAGGATAGCGAAAATCTTCGCTTGGAAGACAGAGGCATGGTTACCTAAGGGGTAGTGTAGTCTAATATTCTCGCTTTCCACGAAGACTCCAGAACCAGACCCCTGTCCGGTTCTGGAGCCATCCGTGAATACACGATGGCATTCTTTCCCTGGTTCAGAGTCTGGCCGTTTCCGTTGCCTGAGGAAAGTTGACTTGGTAGTTTTGTCGCAGTAGGATTTCTGGTGTCATTGCGTCAGACGGCATATCCATAAGACATGGGTAAAAGGATAATTCTCGCACAAGTTTTTCAAAATTCCAATGCGCGTGGCACCAAAAGCCACCTCTCTTTTCAGTTTTCAGCGTACACCCCATGATAAAAATATCAAGAGGGGGAGGTTCATCATAGCATCTAGAGCAGAGCCCGGCGTGCTAGGGAAGGCCCCTGCGCATCCAAGACAAACCGTCCTTTGAAGTTTGGCAAAAGAGGCAGTAACACGTTTCCGCGAAAGCCCGTTCCACCATACAACCGATGCATATAAGAGAAGTGGTATTATCATTGGCGTATAGATCCAAAGGACCGTTTTAGGAGATAAGCCCCACGTCTTGCCAAAAGCGCCTTTGCACTGCCAGAAAGTTGACAGCACTTTATTGGTTTTTGATTCAACATGTTTGGACCAAAGAAGCTTTCTATCGAGGATTACTCCCAGATATTTGACTTCATCGGAGATCGGGATAGTGACGCATTTTAGCACAAGTTGAGTCAGACCAGTGACATTCCTCCTTTTCGTGAAGAGAACAACCGTAGTTTTAAGTGGATTCACCGAAAGCCCATTTCTTGTGCACCAATCATCGGTTCCAGGAAGGTTGAGAACCGTTGGCAGAGAGTCTACTACCATACACCATAAAAGGGGAGACAGAACACCACCTTGAGGGCAGCCTCCGCTTACCCCAGTCATGACGCATTTGCCACAATCCGCCTCGGCAATCAACGTCCTATGCATTAGCATTGCTTTAATCCACAACACTGTGGATGCCCTGCAGTGGTAAAGGGCAGAACGATCCATATGCAAGAGGCATTTTTAAGTCCTGCCGATATAGGAAAGATGGAACCAAGAAGGGTACTGAGGTTTATAAAGATCCTCAACAGCTCCCTGGGTTAAACATTAGAGGCCAACACAATAGATCTCTTCTGCCGCCGGTAAGTTCTTCTACCTTTATCCGAAGATTGGGCACCTTGTCGTGGTGGGGCGGCTTAAGTAGATTAACAGGATGCTAGACCAGGGTAGTGGCCCAACTCCTCTGGTAGAGCTGAATGTGAATTGAAGAACCAAGACTCAATCCGATCAATCGATCAACCCTTAAACTCCAAGATGACTAGTCTGCAATGTCGAGGGAGCTGTGATGAGGTAGGTAAAACTACTTGTTCACAGGGTTCAGGGGTAATTGAACCGCTAATGGAGACTCCTCAGGGGCAGCTCAATCCTCTGTTGTAATTTAGTTGAGTAGGATAGGTATTGGGGATCTCTGCCTATTCGGTCCGTTTAATTCTCCCCTACTCGTGGGTACATATATGGACCTAAATTTAAATAATAAAAATAATATTCCTTCGGAAAACGAGGTGGAAGGCTTAGGAGGGGTCGAGAAGGCGCTGGAAAGTGCTGACATGAACCCGAATAAGCTCGAGGGGTCAGTGGACTCTGATGGGAAACCAAAAGAGTTAGCAGACCAATCGTCAGTGGAGGTGGACAATGCGGGGCAGAAATGCGCCAAGAGGTCAGCCGGAACTGCGGAAGCCGGATTGGAAGAGGAGAGAAGTCCCGACTCCGAGCGGAAGTTGCACCAGCAACTGAAGCAAAAAATGAAGAGGGTCAGAAGGAGGCAAAGATTGGCCTTGGCCAAATCTGTCTCGGCGAAAGGCATAAGTAAGTCGGTTGAGGAGTTGACTGAAATGGTTGCCAACTTGACGTCGACCGAAACCTCTCCAGAAGACGGTGGATCTAGGAAACGGTTCAAATGTTCCGGGACCATGAATCCACCTAAAACTGTGAAGAAGGGGACGGAAGGCGGAAGGGAAGACGGACAGTCTGTACAATATGGGGTCAGTCTACAGGTACCACACTCCAGTGGTTATGTGGATGGACAACATGTACAACGGACTATTAGTCAACCCGGAAAGCAGGAATCGTGCAAGGCCGAGCAACCTGGACCAAGCAAGGTAAAGCGAAAGCTGAGCCAAGCTATGGGAAGGAGAGCAAAGCAAGCAGATGCTGCAAAGCCTTACGCTAGGAGTGAGAGAGCCAAAGTTGACAAGGGTGTAAAATCCTTTGCTCAGACAGCGGCGAACGATCTCCAAATGGGTGTTGCCGACATGAGTCGAGAGGGGGGGATAGAAGCTTCACAGTTGAGTATTTTCAAAAATGCTCTGCTGAGGGCTGACTTGACTTACTTCCGACAAATGCAGGTGATATCGGTGTAAAGGAGATAACCTTGGAGGAAGGGATTATAGCAATAAAATGCGTAAACCAAGAAACCAAGGGGTGGCTATGTGAGACTGTAGGGAAGATGACCGACCTATGGGAGGGAATCAACCTTAAAATAGACAGGCTTCACGTACTAAAGGATGTGGAAAGGTTGATAATCTTCGTTCCCGGTGAACCCGTGAGCAAGGATGTCATCCTTGCCAGACTTTGTCGTCTAAATTCCTGGGTGAAGGACACTTCGAAATGGAGGGTTATTCATGTGGGAAGATATGATGACAAAAAAATTGGTGGAACCAAGCTGACGATCTGGTGTCCGAGGGAGGCTGGTTAGACAAGGAGGAGATAGACTCTTTTGCGGGTTGGACATAGCATTCGTGAAGTTCCAAAGATCATCGGAAAAGACTCAACCTGGAAAGCCACCCGGTAGGGCGACGAAGTGATAGACACCATGGAGATGGGATCAACACAAGTCGGGCGGGAGGTGGGCCCGTACCGGGAAAAGCTGAGGGTGATTCAATTGAACCTTCATCACAGCAAAGCAGCATCGGCAATGATGACTAAGTGTTTTGATGAGGATTCGTTTGATATAGCCCTGATACAGGAGCCTTGGATCTTTAGAGGAAAGATTAGAGGACTCCCAAATAGCATGGCTGAGTTGCATTATGCACAAACTAGCGGAAGAATTAGGTCCTGTATCTTGGTGAGGCACGGAGTTCAAGCATATAAATTGCCGGATCTGTGTGCCCCAGACCTTGCAACAGTACGAGTAGGATCAGGTGCGGGAAGTTTTGTCATAGCATCTGCATACCTGCCGTATGATTCTCCAGAACCTCCTCCGATAAGAGAGTTAGAGTCTTTGGTGAATGCATGCAGGAACAGGAACGAGGATCTAATAATTGGTTATGATGCCAATGCACATAATACAGTGTGGGGCAGCACCAACGATAATTACAGAGGAGAAGCCTTATTCGAATTTGTATCATGCAAGGATCTAGCTATCTTAAACCGGGGAACAGAGCCAACCTTCGTCGATGTGAGACGAATGGAAGTGATCGATGTTACCCTGTGCAGTAGCCAGATAATTGAAAGAATATCAAATTGGAGGGTAATGGATCAGGCTACATTGTCGGATCACAGAGCCATTTCATTTGATGTTCGCTATGGATCTAAAAGGAAAAAAGATCGGAAATACATTAGAATTCCGAAGAACACAGATAGGATAAAATACCTTGAAGTGTTGGAGGAAAAACTGAATGTAATGACATTCGGAATACCGAAAAACACTTGGCATGTAGAATCACAGTTGAAGCATCTGCAATCAGCTGTTGAAGTTGCGTACCGAGTGGCTTGTACACCTACTTTAGTTGAAAAACAAGATCCTGCGCCTTGGTGGTGCCGGGAACTTGAAAAGCTAAAAAAGGCTGCGAGGAAGGCCTTCAATCACGGCATGAGGAGGGGAGAACCCGAAGCATGGGATGAATATAAGGCGAAAAAGAAAGAGCTAAACGTTACTCTGCGACGACGTAAAAGGGAGTCATGGAGGGACTTTTGCTCGAGTATGAGGAGTACATCTGAAGTCAGTAGACTACAAAAGATTGTCTCGAGAGATCCAGTTTCTAAGATCGGACTCATTCGTAATAGAGCGGGGGAGATGGTGGAGACACTGGATCACACAAATGAGGTCCTAATGGAGGTACACTTTCCAGGAAGCTATAAGTCAGATCAGCCCTGGGCTCCAAGGAAACAAGGAGCGAACAGCGAAACAAGGAGCGAACGGATCGTGACACCAAAAGCGGTCAAGGGTGCGATAGCAACATTCTCACCCTTCAAAACTGCGGGGCCGGATGATATATTTCCAGGTCTAATGCAATGGGGTATAGACGTAATTGCACCAAGGCTCAGGAATATATACGTTGCATGCCTAGCAATAGGCTATATCCCGATAACATGGAGGGAGGCAAATGTGGTCTTCCTTCCAAAACCGGGAAAAAAGGACTACACCGAGGCAAAGTCATTCAGACCAGTCAGCCTAACATCCTTCCTGTTAAAAATAATGGAAAGGGTGATGGTGGACTATATGGAGAGTACTGCGCTAAGATGTATCCTTTAAATAGTAGACAGCATGCATACAGGGTAGGTATGTCTACAGAAACAGCGCTACACCAAGTAGTACGCATTGCGGAGGAAGAGCTAAATACCGGGGGCATTGCGATGACCACTATAATGGACATTGAAGGTGCCTTCGATAAGATATGCTTTGAAAGTCTGAAACAAGCCTTGGAAAAACGTAGGGTTAACCCACTGGTGGTAAGATGGGTGGACAATATGTTGAATACGAGGGCGATTAATATTCAGACGGGAACCTCAAAACTCAGAGGAAGGGTTAGCAGAGGTTGCCCACAAGGAGGTGTTCTCTCACCTACACTGTGGAATATCACTGTGGACTCTCTTCTCGACAGACTCGAGGCGACGGGCATTCACACAGTGGGATATGCCGACGACGTAGCAATAATGGCCAGAGGCAAATTCATGGACGTCACCGCAGATATCATGAGGAATGCACTCAGAGTGGTTGAGCGGTGGTGTCTGGAACAAGGGCTCTCCATTAATGCGGCGAAAACAGATCTAATAGTCTTCACTAGGAAGAGGAAAAATCTGGAATTTCGGCCCTTAACACTTTTCGGATCGGAACTAACAATGACTAAGAAGGTTAAGTATCTGGGAGTCTATCTAGATACTGGACTTACTTGGAATTACCATGTTGAGGAGAAGGTCCGGAAGGCAAAAAGAGTACTACATCAGTGCAAACGTGTGTGTGGACAGAGGTGGGGACTCTCGCCTAGGTCAGCATACTGGATGTATACGATGATAACGAAATCACAAAACTCGTATTGAGAACGGATTACTTCCAGAAAAAAGAAATGGTGAAATAGTGATTTTCACGGATGGATCCATGATGGATGGCGGGGCGGGGGCCGGTATCTATTCAGAAGAGCTGGAACTTGCCCGTCACATTAGCCTCGGGAAATACACTTCAGTATACCAGGCTGAGATGATTGCCTTGCTTTATGCGTTGGACTACTTGCTTGAGTGTCAGGTGGAAGGAAGAAATATCCTCGTAGCACTGGACAATCAGGCGGTGATCAGATGCATGGAACAAACAAACATCACAACATCACTGGCACTGGAATGCGTACTTAAACTCAATAAGTGTTCATCTAAAAATGAAGTAACACTGACTTGGGTACGAGGACACATAGGGATCGAAGGCAATGAAAAGGCGGACTCCCTTGCAAAACAGGGGTCAACTGAAAAGTTGCTGGGACCAGAACCATTCTCTTCAATTGGCAGAGGAATGGTTGAACAGCTTGTCCACAAATGGATCACGGCAGAACAGATGAGAAGGTGGTCAACCGTGGAACAATGTAGACAAGCTAAAATGGCAATAAAGTGGCCGACCTGCTCCACTCAAAGAAGAGTTCTAAGCATGAGTCGAGGAACATTGAAATGGGTGGTGGCTTTGTCTACAGGACATGGTAATTTCAAGTATCACTTAAGGAAAATGGGCTTTATAGAGGATGATACTTGTAGACTATGCCTGGAGGAATCTGAGACAGCGGCACATATACTGTGTCAATGCCCGGCATTGGCTGGCAGAAGAATGAGGATCTTGGGACATCAATGGGTCGAGACCCAGTCGATGAAACGGATCTCCCATAAACAGATGCAAGCGTTAACACTAGGAATTGAGCCCAGAGAAGAACTGTGGAGAAATCCAGAGAGTCTCTCTGAGTAAGATTTACAGTGGTAGAGAGACGAAAAGAGACCCGACAATGGTGGTCTGATTCGATTATCTCTCGAAATATATATATATACATTTGACAAAAAAGAGCCTAAACCTAATATTACAAAAAAGGAGAAGAGAAAAGATAGATTTAAAAAAAAAAAAAAAATTCAGACCTTAGCGAAAAAGAAAAGGAAAACAGAAAAAGATAAGGGAGATAGAAGGGCTGGATATAGTGGGACTGAAATAGAAGGAAGGAAAAATAAAGTAGGAGAGAGTAGTGTTTAGGAAATTGAAAAATAACTTCTTAATTCTATTTGAAATCTAGCTGGATCACTGATTTTTTTAATGTGGCGCGGCAAAGCATTCCAAAGACGAGTAGTGTTAATGAAAAACTGGCGCTCAGATGCCAGCGAATCATAACGAGGCTGAATTAATTGGTCAGACCTTACCGAAGAAGCCCGCGTAAATCTTTCATAAAGGTATGACGGTTGGTGGGTAAGCAGCTTATTAGCAAGCAATGTTAAAGTTCGAAGCTCAAAGTAGCTCTCGAGTGGCATATTGAGAAGACGAGTAGAAAAACTCGACAATCTATCGTATCTACGGAGCCCAAAAATGTAACGAAGAGTACTATTAAAAACGACATTCAGCTTTCTTTTGCAAAGGTTTTTTTTCGATATATATATTGTCCCATGCCCAGTTGGCTGACACTGCGACCTGTAAGATCTATTGTATCAATGGGGAAAAGTTAATCTAAGAGGCGTCGACCTCCTTAATGAAGGTCAATAAGTTCTTAGTAGCAGAGTTCGCTATATCTGCTGGCGTACGAGTCTATATTAAAGACACGTTTTCTTAACCAATGAAAAGCCGGGCAGTCACAGAAAATGTGTTCAAAGGATTCGGTATCCGGTAGACAGAATCTGCATTCTGTTTCCGGACAGAGGTTCATATTGTTGAGGGGTTATCTAAGGCCACAATGACCTGTGAGTAAGCCCGAGTAAGGCCGTTAGCTTTCTTATATTGTCCTTACTGAGCCTCAGGATTTCCTTATAGGAGTAAGGCTTAATTAATCTTTTGGATTGTGTAAGACCAGGGACATGTTCCCAGTATTCAAGACGGAGTTGTTTTTCCCAATCATTAATTTGCCTTGGCGCAGTAGTCCAATAGACTGTGCAAAAGGGTTCTGGTCCATAAAGAAAGGATTCTGAACCAGCCCTAGCTAGTTTGTCTGCATGTTCGTTGCCTACAATACCTTGATGACTCGGCACCCAACCGAGCATCACCTTGTTGTGCTTGGCCAGGGCTTGCAGAGCATCGTGACAGTTGAAAAACCGTGCGATACATTCCCATGGGAATCGAGACTTTGGTGTTGGGTCCAAAGACACCAGCTCCAACTCCGGAATCCATTTTTAGTCCGTCGGTGTACCATACTAAGCTTTTTGGGTTCAGTGTCGGAACACCATTTGCCCAACTAGCGCGTTCAAGTAGCTCTAACTTGTATAATTTACCGAAACTGTACTCCTCAACCATAGTGTCCGGGACGGAGCAAAACATGTCCAAGTTTGATATTAGGTTAAGTATTTTCAGATGTCCCACATGATCAACTGATCTAATTCTATATTCTAGCTGCAGTTTAATGGCGTATCTAGCAGCAGTCTTCATAATGAAGAATTGCAGTGGTGAGAGCCCAATAATGGCCTAAAGTGCTGTTATTTTGCAAGTGCGCATAGCACCTGTGATGCCGAGGCAGGCAATTCGTTGAAGCTTCTGAAGCTTGTTTGCCGTAGCTCGTTTAAGTACTTTCGGCCACCAGACAATTGCCGCGTACGAGATAATGGGTCTTACCATCATAGTTTATAACCAATATATCATACTAGGATTAAGACCCCGAATATGTTTTTCTCGTTTTTATAATTTGTTTGGATAACTGTTTGCCCCTAAAAATGCTATCTTTTGCTATCTTAGCTGTTTTTTATTATCAGCTAGTGCTTAGGAATGTTTTGCTGGTTTGGATCTGGACACCAGAAAAACGTTTATGAAATGTTTCACAGTTACCCAATCGTGATAGGAAATCATTTTTGTTTTACAAGTATCCCTGCAGAAAGTGAGCGCTGTTTTTCGATTATTATTTGTTTTTAAATAAAATAAAAATGTCCAGAAAAGCTTTGAATACCTAATGAGAAAGTGATTCACTTCATACGATTATTTGAATTAAATCGCGTGTCGCGTGATTGCCAAGACCAAAAATACAAAAATAAAAACTTTACTCGCTGCTAATAATCCCACCACATTATTTTCTTCTCGTCCAAAACAGGATAAAGGTGAAACATTTAACAAACATTTACCCCCGTATTAATAAACAAATATGCAAAATGTAAGTTAGCTAGTAGACGTCAGATAGCATAACAAAATTTGACGTAACTGCTGAGTAACAAGTTGATAACTTTTACGCAGTGCTTATTAATACGGGTTTAATAAATAAATTTCAGAAATCTTTTATAAATGTTTATAAAATCTGTCCGATTTGCTTCAGAAACATTTCATAAACATTTCTGAAATATTTTATATGCCAAGATAAACTCAAGCGTTAGCACCAAAATATTGTACATGTGGTTCATATTTGAACATAAAATACTAAATTTGTTTCAGAAAAGAAAAGTTATGCAAATTTGATTCAAATATGGTAACACCCCCGACTTTGCAAGTGAAATGACATGTGCCTTCTGTGACGTCACGGTGAGAAGAATATTTGCAAGATGGCTGGTAGCAATATGAAGTTTGAAATACCCTGTATTATCTGTTTTGCTTTTGAAAGCAACTGTTGCCACAATTCCAAAATTAAACTTTTCAATGATCCGTTGTGTTTTATTTTCATGATCTGATCCGAATCAGATTACGCTGATAATAAAAAACAGCTATTGTAATCCCTAATTCTAATGTGAAGTGGCTTAATTTCTGTTGAATATCTCTTACAACTCCATACGTATTAAACAATATCATTGAATTATATAATTGTACTAGCATTATTATTTAACTACGCTAATATTCATAGTACATTGAACGCATACTTGCAATAGCTACACATAAATTTATTAATCTATTACTTTTTCTATACTTATACATACTATCTATACTGAATATATACTCACTCTGATTTGTACTGTCAAGGCTTGTGTTTTTCTACTCTAACAGGGTTATGGGCCCAGGCGAAATAAAATCCATAAAAATCAGATTCATCAATATTAATTAAGTTGATACGTTTATTGCACTAAAGATTTCATTAATAGTTATGGCAAATCATCAATTAGTAAAAATTGAGCCGCTTACGAGAGACAACTTTGATACTTGGAAACTCCATGTGGAAGCGCTTTTGGTTAGAAGTGATACCTGGGACTATGTATGTGGGCTTAAGAAGCGACCCACTGGTAAAGAAGCAAAGGATGTGGTTGATGCAGAGATATGGGACAGAGAGGATAGAAAGGCGAAATCAGATCTAATTTTATCAATAAGTTCATCCGAATTAAAGGAGGTAAGAGGCTGTGTAACTTCGCATGATATTTGGGTAAAATTGCATAAAGTATACCAATCACGAGGGCCCGCAAGAAAAGCAACTCTTTTAAAACAACTTATTTTGAATAAAATGTGTGAGGGCGAGGATATTCATAACCATCTGTCTAAATTTTGTTCCGCGGTGGACAAGCTAGAAGACATGCAATTAGATATTAATGAGGACCTGCTTTCAATTCTTTTATTGTATAGTCTACCAGAATCATATGAAAACTTTAGGATTGCAATTGAGTCTAGGGATGAGCTGCCAAAGCCGGAAATTCTAAAAGTAAAAATTATAGAAGAGTATGACGCAAGAAAAACTAAAGACATTGACCAAAGTGGAGCTCTTTTTGCTAAACAGAAGTATAACAGGCACAAAACAAAAATA
Organism: Cheilosia variabilis; assembly: GCA_951230905.1. Classification (NCBI taxonomy): domain Eukaryota; kingdom Metazoa; phylum Arthropoda; class Insecta; order Diptera; family Syrphidae; genus Cheilosia; species Cheilosia variabilis. The sequence continues at coordinate 86,048,460 of OX579676.1, forward strand.
AACACGTTTACGAAGTATTCACATGACGGCAGTAGAAAACCTGGTGAAAAAGAAGAGAAAAGAAGTAATAATTTTCGTATTAAATGTTATCGTTGTGGCCGCATAGGTCACAAAGCAATAAGTTGCAAAGTAAAGTCAAGCACAGAAGACAAGTCTGCTATCACCGAAGAAGAGGAATCATTTTCGGTAGGGCCACTCAAAGACGAAGTCTTATCAGTTGATGCGAACAAAAAAAAATCGTACTTGGTGTTTGGATAGTGGTGCAACGTCACATATGTGCAGCGATAAAAACAGGTTTTCTCAGTTCGACTATACGGAACCGCGTCTATTGTTGTTGGCAAACAAACAAACTACCGAAATTAATGGTCATGGTGTAGTTAAAATCAGCACCTCATATGGGAACGACGTGAGACTTGAGAACACTTTGTTTGTGCCAGATCTTAGGACAAATTTAATTTCAATTCCCAGAGTGACTGAGAGAGGATTTTCTGTAACGTTTGATAAGAATGAAGCTTTAATTAGAAATTGCAAAAACAATGTTATTGCTGTAGCTAAGAGAAAGGATGGATTGTTTTATATAACTGAAAATGTTGAGGTTGCCCACATGGGAAAGCATGCAAATAACCCCTACTTACAAGAGTGGCACGAGAAGTTTGGTCATCTCAATGTAAACACATTGCGCGATATGATACAACATAATAGAGTTTTTGGTTTAAAATTAGGTAACAAGAAACATCACGAAAAAAATAGTGGCTTTCAATGTGAGATTTGCATCGAAGGGAAACAGTGTAGGAAACCTTTTCCCAAGAAGAGTACGACGAGAAGCACATATCCACTGGATCTTATACATAGCGACATTTGTGGTGCGATGAGAAGTAAATCCAACGGAGGATGCAGTTATTTCGCGACTTTTATTGATGATGCTACAAGGTGGTGCGAAGTGTATTTTCTCAAACACAAAAATGAGGTTTTTGCGGCTTTCAAGCAATTTAAATCATATGCTGAAAATCTTTTAGGTAGACGAATTAAAGTCATGCGATCGGACAACGGAGGAGAGTACTGCAGTAAGGAACTACAAGAATTTTTGATGGAGCATGGTATCAAACACCAACGGACAGTGGAATATACACCTCAACAAAATGGTGTAGCCGAGAGGATGAATAGGACACTGGTGGAAATGAGTCGATGCATGCTATTGCAATCGGGTTTGCCTTTATCATTTTGGGCTGAGGCCATTGCCTGTGCAAAATACATAAGGAATCGGTGTTCTTCAAGCAGTATCAATGGGGAAGTCCCTTATAAATTGTGGACAAACAGGGTACCTACCGTAAATCACTTTCAAGTATTTGGTTCCAAAGCATATGGTTTGGTAACTAGCAAAGGTAAAGGCAAATTTGATGCGAGGTCAAAAGTATATACATTTGTAGGGTATTGTGAAAATTCTAAAGCATATAGGTTATGGTGTTCTTCGAGCAGAAAAATTATTAAAAGTAGAGATGTTATTTTCGTAAATGATAATCACAACCATAATTTCAAGATGTCGGAAAAATCATTCACCGGAGATCGACTGGAACTTTTGTTAGAGCCATATTCGAGTGGAGATAAATCTAAAGCTAAGGACAATCTGGAAATCGGCGATGATGATGATAGTCGTAGCAACAATGAAGAGCACGGAGATGATACAAATCTTGAAGAAGATGTAGGTTGTGGACAGCATGAAAATCAGACAGAGGAAGAAGAGCATGAAGAGCATGAGCAACAGGAAGAGCATGAATGGCATAAAGATCAGAAACGATTGAAAGGTACATATAATGAAAACCGTATTGATAACTGTAAGGATAGACAAGCAAGTGGCAAACAACCTGAAGGAATAAGCATGAGAACGCGATCGAAAACAAGGAATAACATGGCAGAAAAATCTGGAAAAACGGATGACTATTTGAATATAGATGTTGACTCGGAGGACTCAGATGTTTTTACCGATGCTGCATGTATGATGACTCTAGGCCCTCAAAATGTTAACGATATCCTCAGTAGTTCCAATGTTAGTGAATGGAAAAAGGCTATGAGAGATGAACTTTTAGCTCATAAGGCAAACAAAACCTGGGAAATAGTAGATAGACCGAAAGGGAAGAATGTTATAGGATGCAGATGGGTGTTTCAGACAAAAACGGATGTTAAAGGAAACATATGTAGAAGAAAGGCGCGTTTGGTGGCAAAGGGATGCTCGCAGCGTACTGGCATTGATTTTAAGGAAACATTTGCTCCAGTAGCTCGGCAATGTTCTATACGATTGCTTATGGCTCTTGCTGTTGAATGGGATCTTGTTTTGCACCAGTTGGATGTTGTCACTGCTTATCTTAATGGGCAAATTGATGAAACAATTTACATGGAAGTTCCTGAAATGTATTCTGCGCTTATGAATAACCATGTCGGAAAAAATAAAGTGTGTTATATTCGAAAGGCTATTTATGGACTCAAACAGTCTGGTAGGCAGTGGTATATAAAGCTGAATGAGCAACTTTTGAAAATGGGAATGAAACCATTAGCGGCGGATCCCTGTATTTACATTTCGCGGAAAGGTAGTGATATAACAATTATCGCAATTTATGTGGACGATATAATTATAGCATCGAACAGTTAGAAGCAAATTATGATATATAAGAATAAATTGAAATCTTAGTTTCAGATGAAAGACTTGGGAAAGCTTAATTATTTTTTAGGCATTGAATTTAATCAAAAAGGCGAGGGTAAAATTACCATGAGTCAACGAAAGTATATCACCGATCTTCTAAAACGATTTAATATGGATGACTCAAATCCAGTTAATACTCCATTAGATGCTAACACCAAGCTGTCGAAGAAAATGTGTCCCAAAAATGATGTGGAGAAAAATGATTTGAGTAAGTTACCTTATCAGAAACTAATTGGTTCTTTGCTCTATTTAGCAGTGACAACAAGGCCAGATATATCTTATGCAATAAGTTTTCTAAGCCAATTTAATCAAAATTACGGAAAGGCTCATTGGGCAGCAGCTAAAAGGGTTCTGAGATACTTGCAAGGAACAAAAGACTATGAGCTAACATATCGAAAGACTGGAAAAAATGTAATTGGCTATGCGGATTCTGACTGGGGCGCGAATGCAGATGACAGGAGATCGTACACAGGGTATGTCTTTAAACTTGGTGGAGCGGCTGTTTCATGGGAGTCAAAAAAACAAAGGACGGTTGCTTTATCTAGCGCGGAGGCAGAGTATATGGCAATAGCTGATTCAGTCAAAGAGGCAATGTATCTTAAGAAATTTTTGCTTGAAGTTGTCTTTACAGATGAGCAGGGTGTTACCATATACAATGACAATAAAAGTGCTCAGTCTATTGCTAAGAATTCAGTTCAACATTCTCGGACTAAGCACATAGACATCAGGCACCATTTCGTTCGCGATGCTGTACATAAAGGAGACATTGTCTTAAGATATATCGATACTGATCAGATGACGGCGGATATACTTACCAAGGGACTCACTGCACTGAAGCATTACACACATTTAGAGGAACTTGGCTTAGCACATTGTAATTGAGGGGAAGTGTTGAATATCTCTTACAACTCCATACGTATTAAACAATATCATTGAATTATATAATTGTACTAGCATTATTATTTAACTACGCTAATATTCATAGTACATTGAACGCATACTTGCAATAGCTACACATAAATTTATTAATCTATTACTTTTTCTATACTTATACATACTATCTATACTGAATATATACTCACTCTGATTTGTACTGTCAAGGCTTGTGTTTTTCTACTCTAACAATTTCTAACCTATTTCTGTGCGTATCAATACATCTTTTTTATTCTCTTTTCAAAATCATTATCTTATTGGCACCTTCCTCTGGTGAGGGCTTCCTCTCCCCTAGTTCTGTCTGTGACTCACAATCCCTAGCTGTATTTATTGTTTTTATTCCGGGGTTTGAGTCGAACGTGACTCCTACAACGCCTACATTTGGTGCTATTACGCCTTCTTGGCTGCATCTGTAACAAAATATGTTACGGACAGTCCATGAAGTTGTGACCTCCAGCCCTACAGTTCCAGCAAATCCAATTTCGTTGATCAGCTTGTCTCCGTGGAGGATTCGGAAATCGGACTTCGAATTTCGAAACTGTCGCTTCAATGCGTCTCGCAGTGTTGCCCAATCCGGACGGTAATTAGAGCGCTGGTATTGCCAATACTATTCGTAAGCAGCTCCTATGAGAAGGATATGGAAGTCTCTCATGATTTCCGGCCATGGACAGTCGTACTGACTTTATCTCAAGTCGAAATATGTAATCTTCGACTTCAAGACTCTCTGGTTTGCCATCAAAGCTGAAACACCGCTTGTCGATTTCTCCCTTTAAAGACTCTTTCAGCGACGAGAAAGCATTGACCAAAGCCAGGTTGACATAAGCTTTCAAGTCAGACGGTATTTTTGGTTTGGGCTGTTTGGCTGGCCTACTGATGGTTGTTGCCTTTCGCTAAGTGCTACTAAGGCTCCCGTACTGATGTTTTGGAGTTTTGTACCTTCGACATCGTACCAGTCGTTTTTTGCTGCTGGGAATCTTCTTAAGCTTCTTATTTCCATTTCTTTTTTAGCCGATAATTAACTTACTGAGGACTAGAATGGATGAAATGAAAATGAACGATTTTCTACACGGATACGAAGAAAGACGCGAAGTTACAAAGACTTAATGTGAGTTTAACTTTTTTTTTTTTTGCTGGAGGTTGTTACTATCCGTTGGAGCACTCAGACACAACTACTGGTCCATTGTACTGCCAAACAGACACCTTACTTTTATGTACTTAGTTTTCCCGTCTTTCGAAGAAAGAGGAGAAGGAGCTTCAGTCATGAAGAGCTTAGATGTTCGGCACTCACCACATCAGCCCCAAAGATCCGCCACCTGATGCGAGCAAAGGCAGGACAGCTACAGGGGAAGTGTTCCGCTACATCGTCGTCCTCTCCACAAGCAGGACAGATGGTGGTGTCGCTCAAGCCCAATACATTTAAGTGTTTGGCAAAAGCTTGGTGGCCCGAAAGGACGCCAACAAGCACTCTGCGGTCAATTTTCCTAAGGGATAGAAGGAAAGACGCGGACCTTTTACAGATGTCGGACGCAGTCGTTTAGTCTGTCTGCACCCAGCACAGTCACGCCACCGACACTCGTGTTCACGAGATACCTAAGTATCAATGGAAGACCTAACCACAGATGCAGGCAGACCCAACGCAGGTTCAGGTCCTGAGAAAGCTTCTTCTGAACCCAGCCTGGCAAGCTCATCAGCGATCTCATTTCCCTGGATACCAGTGTGACCTGGGACCCAAACAAGATTCACTGTGTTTAGCCTTCTTACCGAGCTCAGAGAAAGCTTGAGCTCGAGCACTAACTTAGACGAGGTAAGAGGGTTAAGCAGCGTTTTTAATGCAGCTTGGCTATCACTTCAAACGCAAATGTAATCTAGACCTCGCCCTGTTTGTCACAAAATAGCGCATAGCCATAAGGATAGCGAAAATCTTCGCTTGGAAGACAGAGGCATGGTTACCTAAGGGGTAGTGTAGTCTAATGTTCTCGCTTTCCACGAAGACTCCAGAACCAGACCCCTGTCCGGTTCTGGAGCCATCCGTGAATACACGATGGCATTCTTTCCCTGGTTCAGAGTCTGGCCGTTTCCGTTTCCTGAGGAAAGTTGACTTGGTAGTTTTGTCGCAGTAGGATTTCTGGTGTCATTGCGTCAGACGGCATATCCATAAGACATGGGTAAAAGGATAATTCTCGCACAAGTTTTTCAAAATTCCAATGCGCGTGGCACCAAAAGCCACCTCTCTTTTCAGTTTTCAGCGTACACCCCATGATAAAAATATCAAGAGGGGGAGGTTCATCATAGCATCTAGAGCAGAGCCCGGCGTGCTAGGGAAGGCCCCTGCGCATCCAAGACAAACCGTCCTTTGAAGTTTGGCAAAAGAGGCAGTAACACGTTTCCGCGAAAGCCCGTTCCACCATACAACCGATGCATATAAGAGAAGTGGTATTATCATTGGCGTATAGATCCAAAGGACCGTTTTAGGAGATAAGCCCCACGTCTTGCCAAAAGCGCCTTTGCACTGCCAGAAAGTTGACAGCACTTTATTGGTTTTTGATTCAACATGTTTGGACCAAAGAAGCTTTCTATCGAGGATTACTCCCAGATATTTGACTTCATCGGAGATCGGGATAGTGACGCATTTTAGCACAAGTTGAGTCAGACCAGTGACATTCCTCCTTTTCGTGAAGAGAACAACCGTAGTTTTAAGTGGATTCACCGAAAGCCCATTTCTTGTGCACCAATCATCGGTTCCAGGAAGGTTGAGAACCGTTGGCAGAGAGTCTACTACCATACACCATAAAAGGGGAGACAGAACACCACCTTGAGGGCAGCCTCCGCTTACCCCAGTCATGACGCATTGGCCACAATCCGCCTCGGCAATCAACGTCCTATGCATTAGCATTGCTTTAATCCACAACACTGTGGATGCCCTGCAATGGTAAAGGGCAAAACGATCCATATGCAAGAGGCATTTTTAAGTCCTGCCGATATAGGAAAGATGGAACCAAGAAGGGTACTGAGGTTTATAAAGATCCTCAACAGCTCCCTGGGTTAAACATTAGAGGCCAACACAATAGATCTCTTCTGCCGCCGGTAAGTTCATCTACCTTTATCCGAAGATTGGGCACCTTGTCGTGGTGGGGCGGCTTAAGTAGATTAACAGGATGCTAGACCAGGGTAGTGGCCCAACTCCTCTGGTAGAGCTGAATGTGAATTGAAGAACCAAGACTCAATCCGATCAATCGATCAACCCTTAAACTCCAAGATGACTAGTCTGCAATGTCGAGGGAGCTGTGATGAGGTAGGTAAAACTACTTGTTCACAGGGTTCAGGGGTAATTGAACCGCTAATGGAGACTCCTCAGGGGCAGCTCAATCCTCTGTTGTAATTTAGTTGAGTAGGATAGGTATTGGGGATCTCTGCCTATTCGGTCCGTTTAATTCTCCCCTACTCGTGGGTACATATATGGACCTAAATTTAAATAATAAAAATAATATTCCTTCGGAAAACGAGGTGGAAGGCTTAGGAGGGGTCGAGAAGGCGCTGGAAAGTGCTGACATGAACCCGAATAAGCTCGAGGGGTCAGTGGACTCTGATGGGAAACCAAAAGAGTTATCAGACCAATCGTCAGTGGAGGTGGACAATGCGGGGCAGAAATGCGCCAAGAGGTCAGCCGGAACTGCGGAAGCCGGATTGGAAGAGGAGAGAAGTCCCGACTCCGAGCGGAAGTTGCACCAGCAACTGAAGCAAAGAATGAAGAGGGTCAGAAGGAGGCAAAGATTGGCCTTGGCCAAATCTGTCTCGGCGAAAGGCATAAGTAAGTCGGTTGAGGAGTTGACTGAAATGGTTGCCAACTTGACGTCGACCGAAACCTCTCCAGAAGACGGTGGATCTAGGAAACGGTTCAAATGTTCCGGGACCATGAATCCACCTAAAACTGTGAAGAAGGGGACGGAAGGCGGAAGGGAAGACGGACAGTCTGTACAATATGGGGTCAGTCTACAGGTACCACACTCCAGTGGTTATGTGGATGGACAACATGTACAACGGACTATTAGTCAACCCGGAAAGCAGGAATCGTGCAAGGCCGAGCAACCTGGACCAAGCAAGGTAAAGCGAAAGCTGAGCCAAGCTATGGGAAGGAGAGCAAAGCAAGCAGATGCTGCAAAGCCTTACGCTAGGAGTGAGAGAGCCAAAGTTGACAAGGGTGTTAAATCCTTTGCTCAGACAGCGGCGAACGATCTCCAAATGGGTGTTGCCGACATGAGTCGAGAGGGGGGGATAGAAGCTTCACAGTTGAGTATTTTCAAAAATGCTCTGCTGAGGGCTCTTGACTTACTTCCGACAAATGCAGGTGATATCGGTGTAAAGGAGATAACCTTGGAGGAAGGGATTATAGCAATAAAATGCGTAAACCAAGAAACCAAGGGGTGGCTATGTGAGACTGTAGGGAATCAACCTTAAAATAGACAGGCTTCACGTACTAAAGGATGTGGAAAGGTTGATAATCTTCGTTCCCGGTGAACCCGTGAGCAAGGATGTCATCCTTGCCAGACTTTGTCGTCAAAATTCCTGTGTGAAGGACACTTCGAAATGGAGGGTTATTCATGTGGGAAGATATGATGACAAAAACATTGGTGGAACCAAGCTGACGATCTGGTGTCCGAGGGAGGAAGCGAGGCTGGTTAGACAAGGAGGAGATAGACTCTTTTGCGGGTTGGACATAGCATTCGTGAAGTTCCAAAGATCATCGGAAAAGACTCAACCTGGAAAGCCACCCGGTAGGGCGACGAAGTGATAGACACCATGGAGATGGGATCAACACAAGTCGGGCGGGAGGTGGGCCCGTACCGGGAAAAGCTGAGGGTGATTCAATTGAACCTTCATCACAGCAAAGCAGCATCGGCAATGATGACTAAGTGTTTTGATGAGGATTCGTTTGATATAGCCCTGATACAGGAGCCTTGGATCTTTAGAGGAAAGATTAGAGGACTCCCAAATAGCATGGCTGAGTTGCATTATGCACAAACTAGCGGAAGAATTAGGTCCTGTATATTGGTGAGGCACGGAGTTCAAGCATATAAATTGCCGGATCTGTGTGCCCCAGACCTTGCAACCGTACGAGTAGGATCAGGTGCGGGAAGTTTTGTCATAGCATCTGCATACCTGCCGTATGATTCTCCAGAACCTCCTCCGATAAGAGAGTTAGAGTCTTTGGTGAATGCATGCAGGAACAGGAACGAGGGTCTAATAATTGGTTGTGATGCCAATGCACATAATACAGTGTGGGGCAGCACCAACGATAATTACAGAGGAGAAGCCTTATTCGAATTTGTATCATGCAAGGATCTAGCTATCTTAAACCGGGGAACAGAGCCAACCTTCGTCGATGTGAGACGAATGGAAGTGATCGATGTTACCCTGTGCAGTAGCCAGATAATTGAAAGAATATCAAATTGGAGGGTAATGGATCAGGCTACATTGTCGGATCACAGAGCCATTTCATTTGATGTTCGCTATGGATCTTTATTTTATTTATTTATTTATTTTATTTATTTATTTATTTTTTCTTTTTCTCCATGACTTAAAGCTAAGTACAAGTTTGCTTAAGAATGTAGGGGAAAAATAGTGTACAATCCGTAACTTCAAATGTTAGCGTGGAGTGACACATCGGTTTAATTAACAAATTAAAGTAAGTCTGAAGTGGGGAAACAACGGTTTTCCTAAAATATTATTATTATTATTTTTGTTTAAACAATTAGAAAAATAAATTCAGGAATTTAAGAATGAATAATTAATAATTATATGTAAATTGACATTAAAACATTAACTTGAGCTGATGATTAAGGCAACATATTGCTTTTAAGTAAAGATTCAAGAACATCATAAGTAATAGTGAATAACCAGTCTTTGACATTTTTCAAAAAAGAATTAAAATGAATGGCTGTTCGAACATTGAATGGTAAGTTATTGAACATTAACGGGGCTGTAACAGTGTAGAAGTGCGAAAAATGGGTTTTGTGCGCGATTGGAACATTGACAAGGTTCATATTATTTATACGCAGGCTATAGAGCTGAGTAGTTCTACTAGGAATATTTCCGCTTTTCTTATAGAATTCTTTTAGCACTTTAAAAACATAAAGGTGTCTCAATGGTAAAATACGAAGGTATCTAAATAAGGGCCAGCTCTGATTAAAACGATTTTTATTACAAACAATCCTGATTAAATGTTTCTGAGCTATGAATAATGGTCTTAAAGAGCTACTATAAGAACCACCCCAACTGGTGATACCATACTGCAACTTAGAGTGAGCAAGGCCGTAATAAATTGCTTTTAATACTTTTTGGGAACAGTGTGGCTTGATAAGATACATTTTGCGAGTTACCAGAAGCATATGCGATTTAATGGTTTGAATATGATCTTTCCAATAATTTAATGGTCGATTAACACTCCAAGGTATTTATAGTGATGAACTGTTTCAATTTGAAAACAATTATTTGAACAGTTTGAACTACCAACAAAATTACTTCTACCACAACTATGTATGTACAGGTAAACAGAATTTTTTACAATCGTAAGCATGGAAACATAAATTAAAATCATTTACCACGTTATCCGATATTTTGAAAGACATAAGTTTAGTTTTCTCGCTAATAATCAGTTTATGTTCCGCAAACCAAAGTCTTAAAGTTTCAAGATCTTCCGAGATCTTTGCAATACAATCGTATACCGTATTGCACTTGTATGTAAAGGCGATGTCGTCTGCAAATGCAGTTGCTTCTCCATTTAGATTTAGCTCAAAGAGCGAGTTTATGTAAATTAGAAATAGCACAGGACCAAGAACTGACCCCTGTGGTACACCATTTTTTAAAAAACAAGTATCACTTAAACTCCTATTTACATTTACTTTTTGCTTTCTGTCTTTGAGATATGACGTAAACCACTTGTGGATTTCACCTCTAAAACCAGCATTGTACAATTTTGTTAAAAGGAAGTCATGGTCAACCAAATCAAATGCTTTTGTCATATCAACAAAGAGGGACATGACAGATTTGCTACAGTTCAAACTTTCATACAACTGGCTACTGACTCTTAGGATTGCATCTTCGGTTGACATACCTCTTCTGAATCCAAATTGTTTGCTACTAAAATAATTGTTTCTGTCCAGAAAAGACAATATGCGTGATTTTTCAAAAGTTTTTCAAAAATCTTAGAAAACAATGGTAGTAAGGAAATAGGTCGATAGTTCGACATGTCTCTTTTATTACCTTTTTTAAAAAGTGGTATAACTTCAGCACTTTTCAGGTGCTGAGGGAAGCACCCATTTTGAACACTAAGATTGAACAAGTAACTTAAAACGTCCACCACATAGAAACATATTTTTTTTAACAATATACTCGATATACCATCACTGGTACACGAATTTTTGTTCTTTAAGGATACTATTACCTTATAGGTCTCACTTGAAGAAAAACTTTCGAAGACAAAACTATTCGATTGTGAATTTTCTATTGATCTTAACGAACAATTACAGTCAGTTGGAATCTCAACAGATGGTTTCAGTTTTTCTGAGATTTCGGTAAAGTACTCATTGAGTTTGTTGGAAATACTAACTGAATCAGTGTAGCAATTCCCATCTATCTCCAAGCTGTGGATACCTATTGGTTGCCTACTTTTTCCCAATATGCTATCAACTACCTTCCATTGTTCTCTTGCGTTACTCCCAGCTCGTACAAAAGAATCAGTATAAAATTTGTCACGCGTTTCCTCAATATTTCTGAGCACGGATTTGCACAGTTTATCATAATATTTCTTTAGCTTTATATTTTGTGGATGACTTCTACATTTTTTTGCAAGTTTGTGTTTCCTTCTTATCTTATTCAAGAGGTTGTGAGTCATCCACGGCTTCAAAAACCTATTCTTGTTCTTGATTTGAGTGGTAACAGTTGTACAAATACTAATATAATTATTTAGAATTGTAAGAAAGAGATCGAATGCAATTGAAGGGTTAGGTTCATCATAAACTGGCTCCCAAAATTCATATTTCAAATATTCATTTAAAAGAGCAAAGTCTGTACGATATTCATCTTTGATATAAGCATTGCCACCATTTAATTCACTGCTACTGGAACATACACTTAGTGCAATCATACAATGATCAGTTATTTTCAGATCATAAACAACGCCATTAAAAACATTTTTATTCTTGTTATTAATACGCATAAATATATGATCTATGCAAGTTTTAGTCGAATGGGACACACGGGTAGGTTCATTTATAAAACTCTTTAGACCATTTGACGCCATAAGAAACAGATAATTTTCAGTATCTCTATCAAAATCATTTAAAATGTCAATATTGATATCGCCAATCAGAATTAAGTTCTTCTCATTACAAACCCTCAGAGCATCACTTAATTCACCAATGAATACACCTTTAGAAACTGCATGCAATCTGTAAATACACAACATTACATAACTCTCGTTCATAAAATCAAACGACAATTTAATAACATCAGCGCTAATAAGATTAAGCTTTAACAAATCTAGAACATAACCATTTCTTACATAAACTGCTACGCCACCAGCTGAATATGATTCATTACAATTACCAAAAGATGTATACCCGGGTATGTTATATAAATTAAATTCATCATCATAGAGCCAAGTCTCACTCAAAACAATGACAATAGGTAAACTCACTAATGACTCAAGATGAGCTGCCAAAGCTGACAAGTTTTTTCTAATGCTACGAATGTTTTGGTGCATACAAACAATGTCAAAACAATTAAGAGAATTGACTGGGTATTCACATGTATTGGGGACTGAGTACGAAACAGAATTAAGAGAATTATTCATAATTTATATAAATCTGCAGCACAAGTAATTCTTACTAATGGATCCCCCTCCTTCTTCCGCATAAAAACAGTTCCATTCTTAGTCCATACATATTGGTACCCTTTTTCTCCTCTCTGCGACAATGCAGCATTAAACAATTGACGAGTATGGTGCGTTAAACAGTCGTTTAAGTACATCTTCTCCGGTCGTCCATGAGTGTTGCGATTGCCGTTGATTAGTGTTGTTGTTAGTTGCACTTTTTTTTCTCTTTTTACTCTCATCATTTTCTCCTTGCACTGGCGAGAAACAAATTTGACAAACAGAATATTTTTCGTATTATGATTACTGCTAGAGGTAGAGCTAGTGCTTGTTGTGTTTTTTTGCCGTTTGTTTATGCGTTTGATATAGCAGAGGTCAATGTCCTCCTTCGATACGTCGACTAGCAGACCCTCACGGAAAATCTTTATCGCCACATCAATACTAGAAGCGTCGCCGCAGTCTGGTGGAATGTTATAGATCTCCACAGCATTTCCGATGAGTTGCTGCTCCAGATGATCCACTTTCTTCTCGAGTTGTCTAATTTTTTGTACGCATTCAATATAACAGGTGTTATAGTGTCAATTTGTTGGTGGAGATGCTGAATCAGATGCATCGGGCTAGAGGGGCATGCAGGCGCTTCCCCAGAAGATCTAAAAGGAAAAAAGATCGGAAATACATCAGAATTCCGAAGAACACAGATAGGATAAAATACCTTGAAGTGTTGGAGGAAAAACTGAATGTAATGACATTCGGAATACCGAAAAACACTTGGCATGTAGAATCACAGTTGAAGCATCTGCAATCAGCTGTTGACGTTGCGTACCGAGTGGCTTGTACACCTACTTTAGTGGAAAAACAAGATCCTGCGCCTTGGTGGTGCCGGGAACTTGAAAAGCTAAAAAAGGCTGCGAGGAAGGCCTTCAATCACGCCATGAGGAGGGGAGAACCCGAAGCATGGGATGAATATAAGGCGAAAAAGAAAGAGCTAAACGTTACTCTGCGACGACGTAAAAGGGAGTCATGGAGGGACTTTTGCTCGAGTATGAGGAGTACATCTGAAGTCAGTAGACTACAAAAGATTGTCTCGAGAGATCCAGTTTCTAAGATCGAACTCATTCGTAATAGAGCGGGGGAGATGGTGGAGACACTGGATCACACAAATGAGGTCCTAATGGAGGTACACTTTCCAGGAAGCTATAAGTCAGATCAGCCCTGGGCTCCAAGGAAACAAGGAGCGAACAGGATGGATAGGACGGTAGCAGAACGGATCGTGACACCAAAAGCGGTCAAGGGTGCGATAGCAACATTCTCACCCTTCAAAACTGCGGGGCCGGATGGTATATTTCCAGGTCTAATGCAATGGGGTATAGACTTAATTGCACCAAGGCTCAGGAATATATACGTTGCATGCCTAGCAATAGGCTATATCCCGATAACATGGAGGGAAGCAAATGTGGTCTTCCTTCCAAAACCGGGAAAAAAGGACTACACCGAGGCAAAGTCATTCAGACCAGTCAGCCTAACATCCTTCCTGTTAAAAATAATGGAAAGGGTGATGGTGGACTATATGGAGAGTACTGCGCTTAAGATGTATCCTTTAAATAGTAGACAGCATGCATACAGGGTAGGTATGTCTACAGAAACAGCGCTACACCAAGTAGTACGCATTGCGGAGGAAGAGCTAAATACCGGGGGCATTGCGATGACCACTATAATGGACATTGAAGGTGCCTTCGATAAGATATGCTTTGAAAGTCTGAAACAAGCCTTGGAAAAACGTAGGGTTAACCCACTGGTGGTAAGATGGGTGGACAATATGTTGAATACGAGGGCGATTAATATTCAGATGGGAACCTCAAAACTCAGAGGAAGGGTTAGCAGAGGTTGCCCACAAGGAGGTGTTCTCTCACCTACACTGTGGAATATCACTGTGGACTCTCTTCTCGACAGACTCGAGGCGACGGGCATTCACACAGTGGGATATGCCGACGACATAGCAATAATGGCCAGAGGCAAATTCATGGACGTCACCGCAGATATCATGAGGAATGCACTCAGAGTGGTTGAGCGGTGGTGTCTGGAACAAGGGCTCTCCATTAATGCGGCGAAAACAGATCTAATAGTCTTCACTAGGAAGAGGAAAAATCTGGAATTTCGGCCCTTAACACTTTTCGGATCGGAACTAACAATGACTAAGAAGGTTAAGTATCCGGGAGTCTATCTAGATACTGGACTTACTTGGAATTACCATGTTGAGGAGAAGGTCCGGAAGGCAAAAAGAGTACTACATCAGTGCAAACGTGTGTGTGGACAGAGGTGGGGACTCTCGCCTAGGTCAGCATACTGGATGTATACGATGATAACTAGACCCATTATCACGTACGCCTCGGTTGTATGGTGGGCGAAAGCCTCTCAGAAAACTGTGAGGAAGCACCTGGATAGGGTTCAGCGCTTAGCATGTATGGGAATTACAGGTGCAATACGTACAACCCCAACATGCGCATTGGAAGTCATCATGGGGATATTAGCTTATTTATTAAGAAAACAGCGGCCCAAACGGCACTTCGCTTGCATCGAGATGCGAAATGGCACCATCGTGGTACGATCTATGGACATAGGAAGATCCTGGAACTTGTTAAAGACGAGATTAGGGAGCTAAACATGCCTATGGATCGAATAACAAGGGTGCGTATTATGGAAAGAAATCACAAAACTCGTATTGAGAACGGATTACTTCCAGAAAAAAGAAATGGTGAAATAGTGATTTTCACGGATGGATCCATGATGGATGGCGGGGCGGGGGCCGGTATCTAGTCAGAAGAGATGGAACTTGCCCGTCACATTAGCCTCGGGAAATACACTTCAGTATACCAGGCTGAGATGATTGCCTTGCTTTATGCGTTGGACTACTTGCTTGAGTGTCAGGTGGAAGGAAGAAATATCCTCGTAGCACTGGACAATCAGGCGGTGATCAGATGCATGGAACAAACAAACATCACAACATCACTGGCACTGGAATGCGTACTTAAACTCAATAAGTGTTCATCTAAAAATGAAGTAACACTGACTTGGGTACGAGGACACATAGGGATCGAAGGCAATGAAAAGGCGGACTCCCTTGCAAAACAGGGGTCAACTGAAAAGTTGCTGGGACCAGAACCATTCTCTTCAATTGGCAGAGGAATGGTTGAACAGCTTGTCCACAAATGGATCACGGCAGAACACCTGAGAAGGTGGTCAACCGTGGAACAATGTAGACAAGCTAAAATGGCAATAAAGTGGCCGACCTGCTCCACTCAAAGAAGAGTTCTAAGCATGAGTCGAGGAACATTGAAATGGGTGGTGGCTTTGTCTACAGGACATGGTAATTTCAAGTATCACTTAAGGAAAATGGGCCTTATAGAGGATGATACTTGTAGACTATGCCTGGAGGAATCTGAGACAGCGGCACATATACTGTGTCAATGCCCGGCATTGGCTGGCAGAAGAATGAGGATCTTGGGACATCAATGGGTCGAGACCCAGTCGATGAAACGGATCTCCCATAAACAGATGCTAGCGTTAACACTAGGAATTGAGCCCAGAGAAGAACTGTGGAGAAATCCAGAGAGTCTCTCTGAGTAAGATTTACAGTGGTAGAGAGACGAAAAGAGACCCGACAATGGTGGTCTGATTCGATTATCTCTCGAAATATATATATATACATTTGACAAAAAAGAGCCTAAACCTAATATTACAAAAAAGGAGAAGAGAAAAGATAGATTTAAAAAAAAAAAAAAAATTCAGACCTTAGCGAAAAAGAAAAGGAAAACAGAAAAAGATAAGGGAGATAGAAGGGCTGGATATAGTGGGACTGAAATAGAAGGAAGGAAAAATAAAGTAGGAGAGAGTAGTGTTTAGGAAATTGAAAAATAACTTCTTAATTCTATTTGAAATCTAGCTGGATCACTGATTTTTTTAATGTGGCGCGGCAAAGCATTCCAAAGACGAGTAGTGTTAATGAAAAACTGGCGCTCAGATGCCAGCGAATCATAACGAGGCTGAATTAATTGGTCAGACCTTACCGAAGAAGCCCGCGTAAATCTTTCATAAAGGTATGACGGTTGGTGGGTAAGCAGCTTATTAGCAAGCAATGTTAAAGTTCGAAGCTCAAAGTAGCTCTCGAGTGGCATATTGAGAAGACGAGTAGAAAAACTCGACAATCTATCGTATCTACGGAGCCCAAAAATGTAACGAAGAGTACTATTAAAAACGACATTCAGCTTTCTTTTGCAAAGGTTTTTTTTCGATATATATATTGTCCCATGCCCAGTTGGCTGACACTGCGACCTGTAAGATCTATTGTATCAATGGGGAAAAGTTAATCTAAGAGGCGTCGACCTCCTTAATGAAGGTCAATAAGTTCTTAGTAGCAGAGTTCGCTATATCTGCTGGCGTACGAGTCTATATTAAAGACACGTTTTCTTAACCAATGAAAAGCCGGGCAGTCACAGAAAATGTGTTCAAAGGATTCGGTATCCGGTAGACAGAATCTGCATTCTGTTTCCGGACAGAGGTTCATATTGTTGAGGGGTTATCTAAGGCCACAATGACCTGTGAGTAAGCCCGAGTAAGGCCGTTAGCTTTCTTATATTGTCCTTACTGAGCCTCAGGATTTCCTTATAGGAGTAAGGCTTAATTAATCTTTTGGATTGTGTAAGACCAGGGACATGTTCCCAGTATTCAAGACGGAGTTGTTTTTCCCAATCATTAATTTGCCTTGGCGCAGTAGTCCAATAGACTGTGCAAAAGGGTTCTGGTCCATAAAGAAAGGATTCTGAACCAGCCCTAGCTAGTTTGTCTGCATGTTCGTTGCCTACAATACCTTGATGACTCGGCACCCAACCGAGCATCACCTTGTTGTGCTTGGCCAGGGCTTGCAGAGCATCGTGACAGTTGAAAAACCGTGCGATACATTCCCATGGGAATCGAGACTTTGGTGTTGGGTCCAAAGACACCAGCTCCAACTCCGGAATCCATTTTTAGTCCGTCGGTGTACCATACTAAGCTTTTTGGGTTCAGTGTCGGAACACCATTTGCCCAACTAGCGCGTTCAAGTAGCTCTAACTTGTATAATTTACCGAAACTGTACTCCTCAACCATAGTGTCCGGGACGGAGCAAAACATGTCCAAGTTTGATATTAGGTTAAGTATTTTCAGATGTCCCACATGATCAACTGATCTAATTCTATATTCTAGCTGCAGTTTAATGGCGTATCTAGCAGCAGTCTTCATAATGAAGAATTGCAGTGGTGAGAGCCCAATAATGGCCTAAAGTGCTGTTATTTTGCAAGTGCGCATAGCACCTGTGATGCCGAGGCAGGCAATTCGTTGAAGCTTCTGAAGCTTGTTTGCCGTAGCTCGTTTAAGTACTTTCGGCCACCAGACAATTGCCGCGTACGAGTTAATGGGTCTTACCATCATAGTTTATAACCAATATATCATACTAGGATTAAGACCCCGAATATGTTTTTCTCGTTTTTATAATTTGTTTGGATAACTGTTTGCCCCTAAAAATGCTATCTTTTGCTATCTTAGCTGTTTTTTATTATCAGCTATGATCCATATAGATCATCGATTTACATGCACTTACAACAACAGCACATGATCCTGCTTCTCATCGAGATCACGAATCATGATCTGAAAATGTATTCCACTATTTCCGGCTGCGTTGTTTCTTTTATTCTTGAATGTTGGTGTGCCTGTAACACAATCAATGTACACACAACCGCATTGCCAGACTAAAAAATGGAACACTAAATGATTTTTTTTCGCATTCGAATAAAGTCCCTGTCCGTATTCCGAGTTATTTTGTTTTTTCTCTTTCTATAAAGGTATGTCCAGACCAGCCAATCATTTGATAAACAATTAAATTCCATTCATGTTCCATATTTATTTGTAAAACACTTATTAAACAAAACAATTCTTATAAAGTGCTTAGGAATGTTTTGCTGGTTTGGATCTGGACACCAGAAAAACGTTTATGAAATGTTTCACAGTTACCCAATCGTGATAGGAAATCTTTTTTGTTTTACAAGTATCCATGCAGAAAGTGAGCGCTGTTTTTCGATTATTATTTGTTTTTAAATAAAATAAAAATGTTCAGAAAAGCTTTGAATACCTAATGAGAAAGTGATTCACTTCATACGATTATTTGAATTAAATCGCGTGTGGCGTGATTGCCAAGACCAAAAATACAAAAATAAAAACTTTACTCGCTGCTAATAATCCCACCACATTATTTTCTTCTCGTCCAAAACAGGATAAAGGTGAAACATTTAACAAACATTTACCCCCGTATTAATAAACAAATATGCAAAATGTAAGTTAGCTAGTAGACGTCAGATAGCATAACAAAATTTGACGTAACTGCTGAGTAACAAGTTGATAACTTTTACGCAGTGCTTATTAATACGGGTTTAATAAATAAATTTCAGAAATCTTTTATAAATGTTTATAAAATCTGTCCGATTTGCTTCAGAAACATTTCATAAACATTTCTGAAATATTTTATATGCCAAGATAAACTCAAGCGTTAGCACCAAAATATTGTACATGTGGTTCATATTTGAACATAAAACACTAAATTTGTTTCACAAAAAATATATTTCAAAAGAAAAGTTATGCAAATTTGATTCAAATATGGTAACACCCCCGACTTTGCAAGTGAAATGACATGTGCCTTCTGTGACGTCACGGTGAGAAGAATATTTGCAAGATGGCTGGTAGCAATATGAAGTTTGAAATACCCTGTATTATCTGTTTTGCTTTTGAAAGCAACTGTTGCCACAATTCCAAAATTAAACTTTTCAATGATCCGTTGTGTTTTATTTTCATGATCTGATCCGAATCAGATTACGCTGATAATAAAAAACAGCTATTGTAATCCCTAATTCTAATGTGAAGTGGCTTAATTTCTAACCTATTTCTGTGCGTATCAATACATCTTTTTTATTCTCTTTTCAAAATCATTATCTTATTGGCACCTTCCTCTGGTGAGGGCTTCCTCTCCCCTAGTTCTATCTGTGACTCACAATCCCTAGCTGTGTTTATTGTTTTTATTCCGGGGTTTGAGTCGAACGTGACTCCTACAACGCCTACATTTGGTGCTATTACGCCTTCTTGGCTGCATCTGTAACAAAATATGTTACGGACAGTCCATGAAGTTGTGACCTCCAGCCCTACAGTTCCAGCAAATCCAATTTCGTTGATCAGCTTGTCTCCGTGGAGGATTCGGAAATCGGACTTCGAATTTCGAAACTGTCGCTTCAATGCGTCTCGCAGTGTTGCCCAATCCGGACGGTAATTAGAGCGCTGGTATTGCCAATACTATTCGTAAGCAGCTCCTATGAGAAGGATATGGAAGTCTCTCATGATTTCCGGCCATGGACAGTCGTACTGACTTTATCTCAAGTCGAAATATGTAATCTTCGACTTCAAGACTCTCTGGTTTGCCATCAAAGCTGAAACACCGCTTGTCGATTTCTCCCTTTAAAGACTCTTTCAGCGACGAGAAAGCATTGACCAAAGCCAGGTTGACATAAGCTTTCAAGTCAGACGGTATTTTTGGTTTGGGCTGTTTGGCTGGCCTACTGATGGTTGTTGCCTTTCGCTAAGTGCTACTAAGGCTCCCGTACTGATGTTTTGGAGTTTTGTACCTTCGACATTGTACCAGTCGTTTTTTGCTGCTGGGAATCTTCTTAAGCTTCTTATTTCCATTTCTTTTTTAGCCGATAATTAACTTACTGAAGAGGAGAAGGAGCTTCAGTCATGAAGAGCTTAGATGTTCGGCACTCACCACATCAGCCCCAAAGATCCGCCACCTGATGCGAGCAAAGGCAGGACAGCTACAGGGGAAGTGTTCCGCTGCATCGTCGTCCTCTCCACAAGCAGGACAGATGGTGGTGTCGCTCAAGCCCAATACATTTAAGTGTTTGGCAAAAGCTTGGTGGCCCGAAAGGACGCCAACAAGCACTCTGCGGTCAATTTTCCTAAGGGATAGAAGGAAAGACGCGGACCTTTTACAGATGTCGGACGCAGTCGTTTAGTCTGTCTGCACCCAGCACAGTCACGCCACCGACACTCGTGTTCACGAGAAACCTAAGTATCAATGGAAGACCTAACCACAGATGCAGGCAGACCCAACGCAGGTTCAGGTCCTGAGAAAGCTTCTTCTGAACCCAGCCTGGCAAGCTCATCAGCGATCTCATTTCCCTGGATACCAGTGTGACCTGGGACCCAAACAAGATTCACTGTGTTTAGCCTTCTTACCGAGCTCAGAGAAAGCTTGAGCTCGAGCACTAACTTAGACGAGGTAAGAGGGTTAAGCAGCGTTTTTAATGCAGCTTGGCTATCACTTCAAACGCAAATGTAATCTAGACCTCGCCCTGTTTGTCACAAAATAGCGCATAGCCATAAGGATAGCGAAAATCTTCGCTTGGAAGACAGAGGCATGGTTACCTAAGGGGTAGTGTAGTCTAATGTTCTCGCTTTCCACGAAGACTCCAGAACCAGACCCCTGTCCGGTTCTGGAGCCATCCGTGAATACACGATGGCATTCTTTCCCTGGTTCAGAGTCTGGCCGTTTCCGTTTCCTGAGGAAGGTTGACTTGGTAGTTTTGTCGCAGTAGGATTTCTGGTGTCATTGCGTCAGACGGCATATCCATAAGACATGGGTAAAAGGATAATTCTCGCACAAGTTTTTCAAAATTCCAATGCGCGTGGCACCAAAAGCCACCTCTCTTTTCAGTTTTCAGCGTACACCCCATGATAAAAATATCAAGAGGGGGAGGTTCATCATAGCATCTAGAGCAGAGCCCGGCGTGCTAGGGAAGGCCCCTGCGCATCCAAGACAAACCGTCCTTTGAAGTTTGGCAAAAGAGGCAGTAACACGTTTCCGCGAAAGCCCGTTCCACCATACAACCGATGCATATAAGAGAAGTGGTATTATCATTGGCGTATAGATCCAAAGGACCCTTTTAGGAGATAAGCCCCACGTCTTGCCAAAAGCGCCTTTGCACTGCCAGAAAGTTGACAGCACTTTATTGGTTTTTGATTCAACATGTTTGGACCAAAGAAGCTTTCTATCGAGGATTACTCCCAGATATTTGACTTCATCGGAGATCGGGATAGTGACGCATTTTAGCACAAGTTGA
Source organism: Cheilosia variabilis (assembly GCA_951230905.1). Taxonomy (NCBI): domain Eukaryota; kingdom Metazoa; phylum Arthropoda; class Insecta; order Diptera; family Syrphidae; genus Cheilosia; species Cheilosia variabilis. The sequence continues at coordinate 86,070,151 of OX579676.1, forward strand.
GTCAGACCAGTGACATTCCTCCTTTTCGTGAAGAGAACAACCGTAGTTTTAAGTGGATTCACCGAAAGCCCATTTCTTGTGCACCAATCATCGGTTCCAGGAAGGTTGAGAACCGTTGGCAGAGAGTCTACTACCATACACCATAAAAGGGGAGACAGAACACCACCTTGAGGGCAGCCTCCGCTTACCCCAGTCATGACGCATTTGCCACAATCCGCCTCGGCAATCAACGTCCTATGCATTAGCATTGCTTTAATCCACAACACTGTGGATGCCCTGCAGTGGTAAAGGGCAGAACGATCCATATGCAAGAGGCATTTTTAAGTCCTGCCGATATAGGAAAGATGGAACCAAGAAGGGTACTGAGGTTTATAAAGATCCTCAACAGCTCCCTGGGTTAAACATTAGAGGCCAACACAATAGATCTCTTCTGCCGCCGGTAAGTTCATCTACCTTTATCCGAATATTGGGCACCTTGTCGTGGTGGGGCGGCTTAAGTAGATTAACAGGATGCTAGACCAGGGTAGTGGCCCAACTCCTCTGGTAGAGCTGAATGTGAATTGAAGAACCAAGACTCAATCCGATCAATCGATCAACCCTTAAACTCCAAGATGACTAGTCTGCAATGTCGAGGGAGCTGTGATGAGGTAGGTAAAACTACTTGTTCACAGGGTTCAGGGGTAATTGAACCGCTAATGGAGACTCCTCAGGGGCAGCTCAATCCTCTGTTGTAATTTAGTTGAGTAGGATAGGTATTGGGGATCTCTGCCTATTCGGTCCGTTTAATTCTCCCCTACTCGTGGGTACATATATGGACCTAAATTTAAATAATAAAAATAATATTCCTTCGGAAAACGAGGTGGAAGGCTTAGGAGGGGTCGAGAAGGCGCTGGAAAGTGCTGACATGAACCCGAATAAGCTCGAGGGGTCAGTGGACTCTGATGGGAAACCAAAAGAGTTAGCAGACCAATCGTCAGTGGAGGTGGACAATGCGGGGCAGAAATGCGCCAAGAGGTCAGCCGGAACTGCGGAAGCCGGATTGGAAGAGGAGAGAAGTCCCGACTCCGAGCGGAAGTTGCACCAGAAACTGAAGCAAAGAATGAAGAGGGTCAGAAGGAGGCAAAGATTGGCCTTGGCCAAATCTGTCTCGGCGAAAGGCATAAGTAAGTCGGTTGAGGAGTTGACTGAAATGGTTGCCAACTTGACGTCGACCGAAACCTCTCCAGAAGACGGTGGATCTAGGAAACGGTTCAAATGTTCCGGGACCATGAATCCACCTAAAACTGTGAAGAAGGGGACGGAAGGCGGAAGGGAAGACGGACAGTCTGTACAATATGGGGTCAGTCTACAGGTACCACACTCCAGTGGTTATGTGGATGGACAACATTTACAACGGACCATTAGTCAACCCGGAAAGCAGGAATCGTGCAAGGCCGAGCAACCTGGACCAAGCAAGGTAAAGCGAAAGCTGAGCCAAGCTATGGGAAGGAGAGCAAAGCAAGCAGATGCTGCAAAGCCTTACGTTAGGAGTGAGAGAGCCAAAGTTGACAAGGGTGTAAAAACCTTTGCTCAGACAGCGGCGAACGATCTCCAAATGGGTGTTGCCGACATGAGTCGAGAGGGGGGGATAGAAGCTTCACAGTTGAGTATTTTCAAAAATGCTCTGCTGAGGGCTCTTGACTTACTTCCGACAAATGCAGTTGATATCGATGTAAAGGAGATAACCTTGGAGGAAGGGATTATAGCAATAAAATGCGTAAACCAAGAAACCAAGGGGTGGCTATGTGAGACTGTAGGGAAGATGACCGACCTATGGGAGGGAATCAACCTTAAAATAGACAGGCTTCACATACTAAAGGATGTGGAAAGGTTGATAATCTTCGTTCCCGGTGAACCCGTGAGCAAGGATGTCATCCTTGCCAGACTTTGTCGTCAAAATTCCTGTGTTAGCATTCGTGAAGTTCCAAAGATCATCGGAAAAGACTCAAGCTGGAAAGCCACCCGGTAGGGCGACGAAGTGATAGACACCATGGAGATGGGATCAACACAAGTCGGGCGGGAGGTGGGCCCGTACCGGGAAAAGCTGAGGGTGATTCAATTGAACCTTCATCACAGCAAAGCAGCATCGGCAATGATGACTAAGTGTTTTGATGAGGATTCGTTTGATATAGCCCTGATACAGGAGCCTTGGATCTTTAGAGGAAAGATTAGAGGACTCCCAAATAGCATGGCTGAGTTGCATTATGCACAAACTAGCGGAAGAATTAGGTCCTGTATCTTGGTGAGGCACGGAGTTCAAGCATATAAATTGCCGGATCTGTGTGCCCCAGACCTTGCAACAGTACGAGTAGGATCAGGTGCGGGAAGTTTTGTCATAGCATCTGCATACCTGCCGTATGATTCTCCAGAACCTCCTCCGATAAGAGAGTTAGAGTCTTTGGTGAATGCATGCAGGAACAGGAACGAGGATCTAATAATTGGTTGTGATGCCAATGCACATAATACAGTGTGGGGCAGCACCAACGATAATTACAGAGGAGAAGCCTTATTCGAATTTGTATCATGCAAGGATCTAGCTATCTTAAACCGGGGAACAGAGCCAACCTTCGTCGATGTGAGACGAATGGAAGTGATCGATGTTACCCTGTGCAGTAGCCAGATAATTGAAAGAATATCAAATTGGAGGGTAATGGATCAGGCTACATTGTCGGATCACAGAGCCATTTCATTTGATGTTCGCTATGGATCTAAAAGGAAAAAAGATCGGAAATACATCAGAATTCCGAAGAACACAGATAGGATAAAATACCTTGAAGTGTTGGAGGAAAAACTGAATGTAATGACATTCGGAATACCGAAAAACACTTGGCATGTAGAATCACAGTTGAAGCATCTGCAATCAGCTGTTGAAGTTGCGTACCGAGTGGCTTGTACACCTACTTTAGTGGAAAAACAAGATCCTGAGCCTTGGTGGTGCCGGGAACTTGAAAAGCTAAAAAAGGCTGCGAGGAAGGCCTTCAATCACGCCATGAGGAGGGGAGAACCCGAAGCATGGGATGAATATAAGGCGAAAAAGAAAGAGCTAAACGTTACTCTGCGACGACGTAAAAGGGAGTCATGGAGGGACTTTTGCTCGAGTATGAGGAGTACATCTGAAGTCAGTAGACTACAAAAGATTGTCTCGAGAGATCCAGTTTCTAAGATCGGACTCATTCGTAATAGAGCGGGGGAGATGGTGGAGACACTGGATCACACAAATGAGGTCCTAATGGAGGTACACTTTCCAGGAAGCTATAAGTCAGATCAGCCCTGGGCTCCAAGGAAACAAGGAGCGAACAGGATGGATAGGACGGAAGCAGAACGGATCGTGACACCAAAAGCGGTCAAGGGTGCGATAGCAACATTCTCACCCTTCAAAACTGCGGGGCCGGATGGTATATTTCCAGGTCTAATGCAATGGGGTATAGACGTAATTGCACCAAGGCTCAGGAATATATACGTTGCATGCCTAGCAATAGGCTATATCCCGATAACATGGAGGGAAGCAAATGTGGTCTTCCTTCCAAAACCGGGAAAAAAGGACTACACCGAGGCAAAGTCATTCAGACCAGTCAGCCTAACATCCTTCCTGTTAAAAATAATGGAAAGGGTGATGGTGGACTATATGGAGAGTACTGCGCTTAAGATGTATCCTTTAAATAGTAGACAGCATGCATACAGGGTAGGTATGTCTACAGAAACAGCGCTACACCAAGTAGTACGCATTGCGGAGGAAGAGCTAAATACCGGGGGCATTGCGATGACCACTATAATGGACATTGAAGGTGCCTTCGATAAGATATGCTTTGAAAGTCTGAAACAAGCCTTGGAAAAACGTAGGGTTAACCCACTGGTGGTAAGATGGGTGGACAATATGTTGAATACGAGGGCGATTAATATTCAGACGGGAACCTCAAAACTCAGAGGAAGGGTTAGCAGAGGTTGCCCACAAGGAGGTGTTCTCTCACCTACACTGTGGAATATCACTGTGGACTCTCTTCTCGACAGACTCGAGGCGACGGGCATTCACACAGTGGGATATGCCGACGACATAGCAATAATGGCCAGAGGCAAATTCATGGACGTCACCGCAGATATCATGAGGAATGCACTCAGAGTGGTTGAGCGGTGGTGTCTGGAACAAGGGCTCTCCATTAATGCGGCGAAAACAGATCTAATAGTCTTCACTAGGAAGAGGAAAAATCTGGAATTTCGGCCCTTAACACTTTTCGGATCGGAACTAACAATGACTAAGAAGGTTAAGTATCTGGGAGTCTATCTAGATACTGGACTTACTTGGAATTACCATGTTGAGGAGAAGGTCCGGAAGGCAAAAAGAGTACTACATCAGTGCAAACGTGTGTGTGGACAGAGGTGGGGACTCTCGCCTAGGTCAGCATACTGGATGTATACGATGATAACGAAATCACAAAACTCGTATTGAGAACGGATTACTTCCAGAAAAAAGAAATGGTGAAATAGTGATTTTCACGGATGGATCCATGATGGATGGCGGGGCTGGGGCCGGTATCTATTCAGAAGAGCTGGAACTTGCCCGTCACATTAGCCTCGGGAAATACACTTCAGTATACCAGGCTGAGATGATTGCCTTGCTTTATGCGTTGGACTACTTGCTTAAGTGTCAGGTGGAAGGAAGAAATATCCTCATAGCACTGGACAATCAGGCGGTGATCAGATGCATGGAACAAACAAACATCACAACATCACTGGCACTGGAATGCGTACTTAAACTCAATAAGTGTTCATCTAAAAATGAAGTAACACTGACTTGGGTACGAGGACACATAGGGATCGAAGGCAATGAAAAGGCGGACTCCCTTGCAAAACAGGGGTCAACTGAAAAGTTGCTGGGACCAGAACCATTCTCTTCAATTGGCAGAGGAATGGTTGAACAGCTTGTCCACAAATGGATCACGGCAGAACACCTGAGAAGGTGGTCAACCGTGGAACAATATAGACAAGCTAAAATGGCAATAAAGTGGCCGACCTGCTCCACTCAAAGAAGAGTTCTAAGCATGAGTCGAGGAACATTGAAATGGGTGGTGGCTTTGTCTACAGGACATGGTAATTTCAAGTATCACTTAAGGAAAATGGGCCTTATAGAGGATGATACTTGTAGACTATGCCTGGAGGAATCTGAGACAGCGGCACATATACTGTGTCAATGCCCGGCATTTGCTGGCAGAAGAATGAGGATCTTGGGACATCAATGGGTCGAGACCCAGTCGATGAAACGGATCTCCCATAAACAGATGCTAGCGTTAACACTAGGAATTGAGCCCAGAGAAGAACTGTGGAGAAATCCAGAGAGTCTCTCTGAGTAAGATTTACAGTGGTAGAGAGACGAAAAGAGACCCGACAATGGTGGTCTGATTCGATTATCTCTCGAAATATATATATATACATTTGACAAAAAAGAGCCTAAACCTAATATTACAAAAAAGGAGAAGAGAAAAGATAGATTTAAAAAAAAAAAAAAAATTTCAGACCTTAGCGAAAAAGAAAAGGAAAACAGAAAAAGATAAGGGAGATAGAAGGGCTGGATATAGTGGGACTGAAATAGAAGGAAGGAAAAATAAAGTAGGAGAGAGTAGTGTTTAGGAAATTGAAAAATAACTTCTTAATTCTATTTGAAATCTAGCTGGATCACTGATTTTTTTAATGTGGCGCGGCAAAGCATTCCAAAGACGAGTAGTGTTAATGAAAAACTGGCGCTCAGATGCCAGCGAATCATAACGAGGCTGAATTAATTGGTCAGACCTTACCGAAGAAGCCCGCGTAATTCTTTCATAAAGGTATGACGGTTGGTGGGTAAGCAGCTTATTAGCAAGCAATGTTAAAGTTCGAAGCTCAAAGTAGCTCTCGAGTGGCATATTGAGAAGACGAGTAGAAAAACTCGACAATCTATCGTATCTACGGAGCCCAAAAATGTAACGAAGAGTACTATTAAAAACGACATTCAGCTTTCTTTTGCAAAGGTTTTTTTTCGATATATATATTGTCCCATGCCCAGTTGGCTGACACTGCGACCTGTAAGATCTATTGTATCAATGGGGAAAAGTTAATCTAAGAGGCGTCGACCTCCTTAATGAAGGTCAATAAGTTCTTAGTAGCAGAGTTCGCTATATCTGCTGGCGTACGAGTCTATATTAAAGACACGTTTTCTTAACTAATGAAAAGCCGGGCAGTCACAGAAAATGTGTTCAAAGGATTCGGTATCCGGTAGACAGAATCTACATTCTGTTTCCGGACAGAGGTTCATATTGTTGAGGGGTTATCTAAGGCCACAATGACCTGTGAGTAAGCCCGAGTAAGCCCGTTAGCTTTCTTATATTGTCCTTACTGAGCCTCAGGATTTCCTTATAGGAGTAAGGCTTAATTAATCTTTTGGATTGTGTAAGACCAGGGACATGTTCCCAGTATTCAAGACGGAGTTGTTTTTCCCAATCATTAATTTGCCTTGGCGCAGTAGTCCAATAGACTGTGCAAAAGGGTTCTGGTCCATAAAGAAAGGATTCTGAACCAGCCCTAGCTAGTTTGTCTGCATGTTAGTTGCCTACAATACCTTGATGACTCGGCACCCAACCGAGCATCACCTTGTTGTGCTTGGCCAGGGCTTGCAGAGCATCGTGACAGCACTTAACTGTTTTGGAATCCATTGTATCGGATGCCAAGGCTAATAAAGCTGCCTGACTGTCTGAAAAAATGTTCATACCTGTTTAGTATTTATCTTCCGTCATTTTATTTATTTTTCTTTTATATTGTTAGTATTTATATTCGTTAATGTTTTTCTTTTGTATTTAAAATGTATTTCTTCATTAATTTAATTTACGTTCCACACTTTGTCGAACATAAACAATTTACCCTAAATTTTGTTGTTGATGTTTAAGTACTCAAAAATTGTTACTCTCTAGCTGTTAATTTTCTCTTAAATGTCATTTGTCTTTTCCGCTACTTTGTTCATCAATTGCATAATATGTAAAATTTCCTTCTTCTTGTTCGGACCACCACATTGGAAACAACACTCGTAAGAACAATAAAGTATTGAATTTATGTTTAACTCGACCTTGATGCTGTTCAACGTGCAAAATTCGAGTCGTTGTAGGGACAGGAACAGCAGGATTCGTTTTTGATTGTTTTTCTGTTGAATTTGATTCGTTTTGCAGTTAGCAAATAATTTAGAATTAACATCTGGTCCTTCTTCGCCAAATTGAATTGAACCATTAGAGAGTTGTTGTGTGGTGTGTTAGTTTGACTGGGAATACCGTTTCATGATTCTTTGTATGCGCAAAGCAATTCATTTTCTTCTGTTGCGAATTGATTCCCAGTTATAAGAGGAGATACATCAAATACCTTCAGATCGTGTTTTAAGATATTTGTTGCTGATTTTGTGATTGCCTGTCTCAAGTATGAATGTGGTTAAGGCAAAACGTGGTCGTGCCAAGGGTAGGTTGACCAAAGCAGCTGATTTCGCTTCTACTGTGGATATTAATACTCCACTTGTGATGCTGGAAGTTCGTCTGGAGAAACTCGAGGAATCATGGAATGATTTTGTCTCGCTCCAGGATGAAATGTATGAATACATCGAGGAAGAGGAATTCGTAGATCCGGAACCCGAATTCCACGAATATGAAGCAAAATATTTTGTTGCGCGTTCGACTTTCGAGAGCTTCATTAAGGTAAAGCGGCCGTCGGAATCCGCTGAGGAATCGGTTGCTGAGAAATTGGCAAATCAGCAAGCTGCGTTTTTGGAGAAGTTGAACTCCACACACAAGTCGTCGGTGAATCTTCCAAAGATAGCAGTGTCAACCTTTTCAGGCGACTACGAAGAATGGCCTGCGTTTAAGGATATGTTTCTGAGTTCGGTTGATCAAAACACTTCGCTTACCCCCTCCCAAAAATTCTACTACCTCAAGACGTTCTTGAGTAGTACTGCTGCTGATCTCGTAAGCCACATGAAACTTACCGATAAAAACTATTTCGAGGCTTGGGATAAATTAGAAAAGCGGTTTGATAGGTCGCAACTAATAGTTAATTCGTTTATTAGCTCATTTCTTTCGTTACCAACTACGAATACTTCGAACGTGTCTTTGCTTAGAAAGATCACAGATGGTGCAGATGAGGTGATTAGGGGTTTGAAAGCGTTGGAAACAAATAGCCGTGATCCGTGGCTGATCTTCCTGCTATTGCAGAAACTTGATCCAGATACAAAGCAAGCTTGGGCGGAAAATCTTGGGTCAAAGGAAGGTACCACAATAGAGGAATTGGTGGAGTTTCTTCAAAATCGTTGTGCCTGTTTGGAATCTTGTTCAACCCCTGTTCGTTCCGCAAAATCTAAAAGCAAGGTACAAAATACAATCCGTTCGCATGTGGTTGAACCTGGTCAAAGCTGCGCGCAATGTAAGGGAAATCATAGCTTGCCGAACTGTAAGAATTTCATGGCATTTGGTGTTGAGGCTCGTAGAAATTTTGTGAAGGAACATTCATTGTGTTTCAATTGTCTTCGAAAAGGACATGCTGCCAATAGATGTTTTTCGCACCAACGTTGCAAGATGTGCAAGTCTCGGCACCATGTTTTGGTTCATCCGGAAGGTGCTGCCAATTCTTCTTCTGCTAACACAAATTCGAGTAACATTCCATCGTCCTCAAATTCAAGTTCGTCTTCATCAAATACCGAGCCGTCGTCGGCAAATCCATGGCCATCGTCGTCGAACCCAAGGCCATCGCCTTCAAATCCAGGACCGTCGTCTGTTATTAATCACCATTCGTGTGAGCCCAGTTTCGGTTGTCAGACAATACTCCCTACTGCTGTTGCTAGAACCCAGGATAGAGGAAGGTCATACCAAAATGTTCGTGCTCTTCTTGATACGGGGTCCCAAGTTTCGTTTATTACTGAACAGGCTGTTCAACGCTTGGGACTTCACCGTAGTCAATCGCGAATTCCGGTGCTTGGAGTAGCGTCTGCCTCAGCAGGCGTTACTAATGGATTAGTGACACTGAGGCTGACTTCTCGATTCAATTCAAGCGCTGTTGAGGTGGACTGCCATGTTCTTACAAAGCTAACATCGTCGTTGCCAGCAACGTTAATTGACCATGTCGACATTAGCAATCTTGTGTCTTATGAGCTGGCTGATCCATATTTCTTTAAGCCTGGTCCTATTGATGTTTTGATTGGGGCTGACAAGGTATTCGACATTATAACAGGACCAACTAACAATCAAATCAATGGTATACCCAACTTGATTCCAACCATTTTCGGCTCGGTTATTGCGGGAAGGTCTGCACAAACTTCTCTTAGTTTCGGTAGTGGTATCGGAACTTTTTGTACACAGCTGGATCATTCGCAAGAATTTGACCTCGAGAAATTCTGGCGTTTAGAGGAAATTTCTAATGAGCCCACCATCTCGATCGATGAACAGCGTGCTGAAGAATTGTTTGCGTCAACTCATGAGAGGCTTCCCAATGGTCGTTATATGGTAAAATTACCATTTAAAACCGACGAAAATATAAATTTTGGAAATTCAGCTGCTGTTGCGCTTCGACGTCTTTACTCTATCGAGCGGAGGTTTTGTTCAAATCCTTCTTTGAAGGATCAATATAGGAAGTTTATGGATGAGTATTTGTCGTTGGGACATATGGAGGAGGTTCCTGCTACTGAGGTATACCAACCATTCTACAGATGCTATTACCTGCCGCATCACGCGGTTTTTAAGGATGATAGTAGCACAACAAAAATTAGGGTAGTTTTTGATGGATCGGCCAAATCGAACCATTCTGTGTCCCTGAATGATTCGCTTCTTGTTGGTCCAACCATACAACGTGACATTTTTTCTGTCTGTCTTCGGTTTCGACGCCATTTGTACACGATATCGGGAGACATTGAGAAAATGTACCGACAGATTCAAGTTTCGACTGATGATTGTGATTACCAAAGGATAGTTTGGCGTAAGTCCCCTGAGGATCCCATCAAACACTTTCGGCTATTGACGGTTACGTATGGAACTGCTTGTGCTCCCTTTTTAGCAGTTCGAACATTGAAGCAGTTAGCTTTGGATTCTGCTGAAATATATCCTCTGGCATCTGTAACGGTCTTAAATGACTTCTACGTTGATGATGTTATCACAGGTGCAGATTCAATTGACGAAGTCATTTCCCTTCAGAAGGAATTGGTAGAGCTGCTGAAAACGGGAGGTTTTAATTTGCGTAAGTGGACTACAAATTGCTGGCCTCTTTTGCTATCGTTACCTGAGGACCAACGTGAGATGTCTCCAATAGAATTCGAAGAATTTGATTCCGTAAAAGTACTTGGTTTGCAGTGGTGTCCTTCTAAAGATCAATTTTCTTATAAAGTGAAGCTCAGCGAAACTGTTTTATGTACCAAGCGTCGAATATTGTCTGACGCTTCTCGAGTTTTCGATCCAATGGGATTTCTAGCCCCGATAATCGTCGGAATGAAAATCCTCCTTCAGGATTTGTGGAGGGAAAAATTGGGCTGGGACGAAGAAATTCCAAAGGAACTTGCTGATCGGTGGATGGTAATTCGGCAGGAGTTAAATCTTGTTGAAACTATTCATATTCCCAGGATCATATGGACCAACAAATGGAATTGTGAGTTCCATGCATTTTGTGATGCATCTCTTGACGCGTATGCAGCTGTGGTGTATTGCAGAAGCAAGAACGAAGACGGTACTAATTCGGTCGCTTTAGTATCTGCAAAGAGTAAGGTTTCTCCGATCAAGGTTTTGTCGCTTCCTAGACTGGAACTCTGTGGAGCTCTCTTATTGACACGTCTAATCAATAAACTAAAAACGTCTTTACAGGATAAAGAGCTGACAGTTTTTGCTTGGACAGATTCTTCAATCGTGCTCCATTGGCTTTCGTCTCCTCCGAAAAGATGGTCGGTGTTTATCGGAAATCGGACTTCTGAAATTGTTTCATCGATTCCGCACAACCAATGGAATCACGTTCGATCCGAAAGCAACCCAGCCGACTGCGCAACTCGTGGAATTGCACCATCTCGTTTGCCTTCAAACGAGCTGTGGTGGAAAGGACCCTCGTGGCTGTGGCAGGAGAAAGATCAGTGGCCATATTCGGATCCATGTATGAAGGGGTTTTCAGAAGAGCAGTTGGAAGAACGAAGAAACCCTAGAACTCAGGTACTTATGACAAATCTTGTTGAAGAGAATGTCTTGCAGTTTTAAACAACTCGTCAAAATGGTACAAATGTCTTCGGCTGCTTGCAACAATGTTTCGGTTTTGCTCTAATTGTCGCGTTCCCACGAATGGGCTTGGCCAACGTAATCATCAACCTTTATCCGCGAAAGAACTTTGTGACGCTAAAATTGTGTTGATCAAATTTTGCCAAATGTCTTCCTTTACGTCGGAAATCGTCGCGTTAAAAAACGGAAAGGAACTTAAAAAGGGTCATAAACTTTTGACTCTTGCTCCGTTTCTCGATTCGGATGGAGTCCTTAGAGTTGGTGGGCGCGTGCAGAACTCGGAACTTTCGTATAGTGAAAAGCACCCCATCATACTGTGTAAATTGAGCCGTATATCTGAACTCATTGTCCATTACATTCATGAACATTATTTACATGCCGGTGTGACACTTATGATCGCGTTGCTGAAAAGGGAATTTTATATTGTTGGCTCCAGAAATCTAGTGCGCAAGGTTGTTCATAAGTGTGTTTCGTGCTTTCGTCAACGTCGGGATTCATCAAGACAGTTAATGGGCAATCTGCCTGCTGAAAGAATTCGGTTTTCGCGGCCGTTTAGTAAGGTCGGATGCGACTATGCCGGTCCAATTTCCCTGAGGCTATCGCGTGGTCGAAACCCCGAATTTGTGAAAGCATACATTGCGCTCTTTGTTTGCTTTGTCACGAAGGGTATTCACCTTGAACTGGTTGGTGATTTGTCGTCGAATGCTTTTCTTCTCGCCCTTGATCGATTTTGTGCGCGTCGCGGAAAACCATCGGAAATCTGGAGCGATAATGTTACCAACTTCCATGGTGCCAAGCGTTCGCTGAACGAGATGTTTCAATGCCTTTTGAGTCAGCAGCATCAAAGCATTGTCATTGACCATCTCGCCAAGGACAACATAACGTGGAAGTTCCTTCCACCATCTGCGCCTCATTTTGGAGGCTTATGGGAGGCTGGTGTCAAGTCTGTAAAGCAGCACTTGAAGAGAGTCATCGGGGAACATATTTTGACGTACGAGGAAATGTACACCCTCCTCACCAAAATAGAGGGGCTTCTAAACTCGCGTCCAATGTGGCAGACATCAGACACAGAGCCAAGTGCTCTTTCGCCAGCTCACTTTATGATTGGGGAGTCATACACCTCAGTTCCTCAACCTGATCTGGTAAACTCAAACATTTCTGTTTACACTAATTGGTATCTTTTACAGAAACTCACTCAAGGCTTTTGGAATAGGTGGCACCAAGAGTATTTAACTTCTCTTCAACAACGGCAAAAGTGGCAGAAGAGCCAACCAAATTTATCCGTTGATGACGTCGTTCTGTTAAAGGAACCAAAACTTCCACCATCGAAATGGATCCTAGGGCGCATCATTGCAACACACCCAGGGAAGGACAGCAAAGTAAGAGTTGTCACAGTACGGACAATACATGGAGAGTACACTCGCCCAATTGTGAAGATTGCCCCACTTCCTTTTGCTGAAAGACCGGAGTCTTTCAGGGGGGCCTGAATGTTTAGTATTTATCTTCCGTCATTTTATTTATTTTTCTTTTATATTGTTAGTATTTATATTCGTTAATGTTTTTCTTTTGTATTTAAAATGTATTTCTTCATTAATTTAATTTACGTTCCACACTTTGTCGAACATAAACAATTTACCCTAAATTTTGTTGTTGATGTTTAAGTACTCAAAAATTGTTACTCTCTAGCTGTTAATTTTCTCTTAAATGTCATTTGTCTTTTCCGCTACTTTGTTCATCAATTGCATAATATGTAAAATTTCCTTCTTCTTGTTCGGACCACCACATTGGAAACAACACTCGTAAGAACAATAAAGTATTGAATTTATGTTTAACTCGACCTTGATGCTGTTCATCGTGCAAAATTCGAGTCGTTGTAGGGACAGGAACAGCAGGATTCGTTTTTGATTGTTTTTCTGTTGAATTTGATTCGTTTTGCAGTTAGCAAATAATTTAGAATTAACAATACCATTTTTTTGAAAATTAGATCAGCGCAATTTTCGATCGCATGGATTTCCGCTTGAAAAACCGTGCGATACATTCCCATGGGAATCGAGACTTTGGTGTTGGGTCCAAAGACACCAGCTCCAACTCCGGAATCCATTTTTAGTCCGTCGGTGTACCATACTAAGCTTTTTGGGTTCAGTGTCGGAACACCATTTGCCCAACTAGCGCGTTCAAGTAGCTCTATCTTGTATAATTTACCGAAACTGTACTCCTCAACCATAGTGTCCGGGACGGAGCAAAACATGTCCAAGTTTGATATTAGGTTAAGTATTTTCAGATGTCCCACATGATCAACTGATCTAATTCTATATTCTAGCTGCAGTTTAATGGCGTATCTAGCAGCAGTCTTCATAATGAAGAATTGCAGTGGTGAGAGCCCAATAATGGCCTAAAGTGCTGTTATTTTGCAAGTGCGCATAGCACCTGTGATGCCGAGGCAGGCAATTCGTTGAAGCTTCTGAAGCCTGTTTGCCGTAGTTCGTTTAAGTACTTTCGGCCACCAGACAATTGCCGCGTACGAGATAATGGGTCTTACCATCATAGTTTATAACCAATATGTTTTTCTCGTTTTTATAATTTGTTTGGATAACTGTTTGTCCCTAAAAATGCTATCTTTTGCTATCTTAGCTGTTTTTTATTATCAGCTATGATCCATATAGATCATCGATTTACATGCACTTACAACAACAGCACATGATCCTGCTTCTTATCGAGATCACGAATCATGATCTGAAAATGTATTCCACTATTTCCGGCTGCGTTGTTTCTTTTATTCTTGAATGTTGGTGTGCCTGTAACACAATCAATGTACACACAACCGCATTGCCAGACTAAAAAATGGAACACTAAATGATTTTTTTTCGCATTCGAATAAAGTCCCTGTCCGTATTCCGAGTTATTTTGTTTTTTCTCTTTCTATAAAGGTATGTCCAGACCAGCCAATCATTTGATAAACAATTAAATTCCATTCATGTTCCATATTTATTTGTAAAACACTTATTAAACAAAACAATTCTTATAAAGTGCTTAGGAATATTTTGCTGGTTTGGATCTGGACACCAGAAAAACGTTTATGAAATGTTTCACAGTTACCCAATCGTGATAGGAAATCATTTTTGTTTTACAAGTATCCCTGCAGAAAGTGAGCGCTGTTTTTCGATTATTATTTGTTTTTAAATAAAATAAAAATGTCCAGAAAAGCTTTGAATACCTAATGAGAAAGTGATTCACTTCATACGATTATTTGAATTAAATCGCGTGTCGCGTGATTGCCAAGACCAAAAATACAAAAATAAAAACTTTACTCGCTGCTAATAATCCCACCACATTATTTTCTTCTCGTCCAAAACAGGATAAAGGTGAAACATTTAACAAACATTTACCCCCGTATTAATAAACAAATATGCAAAATGTAAGTTAGCTAGTAGACGTCAGATAGCATAACAAAATTTGACGTAACTGCTGAGTAACAAGTTGATAACTTTTACGCAGTGCTTATTAATACGGGTTTAATAAATAAATTTCAGAAATCTTTTATAAATGTTTATAAAATCTGTCCGATTTGCTTCAGAAACATTTCATAAACATTTCTGAAATATTTTATATGCCAAGATAAACTCAAGCGTTAGCACCAAAATATTGTACATGTGGTTCATATTTGAACATAAAATACTAAATTTGTTTCAGAAAAGAAAATTATGCAAATTTGATTCAAATATGGTAACACCCCCGACTTTGCAAGTGAAATGACATGTGCCTTCTGTGACGTCACGGTGAGAAGAATATTTGCAAGATGGCTGGTAGCAATATGAAGTTTGAAATACCCTGTGTTTGGGATTAATCGTTATATTCGTTATACTAATCTATTTGCTATATTTGTTTGCTCTTAAGTTAAGTTTTGTTTCATTGGTTTATCAATCACTATAATCTAACGATGTCGTGTCTGCTTACACATTTGTTTACATCCATATTACTTGTTCGATTGTCCACTCGGGCTCGCACAGCTTTACACCAACAATTCTATTGTTGTGCGAAACTCGTGAGTGGGCGAGAGAACAAGAATGATCTTTTACGTTTGATCTTGCGAGTTCTCTGCCACTTGGATTTTGATCGTTGCAGACACCACATCGTTGGACAGGGAAGAGCTAAGTAGTACTTCATTATTCATTATTGGCGTTGTATAAAACAAATTATAATAAACTCAATTCAATAATTGACGTTCGTTTGGTGCAAAGTTTCTTTCGTTCGTTGCTCATCATAAAACTGGTCCTTCTGTAGCCGAATTAAGAATTGAATCGGGTGAAATAGAAACTATAAATCGATTTATCGCGAATCAAACATTTTTTTTTTTTATTTGCATGTGCATGGTGTATTTTTCCCCTTTCATTTACATATAATATTTGGATGTACAGAGAATCCTCGTGTATGAAATATTGTGCTGCGCTTATTGGGAAATTTTGTTTTATAATTTATAAGAAGAATTCCCTCGTAACATTTTCTCTTGAAATTGTAACCTCGTCTTATAATTTTACAAGAGTTTCGGTGCGGTTGAGTCAGCATTTTACTAAGGATTTTCACTCAAACCATCTATTAAAATGAATGCTCTAAAACAAAAACGTGGTAATGCAAAAGCCTGTTTAACTCGTGCGGTAGAATTTCTTTCAACTATTCAAGACTCTACCGATATAGAAATGCTAGAAATTCGGTTAAGCAGAGTAGTTGAAGCATGGTCAGAATATTCATCGCTTCACTACGAATGTTTGAAGCATGTGGAGGAAAATGACATCGCGGACTACGAAAAAGATTTCGGTGTATACGAAACCAAATATTTCGAGGCTCATTCTGGGTTAAAAAAGGCAATTCGCGATCGATTAAGTGCGGAAAAACCGAGCTCGACGGATACTGTATTTGAGCGTCTTGCTGACCAACAAGCCACGTTCCTCAAGAATTTAGATTCATCGACAAACACGTGTTCTAAAATCAATCTTCCGACAATTATAGTGCCTCCATTTTCCGGTAATTACAAGGATTGGCCATCCTTCCGAGATTTATTTGTAGGTTCAGTCGATAATAAACCAAATCTGACCTCAACTCAGAAATTTCATTATTTAAAATCGTTTTTGTGTGGTGATGCCGCCAATCTCATCAAACACATTCCAATTTCGGATGGCAATTACCTTGAGGCTTGGGATAGACTCGAGAAACGTTATGACCGCGTAAATATTATCGTGCAATCGTTCGTCCAAACCTTTCTGTCACTTCCGTCTATGAGTGTATCTAATGTACAAACCCTTCGCCGAATTACAGACGGTGCAGATGAGGTAATTCGTGGTCTCAGTGCGCTAGACAAAAACAATCGCGATCCGTGGTTAATCTACCTGTTACTAGGTAAACTTGATAACGAGACAAAACACGCGTGGGCTGACGAAGTGGGCTCTCGCGATGATAGCTCCATAATTGACTTAATTGAATTTTTGGAACTCAGGTGCGACGCATTGGAATCGTGCCAATCACTAAGTCGTTCAACCACATCGCGCGGGAAACAATCGGGTCAGATCAGAGCTCACTTAGCCAAATCATCGGAAAATAATTCACGTTGTCTTATGTGCAAAGGCGATCACAGTTTGGCTCAGTGCTCAGAGTTTATTGCATTAGACATTGCCTCGCGTAGAAACTTTACAAAAGCTCAATCGGTATGCTTTAATTGCCTAAGACCAGGACATACCGGGAATAAATGTCGATCCACATTCCGGTGCCGCGTGTGTAAGGCCCGTCACCATTCGCTAGTACATCAAGAGGATCAAAGACACTTTCCTTCGTCATTACCAAATCCCAACATTTCTACATCGCCCTCGTCGGTTCCACCTGCGTCCATACAGCAGTATTCTTCGGAGTCCCCTTCTACTTCTCAAGCTGCTACTCCATTGGTTAGTAACCATTCGCTTGAATCTAGCACTCGACAACAAACAATTTTGCCAACTATTCTCGCTAGAGTTCAAGATAATCGGGGACAGCTCATTGATTGTCGTGTTCTATTGGATACGGGGTCTCAATCGTCTTTCGTTACCGAATCGTTCGCCCAAAGACTTGGGCTCCCGCGAACCCATGCTCGAATTCCTGTGATGGGATTATCTTCAAAAGAAGCGGGATATACTAAAGGATATATATCAATCAATCTCTCTTCTCGATACAATTCAGAAAATTTATCAGTTGATGCTTTTGTGCTGGCTAAATTAACATCGAACTTGCCAGCAAAATCATTTGACGTATCAACTTGGGAGTATATCAGTGAGTTAGATTTAGCCGATCCTAACTTTAACCATTCGTGTTCGGTTGAAATTCTGCTCGGAGAAGATAAAGTCTGGTCCGTTCTCAAAGCAGAACAAATTCGTGGCCCACAAGGATTACCCATAGCTCAAAACACTTCCTTCGGTTGGGTTATTTCGGGTGAGCTATTTAATCAAAATAACTCTAGTATTGAGTTATCGTCATTCCATTCAGCTGTCGACGTAGATGTTCTTCTTCAGCGTTTTTGGGAGTTGGAAGAAGTCTCTCCTCATAACATTCGTGACTCTGTCAATGATCCAGCTGAAGAACATTTTCGAAAAACATTCTCTCGCGCGTCAGATGGAAAATATGTCGTTTCTCTACCATTTAAAACCCCCTCCCCAAGGTTCGCAGATACCCTGCAGACGGCAGTTTCACGAATGCATTCAATGGAGCGCCGGTTTCGAAACAGTCCCGACTTGCATCGCCTTTACTCCAACTTCATGCACGAGTATCTCGAACTTGGACATATGGAGGAAATCCCTCCCTGTGATCTAAATACAAAACCTTCGCAACAGTTTTATCTCCCTCATCACGCGGTCCTCAAACCCGACAGTTCATCCACCAAACTTCGTGTTGTGTTTGATGGATCGGTAAAAGACTCAAACGGACAATCATTGAATAATCATCTTCTAATCGGTCCGCCAATTCAACGCGATCTAATAGGTGTGTGTTTACGGTTTCGGCAACATCGTTTCGTCTTCACGGCTGATATTGTCAAAATGTTTCGCCAGATATGGGTTCACGAAAACGATAGTGACTTTCAACGCATTGTTTGGCGTCAAAATCCCAATGACCCACTTAAGCACTATCGGCTACGAACCGTAACGTATGGTACCGCATCGGCTCCATTTTTATCAGTTCGCGTTCTACAACAACTCGCGTATGACTATCAGTCCAGGTACCCAAACGCTGCTAAAATCTTACTCAACGACGTCTACGTTGACGACGTAATGACAGGCTCGAGTTCCATCGAAACTTTGTTAGATTTACAATCTGAACTTATCGCATTACTCTCGGAAGCCAATCTACAACTTCGTAAATGGAGTTCCAATTGCTGGGCTCTACTCGCGAAACAACGTCGTGAAGATTGCGAGTATTCCTTTGTCGATCCTGAACATGAACAATCTCTCATCAAAGTCCTAGGTATGTTCTGGAATCCTGCAACTGACGTGTTTTCTTACCGCGTAACTCAAACCAAACCATGCGCCGTGTTAACAAGGAGAACGTTACTGTCTCAAATAGCGCGTATTTTTGATCCCCTGGGACTTCTCGCTCCGTCAGTTATTCTGTTCAAACTCATGTTTCAACAGCTCTGGTCGTCTGAATCGCGATTGGGTTGGGATGATCCCTTACCCTCCGAACTCTATGATAGATGGAAGAATTATCGTGAACAATTACCATCCTTTGAACAAATTTGTGTTCCGCGGAATGTGTTTACATCCGGACTATATATCGAGCTTCACGGGTTCTCAGATGCCTCGTCGTTAGCTTACGCTGCTGTCGTTTTCGCTCGTTCAATATCCTCCACCGGTGATATTAGTATCAGAATCGTTGCGGCAAAAACGAAAGTAGCCCCTCTTAAGCCTGTCTCCATACCCCGTCTCGAACTTTGTGGTGCGCTCTTGGTAGCTCGGTTACTCAATCTCGTAAAATCGTCGATCAGTACCAATATCGAAAGGACATACGCATGGTGCGATTCCGAAATTGTGCTACACTGGCTTTCGTCACCTCCTCGTCGCTGGACGACCTTTGTTGCCAATCGTACTGCTGCCATTCTGGAGAATGTACCGAGGTACTCATGGCGTTATGTTCCATCGGAGGCAAACCCTGCTGACTGTGCTTCTCGAGGGGTTCCTCCTTCCGACCTTTACAATCACAGTCTATGGTGGACAGGGCCATCATGGTTATCGCTGCCAGAACACCATTGGCCTACATCTAACTTTTCTTCTGCTTTAGTTGACTGGGAATCCGTAAGAACCGAGGAAAAAGCAAGCCCAAGGCATGCACTCATCACGTCGTATGATGGACATGTCTTCTATGACCTAATCGAAAAAATTTCATCGTGGTATCGTTTGCAACGTATAGTCGCCTACTGTTTCCGGTTTATCAGTAATTGTCGACGCAAATTCGCTAATCGAGCTATTCATGGGCTAATATTTGCAGAGATTCGAGTGGCCAGGATTGCCATCTTAAAAGTCATTCAATACAACGCGTTCGAAGACGATATCCAGCATCTGCGTACCAAAAATCAACTTCCTGCGAAATCGAAGCTCTTGAAGTACTCATCATTTTTGGACAGCGAGGGACTACTCCGAGTTGGCGGACGCATCAAAAACGCCGGCTTATCCTATGGCATAAAACACCCTATTATTCTTCCAAAACATAACACAGTCTCCTCCCTTATTATTACAGATATTCACCAACGTTATTTGCATGCTGGAGTATCAGAGACCTTTGCATTCGTTCGACAACAATTTTGGATATTGGGCAGTCGCAACCTCATTCGCAAAATCATCCACAGATGTAAACCATGCTTCATGCAGAGGAGACTTACTAGCCAGCAGATCATGGGTGATCTTCCGTCTCATCGCATCCAACAGAGTCGCCCATTCTCAAACACCGGTTGTGACTACGCCGGTCCACTGACGATAAAATTATCCCGGTGTCGCAAGCCAAAGACGTCAAAAGCCTACATAGCCTTGTTTGTGTGTATGGCTACTAAAGCCATCCACCTGGAGCTGGTGAGTGACCTCACCACGGATGCCTTTATTGCGGCTTTGCGTAGATTCATATCTCGCCGCGGCAAGTGCGCCAACATATACAGCGACAACGGGACGAATTTCCAAGGAGCTCGTCGGTGCCTAACTGATATGCATAGATTTGTGATGGCACAAACTCACAACGATATCATCGCTACCGAACTTATCAAGGACGGTATATCTTGGCATTTCAACCCTCCTTCCGCTCCACACTTTGGTGGACTATGGGAGGCTGGCGTAAAGTCTGTGAAGCTTCACTTGCGGCGTGTTATCGGGAGTGCAATTTTAACCTTTGAAGAGCTATACACTGTCCTTAGTCAAGTAGAAGCTATTTTAAATTCTCGTCCTCTTTGTTCTATGTCCGACTATGATTTAAACCCATTAACCCCCGCACACTTTCTTATAGGCGAACCACTGACGGCAGTTCCTGAACCTAACCATCTGGAGACTCCACCAAATCGCCTGGCTCACTGGAATCACATCCAAAGCATGACACAAGGGTTCTGGAAGCGATGGCACACCGAGTATCTCACCACGCTGCAGGAGCGACCAAAATGGCAGCGAGTTACAGCCAACTTCAAGACCGGAGATTTGGTGGTCGTAAAGGAACCGAATCTTCCGCCAACAAGGTGGTTATTGGGACGAGTGGAATCGGTTAACCCTGGCGCCGATCAACAAGTTCGAGTCGCTACTATTCGAACAGCAACAGGCACATTGGTCCGCCCTATATCAAAACTTGCGCTTCTACCCATGTCCTGAAACTTATTCCAGGGGGGCCGGGATGTTTGGGATTAATCGTTATATTCGTTATACTAATATATATTTGCTATATTTGTTTGCTCTTAAGTTAAGTTTTGTTTCATTGGTTTATCAATCACTATAATCTAACGATGTCGTGTCTGCTTACACATTTGTTTACATCCATATTACTTGTTCGATTGTCCACTCGGGCTCGCACAGCTTTACACCAACAATTCTATTGTTGTGCGAAACTCGTGAGTGGGCGAGAGAACAAGAATGATCTTTTACGTTTGATCTTGCGAGTTCTCTGCCACTTGGATTTTGATCGTTGCAGACACCACATCGTTGGACAGGGAAGAGCTAAGTAGTACTTCATTATTCATTATTGGCGTTGTATAAAACAAATTATAATAAACTCAATTCAATAATTGACGTTCGTTTGGTGCAAAAGTTTCTTTCGTTCGTTGCTCATCACCCTGTATTATCTGTTTTGCTTTTGAAAGCAACTGTTGCCACAATTCCAAAATTAAACTTTTCAATGATCCGTTGTGTTTTATTTTCATGATCTGATCCGAATCAGATTACGCTGATAATAAAAAACAGCTATTGTAATCCCTAATTCTAATGTGAAGTGGCTTAATTTCTAACCTATTTCTGTGCGTATCAATACATCTTTTTTAATCTCTTTTCAAAATCATTATCTTATTGGCACCTTCCTCTGGTGAGGGCTTCCTCTCCCCTAGTTCTATCTGTGACTCACAATCCCTAGCTGTGTTTATTGTTTTTATTCCGGGGTTTGAGTCGAACGTGACTCCTACAACGCCTACATTTGGTGCTATTACGCCTTCTTGGCTGCATCTGTAACAAAATATGTTACGGACAGTCCATGAAGTTGTGACCTCCAGCCCTACAGTTCCAGCAAATCCAATTTCGTTGATCAGCTTGTCTCCGTGGAGGATTCGGAAATCGGACTTCGAATTTCGAAACTGTCGCTTCAATGCGTCTCGCAGTGTTGCCCAATCCGGACGGTAATTAGAGCGCTGGTATTGCCAATACTATTCGTAAGCAGCTCCTATGAGAAGGATATGGAAGTCTCTCATGATTTCCGGCCATGGACAGTCGTACTGACTTTATCTCAAGTCGAAATATGTAATCTTCGACTTCAAGACTCTCTGGTTTGCCATCAAAGCTGAAACACCGCTTGTCGATTTCTCCCTTTAAAGACTCTTTCAGCGACGAGAAAGCATTGACCAAAGCCAGGTTGACATAAGCTTTCAAGTCAGACGGTATTTTTGGTTTGGGCTGTTTGGCTGGCCTACTGATGGTTGTTGCCTTTCGCTAAGTGCTACTAAGGCTCCCGTACTGATGTTTTGGAGTTTTGTACCTTCGACATTGTACCAGTCGTTTTTTGCTGCTGGGAATCTTCTTAAGCTTCTTATTTCCTTTTCTTTTTTAGCCGATAATTAACTTACTGAGGACTAGAATGGATGAAATGAAAATGAACGATTTTCTACACGGATACGAAGAAAGACGCGAAGTTACAAAGACTTAATGTGAGTTTAACTTTTTTTTTTTTGCTGGAGGTTGTTACTATCCGTTGGAGCACACAGACACAACTACTGGTCCATTGTACTGCCAAACAGACACCTTACTTTTATGTACTTAGTTTTCCCGTCTTTCGAAGAAAGAGGAGAAGGAGCTTCAGTCATGAAGAGCTTAGATGTTCGGCACTCACCACATCAGCCCCAAAGATCCGCCACCTGATGCGAGCAAAGGCAGGACAGCTACAGGGGAAGTGTTCCCCTGTTGTTTTCCTAAGGGATAGAAGGAAAGACGCGGACCTTTTACAGATGTCGGACGCAGTCGTTTAGTCTGTCTGCACCCAGCACAGTCACGCCACCGACACTCGTGTTCACGAGAAACACAAGTATCAATGGAAGACCTAACCACAGATGCAGGCAGACCCAACGCAGGCTCAGGTCCTGAGAAAGCTTCTTCTGAACCCAGCCTGGCAAGCTCATCAGCGATTTCATTTCCCTGGATACCAGTGTGACCTGGGCCCCAAACAAGATTCACTGTGTTTAGCCTTCTTACCGAGCTCAGAGAAAGCTTGAGCTCGAGCACTAACTTAGACGAGGTAAGAGGGTTAAGCAGCGTTTTTAATGCAGCTTGGCTATCACTTCAAACGCAAATGTAATCTAGACCTCGCCCTGTTTGTCACAAAATAGCGCATAGCCATAAGGATAGCGAAAATCTTCGCTTGGAAGACAGAGGCATGGTTACCTAAGGGGTAGTGTAGTCTAATGTTCTCGCTTTCCACGAAGACTCCAGAACCAGACCCCTGTCCGGTTCTGCCATCCATCCGTGAATACACGATGGCATTCTTTCCCTGGTTCAGAGTCTGGCCGTTTCCGTTTCCTGAGGAAAGTTGACTTGGTAGTTTTGTCGCAGTAGGATTTCTGGTGTCATTGCGTCAGACGGCATATCCATAAGACATGGGTAAAAGGATAATTCTCGCACAAGTTTTTCAAAATTCCAATGCGCGTGGCACCAAAAGCCACCTCTCTTTTCAGTTTTCAGCGTACACCCCATGATAAAAATATCAAGAGGGGGAGGTTCATCATAGCATCTAGAGCAGAGCCCGGCGTGCTAGGGAAGGCCCCTGCGCATCCAAGACAAACCGTCCTTTGAAGTTTGGCAAAAGAGGTAGTAACACGTTTCCGCGAAAGCCCGTTCCACCATACAACCGATGCATATAAGAGAAGTGGTATTATCATTGGCGTATAGATCCAAAGGACCCTTTTAGGAGATAAGCCCCACGTCTTGCCAAAAGCGCCTTTGCACTGCCAGAAAGTTGTCAGCACTTTATTGGTTTTTGATTCAACATGTTTGGACCAAAGAAGCTTTCTATCGAGGATTACTCCCAGATATTTGACTTCATCGGAGATCGGGATAGTGACGCATTTTAGCACAAGTTGAGTCAGACCAGTGACATTCCTCCTTTTCGTGAAGAGAACAACCGTAGTTGTAAGTGGATTCACCGAAAGCCCATTTCTTGTGCACCAATCATCGGTTCCAGGAAGGTTGAGAACCGTTAGCAGAGAGTCTACTACCATACACCATAAAAGGGGAGACAGAACACCACCTTGAGGGCAGCCTCCGCTTACCCCAGTCATGACGCATTTGCCACAATCCGCCTCGGCAATCAACGTCCTATGCATTAGCATTGCTTTAATCCATAACACTGTGGATGCCCTGCAGTGGTAAAGGGCAGAACGATCCATATGCAAGAGGCATTTTTAAGTCCTGCCGATATAGGAAAGATGGAACCAAGAAGGGTACTGAGGTTTATAAAGATCCTCAACAGCTCCCTGGGTTAAACATTAGAGGCCAACACAATAGATCTCTTCTGCCGCCGGTAAGTTCATCTACCTTTATCCGAAGATTGGGCACCTTGTCGTGGTGGCGGCTTAAGTAGATTAACAGGATGCTAGACCAGGGTAGTGGCCCAACTCCTCTGGTAGAGCTGAATGTGAATTGAAGAACCAAGACTCAATCCGATCAATCGATCAACCCTTAAACCAAGATGACTAGTCTGCAATGTCGAGGGAGCTGTGATGAGGTAGGTAAAACTACTTGTTCACAGGGTTCAGGGGTAATTGAACCGCTAATGGAGACTCCTCAGGGGCAGCTCAATCCTCTGTTGTAATTTAGTTGAGTAGGATAGGTATTGGGGATCTCTGCCTATTCGGTCCGTTTAATTCTCCCCTACTCGTGGGTACATATATGGACCTAAATTTAAATAATAAAAATAATATTCCTTCGGAAAACGAGGTGGAAGGCTTAGGAGGCGTCGAGAAGGCGCTGGAAAGTGCTGACATGAACCCGAATAAGCTCGAGGGGTCAGTGGACTCTGATGGGAAACCAAAAGAGTTAGCAGACCAATCGTCAGTGGAGGTGGACAATGCGGGGCAGAAATGCGCCAAGAGGTCAGCCGGAACTGCGGAAGCCGGATTGGAAGAGGAGAGAAGTCCCGACTCCGAGCGGAAGTTGCACCAGCAACTGAAGCAAAGAATGAAGAGGGTCAGAAGGAGGCAAAGATTGGCCTTGGCAAAATCTGTCTCGGCGAAAGGCATAAGTAAGTCGGTTGAGGAGTTGACTGAAATGGTTGCCAACTTGACGTCGACCGAAACCTCTCCAGAAGACGGTGGATCTAGGAAACGGTTCAAATGTTCCGGGACCATGAATCCACCTAAAACTGTGAAGAAGGGGACGGAAGGCGGAAGGGAAGACGGACAGTCTGTACAATATGGGGTCAGTCTACAGGTACCACACTCCAGTGGTTATGTGGATGGACAACATGTACAACGGACTATTAGTCAACCCGGAAAGCAGGAATCGTGCAAGGCCGAGCAACCTGGACCAAGCAAGGTAAAGCGAAAGCTGAGCCAAGCTATGGGAAGGAGAGCAAAGCAAGCAGATGCTGCAAAGCCTTACGCTAGAATTGAGAGAGCCAAAGTTGACAAGGGTGTAAAATCCTTTGCTCAGACAGCGGCGAACGATCTCCAAATGGGTGTTGCCGACATGAGTCGAGAGGGGGGGATAGAAGCTTCACAGTTGAGTATTTTCAAAAATGCTCTGCTGAGGGCTCTTGACTTACTTCCGACAAATGCAGGTGATATCGGTGTAAAGGAGATAACCTTAGAGGAAGGGATTATAGCAATAAAATGCGTAAACCAAGAAACCAAGGGGTGGCTATGTGAGACTGTAGGGAAGATGACCGACCTATGGGAGGGAATCAACCTTAAAATAGACAGGCTTCACATACTAAAGGATGTGGAAAGGTTGATAATCTTCGTTCCCGGTGAACCCGTGAGCAAGGATGTCATCCTTGCCAGACTTTGTCGTCAAAATTCCTGTGTTAGCATTCGTGAAGTTCCAAAGATCATCGGAAAAGACTCAAGCTGGAAAGCCACCCGGTAGGGCGACGAAGTGATAGACACCATGGAGATGGGATCAACACAAGTCGGGCGGGAGGTGGGCCCGTACCGGGAAAAGCTGAGGGTGATTCAATTGAACCTTCATCACAGCAAAGCAGCATCGGCAATGATGACTAAGTGTTTTGATGAGGATTCGTTTGATATAGCCCTGATACAGGAGCCTTGGATCTTTAGAGGAAAGATTAGAGGACTCCCAAATAGCATGGCTGAGTTGCATTATGCACAAACTAGCGGAAGAATTAGGTCCTGTATCTTGGTGAGGCACGGAGTTCAAGCATATAAATTGCCGGATCTGTGTGCCCCAGACCTTGCAACAGTACGAGTAGGATCAGGTGCGGGAAGTTTTGTCATAGCATCTGCATACCTGCCGTATGATTCTCCAGAACCTCCTCCGATAAGAGAGTTAGAGTCTTTGGTGAATGCATGCAGGAACAGGAACGAGGATCTAATAATTGGTTGTGATGCCAATGCACATAATACAGTGTGGGGCAGCACCAACGATAATTACAGAGGAGAAGCCTTATTCGAATTTGTATCATGCAAGGATCTAGCTATCTTAAACCGGGGAACAGAGCCAACCTTCGTCGATGTGAGACGAATGGAAGTGATCGATGTTACCCTGTGCAGTAGCCAGATAATTGAAAGAATATCAAATTGGAGGGTAATGGATCAGGCTACATTGTCGGATCACAGAGCCATTTCATTTGATGTTCGCTATGGATCTAAAAGGAAAAAAGATCGGAAATACATCAGAATTCCGAAGAACACAGATAGGATAAAATACCTTGAAGTGTTGGAGGAAAAACTGAATGTAATGACATTCGGAATACCGAAAAACACTTGGCATGTAGAATCACAGTTGAAGCATCTGCAATCAGCTGTTGAAGTTGCGTACCGAGTGGCTTGTACACCTACTTTAGTGGAAAAACAAGATCCTGCGCCTTGGTGGTGCCGGGAACTTGAAAAGCTAAAAAAGGCTGCGAGGAAGGCCTTCAATCACGCCATGAGGAGGGGAGAACCCGAAGCATGGGATGAATATAAGGCGAAAAAGAAAGAGCTAAACGTTACTCTGCGACGACGTAAAAGGGAGTCATGGAGGGACTTTTGCTCGAGTATGAGGAGTACATCTGAAGTCAGTAGACTACAAAAGATTGTCTCGAGAGATCCAGTTTCTAAGATCGAACTCATTCGTAATAGAGCGGGGGAGATGGTGGAGACACTGGATCACACAAATGAGGTCCTAATGGAGGTACACTTTCCAGGAAGCTATAAGTCAGATCAGCCCTGGGCTCCAAGGAAACAAGGAGCGAACAGGATGGATAGGACGGTAGCAGAACGGATCGTGACACCAAAAGCGGTCAAGGGTGCGATAGCAACATTCTCACCCTTCAAAACTGCGGGGCCGGATGGTATATTTCCAGGTCTAATGCAATGGGGTATAGACGTAATTGCACCAAGGCTCAGGAATATATACGTTGCATGCCTAGCAATAGGCTATATCCCGATAACATGGAGGGAAGCAAATGTGGTCTTCCTTCCAAAACCGGGAAAAAAGGACTACACCGAGGCAAAGTCATTCAGACCAGTCAGCCTAACATCCTTCCTGTTAAAAATAATGGAAAGGGTGATGGTGGACTATATGGAGAGTACTGCGCTTAAGATGTATCCTTTAAATAGTAGACAGCATGCATACAGGGTAGGTATGTCTACAGAAACAGCGCTACACCAAGTAGTACGCGTTGCGGAGGAAGAGCTAAATACCGGGGGCATTGCGATGACCACTATAATGGACATTGAAGGTGCCTTCGATAAGATATGCTTTGAAAGTCTGAAACAAGCCTTCGAAAAACGTAGGGTTAACCCACTGGTGGTAAGATGGGTGGACAATATGTTGAATACGAGGGCGATTAATATTCAGACGGGAACCTCAAAACTCAGAGGAAGGGTTAGCAGAGGTTGCCCACAAGGAGGTGTTCTCTCACCTACACTGTGGAATATCACTGTGGACTCTCTTCTCGACAGACTCGAGGCGACGGGCATTCACACAGTGGGATATGCCGACGACATAGCAATAATGGCCAGAGGCAAATTCATGGACGTCCCCGCAGATATCATGAGGAATGCACTCAGAGTGGTTGAGCGGTGGTGTCTGGAACAAGGGCTCTCCATTAATGCGGCGAAAACAGATCTAATAGTCTTCACTAGGAAGAGGAAAAATCTGGAATTTCGTCCCTTAACACTTTTCGGATCGGAACTAACAATGACTTAGAAGGTTAAGTATCTGGGAGTCTATCTAGATACTGGACTTACTTGGAATTACCATGTTGAGGAGAAGGTCCGGAAGGCAAAAAGAGTACTACATCAGTGCAAACGTGTGTGTGGACAGAGGTGGGGACTCTCGCCTAGGTCAGCATACTGGATGTATACGATGATAACTAGACCCATTATCACGTACGCCTCGGTTGTATGGTGGGCGAAAGCCTCTCAGAAAACTGTGAGGAAGCACCTGGATAGGGTTCAGCGCTTAGCATGTATGGGAATTACAGGTGCAATACGTACAACCCCAACATGCGCATTGGAAGTCATCATGGGGATATTACCTTATTTATTAAGAAAACAGCGGCCCAAACGGCACTTCGCTTGCATCGAGATGCGAAATGGCACCATCGTGGTACGATCTATGGACATAGGAAGATCCTGGAACTTGTTAAAGACGAGATTAGGGAGCTAAACATGCCTATGGGTCGAATAACAAGGGTGCGTATTATGGAAAGAAATCACAAAACTCGTATTGAGAACGGATTACTTCCAGAAAAAAGAAATGGTGAAATAGTGATTTTCACGGATGGATCCATGATGGATGGCGGGGCGGGGGCCGGTATCTATTCAGAAGAGCTGGAACTTCAGTATACCAGGCTGAGATGATTGCCTTGCTTTATGCGTTGGACTACTTGCTTGAGTGTCAGGTGGAAGGAAGAAATATCCTCATAGCACTGGACAATCAGGCGGTGATCAGATGCATGGAACAAACAAACATCACAACATCACTGGCACTGGAATGCGTACTTAAACTCAATAAGTGTTCATCTAAAAATGAAGTAACACTGACTTGGGTACGAGGACACATAGGGATCGAAGGCAATGAAAAGGCGGACTCCCTTGCAAAACAGGGGTCAACTGAAAAGTTGCTGGGACCAGAACCATTCTCTTCAATTGGCAGAGGAATGGTTGAACAGCTTGTCCACAAATGGATCACGGCAGAACACCTGAGAAGGTGGTCAACCGTGGAACAATGTAGACAAGCTAAAATGGCAATAAAGTGGCCGACCTGCTCCACTCAAAGAAGAGTTCTAAGCATGAGTCGAGGAACATTGAAATGGGTGGTGGCTTTGTCTACAGGACATGGTAATTTCAAGTATCACTTAAGGAAAATGGGCCTTATAGAGGATGATACTTGTAGACTATGCCTGGAGGAATCTGAGACAGCGGCACATATACTGTGTCAATGCCCGGCATTGGCTGGCAGAAGAATGAGGATCTTGGGACATCAATGGGTCGAGACCCAGTCGATGAAACGGATCTCCCATAAACAGATGCTAGCGTTAACACTAGGAATTGAGCCCAGAGAAGAACTGTGGAGAAATCCAGAGAGTCTCTCTGAGTAAGATTTACAGTGGTAGAAAGACGAAAAGAGACCCGACAATGGTGGTCTGATTCGATTATCTCTCGAAATATATATATATACATTTGACAAAAAAGAGCCTAAACCTAATATTACAAAAAAGGAGAAGAGAAAAGATAGATTTAAAAAAAAAAAAAAAATTCAGACCTTAGCGAAAAAGAAAAGGAAAACAGAAAAAGATAAGGGAGATAGAAGGGCTGGATATAGTGGGACTGAAATAGAAGGAAGGAAAAATAAAGTAGGAGAGAGTAGTGTTTAGGAAATTGAAAAATAACTTCTTAATTCTATTTGAAATCTAGCTGGATCACTGATTTTTTTAATGTGGCGCGGCAAAGCATTCCAAAGACGAGTAGTGTTAATGAAAAACTGGCGCTCAGATGTCAGCGAATCATAACGAGGCTGAATTAATTGGTCAGACCTTACCGAAGAAGCCCGCGTAAATCTTTCATAAAGGTATGACGGTTGGTGGGTAAGCAGCTTATTAGCAAGCAATGTTAAAGTTCGAAGCTCAAAGTAGCTCTCGAGTGGCATATTGAGAAGACGAGTAGAAAAACTCGACAATCTATCGTATCTACGGAGCCCAAAAATGTAACGAAGAGTACTATTAAAAACGACATTCAGCTTTCTTTTGCAAAGGTTTTTTTTCGATATATATATTGTCCCATGCCCAGTTGGCTGACACTGCGACCTGTAAGATCTATTGTATCAATGGGGAAAAGTTAATCTAAGAGGCGTCGACCTCCTTAATGAAGGTCAATAAGTTCTTAGTAGCAGAGTTCGCTATATCTGCTGGCGTACGAGTCTATATTAAAGACACGTTTTCTTAACCAATGAAAAGCCGGGCAGTCACAGAAAATGTGTTCAAAGGATTCGGTATCCGGTAGACAGAATCTGCATTCTGTTTCCGGACAGAGGTTCATATTGTTGAGGGGTTATCTAAGGCCACAATGACCTGTGAGTAAGCCTGAGTAAGCCCGTTAGCTTTCTTATATTGTCCTTACTGAGCCTCAGGATTTCCTTATAGGAGCAAGGCTTAATTAATCTTTTGGATTGTGTAAGACCAGGGACATGTTCCCAGTATTCAAGACGGAGTTGTTTTTCCCAATCATTAATTTGCCTTGGCGCAGTAGTCCAATAGACTGTGCAAAAGGGTTCTGGTCCATAAAGAAAGGATTCTGAACCAGCCCTAGCTAGTTTGTCTGCATGTTCGTTGCCTACAATACCTTGATGACTCGGCACCCAACCGAGCATCACCTTGTTGTGCTTGGCCAGGGCTTGCAGAGCATCGTGACAGTTGAAAAACCGTGCGATACATTCCCATGGGAATCGAGACTTTGGTGTTGGGTCCAAAGACACCAGCTCCAACTCCGGAATCCATTTTTAGTCCGTCGGTGTACCATACTAAGCTTTTTGGGTTCAGTGTCGGAACACCATTTGCCCAACTAGCGCGTTCAAGTAGCTCTAACTTGTATAATTTACCGAAACTGTACTCCTCAACCATAGTGTCCGGGACGGAGCAAAACATGTCCAAGTTTGATATTAGGTTAAGTATTTTCAGATGTCCCACATGATCAACTGATCTAATTCTATATTCTAGCTGCAGTTTAATGGCGTATCTAGCAGCAGTCTTCATAATGAAGAATTGCAGTGGTGAGAGCCCAATAATGGCCTAAAGTGCTGTTATTTTGCAAGTGCGCATAGCACCTGTGATGCCGAGGCAGGCAATTCGTTGAAGCTTCTGAAGCTTGTTTGCCGTAGCTCGTTTAAGTACTTTCGGCCACCAGACAATTGCCGCGTACGAGATAATGGGTCTTACCATCATAGTTTATAACCAATATATCATACTAGGATTAAGACCCCGAATATGTTTTTCTCGTTTTTATAATTTGTTTGGATAACTGTTTGCCCCTAAAAATGCTATCTTTTGCTATCTTAGCTGTTTTTTATTATCAGCTATGATCCATATAGATCATCGATTTACATGCACTTACAACAACAGCACATGATCCTGCTTCTCATCGAGATCACGAATCATGATCTGAAAATGTATTCCACTATTTCCGGCTGCGTTGCTTCTTTTATTCTTGAATGTTGGTGTGCCTGTAACACAATCAATGTACACACAACCGCATTGCCAGACTAAAAAATGGAACACTAAATGATTTTTTTTCGCATTCGAATAAAGTCCCTGTCCGTATTCCGAGTTATTTTGTTTTTTCTCTTTCTATAAAGGTATGTCCAGACCAGCCAATCATTTGATAAACAATTAAATTCCATTCATGTTCCATATTTATTTGTAAAACACTTATTAAACAAAACAATTCTTATAAAGTGCTTAGGAATGTTTTGCTGGTTTGGATCTGGACACCAGAAAAACGTTTATGAAATGTTTCACAGTTACCCAATCGTGATAGGAAATCATTTTTGTTTTACAAGTATCCCTGCAGAAAGTGAGCGCTGTTTTTCGATTATTATTTGTTTTTAAATAAAATAAAAATGTCCAGAAAAGCTTTGAATACCTAATGAGAAAGTGATTCACTTCATACGATTATTTGAATTAAATCGCGTGTCGCGTGATTGCCAAGACCAAAAATACAAAAATAAAAACTTTACTCGCTGCTAATAATCCCACCACATTATTTTCTTCTCGTCCAAAACAGGATAAAGGTGAAACATTTAACAAACATTTACCCCCGTATTAATAAACAAATATGCAAAATGTAAGTTAGCTAGTAGACGTCAGATAGCATAACAAAATTTGACGTAACTGCTGAGTAACAAGTTGATAACTTTTACGCAGTGCTTATTAATACGGGTTTAATAAATAAATTTCAGAAATCTTTTATAAATGTTTATAAAATCTGTCCGATTTGCTTCAGAAACATTTCATAAACATTTCTGAAATATTTTATATGCCAAGATAAACTCAAGCGTTAGCACCAAAATATTGTACATGTGGTTCATATTTGAACATAAAATACTAAATTTGTTTCAGAAAAGAAAATTATGCAAATTTGATTCAAATATGGTAACACCCCCGACTTTGCAAGTGAAATGACATGTGCCTTCTGTGACGTCACGGTGAGAAGAATATTTGCAAGATGGCTGGTAGCAATATGAAGTTTGAAATACCCTGTATTATCTGTTTTGCTTTTGAAAGCAACTGTTGCCACAATTCCAAAATTAAACTTTTCAATGATCCGTTGTGTTTTATTTTCATGATCTGATCCGAATCAGATTACGCTGATAATAAAAAACAGCTATTGTAATCCCTAATTCTAATGTGAAGTGGCTTAATTTCTAACCTATTTCTGTGCGTATCAATACATCTTTTTTAATCTCTTTTCAAAATCATTATCTTATTGGCACCTTCCTCTGGTGAGGGCTTCCTCTCCCCTAGTTCTATCTGTGACTCACAATCCCTAGCTGTGTTTATTGTTTTTATTCCGGGGTTTGAGTCGAACGTGACTCCTACAACGCCTACATTTGGTGCTATTACGCCTTCTTGGCTGCATCTGTAACAAAATATGTTACGGACAGTCCATGAAGTTGTGACCTCCAGCCCTACAGTTCCAGCAAATCCAATTTCGTTGATCAGCTTGTCTCCGTGGAGGATTCGGAAATCGGACTTCGAATTTCGAAACTGTCGCTTCAATGCGTCTCGCAGTGTTGCCCAATCCGGACGGTAATTAGAGCGCTGGTATTGCCAATACTATTCGTAAGCAGCTCCTATGAGAAGGATATGGAAGTCTCTCATGATTTCCGGCCATGGACAGTCGTACTGACTTTATCTCAAGTCGAAATATGTAATCTTCGACTTCAAGACTCTCTGGTTTGCCATCAAAGCTGAAACACCGCTTGTCGATTTCTCCCTTTAAAGACTCTTTCAGCGACGAGAAAGCATTGACCAAAGCCAGGTTGACATAAGCTTTCAAGTCAGACGGTATTTTTGGTTTGGGCTGTTTGGCTGGCCTACTGATGGTTGTTGCCTTTCGCTAAGTGCTACTAAGGCTCCCGTACTGATGTTTTGGAGTTTTGTACCTTCGACATTGTACCAGTCGTTTTTTGCTGCTGGGAATCTTCTTAAGCTTCTTATTTCCTTTTCTTTTTTAGCCGATAATTAACTTACTGAGGACTAGAATGGATGAAATGAAAATGAACGATTTTCTACACGGATACGAAGAAAGACGCGAAGTTACAAAGACTTAATGTGAGTTTAACTTTTTTTTTTTTGCTGGAGGTTGTTACTATCCGTTGGAGCACACAGACACAACTACTGGTCCATTGTACTGCCAAACAGACACCTTACTTTTATGTACTTAGTTTTCCCGTCTTTCGAAGAAAGAGGAGAAGGAGCTTCAGTCATGAAGAGCTTAGATGTTCGGCACTCACCACATCAGCCCCAAAGATCCGCCACCTGATGCGAGCAAAGGCAGGACAGCTACAGGGGAAGTGTTCCCCTGTTGTTTTCCTAAGGGATAGAAGGAAAGACGCGGACCTTTTACAGATGTCGGACGCAGTCGTTTAGTCTGTCTGCACCCAGCACAGTCACGCCACCGACACTCGTGTTCACGAGAAACCTAAGTATCAATGGAAGACCTAACCACAGATGCAGGCAGACCCAACGCAGGTTCAGGTCCTGAGAAAGCTTCTTCTGAACCCAGCCTGGCAAGCTCATCAGCGATCTCATTTCCCTGGATACCAGTGTGACCTGGGACCCAAACAAGATTCACTGTGTTTAGCCTTCTTACCGAGCTCAGAGAAAGCTTGAGCTCGAGCACTAACTTAGACGAGGTAAGAGGGTTAAGCAGCGTTTTTAATGCAGCTTGGCTATCACTTCAAACGCAAATGTAATCTAGACCTCGCCCTGTTTGTCACAAAATAGCGCATAGCCATAAGGATAGCGAAAATCTTCGCTTGGAAGACAGAGGCATGGTTACCTAAGGGGTAGTGTAGTCTAATGTTCTCGCTTTCCACGAAGACTCCAGAACCAGACCCCTGTCCGGTTCTGGAGCCATCCGTGAATACACTATGGCATTCTTTCCCTGGTTCAGAGTCTGGCCGTTTCCGTTTCCTGAGGAAAGTTGACTTGGTAGTTTTGTCGCAGTAGGATTTCTGGTGTCATTGCGTCAGACTGCATATCCATAAGACATGGGTAAAAGGATAATTCTCGCACAAGTTTTTCAAAATTCCAATGCGCGTGGCACCAAAAGCCACCTCTCTTTTCAGTTTTCAGCGTACACCCCATGATAAAAATATCAAGAGGGGGAGGTTCATCATAGCATCTAGAGCAGAGCCCGGCGTGCTAGGGAAGGCCCCTGCGCATCCAAGACAAACCGTCCTTTGAAGTTTGGCAAAAGAGGCAGTAACACGTTTCCGCGAAAGCCCGTTCCACCATACAACCGATGCATATAAGAGAAGTGGTATTATCATTGGCGTATAGATCCAAAGGACCGTTTTAGGAGATAAGCCCCACGTCTTGCCAAAAGCGCCTTTGCACTGCCAGAAAGTTGACAGCACTTTATTGGTTTTTGATTCAACATGTTTGGACCAAAGAAGCTTTCTATCGAGGATTACTCCCAGATATTTGACTTCATCGGAGATCGGGATAGTGACGCATTTTAGCACAAGTTGAGTCAGACCAGTGACATTCCTCCTTTTCGTGAAGAGAACAACCGTAGTTTTAAGTGGATTCACCGAAAGCCCATTTCTTGTGCACCAATCATCGGTTCCAGGAAGGTTGAGAACCGTTGGCAGAGAGTCTACTACCATACACCATAAAAGGGGAGACAGAACACCACCTTGAGGGCAGCCTCCGCTTACCCCAGTCATGACGCATTGGCCACAATCCGCCTCGGCAATCAACGTCCTATGCATTAGCATTGCTTTAATCCACAACACTGTGGATGCCCTGCAGTGGTAAAGGGCAGAACGATCCATATGCAAGAGGCATTTTTAAGTCCTGCCGATATAGGAAAGATGGAACCAAGAAGGGTACTGAGGTTTATAAAGATCCTCAACAGCTCCCTGGGTTAAACATTAGAGGCCAACACAATAGATCTCTTCTGCCGCCGGTAAGTTCATCTACCTTTATCCTAATATTGGGCACCTTGTCGTGGTGGGGCGGCTTAAGTAGATTAACAGGATGCTAGACCAGGGTAGTGGCCCAACTCCTCTGGTAGAGCTGAATGTGAATTGAAGAACCAAGACTCAATCCGATCAATCGATCAACCCTTAAACTCCAAGATGACTAGTCTGCAATGTCGAGGGAGCTGTGATGAGGTAGGTAAGACTACTTGTTCACAGGGTTCAGGGGTAATTGAACCGCTAATGGAGACTCCTCAGGGGCAGCTCAATCCTCTGTTGTAATTTAGTTGAGTAGGATAGGTATTGGGGATCTCTGCCTATTCGGTCCGTTTAATTCTCCCCTACTCGTGGGTACATATATGGACCTAAATTTAAATAATAAAAATAATATTCCTTCGGAAAACGAGGGTGAAGGCTTAGGAGGGGTCGAGAAGGCGCTGGAAAGTTAGCAGACCAATCGTCAGTGGAGGTGGACAATGCGGGGCAGAAATGCGCCAAGAGGTCAGCCGGAACTGCGGAAGCCGGATTGGAAGAGGAGAGAAGTCCCGACTCCGAGCGGAAGTTGCACCAGCAACTGAAGCAAAGAATGAAGAGGGTCAGAAGGAGGCAAAGATTGGCCTTGGCCAAATCTGTCTCGGCGAAAGGCATAAGTAAGTCGGTTGAGGAGTTGACTGAAATGGTTGCCAACTTGACGTCGACCGAAACCTCTCCAGAAGACGGTGGATCTAGGAAACGGTTCAAATGTTCCGGACCATGAATCCACCTAAAACTGTGAAGAAGGGGACGGAAGGCGGAAGGGAAGACGGACAGTCTGTACAATATGGGGTCAGTCTACAGGTACCACACTCCAGTGGTTATGTGGATGGACAACATGTACAACGGACTATTAGTCAACCCGGAAAGCAGGAATCGTGCAAGGCCGAGCAACCTGGACCAAGCAAGGTAAAGCGAAAGCTGAGCCAAGCTATGGGAAGGAGAGCAAAGCAAGCAGATGCTGCAAAGCCTTACGCTAGGAGTGAGAGAGCCAAAGTTGACAAGGGTGTAAAATCCATTGCTCAGACAGCGGCGAACGATCTCCAAATGGGTGTTGCCGACATGAGTCGAGAGGGGGGGATAGAAGCTTCACAGTTGAGTATTTTCAAAAATGCTCTGCTGAGGGCTCTTGACTTACTTCCGACAAATGCAGGTGATATCGGTGTAAAGGAGTTAACCTTGGAGGAAGGGATTATAGCAATAAAATGCGTAAACCAAGAAACCAAGGGGTGGCTATGTGAGACTGTAGGGAATCAACCTTAAAATAGACAGGCTTCACGTACTAAAGGATGTGGAAAGGTTGATAATCTTCGTTCCCGGTGAACCCGTGAGCAAGGATGTCATCCTTGCCAGACTTTGTCGTCAAAATTCCTGTGTGAAGGACACTTCGAAATGGAGGGTTATTCATGTGGGAAGATATGATGACAAAAACATTGGTGGAACCAAGCTGACGATCTGGTGTCCGAGGGAGGAAGCGAGGCTGGTTAGACAAGGAGGAGATAGACTCTTTTGCGGGTTGGACATAGCATTCGTGAAGTTCCAAAGATCATCGGAAAAGACTCAACCTGGAAAGCCACCCGGTAGGGCGACGAAGTGATAGACACCATGGAGATGGGATCAACACAAGTCGGGCGGGAGGTGGGCCCGTACCGGGAAAAGCTGAGGGTGATTCAATTGAACCTTCATCACAGCAAAGCAGCATCGGCAATGATGACTAAGTGTTTTGATGAGGATTCGTTTGATATAGCCCTGATACAGGAGCCTTGGATCTTTAGAGGAAAGATTAGAGGACTCCCAAATAGCATGGCTGAGTTGCATTATGCACAAACTAGCGGAAGAATTAGGTCCTGTATCTTGGTGAGGCACGGAGTTCAAGCATATAAATTGCCGGATCTGTGTGCCCCAGACCTTGCAACAGTACGAGTAGGATCAGGTGCGGGAAGTTTTGTCATAGCATCTGCATACCTGCCGTATGATTCTCCAGAACGTCCTCCGATAAGAGAGTTAGAGTCTTTGGTGAATGCATGCAGGAACAGGAACGAGGATCTAATAATTGGTTATGATGCCAATGCACATAATACAGTGTGGGGCAGCACCAACGATAATTACAGAGGAGAAGCCTTATTCGAATTTGTATCATGCAAGGATCTAGCTATCTTAAACCGGGGAACAGAGCCAACCTTCGTCGATGTGAGACGAATGGAAGTGATCGATGTTACCCTGTGCAGTAGCCAGATAATTGAAAGAATATAAAATTGGAGGGTAATGGATCAGGCTACATTGTCGGATCACAGAGCCATTTCATTTGATGTTCGCTATGGATCTAAAAGGAAAAAAGATCGGAAATACATTAGAATTCCGAAGAACACAGATAGGATAAAATACCTTGAAGTGTTGGAGGAAAAACTGAATGTAATGACATTCGGAATACCGAAAAACACTTGGCATGTAGAATCACAGTTGAAGCATCTGCAATCAGCTGTTGAAGTTGCGTACCGAGTGGCTTGTACACCTACTTTAGTGGAAAAACAAGATCCTGCGCCTTGGTGGTGCCGGGAACTTGAAAAGCTAAAAAAGGCTGCGAGGAAGGCCTTCAATCACGCCATGAGGAGGGGAGAACCCGAAGCATGGGATGAATATAAGGCGAAAAAGAAAGAGCTAAACGTTACTCTGCGACGACGTAAAAGGGAGTCATGGAGGGACTTTTGCTCGAGTATGAGGAGTACATCTGAAGTCAGTAGACTACAAAAGATTGTCTCGAGAGATCCAGTTTCTAAGATCGGACTCATTCGTAATAGAGCGGGGGAGATGGTGGAGACACTGGATCACACAAATGAGGTCCTAATGGAGGTACACTTTCCAGGAAGCTATAAGTCAGATCAGCCCTGGGCTCCAAGGAAACAAGGAGCGAACAGGATGGATAGGACGGAAGCAGAACGGATCGTGACACCAAAAGCGGTCAAGGGTGCGATAGCAACATTCTCACCCTTCAAAACTGCGGGGCCGGATGGTATATTTCCAGGTCTAATGCAATGGGGTATAGACGTAATTGCACCAAGGCTCAGGAATATATACGTTGCATGCCTAGCAATAGGCTATATCCCGATAACATGGAGGGAAGCAAATGTGGTCTTCCTTCCAAAACCGGGAAAAAAGGACTACACCGAGGCAAAGTCATTCAGACCAGTCAGCCTAACATCCTTCCTGTTAAAAATAATGGAAAGGGTGATGGTGGACTATATGGAGAGTACTGCGCTTAAGATGTATCCTTTAAATAGTAGACAGCATGCATACAGGGTAGGTATGTCTACAGAAACAGCGCTACACCAAGTAGTACGCATTGCGGAGGAAGAGCTAAATACCGGGGGCATTGCGATGACCACTATAATGGACATTGAAGGTGCCTTCGATAAGATATGCTTTGAAAGTCTGAAACAAGCCTTGGAAAAACGTAGGGTTAACCCACTGGTGGTAAGATGGGTGGACAATATGTTGAATACGAGGGCGATTAATATTCAGATGGGAACCTCAAAACTCAGAGGAAGGGTTAGCAGAGGTTGCCCACAAGGAGGTGTTCTCTCACCTACACTGTGGAATATCACTGTGGACTCTCTTCTCGACAGACTCGAGGCGACGGGCATTCACACAGTGGGATATGCCGACGACATAGCAATAATGGCCAGAGGCAAATTCATGGACGTCACCGCAGATATCATGAGGAATGCACTCAGAGTGGTTGAGCGGTGGTGTCTGGAACAAGGGCTCTCCATTAATGCGGCGAAAACAGATCTAATAGTCTTCACTAGGAAGAGGAAAAATCTGGAATTTCGGCCCTTAACACTTTTCGGATCGGAACTAACAATGACTAAGAAGGTTAAGTATCTGGGAGTCTATCTAGATACTGGACTTACTTGGAATTACCATGTTGAGGAGAAGGTCCGGAAGGCAAAAAGAGTACTACATCAATGCAAACGTGTGTGTGGACAGAGGTGGGGACTCTCGCCTAGGTCAGCATACTGGATGTATACGATGATAACTAGACCCATTATCACGTACGCCTCGGTTGTATGGTGGGCCAAAGCCTCTCAGAAAACTGTGAGGAAGCACCTGGATAGGGTTCAGCGCTTAGCATGTATGGGAATTACAGGTGCAATACGTACAACCCCAACATGCGCATTGGAAGTCATCATGGGGATATTACCTTATTTATTAAGAAAACAGCGGCCCAAACGGCACTTCGCTTGCATCGAGATGCGAAATGGCACCATCGTGGTACGATCTATGGACATAGGAAGATCCTGGAACTTGTTAAAGACGAGATTAGGGAGCTAAACATGCCTATGGATCGAATAACAAGGGTGCGTATTATGGAAAGAAATCACAAAACTCGTATTGAGAACGGATTACTTCCAGAAAAAAGAAATGGTGAAATAGTGATTTTCACGGATGGATCCATGATGGATGGCGGGGCGGGGGCCGGTATCTATTCAGAAGAGCTGGAACTTCAGTATACCAGGCTGAGATGATTGCCTTGCTTTATGCGTTGGACTACTTGCTTGAGTGTCAGGTGGAAGGAAGAAATATCCTCATAGCACTGGACAATCAGGCGGTGATCAGATGCATGGAACAAACAAACATCACAACATCACTGGCACTGGAATGCGTACTTAAACTCAATAAGTGTTCATCTAAAAATGAAGTAACACTGACTTGGGTACGAGGACACATAGGGATCGAAGGCAATGAAAAGGCGGACTCCCTTGCAAAACAGGGGTCAACTGAAAAGTTGCTGGGACCAGAACCATTCTCTTCAATTGGCAGAGGAATGGTTGAACAGCTTGTCCACAAATGGATCACGGCAGAACACCTGAGAAGGTGGTCAACCGTGGAACAATGTAGACAAGCTAAAATGGCAATAAAGTGGCCGACCTGCTCCACTCAAAGAAGAGTTCTAAGCATGAGTCGAGGAACATTGAAATGGGTGGTGGCTTTGTCTACAGGACATGGTAATTTCAAGTATCACTTAAGGAAAATGGGCTTTATAGAGGATGATACTTGTAGACTATGCCTGGAGGAATCTGAGACAGCGGCACATATACTGTGTCAATGCCCGGCATTGGCTGGCAGAAGAATGAGGATCTTGGGACATCAATGGGTCGAGACCCAGTCGATGAAACGGATCTCCCATAAACAGATGCTAGCGTTAACACTAGGAATTGAGCCCAGAGAAGAACTGTGGAGAAATCCAGAGAGTCTCTCTGAGTAAGATTTACAGTGGTAGAGAGACGAAAAGAGACCCGACAATGGTGGTCTGATTCGATTATCTCTCGAAATATATATATATACATTTGACAAAAAAGAGCCTAAA
Source organism: Cheilosia variabilis (assembly GCA_951230905.1). NCBI lineage: Eukaryota > Metazoa > Arthropoda > Insecta > Diptera > Syrphidae > Cheilosia > Cheilosia variabilis. Next base: position 86,111,433 of record OX579676.1, read on the forward strand.
CCTAATATTACAAAAAAGGAGAAGAGAAAAGATAGATTTAAAAAAAAAAAAAAATTCAGACCTTAGCGAAAAAGAAAAGGAAAACAGAAAAAGATAAGGGAGATAGAAGGGCTGGATATAGTGGGACTGAAATAGAAGGAAGGAAAAATAAAGTAGGAGAGAGTAGTGTTTAGGAAATTGAAAAATAACTTCTTAATTCTATTTGAAATCTAGCTGGATCACTGATTTTTTTAATGTGGCGCGGCAAAGCATTCCAAAGACGAGTAGTGTTAATGAAAAACTGGCGCTCAGATGCCAGCGAATCATAACGAGGCTGAATTAATTGGTCAGACCTTACCGAAGAAGCCCGCGTAAATCTTTCATAAAGGTATGACGGTTGGTGGGTAAGCAGCTTATTAGCAAGCAATGTTAAAGTTCGAAGCTCAAAGTAGCTCTCGAGTGGCATATTGAGAAGACGAGTAGAAAAACTCGACAATCTATCGTATCTACGGAGCCCAAAAATGTAACGAAGAGTACTATTAAAAACGACATTCAGCTTTCTTTTGCAAAGGTTTTTTTTCGATATATATATTGTCCCATGCCCAGTTGGCTGACACTGCGACCTGTAAGATCTATTGTATCAATGGGGAAAAGTTAATCTAAGAGGCGTCGACCTCCTTAATGAAGGTCAATAAGTTCTTAGTAGCAGAGTTCGCTATATCTGCTGGCGTACGAGTCTATATTAAAGACACGTTTTCTTAACCAATGAAAAGCCGGGCAGTCACAGAAAATGTGTTCAAAGGATTCGGTATCCGGTAGACAGAATCTGCATTCTGTTTCCGGACAGAGGTTCATATTGTTGAGGGGTTATCTAAGGCCACAATGACCTGTGAGTAAGCCCGAGTAAGCCCGTTAGCTTTCTTATATTGTCCTTACTGAGCCTCAGGATTTCCTTATAGGAGTAAGGCTTAATTAATCTTTTGGATTGTGTAAGACCAGGGACATGTTCCCAGTATTCAAGACGGAGTTGTTTTTCCCAATCATTAATTTGCCTTGGCGCAGTAGTCCAATAGACTGTGCAAAAGGGTTCTGGTCCATAAAGAAAGGATTCTGAACCAGCCCTAGCTAGTTTGTCTGCATGTTCGTTGCCTACAATACCTTGATGACTCGGCACCCAACCGAGCATCACCTTGTTGTGCTTGGCCAGGGCTTGCAGAGCATCGTGACAGTTGAAAAACCGTGCGATACATTCCCATGGGAATCGAGACTTTGGTGTTGGGTCCAAAGACACCAGCTCCAACTCCGGAATCCATTTTTAGTCCGTCGGTGTACCATACTAAGCTTTTTGGGTTCAGTGTCGGAACACCATTTGCCCAACTAGCGCGTTCAAGTAGCTCTAACTTGTATAATTTACCGAAACTGTACTCCTCAACCATAGTGTCCGGGACGGAGCAAAACATGTCCAAGTTTGATATTAGGTTAAGTATTTTCAGATGTCCCACATGATCAACTGATCTAATTCTATATTCTAGCTGCAGTTTAATGGCGTATCTAGCAGCAGTCTTCATAATGAAGAATTGCAGTGGTGAGAGCCCAATAATGGCCTAAAGTGCTGTTATTTTGCAAGTGCGCATAGCACCTGTGATGCCGAGGCAGGCAATTCGTTGAAGCTTCTGAAGCTTGTTTGCCGTAGTTCGTTTAAGTACTTTCGGCCACCAGACAATTGCCGCGTACGAGATAATGGGTCTTACCATCATAGTTTATAACCAATATATCTGAAAATGTATTCCACTATTTCCGGCTGCGTTGTTTCTTTTTTTCTTGAATGTTGGTGTGCCTGTAACACAATCAATGTACACACAACCGCATTGCCAGACTAAAAAATGGAACACTAAATGATTTTTTTTCGCATTCGAATAAAGTCCCTGTCCGTATTCCGAGTTATTTTGTTTTTTCTCTTTCTATAAAGGTATGTCCAGACCAGCCAATCATTTGATAAACAATTAAATTCCATTCATGTTCCATATTTATTTGTAAAACACTTATTAAACAAAACAATTCTTATAAAGTGCTTAGGAATGTTTTGCTGGTTTGGATCTGGACACCAGAAAAACGTTTATGAAATGTTTCACAGTTACCCAATCGTGATAGGAAATCTTTTTTGTTTTACAAGTATCCATGCAGAAAGTGAGCGCTGTTTTTCGATTATTATTTGTTTTTAAATAAAATAAAAATGTCCAGAAAAGCTTTGAATACCTAATGAGAAAGTGATTCACTTCATACGATTATTTGAATTAAATCGCGTGTGGCGTGATTGCCAAGACCAAAAATACAAAAATAAAAACTTTACTCGCTGCTAATAATCCCACCACATTATTTTCTTCTCGTCCAAAACAGGATAAAGGTGAAACATTTAACAAACATTTACCCCCGTATTAATAAACAAATATGCAAAATGTAAGTTAGCTAGTAGACGTCAGATAGCATAACAAAATTTGACGTAACTGCTGAGTAACAAGTTGATAACTTTTACGCAGTGCTTATTAATACGGGTTTAATAAATAAATTTCAGAAATCTTTTATAAATGTTTATAAAATCTGTCCGATTTGCTTCAGAAACATTTCATAAACATTTCTGAAATATTTTATATGCCAAGATAAACTCAAGCGTTAGCACCAAAATATTGTACATGTGGTTCATATTTGAACATAAAACACTAAATTTGTTTCACAAAAAATATATTTCAAAAGAAAAGTTATGCAAATTTGATTCAAATATGGTAACACCCCCGACTTTGCAAGTGAAATGACATGTGCCTTCTGTGACGTCACGGTGAGAAGAATATTTGCAAGATGGCTGGTAGCAATATGAAGTTTGAAATACCCTGTATTATCTGTTTTGCTTTTGAAAGCAACTGTTGCCACAATTCCAAAATTAAACTTTTCAATGATCCGTTGTGTTTTATTTTCATGATCTGATCCGAATCAGATTACGCTGATAATAAAAAACAGCTATTGTAATCCCTAATTCTAATGTGAAGTGGCTTAATTTCTAACCTATTTCTGTGCGTATCAATACATCTTTTTTATTCTCTTTTCAAAATCATTATCTTATTGGCACCTTCCTCTGGTGAGGGCTTCCTCTCCCCTAGTTCTATCTGTGACTCACAATCCCTAGCTGTATTTATTGTTTTTATTCCGGGGTTTGAGTCGAACGTGACTCCTACAACGCCTACATTTGGTGCTATTACGCCTTCTTGGCTGCATCTGTAACAAAATATGTTACGGACAGTCCATGAAGTTGTGACCTCCAGCCCTACAGTTCCAGCAAATCCAATTTCGTTGATCAGCTTGTCTCCGTGGAGGATTCGGAAATCGGACTTCGAATTTCGAAACTGTCGCTTCAATGCGTCTCGCAGTGTTGCCCAATCCGGACGGTAATTAGAGCGCTGGTATTGCCAATACTATTCGTAAGCAGCTCCTATGAGAAGGATATGGAAGTCTCTCATGATTTCCGGCCATGGACAGTCGTACTGACTTTATCTCAAGTCGAAATATGTAATCTTCGACTTCAAGACTCTCTGGTTTGCCATCAAAGCTGAAACACCGCTTGTCGATTTCTCCCTTTAAAGACTCTTTCAGCGACGAGAAAGCATTGACCAAAGCCAGGTTGACATAAGCTTTCAAGTCAGACGGTATTTTTGGTTTGGGCTGTTTGGCTGGCCTACTGATGGTTGTTGCCTTTCGCTAAGTGCTACTAAGGCTCCCGTACTGATGTTTTGGAGTTTTGTACCTTCGACATTGTACCAGTCGTTTTTTGCTGCTGGGAATCTTCTTAAGCTTCTTATTTCCTTTTCTTTTTTAGCCGATAATTAACTTACTGAGGACTAGAATGGATGAAATGAAAATGAACGATTTTCTACACGGATACGAAGAAAGACGCGAAGTTACAAAGACTTAATGTGAGTTTAACTTTTTTTTTTTTTGCTGGAGGTTGTTACTATCCGTTGGAGCACTCAGACACAACTACTGGTCCATTGTACTGCCAAACAGACACCTTACTTTTATGTACTTAGTTTTCCCGTCTTTCGAAGAAAGAGGAGAAGGAGCTTCAGTCATGAAGAGCTTAGATGTTCGGCACTCACCACATCAGCCCCAAAGATCCGCCACCTGATGCGAGCAAAGGCAGGACAGCTACAGGGGAAGTGTTCCGCTGCATCGTCGTCCTCTCCACAAGCAGGACAGATGGTGGTGTCGCTCAAGCCCAATACATTTAAGTGTTTGGCAAAAGCTTGGTGGCCCGAAAGGACGCCAACAAGCACTCTGCGGTCAATTTTCCTAAGGGATAGAAGGAAAGGCGCGGACCTTTTACAGATGTCGGACGCAGTCGTTTAGTCTGTCTGCACCCAGCACAGTCACGCCACCGACACTCGTGTTCACGAGAAACCTAAGTATCAATGGAAGACCTAACCACAGATGCAGGCAGACCCAACGCAGGTTCAGGTCCTGAGAAAGCTTCTTCTGAACCCAGCCTGGCAAGCTCATCAGCGATCTCATTTCCCTGGATACCAGTGTGACCTGGGACCCAAACAAGATTCACTGTGTTTAGCCTTCTTACCGAGCTCAGAGAAAGCTTGAGCTCGAGCACTAACTTAGACGAGGTAAGAGGGTTAAGCAGCGTTTTTAATGCAGCTTGGCTATCACTTCAAACGCAAATGTAATCTAGACCTCGCCCTGTTTGTCACAAAATAGCGCATAGCCATAAGGATAGCGAAAATCTTCGCTTGGAAGTTCTCGCTTTCCACGAAGACTCCAGAACCAGACCCCTGTCCGGTTCTGGAGCCATCCGTGAATACACGATGGCATTCTTTCCCTGGTTCAGAGTCTGGCCGTTTCCGTTTCCTGAGGAAGGTTGACTTGGTAGTTTTGTCGCAGTAGGATTTCTGGTGTCATTGCGTCAGACGGCATATCCATAAGACATGGGTAAAAGGATAATTCTCGCACAAGTTTTTCAAAATTCCAATGCGCGTGGCACCAAAAGCCACCTCTCTTTTCAGTTTTCAGCGTACACCCCATGATAAAAATATCAAGAGGGGGAGGTTCATCATAGCATCTAGAGCAGAGTCCGGCGTGCTAGGGAAGGCCCCTGCGCATCCAAGACAAACCGTCCTTTGAAGTTTGGCAAAAGAGGCAGTAACACGTTTCCGCGAAAGCCCGTTCCACCATACAACCGATGCATATAAGAGAAGTGGTATTATCATTGGCGTATAGATCCAAAGGACCCTTTTAGGAGATAAGCCCCACGTCTTGCCAAAAGCGCCTTTGCACTGCCAGAAAGTTGACAGCACTTTATTGGTTTTTGATTCAACATGTTTGGACCAAAGAAGCTTTCTATCGAGGATTACTCCCAGATATTTGACTTCATCGGAGATCGGGATAGTGACGCATTTTAGCACAAGTTGAGTCAGACCAGTGACATTCCTCCTTTTCGTGAAGAGAACAACCGTAGTTTTAAGTGGATTCACCGAAAGCCCATTTCTTGTGCACCAATCATCGGTTCCAGGAAGGTTGAGAACCGTTGGCAGAGAGTCTACTACCATACACCATAAAAGGGGAGACAGAACACCACCTTGAGGGCAGCCTCCGCTTACCCCAGTCATGACGCATTGGCCACAATCCGCCTCGGCAATCAACGTCCTATGCATTAGCATTGCTTTAATCCACAACACTGTGGATGCCCTGCAGTGGTAAAGGGCAGAACGATCCATATGCAAGAGGCATTTTTAAGTCCTGCCGATATAGGAAAGATGGAACCAAGAAGGGTACTGAGGTTTATAAAGATCCTCAACAGCTCCCTGGGTTAAACATTAGAGGCCAACACAATAGATCTCTTCTGCCGCCGGTAAGTTCATCTACCTTTATCCGAATATTGGGCACCTTGTCGTGGTGGGGCGGCTTAAGTAGATTAACAGGATGCTAGACCAGGGTAGTGGCCCAACTCCTCTGGTAGAGCTGAATGTGAATTGAAGAACCAAGACTCAATCCGATCAATCGATCAACCCTTAAACTCCAAGATGACTAGTCTGCAATGTCGAGGGAGCTGTGATGAGGTAGGTAAAACTACTTGTTTACAGGGTTCAGGGGTAATTGAACCGCTAATGGAGACTCCTCAGGGGCAGCTCAATCCTCTGTTGTAATTTAGTTGAGTAGGATAGGTATTGGGGATCTCTGCCTATTCGGTCCGTTTAATTCTCCCCTACTCGTGGGTACATATATGGACCTAAATTTAAATAATAAAAATAATATTCCTTCGGAAAACGAGGTGGAAGGCTTAGGAGGGGTCGAGAAGGCGCTGGAAAGTGCTGACATGAACCCGAATAAGCTCGAGGGGTCAGTGGACTCTGATGGGAAACCAAAAGAGTTAGCAGACCAATCGTCAGTGGAGGTGGACAATGCGGGGCAGAAATGCGCCAAGAGGTCAGCCGGAACTGCGGAAGCCGGATTGGAAGAGGAGAGAAGTCCCGACTCCGAGCGGAAGTTGCACCAGAAACTGAAGCAAAGAATGAAGAGGGTCAGAAGGAGGCAAAGATTGGCCTTGGCCAAATCTGTCTCGGCGAAAGGCATAAGTAAGTCGGTTGAGGAGTTGACTGAAATGGTTGCCAACTTGACGTCGACCGAAACCTCTCCAGAAGACGGTGGATCTAGGAAACGGTTCAAATGTTCCGGGACCATGAATCCACCTAAAACTGTGAAGAAGGGGACGGAAGGCGGAAGGGAAGACGGACAGTCTGTAAAATATGGGGTCAGTCTACAGGTACCACACTCCAGTGGTTATTTGGATGGACAACATTTACAACGGACCATTAGTCAACCCGGAAAGCAGGAATCGTGCAAGGCCGAGCAACCTGGACCAAGCAAGGTAAAGCGAAAGCTGAGCCAAGCTATGGGAAGGAGAGCAAAGCAAGCAGATGCTGCAAAGCCTTACGTTAGGAGTGAGAGAGCCAAAGTTGACAAGGGTGTAAAAACCTTTGCTCAGACAGCGGCGAACGATCTCCAAATGGGTGTTGCCGACATGAGTCGAGAGGGGGGGATAGAAGCTTCACAGTTGAGTATTTTCAAAAATGCTCTGCTGAGGGCTCTTGACTTACTTCCGACAAATGCAGTTGATATCGATGTAAAGGAGATAACCTTGGAGGAAGGGATTATAGCAATAAAATGCGTAAACCAAGAAACCAAGGGGTGGCTATGTGAGACTGTAGGGAAGATGACCGACCTATGGGAGGGAATCAACCTTAAAATAGACAGGCTTCACATACTAAAGGATGTGGAAAGGTTGATAATCTTCGTTCCCGGTGAACCCGTGAGCAAGGATGTCATCCTTGCCAGACTTTGTCGTCAAAATTCCTGTGTTAGCATTCGTGAAGTTCCAAAGATCATCGGAAAAGACTCAAGCTGGAAAGCCACCCGGTAGGGCGACGAAGTGATAGACACCATGGAGATGGGATCAACACAAGTCGGGCGGGAGGTGGGCCCGTACCGGGAAAAGCTGAGGGTGATTCAATTGAACCTTCATCACAGCAAAGCAGCATCGGCAATGATGACTAAGTGTTTTGATGAGGATTCGTTTGATATAGCCCTGATACAGGAGCCTTGGATCTTTAGAGGAAAGATTAGAGGACTCCCAAATAGCATGGCTGAGTTGCATTATGCACAAACTAGCGGAAGAATTAGGTCCTGTATCTTGGTGAGGCACGGAGTTCAAGCATATAAATTGCCGGATCTGTGTGCCCCAGACCTTGCAACAGTACGAGTAGGATCAGATGCGGGAAGTTTTGTCATAGCATCTGCATACCTGCCGTATGATTCTCCAGAACCTCCTCCGACAAGAGAGTTAGAGTCTTTGGTGAATGCATGCAGGAACAGGAACGAGGATCTAATAATTGGTTGTGATGCCAATGCACATAATACAGTGTGGGGCAGCACCAACGATAATTACAGAGGAGAAGCCTTATTCGAATTTGTATCATGCAAGGATCTAGCTATCTTAAACCGGGGAACAGAGCCAACCTTCGTCGATGTGAGACGAATGGAAGTGATCGATGTTACCCTGTGCAGTAGCCAGATAATTGAAAGAATATCAAATTGGAGGGTAATGGATCAGGCTACATTGTCGGATCACAGAGCCATTTCATTTGATGTTCGCTATGGATCTAAAAGTAAAAAGATCGGAAATACATCAGAATTCCGAAGAACACAGATAGGATAAAATACCTTGAAGTGTTGGAGGAAAAACTGAATGTAATGACATTCGGAATACCGAAAAACACTTGGCATGTAGAATCACAGTTGAAGCATCTGCAATCAGCTGTTGAAGTTGCGTACCGAGTGGCTTGTACACCTACTTTAGTGGAAAAACAAGATCCTGCGCCTTGGTGGTGCCGGAAACTTGAAAAGCTAAAAAAGGCTGCGAGGAAGGCCTTCAATCACGCCATGAGGAGGGGAGAACCCGAAGCACGGGATGAATATAAGGCGAAAAAGAAAGAGCTAAACGTTACTCTGCGACGACGTAAAAGGGAGTCATGGAGGGACTTTTGCTCGAGTATGAGGAGTACATCTGAAGTCAGTAGACTACAAAAGATTGTCTCGAGAGATCCAGTTTCTAAGATCGGACTCATTCGTAATAGAGCGGGGGAGATGGTGGAGACACTGGATCACACAAATGAGGTCCTAATGGAGGTACACTTTCCAGGAAGCTATAAGTCAGATCAGCCCTGGGCTCCAAGGAAGCAAGGAGCGAACAGGATGGATAGGACGGAAGCAGAACGGATCGTGACACCAAAAGCGGTCAAGAGTGCGATAGCAACATTCTCACCCTTCAAAACTGCGGGGCCGGATGGTATATTTCCAGGTCTAATGCAATGGGGTATAGACGTAATTGCACCAAGGCTCAGGAATATATACGTTGCATGCCTAGCAATAGGCTATATCCCGATAACATGGAGGGAAGCAAATGTGGTCTTCCTTCCAAAACCGGGAAAAAAGGACTACACCGAGGCAAAGTCATTCAGACCAGTCAGCCTAACATCCTTCCTGTTAAAAATAATGGAAAGGGTGATGGTGGACTATATGGAGAGTACTGCGCTTAAGATGTATCCTTTAAATAGTAGACAGCATGCATACAGGGTAGGTATGTCTACAGAAACAGCACTACACCAAGTAGTACGCGTTGCGGAGGAAGAGCTAAATACCGGGGGCATTGCGATGACCACTATAATGGACATTGAAGGTGCCTTCGATAAGATATGCTTTGAAAGTCTGAAACAAGCCTTGGGCGATTAATATTCAGACGGGAACCTCAAAACTCAGAGGAAGGGTTAGCAGAGGTTGCCCACAAGGAGGTGTTCTCTCACCTACACTGTGGAATATCACTGTGGACTCTCTTCTCGACAGACTCGAGGCGACGGGCATTCACACAGTGGGATATGCCGACGACATAGCAATAATGGCCAGAGGCAAATTCATGGACGTCACCGCAGATATCATGAGGAATGCACTCAGAGTGGTTGAGCGGTGGTGTCTGGAACAAGGGCTCTCCATTAATGCGGCGAAAACAGATCTAATAGTCTTCACTAGGAAGAGGAAAAATCTGGAATTTCGGCCCTTAACACTTTTCGGATCGGAACTAACAATGACTAAGAAGGTTAAGTATCTGGGAGTCTATCTAGATACTGGACTTACTTGGAATTACCATGTTGAGGAGAAGGTCCGGAAGGCAAAAAGAGTACTACATCAGTGCAAACGTGTGTGTGGACAGAGGTGGGGACTCTCGCCTAGGTCAGCATACTGGATGTATACGATGATAACGAAATCACAAAACTCGTATTGAGAACGGATTACTTCCAGAAAAAAGAAATGGTGAAATAGTGATTTTCACGGATGGATCCATGATGGATGGCGGGGCGGGGGCCGGTATCTATTCAGAAGAGCTGGAACTTCAGTATACCAGGCTGAGATGATTGCCTTGCTTTATGCGTTGGACTACTTGCTTGAGTGTCAGGTGGAAGGAAGAAATATCCTCATAGCACTGGACAATCAGGCGGTGATCAGATGCATGGAACAAACAAACATCACAACATCACTGGCACTGGAATGCGTACTTAAACTCAATAAGTGTTCATCTAAAAATGAAGTAACACTGACTTGGGTACGAGGACACATAGGGATCGAAGGCAATGAAAAGGCGGACTCCCTTGCAAAACAGGGGTCAACTGAAAAGTTGCTGGGACCAGAACCATTCTCTTCAATTGGCAGAGGAATGGTTGAACAGCTTGTCCACAAATGGATCACGGCAGAACACCTGAGAAGGTGGTCAACCGTGGAACAATGTAGACAAGCTAAAATGGCAATAAAGTGGCCGACCTGCTCCACTCAAAGAAGAGTTCTAAGCATGAGTCGAGGAACATTGAAATGGGTGGTGGCTTTGTCTACAGGACATGGTAATTTCAAGTATCACTTAAGGAAAATGGGCCTTATAGAGGATGATACTTGTAGACTATGCCTGGAGGAATCTGAGACAGCGGCACATATACTGTGTCAATGCCCGGCATTGGCTGGCAGAAGAATGAGGATCTTGGGACATCAATGGGTCGAGACCCAGTCGATGAAACGGATCTCCCATAAACAGATGCTAGCGTTAACACTAGGAATTGAGCCCAGAGAAGAACTGTGGAGAAATCCAGAGAGTCTCTCTGAGTAAGATTTACAGTGGTAGAGAGACGAAAAGAGACCAGACAATGGTGGTCTGATTCGATTATCTCTCGAAATATATATATATACATTTGACAAAAAAGAGCCTAAACCTAATATTACAAAAAAGGAGAAGAGAAAAGATAGATTTAAAAAAAAAAAAAAAATTTCAGACCTTAGCGAAAAAGAAAAGGAAAACAGAAAAAGATAAGGGAGATAGAAGGGCTGGATATAGTGGGACTGAAATAGAAGGAAGGAAAAATAAAGTAGGAGAGAGTAGTGTTTAGGAAATTGAAAAATAACTTCTTAATTCTATTTGAAATCTAGCTGGATCACTGATTTTTTTAATGTGGCGCGGCAAAGCATTCCAAAGACGAGTAGTGTTAATGAAAAACTGGCGCTCAGATGCCAGCGAATCATAACGAGGCTGAATTAATTGGTCAGACCTTACCGAAGAAGCCCGCGTAATTCTTTCATAAAGGTATGACGGTTGGTGGGTAAGCAGCTTATTAGCAAGCAATGTTAAAGTTCGAAGCTCAAAGTAGCTCTCGAGTGGCATATTGAGAATCTTAATTAATCTTTTGGATTGTGTAAGACCAGGGACATGTTCCCAGTATTCAAGACGGAGTTGTTTTTCCCAATCATTAATTTGCCTTGGCGCAGTAGTCCAATAGACTGTGCAAAAGGGTTCTGGTCCATAAAGAAAGGATTCTGAACCAGCCCTAGCTAGTTTGTCTGCATGTTAGTTGCCTACAATACCTTGATGACTCGGCACCCAACCGAGCATCACCTTGTTGTGCTTGGCCAGGGCTTGCAGAGCATCGTGACAGCACTTAACTGTTTTGGAATCCATTGTATCGGATGCCAAGGCTAATAAAGCTGCCTGACTGTCTGAAAAAATGTTCATACCATTTTTTTGAAAATTAGATCAGCGCAATTTTCGATCGCATGGATTTCCGCTTGAAAAACCGTGCGATACATTCCCATGGGAATCGAGACTTTGGTGTTGGGTCCAAAGACACCAGCTCCAACTCCGGAATCCATTTTTAGTCCGTCGGTGTACCATACTAAGCTTTTTGGGTTCAGTGTCGGAACACCATTTGCCCAACTAGCGCGTTCAAGTAGCTCTAACTTGTATAATTTACCGAAACTGTACTCCTCAACCATAGTGTCCGGGACGGAGCAAAACATGTCCAAGTTTGATATTAGGTTAAGTATTTTCAGATGTCCCACATGATCAACTGATCTAATTCTATATTCTAGCTGCAGTTTAATGGCGTATCTAGCAGCAGTCTTCATAATGAAGAATTGCAGTGGTGAGAGCCCAATAATGGCCTAAAGTGCTGTTATTTTGCAAGTGCGCATAGCACCTGTGATGCCGAGGCAGGCAATTCGTTGAAGCTTCTGAAGCTTGTTTGCCGTAGTTCGTTTAAGTACTTTCGGCCACCAGACAATTGCCGCGTACGAGATAATGGGTCTTACCATCATAGTTTATAACCAATATGTTTTTCTCGTTTTTATAATTTGTTTGGATAACTGTTTGTTCCTAAAAATGCTATCTTTTGCTATCTTAGCTGTTTTTTATTATCAGCTATGATCCATATAGATCATCGATTTACATGCACTTACAACAACAGCACATGATCCTGCTTCTCATCGAGATCACGAATCATGATCTGAAAATGTATTCCACTATTTCCGGCTGCGTTGTTTCTTTTATTCTTGAATGTTGGTGTGCCTGTAACACAATCAATGTACACACAACCGCATTGCCAGACTAAAAAATGGAACACTAAATGATTTTTTTTCGCATTCGAATAAAGTCCCTGTCCGTATTCCGAGTTATTTTGTTTTTTCTCTTTCTATAAAGGTATGTCCAGACCAGCCAATCATTTGATAAACAATTAAATTCCATTCATGTTCCATATTTATTTGTAAAACACTTATTAAACAAAACAATTCTTATAAAGTGCTTAGGAATGTTTTGCTGGTTTGGATCTGGACACCAGAAAAACGTTTATGAAATGTTTCACAGTTACCCAATCGTGATAGGAAATCTTTTTTGTTTTACAAGTATCCATGCAGAAAGTGAGCGCTGTTTTTCGATTATTATTTGTTTTTAAATAAAATAAAAATGTCCAGAAGAGCTTTGAATACCTAATGAGAAAGTGATTCACTTCATACGATTATTTGAATTAAATCGCGTGTCGCGTGATTGCCAAGACCAAAAATACAAAAATAAAAACTTTACTCGCTGCTAATAATCCCACCACATTATTTTCTTCTCGTCCAAAACAGGATAAAGGTGAAACATTTAACAAACATTTACCCCCGTATTAATAAACAAATATGCAAAATGTAAGTTAGCTAGTAGACGTCAGATAGCATAACAAAATTTGACGTAACTGCTGAGTAACAAGTTGATAACTTTTACGCAGTGCTTATTAATACGGGTTTAATAAATAAATTTCAGAAATCTTTTATAAATGTTTATAAAATCTGTCCGATTTGCTTCAGAAACATTTCATAAACATTTCTGAAATATTTTATATGCCAAGATAAACTCAAGCGTTAGCACCGAAATATTGTACATGTGGTTCATATTTGAACATAAAATACTAAATTTGTTTCAGAAAAGAAAAGTTATGCAAATTTGATTCAAATATGGTAACACCCCCGACTTTGCAAGTGAAATGACATGTGCCTTCTGTGACGTCACGGTGAGAAGAATATTTGCAAGATGGCTGGTAGCAATATGAAGTTTGAAATACCCTGTATTATCTGTTTTGCTTTTGAAAGCAACTGTTGCCACAATTCCAAAATTAAACTTTTCAATGATCCGTTGTGTTTTATTTTCATGATCTGATCCGAATCAGATTACGCTGATAATAAAAAACAGCTATTGTAATCCCTAATTCTAATGTGAAGTGGCTTAATTTCTAACCTATTTCTGTGCGTATCAATACATCTTTTTTATTCTCTTTTCAAAATCATTATCTTATTGGCACCTTCCTCTGGTGAGGGCTTCCTCTCCCCTAGTTCTATCTGTGACTCACAATCCCTAGCTGTGTTTATTGTTTTTATTCCGGGGTTTGAGTCGAACGTGACTCCTACAACGCCTACATTTGGTGCTATTACGCCTTCTTGGCTGCATCTGTAACAAAATATGTTACGGACAGTCCATGAAGTTGTGACCTCCAGCCCTACAGTTCCAGCAAATCCAATTTCGTTGATCAGCTTGTCTCCGTGGAGGATTCGGAAATCGGACTTCGAATTTCGAAACTGTCGCTTCAATGCGTCTCGCAGTGTTGCCCAATCCGGACGGTAATTAGAGCGCTGGTATTGCCAATACTATTCGTAAGCAGCTCCTATGAGAAGGATATGGAAGTCTCTCATGATTTCCGGCCATGGACAGTCGTACTGACTTTATCTCAAGTCGAAATATGTAATCTTCGACTTCAAGACTCTCTGGTTTGCCATCAAAGCTGAAACACCGCTTGTCGATTTCTCCCTTTAAAGACTCTTTCAGCGACGAGAAAGCATTGACCAAAGCCAGGTTGACATAAGCTTTCAAGTCAGACGGTATTTTTGGTTTGGGCTGTTTGGCTGGCCTACTGATGGTTGTTGCCTTTCGCTAAGTGCTACTAAGGCTCCCGTACTGATGTTTTGGAGTTTTGTACCTTCGACATTGTACCAGTCGTTTTTTGCTGCTGGGAATCTTCTTAAGCTTCTTATTTCCTTTTCTTTTTTAGCCGATAATTAACTTACTGAGGACTAGAATGGATGAAATGAAAATGAACGATTTTCTACACGGATACGAAGAAAGACGCGAAGTTACAAAGACTTAATGTGAGTTTAACTTTTTTTTTTTTGCTGGAGGTTGTTACTATCCGTTGGAGCACACAGACACAACTACTGGTCCATTGTACTGCCAAACAGACACCTTACTTTTATGTACTTAGTTTTCCCGTCTTTCGAAGAAAGAGGAGAAGGAGCTTCAGTCATGAAGAGCTTAGATGTTCGGCACTCACCACATCAGCCCCAAAGATCCGCCACCTGATGCGAGCAAAGGCAGGACAGCTACAGGGGAAGTGTTCCGCTGCATCGTCGTCCTCTCCACAAGCAGGACAGATGGTGGTGTCGCTCAAGCCCAATACATTTAAGTGTTTGGCAAAAGCTTGGTGGCCCGAAAGGACGCCAACAAGCACTCTGCGGTCAATTTTCCTAAGGGATAGAAGGAAAGACGCGGACCTTTTACAGATGTCGGACGCAGTCGTTTAGTCTGTCTGCACCCAGCACAGTCACGCCACCGACACTCGTGTTCACGAGAAACACAAGTATCAATGGAAGACCTAACCACAGATGCAGGCAGACCCAACGCAGGTTCAGGTCCTGAGAAAGCTTCTTCTGAACCCAGCCTGGCAAGCTCATCAGCGATTTCATTTCCCTGGATACCAGTGTGACCTGGGCCCCAAACAAGATTCACTGTGTTTAGCCTTCTTACCGAGCTCAGAGAAAGCTTGAGCTCGAGCACTAACTTAGACGAGGTAAGAGGGTTAAGCAGCGTTTTTAATGCAGCTTGGCTATCACTTCAAACGCAAATGTAATCTAGACCTCGCCCTGTTTGTCACAAAATAGCGCATAGCCATAAGGATAGCGAAAATCTTCGCTTGGAAGACAGAGGCATGGTTACCTAAGGGGTAGTGTAGTCTAATGTTCTCGCTTTCCACGAAGACTCCAGAACCAGACCCCTGTCCGGTTCTGCCATCCATCCGTGAATACACGATGGCATTCTTTCCCTGGTTCAGAGTCTGGCCGTTTCCGTTTCCTGAGGAAAGTTGACTTGGTAGTTTTGTCGCAGTAGGATTTCTGGTGTGATTGCGTCAGACGGCATATCCATAAGACATGGGTGAAAGGATAATTCTCGCACAAGTTTTTCAAAATTCCAATGCGCGTGGCACCAAAAGCCACCTCTCTTTTCAGTTTTCAGCGTACACCCCATGATAAAAATATCAAGAGGGGGAGGTTCATCATAGCATCTAGAGCAGAGCCCGGCGTGCTAGGGAAGGCCCCTGCGCATCCAAGACAAACCGTCCTTTGAAGTTTGGCAAAAGAGGTAGTAACACGTTTCCGCGAAAGCCCGTTCCACCATACAACCGATGCATATAAGAGAAGTGGTGTTATCATTGGCGTATAGATCCAAAGGACCCTTTTAGGAGATAAGCCCCACGTCTTGCCAAAAGCGCCTTTGCACTGCCAGAAAGTTGACAGCACTTTATTGGTTTTTGATTCAACATGTTTGGACCAAAGAAGCTTTCTATCGAGGATTACTCCCAGATATTTGACTTCATCGGAGATCGGGATAGTGACGCATTTTAGCACAAGTTGAGTCAGACCAGTGACATTCCTCCTTTTCGTGAAGAGAACAACCGTAGTTTTAAGTGGATTCACCGAAAGCCCATTTCTTGTGCACCAATCATCGGTTCCAGGAAGGTTGAGAACCGTTAGCAGAGAGTCTACTACCATACACCATAAAAGGGGAGACAGAACACCACCTTGAGGGCAGCCTCCGCTTACCCCAGTCATGACGCATTTGCCACAATCCGCCTCGGCAATCAACGTCCTATGCATTAGCATTGCTTTAATCCATAACACTGTGGATGCCCTGCAGTGGTAAAGGGCAGAACGATCCATATGCAAGAGGCATTTTTAAGTCCTGCCGATATAGGAAAGATGGAACCAAGAAGGGTACTGAGGTTTATAAAGATCCTCAACAGCTCCCTGGGTTAAACATTAGAGGCCAACACAATAGATCTCTTCTGCCGCCGGTAAGTTCATCTACCTTTATCCGAAGATTGGGCACCTTGTCGTGGTGGCGGCTTAAGTAGATTAACAGGATGCTAGACCAGGGTAGTGGCCCAACTCCTCTGGTAGAGCTGAATGTGAATTGAAGAACCAAGACTCAATCCGATCAATCGATCAACCCTTAAACCAAGATGACTAGTCTGCAATGTCGAGGGAGCTGTGATGAGGTAGGTAAAACTACTTGTTCACAGGGTTCAGGGGTAATTGAACCGCTAATGGAGACTCCTCAGGGGCAGCTCAATCCTCTGTTGTAATTTAGTTGAGTAGGATAGGTATTGGGGATCTCTGCCTATTCGGTCCGTTTAATTCTCCCCTACTCGTGGGTACATATATGGACCTAAATTTAAATAATAAAAATAATATTCCTTCGGAAAACGAGGTGGAAGGCTTAGGAGGGGTCGAGAAGGCGCTGGAAAGTGCTGACATGAACCCGAATAAGCTCGAGGGGTCAGACTCTGATGGGAAACCAAAAGAGTTAGCAGACCAATCGTCAGTGGAGGTGGACAATGCGGGGCAGAAATGCGCCAAGAGGTCAGCCGGAACTGCGGAAGCCGGATTGGAAGAGGAGAGAAGTCCCGACTCCGAGCGGAAGTTGCACCAGCAACTGAAGCAAAGACTGAAGAGGGTCAGAAGGAGGCAAAGATTGGCCTTGGCCAAATCTGTCTCGGCGAAAGGCATAAGTAAGTCGGTTGAGGAGTTGACTGAAATGGTTGCCAACTTGACGTCGACCGAAACCTCTCCAGAAGACGGTGGATCTAGGAAACGGTTCAAATGTTCCGGGACCATGAATCCACCTAAAACTGTGAAGAAGGGGACGGAAGGCGGAAGGGAAGACGGACAGTCTGTACAATATGGGGTCAGTCTACAGGTACCACACTCCAGTGGTTATGTGGATGGACAACATGTACAACGGACTATTAGTCAACCCGGAAAGCAGGAATCGTGCAAGGCCGAGCAACCTGGACCAAGCAAGGTAAAGCGAAAGCTGAGCCAAGCTATGGGAAGGAGAGCAAAGCAAGCAGATGCTGCAAAGCCTTACGCTAGAAGTGAGAGAGCCAAAGTTGACAAGGGTGTAAAATCCTTTGCTCAGACAGCGGCGAACGATCTCCAAATGGGTGTTGCCGACATGAGTCGAGAGGGGGGGATAGAAGCTTCACAGTTGAGTATTTTCAAAAATGCTCTGCTGAGGGCTCTTGACTTACTTCCGACAAATGCAGGTGATATCGGTGTAAAGGAGATAACCTTAGAGGAAGGGATTATAGCAATAAAATGCGTAAACCAAGAAACCAAGGGGTGGCTATGTGAGACTGTAGGGAAGATGACCGACCTATGGGAGGGAATCAACCTTAAAATAGACAGGCTTCACATACTAAAGGATGTGGAAAGGTTGATAATCTTCGTTCCCGGTGAACCCGTGAGCAAGGATGTCATCCTTGCCAGACTTTGTCGTCAAAATTCCTGTGTTAGCATTCGTGAAGTTCCAAAGATCATCGGAAAAGACTCAAGCTGGAAAGCCACCCGGTAGGGCGACGAAGTGATAGACACCATGGAGATGGGATCAACACAAGTCGGGCGGGAGGTGGGCCCGTACCGGGAAAAGCTGAGGGTGATTCAATTGAACCTTCATCACAGCAAAGCAGCATCGGCAATGATGACTAAGTGTTTTGATGAGGATTCGTTTGATATAGCCCTGATACAGGAGCCTTGGATCTTTAGAGGAAAGATTAGAGGACTCCCAAATAGCATGGCTGAGTTGCATTATGCACAAACTAGCGGAAGAATTAGGTCCTGTATCTTGGTGAGGCACGGAGTTCAAGCATATAAATTGCCGGATCTGTGTGCCCCAGACCTTGCAACAGTACGAGTAGGATCAGGTGCGGGAAGTTTTGTCATAGCATCTGCATACCTGCCGTATGATTCTCCAGAACCTCCTCCGATAAGAGAGTTAGAGTCTTTGGTGAATGCATGCAGGAACAGGAACGAGGATCTAATAATTGGTTGTGATGCCAATGCACATAATACAGTGTGGGGCAGCACCAACGATAATTACAGAGGAGAAGCCTTATTCGAATTTGTATCATGCAAGGATCTAGCTATCTTAAACCGGGGAACAGAGCCAACCTTCGTCGATGTGAGACGAATGGAAGTGATCGATGTTACCCTGTGCAGTAGCCAGATAATTGAAAGAATATCAAATTGGAGGGTAATGGATCAGGCTACATTGTCGGATCACAGAGCCATTTCATTTGATGTTCGCTATGGATCTAAAAGGAAAAAAGATCGGAAATACATCAGAATTCCGAAGAACACAGATAGGATAAAATACCTTGAAGTGTTGGAGGAAAAACTGAATGTAATGACATTCGGAATACCGAAAAACACTTGGCATGTAGAATCACAGTTGAAGCATCTGCAATCAGCTGTTGAAGTTGCGTACCGAGTGGCTTGTACACCTACTTTAGTGGAAAAACAAGATCCTGCGCCTTGGTGGTGCCGGGAACTTGAAAAGCTAAAAAAGGCTGCGAGGAAGGCCTTCAATCACGCCATGAGGAGGGGAGAACCCGAAGCATGGGATGAATATAAGGCGAAAAAGAAAGAGCTAAACGTTACTCTGCGACGACGTAAAAGGGAGTCATGGAGGGACTTTTGCTCGAGTATGAGGAGTACATCTGAAGTCAGTAGACTACAAAAGATTGTCTCGAGAGATCCAGTTTCTAAGATCGAACTCATTCGTAATAGAGCGGGGGAGATGGTGGAGACACTGGATCACACAAATGAGGTCCTAATGGAGGTACACTTTCCAGGAAGCTATAAGTCAGATCAGCCCTGGGCTCCAAGGAAACAAGGAGCGAACAGGATGGATAGGACGGAAGCAGAACGGATCGTGACACCAAAAGCGGTCAAGGGTGCGATAGCAACATTCTCACCCTTCAAAACTGCGGGGCCGGATGGTATATTTCCAGGTCTAATGCAATGGGGTATAGACGTAATTGCACCAAGGCTCAGGAATATATACGTTGCATGCCTAGCAATAGGCTATATCCCGATAACATGGAGGGAAGCAAATGTGGTCTTCCTTCCAAAACCGGGAAAAAAGGACTACACCGAGGCAAAGTCATTCAGACCAGTCAGCCTAACATCCTTCCTGTTAAAAATAATGGAAAGGGTGATGGTGGACTATATGGAGAGTACTGCGCTTAAGATGTATCCTTTAAATAGTAGACAGCATGCATACAGGGTAGGTATGTCTACAGAAACAGCGCTACACCAAGTAGTACGCGTTGCGGAGGAAGAGCTAAATACCGGGGGCATTGCGATGACCACTATAATGGACATTGAAGGTGCCTTCGATAAGATATGCTTTGAAAGTCTGAAACAAGCCTTCGAAAAACGTAGGTTAACCCACTGGTGGTAAGATGGGTGGACAATATGTTGAATACGAGGGCGATTAATATTCAGACGGGAACCTCAAAACTCAGAGGAAGGGTTAGCAGAGGTTGCCCACAAGGAGGTGTTCTCTCACCTACACTGTGGAATATCACTGTGGACTCTCTTCTCGACAGACTCGAGGCGACGGGCATTCACACAGTGGGATATGCCGACGACATAGCAATAATGGCCAGAGGCAAATTCATGGACGTCCCCGCAGATATCATGAGGAATGCACTCAGAGTGGTTGAGCGGTGGTGTCTGGAACAAGGGCTCTCCATTAATGCGGCGAAAACAGATCTAATAGTCTTCACTAGGAAGAGGAAAAATCTGGAATTTCGGCCCTCAACACTTTTCGGATCGGAACTAACAATGACTTAGAAGGTTAAGTATCTGGGAGTCTATCTAGATACTGGACTTACTTGGAATTACCATGTTGAGGAGAAGGTCCGGAAGGCAAAAAGAGTACTACATCAGTGCAAACGTGTGTGTGGACAGAGGTGGGGACTCTCGCCTAGGTCAGCATACTGGATGTATACGATGATAACTAGACCCATTATCACGTACGCCTCGGTTGTATGGTGGGCGAAAGCCTCTCAGAAAACTGTGAGGAAGCACCTGGATAGGGTTCAGCGCTTAGCATGTATGGGAATTACAGGTGCAATACGTACAACCCCAACATGCGCATTGGAAGTCATCATGGGGATATTACCTTATTTATTAAGAAAACAGCGGCCCAAACGGCACTTCGCTTGCATCGAGATGCGAAATGGCACCATCGTGGTACGATCTATGGACATAGGAAGATCCTGGAACTTGTTAAAGACGAGATTAGGGAGCTAAACATGCCTATGGATCGAATAACAAGGGTGCGTATTATGGAAAGAAATCACAAAACTCGTATTGAGAACGGATTACTTCCAGAAAAAAGAAATGGTGAAATAGTGATTTTCACGGATGGATCCATGATGGATGGCGGGGCGGGGGCCGGTATCTATTCAGAAGAGCTGGAACTTCAGTATACCAGGCTGAGATGATTGCCTTGCTTTATGCGTTGGACTACTTGCTTGAGTGTCAGGTGGAAGGAAGAAATATCCTCATAGCACTGGACAATCAGGCGGTGATCAGATGCATGGAACAAACAAACATCACAACATCACTGGCACTGGAATGCGTACTTAAACTCAATAAGTGTTCATCTAAAAATGAAGTAACACTGACTTGGGTACGAGGACACATAGGGATCGAAGGCAATGAAAAGGCGGACTCCCTTGCAAAACAGGGGTCAACTGAAAAGTTGCTGGGACCAGAACCATTCTCTTCAATTGGCAGAGGAATGGTTGAACAGCTTGTCCACAAATGGATCACGGCAGAACACCTGAGAAGGTGGTCAACCGTGGAACAATGTAGACAAGCTAAAATGGCAATAAAGTGGCCGACCTGCTCCACTCAAAGAAGAGTTCTAAGCATGAGTCGAGGAACATTGAAATGGGTGGTGGCTTTGTCTACAGGACATGGTAATTTCAAGTATCACTTAAGGAAAATGGGCCTTATAGAGGATGATACTTGTAGACTATGCCTGGAGGAATCTGAGACAGCGGCACATATACTGTGTCAATGCCCGGCTTTGGCTGGCAGAAGAATGAGGATCTTGGGACATCAATGGGTCGAGACCCAGTCGATGAAACGGATCTCCCATAAACAGATGCTAGCGTTTACACTAGGAATTGAGCCCAGAGAAGAACTGTGGAGAAATCCAGAGAGTCTCTCTGAGTAAGATTTACAGTGGTAGAGAGACGAAAAGAGACCCGACAATGGTGGTCTGATTCGATTATCTCTCGAAATATATATATATAGATCTCTTCTGGTGGCAGTGTACAGGGCCTATTACTTACAATACAATCCAAAACAATCCAATGTTTCATCTACACCATGATGTCTGGCTGCATTGCACATGCTGTCGAAGGTCGCATTATCGAAAGCACCCTCAATATCGACGAAAATACCCAACGTGTACTCCTTCCGATCAAGAGCACTTTCAATCCTACCAACGAGGTTTTGAAGCGCAGTTTCACAGGATTTTCCGCGTTGATAGGCATTTTGCATCGTAGAAAGATGATGCGATCGAAGAGCAACATTGCACACATGCAGCTCAACCAGTCTCTCCAAACTTTTCAGCAGGAAGGAGGACAGACCTATGGGTCTAAAACTTTTGGCGAGAGTGTAGTCGCTCTTACCTATCTTTGGTATGAACACGACTTTAACCATACGCCAAGGAGAAGGTATGTAGGCCAAGTCCAAGCTAGCGGTGAAAATTATTTTCAGCGTCGGCATCAGCTGACTAAAACCTTGTTTCAGCATAGCCGGATAGATTCCATCCGGACCCGGTGACTTGAAACCCTCAAAAGATGCAATTGCATATTTGATAGCGTCATCCGTCACCACTCTGGATGCAATATACCAGCTACGCCGCGTGGTATTTGTCAGTTCAGAAGTGGCCACCGTTGGCGGTACCACTGAAGAGCACGTAGTGACCTGATTTCGCGGGAAGTGAGTCTCCGGCAGGAGACTAAAAGTCTCCGCCTTTGTCTCAGTGTAGGTACCATTAGATTTTTGGAGCGATTCCAGTTTACTTGGTCTGTCCCTTTTGATGACTTTAACAAGCCTGCTGGTTGCACTTAGTGATGCGACCTCATCACAAAATTTCCTATAAGAGTCGTTTTTCGATTTACGAATTAGTCTCTTAAATTCTTTTTGTTTCGATCGATACAGATTCCAGCCTTCTTCTGAGTTGGTTTTTACAGACCAATTCAGGAGCTTCTTGGTTTCTCTGCGAATACACTGCAGTTCGGTATTCCACCAAGGTACCGGTTTTCTACAGGAGGTTTTTGAAACTGGACACGCTAGTTCAAAGCAACGGGTAATGACGCTGCTCAGATCTTGAGCAGTACTCTCCACCCCCCGTATTGATCTTAGTTTGAGTGGAGCTTTAACAGAATTGCCAAGCTCCTTCTCAAACCGAGCCCAATTTGTTTTTCTCGGATTTCTTCTCTCCAGCGAAGGTGAAACTTCACAGTAGATTTGAAATTCAATGTATCTGTGATCTGACAGAGTGCTATCTGGCGATACCCTCCAATTTATGATAGTCTTGCAATGCCTTTTGGACAGGGTAACATCGATTACTTGCTGTCCAGAAGACGATCCCCTCGTATTTTACATTTGCTGCTGCCCCAAACTGTGTTTTGAGCATTAGCATCGCAGGTCTTGTCTTAGACCTATCTTTTTTGACTCGCAGTACTCTTTGAGCTCAACAACAGATTTTGGTGGTGGAGGAGTTAAAGAGTCATAGGGAAAGTAAGCCGATGCAACGACAAAGGTTTCCCAATTGCCGTTTGCATGGTTAGTAATAGTTGCAGCAACCAAATCTTGGCAACAGAGCCGTTTGATTGTAACTGCCGTAAGAGATTTCGATACAACAAGACATGTCCTAGGTCTCTCGGACTGCTTATCGTAAAGAACGTTGTGCGAACCGCTCACCCAACCAAGGCCACAGATGCGATCTTTCCACACCCATGGTTCCTGGATGGATGTTATGCAGATTTTTGTTCTACGAACTGCAACCCTACTACTTAAAAGAGCAGTAGCAGACTTACAGTGTTGTTGGTTTATCTGAGTAAACAAAATGGATGTAAACTCTGGGTCACGACCACTATTAGCACTACTTGGCATTGAAAGGGAAATTAATCCTACCAAGATGCAGAAAGGGACGCATGTTATACCTAGACTTAATGATCTCGGCAGAAGCCCTGTCTATGCTCACAACAAGAGAACTACCATCTTCATCGTGACGGTTTTGCTCTGCCTGTGAGAACGGACAATCCAGGCTTTTGTGTCGAGCCCAGGATTCTGGGTACGCAGACGCTTGAGCACATCCGCCGATTTCCCTAGTTTCCCAGGGATCCAGAAGACAGCACGCGTAAGCTTGGATGGCTTGTAGACCTCAAAAATTGTGGTCCCAAGGGGAGGGATCTTCGGCACCATACTGCTGACCCATTCAGAGGCTTGCTGCGAAGAGGTCTTCACCATGAAGGTTCCGTCCTTGAAATCACAGCCCTCAACCTGGATACAAGCATTAGTTGCCGCCACAAGCTTCAAAAGATGGGCTTTGCAGTATTTGCACTCTGCATCGCTTATGCTATTATCATTGCCTGCTTTCCCTATACGAACTACTAAAGAGGAGACAGCAACTTCCTTATAGGACAGCCTACTATCTCGCACAATGTGGACAAGCTAAAATGGCAATAAAGTGGCCGACCTGCTCCACTCAAAGAAGGGTTCTGAGCATGAGTCGAGGAACATTGAAATGGGTGGTGGCTTTGTCTACAGGACATGGTAATTTCAGGTATCACTTAAGGAAAATGTACCTTATAGAGGATGATACTTGTAGATTATGCCTGGAGGAATCTGAGACAGCGGCACATATACTGTGTCAATGCCCGGCATTGGCTGGCAGAAGAATGAGGATCTTGGGACATCAATGGGTCGAGACCCAGTCGATGAAACGGATCTCCCATAAACAGATGCTAGCGTTGACACTAGGAATTGAGCTCAGAGAAGAACTGTGGAGAAATTCAGAGAGTCTCTCTGAGTAAGATTTACAGTGGTAGAGAGACGAAAAGAGACCCGACAATGGTGGTCTGATTCGATTATCTCTCGAAATATATATATATAGATCTCTTGTGGTCGCAGTGTACAGGGCCTATTACTTACAATACAATCCACAACAATCCAATGTTTCATCTACACCATGATGTCTGGCTGGATTGCACATGCTGTCAAAGGTCGCATTATCGAAAGCACCCTCAATATCGACGAAAATACCCAACGTGTACTCCTTCCGATCAAGAGCACTTTCAATCCTACCAACGAGGTTTTGAAGCGCAGTTTCACAGGATTTTCCGCGTTGATAGGCATTTTGCATCGTAGAAAGAGGATGCGATCGAAGAGCAACATTGCACACATGCAGCTCAACCAGTCTCTCCAAACTTTTCAGCAGGAAGGAGGACAGACTTATGGGTCTAAAACTTTTGGCGAGAGTGTAGTCGCTCTTACCTATCTTTGGTATGAACACGACTTTAACCATACGCCAAGGAGAAGGTATGTAGGCCAAGTCCAAGCTAGCGGTGAAAATTATTTTCAGCGTCGGCATCAGCTGACTAAAACCTTGTTTCAGCATAGCCGGATAGATTCCATCCGGACCCGGTGACTTGAAACCCTCAAAAGATGCAATTGCATATTTGATAGCGTCATCCGTCACCACTCTGGATGCAATATACCAGCTACGCCGCGTGGTATTTGTCAGTTCAGAAGTGGCCACCGTTGGCGGTACCACTGAAGAGCACGTAGTGACCTGATTTCGCGGGAAGTGAGTCTCCGGCAGGAGACTAAAAGTCTCCGCCTTTGTCTCAGTGTAGGTACCATTAGATTTTTGGAGCGATTCCAGTTTACTTGGTCTGTCCCTTTTGATGACTTTAACAAGCCTGCTGGTTGCACTTAGTGATGCGACCTCATCACAAAATTTCCTATAAGAGTCGTTTTTCGATTTACGAATTAGTCTCTTAAATTCTTTTTGTTTCGATCGATACAGATTCCAGCCTTCTTCTGAGTTGGTTTTTACAGACCAATTCAGGAGCTTCTTGGTTTCTCTGCGAATACACTGCAGTTCGGTATTCCACCAAGGTACCGGTTTTCTACAGGAGGTTTTTGAAACTGGACACGCTAGTTCAAAGCAACGGGTAATGACGCTGCTCAGATCTTGAGCAGTACTCTCCACCCCCCGTATTGATCTTAGTTTGAGTGGAGCTTTAACAGAATTGCCAAGCTCCTTCTCAAACCGAGCCCAATTTGTTTTTCTCGGATTTCTTCTCTCCAGCGAAGGTGAAACTTCACAGTAGATTTGAAATTCAATGTATCTGTGATCTGACAGAGTGCTATCTGGCGATACCCTCCAATTTATGATAGTCTTGCAATGCCTTTTGGACAGGGTAACATCGATTACTTGCTGTCTCCTGGCTGTAACGAATGATTATGTCCAGAAGACGATCCCCTCGTATTTTACATTTGCTGCTGCCCCAAACTGTGTTTTGAGCATTAGCATCGCAGGTCTTGTCTTAGACCTATCTTTTTTGACTCGCAGTACTCTTTGAGCTCAACAACAGATTTTGGTGGTGGAGGAGTTAAAGAGTCATAGGGAAAGTAAGCCGATGCAACGACAAAGGTTTCCCAATTGCCGTTTGCATGGTTAGTAATAGTTGCAGCAACCAAATCTTGGCAACAGAGCCGTTTGATTGTAACTGCCGTAAGAGATTTCGATACAACAAGACATGTCCTAGGTCTCTCGGACTGCTTATCGTAAAGAACGTTGTGCGAACCGCTCACCCAACCAAGGCCACAGATGCGATCTTTCCACACCCATGGTTCCTGGATGGATGTTATGCAGATTTTTGTTCTACGAACTGCAACCCTACTACTTAAAAGAGCAGTAGCAGACTTACAGTGTTGTTGGTTTATCTGAGTAAACAAAATGGATGTAAACTCTGGGTCACGACCACTATTAGCACTACTTGGCATTGAAAGGGAAATTAATCCTACCAAGATGCAGAAAGGGACGCATGTTATACCTAGACTTAATGATCTCGGCAGAAGCCCTGTCTATGCTCACAACAAGAGAACTACCATCTTCATCGTGACGGTTTTGCTCTGCCTGTGAGAACGGACAATCCAGGCTTTTGTGTCGAGCCCAGGATTCTGGGTACGCAGACGCTTGAGCACATCCGCCGATTTCCCTAGTTTCCCAGGGATCCAGAAGACAGCACGCGTAAGCTTGGATGGCTTGTAGACCTCAAAAATTGTGGTCCCAAGGGGAGGGATCTTCGGCACCATACTGCTGACCCATTCAGAGGCTTGCTGCGAAGAGGTCTTCACCATGAAGGTTCCGTCCTTGAAATCACAGCCCTCAACCTGGATACAAGCATTAGTTGCCGCCACAAGCTTCAAAAGATGGGCTTTGCAGTATTTGCACTCTGCATCGCTTATGCTATTATCATTGCCTGCTTTCCCTATACGAACTACTAAAGAGGAGACAGCAACTTCCTTATAGGACAGCCTACTATCTCGCACAATGTGGACAAGCTAAAATGGCAATAAAGTGGCCGACCTGCTCCACTCAAAGAAGGGTTCTGAGCATGAGTCGAGGAACATTGAAATGGGTGGTGGCTTTGTCTACAGGACATGGTAATTTCAGGTATCACTTAAGGAAAATGTACCTTATAGAGGATGATACTTGTAGATTATGCCTGGAGGAATCTGAGACAGCGGCACATATACTGTGTCAATGCCCGGCATTGGCTGGCAGAAGAATGAGGATCTTGGGACATCAATGGGTCGAGACCCAGTCGATGAAACGGATCTCCCATAAACAGATGCTAGCGTTGACACTAGGAATTGAGCTCAGAGAAGAACTGTGGAGAAATTCAGAGAGTCTCTCTGAGTAAGATTTACAGTGGTAGAGAGACGAAAAGAGACCCGACAATGGTGGTCTGATTCGATTATCTCTCGAAATATATATATATAGATCTCTTGTGGTCGCAGTGTACAGGGCCTATTACTTACAATACAATCCACAACAATCCAATGTTTCATCTACACCATGATGTCTGGCTGGATTGCACATGCTGTCAAAGGTCGCATTATCGAAAGCACCCTCAATATCGACGAAAATACCCAACGTGTACTCCTTCCGATCAAGAGCACTTTCAATCCTACCAACGAGGTTTTGAAGCGCAGTTTCACAGGATTTTCCGCGTTGATAGGCATTTTGCATCGTAGAAAGAGGATGCGATCGAAGAGCAACATTGCACACATGCAGCTCAACCAGTCTCTCCAAACTTTTCAGCAGGAAGGAGGACAGACTTATGGGTCTAAAACTTTTGGCGAGAGTGTAGTCGCTCTTACCTATCTTTGGTATGAACACGACTTTAACCATACGCCAAGGAGAAGGTATGTAGGCCAAGTCCAAGCTAGCGGTGAAAATTATTTTCAGCGTCGGCATCAGCTGACTAAAACCTTGTTTCAGCATAGCCGGATAGATTCCATCCGGACCCGGTGACTTGAAACCCTCAAAAGATGCAATTGCATATTTGATAGCGTCATCCGTCACCACTCTGGATGCAATATACCAGCTACGCCGCGTGGTATTTGTCAGTTCAGAATTGGCCACCGTTGGCGGTACCACTGAAGAGCACGTAGTGACCTGATTTCGCGGGAAGTGAGTCTCCGGCAGGAGACTAAAAGTCTCCGCCTTTGTCTCAGTGTAGGTACCATTAGATTTTTGGAGCGATTCCAGTTTACTTGGTCTGTCCCTTTTGATGACTTTAACAAGCCTGCTGGTTGCACTTAGTGATGCGACCTCCTCACAAAATTTCCTATAAGAGTCGTTTTTCGATTTACGAATTAGTCTCTTAAATTCTTTTTGTTTCGATCGATACAGATTCCAGTCTTCTTCTGAGTTGGTTTTTACAGACCAATTCAGGAGCTTCTTGGTTTCTCTGCGAATACACTGCAGTTCGGTATTCCACCAAGGTACCGGTTTTCTACAGGAGGTTTTTGAAACTGGACACGCTAGTTCAAAGCAACGGGTAATGACGCTGCTCAGATCTTGAGCAGTACTCTCCACCCCCCGTATTGATCTTAGTTTGAGTGGAGCTTTAACAGAATTGCCAAGCTCCTTCTCAAACCGAGCCCAATTTGTTTTTCTCGGATTTCTTCTCTCCAGCGAAGGTGAAACTTCACAGTAGATTTGAAATTCAATGTATCTGTGATCTGACAGAGTGCTATCTGGCGATACCCTCCAATTTATGATAGTCTTGCAATGCCTTTTGGACAGGGTAACATCGATTACTTGCTGTCTCCTGGCTGTAACGAATGATTATGTCCAGAAGACGATCCCCTCGTATTTTACATTTGCTGCTGCCCCAAACTGTGTTTTGAGCATTAGCATCGCAGGTCTTGTCTTAGACCTATCTTTTTTGACTCGCAGTACTCTTTGAGCTCAACAACAGATTTTGGTGGTGGAGGAGTTAAAGAGTCATAGGGAAAGTAAGCCGATGCAACGACAAAGGTTTCCCAATTGCCGTTTGCATGGTTAGTAATAGCTGCAGCAACCAAATCTTGGCAACAGAGCCGTTTGATTGTAACTGCCGTAAGAGATTTCGATACAACAAGACATGTCCTAGGTCTCTCGGACTGCTTATCGTAAAGAACGTTGTGCGAACCGCTCACCCAACCAAGGCCACAGATGCGATCTTTCCACACCCATGGTTCCTGGATGGATGTTATGCAGATTTTTGTTCTACGAACTGCAAGCCTAGTACTTAAAAGAGCAGTAGCAGACTTACAGTGTTGTTGGTTTATCTGAGTAAACAAAATGGATGTAAACTCTGGGTCACGACCACTATTAGCACTACTTGGCATTGAAAGGGAAATTAATCCTACCAAGATGCAGAAAGGGACGCATGTTATACCTAGACTTAATGATCTCGGCAGAAGCCCTGTCTATGCTCATAACAAGAGAACTACCATCTTCATCGTGACGGTTTTGCTCTGCCTGTGAGAACGGACAATCCAGGCTTTTGTGTCGAGCCCAGGATTCTGGGTACGCAGACGCTTGAGCACATCCGCCGATTTCCCTAGTTTCCCAGGGATCCAGAAGACAGCACGCGTAAGCTTGGGTGGCTTGTAGACCTCAAAAATTGTGGTCCCAAGGGGAGGGATCTTCGGCACCATACTGCTGACCCATTCAGAGGTTTGCTGCGAAGAGGTCTTCACCATGAAGGTTCCGTCCTTGAAATCACAGCCCTCAACCTGGATACAAGCATTAGTTGCCGCCACAAGCTCCAAAAGATGGGCTTTGCAGTATTTGCACTCTGCATCGCTTATGCTATTATCATTGCCTGCTTTCCCTTTACGAACTACTAAAGAGGAGACAGCAACTTCCTTATAGGACAGCCTACTATCTCGCACAATGTGGACAAGCTAAAATGGCAATAAAGTGGCCGACCTGCTCCACTCAAAGAAGGGTTCTAAGCATGAGTCGAGGAACATTGAAATGGGTGGTGGCTTTGTCTACAGGACATGGTAATTTCAGGTATCACTTAAGGAAAATGTACCTTATAGAGGATGATACTTGTAGATTATGCCTGGAGGAATCTGAGACAGCGGCACATATACTGTGTCAATGCCCGGCATTGGCTGGCAGAAGAATGAGGATCTTGGGACATCAATGGGTCGAGACCCAGTCGATGAAACGGATCTCCCATAAACAGATGCTAGCGTTGACACTAGGAATTGAGCTCAGAGAAGAACTGTGGAGAAATCCAGAGAGTCTCTCTGAGTAAGATTTACAGTGGTAGAGAGACGAAAAGAGACCCGACAATGGTGGTCTGATTCGATTATCTCTCGAAATATATATATATAGATCTCTTGTGGTCGCAGTGTACAGGGCCTATTACTTACAATACAATCCACAACAATCCAATGTTTCATCTACACCATGATGTCTGGCTGCATTGCACATGCTGTCAAAGGTCGCATTATCGAAAGCACCCTCAATATCGACGAAAATACCCAACGTGTACTCCTTCCGATCAAGAGCACTTTCAATCCTACCAACGAGGTTTTGAAGCGCAGTTTCACAGGATTTTCCGCGTTGATAGGCATTTTGCATCGTAGAAAGATGATGCGATCGAAGAGCAACATTGCACACATGCAGCTCAACCAGTCTCTCCAAACTTTTCAGCAGGAAGGAGGACAGACCTATGGGTCTAAAACTTTTGGCGAGAGTGTAGTCGCTCTTACCTATCTTTGGTATGAACACGACTTTAACCATACGCCAAGGAGAAGGTATGTAGGCCAAGTCCAAGCTAGCGGTGAAAATTATTTTCAGCGTCGGCATCAGCTGACTAAAACCTTGTTTCAGCATAGCCGGATAGATTCCATCCGGACCCGGTGACTTGAAACCCTCAAAAGATGCAATTGCATATTTGATAGCGTCATCCGTCACCACTCTGGATGCAATATACCAGCTACGCCGCGTGGTATTTGTCAGTTCAGAAGTGGCCACCGTTGGCGGTACCACTGAAGAGCACGTAGTGACCTGATTTCGCGGGAAGTGAGTCTCCGGCAGGAGACTAAAAGTCTCCGCCTTTGTCTCAGTGTAGGTACCATTAGATTTTTGGAGCGATTCCAGTTTACTTGGTCTGTCCCTTTTGATGACTTTAACAAGCCTGCTGGTTGCACTTAGTGATGCGACCTCATCACAAAATTTCCTATAAGAGTCGTTTTTCGATTTACGAATTAGTCTCTTAAATTCTTTTTGTTTCGATCGATACAGATTCCAGCCTTCTTCTGAGTTGGTTTTTACAGACCAATTCAGGAGCTTCTTGGTTTCTCTGCGAATACACTGCAGTTCGGTATTCCACCAAGGTACCGGTTTTCTACAGGAGGTTTTTGAAACTGGACACGCTAGTTCAAAGCAACGGGTAATGACGCTGCTCAGATCTTGAGCAGTACTCTCCACCCCCCGTATTGATCTTAGTTTGAGTGGAGCTTTAACAGAATTGCCAAGCTCCTTCTCAAACCGAGCCCAATTTGTTTTTCTCGGATTTCTTCTCTCCAGCGAAGGTGAAACTTCACAGTAGATTTGAAATTCAATGTATCTGTGATCTGACAGAGTGCTATCTGGCGATACCCTCCAATTTATGATAGTCTTGCAATGCCTTTTGGACAGGGTAACATCGATTACTTGCTGTCTCCTGGCTGTAACGAATGATTATGTCCAGAAGACGATCCCCTCGTATTTTACATTTGCTGCTGCCCCAAACTGTGTTTTGAGCATTAGCATCGCAGGTCTTGTCTTAGACCTATCTTTTTTGACTCGCAGTACTCTTTGAGCTCAACAACAGATTTTGGTGGTGGAGGAGTTAAAGAGTCATAGGGAAAGTAAGCCGATGCAACGACAAAGGTTTCCCAATTGCCGTTTGCATGGTTAGTAATAGTTGCAGCAACCAAATCTTGGCAACAGAGCCGTTTGATTGTAACTGCCGTAAGAGATTTCGATACAACAAGACATGTCCTAGGTCTCTCGGACTGCTTATCGTAAAGAACGTTGTGCGAACCGCTCACCCAACCAAGGCCACAGATGCGATCTTTCCACACCCATGGTTCCTGGATGGATGTTATGCAGATTTTTGTTCTACGAACTGCAACCCTACTACTTAAAAGAGCAGTAGCAGACTTACAGTGTTGTTGGTTTATCTGAGTAAACAAAATGGATGTAAACTCTGGGTCACGACCACTATTAGCACTACTTGGCATTGAAAGGGAAATTAATCCTACCAAGATGCAGAAAGGGACGCATGTTATACCTAGACTTAATGATCTCGGCAGAAGCCCTGTCTATGCTCACAACAAGAGAACTACCATCTTCATCGTGACGGTTTTGCTCTGCCTGTGAGAACGGACAATCCAGGCTTTTGTGTCGAGCCCAGGATTCTGGGTACGCAGACGCTTGAGCACATCCACCGATTTCCCTAGTTTCCCAGGGATCCAGAAGACAGCACGCGTAAGCTTGGGTGGCTTGTAGACCTCAAAAATTGTGGTCCCAAGGGGAGGGATCTTCGGCACCATACTGCTGACCCATTCAGAGGTTTGCTGCGAAGAGGTCTTCACCATGAAGGTTCCGTCCTTGAAATCACAGCCCTCAACCTGGATACAAGCATTAGTTGCCGCCACAAGCTCCAAAAGATGGGCTTTGCAGTATTTGCACTCTGCATCGCTTATGCTATTATCATTGCCTGCTTTCTCTATACGAACTACTAAAGAGGAGACAGCAACTTCCTTATAGGACAGCCTACTATCTCGCACAATGTGGACAAGCTAAAATGGCAATAAAGTGGCCGACCTGCTCCACTCAAAGAAGGGTTCTAAGCATGAGTCGAGGAACATTGAAATGGGTGGTGGCTTTGTCTACAGGACATGGTAATTTCAGGTATCACTTAAGGAAAATGTACCTTATAGAGGATGATACTTGTAGATTATGCCTGGAGGAATCTGAGACAGCGGCACATATACTGTGTCAATGCCCGGCATTGGCTGGCAGAAGAATGAGGATCTTGGGACATCAATGGGTCGAGACCCAGTCGATGAAACGGATCTCCCATAAACAGATGCTAGCGTTGACACTAGGAATTGAGCTCAGAGAAGAACTGTGGAGAAATCCAGAGAGTCTCTCTGAGTAAGATTTACAGTGGTAGAGAGACGAAAAGAGACTCGACAATGGTGGTCTGATTCGATTATCTCTCGAAATGTATATAAAGGGTGATTTTTTAGCTGGTTTGGTTTTGGCAACACTGGTTTTGACAGCTGACGTGTGTTTAGTACCTTGTGTCACTGTCAAACAGCTTCAGTTTGGTTTGCAATTTAACCATGGATCGTCTTACAAATGAACAACGCTTGCAAATTATTGAATTTTACTATCAAAATTCGTGCTCGGTTCGAAATGTTCATCGCGCGCTGCTTCCATTTTATGATCGGCATTCTCGACCTTCTGAGCAGTCCATTCGGAAGATTGTGACCAAATTTCGCACCAAATTTACTTTGTTGGACATTAAACCACCAACACGTTTACGTACTGTGCGTAGTGAAGAAAATATTGCGGCCGTATCAGCTAGTGTGACAGAAGACCGCGAAATGTCGATTCGGCGCCGTTCCCAGCAGTTAGGCCTTTGTTACAGCACTACGTGGAAAATTTTGCGGAAGGATTTGGGCGTAAAGCCTTTTAAGATACAGCTGGTGCAAGAACTAAAGCCAGCCGACCTACCACAACGCCGAATTTTTGGTGAATGGGCTCTTGGAAAGCTGGCCGAGGATCCGCTTTTTTATCGAAAAATTGTGTTCAGCGATGAGGCTCATTTTTGGTTGAATGGGTACGTAAATAAGCAAAATTGCCGCATTTGGAGTGAATATCAGCCAGAAGCATTGCAACAGCTACCAATGCATCCCGAAAAAGCCACTGTTTGGTGCGGTTTATGGGCCGGCGGCATTATTGGGCCATATTTCTTCAAAGATGATGCGAATCGCAGCGTTACTGTCAATGGTGAACGCTACCGAGCGATGATAACAAACTTTTTTTTGCCCGAAATGGAAGTCCTTGACTTGCATGATATGTGGTTTCAACAAGACGGTGCCACATGCCACACAGCACGCGAAACAATGGCGCAATTGCGAGGCGAGATTGTGCGATTTGACACCATTAGATTATTTTTTGTGGGTGTATGCCAAGGCTAATGTGTATAGGGACAAGCCCGCTTCGATTGACGCACTGGAAGCCAACATCCATGCATTCATTCGTGAGATACCGGCCGATATGTGTGAAAGAGTATGCCAAAATTGGACTCAGCGGATGGGCTACCTGAGACGCAGCCGCGGTCAACATTTGCATGAAATTATCTTTAAACATTAAATTGCAAGGTTCAAACTATCGATTCAAATAAATATTTCGTTCATTTTTTCGAATTTTTTGTGTTTTTTTTTTAAAAAAAGTTCTAAACCTCTTAAAAAATTACCCTTTATATATCTCGCACCTTAGCTATTCTGCGTTCAAAAGGAGCCCTCTGACCGTCAGAGCCATCCGCGACAACAATGTTGTACTTCGAAGTATATGTTTTGCTGTGAGTTATGTGAGTATAGAGTGTAGTATTATCGAAGTGTAAAACAAAAGCAATAAATGTCCTTAAAATCGATTTATATACGTACGATAAGGTATGAATATATTTAAATAGTATTTAATGAAAATGTGTGTGTTGCTATATACAGGGCTATATATATGACTATTGATGTATTAGCAACAGAATTATGTTACGTCAGATATGTGTTTTTATGTATTGTGTTGGGGGTGTTTCGGGTAGCTGTTTTCGGCGGTATTTTGTTGACGACGACTTGAACTGTAATGGACCACAAAAAAACTAAGACTAAATTTTTTTTTTTTTTCTCAAAGTGGTAAATCAGTTACATAAAGAAACGAGGGCACACTGTTGCTTTCCTCTGCTCCCGCAATTCCAGTCTATCCTACGGACTTTGCTGGAAGACTTGGAGAAGAATACAACAACACACTAAGTAGAACCTAAAGGATGTGACAATGCTGCAAGTTACGATGACTCTCATCGAACATGTGGAAATTGAAATTTGTGATAGAAAAGTAAAAATGGTGATGTGAACGTGGTGTTGACAACGAATACCATTGTGGACTTCTACAACATAAAGGACTGAAGACAAGGAGAAACAGACGCACCATTTCAATATCGGGAGGGAACCAACCTTCATTAATGCTGTAATACGCAAAATAAGAGATAATTAGAGGGTGCTAGGAGTGATAAAGTGACAGGAGATGAGGATGTGGATGGGACCTAAAGGAAGGGAAAGATATAGAAAGGGAGAGATAACTGAGTGCGAGGGACGTGGCATGCTAGCGATTCTCGACTTTACTCGCCGGAAATGGGGTGGTTCTTGCCCCCATACTCAACTGAACCTATCACGAAAACATGAATCATGCCAAAACAAAATTTCTTCCTACAGACATCGGACGGACGGTTACCACTGTCAGAAGCGCTCGTTAATGTGGTGAGCGCGGCCAAAACCCACCCTACCTAAATCCATGGCCTAGAAACTTCTCCGTTGAAATGCTGGTCCAAAACAGTACAATTCATCGGCCGAGAGAGATGTAGATCACCTTACTCCATCCCCTGAAAACTTAATACTCAAAGGGACATCGTGCGATCAGATACCCCATAAAACACCAAAATTTTCATCCAAAAATAGCGTGCGTTTTGAATTTGTTGGAATTATTGGTCATCAATCAAATTACAAAAAAAATGTATTCAAAAAATGTAAACAACATCTAAGGCAAACAATAAAAAAACGAAAACTACTCTAGAACGCTTTGGGAACTTGGACTAGGTATATTATGAATGTGATATCTTCAATTCCCCTTGAATTGAACTTTAAACTTTTAAACTTTTTTTGTTTTCCTACCGCGATTTTGTTCCCACCCGGCGGGCACTAAATCGAGCTCGGTGTAGTTTACGACTTAGGGATATCTGGTTTTGAAATAAACTCAGGAGGAACTAAATCAGTTTTTAGATAACAAAAAAAAAATACACACCTATACAAAAATTCAAGACTGCCAACTCTATCCCCAAACTGTTCTCGGTGTGCTATATAGGAAACACAACAAAAAAAAGAACTTGTAAAAATAAAAAAAAAACATAATCACCAAAAGAATAAAAAAAAAAAATCACGCTTAACTTAACTCTAATACAAAAAGGTTAATTTAAACCTACCAATTTTTCCGTAACAAAAAAAACACGATGTGTGCACAATGCACTTGCAAGTTGCAGTCTTAGTTTTTTTTTTTCTGGTTTGTCTTTGAAGCGGTGGATCTGGGTGGTGCCTTCTGATTTTGCAGTATGTCCTACACGATCGGTATGTCCGCATTAAGAAATTTGGTCAGTCAAAAAAAAAAGAATATTGGCGGTCACGCCTTCCTATTTATATGGTAATCTGGTGGACAGTCAATGACCGCCAATTCACCTCTCGTTGGGCCGATTCTTTGGCCGACCTACACAAACAAATTTCAAAACTACTTTATTCTCTACACTATACTTTTAGGACTAGACTCACAGCAGCATTTAGGTATGTTTGACCCCTGCACTTCAGTTTTTCGGCCTATAACTATAGAACTTCACTTTTTTTTTTAGCTGTTTTTTTTTTCTTGTTCTATATGTATGTTTCACTGATACCCATTATTGTTCATGTCAACTTTTGTTCTTTCCTTTTATTATACTTTTAGTTACTGTCTGTTCACGGCAGTACATATAAATATAATGCATTCAATAATATGCAACATTTATATTATTTATGATCGGTAGGTAATTATGAAATTACATTCTTTGCCTACTTTTAGGCTTCATAACAGCGGATTTTCCACGCATGTAAATACTACTCATTAGAATCTTACAGTAATCAGCTTGCATTGTAACCTGTTATTAGTTTTTCACCACAGTGGGTGACCAAAGGCACTCATTAGAATATGTTTGCATAGTTTAGTCACTTCTTGTCACACGCTCACCAAATAAACAACTCTTGTTCCAAAAGGTAATTTTTCGGGCGTTTTTTCTTTCTTTCTTTCTTTGTACTCCATGGTACTGCAGAAATTTTGTTCTTTCCCTTGTAGATCTCTTTCCTGGTACGGAAGTTGGAACCGACAACCACAACTCACCCAGTCAATTCTTGTCAAGAGTACGACCACTCGCTGGCACACACGCAACAACCCTACACTGTCTCTGTTTTATTTTATTTTTTTTGTACACTATTGTTCCACCACAATTTACAAACTTTCCCTTATTTCGGTTTAGGAAGTGATCTCACCGACGACTGTACGCACCATGCCAAGTATTTCCTTCAGCAGGCGCAACAGACCCTCGTCCGGGGTGTAGACAACAACAATCCCGGATACCCGCTACCAGGGAGATTCACCTAACATCTTCCGACTGCGGGATTGCCAATCAGAACCCACCACCGATTCAAAAATACCGCTCCCCTCATCATTTGAATTTTTGGTTCTAATATGTGCTACGTGAAAAATCCGCCTAACATTGTGTAATCTGCCTCGTTCTAGGAAAGGATGGAATTGAAAATATTTGTCAAATCTATATACTGACAGGCGATTAACAACAATAAAACAAATTACGTGCACGTCCAATGATTGCTCATCTCTTAACTTGTGTCACTCAACTCACCTACGATGACAGGCTACAGGTGTTAAAATCCTACCATGCCCTCCCTTCCTGAGTCCTGGTCTGTTCAGAGACTCCCTTAGCTCACGAAACATTACTTACCTCCTATATCAAGACGACCGAGACCAATAAAAAAAACTTAAGCCATTACATGATTCATTATCATAGGTATTTCTTTATTTAGTTGAATCAATAGTGATGACATGTTCTAACGCGCAAAGCATAATGTCGTGTCTCGAAGAATTACTTTTTACTTTATATCTTAATAATTGCCATAAAAAAAAACCAAATGAAAGCTATTTAGAGCACCAGCTGAGAAAAAACTAGAACTAAATTTAGTTCGCAAAAATTAACAGCGTGAAAATTAAACTCTTTAACTGGTCACTATAGATTGAGCGCCTGTCCATGCATGGTCAGATGATCTGGAGCGGCATAATGTCCGACGCACTAGAATTAAACAACTTATATTGTGATAAGCCAACGATAACGAATTGAACTGTGGAAAAATCCAGTGGCGTGACGATCAATTACAGTTAATGAAATTCAAATTTAATATCCACTAACAAGAGGAATATTATTTACCCTATTACTTACCCTTAACCTATGGCAATTCATTTTAATTGACTGGAGCAATGCGCAAAAGAAAACTATGAATTAGTACCAAAGGGGTACGTACTGCACCGTGGGGCTACCGGGTTGAATTTATCAAAAAAAGTAAGACAGCTACACTGGGACTCCTTCCGGCTCTACACCTGCATCCTGGTTCCATTCAGCCTTCGGACGGGTACGCTGGTTCTCGTCGAACGAGTCCTTGCGAGCGTATATAAAATATATTCATCCGAATTACGGGTATCAAAAGAAAATTGTCCGGTTTGCGGGAATAAAAAGAGACTGTGCATCCGATTTACGGGAATAATCAAAAAAATCGTACGATTTACTGACATTCACTAAACCGTTCGTCCGATGTACGGATATTCACAAAAACACTGTTCGTCCGGTTTACGGGTATACGAAATCTTCCGATTTACGGTACACAAAAAAACTGTTCATCCGATTTACGGGAATAAAAAGACTGTCCGAAAACTTGTCCGAACTTGCCTACTCGCATTCATTATAAAATCGAAACAACAAACAATTTCCGCCACCCAAATAAATGTCTAAACACGTCCGAACTCTCTGAAGACCACAATCCAACTTCTCGAAAAATATTTTAACCCAAGCCAACATCACCGTCGTCATCCTCGCCGCCACAACCAAAGCCGAAACAAAACAACAACAAGCACCCAAGCCACGCCATAATAACGACTCGCCATCCGCAGTATGCACATTAACCATAGACAAACCATACTGAGACCCCCAACTCACAATCCTCTTGCCGCTGGCCCCCTCAGTTTTTTTTTCAAATTCGCCATTTTGTATTCCTATCGTTGTTATGTCAAAAAAGAATCAGTGTGACATGCAAAAGCACACAAAAACTACAAAAATAAATGCTGCCAACCGCGGCAACCGTGGGGAAATGTGAAAGAGTTCGGGAATACCACATTTTTTCATTACTGAACGCCATTGGTTAGTTATAATAAATTGTTAAAAGGCGAATAATTTGATTTGTTTGGTTAGTAAAACTATCTAAAGTTGATGTTCTATATACTAGAAACATATTAGGACAAACATGGTTGTATATTTTCCGCTTTTGGATATCATTAACTTCGATTTTGTGTGTAAATTTTTCTTAAATAATGAAGAAAATTTACTCAAAATGTTTTCATTTTCCCTCAACCAATCTACATTGTTAATTTCTCATGAACATTTTAAGCAAATGTGCACTTATTCCCAAAAAAAAATATTATCCACACGTAACGAACAATTTCAAATTTAACGGATAAAACTCTATAAACTCTGCCAGCAACTTTGCCCACAGCGGAAGTGTCTCATATCTGCTGGGAGTGTGTTGGTGAGCCGGAATTTTTGAAGTTTCGTGACATTTGTCAATACGATTTTCTATGTAACAATACTAGCGCACCAGATGTGTACACTCCATAAAAAATATAGCTTGTAGGCTAAGTAACGGGAAATCGGCCGGAGTTGGTGGTCTCAGTATTGTCTCTGATATTAACTGCCTACCCAATTCACTCTCTCGTACGAGTACCCCTGCTATGGTATCATAATTCAACACATAGCACAATGCATATCATATGCGGCGAAGTCAACCAGTTCTGCACACTACACACTGTGTATGTGCGTATTTGCGGTCGCCTGTCTGTCGCTTGTTCGAGGTGGGTACCTGGTACATGTTTTTCTTGGGTACTCGTATGAGAAAAGAACCGCTGCCCAAGCAAACTTTTGTAAACAAGTTACCGCTGCCCAAGCAAATTTTGCTTGTGAAGCGAAAATTCCACGCAGTGTCGTGATATTACTGCGCAATAAGACGATAATATGTTTTGTGGTATTTTTCCATTATGGCGATGCCAAGATTGGTGGTTTCGGCACAGTGTGGTGTAAAAGAACTAGGTTCAGAAAAAAAAATGTTTTCTTTTTCTTAACCAAAAAAAAAACGAAAGTACAATTGTGAACAGGCCCTTGTTCCAAACTGTCGACACCTGAACGTCGGTGACAAGTGCCTTTAAGTCAACCATAATAGTGGTTGACTATACAAACAAACTCGTGTACCTCTTTATTTATTTATTATTATTTATTTATTTTCTTTATTTCATTATTATAAAAAATAAGTTTAAATTCAGCTATAAAAAAAAAAAAAATATACAAAAAGAAATCAAACCAAAGGATTCAGTACATTATCAATTACAGCGTGGCTTAACGAGAAAAGCCAGCATTTTACATTTTTAAGATATAGGGATTTAACTCGCTCACATCTCAGACTTGAAAGTAATTTATTGAACAAACGCGGAGCAGTAACATTATAGAAGGTGGAAAAATGTGATTTATTGATTGTAGGCACATTGACGAGATTGCTAGTATTGACGCGCAAATTACGGTTTTCATAAACCCTAGGAGAGTTGTACCTGGATTTTTCAAAAAATAATTTTAAAACTTTATAGAAGTATAAATGTCTCAATGGAAGAAATCCAAGACTTATAAACAGTCCAAAACTAGGAGTACGACGGTTGACTTTACACATAATACGAACAGCGTGTTTTTGTTTTATTAGCAAAGGCTCTAATTTTTTATAATGTGTACCACCCCAACAAGCTATACCATACTGAAGTTTAGACTTGAGAAGACCATTATAGACTAAGTTTAAAATTGGCAAATCACAGTATTGGCTGAGTTTATAAATCTGTCTAACAACATCGTTTAGATATTTTTTCAAGTACATAGTATGCTCCAACCAACTTAGCTTATAATCCAAGGTAATACCTGAGTACTTAAAGCTGTCGACGTACAAGGATTAATAAATAGGAATCTATTGCAATTTGGCGAATGGTATTGTAAAGGCATATCATTACAGATTTTACCCTTAATGTTACAAATCATGAACTTCGTTTTGTCGCTTATGACCAATTTGTGGAATTTAAAGCATCTCCGCAGTACATCTAGATCAAAGTTCACATCCATATATAAATTAAAATAACATTTACCATGATAAGACAAGGCAGTGTCATCAGCAAAAGCTGTGAGTTTACCCCTTAGAGGTTGAAGAAAAAGCGAACTTACAAAAATTAAAAACAAAATAGGACCCAAAACAGATCCTGGTGGAACACCTATATTAATGAGATTTTTCTCACTTAAACTATTTTGAATCTTAACTCTCTGACTACGGTTATGAAGATAAGAAGTGAACCAGTCATGGATAAAACCTCTGAAGCCCGCGTTGTAAAGTTTTTTAAGCAATATGTTATGGTCTACCATGTCGAATGATGTCAATGAATAAGGTAGCAGGGATATCAGAAACTTTTAGACTACTATAAATCTCACCGCACAACTTCAACAAGGCATCTTCAGTAGATTTGCCACTACGAAAGC
Organism: Cheilosia variabilis; assembly: GCA_951230905.1. Taxonomy (NCBI): domain Eukaryota; kingdom Metazoa; phylum Arthropoda; class Insecta; order Diptera; family Syrphidae; genus Cheilosia; species Cheilosia variabilis. The sequence continues at coordinate 86,153,342 of OX579676.1, forward strand.
CATATTGCGAAGTACTAAAGAAATGAGTTTTGTCTAAGAAAGACAGCATTCTAGATTTGACCCCTTTTTCTAAGACTTTGGAAAAAACAGATAACAGGGATATAGGGCGGTAATTGTTTAAAGACATGGTATCACCTTTTTTATAAAGAGGAATTACAACAGCTGTTTTAAGTATTTCCGGAAAAATACCCTTTTGTATACTTAAATTGAAAATATGACATAAAACATCAGAAACAAGGAGCGATATTCTTTTTAAGATATTACTTTGTAAGTCGTGTTTATTATTTATTTCCTTATTTTAGGTACTAATAATCCGTTTTACTTTCCAGCTACATAATCACCGACATCTTGGCATGTGAATCCCTAATGGATATCTGTGGTACGGTAAGTTTTGCGAGCATTATGTATAATTTAATTACATATCCCACTGATAACTATTGTTTCTTTTGGATTGCAGGTGACCATAACAAAACACTGGATTTGGTGGAGAAGATAGACGCCAAAGACAGCGATAAAGGTCATCAAAGAACAAGAAAAAAATGGAATAGCTTTCGATGCTTGGTGAAGAACCCACACTGTTGGGTTCACAGAACACTGTCGGGCTTAATAAAGTCAAAGTTCTCTCTGGATTGTGTGGGGTGCGCATCTAATAGAAACTTGCTAATTTCAACTTTTCAAAATGAAGTGTTCCGTGTGTGTACAAAAAATTGATCGAAACTGTTCAACAAAAATAAATTGTAGTGATTGTTTGAGTTTTTTCACATTTTGCCTGCGGTTAAAAAGTTTGATTGACAGCTGAGTGTTCCAATTGTGGTTTTGATGTTGGGGTTGTGGTTAAAATGTTGTGGTTTTGATGTTCCAATTGCGGTTAAGTTGTTTACAATTTATTTTAGGAATTGTGGTTTTGATGTTCCAATTGCGGTTAAGTTGTTTATAATTTATTTTTATCATGACATTGACATTGGTAATGAATTTTTGGGGGGCCGAGAGATAACGTTTCTGAAATTAAACGCAGTTTTAGTTTTATAATATATAAAAAGGTGTTTATTTGGTTGTAGGTAAAGAACGAATGAATTGAATGAAAAATATACGTGCTGACATTAAGGTGCAAACACAGGTCAGATAAGTTCCGAGATTGTTAGCAGATGGCGCGTACCATTATGGATACTAGAGGCGTATACGCATTTCAACAACCCCACTTGATACAGTGCTACTCTGCTATCGATGATTTAATTGACTTGAACTCCCATAGCTGATCTGCACCACTCGTGTTTTTGACGGTTAACTGGCTTCGTTAACGAATCTGCAACCATTACTTCTGATGCCACTTTGAAGAACTCAGCCCGCTTTTTCTTTGCTGCGTCTCGAAGAAAATGATGCTGCACATCAATATGATTCGTACGTGCATGATGAAGAGAATTTCTTGAAAGATCAAGAGCACTATGGTTGTCACATCCTATTGGAATAATGATATCACTCGATGAGATTTTCAATTCTATTGCCATCATCCTGAGCCACAAAGCCTCTTGTGTATCAAGAGCCATATACTCTCCTTCGGTTGTTGAACGCGCGACTGTTTGTTGTTTTTTGCTAGACCAACATATAATGTCATCCGCCAACTTGAAAGTATAACCACTCACAGAAACTCTGTCATCAGGGTCATCAGCATAGTCTGCATCTGTGTATCCCACAATTTTGTCATTTAAAGGTTATTTTAGCTCCTGCCGTTCCCCGAAGATATCGCATAACTCGTTTTACTGCAGACCAATGCTCTTTTCCAGGGTTAGAGTTGAATTTGCTGAGAACCCCCACTGCGAATGAAATGTCAGGACGTGTTGTTTGAGCTGCATACAAAAGACTTCCGATCGCCATTTGATAAGGAATATCATGCATGGCCTCTCTCTCCGCATCGTTAATTGGTGCCATGTTTCGGCTCAACTTCTTTCCGCATTCCAAAGGTGTAGAAATGGGTTTAGCATTGCTCATATTGAATCTCCTCAGAACTGCTTCAATGTATGCTGTTTGGTCCAGTGTTGTTTGTTCACGAGTTGATTCTACTTCAGCCGTATCCAGAACGCTTTCTTCTTGATAGTGGCTTAGATAAAAAAATTCGTCTTCACTAGCATCTTCATCAACCTCTGTTGGAACCAAAATGTCATCTGCCGCTGCTTCCGCTGTATCGCCTTCGGTTGGAATCGAAAAATTTTCTCCAGCTGTGTTAATGCCATCTATGGTCGACTAGCGAAATTGAACCTTCTAGTACAATTTCGATAATCGGCCATTGATCGCATGGCCGAACCTCCACTTACTTCACGCACCTCTAGTAATCTATATAAAAGAAGGCGCGACTATCGTTCCTTCTTCTTCCTTTTTGACTTCTGCCACTTGGGTTGGTCGTTTTTTTTTTCAGTCTTTTTGTTTAACCAGCCAAACATTGTCGCCCTTGTTGGGGGCATACCTTTATACCACTAATTAAAGTCTTTAAATAAAATTCGTGCGTAAACATTTGGTCCATCAGAGCCGAATAAAACCAAAAAAAAAAAAAAGACCTGCTGCAGCGCATTTTCCCAAGTAATGCGAAAAAATATTTTCCATTGAAGCGGTGTGGTGCGCAATATCATACGGTGTTTCCAACCAAGAATTCCGCCATCTTGTCTGACACTACAAAGAAACTACCGACGACAGCAATTTGCGATCATCGAATTAACCGTAACATTAAACGAAATCCAAATCAGTGCCTGCTCATAACAAACGCTATTCTTTCACCACCCAATATAACAATCATCACACGGCGAAGTTTACTCGTTCACACGCTCCTCAGCCTAAACGCATCATCAGAAGCGAAAACACTCATCTCCGACAACCCGCACCAAGGCGACAAGGAATCAGCTTACAACTACAACGCCGCTACCACCAGCATCGAGAAAATTAGGTCGCTCGTTTTAAGAAACCAATCGGCCGAAGAAACTCCAATCAACCGGAACAACTAGACAAGGAATCAGCCTACAACAACAACGCTGCTGCAACCACCATCGAAACGACCCTCATCGTCAGCCCCACAGGAATACAAGGTGCGTATCATTAATTCAGTGCTCTAAAGTAATTGCAAAAAAAAAGTTAAACGAAAAATATACCTACTACCGTTCATTCAAGTAAAAAAAAAAAAAGCTGTAGTTTAGCGGGACGTGTATCGATACATATGTATGTGCATGTGGGATTGCGTCATGAGGATTGCGTTTTGTAAATCTGTAATTATTTTTTGATTCGAATCAGTGTTGCCGTCGGGTTTATGATACGATTTTTAATACCTTCCGTTGAAGTGTACGCAAAGTGTTACCGATTGGGTTTTTGGAATACTTCCCCATTTATAAAGGGTGATTTTTTAGCTGGTTTGGTTTTGGCAACACTGGTTTTGACAGCTGACGTGTGTTTAGTACCTTGTGTCACTGTCAAACAGCTTCAGTTTGGTTTGCAATTTAACCATGGATCGTCTTACAAATGAACAACGCTTGCAAATTATTGAATTTTACTATCAAAATTCGTGCTCGGTTCGAAATGTTCATCGCGCGCTGCTTCCATTTTATGATCGGCATTCTCGACCTTCTGAGCAGTCTATTCGGAAGATTGTGACCAAATTTCGCACCAAATTTACTTTGTTGGACATTAAACCACCAACACGTTTACGTACTGTGCGTAGTGAAGAAAATATTGCGGCCGTATCAGCTAGTGTGACAGAAGACCGCGAAATGTTGATTCGGCGCCGTTCCCAGCAGTTAGGCCTTTGTTACAGCACTACGTGGAAAATTTTGCGGAAGGATTTGGGCGTAAAGCCTTTTAAGATACAGCTGGTGCAAGAACTAAAGCCAGCCGACCTACCACAACGCCGAATTTTTGGTGAATGGGCTCTTGGAAAGCTGGCCGAGGATCCGCTTTTTTATCGAAAAATTGTGTTCAGCGATGAGGCTCATTTTTGGTTGAATGGGTACGTAAATAAGCAAAATTGCCGCATTTGGAGTGAAGATCAGCCAGAAGCATTGCAACAGCTACCAATGCATCCCGAAAAAGCCACTGTTTGGTGCGGTTTATGGGCCGGCGGCATTATTGGGCCATATTTCTTCAAAGATGATGCGAATCGCAGCGTTACTGTCAATGGTGAACGCTACCGAGCGATGATAACAAACTTTTTTTTGCCCGAAATGGAAGTTCTTGACTTGCATGATATGTGGTTTCAACAAGACGGTGCCACATGCCACACAGCACGCGAAACAATGGCGCAATTGCGAGGCGAGTTTGGTGAACAGTTAATTTCACGTTTCGGGCCGGTCAATTGGCCGCCTAGATCGTGCGATTTGACACCATTAGATTATTTTTTGTGGGGGTATGCCAAGGCTAATGTGTATAGGGACAAGCCCGCTTCGATTGACGCACTGGAAGCCAACATCCATGCATTCATTCGTGAGATACCGGCCGATATGTGTGAAAGAGTATGCCAAAATTGGACTCAGCGGATGGGCTACCTGAGACGCAGCCGCGGTCAACATTTGCATGAAATTATCTTTAAACATTAAATTGCAAGGTTCAAACTATCGATTCAAATAAATATTTCATTCATTTTTTCGAATTTTTTGTGTTTTTTCGTTAAAAAAAGTTCTAAGCCTCTTAAAAAATCACCCTTTACTTACGGTGAAACAAATCTTAACTAGGACGTTTTCAAGATTATGCGCCTTCATCGTGTCTCTTGGGATAACCACAGTAAAGATTTTTCTTAACGGTTTCTTCGGCTTAAAAGTTCCTCTACGGTATTTCATAACCGCGTGTTCGCTGCTAGATGAACAAGTCGCAATCTATTTATGCTTACATCTCCGCATTTTACCCTTTTAAATTATTTTTTTTTTTAACACTTGCCTCGTGTTGGACATCATAAGAGAGGTTTTTCTCGTATAAGCGTTCCGGGTACGGTAATTTGCATCACGTGGTCAGAGCCTGGGTGAACAATTTTCAAGCATTTTTTTTTTTGCTTGTTTGGTATTTACAATTCTAAATCAGTTTAGACAGTTTAGACATAACATTGGATATCATTTAGTGCCTTTTTGTTTTCTGACCTCTACGGTGATCAAGTTACACTAATTTCCCATAAAGACACGTGCAGTATGGCCACTTTAGTTGATTTCATTCATGCTGCTGATCAATTGGTCAAATATGCTGCCACAATCCGTGAGATACCAGACAAACAACATACCTCAACCACATTAATAGCTCGCAAGATCGAATTAAAAGATCTGTGGTTAGAAGTCAAGGTAAAATACGCCGACTGTGCTCGTCATGGGGACGACAGTGCTGAAGCATTCAACAGCGAGGTTTTCGAATCCAAGTACAGATTATCGAACTAGACCTACATTTCCTGTCTCGGGTTGCTCTTGGAACACGAGGCGAAGCTATCTGGTGAATCTGTGTTAAGTCCAGGTGTCACTCGATTTCCAAATCCAGGTATTTCGTTTAACAATGAGTCTTCTACACATTGCATCAAACTGCCACCATGCGATACTGAAATATTTTACGGGGACTATCTTTCGTGGCCATCATTTAAAGACATGTTTGATGCGATTTACATTAAACATTCCAAGCTCGGGGCAGTTGAGAAGCTTTTCCATCTCCGGTCAAAGACACGAGGGGAAGCCTTTAGCATTGTCAGCAAGTTCCCACTAACGAACAATAGTTTTGACCTAGCATGGGAATCTCTGCGTTCCACTTATGAGAATAAGCGCATACTGGTTAACAACCAGGTGAAGCGGTTGTTGAATCTTCCAATGTGTCCGGAGGAATCATCCAAAGGAATCATAAACTTGCAACGGCATATTAACGACTGCATTGCTGCCCTAAAAGCTCACGGTGTCTGCGTCGATAGTTGGGATCCTATTCTCGTTTTTGCATGTTCAAATCGATTACCAGCTGCCACACTCGCGTTATGGCAACAGTCTTTACCAACCCCGACTGAAGTCCCAACTAGGAAGCAACTTGACAATTTCTTAAGTGCTCGTTTTCAAGTCTTGGAAACCATATCTGACGTAACGTCTGACGTAACGTCTGCCACTCACTCACGCTAAACGAGAGAAGACAAATAAGTCCAACGTTTCAGCTAAAACCCGTGTGACTACATATCATTCTAGAGGTCAGGAATTTGCTTGCCGGCTTTGCTCCGGTAAACATACGATACGCAAGTGTTTTCAATTTATAGCAATGCCAGTGCCTTCCACAATCGAGTTTGTTCGACAAAATAACATTTGTGAAAACTGTCTCTCAGTCAACCATAAAAGCAGAACTTGCACCAGTCAGTTCACTTGCAATTCTTGTAAACAGCGTCATCATTCGCTATTGCATCTTAATACGAATAGCGCTATCTCCTCACGATCTCACAATATACTGTCTCCGTCACCGAGCACATCGGCAGCTGCAATTACGGCGGAACATTGCTCCATCTCACAACTACAGTCCACTTCACCAGAATTCGTTCCGCAGACATCTAGTAGCGCCCATTTTGCTTCCTCGCAACAGACAGTGTTGCTTGCCACGGCTTTGGTGAACATCATTGGCAATGATTCAAACCATTTGGTGCGCGCACTGATCGACCCAGGATCCGAAGTATCCTTTATTTCCGAATCGGTTCAGATGCGTTTAAATCTACCGACATATCGATCTCCAGCATCACAACAGCTCATGCAGCAAACTCTAAGAAATTATGCGCTTTCTCTCTCCTCAATGAAGAGAATGAATCCAACCCTATATCTGCTCAAGCAATCGTTTTGCGTAAGTTAACCAATAATCTTCCGAGCGCATCCTTTTCGTTGATTGATCATTCGCAACTTGATTGTCTTAGACTAGCTGATCCAACCTTCGATAAATCTTCTCAAGTCGATCTGCTTATCGGCGCAGATCGCTATCCGTCAATTGTTCGAGATGGTCTGCAAAGAGTCTCTAACTCCCTTGTCGCACAAAATACGGTTTTTGGGTGGGCTTTGTCGGGACCTATCCCGCTTGTCGCCAATACATTCAGCACTTTTGTAACAGACTCGCAGCCTTCCGCGTTGGATGAGCAGATCCGCAAGTTTTGGGAGTTGGAAGAAATTCCGAATCGCAAACAGCTTTTATCCACGGAGGATCAGTTTTGCGAAGCGCTGCACGAAAGGACAACCTATAGACGTCCTGATGGCAGATATGTGGTTAGACTGCCATTTAAAGCCACTACACCAGTGCCAACACGGGGGTTTTCAAGAAATATCGCCCTACGACAGTTTTTACGGACCGAAAAGCATTTCACGAAAAACCCTGTTCTCCGAACACACTATTCGCAGGTAGTAACTGAATATCTTACGCTGGGACATATGCGTGAAGTTAACGACTGCGAGATAACGAGGAACGGCACTGTAGCTTCCTATTATCTCCCGCATCATGCCGTACTGAAGCCTGAAAGTGTCTCAACCAAACTTCGTGTAGTCTTCAACGCATCAAGTGCGTCTGCCAGTGGCATCAGTTTAAATGACATCCTATACCCAGGGCCAGTTCTGCAGCGTGATCTTACCTCTTTAATTATTCGTTGGAGGTTTTTCAAATTCGTTTTCAATGCCGACATAGAAAAGATGTATCGGCAGATACTGGTTCACCCGGATGATACATCTTTCCAAAGAATTCTTTTTCGAAGCTCACCCAATTCCACTATCGACGATTATGAGCTGCTGACAGTCACCTTCGGGGTCAATTGCGTCCCCTAGTTAGCGATCCGCACTTTGTTGCGGTTAGCTAAGGATAGTCAGGACCTGTACCCACTTGCTTCAAAAATCGTATCATCTGAGTTTTATGTCGATGATGTGCTCTCCGGTACGCATGATCTGGAAACTGCTAAGATAGCTCAAACTGAGCTTCTAGAAATGTTGGAATCGGCTGGGTTTCCATTGCGAAAGTGGACTTCAAATAGTCCATCACTTCTCGACCATTTACCCCAGAACCATGTTTTAAGTGAACATTTCCTGGAAATCGATAAGGATAGCACCACCAAAACATTAGGTATTCGATGGAATGCTAAAGGAGACTACTTCTACTTCCGTGCCCCAGAGATCCGGCTGTCAATAACCCCAAGTAAGCGAGAAGTCTTCTCTCAAATCGCCCAGCTTTTTGACCCCGCAGGATGGCTGGCCCCGATAATCGTTGTCGCAAAAATGTTGATGCAACGCATCTGGGTGGAAAAGACCAATTGGGATGAGACTCTTCTATGTAGTAGCCTTACTAATCGTTTGTTAATGCACTGCCGGCCATTAATCAACTTCAAATTCCACGATGGGTCGAGTATTGTCCGACATCGCGATTGCAATTTCATGGATTTTGTGATTCATCCGAACAGGCATATGCGGCCGCACTGTACGTGCGTATTAAGAAGGCAGACGGAACCATCAAAACACACCTTGTCTGCGCAAAATCTAAAGTAGCGCCAATTAAACCAGTTTCGGTGCCCCGCCTTGAACTATGCGGAGCAGTACTCCTATCACAACTCATAAAAGCCTATCTTCCAAATCTTCCAATCGAGAGTTATGAAACGTTGCTGTTGACGGATTCGGCCATAGTCCTCGCGTGGTTAAGCAAGCATCCAAGCACGTGGAAAACCTTTGTGGCTAATAGGACAAGTGAAATAATCGACAATATAGGGAATATCGCCTGGCGGCACGTAAAGTCAGATGAGAACCCGGCCGACATCGCGAGCAGAGGGATCTGTCCTGATAAATTACTGAACAACCAGTTATGGTGGAACGGCCCATCATGGCTGCGAGAACCCCAAACGCATTGGCCAGAGAGCCTTCCCACTTATCCGCCTACTGGGGAGCTAGAAGTAAAAGCCACTTCCTTTGGTGTTCAGTATAGTCCCGAAGATGTTTTCGACAGATTTTCTTCACTACCGCGAGCCTTGCGCGTTCTGACTTATGTGTTTCGTTTCTACTATCGATTATCTAAATTACATTCCGACATTTTTACTCAGGGTCAAGACCCCTCCAATTATGCTCAAATAGAGATAAGTTTTGTGAAGACGCGATTAATTTTGCTTTCACAAAAATTTAATTTCCCGAAGGAATACACCGCGTTATCCGAAGGTAGTGTAATCTCCACAAAGAGCTCACTGTTATCCCTAAATCCTTCCCTGGACTCGAACCAACTTCTACGCGTGAACGGGAGACTTTCTAATGCAAATCTGCCTTTTAGTGAGCGTAATCCAATTATTTTACCTTACGCCGCCCATTTCACTAGATTACTCGTTCAATTTGTTCATGAGATCACTCTTCATGGTGGTAACGCACTAATGCTTCGAGTGGTGAGACAAGCATTTTGGGTTCCAAAACTCCAAAATCTCGTAAAGGCCTGCATTCGACAATGTAAGACCTGCGTTCTCCATAAAAAACAGTTACGGACCCAACTAATGTCCGCCCTACCATCGGAAAGGTGTACATATTCACCACCCTTCACCTATCCAGGCATAGATTTTGCTGGTCCATTTACGATCAAGAGTTTTAGCGGAAGAGGTTGCCGATATTCTAAGGGATATGCCTGCGTGTTTGTCTGCTTTTCAACAAAGGCTATACATCTCGAGGCAGCCAGTGACTTATCGTCCAAAGTTTTCCTTGCAGCATTTGCACGGTTTGTTGCCAGAAGAGGCCTACCCACCGGAGTTTTCTCAGACCACGGGACTAATTTTGTCGGTGCAGACGTGATCCTGCAAAGGGATTTCAAAAAATTCCTATCAACAATATCAAATGAAACGAGCAGAAGATACAGCGTTCAAGGTTTAAGTTGGAATTTCATTCCACCCGGTGCGCCGCATATGGGCGGCTTATGGGAGGCCGGTGTAAAAAGCTTTAAGACACATTTTCGGAAACTAGCGTTTTCACATAAATTCACCTTTGAGGAGTTTTCCACGTTACTAGCGCGCATCGAGAGCTGTCTTAATTCACGTCCCATTTCACCGATGTCAAACGATCCATCTAACCTTTTGGCCCTAACCCCGGGTCACTTCCTTCGAGGTAGTCCCTTGTTGACTTTTCCTGAGCCGGAACGCAATGCAAGCCCACTTTCTTTAATCAACCGTTGGGAGAAGCTAAAATGTCTCCACCAACAATTCTGTCGTCGATGGAAAGACGAATATTTGAAAGAGCTCCATAAACGCCATAAATGGCAAGTTTCTGAAGAAAACGTTAAGGTAAATGACCTCGTCGCGATAAAACATGAAAATCTGCCATCTACTGAATGGCGGCTCGGACGAGTGGTTAGGATATCCCCGGGGACCGATGGAAGGGTACGCGTTGCAACTATTAAAACTCAATATGGGGAAGTGACTCGACCTGTCGTAAAACTTTGCGTCTTACCCGCCGCGTAACTGCAACTACTACGCATTCTCATTCGCAAACCTGAATGTCAAACCAAATAAATAACTAAATAAAGGGAACATTTGGTTCCTAATCGCTTTAGAGGGAGTCTCTATAAACTCTTAAATACTTGAATGAATAGTTTACAAAATTATATCTCTCATACCTTATGCACTGAATTGATGAACTCGCCTTTTAGAATTAAGTTATTTCATTGTTATATCATGATTATTCAACAATATTGTAATTTTTCGTTGGCGATTATACGCCAAGGGGGCCGGTAATGTTAATGCCATCTATGGTCGACTAGCGAAATTGAACCTTCTAGTACAATTTCGATAATCGGCCATTGATCGCATGGCCGAACCTCCACTTACTTCACGCACCTCTAGTAATGTATATAAAAGAAGGCGCGACTATCGTTCCTTCTTCTTCCTTTTTGACTTCTGCCACTTGGGTAGGTCGTTTTTTTTCAGTCTTTTTGTTTAACCAGCCAAACATTGTCGCCCTTGCTGGGGGCATACCTTTATACCACTAATTAAAGTCTTTAAATAAAATTCGTGCGTAAACAAGCTGCTTCCTTGTCACCATTTTCTTGGAGTTGCTCTTCTACATCCACCAAGGTATTGTTAGTTTCGTTGTCCAGGTATTCGCTGTTTGTTTCTAGATCATCAAAAAGATGTTCTTGGGATTTGGCATCCCACTTTTTACGTTCTTCTCGAGGAATATGTACGTAGGCACTAGATCCGAAAACCCTCAGATGATCTATATTTGGTTTCTTTCCAGTCCAGGCTTCTTCTGGTGTTTTTTTGTTAACCGCGACAGTTGGACTCAGATTCTTCAAGTAACAAGCTGTATTGACTGCTTCTGCCCAATATTTCTTTGGCAAATTCGCACCAAATAACATCGATCTCGCTTTTTCGACTAGAGTTCTACTGACGCGCTCAGCAACGCAATTTTGCTCCGGGTTGTATTGGATTGTGGTTTGATGCTGTATACCATGCGCCCTCAAGAAGTTTTCAAATTGATTGTTGAAAAATTCCTTGCCATTGTCACTACGAATAGCTCGGATTTTGGATGCTGTCTCCTTTTCAACACGTACCTTGAATTCCTTAAATTTCGCGAATGCTTCATCCTTGTTTGCTAAAAAGTAAACAAACGTTTTACGTGTGAAGTCATCAGTAAATGTAAGTATATATCGTTTGCCTCCAATTGATGGCTCCTGCATGGGTCCGCATAAGTCGGTATGCACCAACCCTAACTTGCTTGAAGCACGACGTGCTTTTCCTTTCGGGAACGGATTTCTGTGTTGCTTCCCTTTCACACAACCAACACAAACATCATCGCATTCCTGGTCCTTGAAAACGATGCCTTCTACACTCTACAGGGTCCGCCAAATAACTTCTTTTTTTTTGAAAATGCTATAAAAAAAAACTGCTGAATATTTTCTCAAATTTTTTTTTTTTTTAAAGTACAATCCTTCCGGTTAATAATGGAAAATAATTTCATCCAAATGGCTGCCTCGGCTGGCACATTATCGATTGTGTGCAGCTGTATTTCACCAATGGCTTCACGAATATTGTCCTTTAAAGCGTCAATTGTCTCTGGCTTGTCGGCGTAACGCTTATCTTTTACGGCACCCCACAAATAATAGTCCAACGGTGTCAAATCGCAGCTCCGAGGTGGCCAAACGACATCATCTCTGCGGCTGATAATGCGATCTTCAAAAACAGGGCGCAAAACATCGAGTGTAGCTTCGGCTGTGTGGCACGTAGCGCCGTCCTGTTGAAACCAAATGTTGCCAATATCCTCCTCTTCAATTTTTGTGAACAAAAATTCGTTCAACATGGGCCGATAACGATCGCCATTGACTGTAACGGCCACTCCTTGATCATTTTCGAAGAAAAATGGCCCAATTATGCCTCTGGACCAAATTCCGCACCAAACTGTGACTCGTTTTGGGTATATCGGCTTTTCAATGTATGCGTGCGGGTTTTCTGTGCCCCAAATACGACAATTTTGCTTGTTTACATACCCGCCAGGATGAAAATGTACTTTCAAATAAAAAAAGAAATTTGAGAAAATATTCAGTAGTTTTTTTTTATAGCATTTTCAAAAAAAAAAAGTTATTTCGCGGACCCTTTACCATACCATCCCGTAACCTTTTCATGCCACCTACATTCAAATGACCAACCCGACGAAGCCATGTTGCGAAATCAGTGCACACAGAGGATGAACAGGCCTTCATAGTTGTTTCTTCAAAAACGTTTGAGCTTATACAAATCATCACCCGATGAAGTTGCAAAAGCAATGACTGCTCCCGTACCTCGAACAGAAATTTCGCATGTTTTGTCATCAACAATTGTCGTTGTAATGGCCTTCTTACTAAGCTGCTTGCAAGAAATAAGATTAAACTTTAAACCCTCGGCATATCTTACATCGCATATTGGAGTTTCAACAAATTTCCCTTTTACATCAAGTAACACCACAGTATCGCCCATCGCGGAGATTTGGAAATGATCACCAGACGCAGTAACCACCTTTCCACCAGCATTGAGTTCCTTTACATTCGTTAACCAGTCCTTGCGCCCGTTTAAGTGAACGGTCGCTCCGTAATCCAGATACCAATCATTGGTGGTAAACTTTCCAACCCCGAGTGCAGTGCTAGTACTAAACTGTGACATCCAACCTGTTTCAGACTTCTCTTTCACAGATTTCTTCGCAGCACGACAGTCCACAGAACGGTGGCCAACTTTATCGCAATTAAAGCACTTGCCACGGAACTTGTTCCCCTTTTTCGGTGGACGTGCTCTGGTAGATAAAGCTGTCTCCTTACCAACATTCTCAAAGCGCGCAGATTCGGCCAAGAGACATTCCTTAACCAGATCTGTAGTGAGATTAGCTACACAATTTTCTAATGCCATAATTAGTGGTTTATAACAACCAGGAAGGCTGACAAAAATTAAAGCTGCAAGAACACCGTCCTTGATCTCGTTGTCGATTGCTTTGAGTTGCTGCGCAAACATAACCTTTTTGTTTAAGTACTCTGACATACTTTTGCAATCACAAAAACGAACATTGACCAGCTGCTCAATTAGCGCGGCCACTCTCGAAAAACCTTTTGCCTCATAAATGTTTTTCAGCTCACGGATGTCTGTAAAAATCTATGTTTTCACCCCAGACACGATTGCCGCTAAAGCACGCGACTCCTGTTTTGCATCAACCTTCGTGCCATCGACGAACTCCCATAATTCACAATTTTTAAGATGAATTTTCATGGCGTACTTCCAATCGATGAAATTCGATCTACCATCTAGCTTTTCGAATGTTGCTGGAACTGATGTGTTTGACATGATGAAATTTTCTTTAAAGACGCCGCTACCGTTTTCGTCTTCCTTTTCAATTTCGTCTGACTTTATTTCCTTAGATTCGTCATTGCTACTTTCGTTACTCATTGATTAAATTTTCTAATCAATTGTTTATAATTCTGGGCCCATAACCTGAAATTAAACGCAGTTTTAGTTTTAGAATATATAAAAAGGTGTTTATTTGGTTGTAGGTAAAGAACGAATGAATTGAATGAAAAATATACGTGCTGACATTAAGGTGCAAACACAGTTCAGATAAGTTCCGAGATTGTTAGCAGATGGCGCGTATCATTGTGGATACTAAAGGCGTATACGCATTTCAACAGTTTCCTATAGGAGCTATTTTTCTGTATAAGTAATAGTGGTCAATGTTTTGTATTGGTCTAGTTGTTTATAATATAATTGTTGAATGCAATGATAAGAACAGATTACTATTGTTGTAAGTAGTTTTTTTTTTTTTGTGTTTGCACTGTGGTTTGAATTTATATACCGTTGCAGAGGTTATATGTTGATTGATTTCAGTTCAGGAAGCAGTTGAGTTTTAGAATTAAAGAGTTCGTTACTTACCAATACAAAAAATGAAGTGCAATATTTGTGATAAAGTTGTATTTGTGCTTGGTGTGTGGTAAAAAATGTAAGAGAAAATATAAATTGAAGGAGCATTTGTTAAATTGTGTAGTTTTGGATGAGGCGAGGGGAAAAATGAAGTAATTTTACCAGTGAGGTCACTACCTGCATCAACATCAGGATCACTATCGACATCAGCACCAGTATCATCGAATATTGTGTGCAATGTGTGTAGCATTAGTGTGAACAAGAAAACATGGAAGCAGCATCAGCGAAGCAATGCACATAAATCGAAAGTTAAGGTGTCCTACGCCGATAACGTTCATAAAATAATGATGTCATTCAAGGAACGAATTGTGTCATATTCCGTGATGAATAAAAAAGAGGACGATTTAGATGTAACATCATTTTTCACAAGAAAGAGGGCAATAAATTGTCAAAAATCTATTGCAAGAAATAATCATGGAGCAGAATTCAATTAAATTCAATTTGGAATTATTTGCTGAACTTGTGAAGATTGGTAATGAGGATGATATGGACTTTGATATAAAGTCAATGGGAACACGTATGCAACCCGTTCTTGTATATGATAATGTTGAAGAAATAATAAAAGAAATGGAGGATAATATTTATAATGAAGAAGCTGGAAGAATTTCAGGAGCGAGGCAGTGGATGGACTCTAATTAGGATAAAAGCCATTGAATTGAATGTTAATAGATATCAGTGTTTGCAGGGGTCAGCGCAAATCAAATTGCCAGCTTTCATTAACAATAAAAAGGCTGTCATCAATGTTAAAAACAATGATGAATACTGTTTCAAATGGGCTATAATATCAGCTGTTAGCCCAAACGTGTCGAAACCCAATTCCTCATGGACATATAATATATCTGATATAACGAGTGACTGTATTTCCACTGCTGATATGGTTCTAAATTTTAAAGATTTCGTTTTTCCTTTGGCAATTGATCAGATACCCAAGTTTGAGCACAAAATAAGATAAGTGTTATTGTTTTCGGATACTCGAATGATGATGAAATGAGTAAACAATGTATTGAGGTCCATACTATCTGACTTAAAATGAGAAACCTCTTCATATTAATTTGATAACGAAGTGACTCATTATGTGTGGATAAAATGTTTAAGTCGGCTTCTACGCGAAAGAATCCTCAATGTGAAAGAGAAAAAAACTATACTTTTGTAATAGATGTTTGCAGCACTATTACAATGAGGAATGTTTGCAGAACCATAAGACAGAATGCGCTTTAAAACAGACTTTCCGCAAACGGCCCCTTCTTTGGCAATAATTGCGGATTGTTACACTGTTTTATTTATTTGCCAGGTGATCAGAGTCGTTGCATCTAAAACATTTTAGATTGCTGTCATTCATCTGGTATTGTGAATTTCGTGATTTCTTTTTACTGTTGCTTCTTTGCTTCTCTTGCACTTTAACAATAATGCCTTCACTCTCTTTATGTATTTCGTCGAAACCCTTTTCCGCACTTTCGTGTACGCTAGCGATATTGACAGCATCGAGCCCCGTTAGGTTTTCCTTCTCTAACAATCGACTCTGTATTTTCTGATTTGCCACGCCGTACACGAATTGATTCCTCAATGCTTTATCTAAATAATCGCCAAAATTGTACCCCTCTGATAAATGACGCAGTGCAACCAAAAACAATGCAACGGATTCACCTGATTGTTGTCTACGTGAATATAATCTTGTAACGAGTGCATCGGGTGTAGCTCGGTGAGCTCGGCAGGAGCGGAGGAAGTGGTGGCTCTCGAATTTCTCCGGCAGCGAAGTAGAGCGCGAGTTGGGGATTTCTCTACCACGGTTATGCTGTCCGTAGACTACAGTAACTGTTGAATAGGCAAACCACCAACTTTAATTCGTTTTTTGAAAACAATAAAAACAGCAGTAAAATATTTTAATTAATTACAAGATATGTTTTATTGCAGAAAATGATTGATTAGAGAGTAATTTACGATCGCTCTGCTCCCAATCTCTTCAACGATATGCGGTCCGTGGGACTGCAGTAACGCCTAAAGGCAATGCGAGCAAAGAGATACCAATAGGAGAGTAGTCTTAGGCGAGAAGCGCAGCGAATTGTGTTTGCTTTCTAAATTGAGACGGTAGAAAACCTTCGTCAACAAGCGAGCAGACAAAATTGGCAATTGTTCTGGGCGTGTATGCCCTTTTTATACTTGTAAGGAGAAGAGCTTTCGTAATGTACCCATGTTATTTGTTTACACTAGATTACAATACATAATTAGCTTTTATTTGTAGGGTGTTGCCATATTAAAATTTATGTTTCCAATAATTATTTACAATACATAATTATTAGCTTTTTGTGTATGGTGTTACCATATGGAAATTTATATTTATGATCAATAACTAGGTTTTATTTGCAGAGTGTTGCCATATTGAATTTAAAAGGAAAAAATTTAAGAGAAAGTGATTAAAAGTTAACTTATTAATATTCGTAAGAAGTAATTATTTAAAAAATGGTGATAAATATGATGATGATGTGGATGATGTTAGGAGGTTGTTACAATCTGAAATTTAACAAGATTTCAAATATCGCTCCGAAATTTCTGTGATTTCTTTGTAAGTCAACTCCTCAGGTGACCGAGGTAATGCCTTATCGCAGAGCTTGTCATATGCAGCGGCACCCAGGTAATGTAACAAGTACTGACTCTTTTTTGTATTGGCTACCTCAAATATTACCAGCGCAGTCTCGAACCGTTTCACCCGTCGACTCCACTTCATTGTTTTTTCGTTAAATGCATCCATATAAAAATTAGTTCCCATGGTTATATTGAAATCGCCAGAATTGTCATGGAAACACACGTCTCCAATGTTTAGAAGTCGAACATAGACTGACTGTTTATTTTCCACATAATATACTAAGGCCGGTTTTATTCACTCAAAGTTGAACGCAACTTGGGGATTTTTATTTTCAACTTGAGAATTTGCTCAACTCGCTCAACTGTGGATATACGGGAGTTGAGAAAACCGAAAGTTGGTCAACTTTGAGTTCGCTCAACTCCCCGAAATAGTAGAAGTTAGGAGATGGAACTTGGGATTTTATGTTTAAATTGATTTTTTGGGGATTTTTGACTCATAGCTCTTCAAATCAAGTGACGAAAGTAATTATTATTAACTACAATTTGAAATAATATATCGTTTATAAAGGGTGATTTTTTAGCTGGTTTGGTTTTGGCAACACTGGTTTTGACAGCTGACGTGTGTTTAGTACCTTGTGTCACTGTCAAACAGCTTCAGTTTGGTTTGCAATTTAACCATGGATCGTCTTACAAATGAACAACGCTTGCAAATTATTGAATTTTACTATCAAAATTCGTGCTCGGTTCGAAATGTTCATCGCGCGCTGCTTCCATTTTATGATCGGCATTCTCGACCTTCTGAGCAGTCTATTCGGAAGATTGTGACCAAATTTCGCACCAAATTTACTTTGTTGGACATTAAACCACCAACACGTTTACGTACTGTGCGTAGTGAAGAAAATATTGCGGCCGTATCAGCTAGTGTGACAGAAGACCGCGAAATGTCGATTCGGCGCCGTTCCCAGCAGTTAGGCCTTTGTTACAGCACTACGTGGAAAATTTTGCGGAAGGATTTGGGCGTAAAGCCTTTTAAGATACAGCTGGTGCAAGAACTAAAGCCAGCCGACCTACCACAACGCCGAATTTTTGGTGAATGGGCTCTTGGAAAGCTGGCCGAGGATCCGCTTTTTTATCGAAAAATTGTGTTCAGCGATGAGGCTCATTTTTGGTTGAATGGGTACGTAAATAAGCAAAATTGCCGCATTTGGAGTGAAGATCAGCCAGAAGCATTGCAACAGCTACCAATGCATCCCGAAAAAGCCACTGTTTGGTGCGGTTTATGGGCCGGCGGCATTATTGGGCCATATTTCTTCAAAGATGATGCGAATCGCAGCGTTACTGTCAATGGTGAACGCTACCGAGCGATGATAACAAACTTTTTTTTGCCCGAAATGGAAGTTCTTGACTTGCATGATATGTGGTTTCAACAAGACGGTGCCACATGCCACACAGCACGCGAAACAATGGCGCAATTGCGAGGCGAGTTTGGTGAACAGTTAATTTCACGTTTCGGGCCGGTCAATTGGCCGCCTAGATCGTGCGATTTGACACCATTAGATTATTTTTTGTGGGGGTATGCCAAGGCTAATGTGTATAGGGACAAGCCCGCTTCGATGGACGCACTGGAAGCCAACATCCATGCATTCATTCGTGAGATACCGGCCGATATGTGTGAAAGAGTATGCCAAAATTGGACTCAGCGGATGGGCTACCTGAGACGCAGCCGCGGTCAACATTTGCATGAAATTATCTTTAAACATTAAATTGCAAGGTTCAAACTATCGATTCAAATAAATATTTCATTCATTTTTTCGAATTTTTTGTGTTTTTTTTTTTAAAAAAGTTCTAAACCTCTTAAAAAATCACCCTTTATTATTGTTGCGATAATTGGCCATAGTCTGATTCGAGCTGTGAAGAGGATGGAGAGGAGGAAAATTTTATCTGTGAGAGACGGCAATACAAGATAATACCACGGTGACGGACTTGAAAAATGGGACGATCATGACTTTATCTATAGTTTCCGTCTCTCAAAGCGGACGACAATGATGGTGCTCCATATTATTATGAATTCGTTGCCGTGCATGTTGAGAAGGTATTGTGCATCGGGAAAGAGTTGGAATTTATTGTATATGTCTTGTATATTTTCGTAATTCTAGTTCGATGGATCGTGTAAATTAAACCAGTAACAAAACAGCACATCATTTTTTCGCGAAAGAAAATTTCTTCAAACCAATTTAATTTTTATATGGATATCTACTCTTTAAAGCGAAAACCATAGACAAAAAATAAAATATAATCAAAGTATGTTTTGCCCGTAACGAAAATGACGGGTGAAATCCAAATCCAAAGTTGAAACTGACATATTTTGTGTCATCTGCCACAAATATCCCAGGGATATTTCTGAAATAACAAGTCAGCCAACTTCAATTTCAACTGAGGAGTTGAGAATTAAAATCAATTTTCAACTTGCCGCTCAACTCTCTCTTGACCATCTTCGGAGTTATCGGGAAGTTGAACAATAGTGAATAAAACGGCCCTTAGGGCCCTTGTGCAGTTGAAATTTAAAAAAATTACAGAAATTAACAAAGGCGAAAAGATAAAAATTCCAAAAAAAATGCCGAAAATTGTTTATACGCCAGATGAGGAAGATTGTTTGGTAACTAATGTGATGGTATAACGAACCATAATCGAGAACAAAAACCGATGGCGCCACAAATCGCGACAAGGAGCGGGCATGGGAGAAAATGGCAAAGGCATTCATGTTGCGCCCACCGGCCGGGTGAGTTTTCGTATACATATTTGTATTTTTGTTATAATAACCCAGTGAATATCGTTTTCGTTCGGAACGTTTTTTGTCTGCTATATTCAATTATCCGTGCAGGAAAGGAACGTAAAGTCTTTGCGCGAAAAGTATCAAAAAATTAAGCAGACTCTTAAAGATCGCGCGTATTATTTTTTAAAGGACGCAAAACAGACTGGTGGTGGTTCGCGTTAAGCGAACCCATGCAACATTTGGGTGATGTCGACGTTGAGAATTCTTTTTTTCAAGAGGTGAAAATTATAAATCTGGAGGATCCGACCGACAAGCAGTATTCAAGGGCAGATGCACTGATAACTGCTGATACACAAGTCGACCAAATAGAGATCGCTACAGATACGGAGGTGCGCGAAGATGCATTTGTGGATCATACTTGGGAGAGGGCTAATCCAATGAAATTGGGAAAGCCAACAAACTTTTTGCTTCACAACCGCCGACGCAAAACGGAATCCCAAGAAAGAAGTAAAAGGCTCTCAATATCTGATGAAAAGCATCTGCACTTATCAAAAAAGCATACAATTGAAATCGAAATTCTGGAGATGGAGAGAGAGCAGTACAAATTTGAACGTGAACGGGCTGAATTGGATCGGGATCGAGCTGCACTGGATCGGAAACGTTCGTCCATCGAATTACAGCGGTCAAAGGCTCAGCTTGTTCACGATAAAGAATTTCATCGTCTTCATTTGGCCGCTTTTAATCGAGACAATGAATTTTTGCTGGGCCGTCACACATCATCAATGCACAATTTTTCTGAAATGTCAACATCTTACCCAACAGCAGCAACTAAAAAAGAATATAATTGCGATTAGTTAATGGTTAACTATTGAATTTTTAATACAATTACTTAAAATAAAAATGACGATTGTTTATTTTTTTCATTGTAATTCACTCCGGACTGTCAGCCAGGTCTAAGAGCGGTTGAAAATATGTTCGCATCAATCGTGAGCGGACGTGGCCAGTGATTGTTGATGTTTCGTGTAAAGGCGTGGACGACGGAACATTTGTGGCGGCTAACATATTATCGATTCCGGTGGTGGTTGTGCCTCATTGTCATCAATGGCTATCTTGTGGTGAACGGCACAAACGATAATAACTAATTGCACAGTCTCCACCCTGCACTTCAAGCCGGTGGCCAAAGTGTGTAACATTAGTGTGAACAAGAAAACATGGAAGCAGCATCAGCGAAGCAATGCACATAAATCGAAAGTTAAGGTGTCCTACGCCGATAACGTTCATAAAATAATGATGTCATTCAAGGAACGAATTGTGTCATATTCCGTGATGAATAAAAAAGAGGACGATTTAGATGTAACATAATTTTTCACAAGAAAGAGGGCAATAAATTGTCAAAAATCTATTGCAAGAAATAATCATGGAGCAGAATTCAATTAAATTCAATTTGGAATTATTTGCTGAACTTGTGAAGATTGGTAATGAGGATGATATGGACTTTGATATAAAGTCAATGGGAACACGTATGCAACCCGTTCTTGTATATGATAATGTTGAAGAAATAATAAAAGAAATGGAGGATAATATTTATAATGAAGAAGCTGGAAGAATTTCAGGAGCGAGGCAGTGGATGGACTCTAATTAGGATAAAAGCCATTGAATTGAATGTTAATAGATATCAGTGTTTGCAGGGGTCAGCGCAAATCAAATTGCCAGCTTTCATTAACAATAAAAAGGCTGTCATAAATGTTAAAAACAATGATGAATACTGTTTCAAATGGGCTATAATATCAGCTGTTAGCCCAAACGTGTCGAAACCCAATTCCTCATGGACATATAATATATCTGATATAACGAGTGACTGTATTTCCACTGCTGATATGGTTCTAAATTTTAAAGATCTCGTTTTTCCTTTGGCAATTGATCAGATACCCAAGTTTGAGCACAAAATAAGATAAGTGTTATTGTTTTCGGATACTCGAATGATGATGAAATGAGTAAACAATGTATTGAGGTCCATACTATCTGACTTAAAATGAGAAACCTCTTCATATTAATTTGATAACGAAGTGACTCATTATGTGTGGATAAAATGTTTAAGGTGGCTTCTACGCGAAAGAATCCTCAATGTGAAAGAGAAAAAAACTATACTTTTGTAATAGATGTTTGCAGCACTATTACAATGAGGAATGTTTGCAGAACCATAAGACAGAATGCGCTTTAAAACAGACTTTCCGCAAACGGCCCCTTCTTTGGCAATAATTGCGGATTGTTACACTGTTTTATTTATTTGCCAGGTGATCAGAGCCGTTGCATCTAAAACATTTTAGATTGCTGTCATTCATCTGGTATTGTGAATTTCGTGATTTCTTTTTACTGTTGCTTCTTTGCTTCTCTTGCACTTTAACAATAATGCCTTCACTCTCTTTATGTATTTCGTCGAAACCCTTTTCCGCACTTTCGTGTACGCTAGCGATATTGACAGCATCGAGCAAGGTTAGGTTTTCCTTCTCTAACAATCGACTCTGTATTTTCTGATTTGCCACGCCGTACACGAATTGATTCCTCAATGCTTTATCTAAATAATCGCCAAAATTGTACCCCTCTGATAAATGACGCAGTGCAACCAAAAACAATGCAACGGATTCACCTGATTGTTGTCTACGTGAATATAATCTTGTAACGAGTGCATCGGGTGTAGCTCGGTGAGCTCGGCAGGAGCGGAGGAAGTGGTGGCTCTCGAATTTCTCCGGCAGCGAAGTAGAGCGCGAGTTGGGGATTTCTCTACCACGGTTATGCTGTCCGTAGACTACAGTAACTGTTGAATAGGCAAACCACAAACTTCAATTCGTTTTTTGAAAACAATAAAAACAGCAGTAAAATATTTTAATTAATTACAAGATATGTTTTATTGCAGAAAATGATTGATTAGAGAGTAATTTACGATCGCTCTGCTCCCAATCTCTTCAACGATATGCGGTCCGTGGGACTGCAGTAACGCCTAAAGGCAATGCGAGCAAAGAGATACCAATAGGAGAGTAGTCTTAGGCGAGAAGCGCAGCGAATTGTGTTTGCTTTCTAAATTGAGACGGTAGAGAACCTTCGTCAACAAGCGAGCAGACATAATTGGCAATTGTTCTGGGCGTGTATGCCCTTTTTATACTTGTAAGGAGAAGAGCTTTCGTAATGTACCCATGTTATTTGTTTACACTAGATTACAATACTTAATTAGCTTTTATTTGTAGGGTGTTGCCATATTAAAATTTATGTTTCCAATAATTATTTACAATACATAATTATTAGCTTTTTGTGTATGGTGTTACCATATGGAAATTTATATTTATGATCAATAACTAGGTTTTATTTGCAGAGTGTTGCCATATTGAATTTAAAAGGAAAAAATTTAAGAGAAAGTGATTAAAAGTTAACTTATTAATATTCGTAAGAAGTAATTATTTAAAAAATGGTGATAAATATGATGATGATGTGGATGATGTTAGGAGGTTGTTACAATCTGAAATTTAACAAGATTTCAAATATCGCTCCGAAATTTCTGTGATTTCTTTGTAAGTCAACTCCTCAGGTGACCGAGGTAATGCCTTATCGCAGAGCTTGTCATATGCAGCGGCACCCAGGTAATGTAACAAGTACTGACTCTTTTTTGTATTGGCTACCTCAAATATTACCAGCGCAGTCTCGAACCGTTTCACCCGTCGACTCCACTTCATTGTTTTTTCGTTAAATGCATCCATATAAAAATTAGTTCCCATGGTTATATTGAAATCGCCAGAATTGTCATGGAAACACACGTCTCCAATGTTTAGAAGTCGAACATAGACTGACTGTTTATTTTCCACATAATATACTAAGGCCGGTTTTATTCACTCAAAGTTGAACGCAACTTGGGGATTTTTATTTTCAACTTGAGAATTTGCTTGACTCGCTCAACTGTGGATATACGGGAGTTGAGAAAACCGAAAGTTGGTCAACTTTGAGTTCGCTCAACTCCCCGAAATAGTAGAAGTTAGGAGATGAAACTTGGGATTTTATGTTTAAATTGATTTTTTGGGGATTTTTGACTGATAGCTCTTCAAATCAAGTGACGAAAGTAATTATTATTAACTACAATTTGAAATAATATATCGTTTATATTATTGTTGCGATAATTGGCCATAGTCTGATTCGAGCTGTGAAGAGGATGGAGAGGAGGAAAATTTGATCTGTGAGAGACGGCAATACAAGATAATACCACGGTGACGGACTTGAAAAATGGGACGATCATGACTTTATCTATAGTTTCCGTCTCTCAAAGCGGACGACAATGATGGTGCTCCATATTATTATGAATTCGTTGCCGTGCATGTTGAGAAGGTATTGTGCATCGGGAAAGAGTTGGAATTTATTGTATATGTCTTGTATATTTTCGTAATTCTAGTTCGATGGATCGTGTAAATTAAACCAGTAACAAAACAGCACATCATTTTTTCGCGAAAGAAAATTTCTTCAAACCAATTTAATTTTTATATGGATATCTACTCTTTAAAGCGAAAACCATAGACAAAAAATAAAATATAATCAAAGTATGTTTTGCCCGTAACGAAAATGACGGGTGAAATCCAAATCCAAAGTTGAAACTGCCATATGAAGTTGCAGTTGAAATTTAAAAAAATTACAGAAATTAACAAAGGCGAAAAGATAAAAATTCCAAAAAAAATGCCGAAAATTGTTTATACGCCAGATGAGGAAGATTGTTTGGTAACTAATGTGATGGTATAACGAACCATAATCGAGAACAAAAACCGATGGCGCCACAAATCGCGACAAGGAGCGGGCATGGGAGAAAATGGCAAAGGCATTCATGTTGCGCCCACCGGCCGGGTGAGTTTTCGTATACATATTTGTATTTTTGTTATAATAACCCAGTGAATATCGTTTTCGTTCGGAACGTTTTTTGTCTGCTATATTCAATTATCCGTGCAGGAAAGGAACGTAAAGTCTTTGCGCGAAAAGTATCAAAAAATTAAGCAGACTCTTAAAGATCGCGCGTATTATTTTTTAAAGGACGCAAAACAGACTGGTGGTGGTTCGCGTTAAGCGAACCCATGCAACATTTGGGTGATGTCGACGTTGAGAATTCTTTTTTTCAAGAGGTGAAAATTATAAATCTGGAGGATCCGACCGACAAGCAGTATTCAAGGGCAGATGCACTGATAACTGCTGATACACAAGTCGACCAAATAGAGATCGCTACAGATACGGAGGTGCACGAAGGTGCATTTGTGGATCATACTTGGGAGAGGGCTAATCCAATGAAATTGGGAAAGCCAACAAACTTTTTGCTTCACAACCGCCGACGCAAAACGGAATCCCAAGAAAGAAGTAAAAGGCTCTCAATATCTGATGAAAAGCATCTGCACTTATCAGAAAAGCATATAATTGAAATCGAAATTCTGGAGATGGAGAGAGAGCAGTACAAATTTGAACGTGAACGGGCTGAGTTGGATCGGGATCGAGCTGCACTGGATCGGAAACGTTCGTCCATCGAATTACAGCGGTCAAAGGCTCAGCTTGTTCACGATAAAGAATTTCATCGTCTTCATTTGGCCGCTTTTAATCGAGACAATGAATTTTTGCTGGGCCGTCACACATCATCAATGCACAATTTTTCTGAAATGTCAACATCTTTCCCAACAGCAGCAACTAAAAAAGAATATAATTGCGATTAGTTAATGTTTAACTATTAAATTTTTAATACAATTACTTAAAATAAAAATGACGATTGTTTATTTTTTTCATTGTAATTCACTCCGGACTGTCAGCCAGGTCTAAGAGCGGTTGAAAATATGTTCG
This sequence comes from Cheilosia variabilis, assembly GCA_951230905.1. NCBI lineage: Eukaryota > Metazoa > Arthropoda > Insecta > Diptera > Syrphidae > Cheilosia > Cheilosia variabilis. Next base: position 86,178,925 of record OX579676.1, read on the forward strand.
CATCAATCGTGAGCGGACGTGGCCAGTGATTGTTGATGTTTCGTGTAAAGGCGTGAACGACGGAACATTTGTGGCGGCTAACATATTATCGATTCCGGGCATTTCCGGTGGTGGTTGTGCCTCATTGTCATCAATGGCTATCTTGTCGTGAACGGCACAAACGATAATAACTAATTGCACAGTCTCCACCCTGCACTTCAAGCCGGTGGCCAAAGTGTGTAACATTAGTGTGAACAAGAAAACATGGAAGCAGCATCAGCGAAGCAATGCACATAAATCGAAAGTTAAGGTGTCCTACGCCGATAACGTTCATAAAATAATGATGTGATGAATAAAAAAGAGGACGATTTATATGTAACATCATTTTTCACAAAAAAGAGGGCAATAAATTGTCAAACATCTATTGCAAGAAATAATCATGGAGCAGAATTCAATTAAATTCAATTTGGAATTATTTGCTGAACTTGTGAAGATTGGTAATGAGGATGATATGGACTTTGATATAAAGTCAATGGGAACACGTATGCAACCCGTTCTTGTAAATATATGATAATGTTGAAGAAATAATAAAAGAAATGGAGGATAATATAATGAAGAAGCTGGAAGAATTTCAGGAGCGAGGCAGTGGATGGACTCTAATTAGGATAAAAGCCATTGAATTGAATGTTAATAGATATCAGTGTTTGCAGGGGTCAGCGCAAATCAATTTGCCAGCTTTTGTTAACAATAAAAAGGCTGTCATCAATGTTAAAAACAATGATGAATACTGTTTCAAATGGGCTATAATATCAGCTGTTAGCCCAAACGTGTCGAAACCCAATTCCTCATGGACATATAATATATCTGATATAACGAGTGACTGTATTTCCACTGCTGATATGGTTCTAAATTTTAAAGATCTCGTTTTTCCTTTGGCAATTGATCAGATACCCAAGTTTGAGCACAAAATAAGATAAGTGTTATTGTTTTCGGGTACTCGAATGATGATGAAATGAGTAAACAATGTATTGAGGTCCATACTATCTGACTTAAAATGAGAAACCTCTTTATATTAATTTGATAACGAAGTGACTCATTATGTGTGGATAAAATGTTTAAGTCGGCTTCTACGCGAAAGAATCCTCAATTTGAAAGAGAAAAAAACTATACTTTTGTAATAGATGTTTGCAGCACTATTACAATGAGGAATGTTTGCAGAACCATAAGACAGAATGCGCTTTAAAACAGACTTTCCGCAAACGGCCCCTTCTTTGGCAATAATTGCGGATTGTTACACTGTTTTATTTATTTGCCAGGTGATCAGAGTCGTTGCATCTAAAACATTTTAGATTGCTGTCATTCATCTGGTATTGTGAATTTCGTGATTTCTTTTTACTGTCGCTTCTTTGCTTCTCTTGCACTTTAACAATAATGCCTTCACTCTCTTTATGTATTTCGTCGAAACCCTTTTCCGCACTTTCGTGTACGCTAGCGATATTGACAGCATCGAGCCCCGTTAGGTTTTCCTTCTCTAACAATCGACTCTGTATTTTCTGATTTGCCACGCCGTACACGAATTGATTCCTCAATGCTTTATCTAAATAATCGCCAAAATTGTACCCCTCTGATAAATGACGCAGTGCAACCAAAAACAATGCAACGGATTCACCTGATTGTTGTCTACGTGAATATAATCTTGTAACGAGTGCATCGGGTGTAGCTCGGTGAGCTCGGCAGGAGCGGAGGAAGTGGTGGCTCTCGAATTTCTCCGGCAGCGAAGTAGAGCGCGAGTTGGGGATTTCTCTACCACGGTTATGCTGTCCGTAGACTACAGTAACTGTTGAATAGGCAAACCACCAACTTTAATTCGTTTTTTGAAAACAATAAAAACAGCAGTAAAATATTTTAATTAATTACAAGATATGTTTTATTGCAGAAAATGATTGATTAGAGAGTAATTTACGATCGCTCTGCTCCCAATCTCTTCAACGATATGCGGTCCGTGGGACTGCAGTAACGCCTAAAGGCAATGCGAGCAAAGAGATACCAATAGGAGAGTAGTCTTAGGCGAGAAGCGCAGCGAATTGTGTTTGCTTTCTAAATTGAGACGGTAGAGAACCTTCGTCAACAAGCGAGCAGACATAATTGGCAATTGTTCTGGGCGTGTATGCCCTTTTTATACTTGTAAGGAGAAGAGCTTTCGTAATGTACCCATGTTATTTGTTTACACTAGATTACAATACTTAATTAGCTTTTATTTGTAGGGTGTTGCCATATTAAAATTTATGTTTCCAATAATTATTTACAATACATAATTATTAGCTTTTTGTGTATGGTGTTACCATATGGAAATTTATATTTATGATCAATAACTAGATTTTATTTGCAGAGTGTTGCCATATTGAATTTAAAAGGAAAAAATTTAAGAGAAAGTGATTAAAAGTTAACTTATTAATATTCGTAAGAAGTAATTATTTAAAAAATGGTGATAAATATGATGATGATGTGGATGATGTTAGGAGGTTGTTACAATCTGAAATTTAACAAGATTTCAAATATCGCTCCGAAATTTCTGTGATTTCTTTGTAAGTCAACTCCTCAGGTGACCGAGGTAATGCCTTATCGCAGAGCTTGTCATATGCAGCGGCACCCAGGTAATGTAACAAGTACTGACTCTTTTTTGTATTGGCTACCTCAAATATTACCAGCGCAGTCTCGAACCGTTTCACCCGTCGACTCCACTTCATTGTTTTTTCGTCAAATGCATCCATATAAAAATTAGTTCCCATGGTTATATTGAAATCGCCAGAATTGTCATGGAAACACACGTCTCCAATGTTTAGAAGTCGAACATAGACTGACTGTTTATTTTCCACATAATATACTAAGGCCGGTTTTATTCACTCAAAGTTGAACGCAACTTGGGGATTTTTATTTTCAACTTGAGAATTTGCTTGACTCGCTCAACTGTGGATATACGGGAGTTGAGAAAACCGAAAGTTGGTCAACTTTGAGTTCGCTCAACTCCCAGAAATAGTGGAAGTTAGGAGATCAATCTTGGGATTTTATGTTTAAATTGATTTTTTGGGGATTTTTGACTGATAGCTCTTCAAATCAAGTGACGAAAGTAATTATTATTAACTACAATTTGAAATAATATATCGTTTATATTATTGTTGCGATAATTGGCCATAGTCTGACTCGAGCTGTGAAGAGGATGGAGAGGAGGAAAATTTGATCTGTGAGAGACGGCAATACAAGATAATACCACGGTGACGGACTTGAAAAATGGGACGATCATGAATTTATCTATAGTTTCCGTCTCTCAAAGCGGACGACAATGATGGTGCTCCATATTATTATGAATTCGTTGCCGTGCATGTTGAGAAGGTATTGTGCATCGGGAAAGAGTTGTAATTTATTGTATATGTCTTGTATATTTTCGTAATTCTAGTTCGATGGATCGTGTAAATTAAACCAGTAACAAAACAGCACATCATTTTTTCGCGAAAGAAAATTTCTTCAAACCAATTTAATTTTTATATGGATATCTACTCTTTAAAGCGAAAACCATAGACAAAAAATAAAATATAATCAAAGTATGTTTTGCCCGTAACGAAAATGACGGGTGAAATCCAAATCCAAAGTTGAAACTGCCATATTTTGTGTCATCTGCCACAAATATCCCAGGGATATTTCTGAAATAACAAGTCAGCCAACTTCAATTTCAACTGAGGAGTTGAGAATTAAAATCAATTTTCAACTTGCCGCTCAACTCTCTCTTGACCATCTTCGGAGTTATCGGGAAGTTGAACAATAGTGAATAAAACGGCTCTTAGGGCCCTTGTGCAGTTGAAATTTAAAAAAATTACAGAAATTAACAAAGGCGAAAAGATAAAAATTCCAAAAAAAATGCCGAAAATTGTTTATACACCAGATGAGGAAGATTGTTTGGTAACTAATGTGATGGTATAACGAACCATAATCGAGAACAAAAACCGATGGCGCCACAAATCGCGACAAGGAGCGGGCATGGGAGAAAATGGCAAAGGCATTCATGTTGCGCCCACCGGCCGGGTGAGTTTTCGTATACATATTTGTATTTTTGTTATAATAACCCAGTGAATATCGTTTTCGTTCGGAACGGTTTTTGTCTGCTATATTCAATTATCCGTGCAGGAAAGGAACGTAAAGTCTTTGCGCGAAAAGTATCAAAAAATTAAGCAGACTCTTAAAGATCGCGCGTATTATTTTTTAAAGGACGCAAAACAGACTGGTGGTGGTTCGCGTTAAGCGAACCCATGCAACATTTGGGTGATGTCGACGTTGAGAATTCTTTTTTTCAAGAGGTGAAAATTATAAATCTGGAGGATCCGACCGACAAGCAGTATTCAAGGGCAGATGCACTGATAACTGCTGATACACAAGTCGACCAAATAGAGATCGCTACAGATACGGAGGTGCACGAAGGTGCATTTGTGGATCATACTTGGGAGAGGGCTAATCCAATGAAATTGGGAAAGCCAACAAACTTTTTGCTTCACAACCGCCGACGCAAAACGGAATCCCAAGAAAGAAGTAAAAGGCTCTCAATATCTGATGAAAGGCATCTGCACTTATCAAAAAAGCATATAATTGAAATCGAAATTCTGGAGATGGAGAGAGAGCAGTACAAATTTGAACGTGAACGGGCTGAATTGGATCGGGATCGAGCTGCACTGGATCGGAAACGTTCGTCCATCGAATTACAGCGGTCAAAGGCTCAGCTTGTTCACGATAAAGAATTTCATCGTCTTCATTTGGCCGCTTTTAATCGAGACAATGAATTTTTGCTGGGCCGTCACACATCATCAATGCACAATTTTTCTGAAATGTCAACATCTTTCCCAACAGCAGCAACTAAAAAAGAATATAATTGCGATTAGTTAATGTTTAACTATTAAATTTTTAATACAATTACTTAAAATAAAAATGACGATTGTTTATTTTTTTCATTGTAATTCACTCCGGACTGTCAGCCAGGTCTAAGAGCGGTTGAAAATATGTTCGCATCAATCGTGAGCGGACGTGGCCAGTGATTGTTGATGTTTCGTGTAAAGGCGTGAACGACGGAAAATTTGTGGCGGCTAACATATTATCGATTCCGGGCATTTCCGGTGGTGGTTGTGCCTCATTGTCATCAATGGCTATCTTGTCGTGAACGGCACAAACGATAATAACTAATTGCACAGTCTCCACCCTGCACTTCAAGCCGGTGGCCAAAGTGTGTAACATTAGTGTGAACAAGAAAACATGGAAGCAGCATCAGCGAGGCAATGCACATAAATCGAAAGTTAAGGTGTCCTACGCCGATAACGTTCATAAAATAATGATGTGATGAATAAAAAAGAGGACGATTTATATGTAACATCATTTTTCACAAGAAAGAGGGCAATAAATTGTCAAAAATCTATTGCAAGAAATAATCATGGAGCAGAATTCAATTAAATTCAATTTGGAATTATTTGCTGAACTTGTGAAGATTGGTAATGAGGATGATATGGACTTTGATATAAAGTCAATGGGAACACGTATGCAACCCGTTCTTGTAAATATATGATAATGTTGAAGAAATAATAAAAGAAATGGAGGATAATATAATGAAGAAGCTGGAAGAATTTCAGGAGCGAGGCAGTGGATGGACTCTAATTAGGATAAAAGCCATTGAATTGAATGTTAATAGATATCAGTGTTTGCAGGGGTCAGCGCAAATCAATTTGCCAGCTTTCGTTAACAATAAAAAGGCTGTCATCAATGTTAAAAACAATGATGAATACTGTTTCAAATGGGCTATAATATCAGCTGTTAGCCCAAACGTGTCGAAACCCAATTCCTCATGGACATATAATATATCTGATATAACGAGTGACTGTATTTCCACTGCTGATATGGTTCTAAATTTTAAAGATCTCGTTTTTCCTTTGGCAATTGATCAGATACCCAAGTTTGAGCACAAAATAAGATAAGTGTTATTGTTTTCGGATACTCGAATGATGATGAAATGAGTAAACAATGTATTGAGGTCCATACTATCTGACTTAAAATGAGAAACCTCTTCATATTAATTTGATAACGAAGTGACTCATTATGTGTGGATAAAATGTTTAAGTCGGCTTCTACGCGAAAGAATCCTCAATGTGAAAGAGAAAAAAAACTATACTTTTGTAATAGATGTTTGCAGCACTATTACAATGAGGAATGTTTGCAGAACCATAAGACAGAATGCGCTTTAAAACAGACTTTCCGCAAACGGCACCTTCTTTGGCAATAATTGCGGATTGTTACACTGTTTTATTTATTTGCCAGGTGATCAGAGTCGTTGCATCTAAAACATTTTAGATTGCTGTCATTCATCTGGTATTGTGAATTTCGTGATTTCTTTTTACTGTTGCTTCTTTGCTTCTCTTGCACTTTAACAATAATGCCTTCACTCTCTTTATGTATTTCGTCGAAACCCTTTTCCGCACTTTCGTGTACGCTAGCGATATTGACAGCATTGAGCCCCGTTAGGTTTTCCTTCTCTAACAATCGACTCTGTATTTTCTGATTTGCCACGCCGTACACGAATTGATTCCTCAATGCTTTATCTAAATAATCGCCAAAATTGTACCCCTCTGATAAATGACGCAGTGCAACCAAAAACAATGCAACGGATTCACCTGATTGTTGTCTACGTGAATATAATCTTGTAACGAGTGCATCGGGTGTAGCTCGGTGAGCTCGGCAGGAGCGGAGGAAGTGGTGGCTCTCGAATTTCTCCGGCAGCAAAGTAGAGCGCGAGTTGGGGATTTCTCTACCACGGTTATGCTGTCCGTAGACTACAGTAACTGTTGAATAGGCAAACCACCAACTTTAATTCGTTTTTTGAAAACAATAAAAACAGCAGTAAAATATTTTAATTAATTACAAGATATGTTTTATTGCAGAAAATGATTGATTAGAGAGTAATTTACGATCGCTCTGCTCCCAATCTCTTCAACGATATGCGGTCCGTGGGACTGCAGTAACGCCTAAAGGCAATGCGAGCAAAGAGATACCAATAGGAGAGTAGTCTTAGGCGAGAAGCGCAGCGAATTGTGTTTGCTTTCTAAATTGAGACGGTAGAGAACCTTCGTCAACAAGCGAGCAGACAAAATTGGCAATTGTTCTGGGCGTGTATACCCTTTTTATACTTGTAAGGAGAAGAGCTTTCGTAATGTACCCATGTTATTTGTTTACACTAGATTACAATACATAATTAGCTTTTATTTGTAGGGTGTTGCCATATTAAAATTTATGTTTCCAATAATTATTTACAATACATAATTATTAGCTTTTTGTGTATGGTGTTACCATATGGAAATTTATATTTATGATCAATAACTAGGTTTTATTTGCAGAGTGTTGCCATATTGAATTTAAAAGGAAAAAATTTAAGAGAAAGTGATTAAAAGCTAACTTATTAATATTCGTAAGAAGTAATTATTTAAAAAATGGTGATAAATATGATGATGATGTGGATGATGTTAGGGGGTTGTTACAATCTGAAATTTAACAAGATTTCAAATATCGCTCCGAAATTTCTGTGATTTCTTTGTAAGTCAACTCCTCAGGTGACCGAGGTAATGCCTTATCGCAGAGCTTGTCATATGCAGCACCCAGGTAATGTAACAAGTACTGACTCTTTTTTGTATTGGCTACCTCAAATATTACCAGCGCAGTCTCGAACCGTTTCACCCGTCGACTCCACTTCATTGTTTTTTCGTCAAATGCATCCATATAAAAATTAGTTCCCATGGTTATATTGAAATCGCCAGAATTGTCATGGAAACACGTCTCCAATGTTTAGAAGTCGAACATAGACTGACTGTTTATTTTCCACATAATATACTAAGGCCGGTTTTATTCACTCAAAGTTGAACGCAACTTGGGGATTTTTATTTTCAACTTGAGAATTTGCTTGACTCGCTCAACTGTGGATATACGGGAGTTGAGAAAACCGAAAGTTGGTCAACTTTGAGTTCGCTCAACTCCCCGAAATAGTAGAAGTTAGGAGATGAAACTTGGGATTTTATGTTTAAATTGATTTTTTGGGGATTTTTGACTGATAGCTCTTCAAATCAAGTGACGAAAGTAATTATTATTAACTACAATTTGAAATAATATATCGTTTATATTATTGTTGCGATAATTGGCCATAGTCTGATTCGAGCTGTGAAGAGGATGGAGAGGAGGAAAATTTGATCTGTGAGAGACGGCAATACAAGATAATACCACGGTGACGGACTTGAAAAATGGGACGATCATGACTTTATCTATAGTTTCCGTCTCTCAAAGCGGACGACAATGATGGTGCTCCATATTATTATGAATTCGTTGCCGTGCATGTTGAGAAGGTATTGTGCATCGGGAAAGAGTTGGAATTTATTGTATATGTCTTGCATATTTTCGTAATTCTAGTTCGATGGATCGTGTAAATTAAACCGGTAACAAAACAGCACATCATTTTTTTGCGAAAGAAAATTTCTTCAAACCAATTTAATTTTTATATGGATATCTACTCTTTAAAGCGAAAACCATAGACAAAAAATAAAATATAATCAAAGTATGTTTTGCCCGTAACGAAAATGACGGGTGAAATCCAAATCCAAAGTTGAAACTGCCATATTTTGAGTCATCTGCCACAAATATCCCAGGGATATTTCTGAAATAACAAGTCAGCCAACTTCAATTTCAACTGAGGAGTTGAGAATTAAAATCAATTTTCAACTTGCCGCTCAACTCTCTCTTGACCATCTTCGGAGTTATCGGGAAGTTATCGGGAAGTTGAACAACAGTGAATAAAATGGCCCTTAGGGCCCTTGTGCAGTTGAAATTTAAAAAAATTACAGAAATTAACAAAGGCGAAAAGATAAAAATTAAAAAAAAAATGCCGAAAATTGTTTATACGCCAGATGAGGAAGATTGTTTGGTAACTAATGTGATGGTATAACGAACCATAATCGAGAACAAAAACCGATGGCGCCACAAATCGCGACAAGGAGCGGGCATGGGAGAAAATGGCAAAGGCATTCATGTTGCGCCCACCGGCCGGGTGAGTTTTCGTATACATATTTGTATTTTTGTTATAATAACCCAGTGAATATCGTTTTCGTTCGGAACGTTTTTTGTCTGCTATATTCAATTATCCGTGCAGGAAAGGAACGTAAAGTCTTTGCGCGAAAAGTATCAAAAAATTAAGGAGACTCTTAAAGATCGCGCGTATTATTTTTTAAAGGACGCAAAACAGACTGGTGGTGGTTCGCGTTAAGCGAACCCATGCAACATTTGGGTGATGTCGACGTTGAGAATTCTTTTTTTCAAGAGGTGAAAATTATAAATCTGGAGGATCCGACCGACAAGCAGTATTCAAGGGCAGATGCACTGATAACTGCTGATACACAAGTCGACCAAATAGAGATCGCTACAGATACGGAGGTGCACGAAGGTGCATTTGTGGATCATACTTGGGAGAGGGCTAATCCAATGAAATTGGGAAAGCCAACAAACTTTTTGCCGACGCAAAACGGAATCCCAAGAAAGAAGTAAAAGGCTCATATCTGATGAAAAGCATCTGCACTTATCAAAAAAGCATAATATTGAAATCGAAATTCTGGAGATGGAGAGAGAGCAGTACAAATTTGAACGTGAACGGGCTGAGTTGGATCGGGATCGAGCTGCACTGGATCGGAAACGTTCGTCCATCGAATTACAGCGGTCAAAGGCTCAGCTTGTTCACGATAAAGAATTTCATCGTCTTCATTTGGCCGCTTTTAATCGAGACAATGAATTTTTGCTGGGCCGTCACACATCATCAATGCACAATTTTTCTGAAATGTCAACATCTTTCCCAACAGCAGCAACTAAAAAAGAATATAATTGCGATTAGTTAATGTTTAACTATTAAATTTTTAATACAATTACTTAAAATAAAAATGACGATTGTTTATTTTTTTCATTGTAATTCACTCCGGACTGTCAGCCAGGTCTAAGAGCGGTTGAAAATATGTTCGCATCAATCGTGAGCGGACGTGGCCAGTGATTGTTGATGTTTCGTGTAAAGGCGTGGACGACGGAACATTTGTGGCGGCTAACATATTATCGATTCCGGTGGTGGTTGTGCCTCATTGTCATCAATGGCTTTCTTGTGGTGAACGGCACAAACGATAATAACTAATTGAACAGTCTCCACCCTGCACTTCAAGCCGGTGGCCAAAGTGTGTAACATTAGTGTGAACAAGAAAACATGGAAGCAGCATCAGCGAAGCAATGCACATAAATCGAAAGTTAAGGTGTCCTACGCCGATAACGTTCATAAAATAATGATGTCATTCAAGGAACGAATTGTGTCATATTCCGTGATGAATAAAAAAGAGGACGATTTAGATGTAACATCATTTTTCACAAGAAAGAGGGCAATAAATTGTCAAAAATCTCTTGCAAGAAATAATCATGGAGCAGAATTCAATTAAATTCAATTTGGAATTATTTGCTGAACTTGTGAAGATTGGTAATGAGGATGATATGGACTTTGATATAAAGTCAATGGGAACACGTATGCAACCCGTTCTTGTATATGATAATGTTGAAGAAATAATAAAAGAAATGGAGGATAATATAATGAAGAAGCTGGAAGAATTTCAGGAGCGAGGCAGTGGATGGACTCTAATTAGGATAAAAGCCATTGAATTGAATGTTAATAGATATCAGTGTTTGCAGGGGTCAGCGCAAATCAAATTGCCAGCTTTCATTAACAATAAAAAGGCTGTCATCAATGTTAAAAACAATGATGAATACTGTTTCAAATGGGCTATAATATCAGCTGTTAGCCCAAACGTGTCGAAACCCAATTCCTCATGGACATATAATATATCTGATATAACGAGTGACTGTATTTCCACTGCTGATATGGTTCTAAATTTTAAAGATCTCGTTTTTCCTTTGGCAATTGATCAGATATCCAAGTTTGAGCACAAAATAAGATAAGTGTTATTGTTTTCGGATACTCGAATGATGATGAAATGAGTAAACAATGTATTGAGGTCCATACTATCTGACTTAAAATGAGAAACCTCTTTATATTAATTTGATAACGAAGTGACTCATTATGTGTGGATAAAATGTTTAAGGTGGCTTCTACGCGAAAGAATCCTCAATGTGAAAGAGAAAAAAACTATACTTTTGTAATAGATGTTTGCAGCACTATTACAATGAGGAATGTTTGCAGAACCATAAGACAGAATGCGCTTTAAAACAGACTTTCCGCAAACGGCCCCTTCTTTGGCAATAATTGCGGATTGTTACACTGTTTTATTTATTTGCCAGGTGATCAGAGTCGTTGCATCTAAAACATTTTAGATTGCTGTCATTCATCTGGTATTGTGAATTTCGTGATTTCTTTTTACTGTTGCTTCTTTGCTTCTCTTGCACTTTAACAATAATGCCTTCACTCTCTTTATGTATTTCGTCGAAACCCTTTTCCGCACTTTCGTGTACGCTAGCGATATTGACAGCATCGAGCAAGGTTAGGTTTTCCTTCTCTAACAATCGACTCTGTATTTTCTGATTTGCCACGCCGTACACGAATTGATTCCTCAATGCTTTATCTAAATAATCGCCAAAATTGTACCCCTCTGATGAATGACGCAGTGCAACCAAAAACAATGCAACGGATTCACCTGATTGTTGTCTACGTGAATATAATCTTGTAACGAGTGCATCGGGTGTAGCTCGGTGACCTCGGCAGGAGCGGAGGAAGTGGTGGCTCTCGAATTTCTCCGGCAGCGAAGTAGAGCGCGAGTTGGGGATTTCTCTACCACGGTTATGCTGTCCGTAGACTACAGTAACTGTTGAATAGGCAAACCACCAACTTTAATTCGTTTTTTAAAAACAATAAAAACAGCAGTAATCAGATCGCTCTGCTCCCAATCTCTTCAACGATATGCGGTCCGTGGGACTGCAGTAACGCCTAAAGGCAATGCGAGCAAAGAGATACCAATAGGAGAGTAGTCTTAGGCGAGAAGCGCAGCGAATTGTGTTTGCTTTCTAAATTGAGACGGTAGAGAACCTTCGTCAACAAGCGAGCAGACAAAATTGGCAATTATTCTGGGCGTGTATGCCCTTTTTATACTTGTAAGGAGAAGAGCTTTCGTAATGTACCCATGTTATTTGTTTACACTAGATTACAATACATAATTAGCTTTTATTTGTAGGGTGTTGCCATATTAAAATTTATGTTTCCAATAATTATTTACAATACATAATTATTAGCTTTTTGTGTATGGTGTTACCATATGGAAATTTATATTTATGATCAATAACTAGGTTTTATTTGCAGAGTGTTGCCATATTGAATTTAAAAGGAAAAAATTTAAGAGAAAGTGATTAAAAGTTAACTTATTAATATTCGTAAGAAGTAATTATTTAAAAAATGGTGATAAATATGATGATGATGTGGATGATGTTAGGAGGTTGTTACAATCTGAAATTTAACAAGATTTCAAATATCGCTCCGAAATTTCTGTGATTTCTTTGTAAGTCAACTCCTCAGGTGACCGAGGTAATGCCTTATCGCAGAGCTTGTCATATGCAGCGGCACCCAGGTAATGTAACAAGTACTGACTCTTTTTTGTATTGGCTACCTCAAATATTACCAGCGCAGTCTCGAACCGTTTTACCCGTCGACTCCACTTCATTGTTTTTTCGTCAAATGCATCCATATAAAAATTAGTTCCCATGGTTATATTGAAATCGCCAGAATTGTCATGGAAACACGTCTCCAATGTTTAGAAGTCGAACATAGACTGACTGTTTATTTTCCACATAATATACTAAGGCCGGTTTTATTCACTCAAAGTTGAACGCAACTTGGGGATTTTTATTTTCAACTTGAGAATTTGCTTGACTCGCTCAACTGTGGATATACGGGAGTTGAGAAAACCGAAAGTTGGTCAACTTTGAGTTCGCTCAACTCCCCGAAATAGTAGAAGTTAGGAGATCAAACTTGGGATTTTATGTTTAAATTGAATTTTTGGTGATTTTTGACTGATAGCTCTTCAAATCAAGTGACGAAAGTAATTATTATTAACTACAATTTGAAATAATATATCGTTTATATTATTGTTGCGATAATTGGCCATAGTCTGATTCGAGCTGTGAAGAGGATGGAGAGGAGGAAAATTTGATCTGTGAGAGACGGCAATACAAGATAATACCACGGTGACGGACTTGAAAAATGGGACGATCATGACTTTATCTATAGTTTCCGTCTCTCAAAGCGGACGACAATGATGGTGCTCCATATTATTATGAATTCGTTGCCGTGCATGTTGAGAAGGTATTGTGCATCGGGAAAGAGTTGGAATTTATTGTATATGTCTTGTATATTTTCGTAATTCTAGTTCGATGGATCGTGTAAATTAAACCAGTAACAAAACAGCACATCATTTTTTCGCGAAAGAAAATTTCTTCAAACCAATTTAATTTTTATATGGATATCTACTCTTTAAAGCGAAAACCATAGACAAAAAATAAAATATAATCAAAGTATGTTTTGCCCGTAACGAAAATGACGGGTGAAATCCAAATCCAAAGTTGAAACTGCCATATTTTGTGTCATCTGCCACAAATATCCCAGGGATATTTCTGAAATAACAAGTCAGCCAACTTCAATTTCAACTGAGGAGTTGAGAATTAAAATCAATTTTCAACTTGCCGCTCAACTCTCTCTTGACCATCTTCGGAGTTATCGGGAAGTTGAACAATAGTGAATAAAACGGCTCTTAGGGCCCTTGTGCAGTTGAAATTTAAAAAAATTACAGAAATTAACAAAGGCGAAAAGATAAAAATTCCAAAAAAAATGCCGAAAATTGTTTATACACCAGATGAGGAAGATTGTTTGGTAACTAATGTGATGGTATAACGAACCATAATCGAGAACAAAAACCGATGGCGCCACAAATCGCGACAAGGAGCGGGCATGGGAGAAAATGGCAAAGGCATTCATGTTGCGCCCACCGGCCGGGTGAGTTTTCGTATACATATTTGTATTTTTGTTATAATAACCCAGTGAATATCGTTTTCGTTCGGAACGTTTTTTGTCTGCTATATTCAATTATCCGTGCAGGAAAGGAACGTAAAGTCTTTGCGCGAAAAGTATCAAAAAATTAAGCAGACTCTTAAAGATCGCGCGTATTATTTTTTAAAGGACGCAAAACAGACTGGTGGTGGTTCGCGTTAAGCGAACCCATGCAACATTTGGGTGATGTCGACGTTGAGAATTCTTTTTTTCAAGAGGTGAAAATTATAAATCTGGAGGATCCGACCGACAAGCAGTATTCAAGGGCAGATGAACTGATAACTGCTGATACACAAGTCGACCAAATAGAGATCGCTACAGATACGGAGGTGCACGAAGATGCATTTGTGGATCATACTTGGGAGAGGGCTAATCCAATGAAATTGGGAAAGCCAACAAACTTTTTGCTTCACAACCGCCGACGCAAAACGGAATCCCAAGAAAGAAGTAAAAGGCTCTCAATATCTGATGAAAAGCATCTGCACTTATCAAAAAAGCATAATATTGAAATCGAAATTCTGGAGATGGAGAGAGAGCAGTACAAATTTGAACGTGAACGGGCTGAGTTGGATCGGGATCGAGCTGCACTGGATCGGAAACGTTCGTCCATCGAATTACAGCGGTCAAAGGCTCAGCTTGTTCACGATAAAGAATTTCATCGTCTTCATTTGGCCGCTTTTAATCGAGACAATGAATTTTTGCTGGGCCGTCACACATCATCAATGCACAATTTTTCTGAAATGTCAACATCTTACCCAACAGCAGCAACTAAAAAAGAATATAATTGCGATTAGTTAATGGTTAACTATTAAATTTTTAATACAATTACTTAAAATAAAAATGACGATTGTTTATTTTTTTCATTGTAATTCACTCCGGACTGTCAGCCAAGTCTAAGAGCGGTTGAAAATATGTTCGCATCAATCGTGAGCGGACGTGGCCAGTGATTGTTGATGTTTCGTGTAAAGGCGTGGACGACGGAACATTTGTGGCGGCTAACATATTATCGATTCCGGTGGTGGTTGTGCCTCATTGTCATCAATGGCTTTCTTGTGGTGAACGGCACAAACGATAATAACTAATTGCACAGTCTCCACCCTGCACTTCAAGCCGGTGGCCAAAGTGTGTAACATTAGTGTGAACAAGAAAACATGGAAGCAGCATCAGCGAAGCAATGCACATAAATCGAAAGTTAAGGTGTCCTACGCCGATAACGTTCATAAAATAATGATGTCATTCAAGGAACGAATTGTGTCATATTCCGTGATGAATAAAAAAGAGGACGATTTAGATGTAACATCATTTTTCACAAGAAAGAGGGCAATAAATTGTCAAAAATCTCTTGCAAGAAATAATCATGGAGCAGAATTCAATTAAATTCAATTTGGAATTATTTGCTGAACTTGTGAAGATTGGTAATGAGGATGATATGGACTTTGATATAAAGTCAATGGGAACACGTATGCAACCCGTTCTTGTATATGATAATGTTGAAGAAATAATAAAAGAAATGGAGGATAATATAATGAAGAAGCTGGAAGAATTTCAGGAGCGAGGCAGTGGATGGACTCTAATTAGGATAAAAGCCATTGAATTGAATGTTAATAGATATCAGTGTTTGCAGGGGTCAGCGCAAATCAAATTGCCAGCTTTCATTAACAATAAAAAGGCTGTCATCAATGTTAAAAACAATGATGAATACTGTTTCAAATGGGCTATAATATCAGCTGTTAGCCCAAACGTGTCGAAACCCAATTCCTCATGGACATATAATATATCTGATATAACGAGTGACTGTATTTCCACTGCTGATATGGTTCTAAATTTTAAAGATCTCGTTTTTCCTTTGGCAATTGATCAGATATCCAAGTTTGAGCACAAAATAAGATAAGTGTTATTGTTTTCGGATACTCGAATGATGATGAAATGAGTAAACAATGTATTGAGGTCCATACTATCTGACTTAAAATGAGAAACCTCTTTATATTAATTTGATAACGAAGTGACTCATTATGTGTGGATAAAATGTTTAAGGTGGCTTCTACGCGAAAGAATCCTCAATGTGAAAGAGAAAAAAACTATACTTTTGTAATAGATGTTTGCAGCACTATTACAATGAGGAATGTTTGCAGAACCATAAGACAGAATGCGCTTTAAAACAGACTTTCCGCAAACGGCCCCTTCTTTGGCAATAATTGCGGATTGTTACACTGTTTTATTTATTTGCCAGGTGATCAGAGTCGTTGCATCTAAAACATTTTAGATTGCTGTCATTCATCTGGTATTGTGAATTTCGTGATTTCTTTTTACTGTTGCTTCTTTGCTTCTCTTGCACTTTAACAATAATGCCTTCACTCTCTTTATGTATTTCGTCGAAACCCTTTTCCGCACTTTCGTGTACGCTAGCGATATTGACAGCATCGAGCAAGGTTAGGTTTTCCTTCTCTAACAATCGACTCTGTATTTTCTGATTTGCCACGCCGTACACGAATTGATTCCTCAATGCTTTATCTAAATAATCGCCAAAATTGTACCCCTCTGATGAATGACGCAGTGCAACCAAAAACAATGCAACGGATTCACCTGATTGTTGTCTACGTGAATATAATCTTGTAACGAGTGCATCGGGTGTAGCTCGGTGACCTCGGCAGGAGCGGAGGAAGTGGTGGATCTCGAATTTCTCCGGCAGCGAAGTAGAGCGCGAGTTGGGGATTTCTCTACCACGGTTATGCTGTCCGTAGACTACAGTAACTGTTGAATAGGCAAACCACCAACTTTAATTCGTTTTTTAAAAACAATAAAAACAGCAGTAATCAGATCGCTCTGCTCCCAATCTCTTCAACGATATGCGGTCCGTGGGACTGCAGTAACGCCTAAAGGCAATGCGAGCAAAGAGATACCAATAGGAGAGTAGTCTTAGGCGAGAAGCGCAGCGAATTGTGTTTGCTTTCTAAATTGAGACGGTAGAGAACCTTCGTCAACAAGCGAGCAGACAAAATTGGCAATTATTCTGGGCGTGTATGCCCTTTTTATACT
The DNA here is from genome assembly GCA_951230905.1 of Cheilosia variabilis. Classification (NCBI taxonomy): domain Eukaryota; kingdom Metazoa; phylum Arthropoda; class Insecta; order Diptera; family Syrphidae; genus Cheilosia; species Cheilosia variabilis. The sequence continues at coordinate 86,196,074 of OX579676.1, forward strand.
TGTAAGGAGAAGAGCTTTCGTAATGTACCCATGTTATTTGTTTACACTAGATTACAATACATAATTAGCTTTTATTTGTAGGGTGTTGCCATATTAAAATTTATGTTTCCAATAATTATTTACAATACATAATTATTAGCTTTTAGTGTATGGTGTTACCATATGGAAATTTATATTTATGATCAATAACTAGGTTTTATTTGCAGAGTGTTGCCATATTGAATTTAAAAGGAAAAAATTTAAGAGAAAGTGATTAAAAGTTAACTTATTAATATTCGTAAGAAGTAATTATTTAAAAAATGGTGATAAATATGATGATGATGTGGATGATGTTAGGAGGTTGTTACAATCTGAAATTTAACAAGATTTCAAATATCGCTCCGAAATTTCTGTGATTTCTTTGTAAGTCAACTCCTCAGGTGACCGAGGTAATGCCTTATCGCAGAGCTTGTCATATGCAGCGGCACCCAGGTAATGTAACAAGTACTGACTCTTTTTTGTATTGGCTACCTCAAATATTACCAGCGCAGTCTCGAACCGTTTCACCCGTCGACTCCACTTCATTGTTTTTTCGTCAAATGCATCCATATAAAAATTAGTTCCCATGGTTATATTGAAATCGCCAGAATTGTCATGGAAACACGTCTCCAATGTTTAGAAGTCGAACATAGACTGACTGTTTATTTTCCACATAATATACTAAGGCCGGTTTTATTCACTCAAAGTTGAACGCAACTTGGGGATTTTTATTTTCAACTTGAGAATTTGCTTGACTCGCTCAACTGTGGATATACGGGAGTTGAGAAAACCGAAAGTTGGTCAACTTTGAGTTCGCTCAACTCCCCGAAATAGTAGAAGTTAGGAGATCAAACTTGGGATTTTATGTTTAAATTGAATTTTTGGTGATTTTTGACTGATAGCTCTTCAAATCAAGTGACGAAAGTAATTATTATTAACTACAATTTGAAATAATATATCGTTTATATTATTGTTGCGATAATTGGCCATAGTCTGATTCGAGCTGTGAAGAGGATGGAGAGGAGGAAAATTTGATCTGTGAGAGACGGCAATACAAGATAATACCACGGTGACGGACTTGAAAAATGGGACGATCATGACTTTATCTATAGTTTCCGTCTCTCAAAGCGGACGACAATGATGGTGCTCCATATTATTATGAATTCGTTGCCGTGCATGTTGAGAAGGTATTGTGCATCGGGAAAGAGTTGGAATTTATTGTATATGTCTTGTATATTTTCGTAATTCTAGTTCGATGGATCGTGTAAATTAAACCAGTAACAAAACAGCACATCATTTTTTCGCGAAAGTAACGTAAAGTCTTTGCGCGAAAAGTATCAAAAAATTAAGCAGACTCTTAAAGATCGCGCGTATTATTTTTTAAAGGACGCAAAACAGACTGGTGGTGGTTCGCGTTAAGCGAACCCATGCAACATTTGGGTGATGTCGACGTTGAGAATTCTTTTTTTCAAGAGGTGAAAATTATAAATCTGGAGGATCCGACCGACAAGCAGTATTCAAGGGCAGATGCACTGATAACTGCTGATACACAAGTCGACCAAATAGAGATCGCTACAGATACGGAGGTGCACGAAGATGCATTTGTGGATCATACTTGGGAGAGGGCTAATCCAATGAAATTGGGAAAGCCAACAAACTTTTTGCTTCACAACCGCCGACGCAAAACGGAATCCCAAGAAAGAAGTAAAAGGCTCTCAATATCTGATGAAAAGCATCTGCACTTATCAAAAAAGCATAATATTGAAATCGAAATTCTGGAGATGGAGAGAGAGCAGTACAAATTTGAACGTGAACGGGCTGAGTTGGATCGGGATCGAGCTGCACTGGATCTGAAACGTTCGTCCATCGAATTACAGCGGTCAAAGGCTCAGCTTGTTCACGATAAAGAATTTCATCGTCTTCATTTGGCCGCTTTTAATCGAGACAATGAATTTTTGCTGGGCCGTCACACATCATCAATGCACAATTTTTCTGAAATGTCAACATCTTACCCAACAGCAGCAACTAAAAAAGAATATAATTGCGATTAGTTAATGGTTAACTATTAAATTTTTAATACAATTACTTAAAATAAAAATGACGATTGTTTATTTTTTTCATTGTAATTCACTCCGGACTGTCAGCCAAGTCTAAGAGCGGTTGAAAATATGTTCGCATCAATCGTGAGCGGACGTGGCCAGTGATTGTTGATGTTTCGTGTAAAGGCGTGGACGACGGAACATTTGTGGCGGCTAACATATTATCGATTCCGGTGGTGGTTGTGCCTCATTGTCATCAATGGCTTTCTTGTGGTGAACGGCACAAACGATAATAACTAATTGCACAGTCTCCACCCTGCACTTCAAGCCGGTGGCCAAAGTGTGTAACATTAGTGTGAACAAGAAAACATGGAAGCAGCATCAGCGAAGCAATGCACATAAATCGAAAGTTAAGGTGTCCTACGCCGATAACGTTCATAAAATAATGATGTCATTCAAGGAACGAATTGTGTCATATTCCGTGATGAATAAAAAAGAGGACGATTTAGATGTAACATCATTTTTCACAAGAAAGAGGGCAATAAATTGTCAAAAATCTCTTGCAAGAAATAATCATGGAGCAGAATTCAATTAAATTCAATTTGGAATTATTTGCTGAACTTGTGAAGATTGGTAATGAGGATGATATGGACTTTGATATAAAGTCAATGGGAACACGTATGCAACCCGTTCTTGTATATGATAATGTTGAAGAAATAATAAAAGAAATGGAGGATAATATAATGAAGAAGCTGGAAGAATTTCAGGAGCGAGGCAGTGGATGGACTCTAATTAGGATAAAAGCCATTGAATTGAATGTTAATAGATATCAGTGTTTGCAGGGGTCAGCGCAAATCAAATTGCCAGCTTTCATTAACAATAAAAAGGCTGTCATCAATGTTAAAAACAATGATGAATACTGTTTCAAATGGGCTATAATATCAGCTGTTAGCCCAAACGTGTCGAAACCCAATTCCTCATGGACATATAATATATCTGATATAACGAGTGACTGTATTTCCACTGCTGATATGGTTCTAAATTTTAAAGATCTCGTTTTTCCTTTGGCAATTGATCAGATACCCAAGTTTGAGCACAAAATAAGATAAGAGTTATTGTTTTCGGATACTCGAATGATGATGAAATGAGTAAACAATGTATTGAGGTCCATACTATCTGACTTAAAATGAGAAACCTCTTCATATTAATTTGATAACGAAGTGACTCATTATGTGTGGATAAAATGTTTAATGTGGCTTCTACGCGAAAGAATCCTCAATGTGAAAGAGAAAAAAACTATACTTTTGTAATAGATGTTTGCAGCACTATTACAATGAGGAATGTTTGCAGAACCATAAGACAGAATGCGCTTTAAAACAGACTTTCCGCAAACGGCCCCTTCTTTGGCAATAATTGCGGATTGTTACACTGTTTTATTTATTTGCCAGGTGATCAGAGTCGTTGCATCTAAAACATTTTAGATTGCTGTCATTCATCTGGTATTGTGAATTTCGTGATTTCTTTTTACTGTTGCTTCTTTGCTTCTCTTGCACTTTAACAATAATGCCTTCACTCTCTTTATGTATTTCGTCGAAACCCTTTTCCGCACTTTCGTGTACGCTAGCGATATTGACAGCATCGAGCAAGGTTAGGTTTTCCTTCTCTAACAATCGACTCTGTATTTTCTGATTTGCCACGCCGTACACGAATTGATTCCTCAATGCTTTATCTAAATAATCGCCAAAATTGTACCCCTCTGATGAATGACGCAGTGCAACCAAAAACAATGCAACGGATTCACCTGATTGTTGTCTACGTGAATATAATCTTGTAACGAGTGCATCGGGTGTAGCTCGGTGAGCTCGGCAGGAGCGGAGGAAGTGGTGGCTCTCGAATTTCTCCGGCAGCGAAGTAGAGCGCGAGTTAGGGATTTCTCTACCACGGTTATGCTGTCCGTAGACTACAGTAACTGTTGAATAGGCAAACCACCAACTTTAATTCGTTTTTTTAAACCATAAAAACAGCAGTAATCAGATCGCTCTGCTCCCAATCTCTTCAACGATATGCGGTCCGTGGGACTGCAGTAACGCCTAAAGGCAATGCGAGCAAAGAGATACCAATAGGAGAGTAGTCTTAGGCGAGAAGCGCAGCGAATTGTGTTTGCTTTCTAAATTGAGACGGTAGAGAACCTTCGTCAACAAGCGAGCAGACAAAATTGGCAATTATTCTGGGCGTGTATGCCCTTTTTATACTTGTAAGGAGAAGAGCTTTCGTAATGTACCCATGTTATTTGTTTACACTAGATTACAATACATAATTAGCTTTTATTTGTAGGGTGTTGCCATATTAAAATTTATGTTTCCAATAATTATTTACAATACATAATTATTAGCTTTTTTGTGTATGGTGTTACCATATGGAAATTTATATTTATGATCAATAACTAGGTTTTATTTGCAGAGTGTTGCCATATTGAATTTAAAAGGAAAAAATTTAAGAGAAAGTGATTAAAAGTTAACTTATTAATATTCGTAAGAAGTAATTATTTAAAAAATGGTGATAAATATGATGATGATGTGGATGATGTTAGGAGGTTGTTACAATCTGAAATTTAACAAGATTTCAAATATCGCTCCGAAATTTCTGTGATTTCTTTGTAAGTCAACTCCTCAGGTGACCGAGGTAATGCCTTATCGCAGAGCTTGTCATATGCAGCGGCACCCAGGTAATGTAACAAGTACTGACTCTTTTTTGTATTGGCTACCTCAAATATTACCAGCGCAGTCTCGAACCGTTTCACCCGTCGACTCCACTTCATTGTTTTTTCGTCAAATGCATCCATATAAAAATTAGTTCCCATGGTTATATTGAAATCGCCAGAATTGTCATGGAAACACGTCTCCAATGTTTAGAAGTCGAACATAGACTGACTGTTTATTTTCCACATAATATACTAAGGCCGGTTTTATTCACTCAAAGTTGAACGCAACTTGGGGATTTTTATTTTCAACTTGAGAATTTGCTTGACTCGCTCAACTGTGGATATACGGGAGTTGAGAAAACCGAAAGTTGGTCAACTTTGAGTTCGCTCAACTCCCCGAAATAGTGGAAGTTAGGAGATCAAACTTGGGATTTTATGTTTAAATTGATTTTTTGGGGATTTTTGACTGATAGCTCTTCAAATCAAGTGACGAAAGTAATTATTATTAACTACAATTTGAAATAATATATCGTTTATATTATTGTTGCGATAATTGGCCATAGTCTGACTCGAGCTGTGAAGAGGATGGAGAGGAGGAAAATTTGATCTGTGAGAGACGGCAATACAAGATAATACCACGGTGACGGACTTGAAAAATGGGACGATCATGAATTTATCTATAGTTTCCGTCTCTCAAAGCGGACGACAATGATGGTGCTCCATATTATTATGAATTCGTTGCCGTGCATGTTGAGAAGGTATTGTGCATCGGGAAAGAGTTGGAATTTATTGTATATGTCTTGTATATTTTCGTAATTCTAGTTCGATGGATCGTGTAAATTAAACCAGTAACAAAACAGCACATCATTTTTTCGCGAAAGAAAATTTCTTCAAACCAATTTAATTTTTATATGGATATCTACTCTTTAAAGCGAAAACCATAGACAAAAAATAAAATATAATCAAAGTATGTTTTGCCCGTAACGAAAATGACGGGTGAAATCCAAATCCAAAGTTGAAACTGCCATATTTTGTGTCATCTGCCACAAATATCCCAGGGATATTTCTGAAATAACAAGTCAGCCAACTTCAATTTCAACTGAGGAGTTGAGAATTAAAATCAATTTTCAACTTGCCGCTCAACTCTCTCTTGACCATCTTCGGAGTTATCGGGAAGTTGAACAATAGTGAATAAAACGGCTCTTAGGGCCCTTGTGCAGTTGAAATTTAAAAAAATTACAGAAATTAACAAAGGCGAAAAGATAAAAATTCCAAAAAAAATGCCGAAAATTGTTTATACACCAGATGAGGAAGATTGTTTGGTAACTAATGTGATGGTATAACGAACCATAATCGAGAACAAAAACCGATGGCGCCACAAATCGCGACAAGGAGCGGGCATGGGAGAAAATGGCAAAGGCATTCATGTTGCGCCCACCGGCCGGGTGAGTTTTCGTATACATATTTGTATTTTTGTTATAATAACCCAGTGAATATCGTTTTCGTTCGGAACGGTTTTTGTCTGCTATATTCAATTATCCGTGCAGGAAAGGAACGTAAAGTCTTTGCGCGAAAAGTATCAAAAAATTAAGCAGACTCTTAAAGATCGCGCGTATTATTTTTTAAAGGACGCAAAACAGACTGGTGGTGGTTCGCGTTAAGCGAACCCATGCAACATTTGGGTGATGTCGACGTTGAGAATTCTTTTTTTCAAGAGGTGAAAATTATAAATCTGGAGGATCCGACCGACAAGCAGTATTCAAGGGCAGATGCACTGATAACTGCTGATACACAAGTCGACCAAATAGAGATCGCTACAGATACGGAGGTGCGCGAAGATGCATTTGTGGATCATACTTGGGAGAGGGCTAATCCAATGAAATTGGGAAAGCCAACAAACTTTTTGCTTCACAACCGCCGACGCAAAACGGAATCCCAAGAAAGAAGTAAAAGGCTCTCAATATCTGATGAAAAGCATCTGCACTTATCAAAAAAGCATAATATTGAAATCGAAATTCTGGAGATGGAGAGAGAGCAGTACAAATTTGAACGTGAACGGGCTGAGTTGGATCGGGATCGAGCTGCACTGGATCGGAAACGTTCGTCCATCGAATTACAGCGGTCAAAGGCTCAGCTTGTTCACGATAAAGAATTTCATGGTCTTCATTTGGCCGCTTTTAATCGAGACAATGAATTTTTGCTGGGCCGTCACACATCATCAATGCACAATTTTTCTGAAATGTCAACATCTTACCCAACAGCAGCAACTAAAAAAGAATATAATTGCGATTAGTTAATGGTTAACTATTAAATTTTGAATACAATTACTTAAAATAAAAATGACGATTGTTTATTTTTTTCATTGTAATTCACTCCGGACTGTCAGCCAGGTCTAAGAGCGGTTGAAAATATGTTCGCATCAATCGTGAGCGGACGTGGCCAGTGATTGTTGATGTTTCGTGTAAAGGCGTGGACGACGGAACATTTGTGGCGGCTAACATATTATCGATTCCGGTGGTGGTTGTGCCTCATTGTCATCAATGGCTATCTTGTGGTGAACGGCACAAACGATAATAACTAATTGCACAGTCTCCACCCTGCACTTCAAGCCGGTGGCCAAAGTGTGTAACATTAGTGTGAACAAGAAAACATGGAAGCAGCATCAGCGAAGCAATGCACATAAATCGAAAGTTAAGGTGTCCTACGCCGATAACGTTCATAAAATAATGATGTCATTCAAGGAACGAATTGTGTCATATTCCGTGATGAATAAAAAAGAGGACGATTTAGATGTAACATCATTTTTCACAAGAAAGAGGGCAATAAATTGTCAAAAATCTATTGCAAGAAATAATCATGGAGCAGAATTCAATTAAATTCAATTTGGAATTATTTGCTGAACTTGTGAAGATTGGTAATGAGGATGATATGGACTTTGATATAAAGTCAATGGGAACACGTATGCAACCCGTTCTTGTATATGATAATGTTGAAGAAATAATAAAAGAAATGGAGGATAATATAATGAAGAAGCTGGAAGAATTTCAGGAGCGAGGCAGTGGATGGACTCTAATTAGGATAAAAGCCATTGAATTGAATGTTAATAGATATCAGTGTTTGCAGGGGTCAGCGCAAATCAAATTGCCAGCTTTCATTAACAATAAAAAGGCTATCATCAATGTTAAAAACAATGATGAATACTGTTTCAAATGGGCTATAATATCAGCTGTTAGCCCAAACGTGTCGAAACCCAATTCCTCATGGACATATAATATATCTGATATAACGAGTGACTGTATTTCCACTGCTGATATGGTTCTAAATTTTAAAGATCTCGTTTTTCCTTTGGCAATTGATCAGATATCCAAGTTTGAGCACAAAATAAGATAAGTGTTATTGTTTTCGGATACTCGAATGATGATGAAATGAGTAAACAATGTATTGAGGTCCATACTATCTGACTTAAAATGAGAAACCTCTTTATATTAATTTGATAACGAAGTGACTCATTATGTGTGGATAAAATGTTTAAGGTGGCTTCTACGCGAAAGAATCCTCAATGTGAAAGAGAAAAAAACTATACTTTTGTAATAGATGTTTGCAGCACTATTACAATGAGGAATGTTTGCAGAACCATAAGACAGAATGCGCTTTAAAACAGACTTTCCGCAAACGGCCCCTTCTTTGGCAATAATTGCGGATTGTTACACTGTTTTATTTATTTGCCAGGTGATCAGAGTCGTTGCATCTAAAACATTTTAGATTGCTATCATTCATCTGGTATTGTGAATTTCGTGATTTCTTTTTACTGTCGCTTCTTTGCTTCTCTTGCACTTTAACAATAATGCCTTCACTCTCTTTATGTATTTCGTCGAAACCCTTTTCCGCACTTTCGTGTACGCTAGCGATATTGACAGCATCGAGCCCCGTTAGGTTTTCCTTCTCTAACAATCGACTCTGTATTTTCTGATTTGCCACGCCGTACACGAATTGATTCCTCAATGCTTTATCTAAATAATCGCCAAAATTGTACCCCTCTGATAAATGACGCAGTGCAACCAAAAACAATGCAACGGATTCACCTGATTGTTGTCTACGTGAATATAATCTTGTAACGAGTGCATCGGGTGTAGCTCGGTGAGCTCGGCAGGAGCGGAGGAAGTGGTGGCTCTCGAATTTCTCCGGCAGCGAAGTAGAGCGCGAGTTGGGGATTTCTCTACCACGGTTATGCTGTCCGTAGACTACAGTAACTGTTGAATAGGCAAACCACCAACTTTAATTCGTTTTTTGAAAACAATAAAAACAGCAGTAATCAGATCGCTCTGCTCCCAATCTCTTCAACGATATGCGGTCCGTGGGACTGCAGTAACGCCTAAAGGCAATGCGAGCAAAGAGATACCAATAGGAGAGTAGTCTTAGGCGAGAAGCGCAGCGAATTGTGTTTGCTTTCTAAATTGAGACGGTAGAGAACACGCATTACATTTGCTTTTATTGAACTTTTGGTATATACAATTTGACTTAAAGTAGGTAACAAATGATGGTGAATAATTAATATTTAAATGTGTTGGCTCAACAACAGAGGCCCAACGGTATACAGTGTTTGTTTTCTTAGATCTATTTTACATAAATTGTGGTTGTCTTCTCGGATTCATACTCGTAGTATGCATCGTTGTCTGGGTTTACCTCAGGGAGTTCAAATCCGGGTGTTGATAACGGTAGAGAACCTTCGTCAACAAGCGAGCAGACAAAATTGGCAATTATTCTGGGCGTGTATGCCCTTTTTATACTTGTAAGGAGAAGAGCTTTCGTAATGTACCCATGTTATTTAATTAGCTTTTATTTGTAGGGTGTTGCCATATTAAAATTTATGTTTCCAATAATTATTTACAATACATAATTATTAGCTTTTTGTGTATGGTGTTGCCATATGGAAATTTATATTTATGATCAATAACTAGCTTTTATTTGCAGAGTGTTGCCATATTGAATTTAAAAGGAAACAATTTAAGAGAAAGTGATTAAAAGTTAACTTATTAATATTCGTAAGAAGTAATTATTTAAAAAATGGTGATAAATATGATGATGATGTGGATGATGTTAGGGGGTTGTTACATTCTCCCATTCTGGCGCTGAGATCGTCTCGATGATGCGGCAGAAATGGATGTCTTCTTGGGTCGCCCACGTCTTCGGAGAGGTTGAACTGGTTTTTCGATTACCTTTTGACTTGCATTGTAATAGGCCTAAGGGTGGAATGTAGAGGGCGCTGGGAGCGAATGTGCGATAGGAAGCAAGGATGTGGATGGGACTTAAGGATGGGATCGGAACAGAAAGGGAATGAGTGTCGATAGCGGAGAGCGCGGCATGCTGGCGAAGCACGGCTAAGCTCGCCGAATGGGGTGGTTCTTGTCGCCGCTACTCGACGAAGCCTACGACAAAACATAAAACATGCCAAAAATAAATTCTAAACAACGGACGGACTGGTCTTACCACACTGAGGGCGCTGCGGTGTTAATCAGCGATGGCCATCTCCCTCCCCACCATGGAAATCCGGCGGCCATTTTGGATTTCCCCAATGACGATTACATCAGCTCCACCAGATCAAGTCATTGACCGAAAGCGACGACACACCTTTCCACACCCCCGATAATTTTAATTTAATTACCCATCAAGCGTCGGTGCGCTTGAATAAAACCGATGGCTTTCATTTTGGGCGTGGATAAGCACATTTATTCATTTTAATTTTTCTTTCTTACTCATATAAATTTACTATTTAAAAACAACAAAAAAAAAGGAACGGCTGAAGAGACAAAAAGTTAAAAGCGAGGTAAAAATTACACAATAAAAGTGATTTACAAAAAAAAGCTTAAACAAAAATCTCTTTAATCCGATTCCCGCAGGTCAAGGTCAAAAAAAGCTACCTGATTCCCTACTAGTCTACTACCCAGAGTGAGCTCAGTTTGGGAGGGGGGGGGAGAATAATCAAAAAAAAATATATATATACGAAGACAAAACGGACCACGGAAATCAAATTGTTTGCCGAAACTTGAAATTAATTCGAAATTACTTAATTAAAACAATGAAAGTCACAAAAAAAAAAACTTAAAACCTAACTCACGCCACTTAAAACTAAAACAATCACACACAAAAACGATGAAATTTTGACGGGATGCTCCTAGCCAGGTATTATATATATATAAGTTTGAAATGTTAATTTCCGTTCGTGACGTTATCTTTGTTCATTTAGGCACTGTTGGATTGCTGTTTGCGTTGGTGGGTACACAAAGGGGGGTGGAGTGGATAAAATTTCGGATTCCACTACTATTCCCCGCAAATAACCACTCTTCAGAAACCAAAAAAAAATGTAAAACGATCAAACCTGGTGACGTCATAGGGGTTGCGTTTTTGGAAGGTGAATATACGGCTGGCGACTTGATGAAAGTATTTTCTGGCGATCCCAGGCACTTCTGACGGTCTTCAAAATGACTTTCGCAACAAGGAACAGTTCCGATGCAGTACAGGTCATCCAACACTCTTTTTATATGGCGGTCATGACTTTCTTAGTGTAGAACGTCTGAGTAAAGTCTATGACCGCCACTTGACCTCTATATTGAACGAACGAGATCTATGTAAATTTGACCAAAATTAATACAAATTCCATATCTCACATAACTTCATTATACACTTACCACAATAAACAGTATAACTTTTCAAACAAAAAATGTACATGCCTATCTAAGACTTATTACTAATTATTTTATTCAAATCAAAAATTATGTTGCAAAGAAAATTGGCACTATGGCCGTTTATAAGCACTTCTTGACTTAGCTTAGTTCGGAACACGAATAGTTCCAGCTAGGAAACAGCTCTTCGACTTCTACAGTCAACAATGCCCCATACATCATATAGCAACAAATACTTGGCCAACCTTCCGTTTCTGGAGTAGCCGCTAGAAATCATGCTACCTTCTTCATCCCATCTCCACGTCCTGCTCTTCGAATTTTCAAACCCACTCAATCAACATTGCCTCTGAATTCTGTCAGCATGTCTCTAAAGGTTCAAGCTACATGTATCCCTGAACTCTACCGGTTCAGCATACTCATTTTGACACTTCAGACTGTCAACAAAAAGAAACAAAAAAAAAAACAACACGCGTGGATCTGCAGGGGTAAGTAATATTTATTTATCCTCTTTATTATATTTTTCTTTATTATTTCAGATAACTATTCGTGGTGGACGATGGACAAATTCATGGACTACAGGATTAGAGACCACAAAATGTGAAAGGTACTACCGTGAAATTAATTTGTTATGTGATGCCTATTTCTTATTTTATTTTACCTTCCCATCACAGAATCTACTCTTGGGACAGCACCGGTGACAGGGACAGGGAGTGTTCGATCTACATACAGGTAAGGTAGCGATTTTGTTCGAATTGAAATTTTATTCTTGTTGTATTTTTCAGATTTGTCTTATGGCAGGAAGGGTGACTGTAACAAATCTCTGGATTGGTTGGAGGTTTTGACGACAACGGGGACAGAGACGAGGTCACCCACTAGTGGGTTTTTGTTGATTCAACGTGGTGAAGAACCCCACTCTATGAAAGCCGGGCAAAACATTGGAAGGAGGTATGTACATTATATATGAAAGTGCAGTGGACTTTCCATGAAATCTGCTGCTCAGTATATAAAGTGTGCTTGTGCAACGCCAAACACTTAGCTTAGCTTTGTGAACAAAAAGGTGAACATAATCTAATAATGAGTTAGCCCGACATAAATTAGTGGAAATCAGAGAAGTGTAAACAATCAACAACCAGCATAGTATCAGTGAATATACATATATATCACAGTGCAAGTATAAGTGGGCGTGGGTATAAAAACAAAAGGCGATAATGCCTCGGTGAATACTTAAAAATAATAAATAATTAACACTGAAATACATAAATGGACAATACGCAAATAACTAAATAAGGTAAACACAATAACAATTTTGCACGAAGGAAACATTCATATCACAGTGCTGATGAACATGAATATCACAGTGCATATGTTTACGTTAAAAGAAAATAAGTATACTTAAACTATTAATAAATTAACAGGCAAATCAATAGACAAAATCTGTAGAATAATAAATAAATAACTCTAAGAACTAGTTAAATAAATAAACATACATAACACAGTGCCAGAGGACGTTTACATATGTGAATACTTAATCCTAGGTGTAATTGTAAATGCATAAATAAATAAAGATTGATTACAAACAAAACAAAAAAAAATACAATATCGGGTTCATTGTGGTACATACATAAAAAAAATTAAGATAAAGTAATACATATAAATAAAAGTAACAAAGCTGAATATACAACATAGAGATACATAAAGTAATACGTTGATACATAAACAAAAATAAACTAACAAATAAATAAAAAAATATAAACGATAATGATGATTATAAGTCGAATAGATATTGAATGATATAAACCTATGAAGCAGATACTTAATACGTCGCGCTTGCAAGCCACTTTATTGCTTTATGTCTTTCGCGTGAAAAATACCAACTTTCTTCCCAGAAAGATTCTCTAATTCGTACATGTTCTGTCCGATCAACTTAACAACTCGACATTTCACATACTTCGGGCACAGTTTGGCTGATAAGTATTTTGAGGAATCGCTAAGGATAAAATTCCTTCGGAACACTTCTTGCCCTGGTACAAAGCGAATGTTTCGAGCTCGCACATTGTATATCTTTGCACTTTTTTCATTTTCCTTTTGTATATTTATTTTGATTTTATCACGCAGGCACTGCAAACGAGTTTGTCTGGAGAGGGTCAACAGTTCGCCGTCTTCGACTGCATTCAGTTTTTCTGCTAGTTCATAGCAACTTCCATGCGTCATCATATTTATTCCAAAAAGCGCGAAATATGGTGAAACACCGATGGAGCTATGGACAGAAGTTCTCAAAGCGCATGCTATATCGCTGAGATGAAGATCCCAGTTGCGTTGATCCTCTTTGAGGTAAGATCTTATGGCTGCTAAAAGAGTTCTGTTGACTCTTTCCGACGCATTCGCTTGTGGTGAATAATTTGCAGTTCTTAAATGTCGCACTCCGAAAATTGACAAAAGGTGCTGGAAGTCCTTTGACAGGAACTGTTTCCCATTATCGGAGTGTATGATTTTAGGAACACCAAACATATTAAATACTTCATCTTTCAGAAATCGGACAACGCTTGAAGAATTTGCGCTTCTCAGAGGTTTCAGAAAAACATACTTGGACAGATGGTCGAGGACTACGAAAACATAAGAGTTACCCGACTTGGACCTCGGGTACGGACCCAAGAAATCAATGTACAATTTCTGAAATGGACGATCGGTACAAAACGTAGAAGACATTGGAGGACGTTGCACGAGGTTTGACGGCTTGCACTGTTTACAAATATCACAATCGGACACGTAACGACGAATTTGAACAGTCATGCCTGGCCAGTAGAAGTATTGGCGGACCCTGTGTAAGGTTTTTGCGATGCCACCATGGGAAGCTTTTGGAGGGTTGTGTGCCCGATAAATCAACTCTTCGGTGAGACCCGACGGAATCCATAACCTCCAGGTATGTTCGACCGTGGACTCGTCTCCCGTAGGTGGCAGTGATCTCTTGTAAACGAAGTTTTCTTCTACTTTCAGATCTGGCAGTTCCTCTTTATGATCTTTGATAGTCTTGATCAAATCAAGATACTCATCTGACTTAAACTCATTAGAATTGACGTCAATGAGTGGAGCAATTTCCCCAATGTCCAAGCTATCGACATAAGCCCTCGATAAGGTGTCCGGGACTACATTTAATGAACCCTTCCTATGCTCTATCTCAAAGTTGAAAGCCTGGAGCTTAAGGCTCCACCTCGCCAATCTACCGCTTAAATCTTTAAGCGCCATCAGCCATTTTAGACTGGAGTGGTCTGTAATTATGGTAAATGCCATTCCTTCAACGTAGGGGCGGAATTTTTGGACAGCCATCACAGCCGCCAGGCATTCTTTTTCCGTAACGCTGTAGTTCTTCTGACAACTATTTAGCTTTTGTGAGAAGTATGCTATAGGGGATTCTTCTTTGGCATCATTTATCTGAAATAAGACTGCACCTATTCCCAGATCTGAGGCGTCACATTGGATGAAAAATCTTCTGGTAAAATCTGGATGGGTGAGTACTGGAGCTGTCGTTAATGCGCTCTTTAATCGCTCAAAAGCTTCCAGAGCCTCTTCAGTTATTTTAAATTTTTCATTTCTCTTTTTCAGAGTGTCAGTTAGTGGGGCAGTCAGGCTGGAAAAGTCCCTTATGAACCGTCGGTACCACCCAGCGAGGCCAAGTAATCTGCGTACCTGTTTCGGGTTCTTCGGAACCGGGAAATCGACGATCGCTTCAACCTTAGCGGGATCGGTTTTGAGCATCCCACCACCAACTATAAAACCCAAGTATTTGAGCTCTTTGAAGCAGAACTTCGACTTGCTCAGGTTAATGGTTAGGTTAGCCTTCCGCAGGCACTGAGCGACCTCCTCAAGCAACGCTAGATGGGTCTCGAAATCGGGAGCAATGATTAGCAAGTCATCGAGGTACACGAAGACACGGTCTTTCAATCGCGAAGGAATTACCTTATCCATCAGTCGGCACATCCTTTGGGCCGCATTACACAGCCCAAAAGGCATGACTTTGAATTGGTATAAGGGTCTTCCAGGAACCGTAAAAGCAGTCTTCTCCCTACTCCGCCTCTCCAGCGGTATTTGCCAAAAGGCATCTTTTAAATCGACACTGCTGATAAAATAAGTGTCTTGAAGTCGGCTGAGAAGTCCGTCGATATGGGGGAGAGGATATGCGTCCTTTTTAGTTAACCCGTTTACCCTACGAGAATCCAGGCAAAGTCGATTTTTGCCTGGCTTCCGTATAAGGACAACGGGTGAACACCAAGGACTCTCACTCTCCTCAATAACGCCGAGACTTATCATTCTGTCGATTTCATTGTACAAAAGTGACTGTATCGCTGGAGAAACGGGATAGTGACGCTGCTTCACAGGTTCCGAATCTCCGGTATCGATGACGTGCTCTTCTAAGGATGTTTTTCCGAGCCCATGCTGGGTGTAACAGAGGAACTTCGACCTGACTGCTTCCAACCTAGCCTGTTGTTCAAAAGACAATTGGTGAGTATTAGGATCGTTTGAAGTATTTGCAATTGAGATTCAGCTTATTATATTAGGTGCTATCCGGAACGACTTCCAAAAGTCCACCCCTAAGTAAAGTTCTTGGTCCAAACTAGGGACCAAGTAAAATGTTATGATCTGGTTGTGACCTTTGTAGACAACTGGAGCCAGAATTTTGCCATCAATGGATTGGTTTCTACCATCTGCAGTTTTGGCCTCGGATCTAAAATAATAAATTGGTAAGTCGATTGTTTTAACAAATTCTAGACACCCTTTACCTAGTATGCTTATACTGGCACCACTATCTAGTAGGCCAAAAACTTCTTTCCCTGCGATATTAATCTTGGCATATGGTCTAGGGTCTGTTGAAGTATTTATTACTGTTGAAGATATGCTCTTCCTAACTTCCTTTCTCAATTGGTATCTCTTTCTTGTGTTTAAGATTCTTTGGGACACTTTTTTGACGTTAACGTTAAAAATTCTATCTCTAATCCTATTATATTCCTTAAGTCTAACGTGAAGTGGTCTAATAACAAATCTTTTCATCCTGGTATCCTCTAAATCAGTTTTATTTTTGTCTCTTATCAGTAATTTCATTTGGCCTTGCGGTGTTTCCGGAATTACTTCTTCTATTTGTTTATTTATTTCTCGGGGAACTGGGTCGAACGCGACTCCCCCGAAGACATCACGTTCTTCACCCTGTTTTCCGGATTGCATTTCCTACAATTAGGAGTTATTACCCCTTCTTTTCCACACCTATAGCAAAAAATGTTCCGCGTTGCGGATGGACAATCAATAAATGTATGTCCCTCAGCCCTGCAGTTCCAACAAGTAAGCACTCTTGGTTCTGCGAATTTGGTATAGATTCTAGGCCGAGCACCGGCATGCTGAATTGTCGCAACTTGCTCATCTCCATCATAAGCAGCTTCTTCGACATATTCTATTTCATGCGTTACATATTTCGTTGGATGCTTATGATGTTTGGGTACATCCCTTATTGGAAAAGCGTTTTCAGCCTCCTTGCATGCATGTCTCAGTTGATCCATGGAGAATATCGACATGGGAAATATCAACTTGCCTATTTTGTCGTTGAGGTTTCTTTTTGCTATTCTAACCAACTCAGCCTCCGGTATTTGTACCCGTAATTGTGATCTGAGTTTTGAGATTGCAGCTAAATAATCATCACACGACTCCCAGATACTTTGCCTACGATCCATTATATCACGGATAATCTCAAAGTCCGATTTTGTATTACGGAACTGACGGATCAATGACTCCCGAAGTATTGGCCACTCAGCGCGGCAATTCGTTCTCTGAAACTGCCAATACCATTCGTAGGCGGTACCTGAGAGTAGCAGATGAAAATCTCGCAAAATCTCAGACCACGAACATTCATATTGGCGTTGGAGAGTTTCCAGCCGAAAAATGAAATCTTCCACTGTTAGCGCTTCTTGGTTTCCGTCGAAACATATACCCCATTTATCAATTTTGATGGGACCTCGTGCGTTTAATTGGGGATTTATATTTGGAGCGTACAGTGGAGGACTTGGGTGCAAACCCGGAGTGAAATTTTGGGAGTTCACCTGATGTTGTTGGTTGAGCTCTCGATGATATATCCCATTACTTTCCCTAGAGTGGTTATTTCTCCTATGGTTGTGCGAATCAGCTGGAACGAATGATCTTGATTCCGCATTAAGCTGCGATGATAAGTGTGCATGTTGTGGCTGTGATTGCTGAACCTGGGTTTGAATACTGGCTGGCATTGCTGCCGGCACTACTATCTCTGCATGTGGAGGGGGTGTACAATTAACTTTATTTAAATCTTTTCTTAATTCTGATAAACTATTTTTCATGTCTCTTTTCAAATTGGCCGAAATCTCATTTCTGAGAGAAGTCTGACAAGCGGCGAAAGCATTAGCCACTGCTAGATTTATAGCAGATGTCAAGGCGGGTGACACGAGGTAAGTTTCTTTATCGCTGTTTTGGACATCGTTTACTTGATTATTAATCACATTGTTTTCTGATTCTCTCAGGTCGACTATAGTTTCGAGGCTATGGTCCTGTGCTTCAATGCTAGCCGCATCCAGTTGACTCAGGCTACTAAAAGATGGAGCGGGTATAGATTCTGAAGAGCTACTCTGATCAGACGACACGAGAGTGGGAGGAGGAAAAGCGAACTGCCGTCCTGGCGCTGTTTGTGCAGTGGAATCAGCAGGGGGACTGTGCTGAACTTTCGGCATTGTACTAGAATTCGTTTGATTTTTTTGTGCAGTTGCGGAACGAGTTAGTATTCTATTTTCATCAAAATCATTACTTCTTCTTTTCTTTTGGTTGTCCCTTTTCCTATCTCTTTCAAATGAACTCATTTCAAAACTAACAAAGACAAAAGACAACAAAAGGGGACGACCAATACAAAAAAAAAGTTTGCCAAACAAGTGTAGTTAAGTGTAGTAAATATATATATTATGTAGTTAAGATTATCAATGGAAATTTGCAAAAAAAATTATCCTAATAGAAGAAGAAATACTCTACTATAGTGAACTAAGAATAAAGTGTTAAAGTGTTGGTGTACTGAAATAAACGAGATAATAAAATAAGATGGTTGTTTGTGGATTGATTCGATGTGTATATATATCATAATAGGGGTGTTTCGGGTAGTGATCCTCGCCGGTCTTGATGGGCTTTCTGGTATAAGCGATGACAATAGCTGAGATAAAAGGACTGCGGACGGACGGTGTTGTTGTTGATCCCTCAGTGTGTTAAACATTCAAACATATATAGACTAGGACGCACAAACTGCATATCTTCCCATCCCCGCAATTCCAAACATGCCAAAGGACATTTGTTGGAAGACATGAGATGGTCCAATATACAAACATGAAAGAGAGAGCTAAACTATTTAAAGACGAGACAGTGCTACATGATATAACTAGACCGACATCAAACACGGCCACTATACTCGTGAAATTACGACGAAACAAATAGGAAAAGAAATTTAAAATTTTGGACAGGAAAGTAAAATTCACATTTAAAAGTAAAGAGTAGAAAGACAAGACAAATACAAAAAAAAAATTAGATGCCAATTGTTGTTGTTGTCATCATCAATGCAATCCGTCGCAATTCAATATGGCATGTTGAAGAACTATCCAATTAAAGACTTACGGATCCCTTGGTGATGGCAACAAGATCAACTGTGGACAAAACACTAGGACGAACATTGGACAAAACAAATACGTTGGGCGCCATTTGTAATAGGCCTAAGGGTGGAATGTAGAGGGCGCTGGGAGCGAATGTGCGATAGGAAGCAAGGATGTGGATGGGACTTAAGGATGGGATCGGAACAGAAAGGGAATGAGTGTCGATAGCGGAGAGCGCGGCATGCTGGCGAAGCACGGCTAAGCTCGCCGAATGGGGTGGTTCTTGTCGCCGCTACACGACGAAGCCTACGACAAAACATAAAACATGCCAAAAATAAATTCTAAACAACGGACGGACTGGTCTTACCACACTGAGGGCGCTGCGGTGTTAATCAGCGATGGCCATCTCCCTCCCCACCATGGAAATCCGGCGGCCATTTTGGATTTCCCCAATGACGATTACATCAGCTCCACCAGATCAAGTCATTGACCGAAAGCGACGACACACCTTTCCACACCCCCGATAATTTTAATTTAATTACCCATCAAGCGTCGGTGCGCTTGAATAAAACCGATGGCTTTCATTTTGGGCGTGGATAAGCACATTTATTCATTTTAATTTTTCTTTCTTACTCATATAAATTTACTATTTAAAAACAACAAAAAAAAAGGAACGGCTGAAGAGACAAAAAGTTAAAAGCGAGGTAAAAATTACACAATAAAAGTGATTTACAAAAAAAAGCTTAAACAAAAATCTCTTTAATCCGATTCCCGCAGGTCAAGGTCAAAAAAAGCTACCTGATTCCCTACTAGTCTACTACCCAGAGTGAGCTCAGTTTGGGAGGGGGGGGGGGAGAATAATCAAAAAAAAATATATATATACGAAGACAAAACGGACCACGGAAATCAAATTGTTTGCCGAAACTTGAAATTAATTCGAAATTACTTAATTAAAACAATGAAAGTCACAAAAAAAAAAACTTAAAACCTAACTCACGCCACTTAAAACTAAAACAATCACACACAAAAACGATGAAATTTTGACGGGATGCTCCTAGCCAGGTATTATATATATATAAGTTTGAAATGTTAATTTCCGTTCGTGACGTTATCTTTGTTCATTTAGGCACTGTTGGATTGCTGTTTGCGTTGGTGGGTACACAAAGGGGGGTGGAGTGGATAAAATTTCGGATTCCACTACTATTCCCCGCAAATAACCACTCTTCAGAAACCAAAAAAAAATGTAAAACGATCAAACCTGGTGACGTCATAGGGGTTGCGTTTTTGGAAGGTGAATATACGGCTGGCGACTTGATGAAAGTATTTTCTGGCGATCCCAGGCACTTCTGACGGTCTTCAAAATGACTTTCGCAACAAGGAACAGTTCCGATGCAGTACAGGTCATCCAACACTCTTTTTATATGGCGGTCATGACTTTCTTAGTGTAGAACGTCTGAGTAAAGTCTATGACCGCCACTTGACCTCTATATTGAACGAACGAGATCTATGTAAATTTGACCAAAATTAATACAAATTCCATATCTCACATAACTTCATTATACACTTACCACAATAAACAGTATAACTTTTCAAACAAAAAATGTACATGCCTATCTAAGACTTATTACTAATTATTTTATTCAAATCAAAAATTATGTTGCAAAGAAAATTGGCACTATGGCCGTTTATAAGCACTTCTTGACTTAGCTTAGTTCGGAACACGAATAGTTCCAGCTAGGAAACAGCTCTTCGACTTCTACAGTCAACAATGCCCCATACATCATATAGCAACAAATACTTGGCCAACCTTCCGTTTCTGGAGTAGCCGCTAGAAATCATGCTACCTTCTTCATCCCATCTCCACGTCCTGCTCTTCGAATTTTCAAACCCACTCAATCAACATTGCCTCTGAATTCTGTCAGCATGTCTCTAAAGGTTCAAGCTACATGTATCCCTGAACTCTACCGGTTCAGCATACTCATTTTGACACTTCAGACTGTCAACAAAAAGAAACAAAAAAAAAAACAACACGCGTGGATCTGCAGGGGTAAGTAATATTTATTTATCCTCTTTATTATATTTTTCTTTATTATTTCAGATAACTATTCGTGGTGGACGATGGACAAATTCATGGACTACAGGATTAGAGACCACAAAATGTGAAAGGTACTACCGTGAAATTAATTTGTTATGTGATGCCTATTTCTTATTTTATTTTACCTTCCCATCACAGAATCTACTCTTGGGACAGCACCGGTGACAGGGACAGGGAGTGTTCGATCTACATACAGGTAAGGTAGCGATTTTGTTCGAATTGAAATTTTATTCTTGTTGTATTTTTCAGATTTGTCTTATGGCAGGAAGGGTGACTGTAACAGCATCTTGGTTGGAGTATTTTGTAATAGATGATACGTGGTATGTCCCCAATGGCATGGTGAGGTCATCTCTGGCAGCTACTTGGTATGTTGAGGCCCCAATATGTTTGGTAATGACGTAGGGACCGTCTCGTCTTGGCATGAACTTCGACGTTAGGTTCTTCGAGGCTTTGCTGAGAAAATGGGAGGTTATTAATACTAAATCACCTACTTTGAAAGTCGATTGTGGACGTCGTTTCTTGTCGACATAGTTTTGGTTATGGTCTTGTTGTTTCTCTGTTGCTTCCTTAGCGTTTTTAAGAGTGTCTGCTAGTTTCAGCAACATAGGCGTTATTGCTGGTATAAAGTTTTCAGACTCTACAATCGATCGGAAATCGTGGTTGACATCGTTAATGGTACGAAGCTCTCTTCCAAATGTGAGGTATGAAGGTGAGTAGCCCGCACTTTGGCATTTCGCAGTGTTCATAGCAAATCTAATGGACGGTAGATCCTGTGCCCATGATGTATGGCTATTGGCGACTAGTATGGCGAGCTGTGTCTTCATGTCCCTATTTTTACGTTCAACCGGGTTGGCTTCGGGGTGGTAGACAGGGGTAAGGGTTTGTTGTATCCCCAAACAATGGGTCAGTTGTTGCATCAAAGAGGAGATGAATTGTGAACCGTTATCAGTTAGTTATCGTCTCGGTATTCCGTAGCGGAGAAATATTTCGTTAAGCAATGTTAACGCGCAGTTTTCTGCAGTTGCTTCCTTTAATGGAAATATTTCAACCCATCTGCTGGCAATGTCTTCAGCTATTAAAATCCAGTGGAACCCATTTGGTGTCTCTGGTAGGGGTCCAAATAAATCGACGGCTAGAATTTCAAATCGCTGATTACTGGAAACAGTTTGTAGTAATCCGGATGGTTTCAAATTACTCGGCTTATACCTTTGACACGCAAGGCAGTTGGCAATATGTTTTGTTATGTCGGCCCTCATTCCAGGCCAATAATACCTGGAAGCGATTCTTGCGATGGTGCGATCCACACCATAGTGACCGGCGGTGGCAGAATCGTGATACTCATGAAGAATCGTTTCTCGTTCTTGCACTGGTATGACCAATTGTGCATCTTCGGCATCGGATTCGGATGAGAACCTGTAGAGGATCCCGTCATTTAGAAGGTATCCACGAGTTGTCCAGTGACTGATACTTTCGTTGTTGCTTTCGAATGATTCAATTATCGTCTTTAGTTGGTCATCCTTTAGCTGGAGATGCTTCTTCTTCTTTTGGCTTTCTTGTAGGCATATCGACGTGAAAGTTGCAAATCTCGCAGGTTTCTTTGGCGTGGTCAGAGTCGCAGGTCGGTCTGGATAGCATATCTGCAACAGTGTTCGTTCGTCCTGGAGTGTACATAACTTTGAAGTTATATGGCTGAAGCTGTAGTGCCCATCGAGCAAGTCTGCCGGTGGGTGATTTTAGACTCATGAGCCATTTCAATGGTTGATGGTCGGTCATAAGGGTTACTTCACACCCCTCTATGTAGCCTCTAAATTTGTTCACTGCCCAAACAATGGCAAGTGCTTCACGTTCTGTCGTTGAGTAGTTACGCTCTGCTAACGTAAGAAGTCTGGAAGCGTATTCAATGGGGTGTTCTTCCTCTTTCTCCCCCTGGACAAGAACTGCTCCGATAGCGTAGTTGCTGGCATCAGTTTTCAGGTAGAACGACTTATCATCGGAGGCTTGTTGAAGGATTGGTGCTGTGGTGAGTAAACTTTTCAACTTATCAAAGGAGTGCTGCTCTTCATGACCCCATTTCCAGACAACGTTTTTTTTTGTAAGTTCGCTTAGTGGTTTTGAAATTTGGGCGAAATTATTTATAAATCGTCGGTACCACGAACAGGTTTGCAAGAATGATAGTACTTGCTTCGGACTCTTCGGCTGGGGTCGACTTGTGACAGCTAACACTTTTTCTGGGTCGACTCGAATACCTTGATTTGTTATTAGATGTACAAGATACTTCACTGTTGAGCAACAAAAATGTGACTTGTGTCTATTAACCTTTAGCTTAAATTGGTTAGGGCGCTCGAAAATCCGTTCCAGATCTCGACAATGTTCCTCGAAACTGCATGAACATTTATGATGATGTCATCTAAGTATATGAGTACGAACATGTCCGGTAAGCCATTGCGAAATCTGTCCATTAGTCGCTGGAATGTGGCTAGAGCATTTCGTAACCCAAATGGCATACGCTTGAATTGGAACATACCAAATGGTGTTATAAAAGTTGTTTTTTCCACGTCATCTTCCGCGACCTTTATTTGGTAGTAACCACTTTGAAGATCGAGGGTACTTTTAAAATCGTTTTTTTTTGTGGAATGTAGAAGGTCATCAATCCTGGGCAACGGATATCTATCCGGTACGGTGACACTATTTAGCTGACGGTAGTCGACGCATACTCGAATACTATTATCTTTTTTGGGTATTAGCACAACTGGTGCAGCCCAAGGAGATTCGGATTCCTCGATTACGGCGCTTTTCATCATCTTTAAAAGTTCTTCCTTCAGTTGGTTTTTCCTGACGGGTGAAAGTCTATAAGGCGTTGAAGCAACAGGTTCGTGAGTGCCTGTATTTATCCTGTGCTCTGCATATGGCGTCGGCTCGGATAGGGGACCAAACACACTTTCTTCCCGAGAAAGGATTTCGTTTAGTCGGTTCTTTTCCGTTTCATCGAGCTCAATTGCTTCGTCATCTCGAAGTTCAACATCGAATGCTAATATCTCAGTGAAATAAGATTCAAGACTAACTTCAGTCTCTTCTTCGGGACGAACTAATCCTGAAAACATTTTGCTATTACTCCTTTCTGGGGTTACTTCAGTGCTTCTTAAGGAGCCAGCGAATATGTTTTGTATCGCGTTTGGCGAATACTTATACATTTGGCCGAAGATTGAGGGTGAAGTCTTTTTCCTTTTTGGTGGCGAGGAGTAGATCGTGATTTCATTGCTTTGCTTCTGAATTGGAGTGGCAGCAAGTGGCGAAATAGGTTTCGCAGGTTGAAACCATGCGAGAAAAGCATTAATACTTGCTGTTGGTGAAGATTCAACTACAGGTGGCGGCCTTTCCTGTGGCAAGGTCGCGCTTGCCTCCAGTTGAGATCTCTCATTCGATTTTTCCAAAATTTTCGGTATCTTGCCCATTGGCTTCATAGGCTTGAAGTGTTTTTCTCCAGGGAGTAAAACCTGGACATCGGTTACTAGTTGGTTTGGAATATTTTTCGAGATCTTGGTGTGGGAGGTGTCGAAGAAATCAAACTTTTTCTCGATTTGATCAGCAAAGTACCACATTCTCTGTCCTAGATCCAGTACTACTCCATTTTCCTCAAGAAAGTCTATTCCGATCAGAGTGCGGTTGTCTTTAGCTTTAGGCAACGCAATAAACTTTATTGGTCTCAATCGGTTTCCAATTATAATGTTTGTATCGGCTATACAAATTTCTTGGGACGCAGCATGCCCATCAGCAAGTGTGACTGTTGCATCGACACTTTTGAACTTTGTCCCATTCCGCAGAAGGTGCATAAAAAGTTCCCTGCCGGCGACGCTTGTGCGTGCGGCGGTGTCAATATATGCTATCCCTGATTCGCCATGAGAAGCAATTGGTATGGTTGGGAGATCTTTTCCGAAGGTCGTCTTAATGCAATTGAATGACACCGTTGATGGACCTTTCGGCAATGTCTTGCAGTTGGGACAGTTTGATCGTATGTACCCAGGTGCTTTACATTGATAGCAGTATAGCTGTGATTCAGTTGGTGCAGGAACATTCGACTTCCTTTTTAACTCGTCGCTTTCTTTGCGTCTACACTCTTTAATGGTGTGACCCATGTGTCCGCAATAGTTGCACCTTTTCTTTTCACGTATTTCAGCTTTCGGCGGTTCCTTCACATCTTTTTCATGACGTGCAATTTCTACCGCTCTTGCTTTAGTGAGTAGCTGTTCAAAGGTGTTAACGCTTTCTCTAGGAACTCCGTCGCGTATGTTTATGTTCAGTAGACCGTACACCAAATCAATCATCATTTTTTCTTCTGGGGCCGGGCTAGGTAGCTTTGATAGTAAAGCCCTTTTAGTGCAAATGAAATCGTCAGTTGGTTCCTTTGGTTTCTGCTTCTGGCCAAAGACTTCCATGTAAATGCGGTAAGCAGGCATTGTTGGAGCATATGCATTACGCAGTAGGGTAAGAACATCTTGCCACGTCTTTGCTCCAGTCATCACACCTTGCCACCAATTAACAGCACTATCTTCCAGCAGAAGAGGAAAACCTTTTATCGCATCGGCGTCATTTATGCGCTCGATGTCTTTATACACGGTTATTGTTGTGATGAACCGTTCGACTATGGTCGGATCTCGGTCACCATTTAACCTCGCAGTGCAATTGCTGAAGCTGCCTTTGGTTATAGACGAGCTTTGAACAGCCGCAATAAACTCTTTCAGTTGGTCTTGCGTGAACTGTGCCATTGTGCCTTCAGGAGAGCGAATGGGGATTGTTTGTGCCGCAATGCGCGTGCTTCTACGCAACTCGTTGCCTTCCGTTGTAGGAGTGTTTTCCGTAAGAAATTCGGCCTCTAGTTGGTGCAACAGTGTAACGAGTGCATCGGGTGTAGCTCGGTGAGCTCGGCAGGAGCGGAGGAAGTGGTGGCTCTCGAATTTCTCCGGCAGCGAAGTAGAGCGCGAGTTGGGGATTTCTCTACCACGGTTATGCTGTCCGTAGACTACAGTAACTGTTGAATAGGCAAACCACCAACTTTAATTCGTTTTTTGAAAACAATAAAAACAGCAGTAAAATATTTTAATTAATTACAAGATATGTTTTATTGCAGAAAATGATTGATTAGAGAGTAATTTACGATCGCTCTGCTACCAATCTCTTCAACGATATGCGGTCCGTGGGACTGCAGTAACGCCTAAAGGCAATGCGAGCAAAGAGATACCAATAGGAGAGTAGTCTTAGGCGAGAAGCGCAGCGAATTGTGTTTGCTTTCTAAATTGAGACGGTAGAGAACCTTCGTCAACAAGCGAGCAGACAAAATTGGCAATTGTTCTGGGCGTGTATGCCTTTTTTATACTTGTAAGGAGAAGAGCTTTCGTAATGTACCCATGTTATTTGTTTACACTAGATTACAATACATAATTAGCTTTTATTTGTAGGGTGTTGCCATATTAAAATTTATGTTTCCAATAATTATTTACAATACATAATTATTAGCTTTTTGTGTATGGTGTTGCCATATGGAAATTTATATTTATGATCAATAACTAGCTTTTATTTGCAGAGTGTTGCCATATTGAATTTAAAAGGAAAAAATTTAAGAGAAAGTGATTAAAAGTTAACTTATTAATATTCGTAAGAAGTAATTATTTAAAAAATGGTGATAAATATGATGATGATGTGGATGATGTTAGGAGGTTGTTACAATCTGAAATTTAACAAGATTTCAAATATTGCTCCGAAATTTCTGTGATTTCTTTGTAAGTCAACTCCTCAGGTGACCGAGGTAATGCCTTATCGCAGAGCTTGTCATATGCAGCGGCACCCAGGTAATGTAACAAGTACTGACTCTTTTTTGTATTGGCTACCTCAAATATTACCAGCGCATTTTCGAACCGTTTCACCCGTCGACTCCACTTCATTGATTTTTCGTCAAATGCATCCATATAAAAATTAGTTCCCATGGTTATATTGAAATCGCCAGAATTGTCATGGAAACACACGTCTCCAATGTTTAGAAGTCGAACATAGACTGACTGTTTATTTTCCACATAATATACTAAGGCCGGTTTTATTCACTCAAAGTTGAACGCAACTTGGGGATTTTTATTTTCAACTTGAGAATTTGCTTGACTCGCTCAACTGTGGATATACGGGAGTTGAGAAAACCGAAAGTTGGTCAACTTTGAGTTCGCTCAACTCCCCGAAATAGTAGAAGTAAGGAGATCAAACTTGGGATTTTATGTTTAAATTGATTTTTTGGGGATTTTTGACTGATAGCTCTTCAAATCAAGTGACGAAAGTAATTATTATTAACTACAATTTGAAATAATATATCGTTTATATTATTGTTGCGATAATTGGCCATAGTCTGATTCGAGCTGTGAAGAGGATGGAGAGGAGGAAAATTTGATCTGTGAGAGACGGCAATACAAGATAATACCACGGTGACGGACTTGAAAAATGGGACGATCATGACTTTATCTATAGTTTCCGTCTCTCAAAGCGGACGACAATGATTGTGCTCCATATTATTATGAATTCGTTGCCGTGCATGTTGAGAAGGTATTGTGCATCGGGAAAGAGTTGGAATTTATTGTATATGTCTTGTATATTTTCGTAATTCTAGTTCGATGGATCGTGTAAATTAAACCAGTAACAAAACAGCACATCATTTTTTCGCGAAAGAAAATTTCTTCAAACCAATTTAATTTTTATATGGATATCTACTCTTTAAAGCGAAAACCATAGACAAAAAATAAAATATAATCAAAGTATGTTTTGCCCGTAACGAAAATGACGGGTGAAATCCAAATCCAAAGTTGAAACTGCCATATTTTGTGTCATCTGCCACAAATATCCCAGGGATATTTCTGAAATAACAAGTCAGCCAACTTCAATTTCAACTGAGGAGTTGAGAATTAAAATCAATTTTCAACTTGCCGCTCAACTCTCTCTTGACCATCTTCGGAGTTATCGGGAAGTTGAACAATAGTGAATAAAACGGCTCTTAGGGCCCTGTGCAGTTGAAATTTAAAAAAATTACAGAAATTAACAATGGCGAAAAGATAAAAATTCCAAAAAAAATGCCGAAAATTGTTTATACACCAGATGAGGAAGATTGTTTGGTAACTAATGTGATGGTATAACGAACCATAATCGAGAACAAAAACCGATGGCGCCACAAATCGCGACAAGGAGCGGGCATGGGAGAAAATGGCAAAGCATTCATGTTGCGCCCACCGTACACATATTTGTATTTTTGTTATAATAACCCAGTGAATATCGTTTTCGTTCGGAACGTTTTTTGTCTGCTATATTCAATTATCCGTGCAGGAAAGGAACGTAAAGTCTTTGCGCGAAAAGTATCAAAAAATTAAGCAGACTCTTAAAGATCGCGCGTATTATTTTTTAAAGGACGCAAAACAGACTGGTGGTGGTTCGCGTTAAGCGAACCCATGCAACATTTGGGTGATGTCGACGTTGAGAATTCTTTTTTTCAAGAGGTGAAAATTATAAATCTGGAGGATCCGACCGACGCAGTATTCAAGGGCAGATGCACTGATAACTGCTGATACACAAGTCGACCAAATAGAGATCGCTACAGATACGGAGTTGCACGGAGGTGCACGAAGGTGCATTTGTGGATCATACTTGGGAGAGGGCTAATCCAATGAAATTGGGAAAGCCAACAAACTTTTTGCTTCACAACCGCCGACGCAAAACGGAATCCCAAGAAAGAAGTAAAAGGCTCTCAATATCTGATGAAAAGCATCTGCACTTATCAAAAAAGCATATAATTGAAATCGAAATTCTGGAGATGGAGAGAGAGCAGTACAAATTTGAACGTGAACGGGCTGAGTTGGATCGGGATCGAGCTGCACTGGATCGGAAACGTTCGTCCATCGAATTACAGCGGTCAAAGGCTCAGCTTGTTCACGATAAAGAATTTCATCGTCTTCATTTGGCCGCTTTTAATCGAGACAATGAATTTTTGCTGGGCCGTCACACATCATCAATGCACAATTTTTCTGAAATGTCAACATCTTTCCCAACAGCAGCAACAAAAAAAGAATATAATTGCGATTAGTTAATGTTTAACTATTAAATTTTTAATACAATTACTTTAAATAAAAATGACGATTGTTTATTTTTTTCATTGTAATTCACTCCGGACTGTCAGCCAGGTCTAAGAGCGGTTGAAAATATGTTCGCATCAATCGTGAGCGGACGTGGCCAGTGATTGTTGATGTTTCGTGTAAAGGCGTGGACGACGGAACATTTGTGGCGGCTAACATATTATCGATTCCGGGCATTTCCGGTGGTGGTTGTGCCTCATTGTCATCAATGGCTATCTTGTCGTGAACGGCGCAAACGATAATAACTAATTGCACAGTCTCCATCCTGCACTTCAAGCCGGTGGCCAAAGTGTGTAACATTAGTGTGAACAAGAAAACATGGAAGCAGCATCAGCGAAGCAATGCACATAAATCGAAAGTTAAGGTGTCCTACGCCGATAACATTCATAAAATAATGATGTGATGAATAAAAAAGAGGACGATTTAGATGTAACATCATTTTTCACAAGAAAGAGGGCAATAAATTGTCAAAAATCTATTGCAAGAAATAATCATGGAGCAGAATTCAATTAAATTCAATTTGGAATTATTTGCTGAACTTGTGAAGATTGGTAATGAGGATGATATGGACTTTGATATAAAGTCAATGGGAATACGTATGCAACCCGTTCTTGTATATGATAATGTTGAAAAAATAATAAATGAAATGGAGGATAATATAATGAAGAAGCTGGAAGAATTTCAGGAGCGAGGCAGTGGATGGACTCTAATTAGGATAAAAGCCATTGAATTGAATGTTAATAGATATCAGTGTTTGCAGGCGTCAGCGCAAATCAAATTGCCAGCTTTCGTTAACAATAAAAAGGCTGTCATCAATGTTAAAAACAATTTACTGTTTCAAATGGGCTATAATATCAGCTGTTAGCCCAAACGTGTCGAAACCCAATTCCTCATGGACATATAATATATCTGATATAACGAGTGACTGTATTTCCACTGCTGATATGGTTCTAAATTTTAAAGATCTCGTTTTTCCTTTGGCAATTGATCAGATACCCAAGTTTGAGCACAAAATGAGATAAGTGTTATTGAATAAGTGTACGAATGATGATGAAATGAGTAAACAATGTATTGAGGTCTATACTATCTGACTAAAAATGAGAAACCTCTTCATATTAATTTGATAACGAAGTGACTCATTATGTGTGGATAAAATGTTTAAGGTGGCTTCTACGCGAAAGAATCCTCAATGTGAAAGAGAAAAAAACTATACTTTTGTAATAGTTGTTTGCAGCACTATTACAATGAGGAATGTTTGCAGAACCATAAGACAGAATGCGCTTTAAAACAGACTTTCCGCAAACGGCCCCTTCTTTGGCAATAATTGCGGATTGTTACACTGTTTTATTTATTTGCCAGGTGATCAGAGTCGTTGCATCTAAAACATTTTAGATTGCTGTCATTCATCTGGTATTGTGAATTTCGTGATTTCTTTTTACTGTTGCTTCTTTGCTTCTCTTGCACTTTAACAATAATGCCTTCACTCTCTTTATGTATTTCGTCGAAACCCTTTTCCGCACTTTCGTGTACGCTAGCGATATTGACAGCATCGAGCAAGGTTAGGTTTTCCTTCTCTAATAATCGACTCTGTATTTTCTGATTTGCCACGCCGTACACGAATTGATTCCTCAATGCTTTATCTAAATAATCGCCAAAATTGTACCCCTCTGATAAATGACGCAGTGCAACCAAAAACAATGCAACGGATTCAAATGATTGTTGTCTACGTGAATGAAATCTGAAATTTAACAAGATTTCAAATATCGCTCCGAAATTTCTGTGATTTCTTTGTAAGTCAACTCCTCAGGTGACAGAGGTAATGCCTTCTCGCAGAGCTTGTCATATGCAGCGGCACCCAGGTAATGTAACAAGTACTAACTCTTTTTTGTATTGGCTACCTCAAATATTACCAGCGCAGTCTCGAACCGTTTCACCCGTCGACTCCACTTCATTGTTTTTTCGTCAAATGCATCCATATAAAAATTAGTTGCCATGGTTATATTGAAATCTTCAGTGGGTTCTACGTCTAAGTCCAAATTTTCCATTCAATTCAGCTTCCGTCTCGTCGCCAGAATTTTCATGGAAACACACGTCTCTAATGTTTAGAAGTCGAACATAGACTGGCTGTTTATTTTCCACATAGTAAGGCCGGTTTTATTCACTCAAAGTTGAACGCAACTTGGGGATTTTTATTTTCAACTTGAGAATTTGCTTGACTCGCTCAACTGTGGATATTCGGGAGTTGAGAAAACCGAAAGTTGGTCAACTTTGAGTTCGCTCAACTCCCCGAAATAGTAGAAGTTAGGAGATCAAACTTGGGATTTTATGTTTAAATTGATTTTTTGGGGATTTTTGACTGATAGCTCTTCAAATCAAGTGACGAAAGTAATTATTATTAACTACAATTTGAAATAATATATCGTTTATATTATTGTTGCGATAATTGGCCATAGTCTGATTCGAGCTGTGAAGAGGATGGAGAGGAGGAGAATTTGATCTGTGAGAGACGGCAATACAAGATAATACCACGGTGACGGACTTGAAAAATGGGACGATCATGACTTTATCTATAGTTTCCGTCTCTCAAAGCGGACGACAATGATGGTGCTCCATATTATTATGAATTCGTTGCCGTGCATGTTGAGAAGGTATTGTGCATCGGGAAAGAGTTGGAATTTATTGTATATGTCTTGTATATTTTCGTAATTCTAGTTCGATGGATCGTGTAAATTAAACCAGTAACAAAACAGCACATCATTTTTTCGCGAAAGAAAATTTCTTCAAACCAATTAATTTTTTATATGGATATCTACTCTTTAAAGAGAAAACCATAGACAAAAAATAAAATATAATCAAAGTATGTTTTGCCCGTAACGAAAATGACGGGTGAAGTCCAAATCCAAAGTTGAAACTGCCATATTTTGTGTCATCTGCCACAAATATCCCAGGGATATTTCTGAAATAACAAGGCAGCCAACTTCAATTTCAACTGAGGAGTTGAGAATTAAAATCAATTTTCAACTTGCCGCTCAACTCTCTCTTGACCATCTTCGGAGTTATCGGGAAGTTATCGGGAAGTTGAACAATAGTGAATAAAACGGCCCTTAGGGCCCTTGTGCAGTTGAAATTTAAAAAAATTACAGAAATTAACAAAGGCGAAAAGAATGTGAATATCGTTTTCGTTCGGAACGTTTTTTGTCTGCTATATTCAATTATCCGTGCAGGAAAGAAACGTAAAGTCTTTGCGCGAAAACTATCAAAAAATTAAGCAGACTCTTAAAGATCGCGCGTATTATTTTTTAAAGGACGCAAAACAGACTGGTGGTGGTTCGCGTTAAGCGAACCCATGCAACATTTGGGTGATGTCGACGTTGAGAATTATTTTTTTCAAGATGTGAAAATTATAAATCTGGAGGATCCGACCGACAAGCAGTATTCAAGGGCAGATGCACTGATAACTGCTGATACACAAGTCGACCAAATAGAGATCGCTACAGATACGGAGGTGCACGAAGGTGCATTTGTGGATCATACTTGGGAGAGGGCTAATCCAATGAAATTGGGAAAGCCAACAAACTTTTTGCTTCACAACCGCCGACGCAAAACGGAATCCCAAGAAAGAAGTAAAAGGCTCTCAATATCTGATGAAAAGCATCTGCACTTATCAAAAAAGCATAATATTGAAATCGAAATTCTGGAGATAGAGAGAGAGCAGAACAAATTTGAACGTGAACGGGCTGAGTTGGATCGGAATCGAGCTGCACTGGATCGGAAACGTTCGTCCATCGAACTACAGCGGTCAAAGGCTCAGCTTTTTCACGATAAAGAATTTCATCGTCTTCATTTGGCCGCTTTTAATCGAGACAATGAATTTTTGCTGGGCCGTCACACATCATCAATGCACAATTTTTCTGAAACGTCAACATCTTTCCCAACAGCAGCAACAAAAAAAGAATATAATAGCGATAAGTAATGTTTAACTATTCAATTTTTAATACAATTACTTAAAATAAACTATTAAACTGATGACGATTGTTTATTTTTTTCATTGTAATTCACTCCGGACTGTCAGCCAGGTCTAAGAGCGGTTGAAAATATGTCCGCATCGTGGCCAGTGATTGCTGATGTTTCGTGTAAAGGCATGGCCGACGGAACATTTGTGGCGGCTAACATATTATCGAATCCGGGCATTTCCGGTGGTGGTTGTGCCTCATTGTCATCAATAACTATCTTGTGGTGAACGGCACAAGCGATAATAATTAGTTCCACGGTCTCCATCCTGCACTTCAAGCCGGTGGCCAAAGTGTGTAACATTAGTGTGAACAAGAAATCATGGAAGCAGCATCAGCGAAATAATAAAAGAAATGGAGGATAATATAATGAAGAAGCTGGAAGAATTTCAGGAGCGAGGCAGTGGATGGACTCTAATTAGGATAAAAGCCATTGAATTGAATGTTAATAGATATCAGTGTTTGCAGGGGTCAGCGCACATCAAATTGCCAGCTTTCATTAACAATAAAAAGGCTGTCATCAATGTTAAAAATAATGATGAATACTGTTTCAAATGGGCTATAATATCAGCTGTTAGCCCAAACATGTCGAAACCCAATTCCTCATGGACATATAATATATCTGATACAACGATTGACTCTATTTCCACTGCTGATATGGTTCTAAATTTTAAAGATCTCGTTTTTACTTTGGCAATTGATCAGATACCCAAGTTTGAGGCACAAAATGAGATAAGTGTTATTGTTTTCGGATACTCGAATGATGATGAAACGAGTAAACAATGTATTGAGGGTCCATACTATCTGACTAAAAATGAGAAACCTATTCATATTAATTTGTTATATTGCGATGATAACTTCAATTACTATATAATTATAAGTGACTCATTATGTGTGGATCAAATGTTTAAGTCGGCTTCTACGCGGTAGAATCCTCTATGTGAAAGAGAAAAAAACTATACTTTTGTAATAGTTGTTTGCAGCACTATTACAATGAGAAATGTTTGCAGAACCATAAGACAGAATGCGCTTTAAAACAGACTTTCCGGAAATGGCCCCTTCTTTGGCAATAATTGCTTTGCTGTCATTCATCTGGTATTGTGAATTTCGTGATTTCTTTTTACTATTGCTTTTTTGCTTCTCTTGCACTTTATCAATAATGCCTTCACTCTCTTTATGTATTTCGTCGAAACCCTTTTGCGCACTTTCGTGTACGCTAGCGATATTGACAGCATCGATCAAGGTTAGGTTTTCCTTCTCTAACAATCGACTCTGTATTTTCTGATTTGCCACGCCGTACACGAATTGATTCCTCAATGCTTTATCTAAATAATCGCCAAAATTGTACCCCTCTGATAAATGACGCAGTGCAACCAAAAACAATGCAACGGATTCACCTGATTGTTGTCTACGTGAATGAAATCTGAAATTTAACAAGATTTCAAATATCGCTCCGAAATTTCTGTGATTTCTTTGTAAGTCAACTCCTCAGGTGACGGAGGTAATGCCTTATCGCAGAGCTTGTCATATGCAGCGGCACCCAGGTAATGTAACAAGTACTGACTCTTTTTTGTATTGGCTACCTCAAATATTACCAGCGCAGTCTCGAACCGTTTCACCCGTCGACTCCACTTCATTGTTTTTTCGTCAAATGCATCCATATAAAAATTAGTTGCCATGGTTATATTGAAATCTTCAGTGGGTTCTACGTCTAAGTCCAAATTTTCCATTCAATTCAGCTTCCGTCTCGTCGCCAGAATTGTCATGGAAACACACGTCTCTAATGTTTAGAAGTCGAACATAGACTGACTGTTTATTTTCCACATAATATACCAAGGCCGGTTTTATTCACTCAAAGTTGAACGCAACTTGGGGATTTTTATTTTCAACTTGAGAATTTGCTTGACTCGCTCAACTTTGGATATTCGGGAGTTGAGAAAACCGAAAGTTGGTCAACTTTGAGTTCGCTTAACTCCCCGAAATAGTAGAAGTTATAGGAGATCAAACTTGGGATTTTATGTTTAAATTGATTTTTTGGGGATTTTTGACTGATAGCTCTTCAAATCAAGTGACGAAAGTAATTATTATTAACTACAATTTGAAATAATATATCGTTTATATTATTGTTGCGAGAATTGGCCATAGTCTGATTCGAGCTGTGAAGAGGATGGAGAGGAGGAGAATTTTGTCTGTGAGAAACGGCAATACAAGATAATACCACGGTGACGGACTTGAAAAATGGGACGACCATGACTTTATCTATATGATGGTGCTCCATATTATTATGAATTCGTTGCCGTGCATGTTGAGAAGGTATTGTGCATCGGGAAAGAGTTGGAATTTATTGTATATGTCTTGTATATTTTCGTAATTCTAGTTCGATGGATCGTGTAAATTAAACCAGTAACAAAACAGGACATAACTTTTTCGCGAAAGAAAATTTCTTCGAATCAAGCGAAAACCATAGGCAAAAAATAAAATATAATCAAAGTATGTTTTGCCCGTAACGAAAATGACGGGTGAAATGCAAATCCAAAGTTGAAACTGCCATATTTTGTGTCATCTGCCACAAATATCCCAAGGATATTTCTGAAATAACAAGACAGCCAACTTCAATTTCAACTGAGGAGTTGAGAATTAAAATCAATTTTCAACTTGCCGCTCAACTCTCTCTTGACCAACTTCGGAGTTATCGGGAAGTTGAACAATAGTGAATAAAACGGCCCTTAGGGCCCTTGTACAGTTGAAATTTAAAAAAATTACAGAAATTAACAAAGGCGAAAAGATAAAAATTCCAAAAAAAATGCCGAAAATTGTCTATACGCGAGATGAGGAAGATTGTTTTGTGATGGTATAACGAACCATAATCGAGAACAAAAACCGATGGAGCCACAAATCGCGACAAGGAACGAGCATGTTGCGCCCACCGGCCGGGTGAGTTTTCGTATACATATTTGTATTTTTGTTATAATAACCCAGTGAGTATCGTTTTCGTTCGGAACATTTTTTGTCTGCTATATTCATAATGCCTTCAACCGTTGGTCTTGCTGCAACTTCCGGCGATAGTGATTATGAAATTGCCAACTGCAAAGCACTAGCCGAAAGTTAGCAGCAACTGGTGTGGTATTTGGGGAAATCTCCGCCGATGATGGCTCATACCATTTGGGTGATGTCGACGTTGAGAATTCTTTTTTTCAAGAGGTGAAAATTATAAATCTGGAGGATCCGACCGAAAAGCAGTATTCAAGGGCAGATGCACTGATAACTGCTGATACACAAGTCGACCAAATAGAGATCGCTACAGATACGGAGGTGCACGAAGGTGCATTTGTGGATCATACTTGGGAGAGGGCTAATCCAATGAAATTTCGAAAGCCAACAAAGTTTTTGCTTCACAACCGCCGACGCAAAACGGAATCCCAAGTAAGAAGTAAAAGGCTCTCAATATCTGATGAAAAGCATCTGCACTTATCAAAAAAGCATAACATTGAAATCGAAATTCTGGAGATGGAGAGAGAGTTGTGGTGAACGGCACAAGCGGTGGCCAACACTGGAAATCGCCTCCAAATGCCATACGAACGTTCAACGCAATTGCGAGTTCGAATCTGCGATTCGTTATATAAGTTTTCTACCGAGTTCCTGACATTTAGGAAAGGCGTCGCAAAATAGCTCGTATTCGTGTATCAATCGGAATAAAGTGCTTGAATTCGCCCCTTTCGAATCGTTGTTTCAAGCTCGATAGATTGAAAATGCGCTGATTATGTGTAGAACCCTTTTAAGGAATACATTATAATTAAGATCTGATCTATTTGAAATTAATATTGTTGATATAAACAATACCT
This sequence comes from Cheilosia variabilis, assembly GCA_951230905.1. Lineage (NCBI taxonomy): Eukaryota > Metazoa > Arthropoda > Insecta > Diptera > Syrphidae > Cheilosia > Cheilosia variabilis. The sequence goes on from OX579676.1 coordinate 86,233,246, forward strand.
GCAAACGAGCGACAAAAGCCGTGTTTTTTTGAGCTCTGAGTAAAGCAAAGTAAAGTAGGATTTTCATCATGTAATTACAACAACTACGCTCTACTTGACACTTCGAGACTCGCAGTAGTTGTTGTGATTGCGTGCTGAACATCCTACTCTACTTTGCTGAGATTGAAGCTCAAAAAAACAGGCCTAATATCGTTTATCTTCAAAATCACAGCAGAAACCGTTTGAACGTTTATGGAAAACCAGCCCTTACGATTTCTGAAATTTTCTGGATCAGGTCCACCTGGTGATTGAATGCGAATATCCGCGGGAATTTTGCTTTCGCAAAAAATTCACGTGATTCTTACAGTAGTTCCGTCTGCGTCTGAGGCATACGAATAAATTGCTGCGCAAGATTGGCAATTGCTTTCGATACTTGTTTTAACATATGATGCACGGTTGCAATGCTCACCCTAATAAAATTAATTTTTTAAAATTTATATATATAATTATTATACCTTCTCTCATCGCAAGGCAATCAATTCGCTATAAGCTGCAGCACCGTCGTTCGCTTTGAGAGACGAAAACGATAAATGAAGTCACGGTCGTCCCATTTTTCAGCTCCAACATGTTGTAACATCTTGTATTGACGTCTCTCATGGACCAAAATCTCCTCCTCTCCATCATTTTCGCTGCTTGAATCAGACGATTGCCAACCTTCCCAATAATAATTGCCGCGAAACATAACATCAATTTCACAAATTATTTTTATTCGGCCTTACTAACAACCAAATTTAGACTCGACTTTAGGGCAATAGTCGAAACTAAAATAAACTGTGTACCAATAATCAAGTTATCTTCGACTTTCAGATAATCGAGACTGTAACTTTCGATCCGGAGAAAGTCGATTCTAACCCATTTTTAAAGTTTAAAAGTCAGTCTTAAATATGAAATATGAAATGGACAGCAAATAAAGAGAAGCCGCAGCTTAAATTGGACGCAGGCAACGTAATAGTTCACCTAGTTGAATGTGTCAAACCATTGGCTGATATCATTGATAGCAAAATTACCAATGCTGCAATGATGCAGTCAAAAAACAAAGCAACCATCTTTTATATTTCACTCGAAATACGACCAACTGCCAATTTCAGCAAATTATTTGAAAGCGCAGAAACGAATTATAACGCTTTTGGGTTATACTGTTATAATTTTGCTATAAAGTCAGATGTAGTTAAAGTTCTGTAATAATAAATTCAAACAACGCCCTCTGAAGTTTCCCCCTAATATTAATATTTAAATGCGGTAGTTTGGTATGACTGTCAAAGAGGAAAAGAAAAGGAAGATGACCATTTCCGTGAGGGACCGGCCATCTTTTTTTTTTCTGTTCGCTCTGCCTTCGGCATCAAGAAAAGTTCTCTGTCCATTTTTTTTTTCTTTGAGCAAATAAAAATCAAAAGTATTCGGTTACATCCTCAGATGTGGGGTTCCATCAATATTTCACACGAAAAGTGAGAATATTCAAGATGCCCCAACGAGTAACTCGGCAAGTAATAGTGGAAACCTTATTAGGAGCCGGCATTTCATTCCCCGCTAATGCCACGGTATCGCAACTTCGACCACTTTATAATGAAGTGACCGAAGTAAGCGGAGGAAACTCTGAAGAGGAACAGTGGATCGCGACCGAAGAAACCCCAATTAATCTACCTGATGCCGCTGCCGAAACATCAGCTGCCACCGTCACCGATGAAATCATCTCGCCTGCTGTCTCTGCCGCTCCTGCTGTCCCCGCCGTTCCTGCTGCCCCTGCTGCTGTCGCTGGAAAACGTCGTCCCGCCGAAGCTGTTGCTGCTATCGACGTCGCTCGAAGGCCTGCTGTTGTTCTAGAACCCGATGCTACCATATCGCATGGTACTTCTGCCGCTGTCTGTGTAGAAGACCTTGCCACCACTCATAATTCCGCTGCCCATATACAACCATCCAACGATGTTACTTGTACCTCGCAGGGACGAAGTGTAAATCCCGATGTTCACGAGTTGGAGGAACAATTAAGCTTACTGCGAATGCGGCGCGAGATGCTCGAATTACAGAAACAAATTCGGGCAATGGAAGGTCATGATCACACGGGTAGACGCGTAAACTTCGAGGAGCTTGATGCCGCTGTGCCAAAATTTACGGGTGACGACCATTACAATGTCATAAAGTGGTTCGCACAATTTGAGGAGTATAGTAACATGTGCTGCTATTCGGATAAGGACAAATGTCTAGGTGTTCGCCGTTGTCTCCAAGGAACAGCCAAGAAGTACATAGGTAATTTAGGGCTAGTCGACTTCGACGAACTGAAGGCTGGGCTCATAAATATGTTCACCCGTACGGTAACACGGCAAGAGGTTTATCGTCAACTACGTATCCGCACGCTGAAGCCAAACGAGTCATGCCTCAGTTATGTGGTATCTATGCAGTCAATTGCAGCACAGTCCGACATTGAAGAGACGGAATTGGTCGACATTATTATTGACGGAATTCCAGACGCCAGCAATAACATCACATTTTTGTATGGTGCCAACTCCATAAATGAACTGGTACGACGTATGGACCGATACGAACAACGCCGGTCCAAAACCACCACGGCCAAGCCGATCACCAGTGTTATAAGTCCAAAAGCAGCCGCTAATGCTGTTCAACCTAAAGGAGAAATTCGGTGCTTCAACTGCTCACAATTCGGACATTATCAAAGTGCCTGTCCGAAACCATTGCGGCCACCAGGATCCTGCTTTACATGCCACCAAATGGGGCACTTTCACAAGGATTGTCCAAAACTGAAGCAGAGGAGATCACAAACAGTTGCTACAATATCATGGAACTCGGCAGATGTGCCTTCCAATATCGAGAACGACGAGGATACTGCTGAAGCAATACGTGTTATACAAAAGGTAAGGGTGGCATTTTTAATTTGTAATCAAAACAGATGCACTGATTTTTTTAACGTTTTGTCTTTGATTGATTCTGGTAGTCCGATCAGCATAGTTCAGCGTTCAATTGTCCCGACGATTATTGAACTAGCAAGCGTTTCAGTGCCAACCAGATTCCACGGCCTTGGTGAGCACAAAATTCACAGTTTCGGTAGAGTTACATGCTTAGTAAAATTTCGCAAATCAACTAAAATATTTTCTTTTATGGTAGTCCCAAATGAAACGATGACAACACCGCTGATTCTCGGACGAGACTTCATGAATAAATTTAATGTACATTTATTTCAAACAAGAAACATTAAAGTACCAATTGAACTAAATAATTCTAGAAATATGTGTCAAAGTGCATCTGAGTTGAACTTTAGTAACTTAGGAAAGGATAACCCTAGTAAACGAATATTCCCTTTACGCGATACGGGTAAAATATCTAAAAAGGTGGCTGAGGAAACTGACAATGAAAGAACAGACCGTGTATCCCCGAGTATGTGTGCATCGCCGATCGATTGCGCCGATGATTATTTTGAAGAAATGTGTACTATTAACTTAGATAGGTCGCGGTATGAGACTGACATATGTCCCCGATTAAATAAGCAGCAAGCTAGAATTCTCGAAGCAGTTCTTGTCGATAGTTATTTACAACCAGTGAGCGTTACACGAAGTTCGTTTGAGTATAAAATGAAAATCCGTTTAACGGATGACACTCCATTCCATTGCATAGCACGTTCCCTGTCTTTTCATAATCGAACTGAGGTCAAAAGAATTACTGATGTCCAGGCAAATTATCCGTCCTAGCCAATCACCTTACGCTTCACCTATTGTTTGAAAGCGCAGAAACGAATTATAACGCTTTTGGGTTATACTGTTATAATTTTGCTATAAAGTCAGATGTAGTTAAAGTTCTGTAATAATAAATTCAAACAACGCCCTCTGAAGTTTCCCCCTAATATTAATATTTAAATGCGGTAGTTTGGTATGACTGTCAAAGAGGAAAAGAAAAGGAAGATGACCATTTCCGTGAGGGACCGGCCATCTTTTTTTTTTCTGTTCGCTCTGCCTTCGGCATCAAGAAAAGTTCTCTGTCCATTTTTTTTTTCTTTGAGCAAATAAAAATCAAAAGTATTCGGTTACATCCTCAGATGTGGGGTTCCATCAATATTTCACACGAAAAGTGAGAATATTCAAGATGCCCCAACGAGTAACTCGGCAAGTAATAGTGGAAACCTTATTAGGAGCCGGCATTTCATTCCCCGCTAATGCCACGGTATCGCAACTTCGACCACTTTATAATGAAGTGACCGAAGTAAGCGGAGGAAACTCTGAAGAGGAACAGTGGATCGCGACCGAAGAAACCCCAATTAATCTACCTGATGCCGCTGCCGAAACATCAGCTGCCACCGTCACCGATGAAATCATCTCGCCTGCTGTCTCTGCCGCTCCTGCTGTCCCCGCCGTTCCTGCTGCCCCTGCTGCTGTCGCTGGAAAACGTCGTCCCGCCGAAGCTGTTGCTGCTATCGACGTCGCTCGAAGGCCTGCTGTTGTTCTAGAACCCGATGCTACCATATCGCATGGTACTTCTGCCGCTGTCTGTGTAGAAGACCTTGCCACCACTCATAATTCCGCTGCCCATATACAACCATCCAACGATGTTACTTGTACCTCGCAGGGACGAAGTGTAAATCCCGATGTTCACGAGTTGGAGGAACAATTAAGCTTACTGCGAATGCGGCGTGAGATGCTCGAATTACAGAAACAAATTCGGGCAATGGAAGGTCATGATCACACGGGTAGACGCGTAAACTTCGAGGAGCTTGATGCCGCTGTGCCAAAATTTACGGGTGACGACCATTACAATGTCATAAAGTGGTTCGCACAATTTGAGGAGTATAGTAACATGTGCTGCTATTCGGATAAGGACAAATGTCTAGGTGTTCGCCGTTGTCTCCAAGGAACAGCCAAGAAGTACATAGGTAATTTAGGGCTAGTCGACTTCGACGAACTGAAGGCTGGGCTCATAAATATGTTCACCCGTACGGTAACACGGCAAGAGGTTTATCGTCAACTACGTATCCGCACGCTGAAGCCAAACGAGTCATGCCTCAGTTATGTGGTATCTATGCAGTCAATTGCAGCACAGTCCGACATTGAAGAGACGGAATTGGTCGACATTATTATTGACGGAATTCCAGACGCCAGCAATAACATCACATTTTTGTATGGTGCCAACTCCATAAATGAACTGGTACGACGTATGGACCGATACGAACAACGCCGGTCCAAAACCACCACGGCCAAGCCGATCACCAGTGTTATAAGTCCAAAAGCAGCCGCTAATGCTGTTCAACCTAAAGGAGAAATTCGGTGCTTCAACTGCTCACAATTCGGACATTATCAAAGTGCCTGTCCGAAACCATTGCGGCCACCAGGATCCTGCTTTACATGCCACCAAATGGGGCACTTTCACAAGGATTGTCCAAAACTGAAGCAGAGGAGATCACAAACAGTTGCTACAATATCATGGAACTCGGCAGATGTGCCTTCCAATATCGAGAACGACGAGGATACTGCTGAAGCAATACGTGTTATACAAAAGGTAAGGGTGGCATTTTTAATTTGTAATCAAAACAGATGCACTGATTTTTTTAACGTTTTGTCTTTGATTGATTCTGGTAGTCCGATCAGCATAGTTCAGCGTTCAATTGTCCCGACGATTATTGAACTAGCAAGCGTTTCAGTGCCAACCAGATTCCACGGCCTTGGTGAGCACAAAATTCACAGTTTCGGTAGAGTTACATGCTTAGTAAAATTTCGCAAATCAACTAAAATATTTTCTTTTATGGTAGTCCCAAATGAAACGATGACAACACCGCTGATTCTCGGACGAGACTTCATGAATAAATTTAATGTACATTTATTTCAAACAAGAAACATTAAAGTACCAATTGAACTAAATAATTCTAGAAATATGTGTCAAAGTGCATCTGAGTTGAACTTTAGTAACTTAGGAAAGGATAACCCTAGTAAACGAATATTCCCTTTACGCGATACGGGTAAAATATCTAAAAAGGTGGCTGAGGAAACTGACAATGAAAGAACAGACCGTGTATCCCCGAGTATGTGTGCATCGCCGATCGATTGCGCCGATGATTATTTTGAAGAAATGTGTACTATTAACTTAGATAGGTCGCGGTATGAGACTGACATATGTCCCCGATTAAATAAGCAGCAAGCTAGAATTCTCGAAGCAGTTCTTGTCGATAGTTATTTACAACCAGTGAGCGTTACACGAAGTTCGTTTGAGTATAAAATGAAAATCCGTTTAACGGATGACACTCCATTCCATTGCATAGCACGTTCCCTGTCTTTTCATAATCGAACTGAGGTCAAAAGAATTACTGATGTCCAGGCAAATTATCCGTCCTAGCCAATCACCTTACGCTTCACCTATTGTTTGAAAGCGCAGAAACGAATTATAACGCTTTTGGGTTATACTGTTATAATTTTGCTATAAAGTCAGATGTAGTTAAAGTTCTGTAATAATAAATTCAAACAACGCCCTCTGAAGTTTCCCCCTAATATTAATATTTAAATGCGGTAGTTTGGTATGACTGTCAAAGAGGAAAAGAAAAGGAAGATGACCATTTCCGTGAGGGACCGGCCATCTTTTTTTTTTCTGTTCGCTCTGCCTTCGGCATCAAGAAAAGTTCTCTGTCCATTTTTTTTTTCTTTGAGCAAATAAAAATCAAAAGTATTCGGTTACATCCTCAGATGTGGGGTTCCATCAATATTTCACACGAAAAGTGAGAATATTCAAGATGCCCCAACGAGTAACTCGGCAAGTAATAGTGGAAACCTTATTAGGAGCCGGCATTTCATTCCCCGCTAATGCCACGGTATCGCAACTTCGACCACTTTATAATGAAGTGACCGAAGTAAGCGGAGGAAACTCTGAAGAGGAACAGTGGATCGCGACCGAAGAAACCCCAATTAATCTACCTGATGCCGCTGCCTAAACATCAGCTGCCACCGTCACCGATGAAATCATCTCGCCTGCTGTCTCTGCCGCTCCTGCTGTCCCCGCCGTTCCTGCTGCCCCTGCTGCTGTCGCTGGAAAACGTCGTCCCGCCGAAGCTGTTGCTGCTATCGACGTCGCTCGAAGGCCTGCTGTTGTTCTAGAACCCGATGCTACCATATCGCATGGTACTTCTGCCGCTGTCTGTGTAGAAGACCTTGCCACCACTCATAATTCCGCTGCCCATATACAACCATCCAACGATGTTACTTGTACCTCGCAGGGACGAAGTGTAAATCCCGATGTTCACGAGTTGGAGGAACAATTAAGCTTACTGCGAATGCGGCGCGAGATGCTCGAATTACAGAAACAAATTCGGGCAATGGAAGGTCATGATCACACGGGTAGACGCGTAAACTTCGAGGAGCTTGATGCCGCTGTGCCAAAATTTACGGGTGACGACCATTACAATGTCATAAAGTGGTTCGCACAATTTGAGGAGTATAGTAACATGTGCTGCTATTCGGATAAGGACAAATGTCTAGGTGTTCGCCGTTGTCTCCAAGGAACAGCCAAGAAGTACATAGGTAATTTAGGGCTAGTCGACTTCGACGAACTGAAGGCTGGGCTCATAAATATGTTCACCCGTACGGTAACACGGCAAGAGGTTTATCGTCAACTACGTATCCGCACGCTGAAGCCAAACGAGTCATGCCTCAGTTATGTGGTATCTATGCAGTCAATTGCAGCACAGTCCGACATTGAAGAGACGGAATTGGTCGACATTATTATTGACGGAATTCCAGACGCCAGCAATAACATCACATTTTTGTATGGTGCCAACTCCATAAATGAACTGGTACGACGTATGGACCGATACGAACAACGCCGGTCCAAAACCACCACGGCCAAGCCGATCACCAGTGTTATAAGTCCAAAAGCAGCCGCTAATGCTGTTCAACCTAAAGGAGAAATTCGGTGCTTCAACTGCTCACAATTCGGACATTATCAAAGTGCCTGTCCGAAACCATTGCGGCCACCAGGATCCTGCTTTACATGCCACCAAATGGGGCACTTTCACAAGGATTGTCCAAAACTGAAGCAGAGGAGATCACAAACAGTTGCTACAATATCATGGAACTCGGCAGATGTGCCTTCCAATATCGAGAACGACGAGGATACTGCTGAAGCAATACGTGTTATACAAAAGGTAAGGGTGGCATTTTTAATTTGTAATCAAAACAGATGCACTGATTTTTTTAACGTTTTGTCTTTGATTGATTCTGGTAGTCCGATCAGCATAGTTCAGCGTTCAATTGTCCCGACGATTATTGAACTAGCAAGCGTTTCAGTGCCAACCAGATTCCACGGCCTTGGTGAGCACAAAATTCACAGTTTCGGTAGAGTTACATGCTTAGTAAAATTTCGCAAATCAACTAAAATATTTTCTTTTATGGTAGTCCCAAATGAAACGATGACAACACCGCTGATTCTCGGACGAGACTTCATGAATAAATTTAATGTACATTTATTTCAAACAAGAAACATTAAAGTACCAATTGAACTAAATAATTCTAGAAATATGTGTCAAAGTGCATCTGAGTTGAACTTTAGTAACTTAGGAAAGGATAACCCTAGTAAACGAATATTCCCTTTACGCGATACGGGTAAAATATCTAAAAAGGTGGCTGAGGAAACTGACAATGAAAGAACAGACCGTGTATCCCCGAGTATATGTGCATCGCCGATCGATTGCGCCGATGATTATTTTGAAGAAATGTGTACTATTAACTTAGATAGGTCGCGGTATGAGACTGACATATGTCCCCGATTAAATAAGCAGCAAGCTAGAATTCTCGAAGCAGTTCTTGTCGATAGTTATTTACAACCAGTGAGCGTTACACGAAGTTCGTTTGAGTATAAAATGAAAATCCGTTTAACGGATGACACTCCATTCCATTGCATAGCACGTTCCCTGTCTTTTCATAATCGAACTGAGGTCAAAAGAATTACTGATGATCTAATGTCCAGGCAAATTATCCGTCCTAGCCAATCACGTTACGCTTCACCTATTGTTTGAAAGCGCAGAAACGAATTATAACGCTTTTGGGTTATACTGTTATAATTTTGCTATAAAGTCAGATGTAGTTAAAGTTCTGTAATAATAAATTCAAACAACGCCCTCTGAAGTTTCCCCCTAATATTAATATTTAAATGCGGTAGTTTGGTATGACTGTCAAAGAGGAAAAGAAAAGGAAGATGACCATTTCCGTGAGGGACCGGCCATCTTTTTTTTTTCTGTTCGCTCTGCCTTCGGCATCAAGAAAAGTTCTCTGTCCATTTTTTTTTTTCTTTGAGCAAATAAAAATCAAAAGTATTCGGTTACATCCTCAGATGTGGGGTTCCATCAATATTTCACACGAAAAGTGAGAATATTCAAGATGCCCCAACGAGTAACTCGGCAAGTAATAGTGGAAACCTTATTAGGAGCCGGCATTTCATTCCCCGCTAATGCCACGGTATCGCAACTTCGACCACTTTATAATGAAGTGACCGAAGTAAGCGGAGGAAACTCTGAAGAGGAACAGTGGATCGCGACCGAAGAAACCCCAATTAATCTACCTGATGCCGCTGCCGAAACATCAGCTGCCACCGTCACCGATGAAATCATCTCGCCTGCTGTCTTCGCCGCTCCTGCTGTCCCCGCCGTTCCTGCTGCCCCTGCTGCTGTCGCTGGAAAACGTCGTCCCGCCGAAGCTGTTGCTGCTATCGACGTCGCTCGAAGGCCTGCTGTTGTTCTAGAACCCGATGCTACCATATCGCATGGTACTTCTGCCGCTGTCTGTGTAGAAGACCTTGCCACCACTCATAATTCCGCTGCCCATATACAACCATCCAACGATGTTACTTGTACCTCGCAGGGACGAAGTGTAAATCCCGATGTTCACGAGTTGGAGGAACAATTAAGCTTACTGCGAATGCGGCGCGAGATGCTCGAATTACAGAAACAAATTCGGGCAATGGAAGGTCATGATCACACGGGTAGACGCGTAAACAAGTGTGTTGTTCTACGTCGTAAATCGCTACAGCAACCCGTTACGTCTTTGCACACAGCGGTATCAGAAGCCAGTCCCAAACAAAAACTTAGACTAGCTGAAGAGAAACAACAGAAATCGGCTGGAGAGCAACAAAACACAGCCAAGCAACATCAAACAAAACATACAGGCAAATCGACGCAGCAACCACAATATAAGCCTACGAACTTCTTACCAACTCATACTCATACTGCAGCAGCTTCGAACTCACAGCCACAGGCGTCTGTGAAGCACACCCAGCCAACAACTCCGGACCGAACCAATGATATATATGCAAAAAAACAAACAGCTGTACTAATGTCTAATTTATCACCACAATCATCGCAGTTCAATGATACGATTACCCTTAAGTTACTTTATGAGGAAATAATAAGCCTTAAGAAAATAAACAGTCAATTTCTCACTACACTACAAACCCTAAAAGAGGAAAATGTCGAACTGAGGCTTAAGGTAAATGGTCTAGAGAGCAAATTAAATTGGAGAGATCAGAAGCAAATTGAGAATGCAATTGAGATTGTTGGTGTGCCAAATGTAAACAACTTCAATGCAGCAACATGCGTACAAACAATTCTGGATACAGCTCTGAATGTTAATGTCTCCGCCGATGAATTTCAAAATGTTTATGTTAAACCAGTCAGAAAATCTAGTTCGAATGTGGAAGGAAACATTGTTTTTGTTCAACTATATTCACGTGCTATCAAGGAGAAGATAATGCTGAAGAAAAAAACAGAGAAAGCAAATCTAAATGCATCCATATTTGGCGGTAACAAAAGGAATAGTATTTTTATTAATGATTCTTTTACTAAATACACTAGAGCTTTATATAATTCAGCTAAAAAGATTAAGAACGAGAATAATTTTAAGTATTTGTGGTTTAAGAATTCTCAAATTTTATTAAGAAAGGTTGATAAGGGTGAGGTTATTGTTATAAGATCTTTTGAAGACTTAAGTAAAATACAAAATTAAAGTGCTATGTTAAACTCATTTAATAATATTGATCTTATAAGCAACAATCCCACCTTACCAACCATACGTAGCAATTGCGAAAGCATTTTTAAATCTGACTCTGATGATCTGAAATCTGTTTATGTTGTACATCAAAATATTCGTAGCCTGCGGCGTAACTTTGATTTGTTGGCTAGTAATATTGATAGTTTTGTAAATATGCCCGATTTAATTTTTGTTTCTGAAATTTGGATATTTTCATCTGAAGTCGATGACTATAGCTTGCCAAACTATGATTTTCATGCCAATCCTAATGATTCGTATTCTGCAGGTGGAGTGGGAGTTTTTGTGCGTGATTTGTATAACTATAAATTTAAAACCTTTAGTCTGTCAAGTGCGGATATTATAAAAATATCTTTTCCCTTATGTAATGAAGTGTTTACTTTCATCTGTGTGTATAGACTTCACTCTAAGTCTGTTAAGGTGTTTATTGATGAATTTTCTGTTTTTTTAAATAGAGAGCGAGCAGCGAATCTTTTCATTTTGGGTGATTTTAACCTTGATCTTTTAACCTCTTGTCCTTTGTTGGACGCATATAATAGTCTTTTTTCTGAGCATGGGTTTTCTTCGTTGGTTAACGAACCTACGAGACTAGTCGCAGGAACCTGTCTTGATCACGTTTTTGGACGTCTCTCAAAAATTCCTCTTATTGATTGTGCTGGTATTGTCTTCGATCTGCATATTTCAGATCACTGTATGACAGGTATAGCGTTTAGTACTTTAAAAAGTAAGGAACAAAATAAATGTATTCCTGAATGTGGGATTGCTAAGATTGATTTCAACAAATTAAATTTCGAATTGCTTTATGATGAATGGGAGGAAGTATATGCTGAACAGAATCCTTCTTGTGCTTACGACGTATTTTTAAAGATTTTAAAAAATCGGATCAGCAGTTCAACCTACGCTGTTTGTAAGAAACAATCTGAAAGAAGATTGAAACCTTGGATTAACAGCATTCTGCTTAGGAAAATTAGGTTCAAACATAAACTAGGAAAAAAATGTCAAAAACATCCTTTTAACACAAATTTGAAATGCCGCTTTAAAAATTTTTGTCGAAAAGTTAATAAAGAAATTCGATTAAGTCGTGACAATTATTATCATAACAAGATAAGTAAATCTAGAGGTAACCTTAAAGAAGAATGGAATGTAATAAACAGTATTATAAATAGAAAAGTTAAAAACCAATCCAATGCAATTTTGCTTCAAAACGATAACACGGATATTTCTGATCCTAGAGACGTAGCTACTTTATTCAATACTTACTTTACTACGGTCGGAGTAAATTCATTTCCAAGCGATTTATCTTTGCCTTGTTTCTGTTGTACTAGCTATGGACTTTCGAACAGTGGCTCCAGTAGCAACAGTTTCTATTTTGAACCTATCTCCGGTTTGGAAATATGGAGAACTATAAATTCCCTTAAAAATACTCACTCTTGTGGAAATGATGGTATCTCGAACATTATGCTGCGAAAAATCGCGCTTAATATAGTAGATGTTTTAGCACATATATTTAATTTGAGTGTCCTGTCCGGAATATTTCCTGATCAACTAAAATGTGCTGTTGTAGTACCCCTATTTAAAAAGGGTAGCAAAAAAGATATTAAAAACTACAGACCAATCTCTTTATTGCCCTCAATTTCAAAAATATTTGAAAAAATCATTAAAAGCAGAATCTTATTATATCTTTCTAATCAAAAATTCTTTAGTCCCTTGCAGTTTGGGTTCCGATCAGGTTTATCGACAGAAGATGCTCTCCTGAACTTTTGCTCTTTTATACAGAAAGGTATGGATGGCAAAAAATACTGCGGCGCTCTTTTCGTTGATATAACCAAGGCCTTTGATATGGTTAACCATAGCATTCTGTTGAGCAAGTTACATAGTTTAGGTTTTCGTGGTTCTATCTATAACTGGTTTAAATCCTTTCTAAATGACAGAAAACAAAGAGTAAAAATAAATAATGTCTTAAGCGACTTGATGGAGATAAAGTTAGGTGTGCCACAAGGATCAGTTCTGGGTCCCATCCTCTTCTTGATTTATATAAATTCTTTATTTGAACAGCCATTTGTGGGAAAAGTAAATGCATTTGCTGATGATCTTGCAATTGGATATGATTCAGCAAATCTTCTTAATTTAGTTGCTGACATTAATTATGATGTTCATTTGTTAAGATCATGGTTTGCTGAGCATAAACTTGTTGTTAGCAATAAAACCAAATTAATGTTCTTCAGTATTGATGCAAACGAAATGACTGATATTAAGGTTTTGTTTCATTCTCCAGATTGTATTGGATTCAAACTATTTAACAGCAATTGCTCGAGTCTTGGTTCTTTTCCTCTTTTTGATGAAAATGCAATGTGTAATGAAAATTGCTTTAGTATTGAAATAGTAAAGGAGTTCAAGTATCTGGGTGTTACGATTGATCAGCATTTTAGGTGGAACCAACACATAACTAATTTAAAGCAGTATTTTCTTTCAATAATTCGTTGCTTTTACCGTCTTCGAAAACTTGTTTCGAATACCATTCTAAAAGCTGTTTACTACGGATTGTTTCACTCCAAATTAGAATATGGGATATCTTGTTGGGGGGGTGCATACCTAAACAAATTACAGCAATTGATTGTTCTTCAAAAATGTGCTGTAAGGCAAATCTGTAATTCTACACGCTTGGCTCACTCTATTGCACTATTTCGAAGAATGGGCATTTTACCAGTAAGACACCTTTATTACTTTAAGGTATTGAAGATATTTTTTATGAGATGCGGGTATATGCAAAGTCCTATACTAGACACATATAACTTAAGATTAAACTCCCGCTCTGTTTCTACACTACCTTTTCGCACTACACATTTTAGAAACTCCTACACTATCGTTTCGCGTAAGTTGTTTAATAATCTCCCTGAAGATATACGAAGCATTAGAATTGTACCAATGTTCTTAAAAAGTATAAAATCGTGGCTTCTTGCTTTTGATGTTAGTGAAATCGAAGTTTTGTTGCGCTATGTGGTTTGATTTAATCTTTGTTTTGATTTGATCTTTGTTTTGCTTTTACTCTTTCAGTCTTGCTTTGCTTTCAGTCTCTTATGTTGATTAAAAATAATTTAACTTGTCTCTTCATACATCTGTAAAATTGTTTTCTTGATTGTAATGTTAAATATGTTTTCTGTTCACCCCACAATATATTATTTTAATTTATTATTTTATATAAAATGTAGCATTATCTCTATTTTTTTCATTTAAATACAAATGCTACAAACTATTCTCTTTAATAAAAATAATGTTCAGTTAGAATATGTTTATAAAATTTTGTAAATGAGAATAATGAATAAAATTATACATTATACATACATACTTCGAGGAGCTTGATGCCGCTGTGCCAAAATTTACGGGTGACGACCATTACAATGTCATAAAGTGGTTCGCACAATTTGAGGAGTATAGTAACATGTGCTGCTATTCGGATAAGGACAAATGTCTAGGTGTTCGCCGTTGTCTCCAAGGAACAGCCAAGAAGTACATAGGTAATTTAGGGCTAGTCGACTTCGACGAACTGAAGGCTGGGCTCATAAATATGTTCACCCGTACGGTAACACGGCAAGAGGTTTATCGTCAACTACGTATCCGCACGCTGAAGCCAAACGAGTCATGCCTCAGTTATGTGGTATCTATGCAGTCAATTGCAGCACAGTCCGACATTGAAGAGACGGAATTGGTCGACATTATTATTGACGGAATTCCAGACGCCAGCAATAACATCACATTTTTGTATGGTGCCAACTCCATAAATGAACTGGTACGACGTATGGACCGATACGAACAACGCCGGTCCATAACCACCACGGCCAAGCCGATCACCAGTGTTATAAGTCCAAAAGCAGCCGCTAATGCTGTTCAACCTAAAGGAGAAATTCGGTGCTTCAACTGCTCACAATTCGGACATTATCAAAGTGCCTGTCCGAAACCATTGCGGCCACCAGGATCCTGCTTTACATGCCACCAAATGGGGCACTTTCACAAGGATTGTCCAAAACTGAAGCAGAGGAGATCACAAACAGTTGCTACAATATCATGGAACTCGGCAGATGTGCCTTCCAATATCGAGAACGACGAGGATACTGCTGAAGCAATACGTGTTATACAAAAGGTAAGGGTGGCATTTTTAATTTGTAATCAAAACAGATGCACTGATTTTTTTAACGTTTTGTCTTTGATTGATTCTGGTAGTCCGATCAGCATAGTTCAGCGTTCAATTGTCCCGACGATTATTGAACTAGCAAGCGTTTCAGTGCCAACCAGATTCCACGGCCTTGGTGAGCACAAAATTCACAGTTTCGGTAGAGTTACATGCTTAGTAAAATTTCGCAAATCAACTAAAATATTTTCTTTTATGGTAGTCCCAAATGAAACGATGACAACACCGCTGATTCTCGGACGAGACTTCATGAATAAATTTAATGTACATTTATTTCAAACAAGAAACATTAAAGTACCAATTGAACTAAATAATTCTAGAAATATGTGTCAAAGTGCATCTGAGTTGAACTTTAGTAACTTAGGAAAGGATAACCCTAGTAAACGAATATTCCCTTTACGCGATACGGGTAAAATATCTAAAAAGGTGGCTGAGGAAACTGACAATGAAAGAACAGACCGTGTATCCCCGAGTATGTGTGCATCGCCGATCGATTGCGCCGATGATTATTTTGAAGAAATGTGTACTATTAACTTAGATAGGTCGCGGTATGAGACTGACATATGTCCCCGATTAAATAAGCAGCAAGCTAGAATTCTCGAAGCAGTTCTTGTCGATAGTTATTTACAACCAGTGAGCGTTACACGAAGTTCGTTTGAGTATAAAATGAAAATCCGTTTAACGGATGACACTCCATTCCATTGCATAGCACGTTCCCTGTCTTTTCATAATCGAACTGAGGTCAAAAGAATTACTGATGATCTAATGTCCAGGCAAATTATCCGTCCTAGCCAATCACCTTACGCTTCACCTATTGTCCTAGTGAAAAAGAAAAACGGGGAAACACGGATGTGTATTGACTACCGAGCGTTAAATAAGAAAACAATTCGTGACAATTTTCCGCTACCCTTAATTGAGGATTGCATACAGTATACCTCAGGTAAGCGTTGGTTCACGTTAATCGATTTAAAAGACGGATTTTATCAGTGCAGAATGGACGATGATTCAATAGCGTTGACTTCCTTCGTCACCCCTCATGGTCAATTTGAGTTCTTGAGGATGCCCTTTGGGTTGAAGAATGCGCCGGCAAATTTTCAGCGATTTGTTTACAACATTTTTCGTGACTTAATTGATGCAAATAAGATTATCATTTACATTGATGATATTTTGATTGCCTCACTCGATTTTGAATCTCACGTGGAGGTGGTCAAAGAGGTCTTGGGTAGGATTTATGAAAAGGGGCTTGAAATAAAATTAGCCAAATGCAAGTTCGGTTATGATGAGATTGAATACCTTGGGTACTTAGTGAATGTATCCGGGATTCGACCGACAGACGCACAATGAAAAAGCAAGAAGGAGATACCACTTACCGCATTTCATCTTTTGATGATCTTGATAAAATCATTTAGCGATGGCCAAATTGTTTTCAAAAGATTTAAATAATGCGTCTTTAGTTACTCCCTTTTGCTTTTTCGACAAAGAACTTTGTAAAAGTGTTTTTCACTCCGATGATTATGAAAATGAATTTTTTATTGTCCAACAAAATATTAGAAGTCTTCGCAAAAATTTTGACTTGTTTCTGACTCACTTAGAATCTTTTGTTAATAAGCCTCATTTAATTTTTCTGACTGAAATTTGGATTTATGAGCATGAAAAGGATTTTTTTGTGATTCCCGGTTTTATCTTATATGCTAACTGTAATAACACTTATGCGTCAGGTGGTACTGCTGTTTTTGTTGATGAAAGTTTGATCTGTAATTTTTTTAGCAGGAATCTTAAAAGCTCTGATATGCTTGAGATTTCTGTGGTTTTAAATTCTGTAAAATTAGTTTTTATGTGTTTTTACAGATTTCATAATGTAAATGAAGAGGTTTTTATTGAGGAGCTCAACTCACTGCTGATTAACAACAACTCTAAGCACTTGTTTATAGTTGGCGATATAAATATAGATCTGTTGTCTGACTCGTTAACAGTTGAAAATTACAAGTCGTTATTCTCAGCCTATGGTCTTATATCTTGCATTAATGAACCAACACGAATAACTCCTACATCCAAAACTTGTATTGATCACATCTTAGCTAGAATTGATTTGAAAACCAATTTAACCCTAACCAGCATAATATCTGATCTTAAAATTTCAGATCATTGTATGACATGTTTATCTTTTGACTTTAAAGAAAACAGTATAATTAAACCCAGAAAACAGGTTCTCCATAAGCAATTGACCAGAACTAACTTCGTTCTGTTGAATTCCTATTTGGTTTTCGAAAACTGGTCAACAGTTTATACCGACTCTGATCCCACAACTGCTTTTGACAATTTTGAGTTAATTTTAAATGGCTATACTGACAAAAGCTCAAAAGTAGTTGAGAGCAGAAAAGGAAAATTAAAAAAGCTTAAACCATGGATGTCTAACTATTTATTAAATAAAATTCATTCTAAAAATCTATTGAGGTTCAAGTGTAAGAAACACCCAAATAAAGTATCACTACGTGAAAACTATGAAGTTTTATGTAAAGAGATTAGTCTTGAAATTCCCATTTGCAAAGAAAATTTTTATATGGACAAGTTCCAAAAAGCCAAAGGAGACTTGAAAAAAGAATGGGACATAGTCAATGAAATATTCAACAATAAAACAACTTCTAGTATTCCCTTAAATCTTACCTTAGGAGCTTTGAATGTTGTTGATCAGCCTGTAATGGCTTCAATCTTTAATGAATTCTTTACTCAAATAGCCCTAAATACTATTTCTGATGCAGGAATATATAATTCTTCTGTTCATTGTCCAGAATATTGTTCTAATGAATATTTTCAATCAAATAGTTTTTTCTTTGAGACTATATCATCTTTTGAAGTCTATAAAGTAATTCAATCCTTGGATAATTCATATTCTTCTACGTCAAACAGTTTTTCCAATGACTTTCTCAAAAAAATTAGTCTAAATGTTGTGGATATATTAACTCATATATTTAACAAAAGTATTATTCATGGTCAATTCCCGCAAAGCTTAAAAGTTGCGGCAGTTATTCCTATTTACAAGAAAGGTGATAAGAATTGTCTCAATAATTATAGGCCTATATCTTTATTACCAGTATTTTCAAAAATTTTCGAAAAAGTCATCAAATGTAGAGTTGTAAGCTATCTTGACAAAATCTCATTTTTCAGTTCAAAACAATACGGATTTAGAGCTGGTAAATCAACTGAAGATGCACTTTTAGCACATTGTGGTCATATCTATGATAGTATAGACCAAAAAAATTACACTGCCGCTCTATACATTGATATTAAAAAGGCCTTCGATACAGTAGATCATGCCATTCTTTTAAGAAAATTAGAAAAAGCTGGCTTCAGAGGGTTTATGCTAGATTGGTTTTCTTCCTACCTTAAAAACAGGAAGCAAAGGGTAACAATAGGTGGTAACTTCAGTGAAACCAGATGTATTAATATTGGTGTTCCTCAAGGCTCAGTTTTAGGTCCAATTTTGTTCCTTATTTATATCAATAGTGTTTTTAGTCTAAACTTAAAAGGTAAAGTATGTGGGTTTGCTGATGACTTAGCTTGTGTGTATTCTAGTACCACTATGTTAAATCTGGTTTCGGATATCAATTTTGACTTGGAGTTATTCAGACATTGGTTCGGCATTCATAAGCTAGTCATTAGTGAAAAAACAAGAGTTATGTTTTTCAATCTAAACGCTTTAGATTTGAGTCCGCCAATTCTAACTCTGCATAGCATCGGTTGTAAAAAATTCTTGTTTAGTAGTTTATCTTGTTGCGTC
Source organism: Cheilosia variabilis (assembly GCA_951230905.1). Lineage (NCBI taxonomy): Eukaryota > Metazoa > Arthropoda > Insecta > Diptera > Syrphidae > Cheilosia > Cheilosia variabilis. Next base: position 86,252,267 of record OX579676.1, read on the forward strand.
TCTAATAGTGGAACAACAAATGTTGCGGATGTTGTTTGTTCACCTAAGTGTTTTCATATCGAACCAGTTAGTGAATATAAATATCTTGGCTTAGTAATTGACAATAAAATGAACTGGAAAGTGCACACATTATCTTTAAAAAAATATTTGTTGTCAACCACATATGTTATGTTTCACTTGAGAAATCTTTGTTGCAAGGAACTTATGGAGACCATTTATTACGGACTGGTTCAGTCGAAATTACATTATGGAATAATATGTTGGGGTGGTACTTACAAAAACAATCTACAACCTCTGTTAGTTACCCAAAAGCATATCCTAAGAACCATCTGGAGGAAGAATAGGTTTGATCACAGTTTTGCGTTGTTTGTCAGCTCGGGTATTCTACCGCTTAAACACCTCTATTTTTATAAGCTACTAAAAATATTTTTCTGCAGAAGTGGTTATCTTTCAAGCCACAATACGCCAGCTTACACATTACGCAGTAGTGACAGTAATCTTGCTTTCATTCCTATGCATAACACTAATAGCTTTCTTAACTTTTATACATCAGTAGCACCTAGATTGTTTAATATTTTACCCATTGAAATACGGAGCATTCGCTCTACGCATTCATTCAATAAACAAATTAAAAAATGGCTTTTTAACTTCGATTTTGATGCGATCGGAAACATTATCAAGATATTAGTTTAAACTTGTATTAAATTAAATCAGTTCCATCCAATTACATAAAACAAAAAAAAAAAAAAAAAAAAAAAAAAAAAAAAAAAAAAAAAAAAAATTTTTGGAATGTATTTTCTCGACATCTTACCCCACAACACCTGTTGATTAAATATGCTTTAATATTATGGATTTACATTTTTTCTTTTGGTACTTCGTCACTTGTCAATAGACAATAGAAAGTGCTTTTTCTTTTCTTTCGTAATTTCTCTTTAATGAAAAACACTTAAGAAACAAATTTAATGTTTATATTGTAAATAACATTATTATTAAATGAATTATATTAATATATAAATTTGTTAAGTTATTACATTTTTAAATTTTCCAATTGTTAAAGAAATAGAAAATAAAATAAATAAATGAAATGAAATGAAAAAATATTTGCGCTATTAAAAATTATCCAGTCCCAACGAGTCCACGGGAAGTACATTCATGTATCGGTCTTTTCTCATACTTTCGAAGGTTTGTGCCATCCTTCTCAAGGATAGCCAAACCGTTGCTGAACCTTTTACGTAAAGATAGCCCATTTGTCTTTTCCAAAGAATGTATGAGCGCCTTCTGTGAACTGCGAGATCGACTTATAGCGGCGCCGGTTCTAGCAGTCTATAGTCCGAATCGTGAGACAGAACTGCACTGTGATGCCAGCCGTCTTGGCTTTGGCTCAGTGTTACTGCAGCGTCAGGATGATGGAAAATTTCATCCCGTTTCATATTTTTCGAAATCCACGTCCGCTGCAGAGTCGAAGTATCACAGCTTCGAACTAGAAACGCTCGCTATTATTTATTCACTTCGCCGTTTCCGAGTGTACCTAGAAGGCATTCCAATCACCGATTGCGATTCCCTCACGATGACTTTAAATAAAAAACATGTGAATATGCGAATAGCTCGGTGGGCCTTAGAGCTGGAAAATTACAATTATTCAATCCGGCATCGAAGTGGTAGTTCTATGTGTCATGTTGATGCCTTGAGCAGATGCTTTCAAAGACCACTCTGTAACGATGATATAAGAGGCCCTTTAGAGATACCCGACAAATGCCAACTACTCGCCGCTGTCAGTGATGATGACTTGGATTTCCAAATACAAGTAACACAAAGCCGTGATGAAAAGATAATAGGGATACGCAACAAATTGGAAACAGAAGCAGTGAGAGGATTTGAATTACATGACGGTTTAGTTTTTAAAGATGATTCGGGCCAATTACTTCTTTGTGTTCCAAGTGAAACGGAAGAAAATGTGATTCGAATGGTTCACGAAAGAATTGGTCATCAGGGTATTGATAAATGCTGCCAGAAGATTCGGAAGAATTACTGGTTCGCAAAAATGAGGCCCAAAGTCAGTCGTTTCATACAAAACTGCATCAAGTGTATAATGTATTCCGCTCCGACTCGTTCCAATGAACGTTGCCTGTACAATATACCGAAAGAACCGATTCCCTTCGATACTATTCATATCGACCACTTCGGTCCACTGCCGTCAATTGCCTCTAAGCGTAAACACATATTAGTAGTTATTGACGCATTTACGAAGTTTGTTAGGCTATATCCAGTCAATTCGACCAGCACAAAAGAAGTGTGTTGCGCACTGGAAAAGTATTTTAATTACTACAGTCGCCCAAGGCGTATAATCTCTGACCGCGGTACCTGTTTCACATCACGCGAGTTCGAGAATTTCCTTCGAGTGCACAACGTAGAACACGTTAAGGTTGCAGTGGCCTCGCCACAGGCCAATGGGCAGGCCGAACGCGTCAATCGTACACTGAGGGCAATGTTAAGTAAGCTGTCCGAACCCGTACAGCACGCGGACTGGTCAATAAAGTGGTCTCAGGTCGTATACGCCTTTAATAATACTATCCATAGCACTACGAAACAAACACCTAGCCAGCTATTGTTTGGCGTTGATCAGCGAGGTGTTGTCGTCGATGAATTAACGGAATACTTAGAGCAGAAGTTTAGCAGTTCAGCGCAGCGTGATCTGGATAGTTTGAGACTTAACGCATCAACGGCTATCGAGAAAGCACAACAGTATAGTTCGCAATATTTCGTGAAGCACAGTCGGCCGGCGAAAACATATTCGGTTGGGGATTTTGTTGTAATTAGACATGTTGATACAACGGCCGGGGCAAACAAAAAGTTTTTGCAGAAATATCGGGGTCCTTATGTAATCCATAAGGTACTGCCAAATGATCGTTATGTGGTAAGGGATGTCGAGAATTGTCAGTTAAGTCAGCTACCGTATGACGGAGTCGTTGAAGCCATACAAATTCGCAAGTGGCTGACACCAAGGGAATCTTCAGATACTAGTGTCCTAAATGACCGCTAGCCACCCGAAGCCTAGATTATGGAAACGTCAGAGGAGTAAATTACTTGCTTGTTGCTTTACCTTAATGTGTTGATTGAGGCCAATCAAGTGTCAGATTGCCCGAGTTGTAATAATAAATTCAAACAACGCCCTCTGAAGTTTCCCCCTAATATTAATATTTAAATGCGGTAGTTTGGTATGACTGTCAAAGAGGAAAAGAAAAGGAAGATGACCATTTCCGTGAGGGACCGGCCATCTTTTTTTTTTCTGTTCGCTCCGCCTTCGGCATCAAGAAAAGTTCTCTGTCCATTTTTTTTTCTTTGAGCAAATAAAAATCAAAAGTATTCGGTTACAGTTCCGATTACTTTGTGTTGTGTCCGATAGGAATGATTGAATGACTTTTCTTAGTACAACAATTCATTTATAAAAAAATGGTAGTTTTAAATATAGATTATAAGATAAGTTATATGACGTGATCGGCTTCAGAACAAGCAAGAGAAGAAAGTTTTTACTATGGTGCCGATTCACCATTACCAATAAAAATTATGACAGCTCTTAGTTCGCAGCTTAGGCACTTATCGCACGATTGGTAGTAAGAGGATTATATTTGCGTTGCCAACACTTTGATTGTTGGTACCTAGAAATTAAAAGTCGACTATAGTTAGTTTCGAAATTAGTTAAACTCGAGTTTACGGTTTGGTTGTTGGTAAGGCCCAAATTTCGTCTTCAAAAGCTAACACTCGAAAATCGAAACGAAAAAATTTGACATCGATAAAATTTGACATAAAACTAGAAGGTGACCGCTAACTTCTACTATTTCGGTGAGCTGAGCGAACCGAAAGTTGACCAGTTCTTGGTTTTCTCAACTCCGGAATATCCAAATTTGAGCGAGTCAACTTTAAGTGAATAAAAGGAAATTCTCAAGTTGAAAATGAAAATCCCCAAGTTGTGTTCAACTTTGAGTGAATGAAACCGGCCTAATTGTTATACATGTGCATTTGTGTATGAGTGGATTCAGCCACGTATTATATGACAGCTACCTTAATTTTTCTGGGTAAAAAATGACAAGTGACAACAAAACTATGATTTGAAATAACAAAGTGATGCCAAATTGTATAGTTATTTTGGATCACCTTCCGTAGAAGCAGAATGATGTTTCATTGGAATAGGTACAGCTTTTATCACGTAAGCTGCTTCGGGGTGTTTCATTCACATATTTCTAAAAATCAAAAAAATAAAGTAGCCTATCGCAATACTCTATACCGTAGCTAGCGGTTCAGTAGTTCCGGAAATTATTACTTACAAACAAACATTCACCTCGATTAGCGTTGTCGTTTCCGACTCAAAAATACACGACTCTTCCAAATCTGTATTACGCTTGTCGTTTTTACACGACAAAGGTCGGATGAAAATGTCAAATGCCTTTTTGTACTAGTTTTGTAGTCGTCGCACGACTGTACTTTTATTACCTAAGTTAAAGCGACACGACTAATTCCCTGAAAAACGACCTTTTTTGTCGTTTGCAATTTCGCCTCCGTCAGGTAGTCGGTTGGTTCGGCTTTTTGAAACAGAATTTTTAACGGAAGAACGCACACATAAATGCAGGCATTTGTTTTTGCTGGAAAATTTGTCGTTTTCATTTTCATTTTCAAACCAAATGCGAACAAAAAAAATATGGAAAGAAAATTAAAAACAACAAATAAAAAACAATCGGAAGTTCTTGTTTCATTAATGGAGAAGAATGTTTAACTGGCGAAAAGTTTCAACAAGGGATTAATTAAAGTCGATTTTGAAAGTTCTTGGAATTTCAATAAAATCTCTACAACTATAAGTAGCTATGGCTATGGCCCTCTGACAAGAAACGGAAATAGTTGGCAAAAGATACTAATTTTGACACTGAATTGTGTATTTTATATAATCTGTTTGGCACAATTGCCTGATTGTAACAAAAATTATCCGTCGACATCGCAGGCAGTTTCCACACCAATCCCATCACAATGGGGTGATTTCCCTGGAACGTCTACCATCGATCCTCACAAACTCGCCAACTTCCTTGTACCATCAAACTGGACATACCCCTTCACAAAAAGAAGAAGAATAATTTGGACTCCCCAATTTCTTCCTCGGTCATGGTGTGGCACATATCCATTGACGACATAATATGCGCTTCAATGACGTCTATATGGTTTGTGCAAAGTATTTGCTTACCGATGGTTGAGCAAGTCCAAAATTGAAATCATTTCCAGCACAGTTTTGGTATCCTCCGTAAGAATTCTTAAAGTTGCTTGTATCCTCAACACAGATGGTACTGATGACGACCGGAATGCGTCGGGAATGTCGACTTCATCAAGCAACACTTTCCCACTATCTGAACTGTAAAACATTTCAATACTCATCTTAGAAATCTTTCAAGAAGTAAAATCATATCCACAACAATTTATTTTCAAAATAAAGAATAAACAGTCTTTTGGACAGTTTCATACAGGTGCTACCAATCCTTCGAAAAGATTTTACTACATTCTAGTCGTCTACAAATCTGCTACAAATTTGGCGGGTCGTCTGTCTTAGGGAATGAGGATTGAAAAACGACACGACTCAAGAAACGACAACGGTAACGAGGTGATTACCTCTTTATACAATAGTGTGAACTGTGAAGTGTGATAATACTTAACAATACCTATAAGTGTTGCTTTTGTTTTTTAGTAGTATTATAAAGCGAAATAAGTAAATAATTATATACCAAATCAAGAAAAATGATAAATATCATATTAGAATACACCAACATTTTTTATGCAGTCGCAGTTTATTGAACAATAACAAATTTCTTTCCAAAATATTTAATTTGGGTTGTAATCATCATTAATAGAGTTCCACTGATGATCGATATTTTCTTTCCATAGAGTAACTTTACTGTCGGCACCAGTTACAGCCAACATTTTACCGGTAAATGACCAACTAACACTCCAGACGACATCATCAAATATGTTTAGCGTTACTGGCGACCACGAGAGCATGTTATCGCTGTTCCAAATGATAACATGTCTATCTTGTGAAGCAGAAGCTATCTGAGTTTTGCATCCACCATAGCTCGGTGACCACTCCACATGTCTTACCCAATCTGAATGAGCTTCTAAACGCATTTCTTCCACCCAGCGACCATTCTTTTCGACCCAAATTTTCAGGAAGTTATCGCATCCTCCACTTGCCAACCTTTTTAAAATATCCTTTCCAAATGTTCGCTGATTAGCTATAGATGCAGACACGTTTACAGGACACCACGATACACTATTGCAACCTATAGCGTGGGCATTTGAAATTTTTTCAAAGTCCCAACTGCTATATTCGTTGTTAAAAGTTAAAAATGAAATTGATCCATCAGAGCTGGCACAGGCCAAAACCATTCCAAATTCGTGAGGAGCCCAGACAATGGAATTAACAGATGATTCCGAGTTGTGTTCATACCTTTAAATATTATACGAAACATAAAGACAATCGTTCAGTTTAGCTCTTCAAAACTTACGATTTATGCCAGTTCGATCCAGTTTTCTTCCAAATAATAACTTTTCTATCGTATGAACAGGAAGCCAATACATTTCCAAATCGTGGGTGTGCCCATGCAACTTCCCATACAGGACCCTGATGACCCTTAAGATCTGCGACAAGCACATGACTTTCGTTTTTAACATCGAATATTTTAACTGAGCTATCTGAAGAACATGTAGCTAAATATAATCCATAATAGTCTAACTGTGTTGCATGTATCATATCATCATGACACGTCTCAACTGTGTTAATTAAAGTAACCATATCTGTAGCCGATGACGACAACGACAGTTCCAAATCAGCAAAGGCAAACTGATACTTATACTATATTCGACACATAATATGAAACTTGCCTACATCAAGAACTATATAAAATAGACTGTCGGCTGAGAGCAAAAACATACAGTTTTCCTTACAAGCCGACTGCCTAAATACCAGCGATGAAAGATTAAAAGAGATGGATATCTTTCGTACGGCTATCCTTCCAAAACCCATTTAATTACGTTAGGCCTTTTTTATTATGCTCAAATGATCTATATAGATCATGGATTTCCATGGTTTACAACAACAGTTGGATCACGTACTGTTGTTGTAAACCGTGGAAATCAATGATCTATATAGATGATTTGAGCATAATAAAAAACGCCTGTTGTTGTTTTTGTAATTTCAATCCTAGTCTCAACTAGACAGCCAACTGAGAGCAGAAACGGTATCTTTGCCTACAAGCTGTCTGCCCAAAGATAATGGAATACAGAGATGGATATCTTTCCAGTGGAAAGGCGGCTGCCTACAAGCTGTTTTCCCGAAAAATTCATGAAGTCACGCAAAAATTCTCATTTCTATACTAGTATAAGTGAGTTCGTGAATTCACCCAGAAGATGGCGGAAAGTTGGCAAATTCACCACCGAAATTCATAAAATTTTACAATATCCTGGAAAACTGGTTTGGGCATGTTCACTATGAAAATTTGAATTTTGACAGTTGACAGTTTATTTGCTTGCAGTGAATATATAATTAATATGTTTCTAACACTTTGACACTCCCTTTTATCAAGCATGGTTAATATAGTTACGAATAACAATTCAAATTCCATTTTTATTAACAGAGTAATGAAAAAAGTTTTCTTGTTAAATTGAACACAAGCAGGCTGTATAAATTAAAATTATTTACAATTTACCAATCAATTTGCATATAATTTGCAAAATCCAACATTTTAGTCACGTACTAATCTATCAAGGTTATCTACTATAATTCGGCATGAAAAGTTTTTATTGTTATTAAAATATACATTTTAATACTGCACGTAGAATTATATTATAACTTTTATAGATTTAAAAAAACAAGAATAGATAATTGGCATACAAGTAAATATCGCAATTTATCCGATAGATAGCACATAATGCTTTCGTAATGTTTCTTTTAAAAGTTCTTATAATTTGAACCCTAGTACACCAACCACTATTTTAAATATATAAATTTATCCGCGTATAAAATTAAATAGTCAGTTGGGTAATAATTTCACATATAAAATAAGTTGTTCCTTCCAGTCGGATTAATTCAATGGGGTGATTCTGGAGGTAACCGAAAAGTCGTATATCTAACGAACCGACCTATCTAAAAGAGAGTGTCACCATATGGTGAATACAAAATTATGCTGTTTTATGACATTCGGCCGGTCGTTCTGAATTTTGATTGGTGGTCTGTCATTAGTAACTTTTTTCGTAGCTCACACGTATTCACAGACGGATTGAAATTACAAAAACAACAATGTAAACAAATGGGTTTTGGGGGGATAGACGTACGAAAGATATCCATCTCTTTTATTCATTCATCTCTGCTGTCTGCCCTACATTAGATTGCATAAGTATTCGTGCCCGTACAAATCAAAAGAGCGCCATTGCTGCTGGCACTTCATGTACATCGGGCGGCCATTTTCTGGTGGGATTTCAAGTGGGGGCGGCTGTGCTCGGCATAATTTTGTGCCCATTAGTTACACGGCGTTCACATCACAGTTGAATTTAATGTCGTTTTTGATTTGACTTTTCAGATTTTGATCTGAAATTTCAGATTTTTGCTGCCAAATCGAACATTAAATTCGAATTTTATTGGTTCTTGTGTGTATTGAGTTGGCCGCAAAAATATTTTTGTGCACTTGCACTGGAAATCCATTCCAATAGGATTTTACACATTTAACTCGTTTCGAAATAATTTAATATAAAAAATCGTTTCCATACTCGAAAAATGAATAATTCAGTTAAAAAAGCAATCCTTTCAACGATAAACAAGATTTTTTTGTATATTTTAAAGGAAATACACTTTTTCTTGTTGATTTTAATGCTTTAAGTTTCGAAGTCATACTGAAACAAAATGTTTTAACGCTGTTTAGGGAAAACATTTTTTTTTATGTCGTGGCGAAAAATATTTTTTAGTTTTACTATAGATTATAATCTGTAACTAGTACGTAAAATGAACAATAACATATCAAGTATATTTGTTTAATTCTAAAAATTAATTATTTTTATTGCTTATAATATTGCTGTCAAATTTGTATGCATTTGGCTTTTTCTGGTAAAGGCCATAATACAAAAATCCTCGTAGATCGCATTATATTTATATGAAATACTCGGAACAATAAAAATATGTTTTTATCACTTTTTGTATCACAAAAGCACAATGAGTGCACTTGTTTTTGTCTTTTTGTTAGGAGTTTAATCACTTTTTTTTGCTTTCCGATACTAATACTTTTTTTTTTAAATATGAATAGCATTTGCAGACATCAATTTCCAATCATATTTTGATTTTGTTCAAATATGGTGTTAAATAAAAGACTTTGGAAACATCCACCAAGCCTATTAGAAATTTCTGTGGCCACAAGCCATACGCGCCTAAGTTTTATTTGCATACTTTTCAGGAGAGCAGATTAAAGTTTCAAATCATTACTTCAAATCAGGAATATTTGGTTGTAAGCTTATTTTATTCGTTGGAATAACTTCTGTTAAAAAAAAGATTATGGTTATAAAAAATTAAGTGGAAGTAGATTTCAGCATTTGAAGACGATAGTCACAACAACTTCATTTTGTCCTAACTCGAGTTAAGCGGTTATGGCTTGTGGCCACTGATTTATTCAATGTTAATGCAAATTTTATAAAATTCACTTATGCCCTAGTGGAAGCTGGGTTTAACTTGAATGTTGGTAACTCATTTTTGGAACAACCCCCATGGATTTCATTTATGCAGCATGCATTTTGCTGTCAAAAATAGAAAAATAGAAAAAACTAAAAAACAACTGAAATGTGAATGGATGAATAGTTTTTGGTGCGGAATATGGATAGAGAACAAGTTATGTTATCTAAAAGAAACCATAATCAACATTTACTTGTTTCACATTGTATACATTTATTGTTTTAAATCCATTTACAAATTGTTTGTAATTGAGAAATAGTGCCACCCAGCGCGCGAGAGAGGGCTGTCATTCAAAATTTGCGGGGAAAATCGGGTAGGTGCACGGGAAGTTGGCTGTCTAGTTTGGTTAGGCTATGCCCTGTCTGTAAATACGTGTGACTTAAAAAAAGCATGTGGCTAATGGCTGGCCACTATTCCTTTCGCTTTTATGGGCAACGCGCTGTTGAGGTGTTTTGTGTTTCGTATAGAACTTGTTTGGATTTTGTTAAGGCTTCGATTAATATAAAAAAAAGTATGAAATACACATTTCGGAATACCGAATTCTTGCATTTAAATCCAATTCGGACTCACATATTCTAGAAAGGAATGAGCATAAGTGCGTGACTTCATGCATTTTTCAGGAAAACAGCTTGAATGCATCCGCCCTTCCACTGGAAAGTTATAAATATTACTCTGTATTCCATTATCTTTGTTAGATACATAAAGGGTGATTTTTTAGCTGGTTTGGTTTTGGCAACACTGGTTTTGACAGCTGACGTGTGTTTAGTACCTTGTGTCACTGTCAAACAGCTTCAGTTTGGTTTGCAATTTAACCATGGATCGTCTTACAAATGAACAACGCTTGCAAATTATTGAATTATACTATCAAAATTCGTGCTCGGTTCGAAATGTTCATCGCGCGCTGCTTCCATTTTATGATCGGCATTCTCGACCTTCTGAGCAGTCTATTCGGAAGATTGTGACCAAATTTCGCACCAAATTTACTTTGTTGGACATTAAACCACCAACACGTTTACGTACTGTGCGTAGTGAAGAAAATATTGCGGCCGTATCAGCTAGTGTGACAGAAGACCGCGAAATGTCGATTCGGCGCCGTTCCCAGCAGTTAGGCCTTTGTTACAGCACTACGTGGAAAATTTTGCGGAAGGATTTGGGCGTAAAGCCTTTTAAGATACAGCTGGTGCAAGAACTAAAGCCAGCCGACCTACCACAACGCCGAATTTTTGGTGAATGGGCTCTTGGAAAGCTGGCCGAGGATCCGCTTTTTTATCGAAAAATTGTGTTCAGCGATGAGGCTCATTTTTGGTTGAATGGGTACGTAAATAAGCAAAATTGCCGCATTTGGAGTGAAGATCAGCCAGAAGCATTGCAACAGCTACCAATGCATCCCGAAAAAGCCACTGTTTGGTGCGGTTTATGGGCCGGCGGCATTATTGGGCCATATTTCTTCAAAGATGATGCGAATCGCAGCGTTACTGTCAATGGTGAACGCTACCGAGCGATGATAACAAACTTTTTTTTGCCCGAAATGGAAGTTCTTGACTTGCATGATATGTGGTTTCAACAAGACGGTGCCACATGCCACACAGCACGCGAAACAATGGCGCAATTGCGAGGCGAGTTTGGTGAACAGTTAATTTCACGTTTCGGGCCGGTCAATTGGCCGCCTAGATCGTGCGATTTGACACCATTAGATTATTTTTTGTGGGGGTATGCCAAGGCTAATGTGTATAGGGACAAGCCCGCTTCGATTGACGCACTGGAAGCCAACATCCATGCATTCATTCGTGAGATACCGGCCGATATGTGTGAAAGAGTATGCCAAAATTGGACTCAGCGGATGGGCTACCTGAGACGCAGCCGCGGTCAACATTTGCATGAAATTATCTTTAAACATTAAATTGCAAAGTTCAAACTATCGATTCAAATAAATATTTCATTCATTTTTTCGAATTTTTTGTGTTTTTTTTTTAAAAAAAGTTCTAAACCTCTTAAAAAATCACCCTTTATTAGGACAAACGTGATTGTGTATTTTACGCTTTTTGATATCATTAAGTTCGGTTTCATATGTAAATTTTTCTTATAACAAAGTTCGTTCAAAATGTTCTTATTTTCCCTCAACCAATTTACATTAGTTAGATTAGATTTAGATTAGATTATGAAGCGGGAGGGCCTTCAAGGAGCTCTGGCACTGCGGCTCTAAAAGGAGCCTATTGCGCCTTCCCTGGTAGGGTAAGGGAGCCATCTTTTCATTCCAGAGGCTGAGAAGGTGAGGAGATGATTCGTCACTCTCAAGACACAGTCTGCAAGTAGGATCCGGTGAAACGCCAATGATGTGGAGATGTTTTTCCACGAGACCGTGGCTGCTGATTCATTTGAAGATGAGTCCGTGAAAAAAAATTATTCATATGAAAATTTTTGATGTTTGGTCTCACATTTTCGTAGAACGAGAATCGAAATTGCGGAGAAAGGGTGAAAACATTTTCATTTCACTTTTTCACGAAACCAGAGTGGACCCCCTGTTTTATTTGTCCAGATTAATGAGGAAGAGTGGTTTTCAGGGGGAGAATTTGAGAAAAATTGTCTACTGTAGTTACGCCCAACTGTTTTGAGCCAAATCTCATTGGATTCGCTGGGAGATATGTTCTGGATGTAGTTCCTGAAATGTTTTTTTCTGACTCCACAGAAGGGTTCATGTCCGATGAGTGGAGTTGTTGCTACGACTTTAGCCAGTGAGTCAGCCGATTCGTTGCCCTCAAATCCCCTGTGGCCTGGAATCCAATGAAGGATGGCTAGGTTTTTCTGGGAAAGTTCGTAGATGGTTTTGAATGTTTCTTACACAAGTTTAGACTTTATGACAGATGAGTCAAGAGCTTTGAGAGCTGCTCGAGAAATATTATTATTGAACAACATATTGCATTATGATGAGGTACTTTCGGAAGAAGCCATTCTTCGGCGGAATAAACATTGCATATATCAGAACAGTCACTAAAAATTAAATCAAGGAAGCGCTGGTGCTCATTGTATAATCCATTAATTTGGTAGAGACCTGCACTTAGTATATTTTCTAAAAATAGCTTGTCATGCAAGGATCCAAGCTCTGACAGATTATAACAAGAACGGCATTCTGGATCCACATACCAATATGGATTGGTTAGATTAAAATCACCAAATATAAAAAGTTTGTGACAACCAACAAGATCGGCAATCTGGACAAGAGCGGAACAATAATTTTCATACACAAACGCAGATGATACAGATTGAATATAAACAGCAACAATACAAAGGCACGATAAATAACTTAATGTCAATTTAACAGAAATTAGTTCCAAGTCCAAGAACTCATTTAAAAACAAAGGATCAGATTTTATGCATTTATTTATCGCAATGGCAACACCACCGCCATTTATAAAACCACCATTGGTAGGGCAGCGGTCAGTACGATCGAGTTCATAAAGATCCTCCAGTATAACTTCACAGTTTTTGATATTTCCGTTCCTGGGGGTTTATTCCCAAATGCGGATGGCGGATTTAAATTTTTGTATTTCCAAAAGCGATTCGCTTTCCATTCGACCATATTGAAAGCGAAAACACTTTCCAACGTCATTTTATCATTGCATTGAAAGCGATAGGTGTTTGGGTGGCAGATTGTTTACGAACCTAATTTTTCTGAATTGTCGTGGGGTGCGCATCTCTTAGAAAATTTTAATTCTTAAAATGAATTGCTCAGTGTGTTGCCAGAAAATAGATCGCAACTGTTCTACCAAAATAAATTGTGGTGATTGCATGAACTTTTTTCATTATTCATGTGTGAATATCACTGAACAAGACGCTGAATTTTATAAATCGAGTGGAAATCCATATCGATGTGATAAATGTGCAGTGCTTAGACGCCGCTCTCTACGTGCGCCTGTATCAGTTATACCTACGCATACCAACAACAACGCTTCGCCGTCTAGTGCTAGCAAACATATTTCGGGCAACAGTAATGCACAATCAACAACGAGTGGTTCGTCAATACAAATGGAAAAAGGCGAAAACGAATGCACTCTTCAAATGATATACGTTAAGCTCTCTAATTTGGAGGAAACAAACCATCGTTTCTTACGAGAACTAAACGAATTACGAGCTGAAAATTCAGAATTGAAAGCGAAAGTGGATAATCTGGAGAGTAAGCTAAACTGGCAGCAGCAACAGGTATTAACCAATTGCATAGAAATTGTTGGAGTGTCTAACGCCAATGACAATAATGCTATCAGCAAGGCAAAGCAAATCTTCTCCAAAGCTTTGTCCATCGATGTTACTGATAGCGAAATAGAAAATTGCTACGTAAAGAAAGTACAAGCTAAAACAAACAACAACGGTGCGCTCTCCACATCTCCAAAATCAAAATCCATCATCTGTATGAAATTCTCTGAAGCAGCGAATAATGAGCGCAAAGAGGACTAACAAAAGAAATCTCAACACGCATGTGACTGGTATCGATGGAGTGGGCGACGCAAGCAGCAACAACAGCAGCAGCAGCAGCAAGGCAACCGGTATTTATATAAACGATTCTCTTACAAAGTACACGCAGTCTCTACTCTATAAGGCAAAACAAGCAAAAATAAATAAATGTGCGAAATACGTATGGTACAAAGATAACAAAATACTTGTTAGAAAGGTTGAGGGTGGAAGGGTCATTTTAATTAGATCTTTTAATGATCTTGCACTTATTTAGTGCATTTTCCCATTCCAGTAAATGTTTGAAGATAATGACTTTGATAATGACTTTTCCATCCATGATCTTTATAGTACCAACTTCTGTGATAATTTGTTTACAAATAGTTCCTATTGCAAAGGTAAATTTTTTATTGTACACCAGAATGTTAGAAGTTTAAGAGAAAATTTTTCAGCTCTAACAGCTCATATCGATTCTTTTATGTGCATTCCAGATATTGTTTTTGTGTCTTTACCCGGGTTTAATTTTTTTGCGAAAACTAATGAAAATTACGCTGCAGGTGGTGTTGGTTGTTTCGTGAAGGAGGAATACAAGATTCTCGAAGTAGTTCTTGTTGACTTTTTGAGTGCTGATGTTTTAAAGGTTTCAATTGAAATTAATCATGAAGCTTATGTTTTTTTATGTGTATATAGGCTGCATATGTTTAACGTTTCGACATACATAGAAGAATTTTCAGATCTCTTGGAAAATGAAAACTCAAAAAATCTCATTATTGTTGGGGATTTTAACCTCAACAGTTTAGAGAACAGTGAACCTGTTTCTAGTTACTTGGCCTTGCTAGCATCAAATGGTCTGATATGCTTTATCAACGAGCCTACTAGGATTGAATCTGGTAGATGCTTAGATCACATCTATGGACGCTTTAAAAATGATTTGTTCGGTAACTGTGAGAAGTTTGTTCTGGATTTGATGATCTCTGATCACTGTATGACAGGGCTTATAGTAAACATTGATAACATGATCAGAAAAAATTCAAAATCTGCTGACAGAGTGATCAAAATTAACTTCAACAAACTTAAAAACAATCTTTTTTATGAGTTTTGGGAAGATGTCTATTCGTGCAGAGATGCTTCTAAGGCCTATACTATATTTATTGATTGCCTTCAAAAACACATTTATAGCTGTTCCTCAGTTTTGCCTTCAAAAAGGTGTGTAAAAAGGTTAAAACCGTGGATCTCCATTAACCTGTTGTATAAAGTAAGATGTAAAAACAAAATTGGAATAAAGTGCAGAAAGTACCCTCATAATCTGAGTCTAAAAAGAAAATATAAAAAATTGTGCGATGAACTGAAAAAGGAGATTCCGATATGTCGGGATACATACTACCGTACTCAATTTGTTACTGCCCAGGGAAACTTAAAAAATGAATGGAAAATAGTAAATAGCTTGCTTAATAAATCTTCCTCTTCTAAGAAACCTACTATTTTACGTATTGATAATGAGGACGTTTCAGACAAGCATGGCATTGCCAATGCATTTAATTGCTATTTCGCAAATATAGCCACTAGCATCCAACCATGTCCAGTTATATTGCCTTGCAACTCCTGTTCATCAATTTATAGCTCTGCTGAACATTTGCAAAGAAATAGTTTTGTTTATAAGCCCATAACTTCTCTTGAGATATTAGAAGTTATTGGCACTTTAAACAAGTCCAACTCGTGTGGACCAGATGATATCTCGAATCTGTTTTTAAAAAGAGTTGCTTGTTTCCTTTTGGATGTCTTGTCAGATATTTTTAATCGTTCTATTTTTGAGGGGGTCTTTCCAGAAGCGCTAAAATGTGCTGATATTGTACCATTGTTTAAAAAAGGTTCTGCAACAGAAATGTGTAACTACAGGCCCATATCACTTCTTTCTGTTTTCAGTAAAGTCTTCGAAAAACTTGTAAAAAAAAGAATAGTACATTTTCTAAACAAAACAGAGTTTTTTAACCCAAATCAATTTGGATTTCAGAAAGGTAGATCGACGGAAGATGCGCTGTTACAGTTTTGTGCTCAAATAATGGCAAATCTCGATGGAAAAAAATGTACGGCTGGTTTATTTATTGACATTACCAAAGCTTTTGATATGGTTAATCATGATATTTTGTTAAGAAAATTGGAAAAAGCTGGATTTCGTGGTTTCGTACTAGATTGGTTTAGATTATACCTTAAGAATAGGTCGCAAGGAGTGAAGATAGATGAGATTAGGAGCGGAATTAAGTTCTCCAATTTGGGTGTACCCCAAGGCTCTGTTTTTTAATTTCACCTGAGTGCCAAAAATACAAATTTTCTAATTGTAATTGTACGCATTCTTCCTCATTTCGTGATAGTTTAAGTTGCAGTGACAATTGTCTTTTAATTGAAGCAGTTAATGAATATATATATTTGGGGCTTACAATTGATTATAAAATGAGCTTTTCGAATCATGTAGAAATTCTGAAGAAGTATTTTCGTTACACACTTAGACATTTTTTCTATTTGCGAAATATCTGTTCAGCAATGCTCTTAAAAACTATTTATTACGGAATATTCCATTCTAAACTGCAATATGGAATTGTTTGTTGGGGAGGTGTTTATTTGAATAAAATCCAACCATTGTTGATCCTGCAGAAATATATTCTACGGAAAATATGCCGGAAACCTAGAAGACATCCGAGTTTTCCTTTGTTCTGCGATCTGAAAATTCTTCCAGTCCGACATTTGTACTGTTTTAAAGTGTTGAAGACTTTTTTTATGAAGTCTGGAAATCGCAATTATCGATTAATTTCTAATTATAATTTACGTGTAAACTTTTCGGATATGGTATCTGTACCAAACTTTCGTACTACTGCATATCGTAATTTTTATTCAGTTTCATCATATCGTTTATTTAATAAGCTTCCTTACTCTATCAGAACTGCATCAATGTCTGGAATGTTTTTAAAACGTGTTAAACATTGGCTTCTTAATTTGAATTATTGTGATTTAGAATCCATTCTTTCTAATATTCTGGTTTAATCGTCATATTATGCTTAAGTAAATTAAATTTGAATGAGTAAATTATTTATTTTTGAAACAACTTAAATTGTTCAGTCTCTTTTCTATTCTAATACATTTTTGTGAAATAAAATTTTTTGATAATGCAAATTGCTTTTTTTAGGGGCACCCCACCCAAAACTAATATTGAATTTTGTATAAGCCCATTGAAGTGGCATTCAACACTATTTTTAATACTTAGTATATAAAAATACAGAATGTCGCTAATATTTCTTATATTCAAAACTTGTAGCAATAATGTAATTTTATGTTCTAAGTATAATGAATTTGTAATGAACTTATAAGAAATAAAATTATCTATCTATCTATCTATCTATCTAATAAAAATGTAAATATTCAATAAAAAACAAGAATTTTAAAATTGCTGAAACATTCATTGTGCAGCAAAAAACATCTTATTAATTGAATTTATTATATTAATAAGATTTTAGATTATTTATTAATAAAGGAGCTAAAAACATACTTTCGTAGAACAATAACTCAAGGTATGGAGGATTTTTAATACCACATAAAAAACAAATTCCGACAGAACCAAATGGCCATTCACGGAACTGGAGGAGGACCAAACAAACAATACGTTTTTTCTGCCATCAAAGAGGATGTTATTATTTTCGAGCGGGGAAGAACCACTTCTTAACAATCTTCTTTGAACATTTATGTTCACATTTTCTTCCCTTCCTTCTTCATTTTCCGACAGCAAATATAAACTAATTGAATCCATTTAATTCCTTTTATTTAAAACAAAATCTGAAACTGTCAACAACAGCAGTGTCGGGAAACAAATACTTGTCAAATATTTGGAAAAATAAATGGAAAATTGGAAGTCAGAATGGAAATAACTAGAACGCTCAGGGAAATATAATTTTCGCCCTGTTCGCATTTGAGAAAGCGAACACGGTCGAAATTAAGGTATCGCTTTTGATACGATCCGCCGCGCATTTGGGAATGACCCCCTGTTTAAATTCGTGAACGACGGTATGCTGAGGCCAGAAATACTGCAAAATAATAACAATAAACACATTATCAGGAACAAAGACCTTAAATTAACTAATACGATGCTCATACGATAATTTAAGCCTTAATACTTTTATATCACCAATATCCATTATTTTTTTCCGCATATACCTCAATACCATTTCCTCAGTTGTCTCAGATGATAGTCTGAAAATAAAGATACATTTTTGTAGCGGATCCGCACAACCATACCATGACCCACCCTACTCATCACCTTCTCATGTTTTCCCACTTAATCCATACACCAAATACACTACCAGAGCGCACGGCTATTAATAGGTCATTCGCTTTGTTTTCATTCGTTTTCCTTTTGCCCAAACGCCACCCAAGCGCAATGAGTCAAGTGCCTATCTACCCAAAACGATACACTCGTAACCCAACTCCGATTACTCAGCGGCACGCCAACATATGGCAAAACTGCAATAGTTGCATATCGGAGTTTTACTACGTTGAGCTATCGGGGACGTAATAATAAATTATGAATGGATGACACTTGACACCAGCGTAAGGCAAATGACACCCAAGATGTCATTTGGGTACTTTTAATGGGAACGGAAAACAATTAAGCAATACCTAAAAATAGCGCGTGTGCACATATGGTAACTGTTAAGGAAACTATGGTGCAAGGAGGGGGAAGATAGGAGACAGGTCATGAAGATTAAATGTATAAAAGGCAAAGGTTGTGAGCAGGAAAGTCAGAGTAAATTTAACTATCAGATTGATCGCAGCCAAGCTCTAGACAGCGGGTCAAATCCTAATTAATTAACTAATCAAAAATATAAAATAATAAACTGATACTATTGGTTGCAGCCCTGCCAAAGACAGCGGGCCAATAGATATTAAAATAATAAATCGGCATTTTTAATTTAACTCTCCGTTTGATACTCTTCTCCTACGGGAAAGCACGGTATCAAATCGTAACATTGGTGGCAGCGGTGGGATACCCAAATAGAGGTCCCGACTACCAAACCAACTACAGAGGTTAAAACACTTCTGAGGCGTACTGGGGCTATACACCAGTAAAGTAAAAAGTGTTAAAGTGTTGTGTAGTGAAGCGTTACTGGGGCTATACACCAGTTGAAGTCAAAAAAAAAAATTTTTAACAAAGTCCCAAAAAGAATAAGACCTGGCGAACTCCTAAAAACAGGACGCGGAGGCAAACATTTGGGCAGTGAAAAGACCAGGCTGTAATTGCACCTATAGGGCGTGAAGCCTGCCTGGCAAACAACTTCAACAGTAGCAGCAACAACAATAACTTCAACAGCAGCAGCAGTAACAACAATAACATCAACAGCACCAGCAGTAACAACAATAAACCACAATATTTTTATTTAAACATATAAGGTATTTTTTTTTTGACAACATTTTTTCTTTGTATATACATATATAATTACATACAAACAAACATACATACCTAACTATACTATTGTTACCTTTTCCTATCTTCTCCCATTCCTATTTTACCCTGTAAAGTTTTTGGGTTCGTTTACTTCCATCACTCAGTCACGTGGGCTGTAAACATTAGGCGTGTTACGAGACAAGCTCATAGGCAAGCATTAATCACTGCTGGCCTGTTCAAAATCCTCCCCTTCCATTCTCCTCCTGAAGAGATTGGAATTTTAAACTGTCCACCTTTTAACGAAGTAGACATCCCGGTGAAAATGGAATTCAAAGTCACCATTTCGGACATATTTAATATAGTCCCGTTATTCAACGGTGATCCCGTTGAACTCAATAAGTTCACTTCCTGCGGTGATATACTTTTTTCCTCGGCCCAGGCCAACGAGAAGCCAATGTTTTTAAATATCGTCAAAACTCGACTTCAAGGCCCCGCTTTCGAACTAGTACAGTTCTGTACCATCAACACCTGGGAAGAACTAAAGTCTATGCTGGAGACAGAATTCAAAGAAACAAAGTCTCGATCCTCCGCTCAGAATGACCTCCTAGCTGCGAAACAAAGGCGAAGAGAGACTATTACAGAGTTCGGCAACAGGGTGGGCAGCTTATTAAACACTCTAAAATCTGCCACTCTTCATAGCACTAGTGATATCTCAGTGCGAACCTTTCTGAATGCCGAAAATAATAAGTTGGCAATACAGGCATTCGAGGACGGCCTACGAAATGACAATCTTAGGATCATGGTCCAAGCTCATGGGGAAACAGACCTTAAAAGTGCTATCACCTACGCAGAAGACCATGCTACAAGATTGGAGAGGCTAACCGTCACTCAAAAATTACCTTCAAGGCCCCCTTACACGCAAAAACCCATTTGCGAAATTTGCGGAATACCAGGCCACACGAAACAAACGTGTTACCGAAACCGGCAGCTTCCAAACCTCCCTAGACCACCCATTAAACAAGAAGTGAATTTTATTAGGTGCAACTATTGTGGGAAACGTAACCACACTCAAAATGAATGTAGATTGCGTTTGTCCAGAATTGAACCTCAAATGAACTACCCTCAGGGCGCACCGGCAGTACAAAGTGCGCAAAATAATGCGAGGTCCAGAGGCAATAACACTGCCGATCCCGGTTTTAGCGGAAGACCTCCCAACAATTCCTGGCCCCAAGATAATCGCGGCGTAAGATATTCCAACGCAAATCCGATGCCCGAATCGGGAAACGAGAACTCTCGGGAGGAATCAACCGGCAATTCCTCTCGAATTATCACCCAAGCCGAGGTCCATCAAATCCAACACTAAACTTGAAGTTTCTCGTATCGTTCTGTCCGGAATTCAAGGAGCCAACGATACGACTCAGATTTAGTCCCTCGGATAAAACATACACTACCTTTCTGATAGACACTGGAGCTGATATTTGCTTGCTAAAAAATTCTCAGATAAAAGGTTTGGAAAGCGAGAATGGTCTATATACCATCTCCACCATAGCCGGGGACTCTTTAAAAACCCTGGGACTGGTAAACGGTACTATGGAATTAAAGACAACCGAACATTCCATGCATTTAGATCATCCTTTCCACCTACTTACCAAAGAAATCAATCTACCATATGATGGTATAATAGGTAACGATTTTTTAACCAAGTTTAAATGTGTAATTGACTACAAGCAAAATCTACTAATAATACCTAAGCCCGGTTTATTAGAAGTAGGAAAGAATTTCACTTCAGGTTTTCAGCCAAAAGACTCAGCAATAGCCAATAAGACTGAGCAAAATAAAATAAATAACCCAGCACAACGTAAGACTGAGGACAAAAGAACCTCAGCAGAAAATAAGGCTGTGGTAACAATAGACTCAGCAATAGCCAATAAGACTGAGCAAAATAAAATAAATAACCCAGCACAACGTAAGACTGGACTGAGGACAAAAGAATCTCAGCAGAAAATAAGGCTGTGGTAACAATAGACTCAGCAATAGCCAATAAGACTGAGCAAAATATAATAAGTCCAGCACAAAGTAAGACTGACTTCAAGAATAATAATAAATTAAATAACGACAATTTCGAAGATCCAGATAAAATAACAGTCATTCCTTACGAGGAATTGCCTACGGGCACAAGGGCTGGAAAATCTACTTCCAAACTAACACCCATAAATGAGCAAAAACCAATTGTCATACAACCCCGAAGCCAACAGGTATTGAACGTTCAGTTAAATGATAAATATGAATCCACATTTGGAGATATTATCATACAAAAGAAACAAATCATGCCAGGCTTATACGTGGGCGAAACTTTAGTCAGACCCAACAACTCAAGAATAAAAATATTAATGATGAACACGTTGGAAACTGAACAACGAATAAACATCGAAGATTTTGATCTTGAATGGGATAAGTTGGATAATTTCAACCTGGTATCCAACCAATCGAATGACAAAATTAAAGGTAGATTAAATACACTACAATCCGTCATTGATCTCAGTCACTGTAACCTGGAAGAGGAACAATCTATTTTTAAAATATGTAGAAAGTACAATGATTTATTTTTTCTTGAGGCGATAACCTTACATTTACAGAGACATCGAAACATAGGATCATAACAGACCAAAACAAACCTCCTTCATTTGTCAGACCATATAGGCTTCCTGACTCACACAAAACCGAGGTCCACAAACAGGTAAATGATATGCTACAAAACGACATTATTCAGCCAAGCGCTAGCCCATGGAATTCTCCTCTACTTCTTGTACCCAAGAAACCAGACAAGGAGGGCAACAAGCGATGGCGTGTCGTAGTTGATTTTCGCAAACTAAACGAACTAACAGTTGCCGATGCATATCCTCTGCCAAACATCACCGACATTCTGGATCAGTTAGGCAGAGCATCCTACTTTAGCACCCTCGATTTGGCAAGCGGATTTCATCAAATCCTAATGGATGACGAAGACAGATGCAAAACTGCTTTCAGCACTCCATATGGTCATTATGAATACAATCGCATGCCATTTGGCTTAAGAAATGCTCCCGCAACTTTCCAGCGGTTGATGAACACTGTTTTGATTGGCCTACAAGGTTTTGACTGTTTTGTTTATGTCGATGACATAGTCCTTTACGGATATGACCTTAAAGACCATAATAACAAACTTACAAGGATATTTGACCGCTTACGAGAACATAACTTAAAGCTTCAACCAGACAAATGTAACTTTCTGAAAAAGGAGCTCATGTATCTTGGTCATATTATTACTAAACACGGTCTGAAACCAGATCCCGAAAAGATTAAGGCAGCAAAAACATATCCAACACCCAAAAACGTAAAAGGAATAAAATCATTCCTTGGGTTCATAGGATACTATAGACGGTTTATCGAAAATTTCTCAACCATAGCAAAGCCACTAACCAAATTGTTGAAGAAGAATGTCGTATTTAAATGGGATGCATTCTGCGATGAGGCGTTCCAAACTCTAAAAGGTAAACTTATAAAACCTCCCATCTTAGCATACCCAGACTTTAGCAAAGACTTCATAGTGACAACCGACGCCAGTGACATTGGGCTGGGAGCCGTACTATCACAAGGAGACATTGGTCAAGACAAACCAATTTGCTATGCCAGTCGAACACTGAACGACGCCGAAACTCGGTACAGCACTACCGAAAAGGAACTATTGGCGATCGTCTATGCTGTCCAACAATTCAGACCTTACATCTACGGACGAAAATTCACGATATGTACGGACCATAAGCCACTACAATGGCTTATGAACCTTAAAGATCCGACGTCAAGACTAGGTCGTTGGAGAATATTACTAGCCGAATACGAATATAGCATTGTGTACAAGGCAGGAAAATACAACTCCAATGCGGATGCTCTCAGTCGTATCCCAGCAAAAAGCAGTGATGCAGCAACAACAGGCAGAGTTTTAGTCACTACTAGAAGCAAGGCAAGAAGCCAAGACGTTGACGAAATAGTCCTGGTGAGTAGCGAAGAAATCACACTTCCACCAGCAGAGTGTAAGATAGTCGAAACATTTAAGCCAATAACTCTCACCGAACACCGTTCACCCATTCAAATTTTCATTTTATCTCACGAAAAACGTCAAGAGGAAGAATTACTCAAAAATATTACTAGCTATACTCGCCCGAATCCAAACGAAATAAAAACCTACCCAAACGCAGTAAAATCCTCTACGTATATCATTACCACTCTTCCATTATATACAACAGACACATCCTCTTTTGAAAAAACCCTTTTAAAAATTCGAGACTATTGTTTAAAAGAAGCCGCAGCGCAAATCGATATTTCCATTCCATCTAGCGAACCAATAAACTGTCGCCTTAAAAACTGCATATTGCAAGTATTCTCTGAAACAAAAATCACCTTATTCATCTACTCAGACAATAGAATCAATCTAGTCGATCCACAAGAAATCGAGAAGATCCTATACGAATACCACGATTCACCATTCGGTGGCCATCAAGGAATTTCCAGGACCATAAAACGTCTAGGAACAAGGTATTTCTGGCCGACTCTCGTTAAAGATGTGAAGGAATATATTCACAAATGCAAATCATGTCAGCAAAACAAACTAAGTAGAAACCACAAGGTACCAGTGAAAATAACCACGACAAGTTCCACCCCTTTCGAGCGAGTAGCTCTAGACATTGTAGGACCCTTACCTGTGAGCCATGATAACAATAAATATCTACTCACATTTCAAGATGACTTAACGAAATTTACAGAAGCCATACCGCTCCAAAATGCTGAAGCCTCTACGGTGGCTAGAGCATTCGTCGAAAAAATATTGTGTCGTTTTGGCTTCCCAGAATCACTTCTCACTGATCAAGGCACAAATTTCTTATGTCAACTTTTCAAAGATATCTGTAAACTTTTAAAAATAAAGAAACTACAAACTACCTCGTACCACCCTCAAACCAATGGAGCTTTAGAACGTAGCCACCGTACCTTAGCGGAATATCTTCGACATTATGTCAACAAAGACCCCCTCTCATGGGACACGTGGATACCCTACGCCATTTTTGTTTTTAATACAACCAACCATAGCAGTACTGGTTACACTCCCCACGAGTTACTTTATGGATATCCAGCAAGGATACCCAATCCTCTCGAACAAAATCCACAAATTAGTTACAACTACGAAAAATATTCTAACGAGTTGAAAGCTCGTCTCCAACACAGCTTCCAAATAGCACGCGAACGACTGTTAACAAACAAGGTAAAATCGAAAGATTACTATGATATCGGTACAAATATCAAACTCTTTAATGTTGGTGATAAAGTTCTGTTAAGAAATCATGTACGTAAAAACAAACTTTCATCACTTTGGGAAGGACCCTATGACGTAACAAACATCATTTCTTCAGAAAATACTGAAATTTGAGTTCGGAACAAAATTAAAATAGTCCATAATAACGACCTTAAATCCTTCACGGAATAAACTTACCACTCACTTATCACTTCATTCACACGCACACACAGATAGGCTTATCAAACAACCCCAGCTATATTACTCTCCCGGCAATCAGCAAATCTAATCCAGTGGCGTTTATAAAATTCTCAAGCCAAGAAGGATTTAAGCTCATTTCAGAGGGAATAAAAAACCTTAAAGCAAAAGAAAATGTGTCCCTCTTATCTCTAAACTCCCACGACGTACATCACTACACATTGATTTACGCTATTCTACTGCTGATTTTTGCATTTAGCCTTTACCGCCTAGTAAAACGTCTAAAAGAGAGAGGTAACAAAACGGGAAATGCTAACACGAACCACGAGACTATAGAATCTTTACCAACCACATCCCAAGCCCAAATTAAACATGAACCCCTTTCATCTTGTAATAGGCAGGTATTAGGACTTTAAGGACGTTGGGATTTGAAAAAGACAGGAAACGGGATGAGGCAATGACAGTTGGATAGGATGAGATGGAGAAGGGGGAGGAGTGTTGGATGTGATAGACGGGCACGCTTGTATCGCTCGACTCTGCTCGCCGGAATGGTGAGGGTTCTTGTCCTCACACACCAACAATACCTATATACAAAACATATATCGTGCCTACACAACAAAAATAAAAATATCTTTTCAGGCTCAGACGGACATTTCCACACAGAGAGGGCGCTGTCGATGGTATTCAGCGCGGCCATCACTTTTCCCACCCTACCTGGAAGTTCGGCGACCATTTGTGAACTTCCCCAGCGATGATTATTGAGTCTTCACCGGATCAAGCCATTTATTGATAGCAGCTACTCACCCTTTTACACCCCCTACAAATTTACTTAAAATGCCATAAATTCACTTGGTGGCTCACCATAAAAGAGGAAACGATTTATTCATTCTCTACGTGACAAATCGTTTATTGTGCCATTAAGTTTATAACCATTAATTAATTTTTCTTTGGTTGAACATTTTAAATTTAAATTACGAATTATAATTTTAATGTGTATAAACAAAAAAAATTCACGGAATTTAAAAAAATTATTTTAAAAATTAAAATAGAAATATAAAAACAAAATAAAATTTAATTGTGTATCTGGCAATTCCTTTAAATCTAGTATCCTTGCCCTAAACGCTTTAAAACGTTGCTTTAATCCCCCCTTACGCGATACTCCTAGCTCCCACTCACTTCCTACCTAGAATGAGCTTACTTTAGGGGTTCTTACACAAATTGTGCATAAAAAAATTAAAACTTGGATACGAAACTTATTACAAGTATGGGCATTAATTTACAAAACAAGGACACACGAAATTATATGTAAAACAAAAAAATATAAAGTTACGAAAATAATAAAATGAATAAAATTAACTAATAAAAATTTTTGATGTGGCAACGATTACCGTATATAGGTACTTAAATTCTTCTTCGGTGCAAACAAATCTTCCTGTCTTTTGTTGGAGTTATGTGGCTTAGATGTTGGTGCCGTATTTTATATGTGCTTTTGTGACTCGGTTGTTGAAGCCGTGGTATATATGGGTATATGTGGCTTGGATGCTGGAGCCGTATTTTATATGTGTGTATGTGACTTGGTTGTTGGTGACGTATATTATGTGTTATGTGCTTTTGTGACTCGGTTGTTGAAGCTGTGGTATATATGGGTATATGTGGCTTGGATGCTGGAGCCGTATTTTATATGTGTGTATGTGACTTGGTTGTTGGTGACGTATATTATGTGTTATGTGCTTTATATGGCGGTACTTGGTACATATGCCGACCGTTTGGCAGCGGTAGGCGGGTGCTCTTGTGGCACTTCCGTATTCTTTTCCCGGTTCAGGCTGTCACTCCAGCCGCACAATATTCACCACACAGATAAATTACAGCGTCACACAAAAAAAAACAAGTTAACTCGGCACCAAGAAAAAAATGTTGGCGGTCACGGCTTCCTTGCGATTTTGTTTCAGGATAGTCGTTGACCGCCGAAAGATGACGTATGTATGTATATACGGTATACCTATTTATTAATACACTGGATTAATTTATACAGAACAACACACTAACTATTCTACATGAAACTTACCACTATCAAAAATAAATAATTTTTAATTTTTTTATGGACTTAGATCCTCCTTCCCTTAGTTTTCAAAAAAAAGACAAACAAAAACTCTGGCACTGTGGCCTTTGGATCACAAAAAGGAAAAAAAACTGCCACTGACTTTGAACGTTCACCGCACAATGGTTTCGCCAAGTACTATCGTCGGCTTCTCCAGCCAACAATGCCCCCTAGTCTCTTAATACAAATAACATTAATATTTGGCCAATCTTCCACCGTTTCTGGAGTAGCCGCTAGAGATCATGCTACCTTCTTCATCCCATCTCAACGTCCTGCTCTTTGAATTTTCAAATTCACTCAACCAACATTGCATCTGAACTCTGCCAACATGCATCAACCAAAAATCCAGCAACAATGCATCTCAGAACTCAACCGGTTCACATATGCATTTTTGACACTTCAGAATGTCAAAAAATTACAACGCGAAACACAAACAATACGCATGGACAACATTTACAGGGGTAAGTATTATTTTTATGTTCTCTTTACTATTTAGGACATTTTATTTGTACAAAATGCCTTCCTAATCTTTTGCCTTCCTAATCTTTTGCTTAATATTTTCCTTTGATTAGGGGCATCACGGCGTCATCACGGTTGATGCAGAAAAAGGCAACCAGTTGCAGTTTCTGTGCATTTATGCAGGTATGTATACATATGTATGGCTAGTGCTGATAATCATTGTTTACATTTTGTTGCAGGAACTATATAGACGGTAGACGAAAGGGAACACAGGAGTAAATAAATATTGGACAGCTAGGATTGCAGGTAAGTGAGATGAACTTGTTTCTATGGTGTATTTGTATTTAACTTTTTAATATTTCTCATTACAGAAAATAGTCGCGGAACAGCACAGGTGACAGAGACAAGGTGTGTTTGGTACACGTAATGGTAAATCCAATTGGTTCTTTGATTTGAACTGGCATTAAGGTTTGTTTCATTTTTTTAGGTCCAAACTGAGACGAAGCGGGTGACTGTAACAAAGCTCTGGATTTGGTGGAGGCTTTGATGACAACGGGGACAGAGACGAAGTCAGCCACTTGGTCTGTTTTGTGGATTAACGTGGTGAAGAACCCCACGCTCTGTAAGCCGGGCATAATTTTCGGTAAGTGTTTATCAAAGTGGTATATAGGACAGCATATAAGCATGTAATACGTACTTAAATACTTAACTTAGGAATATATTAACATAAAAAAATAACTTAACATAGATATAAAAGTCATTAAGTACATAACATATGAACATAAGTCGTAACAAATACTTGGATTATAATAACTAAATAGGTATACAAAAAGATAAGTCTAATAAATAAATAAGAATACTATAGCTATAAGACATAACATACATGATTAACATGTATATCACAGTTGAAGTGAACATGAAAATACAATAATAACCTTAGTTATAAGTAATAAATAACATATATGACTACATAGATTAAAAACATACACTAATGAATAAATAAATAAATAATAGAATATATACGTGCACAAATATAAATAAATAAGACATGAAATCAATAAATAATACTTAAGCGTGACTACAGACGTAAGAATACATATATATTGCCTTTTTTATTAACCTAATGATACATAACGATACAAAAATACTTAACTGCTTATTGTTTCAAATCCTTTCCATGAAATACTCCCACTTTTTTGCCTGCTAGGTTCTCTAACTCATACGTATTGTTGCCGATCGCTCTAACTATTCTACACTTAACAAATTTTGGACAAAGTTTCGCGGTGAGGTATTTCGAGGTGTCACTAAGGACGAAATTTCTTCGAAATACCTCTTGTCCAGGTAGAAATTTAATATTGCGTGTTCTTGTGTTGTATGTTTTTGCGCTTTGCTCGTTTGCCTTCAATATATTTTGCTTAACTTTGTCACGTAGGCACTGCAATCGCGTTTGTCGGGAGAGAGTTAAAAGTTCACCATCCTTTACAGCATTGAGTTTCTGTGCAAGTTCATAGTTGCTACCGTGGGTCATCATATTCGTCCCAAAAAGGGCAAAATATGGCGAAACCCCGGTAGATGTGTGAACAGAACTACGTATAGTGCACACGCAATGTCGCTTAGATGGCCATCCCAGTCGCGTTGGTCATCTTTGAGATATGAACGGATGGCTGCTAGAAGAGTTCTATTAACTCTCTCCGACGCATTTGATTGGGGGGAATAGTTAGCAGTCTTAAAATGACGTATGCCATACGTTTTCAAAAGATCTTGAAAGTCTTTTGCTAAGAATTGCTTCCCATTGTCGGAATGTATGATCTGTGGTACACCAAACATATTAAAGACATCATTACGCAAATAATTAACAACATTTACGGTACTGGCATTTCTTAACGCTTTCAACAGAACAAATTTAGACAGGTGATCGAGCACGACAAACACGTAACAGTTGCCGGATTTGGATCTGGGATATGGACCCAAGAAGTCTATATAAATTTTCTGGAACGGGCGATCGGTACAATAGCTGTTCGAAATAGGAGGACGAAGTACTTGGTTTGACGGTTTGCACTGTTTACATATAGAACAGTTACACACATAACGTCTGATCTGGACGGTCTTCCCAAAGCGAAAAGAGCTCTTCGATCCAATTCGCAAGTTAAATCGCCATCAGGAAGTGTCGTACTCAACGGTGTCTCCGATAATGTAGTGGTCACGTGTAGTACTGCCTCAACTCACATTGACAAACCGCTTACTAGTGGAGTGGCTGTAAATATTCACCAGCGATTGGATAGTGTTCCTAGTACGGACTGTACTCTCAAAATAGTGCCACCCCACTTTGCAGTGTTTTTATCACGGCTAGCATATGGTACCAAAAGCAGTGATATTTTGAACTACATTGCTGCGAAAGATATTAATACTAGCAATATAAAATGCCATAGCCTGACACCGGATAACCTCACTGGTCGCCTAACATCGTCTTTCAAACTTCTATCCCCTCTACCAACTGGAAAATTGCTGGTCAACCCGAGCTTTTGGCCTAAAGATATTCTGGTAAAAGAATTCGTAAACAGACCTAGCTTCAGGAAGAACCAATCAAAAAACGCTCCAAACAACCTTTCAAAAAACTCAGAACTAAGGATTTAACTCCTATAGCCTTTAATCTTTATTACCAAAATACTGGTGGTCTAAGGACTAAACTTCGCGATGTCTTGCTCTTCTCCTCATCTGCACAATACGATGTCATTGTATTCACTGAGACTTGGCTGACACAGAATCATCACAACGAGGAAATGTTCAATAAGGACCAGTACGAAGTTTACCGCAAGAACCGTTGCCCCATTCTAACTGATTGCGAGAGAGGCGGCGGAGTATTGGTTTCGGTTCGGGCCTCTTTGCACAGTGATGAAATCGAGCTACCAACAGCAGCTGATTTAGATGTTGACCAAATAGCAGTCTCAATCATATACAGTTCTGGAACTGAACTTATTGTTATTGTAAGTTATATACCACCAAGGAGTCCTTACGTGTTATATAAAGCACATATAGATAATTGTTCCTTTATCTTAAATAATTTAAAAGATCATCAGCACGTTATCCTTCTTGGAGACTTTAACTTGCCAAACTTAATTTGGTCGTTTGATTGTGATGATTTTAGACTTCTCCCATTTAACGTTAAGTTAGACTATGAGCGTGAAGTCGTTGATACTCTTGCCCAGCTTGACCTTTGTCAGATAAATCATTTTCCTAATGAATTTAATAATGTTCTCGATTTGGTATTTGTTGATTCCGAACTCGACATTATTATCAACGACTCCATGATCCCACTCTTTCCTAATTCAGTTTTTCATGTAGCTCTATCCATGCAGTTTGAATTCTATGAGTTTTTTAAACCGGGTTCCGGTGACACTTATTTCAAGTATAATTATGCTAAAGCTAATTTCAGCAACATTTCAGGCTATTTAGATAGTGTAAATTGGTTAGTTATTTTTAACAATAATTGTAACTTGGAAAATTCTTTTAATGTAGGTATTTATCAAAATTGTGAAAATGGCAATTGATTTAGTTCGTAATGTACGGTCATAGCGAATAGACGTGTATTTTTTTGATCGGTCCAGCTACAGTCCGCTAAAACAGCATATAATCACGAAGTGCAAAGCGTTTGTTCTCGGAAAATCTAAACCTATACTCTAATTTAATCATTTCCAAATAACCCGGTGCATATACTACTCTGTGTTTATTTGTGCTAATTGCTTTTCATTGCGCCAAAAAGTTACACTCGCGGCAACAATGTCATCTACATCATCTTCGAGTATAATCACTCGAAACAAAACTCAAAAAGACGCTATCTCATCTCATACTGGCTCGCTCTCACCATCTGTTGGAGGCAGCAACAAAGGAATGATAACAATTAAAGACTTGCAAGTACACTTGGCTAAGCAGTCCGCTTCTCTACAATTCAGCTTTACTCAAGAAATTGACAAAATGCGTTCTGATTTTGTCAAAAAAATTGAAGAAGTTAAAGAAAGCTGGGCTCAACGTTTCGAGAGTTTAGACAATGCGATCTCATGCATAGTAGGCCGCGTTGATAAAATCGAGCAAAACATCTCTGCTGCGGCTCATATGCATAGTGCTGAGATCCTCACTCTCCGTAACCAACTCAATATGCTTGAGAGAAAAGAGGTCTCTTGTGATGCTGTGCTCTTTGGTGTCCCTGTATTTCCTGAGGAAAATCTCCAACAAATGTTTATCAATCTTTGTCAAACAATAAACTGCAACCCGCCTCATTTAGTTAAAGCTTTTCGTGCGAAAAGACAAAATAAGCCACACAACAATTCACCACCGTCCACTCCACCTTCTATTGTTTTGAAATTCAACTCCATGCATGAAAGAAATTCTGTTCTCATAGCTGCAGCGAATTACCGAAAAGCCAACAACAAAGTGCTACAACTGCGTAATATTGGTATTTCGTCCAACGACAGCTGCTACTTGAACGAGAGCTTAACTAAGCACTCACGCTTTCTTTTACGAAGTGCATTGGGCTTAAAGAAGAAAAAGTTATTGTTTTCTGTGTACACTAAATCTGGGATTGTGTACGCAAAGAAGGCGGCAAATGGTAAAAGCTTTTCCATCGATAGCTCTGACGATCTCCATTCCATTGCTGCTGCTGATGCTGCTGTTCGTGCTGGTGCTGCTGTGACTCATCATTAAACTCACCGTATTGTATTAGTTTAGTTAATAGATTATTTCTTAGCTATTGTTACTCTTTTAGTTCTTTTTATTATTGTATTACTTTCTCTCTTGGTCCTGCTCTTTCTCTTAATTCTTTTTAATTACCTCTTTTTTCCCCTCTTCATCTTTTTCTTTTTTATTCTTTCTTTGTTTTGTTTTGCTGATATGAGTAGAGTATGTTCCAATAACAGTGTGAATAAAAGATCAACGCACACAATGCTTAAGGTTCTCTCTAATTGTCGTGATGGTTTTAAAGTTTGTCACTTAAATGCTCGTAGTCTAAACCAGTACAAATTGGATTATCTAAAATACTTGTTTACAAATTCTGGAGTTGATGTTATTTGTGTTTGCGAAACTTGGTTTAAGCGTGATATATCTGATATACAGTATAATATACCTAATTATGTCATGTCCAGAAATGATAGGGTTACGTATACTTGGGGAGGTGGAATTGCAATATATTGTAAATCTTCTCTTAAATGTAAAATTATTGCCAAATCGGTTGATTTAGATTCAGAGTTTTTAATCGTTGAGGTCCATGATGGCTGCACTAAATGCTTGATTGCAAGTGCCTATATTCCTGACCGGAGCTGTTCTCTGCAGCCGTTCTTCTCTGCCCTTGCATTATACTCGCCCCTTTATGAACATGTAATAGTCTGTGGTGACTTCAATGCTGATCTGTTCAAAAATGATTCTCGAGCTTTCCAAATAAAAGATTCCGCTTCTTCATTAGGACTCCAAATAATGAATGTCAGTTACCCAACACGATTTGCTAAGGATTGTGTTCCTAGCCTTCTCGATCTGGTAATGGTATCTGATCAATCGTCCGTACTCCTATTCGACCAGCTCTCGCTCGATTTAATATCTGATCATGATCTGCTGTTTTGTACATACAATATTAACTTTACCCATTATGCTGCTCCATTGACATTTACATATAGGGATTTTAAGTCAATAAATATTGATGACCTTCAAAGCGCCGCATTTTCAGCCCCTTGGAATGGCTGTCGCTTTATCTCCAACCCTGATGCCAAGCTTAACTTTTTTCAAGACGTGGTCACTGAGCTATTTAACCAACATGTGCCAGTAAAAACAGTGAGTACACGTAATAGTGCCTGTCCATGGTTTACAGTTGAAGTTGTCAGGACCATCAAAGCTCGTAATAAGCTTTACAGCAAATGGAAACATAGTCCCTCAAACACAAACTGGCTCGCCTATAAAGCAATACGTAATCTTTCGACTCTGATAATACGAAATTCGAAAAGAAACTTCTTCTCATCTAAATTGAACACATCTCTTCCCCCTAAAAAGCTTTGGAGGAATCTGAGACAATGTGGTATTTCTAATTCTAAAAGTAGTGAAAACTGTAAAATTGATCCTGATGTGCTAAACAATTATTTTCTCGACAACAATACTGAGGATATGGTTTTCAATTTTTCTGATAACCAAAATCCGCCCTTGCTTACTGATGGAGGTTTTGAAATTGAAGCGGTTAGTGAGAATGATGTCGTAAACTGTATAACGGCTATCAAATCGAATGCTATCGGCGAAGATGGGATACCACTTCGATTTATAAAACTTATTTTGCCTTATGCCTTATCCCACCTGACCCACATTATCAACTACTGTATCACCACGTCAACTTTTCCCAAATCCTGGAAAATAGCTCGAGTTGTACCTGTTGCAAAAAAAACTAACCCGATATCTGCTGCTGATTTCAGACCAATTAGTATTTTACCGTGCTTGTCAAAAGTCTTTGAGAAACTCATTGCAATACAGATCACTAACTACCTATCTGTCAATAGCCTTCTATATACGGGACAATCTGGTTTTAGGTCTAACCACAGTTGTTCTACTGCGATGGTAAAAATTTTGATGACATAAGAAAGGAGTTTGATGCTGGTTTTGTTACGATTCTTTGTCTGCTTGATTTCTCAAAGGCTTTTGATAAAGTTAACCACAAAATTCTTATCTCGAAATTGAAATATCTCTTTCGTTTTGGTAACAGTGCAGTTAGACTTTTCGAAAGCTTTCTTTCTGAGAGATTACAAAAAGTTATAACATCTGACTACTATTCATCTCTTTTACCAGTGAAGCAGGGTGTACCACAAGGTTCAATCCTCGGTCCCATTCTGTTCTGTTTATTCATTAATGACTTGCCATCTGTTTGTAAACATACTTCTGTCCATCTCTATGCTGATGATGTTCAGCTCTACTTGGCAAGGCCATTCAATAACACAGCTGAACTTGTGTCCAAACTAAATGAGGACCTTGGCAGTATTTATTCCTGGTCGGTAGGTAATGGATTATTTTTAAATCCAGTCAAATCGCAGGTTATTCCTATTTCAAGTAAAAAGTTGAACATAAACACTCTTCCTTGTGTCGTGCTTGCTGATTACCAACTAAAAGTTGCCCAGACTGTTACTAGCCTGGGATTTGTTATCAACTCACAGCTAACAGGATACGACCATATCAACTTTACAATAAGACGAATTTATGGATGTCTTCGGAAGTTGTGGACAAGCGCAAGTTTTACTCCAACTACCACCAGGCGTAAACTTGTAATAAGTCTTATATTACCATTAATTACATATGCTGGGGCTGTATATTGTAGCGTAGATTCATTATCCCAGCGCAAACTTCAAGTTGCGTTTAATGACGCAGTGAGATACATTCACGGACTACGTAGGTACGATCATATTTCGCAACAGTCTAGAAGCCTGTTGGGCACAACTCTCAAACACTATATTGACGCCAGAAATTGTATATTCTTACATACCATTATAATAACTAAGACTCCTATGTATTTATATGAAAAACTTAATGTCTCTCGTTCCCTTAGAACCCTTTGTTTGATTCCTTCACGTTTTCATTATCTTAATTCATCCCGTTTATTTTTTATTTATGCTATCAAGTTATGGAACTCTCTGCCAATAACTATTAGAACCATCTCCAATGCCAATCGCTTTAAATGTGCAGTCTTTCTTCATTTCTCTCGCTTACCCTAATTTCTTATCTATCTCTATTATAGCTATACCTAATTCTTTATTATTCTAATTCTATCTTCTTATACTCTTTCTCTTTTTATTTTCTCGTTTATTCTTCTCCTTCTATCACTTTATTATTTATGTAAATTTAACTTTAGGGATTACACATTGTTCTTTTGAAATTAATTTCTAATTATCTTAAATCTATGTACTATAAAAGATATTTATCTTAATGTACCCTCATAAAAATGTGTGTTAATAAATTGAATTGAAATTGAAAATTGAATTGAAATTGATTTGTTTACACCTAAAGTTAAGTCTGTCAAAGGTAATAAGCCCATTTGGTTTAATGGCAGAATCATAAATTTAAATAACAGGAAAAATAAGGCCTATAAACTTTTTCGTAATAGAAATAACGACCCGGAACTTCTGAAAGTTTATCGGTCGCTTCAAAAATAATTTGATGTTTTAAATAAGTTTCTTTACAGACACTACGTTCTTTCCGTCGAATCTAATTTAAAAACCAATAGTAAACGCTTTTGGAGCTTTATAAATAGCAAGAAACAATCTAATGGTATTCCTAAGTGTATGCGTCTTGATAGTGTGTCCTCATCTGATCTGTCAACCATTTGTAACATGTTTGCTAACCACTTTCAATCTGTTTATTCTTGTGGTACTACCGTACCTAGAGTCTCATGTAACAACTCAATGTCCAATGATTTCGTAAATATCGGCAACTTAGAGTGTTCAATCACTGAAGTTCAAATAGCTCTTTCTTCATTAACACTAGAAAAAAATCCGGGTATGGATGGCATCCCGCCAATTTTACTTCAAAAGTGCTCCTCTGCGTTTTCTGTACCTTTGTGTTTAGTATTTAATTTATCTCTCCAGTCTGGAATTTTTTTGAAAGATTGGAAGAGATCTTTTTAACGCCCATTTATAAATCGGGATCGAGGCATGATATTACCAACTATCGTCCAATCTGTAAAATTTCTTCTATCCCTAAGTTGTTTGAAAAACTAGTTTGTGGCAAACTTACACCTCTCTTAAATAGATTTATCTCTCCGTCTCAGCATGGATTTGTTACAGGAAGATCCACTACTACAAATCTCTCAATTTTTTGTAATACTGTCTTGAATTACCTTGAGAATGGCTCGCAATGTGATGTAATTTATACAGACTTTGCTAAGGCATTTGATCGCGTTAACCATAGAACATTAATTTCCAAACTGACTACGTTAGGATTTCACTCCAATATCCTAAAGTGGATTCATTCCTACTTAACGGATCGCATCCAGTATGTTCGCATAAACCAAATGCTCTCGTCACCAATTTATGTCACCTCTGGAGTACCTCAAGGTAGTCATCTGGGCCCTCTGCTCTTCCTTTTGTTTATTAATGACATTCCGGACTTGTTTTTGAGTTCCCAGTGTCTTATGTTTGCCGACGATTTGAAGATTTTCCGTCCAATACGTTCAGTTCAAGATTGTATTCTTCTACAAGAATTAAGGTCTTATGTCTTTCTATTTGGTGTAATGACAATGACCTTCATCTCAATGTCTCTAAATGTCAAAGCCTTTCTTTTTATCGTCACCTCTCTCCAATTCCCTTTACGTACGTAATCGATAATACCCCTTTGTCCATTATTTGCTCCAAAAAAGATCTTGGAGTTATTTTTGACATAAAACTTAGCTTTTGCAAGCATATTGAGTTTTTGGTTGCCAAAGGTAATCAGATGCTTGGTTTTTTATTGCGGAATTCGAAAGACTTTCAAGATCCTCATACTCTTAAATGTCTATTTTTTGCATTTGTCAGATCACATCTCGAATACTGCAGTATAGTATGGAATCCATTTTACGAATTACATTCTTTTAGAATTGAGAAGATCCAAAAGCGTTTTACTAGAGTAGCTGTTCGTAGACTGCGATGGAATATTGAAATGCCATCTTACGAGACGAGGTGCAAATTATTCGGTATCTTACCACTTTTCAGACGAAGGCAATATTTTTCCGTTATGTTTATTCGCGATTTGATAGATGGTCATATCGATTGCCCTTTTCTACTATCATTAGTCGGATTTTATGCTCCTTCGAGAGTTCTTAGAAACCGCTTTTTATTTCATATACCCTATCATAGGGTTAACTATGGTTACAATGAACCAGTTTCTAGATGCCTTAGGGAATCCAATAAATATTGTGATGTTATTGATTTTAATATTAGTAGAGAATCATTTAAGAATAAACTAATCCTTTTGTTAGGCTTTGGTGGTCATTTTTAAGTATAAATTTTTTGTATTAAGTATCTAATCTAGCGAGAACAATAGATGTATTCATTTGATTAAAAAAAATAAATAAAATATTTGGCCAGTAAAAGTGTTGACGAATTCGATACAGCGTTTTCGCAATCCCACCGTGTGATGCCTGGGGAGGATCATGAGCCCGGGAGATGATATCCTCGGTTAACGCGGATGGGATCCACAACCTCCAGGTATGTTCCGCCGTTTCATCGCCAGCGGGTAGCAAAGAACGCATGTAAACAAATTTCTCCTCTACTTTTAGGTCTGGCAGCTCATCCTGGTGTTCTTCGATGGTGGTTATCAGATCCTTGTATTCATCAGAGTTAAACTCTTCTGAATCCAAGTCCACCCATGGAGCGATATCTTGGATTTCTAGACCATCCAGATGAGCACGGGACAAGGTATCGGGCACCACATTCAACGACCCTTTGCGATGTTCCACGTCAAAAGTGAAAGCTTGCAGTTTAAGGCTCCACCGCGCCAGTCTCCCACTTAAGTCTTTGAGACTCATAAGCCATCGCAAGCTGGAATGGTCGGTAATAATGGTAAAATCCATACCCTCGACGTATGGCCTAAATTTCTGCACAGCTGTGACAGCCGCCAGACATTCTTTCTCTGTGACGCTATAATTTTTCTGGCAGGCGTTCATCTTTTGCGAGAAGTAGGATATCGGCGATTCTTCGTTGCTGTCGTTGCGCTGAAATAAGACGGCTCCTATCCCGGACTCTGACGCGTCGCACTGGATGTAAAAACGCCGAGAAAAATCCGGGTGAGTTAATACGGGTGCTGTTGTTAATGCGGTTTTTAGTTTATTAAATGCCTCAATGGCTTCAGCTGAAATTTCAAATTTACCTAGCTTCTTTTTCAGTGTCTCCGTTATTGGGGCAGTCAAGGTTGAAAAGTCCTTGATAAAGCGCCTGTACCACCCTGCTAGACCAAGAAGCCTGCGCACTTGCCTTGGATTCTTGGGGACTGGAAAGTCCACGATCGCTTCGATTTTGGATGGATCTGTTTTCAACCTCCCACCACCAACTATAAAGCCTAAATACTTCAACTCTTTGAAGCAAAATTTGGATTTGCTTAAGTTGATGGTGAGATTTGCTTTCCGAAGGCACTGTGCTACTTCATCTAGCAGGGCTACATGGGTCTCAAAGTCGGGAGCGATGATGAGCAAGTCATCAAGATAGACGAAGACGCGGTCCTTTAATCGTGAGGGGATCACCTTGTCCATTAAACGGCACATCCTTTGAGCTGCGTTACACAACCCAAAGGGCATGACCGTGAACTGGTACAAGGGTCTCCCCGGTACCGTGAAAGCAGTTTTTTCCCTACTCCGTGCCTCCAGCGGTATTTGCCAAAATGCGTCTTTCAGATCGACGCTGCTGATGTAATACGTATCCTGTAAGCGACTGAGTAGCCCGTCGATATGGGGAAGAGGATAGGCGTCTTTTTTCGTCAAGGCGTTCACCTTTCGGGAGTCGAGACAAAGACGATTTTTGCCGGGTTTCCGAATCAAGACGACCGGTGAACACCAAGCGCTCTCACTCTCCTCAATAACGCCGAGGCTAATCATGCGGTCGATCTCGTCATACAGGAGGGCTTGTATCGCTGGGGACACGGGGTAGTGTCGTTGTTTGACTGGGTCCGCGTCTCCGGTATCGATAACGTGCTCCTCAACTGATGTTTTACCGAGCCCATGCTTGGTAAAACACAAGAATTTCTGCTTCACTGCCTCCAACTCGGATTCCTGTTTAAAAGAAAGCTGATGTGTGTCGTCGCTAGGAGTATCGGTGATCGTCATCGAACTCACAATATTCGGTGCGATTTGGAACGTCTTCCAAAAGTCTATACCTAAGTACAGCTCTTGTTCTAGACTTGGGACTAAATACAAAGTAAATAACTCGGTTTGATCTTTGTAAGTAACGGATGCTCTAACTCTTCCTACAATTGTCTGGCTTTTGCCATCAGCTGTTTTGACATCCGACTTAAACGGGAGGATGGGTATGTCCAGGGACTTGACAAAGCTCAAACAGTCCCTGCCCAGAAAGCTGACACTAGCTCCGCTATCCAGGAGGCCAAAAGCGCTTTTACCTGCTATATAGATTTTAGCATATGGTCTTGGATCTGTAGACGTATCAATGATAGTCGAAGCTATGCTTTTTCTTATTTCCTTGCGTATTCTGTATCGATTTCTTGCTTTTAAAATCGCTTTGGACGTACACACACTATTATTTTTAAAGATCTTACCTCTAGCTATATGATATTCCTTAATCCTAACATGCAACGGCTTAATTATAAATCTTTTTCTATTATCAACTAAGTTGGAATCTGAATCTCTTCTTAAAATTTTGATCTGTTTATCGTTTATTTCAGGATCAACATTATTTAATGGTTTAACGGGTTCTCTAAGTGCTCGGGGGTCTGTGTCGAACGCGACTCCCCCGTTTGCATCGCGTTCTTTTGCCGGTTTTCCGGATTGCAACGCTTGCATTTAGGAGTTATAACCCCTTCCTGACCGCATCGATAGCAAAAGATATTCCGTGTTTGAGATGGGCATTCCACGAAGGAATGACCTTCAACACGGCAGTTCCAACAGATCCAAGATTTTGGATCCACATAGTTACGCGGTGGCTTGGGACGTGTGCTGCCATATTGCATCGCTGCAACATAATTTTCAGCCTGATGGCTATCTTCATAGTCCAGCTCATTAGCCGTGTATTTTGGCTGGGGCCTATGAGACCTAGGAGCCTCTCTGATAGGAAACGCATTTTCTGCCTCCTTGCAGGAGCTCCTTAATTGGTCCACAGTAAATATGGTCATGGGGAACACTAACTTTCCTATCTTTTCATTTAAATTGCGCTTTAGTATGCGCACTAATTCCCCTTCTGGTATTTCCATCCGAAGCTGCGATTTCAATTTGTATATAGCGGAAAAGAAATCGTCACTTGACTCCCAGGTGGCTTGCCTACGGTCCATGATTTCCCTCATGATATCGAAGTTCGACTTCAAGTTTTGGAACTGACGCAAGAGAGCTTCTCGTAACGTGAGCCAATCTGGACGGTAGTTTGTTCTTTGATATTGCCAGTACCACTCATAGGCAGCTCCTGAAAGCAACAAGTGCAAATCCCTTAAGATTTCGGACCACGGACAATGGTAATTACTCTGGAGTGTCTCTAGCCGGAAGATGAAATCTTTCACGTCCAGAGTGTCTGACTTTCCTTCAAAATTTAACCCCCATATATCTATTTTTATAGATCCTGTGGCTCCTGTATGGTATATATTTTCATAGGAGTGATTTGGTGGGCTGGAATAGTTCATTTCAAAATTATGCCCTACTTGTTGAAACGATGTATTATTTGGATGGTAATTATTTGATGATCTGCCCCTATTGGATTTGTTATTGTTATTACGTTGTTGATGATTACCAGTTGGAGCAAACGGTTGAGCAGCTACATTAAGCTGAGCTTGCTCATGCTGCGTTGAGGGCTGCGGGGGAGAAGGAAGACTTTGTTTTGGAATGGTGCCTGTGTTCGAAGAAGTAGTTTTCGGGAGTGTCTGTTCCGGTTGAACAGCAGGACGATCAATTTGGAATTCCTTCAGAAATTCTAGAAAATTTGTTCTCATTTCCTTCCGCAGATCCGCAGATATTTCATCTCTAAGAGAGCTTTGCTGAGACTGAAGTGCGGTTTTGATTGCTTGATTAATGGAAAATTCTATGTTGGGTAAGTTTGCATTTTCGGTCGTTATAGACTGGCTTCTTAATGCACTGATTGGGTTTTGTGTTTCAGAAGTATCGACTAAAGCTCGGATGCTTTCGTTTTGTGCCTCAATAGATGTGGCACCTAATTGGCTGAGTGAACTGAAGGATGGGGCCGAGACAGATTCTGAAGAAGTTGCAGATTCACTGTTCGCTTGCATACTTCCAGTATCGGAGAACGATTGGCTAGACATAGTTGTTTTGGGTTTCGCGGACCTATGGGCTGGTAGTGGACTATGCTTAACGAATGACATTGCTTTAGAGTTATTCCCTGCTGAATGAGATTGCGAACGGGTAATTACTCTCCTATAATTTGGGTTATAACTTCGACTATTTGTTTGTTTCTTAAAATCGTCCTTAGGTAAACTCATCACAGGGAAACAAAAATGTTGACGAGAAGAAAACGGACGAATTTAGAACGGGTATAAATTAAACTTAAATAAAAACAAAACAGCACACTAGTACAATATGACAGTGATCTTGATATGTACCTAAAGCTAAACAAAAAAGGTATAAGGGAAAACATAAATAATCAAAACAAAGAAATAATTGAAAAAAATAAGGAGTTAAAAATTGCCAATGTGAGACGATTGGACTACAAACAAAATAAATAAAACGTATGTATCTATATCTAAAACTACCTAAATAAAACTATAATATTTGCTGTTTTATATATTTCAGATCGGGGGTGTTTCGGGTGTCTGCCATCGGCGGTTTCTTTGTTGGCTAATACCGAGGCTTGATCGGCTTGAATATACAAAAAAAATCGAATAAACGAAAGAAGACTGCGGACGGACTAAATGTTAAAAACCTCTCAATGTGGAAAGCAACTATATATAATAAGAGGGTAGAACAAGGACACACATCGTTGTATTTCTCTCCATCTCCGCAATTCCAGTCCACCTGGAAGGCTTTGCTGGTAGACTTGAGATGGTGAGAGGCACAACACACTAAACTAGAAGAAATAAAGAGACGGAACAATGCAACATGTTAAGACGATTCGACACTTAATCACGGCCACTGAATCCATGTAAGTAGGACTAATACAATAAGAAATGAAAATTGAAATTTTTGACAGGATAGTAAAATTCACACAAAGAAAGAATTAAAAGAAAAGAATAGACAGGACAGTAACAGATTCCAATTATTTTTGCTCTCAACAACAACGAACTCATCGCAATTCATTGTGATATTTTCACAAACTACTCACATGAAGACTTACGAGTTCATTGTTGTTGGTAGCAGAAACAATTGTGGACTAAACTACATAAAGAACATAAGACTAGGACAAACAAAAACGTTGGGCGCCATTTGTAATAGGCAGGTATTAGGACTTTAAGGACGTTGGGATTTGAAAAAGACAGGAAACGGGATGAGGCAATGACAGTTGGATAGGATGAGATGGAGAAGGGGGAGGAGTGTTGGATGTGATAGACGGGCACGCTTGTATCGCTCGACTCTGCTCGCCGGAATGGTGAGGGTTCTTGTCCTCACACACCAACAATACCTATATACAAAACATATATCGTGCCTACACAACAAAAATAAAAATATCTTTTCAGGCTCAGACGGACATTTCCACACAGAGAGGGCGCTGTCGATGGTATTCAGCGCGGCCATCACTTTTCCCACCCTACCTGGAAGTTCGGCGACCATTTGTGAACTTCCCCAGCGATGATTATTGAGTCTTCACCGGATCAAGCCATTTATTGATAGCAGCTACTCACCCTTTTACACCCCCTACAAATTTACTTAAAATGCCATAAATTCACTTGGTGGCTCACCATAAAAGAGGAAACGATTTATT
Source organism: Cheilosia variabilis (assembly GCA_951230905.1). Lineage (NCBI taxonomy): Eukaryota > Metazoa > Arthropoda > Insecta > Diptera > Syrphidae > Cheilosia > Cheilosia variabilis. Next base: position 86,295,527 of record OX579676.1, read on the forward strand.
CATTCTCTACGTGACAAATCGTTTATTGTGCCATTAAGTTTATAACCATTAATTAATTTTTCTTTGGTTGAACATTTTAAATTTAAATTACGAATTATAATTTTAATGTGTATAAACAAAAAAAATTCACGGAATTTAAAAAAATTATTTTAAAAATTAAAATAGAAATATAAAAACAAAATAAAATTTAATTGTGTATCTGGCAATTCCTTTAAATCTAGTATCCTTGCCCTAAACGCTTTAAAACGTTGCTTTAATCCCCCCTTACGCGATACTCCTAGCTCCCACTCACTTCCTACCTAGAATGAGCTCACTTTAGGGGTTCTTACACAAATTGTGCATAAAAAAATTAAAACTTGGATACGAAACTTATTACAAGTATGGACATTAATTTACAAAACAAGGACACACGAAATTATATGTAAAACAAAAAAATATAAAGTTACGAAAATAATAAAATGAATAAAATTAACTAATAAAAATTTTTGATGTGGCAACGATTACCGTATATAGGTACTTAAATTCTTCTTCGGTGCAAACAAATCTTCCTGTCTTTTGTTGGAGTTATGTGGCTTAGATGTTGGTGCCGTATTTTATATGTGCTTTTGTGACTCGGTTGTTGAAGCCGTGGTATATATGGGTATATGTGGCTTGGATGCTGGAGCCGTATTTTATATGTGTGTATGTGACTTGGTTGTTGGTGACGTATATTATGTGTTATGTGCTTTATATGGCGGTACTTGGTACATATGCCGACCGTTTGGCAGCGGTAGGCGGGTGCTCTTGTGGCACTTCCGTATTCTTTTCCCGGTTCAGGCTGTCACTCCAGCCGCACAATATTCACCACACAGATAAATTACAGCGTCACACAAAAAAAAACAAGTTAACTCGGCACCAAGAAAAAAATGTTGGCGGTCACGGCTTCCTTGCGATTTTGTTTCAGGATAGTCGTTGACCGCCGAAAGATGACGTATGTATGTATATACGGTATACCTATTTATTAATACACTGGATTAATTTATACAGAACAACACACTAACTATTCTACATGAAACTTACCACTATCAAAAAAAAATAATTTTTAATTTTTTTATGGACTTAGATCCTCCTTCCCTTAGTTTTCAAAAAAAAGACAAACAAAAACTCTGGCACTGTGGCCTTTGGATCACAAAAAGGAAAAAAAACTGCCACTGACTTTGGACGTTCACCGCACAATGGTTTCGCCAAGTACTATCGTCGGCTTCTCCAGCCAACAATGCCCCCTAGTCTCTTAATACAAATAACATTAATATTTGGCCAATCTTCCACCGTTTCTGGAGTAGCCGCTAGAGATCATGCTACCTTCTTCATCCCATCTCAACGTCCTGCTCTTTGAATTTTCAAATTCACTCAACCAACATTGCATCTGAACTCTGCCAACATGCATCAACCAAAAATCCAGCAACAATGCATCTCAGAACTCAACCGGTTCACATATGCATTTTTGACACTTCAGAATGTCAAAAAATTACAACGCGAAACACAAACAATACGCATGGACAACATTTACAGGGGTAAGTATTATTTTTATGTTCTCTTTACTATTTAGGACATTTTATTTGTACAAAATGCCTTCCTAATCTTTTGCCTTCCTAATCTTTTGCTTAATATTTTCCTTTGATTAGGGGCATCACGGCGTCATCACGGTTGATGCAGAAAAAGGCAACCAGTTGCAGTTTCTGTGCATTTATGCAGGTATGTATACATATGTATGGCTAGTGCTGATAAACATTGTTTACATTTTGTTGCAGGAACTATATAGACGGTAGACGAAAGGGAACACAGGAGTAAATAAATATTGGACAGCTAGGATTGCAGGTAAGTGAGATGAACTTGTTTCTATGGTGTATTTGTATTTAACTTTTTAATATTTCTCATTACAGAAAATAGGGGCGGAACAGCACAGGTGACAGAGACAAGGTGTGTTTGGTACACGTAATGGTAAATCCAATTGGTTCTTTGATTTGAACTGGCATTAAGGTTTGTTTCATTTTTTTAGGTCCAAACTGAGACGAAGCGGGTGACTGTAACAATCTTCAGGACCGAAGTTAGTTTTAACTACCGGTGTTTAAAAATGAAAAATTCCATTTCCATTTCCAAATTATAAGCAAATCTATTATACAAAATTACGCTATTTTTAACCTTTAAAAAAAAAAAAAAACATGTGTATTTGAAGAATCCGATAAAACGTTTTTATTACTCTTATATTACTTTTATATACATTCATTTTATAAAAAAAAAAAAAATAATTATAATTTGAAGAATCCGACTATTTTTAAGACAATAAAACATTTTTATGTACATTACTTTTATATTACAGATATACATTAATTTTATACAAAAAAAAAACAAAAAACAAAATAAATAACCTAGCACATTAAAATACTAATATTAAGAAAAATAATATGTAATAACTTATAATCCAACAGGGAACCACGAACCTCTTCAAGGGTGGAATTCTCTGATAACTCTTGAGTTATTTATTTCAAATTATGTAATTTTTGTAAGATCTTTGTTGTTCACACCCAAGCCTTCTTGCAGAAAATTCTAACCCTTCAGGTAAGAATTTTCTTTTTCTAAGGGGGGTGGGATGTTGTGATCCGCACAACCATACCATGACCCACCCTACTCATCACCTTCTCATGTTTTCCCACTCAATCCATACACCAAATACACTACCAGAGCGCACGGCTATTAATAGGTCATTCGCTTTGTTTTCATTCGTTTTCCTTTTGCCCAAACGCCACCCAAGCGCAATGAGTCAAGTGCCTATCTACCAGTGGCGTGGCGTGAACATTTTTAAATGGGAAGTCGGAGCAAAATCAATTCAAGCCACCTTACCTACCTCAACAACTACCTGTAATTATTCACACAAGAGACAATAAGAAAAGAAGAAGTAAAAGAAAATCGAATAACTCGAAGAAAAGCGCGTTATTTTGTTCATATCATAACCAAACAAACACATACGACATACCCAAAACACAACCCAGTGGCCATGGCCATTACCAGTAACAAGCTCTGGCTCTGGGAAGAAAAAAAGAGATACAAACAAATGTTCACTCAGTACTCAGCAGTCAAAACGAACTTTGTGAGAACCGCGAATAACTCGAAGAAAAGCGGGTTATTTTCTACAATGGGTGTTGAACAAAGAGGTGTCAGAGTCAGACAAAGTACTCAGGGAAGAAAAAAAGAGATAACAAGCAAATTTTCTCTCAAAATGAACTATAAAGTGAGAACTTTAATAACCCGACTTATTTTGGGTTACCTTCGCTTTGTCGCCACGAGACGATGACGACGTTGTATGAAAATGGATACACACACGATTTTTATATGAGTGCTTTTGTGTGTGTACCATTTGGTGAGTATTCACATTCATTTGGTAGTGTTTTCATGTATATTCGGTTTTTGGTAGATAAATAGTGTTGCCTGGTGGAGATTTCAAAAGGTAACTCGGTAGGAATCGAGTTATATGGACGCCACGCCACTGCTATCTACCCAAAACGATACACTCGTAACCCAACTCCGATTACTCAGCGGCACGCCAACATATGGCAAAACTGCAATAGTTGCATATCGGAGTTTTACTACGTTGAGCTATCGGGGACGTAATAATAAATTATGAATGGATGACACTTGACACCAGCGTAAGGCAAATGACACCCAGATGTCATTTGGGTACTTTTAATGGGAACGGAAAACAATTAAGCAATACCTAAAAATAGCGCGTGTGCACATATGGTAACTGTTAAGGAAACTATGGTGCAAGGAGGGGGAAGATAGGAGACAGGTCATGAAGATTAAATGTATAAAAGGCAAAGGTTGTGAGCAGGAAAGTCAGAGTAAATTTAACTATCAGATTGATCGCAGCCAAGCTCTAGACAGCGGGTCAAATCCTAATTAATTAACTAATCAAAAATATAAAATAATAAACTGATACTATTGGTTGCAGCCCTGCCAAAGACAGCGGGCCAATAGATATTAAAATAATAAATCGGCATTTTTAATTTAACTCTCCGTTTGATACTCTTCTCCTACGGGAAAGCACGGTATCAAATCGTAACAACAGCAACCAAATCGGCCGAAACGCTCTCACCCGTTATGGAAGCTATTGAACCGACGGTAAACGATCTAGTTACTGGTCTGTCACTCAAATGATCAAGTTAAGTATGTATATTGGAACAAGTAGGCTCTTGCAGAGGTAAAACATTTAATTGAGGAACGGAAGTTGTAGGTTTAGTAGTCTTACTGTTTTTGTTCGACTTTTTACGTTTTGGAGATACACTCATCTCATTATCAAATTCAAAGTTATTAAATACCGCTTGATATTTTACTAGACTCTCTTGCAGTTTATTAAAGTCCCTAATAAGGCTAGAAAAACTTTTTTTGTTTTGCCTTATCAAAAGATAGAGATCAGCGTTTTTTTTTTCGAATTGCATGTTTTGCAAAACCAACAAAGGTCATTTGATTCCTCAAGACCATCAACTACTAGAGCATTTACACCTGAGCATTTCATGTGGACTGCCTGCTCACATATCCAACAAGTGACGATCTTATCGAATTCGTTTGTTGTACCGTGGCAGTACAAACAAAAAAAAGACAGTTACACTAAATTTAAACAAAAGGGCAAAATTCCCGAAAATATGCTACAAAATAAAATTAAAAATGTTTGCAAAACTGAAACAAAGGGTTCTATCCAGCAATTTGTGTTTAGGTTTTAAGTTTTATCGCAACTAACTCCACAGCGATGGTGGCGAAGGTTTCTCATAAGTAGGAAAGCCGACTGACCAAGGAGGAGAGGCCATCACCTCTCACCTTGAGTGAATTACTTTCCGGACAAAAGGAAACCAGGGGAACAGTTTTCCCAGGATCGTCATACGTGGTGTAGAGCCACAACCTGCACGAGGTGCTACTGCTTTCGACTAAATATGACGGATCTAGAGCGGAAACTCAATAAAAACCCGTAATCCCAGGCGTCTAACAACCGTGACTATGGGATGAATGGCACTACGTAAGTGTGTCTTTTAACGGTGAACTACGGATAACAGGCGACCTCCGGTTTACACTAGCCCTCCCGAGGTATGGAGCTCTGCCTCGGGTGATCATCTTTTCTCGCAATTTTCAAAACAAAAATTATTGGAAAAAAATAACACAAAAACAGAAAATAACAAGGAATGCACACCTTTCAAATTGCAACCAGAGATCACTTTGGACCTCCCAGTTTCTACAGTTAGGGCACCTGATGATTGGAGATGACTCGGTCGTCACCACTCCCATGGATGTTATATCGGCGGAAGAAGAAGCTGCTTTACTAGCATCCCCGAAATCATCTACAGCTATCGACAGACCATCTGGGTCAGTTAAGACTAAGGATGATGACAAAGTCAAGCTATCTGGTGCTGGACGTAAAACGCCTGAAGAAACTGCTGGGTGCAGGGTATCTGATTGAGGAGGTGCGTTCAATGGCCTTGGAAACGGTGCAGTGCAAGGACATCCGCACCAAAAGACCAAGAGCTGACAGCTCAACTCCAACGAGCAACACTCCAAAACGCAAGGCTACTGAGGCTGCATACTTACCGCCTCAACAGACACCCACCTTCCGGGATGTTGTTGGATGTAAAAAAAAAGGGGTGATACCAACAGACTACCCTGCTACCCTATGGTGCACAGACCAACTAAAATTGGTGCAAAAAAGTGTCCTGGAGAACATAATTAAACAACAGGATAATGCTACCAAGCCCCAGTTCCGTGGTTGCACTTTCAAACCGGATTGACTTGCCTTTACGTGCAAGGACCAAAGGACAAGCGACTGGTTGGATAAAACTATACCAACGATGTTACCATGGGAAGGTGCCAAACTCAAAGCTGTGAGCGAGGAAAAAGTTCCTCGGCCACAAATCTTTGTCGGCCACTTCCCTGGGCAAGAAACCCCCAACAACAAAATTCTGGGCCTCGTTAAAGGTCAAAACAACGGTCTGAGGGTAGACGACTGAAGAGTACTTGTCGAAAATCTTTCTGTACCTACTCTCTTTCATATTCTCTTTAACACAATTATGTATTTATTAATTGCACTTACACATACATATATACAGTATTCCATTGTTAACAGACCAACCAACCAGAGTAAGTTGCCAATTTGTGCGCGAATGACTCGGTCCATTTTTTTCCCTAATTGTTACAAATCTGAATTAAAATACCAAACTTTGAATTGATACGGTTCGTGTTTTATTTATCCACAATTTTTTGGAATTCGGGTGAACATTTCTAAAATCTGGTGCCGAAACCCGGGACCTTTAACGAACGTATACGTGGAAACGATTGAGCGTTATAAAACGTGTATTTTAAATATCGGATTATGGAGTTGGCGAGTCGAGCGTCCTATCGAGGTCAAGTGACCAAATTAGTCAATAGCGCGACTGAATATTTAAAGTCGGAAGAGTCGAAAATAAGCGAAAATCGGGATAACCTAGAAGTTATCGAAGAAGAGCTCGAGGTTTCATTAGATCGTCTTACGGCCGCGCATGAATGCTTACGAAAAGCAAACCAAGAGGTAACATATTTAATAAAAGAGGTCGACATGGCACGGGAAGCTGATCTGGTGGCGGAGTACGACGACAAAGCAATCGCAGTTATTACGCGCCTAAAACATCGGTTGGCTAAAGTTCGCCAGCACCAAGGCAAGTTAACTTTAGTAGAAGAAAATATCAACGAGGCAGAAAATACTTTGCATAATATTCCGGCAGAAACTCCATCAAATCGCCAGTTCGCTCATAGTGCAGTTAAATTGCAAAAACTACAACCGAAGAAATTCTCGGGTGATTTCAAAGAGTGGGTCCCGTTTTGGGAGCAGTATCGAGCACTCGTACATGAAAATTCCTCTTTGAGCACAATCGATAAATTTAATTACTTAGAGACTGTCCTGACGGGCAGGGCAAGGGAAACATTAGTTGGTCTCACTCCCACAGAAGAAAATTATAACGCCGCTATAGCAATGTTAAAAGAGGAGTACGGTAACAACGAAAAAATAGTTGATTACACCATGCAACGATTACTCTCGATTCAGCCCGTATGCTCTAAGGTAGATGTCAGCGGTTTGAGACGGCTATATACGTCTGTTCTTGCCTCCACTCGTTCTCTCGCAGCATTAGGAATTCCGTCGTCAAACTATTTTGTTATGCTGAAAGGAGTTTTGTTGAGATGTCTTCCCAACGAATTACGCGTTGACTTTCATCGATATTACGGAGATTCAGCAGAAAACAATGATTCTTCCAGGGACTATGCAGATGAAGACGCTAGTATTGCATCAGTCTCGGAACATTCATCTGTAAATATAATTGGGGACAGGCAAGTCAAGTGTTTACTAAAATTTCTCAAGAGAGAAGTCGAGTCGCTGGAAAAGGCGAATGAGGCGAAATCGACCACAAACTCACACACACATACAACCCGCGCAAATGTGCTGAATCAGAGAACTGTCAAAACGGCCGTTGGATTGTTTACATCGGAGAAGAAAGATATCTATTTATTCTGCAAGTCAAAAACTCACGATACCAAGGATTGTTGTTGTGCTTTAAGCATCCCGGACAAGAAATTAATTTTGAAAACTGGAGGAAGATGTTATCGTTGCTGTAAATTTGGACATAATTCTAGAACGTGCAGAGTCGCAATCAAATGCAAAACTTGCAATGAAAGGCACGCAACAAGTATGTGCGACCCGCTATTCCTAAAAAATAAAATAGATTCTTCTTCTTCGACAGACAATCGGAGCGAAAATTCTGTAGGGATTTCAAGCCAGGCATCCACCACACAGTCTTCATTAAACTTGTATGCAGCAGATTCGATGCAGCGGACTAATGTATATTTGCAAACCGCTTGTGCATTTGCTTGCAGTGAACATTCCCCCGTGCCCTTGTATGTTCGAGTTGTCATGGATGGCGGCAGTCAGTTATCATTTGTAAGGTCATCATTGGCCCGGCGGCTCAATTTGCCAATAATCGGAGTAAATAACCTTAGTGTGATACCCTTTGGAAGTGACAAGCCAAGACCGAGTAAAATGTGCAACAAAGTTCGTCTGATGCTACGTAGTCAGCATGATGATCAAGCAGTAGTTATTGACGCAGTAGAGGTACCAGAGATATGTTTTGATGTGCTTTCAATGCCAACTAACGATACGATTGGTCCCCTTCGTGATTTTCAATTGGCCGATGCTAGAATTAATGGGCAACAACTTGAAGAAGGAATAAGTATTCTGATTGGAGCCGACACATACTGGCAGTTTGCGACGGGTAATAATAGACGAATTTCAGACAAGTTAGTTGCAGTGGAGACTATATTGGGATGGACTCTTCAGGGCCTGATAGGGAAGCGCCGAACAATTAATTAAAACGCAACACTCAAACGTTATAATGATTTTTATTACGTTTAACGATCTATCAATCAAATGCGGACTGTATTAAATGGCTCGGTATTGTTCGATCGCGACACGACTGCTCTGCTCGGTGGTTGCTACAAAAGTGAAGAAAAGAAATGCTTGCACTACTCGTATGCTTTGCATACAAAGTCTCCAAAGAATGCCCAGTTAGTTGCTCTCATAGACGAATACAGTTGAGTTCGTCATCAAGAGATAACAAGCACAACTTGCATTTAACGGAAGCACCACTAGTAATCTAGTGAGAGCACTGACGTTATTGCATTTCGATCGAACAATAAGGAACCTTATGTAATGTTTGGTCAGCCAAAGAAAAATATTAAAATAACATTACATATTCGAACAAATGGAAAGCGATTATTAGGAATGAAATGAAATGAATGAATAAACAATATAATAATTAACAAATACTAGCGATTAATACAAAAATAAACAAATGCGTTTCTCAACATGCCGCCCCTCCTGAAGGACTTCAGGAACATGGAAGCACAGCTAATTTGATGATCGGGCGCTTGAACACCCCGCTGCTGTTGCGAAGCGTAACCACTCGTACATGACCGTCGTTGCCTGGGTGGACCTCTTCTACTCTGCCTAGAGACCATTTTGAGGGTGGTAGATTTGGTTCTTTGACGACCACCAGGTCTCCAACTCGAAATTCTCTCGTAGCTTCTCTCCATTTCGGACGCTGCTGTAGGGATGTCAGGTAGTCGGTTTGCCATCGCCGCCAAAATCCTTGCATCATATTTTGGATTAGCTCCCAACGACTCAAACGGTTTGACGGAACTTCTAGATAGCTGGGCTCAGCTACCGCCACATATGGTCTGCCTATGAGGAAATGAGAAGGGGTTAAAGGATTAAGATCAGTATCAGAAATAGCACAGAGAGGCCTGGAATTTAACAAAGCTTCAATTTGGGCAAGTAGAGTGCACATTTCTTCGAAGGTAAGAATATTATGCCCCACAACACGACGTAGATGCTGCTTTACAAGTTTTACCCCCGCTTCCCAAAGCCCTCCAAAGTGAGGACTATGTGGAGGAATGAACTCCCATTTAATACTCTCAGCCGCCAATGTCTCCGCTATCTTCTCGTTGTGATTCTTGGAACGCACCAGATTCGATAATTCAGATAGGACACGAGCAGCTCCTTGAAAGTTTGTACCGTTGTCTGAATGTATTACGCTGCATTTGCCACGCCTCGCTACGAATCGCTTAAGCGCAGCCAAGAATGCATCTGTGGTGAGATCGCTGACCATCTCCAAATGTATCGCCTTGGTAGCCATGCACACAAAAAGGGCGATGTAGCCTTTCACGAACTTTGGGTTCCGACCCTTAGACAGCCGAAGAGTTATGGGACCCGCGTAGTCGCATCCTGTGTGAGCAAAGGCAAAGGATGGATCAACTCTTGCAGACGGTAAGTTTCCCATGATTTGAGATGTTGTCGATCGTCTAAGAACAAAGCAAACGGGACATTCGAATACAATCTTACGGATGAGATTTCGGCTACCAAGTATCCAGTATTCTTGTCGAATCAACGCGAAAAGTCCTGATACGCCGACGTGCAAAAACTTGTGATGAGCATCCTTAAGAATAAGCTGGGTAAGGCGGTTGTCCTTTGGCAGAATGATTGGATGTTTTGTGCCAAACGGGACGTCTTTGGCATTAGCAATTCTCCCACCGACCCGTAGCAGCCCTTTATCATCAAGAAAGGGTGATAACGATGATAGTTTCGATCCTCTCAGAACATGACGACCACCTTTCAATGCGTATATTTCCGTTTTAAACTCACCCTGGGCCCAAAGTACGCATGTCTCCTTAGCGAGATGATACTCTTCAAACCGAACATATCCAAACGTACGATCATCTCGAACACGACAGTTTCGAACAAAACGAAGGACAAAGGCAACAATTCTAACCAAAGTTAGCAAAGATGAAGTTTTAGCCGCCAAACGCTCCACAAAATGTTCTGTGGAAGAAGAGAAATGGACAACAATTGGTTTTTTCCTTTCTTCAGGCATATTTTCCATCTCGAACGAACGATTCATCGGCCACTGATCTAAGTCCTGTTGCAACCAAACTGGGCCTTTCCACCATATCTTTAACTCCAATAGCCTTTTAGGTTCGACTCCCCTTGACGCGAAGTCTGCAGGGTTCTCAGCTGAACAAACATGCTTCCAAGACGACCGCGGCAATGTGTCCAAAATTTCTGAGGTGCGGTTCGCGACGAAAGTGTTCCATCTTTTTGGGGGAGAGGACAACCAGTTCAAAACGATTTTTGAGTCAGAAAATGTATAAACGTGCACCGGTTTCACGTCCACCGATGACCGAATAACCTCAACCAATCGTGACAAGAGAAGCGCCCCACACAGCTCCAATTTGGGAATAGACAGCTGCTTAACCGGAGCGACGCGAGTTTTAGCTGCAACCAATTGAATTTCAATAGCACCATCGGTGGAGAAACTACGACTGTAAACTACCGCGGAATAGGCCTTTTCTGACGCATCGGAGAATCCTATCAGTTCAAAACGTTGAGAATTTAGTGTAAACCGCCTCGAAATTCTAAGTTTCTCAAAACAGGACAGATCACTCCGGTAGGATTTCCATTTTGTTGCGATATCATTCGGCAAGAAATCATCCCAACCTATTTTTGCCTTCGCAACCCATAACTCCTGAAACAACATTTTGAACAAAATGGTAGAAGGAGCCAGGAAACCCATGGGGTCAAAAATCTTTGCGACCTCGGATAGGGAAGCGCCGAACAATTAATTAAAACGCAACACTCAAACGTTATAATGATTTTTATTACGTTTAACGATCTATCAATCAAATGCGGACTGTATTAAATGGCTCGGTATTGTTCGATCGCGACACGACTGCTCTGCTCGGTGGTTGCTACAAAAGTGAAGAAAAGAAATGCTTGCACTACTCGTATGCTTTGCATACAAAGTCTCCAAAGAATGCCCAGTTAGTTGCTCTCATAGACGAATACAGTTGAGTTCGTCATCAAGAGATAACAAGCACAACTTGCATTTAACGGAAGCACCACTAGTAATCTAGTGAGAGCACTGACGTTATTGCATTTCGATCGAACAATAAGGAACCTTATGTAATGTTTGGTCAGCCAAAGAAAAATATTAAAATAACATTACATATTCGAACAAATGGAAAGCGATTATTAGGAATGAAATGAAATGAATGAATAAACAATATAATAATTAACAAATACTAGCGATTAATACAAAAATAAACAAATGCGTTTCTCAACATGCCGCCCCTCCTGAAGGACTTCAGGAACATGGAAGCACAGCTAATTTGATGATCGGGCGCTTGAACACCCCGCTGCTGTTGCGAAGCGTAACCACTCGTACATGACCGTCGTTGCCTGGGTGGACCTCTTCTACTCTGCCTAGAGACCATTTTGAGGGTGGTAGATTTGGTTCTTTGACGACCACCAGGTCTCCAACTCGAAATTCTCTCGTAGCTTCTCTCCATTTCGGACGCTGCTGTAGGGATGTCAGGTAGTCGGTTTGCCATCGCCGCCAAAATCCTTGCATCATATTTTGGATTAGCTCCCAACGACTCAAACGGTTTGACGGAACTTCTAGATAGCTGGGCTCAGCTACCGCCACATATGGTCTGCCTATGAGGAAATGAGAAGGGGTTAAAGGATTAAGATCAGTATCAGAAATAGCACAGAGAGGCCTGGAATTTAACAAAGCTTCAATTTGGGCAAGTAGAGTGCACATTTCTTCGAAGGTAAGAATATTATGCCCCACAACACGACGTAGATGCTGCTTTACAAGTTTTACCCCCGCTTCCCAAAGCCCTCCAAAGTGAGGACTATGTGGAGGAATGAACTCCCATTTAATACTCTCAGCCGCCAATGTCTCCGCTATCTTCTCGTTGTGATTCTTGGAACGCACCAGATTCGATAATTCAGATAGGACACGAGCAGCTCCTTGAAAGTTTGTACCGTTGTCTGAATGTATTACGCTGCATTTGCCACGCCTCGCTACGAATCGCTTAAGCGCAGCCAAGAATGCATCTGTGGTGAGATCGCTGACCATCTCCAAATGTATCGCCTTGGTAGCCATGCACACAAAAAGGGCGATGTAGCCTTTCACGAACTTTGGGTTCCGACCCTTAGACAGCCGAAGAGTTATGGGACCCGCGTAGTCGCATCCTGTGTGAGCAAAGGCAAAGGATGGATCAACTCTTGCAGACGGTAAGTTTCCCATGATTTGAGATGTTGTCGATCGTCTAAGAACAAAGCAAACGGGACATTCGAATACAATCTTACGGATGAGATTTCGGCTACCAAGTATCCAGTATTCTTGTCGAATCAACGCGAAAAGTCCTGATACGCCGACGTGCAAAAACTTGTGATGAGCATCCTTAAGAATAAGCTGGGTAAGGCGGTTGTCCTTTGGCAGAATGATTGGATGTTTTGTGCCAAACGGGACGTCTTTGGCATTAGCAATTCTCCCACCGACCCGTAGCAGCCCTTTATCATCAAGAAAGGGTGATAACGATGATAGTTTCGATCCTCTCAGAACATGACGACCACCTTTCAATGCGTATATTTCCGTTTTAAACTCACCCTGGGCCCAAAGTACGCATGTCTCCTTAGCGAGATGATACTCTTCAAACCGAACATATCCAAACGTACGATCATCTCGAACACGACAGTTTCGAACAAAACGAAGGACAAAGGCAACAATTCTAACCAAAGTTAGCAAAGATGAAGTTTTAGCCGCCAAACGCTCCACAAAATGTTCTGTGGAAGAAGAGAAATGGACAACAATTGGTTTTTTCCTTTCTTCAGGCATATTTTCCATCTCGAACGAACGATTCATCGGCCACTGATCTAAGTCCTGTTGCAACCAAACTGGGCCTTTCCACCATATCTTTAACTCCAATAGCCTTTTAGGTTCGACTCCCCTTGACGCGAAGTCTGCAGGGTTCTCAGCTGAACAAACATGCTTCCAAGACGACCGCGGCAATGTGTCCAAAATTTCTGAGGTGCGGTTCGCGACGAAAGTGTTCCATCTTTTTGGGGGAGAGGACAACCAGTTCAAAACGATTTTTGAGTCAGAAAATGTATAAACGTGCACCGGTTTCACGTCCACCGATGACCGAATAACCTCAACCAATCGTGACAAGAGAAGCGCCCCACACAGCTCCAATTTGGGAATAGACAGCTGCTTAACCGGAGCGACGCGAGTTTTAGCTGCAACCAATTGAATTTCAATAGCACCATCGGTGGAGAAACTACGACTGTAAACTACCGCGGAATAGGCCTTTTCTGACGCATCGGAGAATCCTATCAGTTCAAAACGTTGAGAATTTAGTGTAAACCGCCTCGAAATTCTAAGTTTCTCAAAACAGGACAGATCACTCCGGTAGGATTTCCATTTTGTTGCGATATCATTCGGCAAGAAATCATCCCAACCTATTTTTGCCTTCGCAACCCATAACTCCTGAAACAACATTTTGAACAAAATGGTAGAAGGAGCCAGGAAACCCATGGGGTCAAAAATCTTTGCGACCTCGGATAACAATTTCCGCTTGGTTGGCAACAACAACTGGTCATCTAAGGCAATTTTAAACGTAAAGTTGTCACTGTGAGGATTCCAAATCAGACCAAGAACTTTAGTGCATTGCGATGTACTATTCAAATCCATACAAAGCCTTTCCTCACCTTCCGTAACTCGTAAGATTTGCCAACAATTTGAGCTCCATTTGCTCAATTCTAAGCCTCCCAATGCTAGCATATCCACCAACTGCCTTTGCAGTTCTAACGTTTTGTCAATGGAATCAGAGCCTGTCAATATATCATCGACATACATTTCCTCCAGAATTACCTGAGATGCGAGCGGAAACTTGTGTCGATAGTCCCGTGCTAATTGGCGAACCACTTTGATGGATAAATAAGGAGCAGAAGATGTTCCGTATGTTACGGTACATAAACGATAATGTGCAACTGGGTCTTGAGGAGTTGGTCTCCATACTATTCGCTGAAAGTTTCGGTGCTGTGGATGAACTTTTTGGTGAAGTAGTTGTTGTATCGTCCTTTTCATTTTCCTTAGATTTGCTGGCTAACCGTGGTTTTTTCGATGGTATTTCATCGATAGTGGCAAGCTTGCGCACATTTTTTTCCATTTCTTTATTCCTTGTTTTGGACGAGGTAGAAGTTGATGGCTCTCTATGTATGTTAGAAACGTCTTCTTCTTGATCGGCTTCCTCGGATGAGCATGATGATGAGGATGAGAAAAGGAATTTCGAGCTCGTCGATCGTCTCCATTGATGCGGAGAATGACTGTGCTCCATTTCATTATCCTTGGCAGACGGTGGTGAAGATGTAACGGCGGTTGGGATTGGTTCTTCAACTAGTTCATCATCCTTAGGCTCCGTTTTGATATGAACTTCAGCACCAAACTTGTCATCATAGTCTTTGTCATCGTAGTCATCAACGTCTATAAATATACCTTCGGTTGTGACTGCAGGCGCACTATCCAAGTTCTCCTCATACACCTGGGATGAGTTGAAACTACTCGAGAAACTCTGCGAAAGTTTTAAGGACCATTTAGATAGCACTTCATCATACTCATCATCATCCTCGTCATCGTCCATACTGCCTGTATTGTTTAAACTCTGAGAGTTCTTTTCCTCCTTTACAGGTGTTATTATTAAAGAACCGCCCTCATCGAGTTTATAATCTGCAGCTACTTCTGTGTCCAAGTCTGGCAGCTCCTCTCGCAATTCATCGAAAAGCTTTTGTGTGAAATAAAGTTCATCCTCTTCATCTTCATCAACATCATCAACCTTTGATGGTGGTACTTCGATTGCTTCGTCTAGAATTGGATTATTCATGACGGGCTTGTCGATTATTTTCTCATTTTCTTTAAGAACAGTTTCAACTTCATCGAAAGAATCACCAAATAGTTCCGGACTTTTGCCAGACTTTCGTATATTGTCATCGTCCTCTTCATCACTTGAAATGCATATCACATTAGCTTCAACAGGAATCTTTTCACTGGAACTTGTCTGCGGGTCCTTATACAAATTTTTGAGCAGCTCCGGATTCAAGTCCCCAAATATGCTTCGAATATTCTCAGAGACTGTATTAACGTTTGGTTCGTCTAACGTAGTCGGTGGGAGAATTGCTAATGCCAAAGACGTCCCGTTTGGCACAAAACATCCAATCATTCTGCCAAAGGACAACCGCCTTACCCAGCTTATTCTTAAGGATGCTCATCAAAAATCTTTGCGACCTCGGATAACAATTTCCGCTTGGTTGGCAACAACAACTGGTCATCTAAGGCAATTTTAAACGTAAAGTTGTCACTGTGAGGATTCCAAATCAGACCAAGAACTTTAGTGCATTGCGATGTACTATTCAAATCCATACAAAGCCTTTCCTCACCTTCCGTAACTCGTAAGATTTGCCAACAATTTGAGCTCCATTTGCTCAATTCTAAGCCTCCCAATGCTAGCATATCCACCAACTGCCTTTGCAGTTCTAACGTTTTGTCAATGGAATCAGAGCCTGTCAATATATCATCGACATACATTTCCTCCAGAATTACCTGAGATGCGAGCGGAAACTTGTGTCGATAGTCCCGTGCTAATTGGCGAACCACTTTGATGGATAAATAAGGAGCAGAAGATGTTCCGTATGTTACGGTACATAAACGATAATGTGCAACTGGGTCTTGAGGAGTTGGTCTCCATACTATTCGCTGAAAGTTTCGGTGCTGTGGATGAACCCAAATTTGGCGAAACATCTTCACGATATCCGCAGAGAAAACATATTTATACAGGCGAAAACGAATCGAAACTTTAAGCAAGTTGCGTTGAAGTGGTGTCCCTACGTGAAGCATATCATTGAGACTAACGCCATTTGTATCCTTATGGGAACCATTAAAAACAACACGAAGCTTGTTGGTCACAACCGCGTGGTGGGGCAAATAAAACACACTGCCCGATGTTGGTTCTACCTCATGATCGGGGATACGTTCCATATGCCCTAAGTCCTCGTAAGCCTTCATAAACTTGCAGTACTCCAACCGAAGATCCTCATTGCGCGAAAGACGACGCTCCATTGAAAACAACATAGCCAAAGCACCGGAGATAGTGTTGCCAAAGGAAACGATTTCATGGCGAAATGGGAGTTCAACCACGTACTTGTGGTCAGAGGATCGAGCAAAGGTTTGAGAGAAATGAGCATCTACTTCGTCCTCTTCATGAGACAGGGAAAGCCTACACGGCAGCTCCTCGATTTCCCAAAATGACTTCAACAAGACGTCAAGATCCATCCCTACATGTAGCGATACTATATGGTTATGTGGAATGTTGCCAGTAATCACCCATCCAAATATTGTTTCATGAGCAACAACGTTTTCACCTCCATCAGTACGATGACCATTTCGAAGAATACTCCAGGCTTTATCTGCTCCCAGCAGAATATCAATAGGTCCTGGCGTAGCAAAGGCTGAATCAGCCAGAGGAAGATGCTTAAGAAATTCTACGTCGCTACAATCGAAGGAAAATGATGGAGTAAGCGAGGTGATTGTCTTCAAAATATAGGCATCAATCTCAATGCTATTGGTGTCAAAGCGAGAATTTAAAGTCAATGTTACAGCACCCTTTGTAACACCTGCTTCCAACGAAGAGATCCCCGAGATGGGTAACCGCGCATGGCGACGACGAAGGCCTAACTTCTTCACCAAGTTTTCGGTCACGAACGAGACTTGTGACCCGGTATCGAGGAGAACACGAGTAAAATGATAACTTCCGCTAGCGTCTAATACCTTTACGACGACAGTGGGTAAAATACCAGAAGAACGGGAATCATTTTTTATGTGATGACAAACGGCAGACGCAGAAACGCCTGAGGTGCTAGGACCCGCTTCGGCGGGAACCTCCTCACGATTACTAGCACGAGCACGATCGTTGGCCTCGGGGTGTACCAGACTGTGATGACGAGCATTACAAATCGAACAGCGAGCCTTAACACGACACCTTACCGACGAGTGGTTAGTACCAAGACAATTGTAGCATAACCGTTGATCGCGAGCGAAAATGCGACGGGAACTCACAGCATAGATATGAAAACTGTACATTGGGGCAGGGAATGGGGTTCTTTACATTTTGGACACGACGATTTGATAATATTTAAGCTCTTGATATTCGAATGATTCGCGGTACGAGTGTTTTTATAGACACGAGTCTTTGGTTCACTGGACTCTAATGCGTTACACCTATCCTCTAAGAGTTGTATTAGAGATTTGATTGTAGAGTCTTCTGACCCCTTGTTTTCTAGAGCCCACGCTTGACGCGAATCAGTATCTAACTTGCCGAGCAACAAATATACTAGCCACGGGTCCCTGCCTTCAGCTTTCAAGGACGCTAACCCTCTGAGCACTTCGTCCGCGCTGTCCACCAATTTACGCAACTGAACATAATCACCTGAAGAAACGTTAGGCAATTTCAGAAAGCTTTCGATGTAAGCATTTATAATAGACAACGGTTTGTCATATCGACGCTCTAGCTTTTCCCACGCTTCCTCGTAAATACTGTCAGACGTAGTCAAATTATTAAGCAACTTCAACGGTTCAACACCAAGATAAGACTTCAGATATTGAAATTTACTTGCACCGGACAACCTACTGTTGCAGTCTATGTTTCTAAGGAACATGTCCCGAAAACCTGGCCAATCACGATAATCACCCGAGAACGGAGGTATTCGCAGTACCGGAAGGCTTAAGTCGGAATCAGCTTTATTATCAGCCGTTTGAGAAGCCGACTTGGCCAAAGGTTCAAGAAGCGGCACTTCTTGAGTGGCTAGTGTAACGTTCGAAGCTTCGTCGCGCGCGGAAGGCTGCCTGCGATTCTTAATGGCCTTAACAAATTCACATTTAGCCGATAAGTATTTAGCTTCAACCACCTCGAAATCTGGTTCAGGATCTACGTATCCTGCCTCCTCGTGGAATTGAAAGAGCTCAGTTTGGTTTCGGCACAAATCTTTCCACGACTCTTCCAAACGCTCTAATCGAATTTCTAGGGCAACCGATTCAGTATCAGCGGGAATATTTTGCGCGAAATTATGCAACCGAGTAACGGAACCTTTGATGTGTCCACGAGCCTGCTTTAAGGCTTCCATTTTGTCGAGTAGAAGAAACCGATCGACCACGTGTTTTCTAACTCGTACGCACTACAATCTTGCCCCTAAGCAACAATTTCAGGATCACAGCAAATTTCTATTGAGACGAGTAGTCCTAGCATCAAATCACATAAATCACATAGGCATCAGCAGGAACAGGCAACCATACAATAAAATATATGTTTTTCTTTTACCTCTATTGAGTCCACAGCAAATTCTAGCCACCACCAGCGAGCGAATAAAGCGAGTATCGAAAGCGAAGAAATCCGGTATTGAAGGACCAATTTGATAGGGAAGCGCCGAACAATTAATTAAAACGCAACACTCAAACGTTATAATGATTTTTATTACGTTTAACGATCTATCAATCAAATGCGGACTGTATTAAATGGCTCGGTATTGTTCGATCGCGACACGACTGCTCTGCTCGGTGGTTGCTACAAAAGTGAAGAAAAGAAATGCTTGCACTACTCGTATGCTTTGCATACAAAGTCTCCAAAGAATGCCCAGTTAGTTGCTCTCATAGACGAATACAGTTGAGTTCGTCATCAAGAGATAACAAGCACAACTTGCATTTAACGGAAGCACCACTAGTAATCTAGTGAGAGCACTGACGTTATTGCATTTCGATCGAACAATAAGGAACCTTATGTAATGTTTGGTCAGCCAAAGAAAAATATTAAAATAACATTACATATTCGAACAAATGGAAAGCGATTATTAGGAATGAAATGAAATGAATGAATAAACAATATAATAATTAACAAATACTAGCGATTAATACAAAAATAAACAAATGCGTTTCTCAACAGGGCCCATTAGCAGTACAATCGAAATCTTCTAGTTCGAGTTACGCAACATCGCTTCACGTCTGTGCTTGTGAGGATGTGCAGAGATTTTGGAGCCTTGACATCATGGGTATATCTCCAGAGAGCGATAAAGCGGTGAGTAGTGATTTATCATTTCATATTCGCAGGAACGGAAATCGCTACGAAGTATCACTTCCTTGGAAAAATACGTCAACTAGTTTACATGACAATCGACCGAGCGCATTAGTTCGAATGCAGTCCCTTGTCCGAAAACTGTGCTCAGCTGGGAGAATCAACGAATATAGTGCAGCTATGGATGAAATGCTGTCTTCTGGTGTAGCGGAAATTGCTCCTAACGCGACCGTGAACGAAAAACGTACTTATTATTTACCTCACCGCCCAGTATACCGAGAAGACAAGGAGACGACAAAATTACGCATTGTGTTTGATGCTTCGGCACATGCGCCTAACCATTCTTCTTTAAACGATTGCTTAGAGGTAGGACCGAATCTACTGCCTGAACTTCTGATTATTTTGTTGAATTTTCGCACTGGTAAAATTGGGCTGGTTGCTGACATCGAGAAGGCATTTTTGCAAATATTATTAAATGAATCGGACAGAGACAGTCATCGATTTTTTTGGTTCTCGACTAAAGTCAACGATGAAAGGAACCTACCTGCTGTGCAAATTTATCGAATGACGCGTCTTACTTTTGGTGTCACAAGCAGTCCCTTTCTTCTTGCTGCAACGTTGCTGAAAATTATTGAAGAAGCCAAGGAAAAATTTCCGCGGACATGTGAGAGGCTAATGAAAGCCTTTTATATGGACGATTTCGTAGTTAGTGTCGACGACGAAGAAATTGCGAAGAAAATCTTTCAAGAAGCGAACCTTGTTTTGAAAGGTGCCTCCATGACGCTGCGAAAGTGGAACTCCAACAGCGAAAGCGTTCGACAAAATTTTTTAATGGAAGATCGATTGCCCAACACTCAGAAAGTTCTTGGTCTACGCTGGGTAGTTGCAACAGACGAATTGGAAGTGGATTTGGATCCAGTTATACAATTACTTAAGTCCGAATCTCTGCAGTCAACAAAACGAGGCATATTAAAAATGATGGCTAAGGTATTTGATCCGTTTGGTATTCTTGCCCCCTGGACCGTACGTTTAAAAATACTCTTTCAAAATATTTGGCGACGAAAACTGGAATGGGATGTAAATTTACCTGCGGATTTACAAGACGTTTGGACTGCCTATTGCAAGGAGATAAAAGAACTCAACGAAATTGCGATACCTCGTCATTTTTTAACAACCAATGGATCGGCCGAAGTGCATATCTTTGCGGATGCGAGTCAATTCGCCTTTGGAGCTGTTGCTTATGCTAGGACCGTCGATAGTAGCGGACAAGTTTCGGTGCGACTTATTTGTGCCAAAAATAGGGTGGCACCTCTGAAAAGCGATAATCAGAATGAGTTGACCGTGCCCAAGTTGGAGTTAACCGCAGCCCTGATTGGCGCACGTCTACTGGCATATCTTCGTAATAATCTCCATACACAATTCACCTCAGCGTTCCTCTGGTCTGACTCGCAGATTGCTCTCTTTTGGATTCAGGGATTACAGAAGCGTTGGAAGCCGTACATCGAAAGTCGTGTTAGAGAGATCAGAACGCTAACAGATGTTTCGTCCTGGAGGCACTGTCCTGGTGCAGACAATCCGGCAGATCTTCTTACCCGCGGGATCAGTGCTGCCTCGCTAGTGAATTCATCGACATGGTTTAACGGACCGACTTGGCTACTTCAAGGGGATGTTGGCTGGACTTCGACAAACAAAACGATTGCTGCTTCACTGTGTGCTTTGTCTGCTTCTACTGAGGAGGATCAAGTTGGCGATCTCGAAGACGACACTTCACCTATTCTCAACTCTAAGAGGTTCAGTGACTGGAAGCGTCTTTTGCGTGTAACAGCGTACTGCTTGAGAGCGGTTGATATCTTGCGCAAACGTCAGTTTTCAAAATATTTATCAGCTGAAGAGGTTATTCGTGCGGAGAAGTATTGGATTCATAGAGTGCAAAGCCAATATTATCCTGAAGAAATTGCGGCTCTTCGAAAGAATAAAGGTATACCTTTGAAATCGAATTTAAAAACGCTTTCTCCCTTTCTAGACGATGGTGATAATTTCCTCCGGGTTGGAGGTAGACTTCAATTTGTGGTAGTTAACGTTAACGAGGCGCACCCAATAATACTACCAAAGTCATCTCACGTCACCGAGCTGATCGTAATCGATGCTCATGAAAAAGTATTTCATGGCGGCACATCATCGACTCTTTCACGGTTACGCTCTTTATACTGGATCGTAAAAGGTCGCCAATTAATAAAAAATGTCATCAAGAAATGTTATATATGCAAAGTCCTTCGTGGCGCTCCAG
The DNA here is from genome assembly GCA_951230905.1 of Cheilosia variabilis. NCBI lineage: Eukaryota > Metazoa > Arthropoda > Insecta > Diptera > Syrphidae > Cheilosia > Cheilosia variabilis. Next base: position 86,317,377 of record OX579676.1, read on the forward strand.
CTACTCAGGTGTTTGCACCTCTTCCCAGAGATCGAATCCTCGCATCTAGACCGTTTGAGGTAACGGGAATGGACTTCGCCGGTCCTTTATATGTTACCGACCTTGGCAAACAACGCAAGATATCTACATTTTACTATTCACATGTGCTGCTGTTCGTGCTGTACACCTAGAGAGCACCACAGACCTAACGACCGAATCCTGTCTACTTGCTGTAAGACGATTTATAGCGAGGCGAGGAGTTCCTTGTATAATCTACTCCGACAACGCTACTACTTTCAAAAAGGCGTCATCTGAGCTCCAAAAAATTAATGGTATGTGGACGGACGAACGATTTCTTGGGTTCTTAAGCAATTCCCATATCAAGTGGAAATTTATCGTAGAACGCGCCCCATGGTGGGGTGGATTTTGGGAACGGTTGATTGCGGTGGTAAAGTCCGCCTTGCGAGCTGCCATTGGTAAGGCTACTTTAAGCATTGATCAGTTTCAAACTCTATTGACAGAAGCCGAAGGAGTCGTCAACTTGCGGCCGCTAACTTACGCTGGAGAAGACCCGTTAGATCTTGCTCCCCTTACCCCGGCACATTTCCTTTTGGGTGCAAACGGAAACTCCGCCAAATCAGCATGCGAGCAACCGTCAGGGAAAGAACTGCGAAAACAATGGAAGGAGCGGCTACGTTTTTTGGCTATTTTCAAGAGGCGGTGGTATAAAGAATACCTTCTGCAATTGAGATCTTTACATCACGTCCAAAATCCATTGAGTTCGAGTGTACGAGTTGGAGATATTGTGCTACTGGAAGATTCATCGCTGCCTAGAACGCTTTGGCATCTTGCGGTAATCGAGAAATGCTTTCCTGGCAGAGACGGCAGAATTCGAGCCTGCGAAATACGTTTGGCTAGTGGATCCATATTAAGAAGACCGATACAACTCCTGTACCCCTTGGAGATAGCTAAATAACCATAAATCTTGCTGGCGGGAGGATGTCGAAAATCTTTCTGTACCTACTCTCTTTCATATTCTCTTTAACACAATTATGTATTTATTAATTGCACTTACACATACATATATACAGTATTCCATTGTTAACAGACCAACCAACCAGAGTAAGTTGCCAATTTGTGCGCGAATGACTCGGTCCATTTTTTTCCCTAATTGTTACAAATCTGAATTAAAATACAAAACTTTGAATTGATACGGTTCGTGTTTTATTTATCCACAATTTTTTGGAATTCGGGTGAACATTTCTAAAAGTACTCAACCGGGTGCAAAGGCCCCAAATGACGGAGCTCACTTTAGCTCTAGGCCCAACGTCTGCAAACACTGTCAAGGCCCTAAATGGCAGTATTAGCTACTGTTTCGGTGATGTACAAAAGTCCAAAAGTCGCCAAGAAGGAGACTGCAGTCGCAAGCGCAGGGACCACCCAGGACCCAAAAGCAAAGACACCTGCTCAATGCTCTCCAAAGACTGTGGCTAATACATCGAAGGCCACAACGGATGATACCCCTAGCTGCTCGTACAGACGCCCGATGCCTAAGGTGACAAAAATAGGTACGGGAACCACTGCAAGCCGAGAAAAGCAGAGGCAGCGTGTCTCTGGCAGACCTCGAAAATGCGAGAGACGAGACCCTGAAGAGACGGCGCTTCTTAACAGCAGCAGGGGCAAAAAGGTGGCACAGAGGGGCCACCAATGAAAATAAAATATGCGAAGTCCATCCGCAAACAACACCGGAAGGCAACTTAAGTGCCTTCAAATAAATCTCCACCATGCTAAGGCAGCTTCTAGTGTCCTAAGTAGGAGATTTATTAAAAAAGACCTAGATCTAGCCATGATTCAGGAACCATGGACCTTTTCAGGAGCCGTAAAAGGGCTCCCAAATGAAGAATCCTCTAAGTTAATTTACGATAAACAGCATGTCCGTTCGAGGGCAGCTCTTATGATAAATAAAGACTTAATTAAAACAACTTTTCCAATTTCAGAATTTATTCAAGGAGATTTGGTGGCGGCACTCATCGTAATACCAAAAGCCGGTCAAAAGGGAGGGGATCTGAAGGTCGTTATCGCCTCTGCTTACCTTCCTGGAGACACCTCTGAAGAACCAACTTCGGAGGTAGCGGCTTTGGTAAGATACTGCAAAGCAAGGAGACTACAGTGGATCCTCAGATATGACGCCAATGCCCATCACACGGTTTGGGGGAGCACCAACATAAACAAAAGAGGTGAGTCCCTTTTTGAATATATTTATGCTAATAATTTAGTGGTGGTAAATAGAGGGGTAAAACCAACCTTCATAAATGCGATTCGTCAAGAGGTTCTAGGTCTCACTTTGGCAAGTCCATTTATATATAATATCATCACAAACTGGCATGTTTCCGGAGAAGCATCAATGTCGGACCACGATCACATCAGATTCGACTTGGAGGCTTATTCCGTAAGAAACACAGCTTACAGGAATCTGAAATACTCTGACTGGGAAACCTATCGGTTAGTCCTCGAATCAGAACTAAATCGTTCTTTAATTCCACTAGGAACCATTCCGGAGTTGGAAACTGAATCCGAACAGCTCCAAAAAGACATAACCTTCGCCTATGAAAGCAGCTGTGCCCTCAAAAATAGGACAACACGAAGAGATGTTCCATGGTGGAATAAAAGACATGACGTCCTTAGAAGCACAGCAAGAAAACTTTTCAATAGAGCTAAGAACAACGGCAATTGGTGCCAATACAGAACAGCTCTAACTGATTACAACAAAGAATTGAGAAAATCAAAACGAGTGACTTGGAGAAAGCACTGTGAGAGCATAGAAAATCTCCCTGCAGCTACACGACTCCAAAAAGTCCTCGCTCGCGATCACTTAAATGGCATTTGCTCTCTGAAAAAGCATAATGGGGAATTTACAGATACCCCTGAGGAAACCTGTCAACTTCTTCTTGACACACACTTCCCAGAATGCATCCACATAGACAACCCACTCGTACCGATGAGCCACCAGGATCTCACGGTATGAAAATGGGATTATAGTCTATCCGGAAAGATATTTCAACGAGACAGGGTGAAATGGGCGATCTCGTCCTTTAGCCCGTTTAAATCACCAGGAACTGATGGCATCTACCCCTGTCTGTTACAACAGGGTATGGATCTATTGGCTCCTCAACTCGTTAGGGTCTTTCGATCCAGCCTATCTCTAGGCCACGTACCATTGAGCTGGACTAAGGTCAAGGTAGTTTTCATACCAAAGGCAGGTGGGAAATCAGAACAACTAGCGAAATCATATCGCCCCATCAGCCTTAGCTCCTTCATACTAAAAACCATGGAGAAAGTCCTGGATCAATGCATAAGGGATCAGTTCCTTACAGGTAACCCACTTCATGCGAGCCAGTTCGCATCCCAAGCCGGCAAGTCTACCGAAACTGCCATACATAGCCTTACAATGACTATTGAAAAAGCTCTGGCAGAAAAGGAAACGGCTCGCTGTGCCTTAATTGACATGCAGGGAGCGTTTGACAATATATAGGAAGCTATGATAAGAAAAGGCATTGCCCCATTAATCATAAAAAGGGTTCTAAATATGTTAGAAAGCAGAATCATTAATCTGTCGTATGGAGGCTCACAAAAGACTGTAAAGGCCACTAGTGGCTGTCCTCAAGGAGGAGTACTTTCTCCTCTACTGTGGACTTTAGTCATATATGAACTCCTAGACCACCTCACACAATCGGGGTACATAATACGAGGGTATGCAGATGATGTAGTAATCACTGTTAGGGGCAAGCATGACTTCGCGATATCGGAGATCATGCAAAGGGCCCTAAACTTAACCTACAAATGGTGCCAGAACAAAAGATTGACCATAAATCCATCAAAAACAGTCATGATACCATTCTCAAGAAAGAGAAAACTAGAACTGAAACCGATCAAGCTGATGAACGCAGTCATCGACTTATCAAGAGAGTTAAAATATCTAGGAGTAATCCTAGACAAGACTCTCACCTGGAATTCACACCTTGATCAAGTCACCAAGAAGGCGACAAAGGCAATTTTTATATGCCACCGTCTTTACGGCAAAACTAGGGGCTTAAAACCAAAAATGATCTATTGGTCATACAACACGATCATCAAACCAATGATAACCTATGCAGCGATAGAATGGTGGCCAAAAACCGAACAAATAACGGCACAACAAAAACTAAACAAGATATATCGCTTAGCATGCGTTGGTATAACGGGGCAATGAAAACTTATCCAACTGCAGCCATAGGAGCAATGATCAGCCTCCTGCCTTTACATTTAGCTGTAAAGAAGGAAGCTGGTCTCAGTGCCCTCAGGCTCCCTGATATATCAAATCTCAAAGCAGGAAACCTCATAGGACACCTTCGGGTACTACAAATGCTCCAAAATGATCCCGTGAACAAGGTATCAGATACCATGCCTAAAAGGCTGCGCTTCTCCATAAAATTTAAGATAGTCATATCTGACAGGAGCACCTGGAGAACCAACCAATTCGTAATACCATCGGGATCACAAATCTGGTACACCGACGGTTCGAAGATGGAAGATGATGCCACAGGGGCTGAGGTCTATGAGCCTAGGTTCCAAAGAGCTATAGCACTGGGAAAATCACCAGACATCTTTCAAGCGGAGGTACACGCCATAGAGATATGTGTCCGAGAATGCTTACGAAGGCGCACTAAAGGTGCCCGCATCTACATCCTATCAGACAGCCAAGCAGCTCTTAAGGCCCCAAGATCATACTCGATCAGGTCAAACATTTTCATTTCACTTTTTCACGAAACCAGAGTGGACCCCCTGTTTTATTTGTCCAGATTAATGAGGAAGAGTGATTTTCAGGGGGAGAATTTGAGAAAAATTGTCTACTGTAGTTACGCCCAACTGTTTTGAGCCAAATCTCATTGGATTCGCTGGGAGATATGTTCTAAATGTAGTTCCTGAAATGTTTTTTTCTGACTCCACAGAAGGGTTCATGTCCGATGAGTGGAGTTGTTGCTACGACTTTAGCCAGTGAGTCAGCCGATTCGTTGCCCTCAAATCCCCTGTGGCCTGTAATCCAATGAAGGATGGCTAGGTTTTTCTTAGAAAGTTCGTAGATGGTTTTGAATGTTTCTTACACAAGTTTAGACTTTATGACAGATGAGTCAAGACCTTTGAGAGCTGCTCGAGAAATATTATTATTGAACAACATATTGCATTATGATGAGGTACTTTCGGAAGAAGCCATTCTTCGGCGGGATAAACATTGCATATATCAGAACAGTCACTAAAAATTAAATCAAGGAAGCGCTGGTGCGCATTGTATAATCCATTAATTTGGTAGAGACCTGCACTTAGTATATTTTCTAAAAATAGCTTGGCATGCAAGGGTCCAAGCTCTGACAGATTATAACAAGATCGGCATTCTGGATCCACATACCAATATGGATTGGTTAGATTAAAATCACCAAATATAAAAAGTATTTTCATACACAAACGCAGATGATACAGATTGAATATAAACAGCAACAATACAAAGGCACGATAAATAACTTAATGTCAATTTAACAGAAATTAGTTCCAAGTCCAAGAACTCATTTAAAAACAAAGGATCAGATTTTATGCATTTATTTATCGCAATGGCAACACCACCGCCATTTATAAAACCACCATTGGTAGGGCAGCGGTCAGTACGATCGATTTCATAAAGATCCTCCAGTATAACTTCACAGTTTTTGATATCAGAGTTCAGTCAGGCCACAGTTAGGATTTTAACGTCATAACTTTTTTCTGGACAGTTGGTATAGAAACTAACTGGCGGATTTAAAGTTTTGTACCTATTTCCGAAAGCGATTCGCTTTCCATTCGACCATATTGAAAGCGAAAACACTTTCCAACGTCATTTTATCATTGCATTGAAAGCGATAGGTGTTTGGGTGGCAGATTGTTTACGAACCTAATAAAAATGTAAATATTCAATAAAAAACAAGAATTTTAAAATTGCTGAAACATTCATTGTGCAGCAAAAAACATCTTATTAATTGAATTTATTATACCTACATATATTTATTAATAAAGGAGCTAAAAACATACTTTCGTAGAACAATTTGCTGCACTTGCTGAATTTTTAAAAGATAACAGTGGTCTAGCAATGCTCCAGAATATAGAGCCAATGCTGTAGAACTTTGGGATGGCATTACAAATGGGGACGTTCAAGTATCTAGTTTAGTAAGTCTCTCTCACTAGATGAAACTCGTGATGGGAGTGAAATATAATATTTTGGTTCTTATATTATTTTGTCTTTCTAATAAATCAATATTTTTATTTGAACTCAAGTTGTGGAGGATTTTTAATACCACAAAAAAAAACAAATTGCGACAGAACCAAATGGCCATTCACGGAACTGGAGGAGGACCAAACAAACAATACGTTTTTTCTGCCATCGAAGAGGATGTTATTATTTTCGAGCGGGGAAGAACCACTTCTTAACAATCTTCTTTAAACATTTATGTTCACATTTTCTTCCCTTCCTTCTTCATTTTCCGCATACAAATATAAACTAATTGAATCCATTTAATTCCTTTTATTTAAAACAAAATCTGAAACTTTCAACAACAGCAGTGTCGGGAAACAAATATTTGTCAAATATTTGGAAAAATAAATGGAAAATTGGAAGTCAGAATGGAAATAACTAGAACGCTCAGGGAAATATAATTTTCGCCCTGTTCGCATTTGAGAAAGCGAACACGGTCGAAATTAAGGTATCGCTTTTGATACGATCCGCCGCGCATTTGGGAATGACCCCCTGTTTAAATTCGTGAACGACGGTATGCTGAGGCCAGAAATACTGCAAAATAATAACAATAAACACATTATCAGGAACAAAGACCTTAAATTAACTAATACGATGCTCATACGATAATTTAAGCCTTAATACTTTTATATCACCAATATCCATTATTTTTTTCCGCATATACCTCAATACCATTTCCTCAGTTGTCTCAGATGATAGTCTGAAAATAAAGATACATTTTTGTAACGGAACAGCAACCAAATCGGCCGAAACGCTCTCACCCGTTATGGAAGCTATTGAACCGACGGTAAACGATCTAGTTACTGGTCTGTCACTCAAATGATCAAGTTAAGTATGTATATTGGAACAAGTAGGCTCTTGCAGAGGTAAAACATTTAATTGAGGAACGGAAGTTGTAGGTTTAGTAGTCTTACTGTTTTTGTTCGACTTTTTACGTTTTGGAGATACACTCATCTCATTATCAAATTCAAAGTTATTAAATACCGCTTGATATTTTACTAGACTCTCTTGCAGTTTATTAAAGTCCCTAATAAGGCTAGAAAAACTTTTTTTGTTTTGCCTTATCAAAAGATAGAGATCAGCGTTTTTTTTTCGAATTGCATGTTTTGCAAAACCAACAAAGGTCATTTGATTCCTCAAGACCATCAACTACTAGAGCATTTCATGTGGACTGCCTGCTCACATATCCAACAAGTGACGATCTTATCGAATTCGTTTGTTGTAACGTGGCAGTACAAACAATTCAAAATATAATTTTTTATAACCCTCACTGTAAAGACAGTTACACTAAATTTAAACAAAAGGGCAAAATTCCCGAAAATATGCTACAAAATAAAATTAAAAATGTTTGCAAAACTGAAACAAAGGGTTCTATCCAGCAATTTGTGTTTAGGTTTTAAGTTTTATCGCAACTAACTCCACAGCGATGGTGGCGAAGGTTTCTCATAAGTAGGAAAGCCGACTGACCAAGGAGGAGAGGCCATCACCTCTCACCTTGAGTGAATTACTTTCCGGACAAAAGGAAACCAGGGGAACAGTTTTCCCAGGATCGTCATACGTGGTGTAGAGCCACAACCTGCACGAGGTGCTTCTGCTTTCGACTAAATATGACGGATCTAGAGCGGAAACTCAATAAAAACCCGTAATCCCAGGCGTCTAACAACCGTGACTATGGGATGAATGGCACTACGTAAGTGTGTCTTTTAACGGTGAACTACGGATAACAGGCGACCTCCGGTTTACACTAGCCCTCCCGAGGTATGGAGCTCTGCCTCGGGTGATCATCTTTTCTCGCAATTTTCAAAACAAAAATTATTGGAAAAAAATAACACAAAAACAGAAAATAACAAGGAATGCACACCTTTCAAATTGCAACCAGAGATCACTTTGGACCTCCCAGTTTCTACAGTTAGGGCACCTGATGATTGGAGATGACTCGGTCGTCACCACTCCCATGGATGTTATATCGGCGGAAGAAGAAGCTGCTTTACTAGCATCCCCGAAATCATCTACAGCTATCGACAGACCATCTGGGTCAGTTAAGACTAAGGATGATGACAAAGTCAAGCTATCTGGTGCTGGACGTAAAACGCCTGAAGAAACTGCTGGGTGCAGGGTATCTGATTGAGGAGGTGCGTTCAATGGCCTTGGAAACGGTGCAGTGCAAGGACATCCGCACCAAAAGACCAAGAGCTGACAGCTCAACTCCAACGAGCAACACTCCAAAACGGAAGGCTACTGAGGCTGCATACTTACCGCCTCAACAGACACCCACCTTCCGGGATGTTGTTGGATGTAAAAAAAAAGGGGTGATACCAACAGACTACCCTGCTACCCTATGGTGCACAGACCAACTAAAATTGGTGCAAAAAAGTGTCCTGGAGAACATAATTAAACAACAGGATAATGCTACCAAGCCCCAGTTCCGTGGTTGCACTTTCAAACCGGATTGACTTGCCTTTACGTGCAAGGACCAAAGGACAAGCGACTGGTTGGATAAAACTATACCAACGATGTTACCATGGGAAGGTGCCAAACTCAAAGCTGTGAGCGAGGAAAAAGTTCCTCGGCCACAAATCTTTGTCGGCCACTTCCCTGGGCAAGAAACCCCCAACAACAAAATTCTGGGCCTCGTTAAAAGTCAAAACAACGGTCTGAGGGTAGACGACTGAAGAGTACTCAACCGGGTGCAAAGGCCCCAAATGACGGAGCTCACTTTAGCTCTAGGCCCAACGTCTGCAAACACTGTCAAGGCCCTAAATGGCAGTATTAGCTACTGTTTCGGTGATGTACAAAAGTCCAAAAGTCGCCAAGAAGGAGACTGCAGTCGCAAGCGCAGGGACCACCCAGGACCCAAAAGCAAAGACACCTGCTCAATGCTCTCCAAAGACTGTGGCTAATACATCGAAGGCCACAACGGATGATACCCCTAGCTGCTCGTACAGACGCCCGATGCCTAAGGTGACAAAAATAGGTACGGGAACCACTGCAAGCCGAGAAAAGCAGAGGCAGCGTGTCTCTGGCAGACCTCGAAAATGCGAGAGACGAGACCCTGAAGAGACGGCGCTTCTTAACAGCAGCAGGGGCAAAAAGGTGGCACAGAGGGGCCACCAATGAAAATAAAATATGCGAAGTCCATCCGCAAACAACACCGGAAGGCAACTTAAGTGCCTTCAAATAAATCTCCACCATGCTAAGGCAGCTTCTAGTGTCCTAAGTAGGAGATTTATTAAAAAAGACCTAGATCTAGCCATGATTCAGGAACCATGGACCTTTTCAGGAGCCGTAAAAGGGCTCCCAAATGAAGAAACCTCTAAGTTAATTTACGATAAACAGCATGTCCGTTCGAGGGCAGCTCTTATGATAAATAAAGACTTAATTAAAACAACTTTTCCAATTTCAGAATTTATTCAAGGCGATTTGGTGGCGGTACTCATCGTAATGATTTATTTATTTATTTATTTATTTGCCATCAAAGAACAAGCTCTTTCTTAGACTAAAGATGTAACAGAAAAAGAAGAAATAACAAGAATAGTTTAATAATAATAAGAACAATAATAATAATATACATAGGAAAAATAACATATTGAAAAAAAGAAAAATAGAGCCAAACAATTATGTCGGAATACCATCAAGTAGGTTCCTTTTAATAGAACAGATCGACAAGTTAAAGTCGATCAAATGAATATTTGCATTGTAGGAAATCATAAGACCATTTATTGACGAAGAGCGACCATAGTTCGTGCGCGAGTGTGATATTTTAAAGAATCTATTATTACGTAAGTTTGACGATGGGACATTAATGTCAAGAAGGCGTAAAATTTCAGGAGAATTAATATCACCAATGAGTACCCTATGAAGAAATAAAATTCTTGCCACCGTTCTTCTTGCTTCAAGGGACTCCATGCTAATCAGTTTCAACCTTGATAGGTATGGAGGTAGGTTAATAAGATCAGTCCAACGTAGCCCTTTCAGCGCGAATCTCAGAAACCTTTTTTGTATTGATTCAATTCTGGAGATGTGCACACTGTAGTATGGGCACCAAACTATAGATGCATACTCCAATATTGACCGTACAAAAGATATGTATAAAGTTTTGATGACGTAGGGATCAGAGAACTCACAAGCAAAACGCCTAATCATTCCCCAGGACCTATTAGCCTTATTTAAGATATAGTCAATATGATCATTGAAGGATAGCTTGGTGTCCAAAATAACACCAAGATCCTTGATTGTATATACACGAGGGATTATATTACCATCAAAGGAGTAAGCAAATTCTATAGGTGATTTACATCGAGAGAAAGAAATAACAGAACACTTGCTAACGTTAAGAGAGAGGTAATTTTGTTTGCACCACAAATAAAATTTCTGCAGGTTAAGGTTAAGAAGATGGAAACATTGTACATTGTACATTGTACATCATTGCCTGATATGAACAATTTAAAGTAGTCGGCAAACATCAACAATTCGCATTCGGGCAAAAATTTGACAATATCATTAACAAACAATATAAAAAGGAGAGGGCCAATATGACTACCCTGGGGAACGCCAGAGGAAACGAAAATTTTATTAGAGATAGCATTGCGGAATTTCACATACTGAAATCTATCACTTAAGAATGACGAGAGCCATCTTAGGAAAGGTATTGGGAAACCCAGTTTTTCGAGTTTGTAAAGCAGTATTTTGTGGTCTACGCGATCAAAAGCTTTGCTAAAATCTGTATAAATGGCATCAACTTGATTGCCTTTCCCGATTTCTGATATCACAAAATTAGAAAATAAAAGAAGGTTGGTGACAGTAGAACGTTTCTTTACAAATCCATGCTGGTTGTTGCAAATTAGGGACTTACAGTAGAAGTAAAGTTTATCCGTAACTAACTTGTCAAACAACTTCGGAACACAAGATTGCTTACAGATGCCCCTATAGTTCTCAACTTTATTCCTCCTACCAGATTTGAAAATAGGAATTATGAAGGACGTTTTCCAGAGGGATGGGAAGGTGCTAGTTTTAAAGGATAGATTAAATAGGTGGCATACAATTTTATGTAATGGTATGGCACATTTTTTAAGAAAGATGGAGGGTAAACCATCAGGGCCAGGACTAAGACTTGATTCTAAGCTGGTCAGACCTACCAGGACATCATCTTCGGAAATGTCAATGCTTCTGAAGATAGGAGTAGGGAAATCACCAAGAAAGCTAAAGAATTGCTCATCAATCCTTGAGTCATTATTTGAATAGACTGATTGAAAAAATAAACCAAAATTGTTGCATATGGAAATAGAAGAATCAGTTAAATGTCCATTAAAAGAGAGTGAGGCCGGGTAACCATCACTTTTTCTCTTTGAGTTTATGAAATTCCAGAATTTATCAGGTCTGGACTTAAGACTGTTTTGCATGTTCTCGATGTACACCTGATATGCATAACGGATGGAGGATTTTAACTCTGATTTCAACCTTCTAAACACCAGATAAACCTCATTAGACAAACTACAACGCCATTTTCTATAGGCTCTGTTTTTTAAACGCTTAAGGTGACGGGTAAGATCATTGTCCCATGGACAAGACTGCCCAACATTAATTTTAGCACAAACTACGGGGACATAGGAAAAAATTACGTTATTAATGACGCGATAAAAAACATTACAAAGGTCATTGATTTCAAGAGAAAGATACGGGCTCCAGTCAAAATTGTTTAGTTCTTCACAAATTTGTATGAAGTTAGCATTTTTAAAATCGAAGTTAAAAGAAGTAAAATTATCTGTTACAAATGAGTCAACATAACAAAAAAGATTTAATGAAGGGTGATAAACATCTTCCGGGATTAGTGGTATGTAACAGCGGGATACAATACTTTCGTTGCTGTTGTTAGTAAAGATGAGGTCCAGGGTACGGCTTTGGTAATTTTTTACGTGGTTCACCTGTAGAAGACCAAGCGAGTGGAAAGTATCGACGATTTCAGAACCAATCGTAGATAGAGTGTTTATTGGGTTGAGATATGTGCAATCTATGTCCCCTGATGCCCATTGAATATTGGGTTGATTGAAATCGCCAAATACGTAAATTATATCCGGTGCAGACAGCAAACTCACAATAAATCTCATGGCATCCAAATATCTACTCACAGTTATGAGCTGAGTACGGGGTGGAATATAGACACAAGCGAAATAAATTTTTGCAGAAGAATTTAAGTCGAAACTGCTGCAGCAAATTTCGATGTCCATAAAAGCACTAAGATCCACTACTTTTGGCTTAAGATGTTTTCTTATGGCTATGAGTACACCACCAAAACGTTCAAAGATGCTGTTATCCGTAGATCGGTCACCACGATTAACATCAAAGTAGGGGGGAAGATAACGCCATTACCGAAGCTACTATCTAATCCAGTTTCAGTTAAGACAACTACATCATGTGAGCAGCAATGTACATTTAAAAGGAGATTTGTGCATTTAGTTCTCAGTCCTCTTACATTCTGGTAGTAGAGGCTGACTTCTTTAAGTTTTTTGACGTTGAGGCACCAAAAATTGGCTTGTTGGTAAACTCTTTAACAAGGATATTATCAGGCCAAAAATGTGGGTCAAGAAGTTTCCTTCCAGAGGATAAAGGAGCAAGTATTTTAAAAGATGCAGATATACGTCCGGTCAAGTTCTCTGGTGTTAAGCTGCGGCATCTGATTGCATTAATGTCGATTCCCTTGCTGCTGATGTAATTAATGATGTCAGATGATTTTGTGCCATATTCAAGGCGAGATAAGAAGACTGCCAACGGAGGTGGGACAACCTTCAAAGTATTATCGCTACTAATATGGCTGTCAGCAGAAGTTATTGTACCCGCTTCCGATTGTCGTTGCTGCTGTTGTACTTGTTCAGGCTGTTGTTGTTCAAGTTGATGCCCTTTTTGGTGTTGTTGTTTCAGCATTTGTTTTTTGCTGTTGCTAGGCTGGTTAGTGTCGACAATCGCAGCGGATGACGTAGAGGGAACTGGTGATATTGATGTAGGCGATTTCTCCAATGAGATTTCCACACTAGGGATGACAACTGGTGCGGTTAAGTTAGATCGCAAGATCCTTTTGGGTTGGAGAGGTTTGGCCTCAGTGTTTGGAGGTTCTGAGAGATCATTGCACTGCTGTTGGAGAACAATATAATTTGATTCCTTGGTACTGTTTCGTAAAGGCTGCTCATTTTGTGATGTAGGACTCAGCAAATCAACAATAATATCCTTAGATTGAGGAAGCTTTTGGTGTAAGGCCCTTTCAATGTTTTCAAAACTATGCAGCATCCTATCATCATTCGCAGAATCAAAATCAAACATCTCCTGAAGCTCGGCAAATATAGATGAAATATTTTTAAAAAGTTTCTGCGACTTAATAAGTTTCCAGTGAAGGACATCAGGCGCGATATTACGATGTTTTTCACAAAAAAAACGTAGGCCAGGAGTAGAAATAATTTTATCTACATCCTTCCCTTTTAGGCCAATGCATTTTGCATGAACAGTTTCAAGGCAAATTCCACATGAAACGCTCACATCATTCGTGTTTTTCTTACAAATGGAACAATCGGATATACTCATGATCTGGCAACTCCGCAGCGTAGATAGTACAATAACCAAAAAAGCTCAGCAGATAATGTGGTTGATGACAATGATAAGATGAGGTGCGTGGAGAAGATAAAAATAGTAGCAATTGTGGTGAGTATCAAACTTGCTGTAAATGGCAGAACATATAGCAAAAGTTGTACTCACATGGAGGAGGAAGTAGGAAAAATCCAGGTATACTCCGAATGAAAGAAAAAGATGGAACCACTTTCTCACTCAAAGGCAGTCGTTGATGCAGTTTCCAAGTATGAAATATACTCCGAATGAAAGAAAAAGATGGAACCACTTTCTCACTCAAAGGCAGTATGAAATAAGAACCGTATGGAACTTTAAGCGTAGGCCAGCAAAATTGCTTCAAAAGCAGAACATATACTAAGTGTTTGAACTCACCGGGAAAAACGAGTCAGACGGCTTGTAAATGAATATGATGAAAGGAGATGGATGATAAGATATCACTCAAATATAATGCATAACAATAATAAAACAAAAATGATTATGAATTTGAATTATATTGATTCACACTTTTAATAAGGAGCAATACAACTCGCGAACAATTTCAAATCGTGAAACAGCTATGTAATTTTAATGCAACACAAGTTGAATTTAGGTAAACTTAATTTTTTGTAGGTAAAAATGAAATCAAAGCAGGAGGCGTAATTAAACACAGGCGATCACACAGGCGTCGTGTTACGTAATACCAAAAGCCGGTCAAAAGGGAGGGGATCTGAAGGTCGTTATCGCCTCTGCTTACCTTCCTGGAGACACCTCTGAAGAACCAACTTCGGAGGTAGCGGCTTTGGTAAGATACTGCAAAGCAAAGGAGACTACAGTGGATCCTCAGATATGACGCCAATGCCCATCACACGGTTTGGGGGAGCACCAACATAAACAAAAGAGGTGAGTCCCTTTTTGAATATATTTATGCTAATAATTTAGTGGTGGTAAATAGAGGGGTAAAACCAACCTTCATAAATGCGATTCGTCAAGAGGTTCTAGGTCTCACTTTGGCAAGTCCATTTATATATAATATCATCACAAACTGGCATGTTTCCGGAGAAGCATCAATGTCGGACCACGATCAAATCAGATTCGACCTGGAGGCTTATTCCGTAAGAAACACAGCTTACAGGAATCTGAAATACTCTGACTGGGAAACCTATCGGTTAGTCCTCGAATCAGAACTAAATCGTTCTTTAATTCCACTAGGAACCATTCCGGAGTTGGAAACTGAATCCGAACAGCTCCAAAAAGACATAACCTTCGCCTATGAAAGCAGCTGTGCCCTCAAAAATAGGACAACACGAAGAGATGTTCCATGGTGGAATAAAAGACATGACGTCCTTAGAAGCACAGCAAGAAAACTTTTCAATAGAGCTAAGAACAACGGCAATTGGTGCCAATACAGAACAGCTCTAACTGATTACAACAAAGAATTGAGAAAATCAAAACGAGTGACTTGGAGAAAGCACTGTGAGAGCATAGAAAATCTCCCTGCAGCTACACGACTCCAAAAAGTCCTCGCTCGCGATCACTCAAATGGCATTTGCTCTCTGAAAAAGCATAATGGGGAATTTACAGATACCCCTGAGGAAACCTGTCAACTTCTTCTTGACACACACTTCCCAGAATGCATCCACATAGACAACCCACTCGTACCGATGAGCCACCAGGATCTCACGGTATGAAAATGGGATTATAGTCTATCCGGAAAGATATTTCAACGAGACAGGGTGAAATGGGCGATCTCGTCCTTTAGCCCGTTTAAATCACCAGGAACTGATGGCATCTACCCCTGTCTGTTACAACAGGGTATGGATCTATTGGCTCCTCAACTCGTTAGGGTCTTTAGATCCAGCCTATCTCTAGGCCACGTACCATTGAGCTGGACTAAGGTCAAGGTAGTTTCCATACCAAAGGCAGGTGGGAAATCAGAACAACTAGCGAAATCATATCGCCCCATCAGCCTTAGCTCCTTCATACTAAAAACCATGGAGAAAGTTCTGGATCAATGCATAAGGGATCAGTTCCTTACAGGTAACCCACTTCATGCGAGCCAGTTCGCATCCCAAGCCGGCAAGTCTACCGAAACTGCCATACATAGCCTTACAATGACTATTGAAAAAGCTCTGGCAGAAAAGGAAACGGCTCGCTGTGCCTTAATTGACATCCAGGGAGCGTTTGACAATATATAGGAAGCTATGATAAGGAAAGGCATTGCTCCATTAATCATAAAATGGGTTCTAAATATGTTAGAAAGCAGAATCATTAATCTGGCGTATGGAGGCTCACAAAAGACTGTAAAGGCCACTAGTGGCTGTCCTCAAGGAGGAGTACTTTCTCCTCTACTGTGGACTTTAGTCATTTATGAACTCCTAGACCACCTCACACAATCGGGGTACATAATACCAGGGTATGCAGATGATGTAGTAATCACTGTTAGGGGCAAGCATGACTTCACGATATCGGAGATCATGCAAAGGGCCTTAAACTTAACCTACAAATGGTGCCAGAACAAAAGATTGACCATAAATCCATCAAAAACAGTCATGATACCATTCTCAAGAAAGAGAAAACTAGAACTGAAACCGATCAAGCTGAGTAACGCAGTCATCGATTTATCAAGAGAGTTAAAATATCTAGGAGTAATCCTAGACAGGACTCTCACCTGGAATTCACACCTTGATCAACTCACCAAGAAGGTGACAAAGGCAATTTTTATATGCAACCGTCTTTACGGTAAAACTTGGGGCTTAAAACCAAAAATGATCTATTGGTCATACAACACGATCATCAAACCAATGATCTCCTATGCAGCGATATCATGGTGGCCAAAAACCGAAAAAATAACGGCACAACAAAAACTAAACAAGATATATCGCTTAGCATGCGTTGGTATAACGGGGACAATGAAAACTTGTCCAACTGCAGCCATAGGAGCAATGATCAGCCTCCTGCCTTTACATTTAGCTGTAAAGAAGGAAGCTGGCCTCAGTGCCCTCAGGCTCCCTGATATATCAAATCTTAAAGCAGGAAACCTCATAGGACACCTTCCGGTACTACAAATGCTCCAAAATGATCCTGTGAACAAGGTATCAGATACCATGCTTAAAAAGCTGCGCTTCTCCATAAAATTTAAGATAGTCATATCTGACAGGAGCACCTGGAGAACCAACCAATTCGTAATACCATCGGGATCACAAATCTGGTACACCGACGGTTCGAAGATGGAAGATGATGCCACCGGGGCTGGGGTCTATGAGCCTAGATCTATACCACTGGGAAAATCACCAGACATCTTTCAAGCGGAGGTACACGCCATAGAGATATGTGTCCGAGAATGCTTAAAAAATAAAGGTGCCCGCATCTACATCCTATCAGACAGCCAAGCAGCTCTTAAGGCCCTAAGATCATACTCGATCAGGTCAAACATTTTCATTTCACTTTTTCACGAAACCAGAGTGGACCCCCTGTTTTATTTGTCCAGATTAATGAGGAAGAGTGATTTTCAGGGGGAGAATTTGAGAAAAATTGTCTACTGTAGTTACGCCCAACTGTTTTGAGCCAAATCTCATTGGATTCGCTGGGAGATATGTTCTGAATGTAGTTCCTGAAATGTTTTTTTCTGACTCCACAGAAGGGTTCATGTCCGATGAGTGGAGTTGTTGCTACGACTTTAGCCAGTGAGTCAGCCGATTCGTTGCCCTCAAATCCCCTGTGACCTGGAATCCAATGAAGGACGGCTAGGTTTTTCTTAGAAAGTTCGTAGATGGTTTTGAATGTTTCTTACAGCTCTTGACTCATATGATAGATGAGTCAAGAGCTTTGAGAGCTGCTCGAGAAATATTATTATTGAACAACATATTGCATTATGATGAGGTACTTTCGGAAGAAGCCATTCTTCGGCGGGATAAACATTGCATATTTCAGAACAGTCACTAAAAATTAAATCAAGGAAGCGCTGGTGCGCATTGTATAATCCATTAATTTGGTAGAGACCTGCACTTAGTATATTTTCTAAAAATAGCTTGGCATGCAAGGGTCCAAGCTCTGACAGATTATAACAAGATCGGCATTCTGGATCCACATACCAATATGGATTGGTTAGATTAAAATCACCAAATATAAAAAGTATTTTCATACACAAACGCAGATGATACAGATTGAATATAAACAGCAACAATACAAAGGCACGATAAATAACTTAATGTCAATTTAACAGAAATTAGTTCCAAGTCCAAGAACTCATTTAAAAACAAAGGATCAGATTTTATGCATTTATTTATCGCAATGGCAACACCACCGCCATTTATAAAACCACCATTGGTAGGGCAGCGGTCAGTACGATCGATTTCATAAAGATCCTCCAGTATAACTTCACAGTTTTTGATATCAGAGTTCAGTCAGGCCACAGTTAGGATTTTAACGTCATAACTTTTTTCTGGACAGTTGGTATAGAAACTAACTAATTTTGATTTCATACCGCCAACATTTTGAAAGTAAATATTTAGTTTTTTTAACTTCGAAGGGCAGCAGGTTCCTTTTCTATAATCGCAGTATTAGGCAATTTCCGTTCCTGGGGGTTTATTCCCAAATGCTGATGGCGGATTTAAAGTTTTGTACCTATTTCCAAAAGCGATTCGCTTTCCATTCGACCATATTGAAAGCGAAAACACTTTCCAACGTCATTTTATCATTGCATTGAAAGCGATAGGTGTTTGGGTGGCAGATTGTTTACGAACCTAATAAAAATGTAAATATTCAATAAAAAACAAGAATTTTAAAATTGCTGAAACATTCATTGTGCAGCAAAAAACATCTTATTAATTGAATTTATTATACCTACATATATTTATTAATAAAGGAGCTAAAAACATACTTTCGTAGAACAATTTGCTGCACTTGCTGAATTTTTAAAAGATAACAGTGGTCTAGCAATGCTCCAGAATATAGAGCCAATGCTGTAGAACTTTGGGATGGCATTACAAATGGGGACGTTCAAGTTGTCGCGTTCAAAACGCTCCAATAAAAAAATAAAAGTGTGGTCGTCTCCCACCTTCCCACTTTCCGACCCATCCTTTCTTTTGACCCTTTCGTCCTTCCGCTATTCTTTTGAGGAAGTGGCATAGCCGATCTTGCTGGGTGTATTAAAATACCCAACGATCGTGCTCGCCATGTCCCTCGGGAGGATAGCAAAGCAGGTACCCCAACAGCCCAATTGGATGGGCAGGGACGGACGGTCCTAAGAGAGAGAGAGAGCGTTATTGAAAGACCCGAGACAGAGTGCATCACGGGCGAGACACATACAAACTCAACAAAGTCGCCCTCAAACATACGAAACACAATAGAGCCACATCTTACAAAACATATATCCACAAACGCAAGACAACATCAACAGAGAATGCAAAATGTCCACCCCAACGTCAGCATCCAGTGGCTAAGGGCCCCAACATAAAGAATTTATGTGTAAGAAATGACACACTATCGGCTCATCCCCAAACCCCAAAATCTGCGCGAAAACCCACGTAACTAGAATAGAAAGAAAAGAAAAAGTACGAACTAGTTTTTTTACTTGCAACCTCTGTCACCAAGATGCTGCTTTCCATAAATAGGAACAAGGTCTCATGATCCCTAAGCAATGTAAGTCCCTATAGCTCGCCTGCTAAAGATCCTTTTTGTTTGGTAGAGGGAATAAGATAGGACCGCTAGGGGAATAATGTCGCGAACGAGTTCTTATACGGATGTTATTCAAGCGCCAGAATATTTTAAAGTTGCTCAATTGAGTAACATCGTCGAAAAAAAATTATTTATGCACTGAATGTAATGTGTGAAGAGTGTGTGTGAGTGCGTTCAGTGAAAAGTCGGAGATTAGGGAATATCCCTAATACTCGGGCGAATTCACCAAAGAGCGCAACCAGCATGACTGAGAGCAAGAACGGGAGTCCGCACGAACCTCCGCCAAAGAAAACGGAGTGTTGCAGTCGCGGACAAGAATATAGTCCCGTTTTGCTGAGTGTAAGACAGTATGTATGAGAAAAAAAAGAAAAACAGGTCACTTGTTGGTTAACTGCGAGATCGGCTAGACGCTCGAGTAACATTCGTATAGCGAACAGTTTTTTTGAGAATTGTTGTTGAGAAACATAAAACCTGAATTACTTGCATAGTAAAATTAGAAAATTTAGTAAATTTAGAAAGTGAACATTTTCATAAAAGAAGGTGAATAGAGGAGGCGAGCAAGGAGGAGTACAGGCGGCAGGACAGGCACAAAATTTCCTACCAGGACAGGTCTTTGGGGACAAAGGAAGCAAAGCTAAGTAGAGTGTTTTTTTGTTCATGTATATTTGTGGAATAATTTAGGGAACCGCGTTAGTAAGGATTGTAAAGGTTAATTGGATTACGTTGGTTTTCGTTTCGGTAAAAATCCCGAAAAAGCGGGACACGCGACCCGTTCATCCAACCGTAAAAAAAAAAAAAAATTCGGGAAGTAGCGATATTGAGTCATTTCATCGGCGACCACTTTTTTTGTCTTACCACCCAACAAATTCGCTAAATAAAACGCCATTTCTCCTCACGGAGTTTTATAACGAAGGGAAGACAGATTCTTTTAATTTTTCACTCATCCAAAATTCGCGCTTAATTTCGTCATCGGGAAGTTGTTCGGTAAGGTTTCACAATTCCTTCAAAAAAAGATTGTGTGGCGCCCACTGTATTCCAATTAAAAATTGGATATACCATCTCCAAGGAAAAGGTTAAGTACGAGATACGTTTCAGAACACATCAATTTAATTTAATTGTTAAAGCCCTGAACCCACCCCAGCTAAGCGACCGAGGTGGTAGCATCCAACCGGCTACCTGTTGCACTTTTCCCCCACCATATACCACCGGCGAATTGCATCGACAATTTGACATTTCTCTACCCATACCCATTAGCGACTTTCAACCCATCGGCGCAGCGGCGGCTGCAATTTTTCTCGTGTTTTGGTTTTCTTTGACGCAACGTAGAATCGTTTCCTTATACCCGGAAAAGTGTAACAAATTGGCGCCCAACGTGGGGCTTTTCATTCCGTTTTTACCAAAAAAAAATTATAATAGTCAATACCCGTTAATAAAATCTTAAATCGATTCAAAGAAAAATCTACTTGTGTAGTGCCTATATAATACATATTATATGTGCAGTGTACAGCCGCTGTGTTGTGTATTGTGTTCGTTGGTTGATCGGGAAGTTTGTGTTTTATTTTTTTTGGCTCCTTTTACTTTGTTTTCTTTTCTTTTCCCAGGTTGTGCGATTGGTCGTTGATACGTTTCAACAAGCATTCGGATTGGAAAACCCTATTTGGATACCTACCCCAAACAAAAGAAGTGTGGTGATTTGTGGCATTCGCAATCTCAAGTAGGTCATTTAATTCGTTTTTATATTCCCCTTATATATACATATATATACATATACCTACCGGCACATTGAAATTGCATTTCTTGTAAAACAGAATTGCACAGTTGTAGCGGTAGCTGATTTTTTTTTCTTGTTCGTCGCCACGAATAGTGGATTTTGTTTTCTTGTGATACATCGGTTGGCGGCTACGTCATTTTAGGGTTGCCATCGATAACTTTCGCTGGACATAATTTTTCTTTTGTCACAATTTCATTATACATAATTTTATTATTGATTATTATTATTGATTTATTACTATTGATTTATTACCTTTTGCAATACATTTTCTTATTTATTCCTTTTATTCATCCATATTTGTGATTAGGA
This sequence comes from Cheilosia variabilis, assembly GCA_951230905.1. Taxonomy (NCBI): domain Eukaryota; kingdom Metazoa; phylum Arthropoda; class Insecta; order Diptera; family Syrphidae; genus Cheilosia; species Cheilosia variabilis. The sequence continues at coordinate 86,339,018 of OX579676.1, forward strand.
TAATAATATTTTCTGGTGCTCTTTGTGTAAATATATTACTTGTTTTCACACCTTTTGCGGGGAATTTGCTTTCATACGAGACTTATTTGGTTCGGTACCTGTTAGTGATTTTTGATTTCGTGAATTTTTTTTGGTGGAATTGAAACTTACTCGTTAACGTGGTTTATTTTGGTAACCAGTGACACATTTTGCTTTTACTGGATTGGGAGTTTGTTTCTTAAATTCATGCGGTATTGTTGAAACATTTCTTAAAGTTGTGATTTTATCTTTTCTTTTGTGGTTTTGGAAATCGATAGTTCTTTTAACCAACCAACAAGTAAATTCTTTTATTCTCTTTGGAACCTTGGGGAATTCTTTTATTCATATATAGGTATCATTTGAGCTAGGTCTTAATTTTGTTATCAGTTTTATTACAGCTAGTGTTAGTTGCTTCCTTTGTTGTTAGGTGTAGAATACTTAGCCTTTTTGGGAATAGTTTTATAGATTTTGGAAAATAAAATGGAGATTAATAGGTTAGCTCAAGAGGAGTTGTATTACGAGATGGACGTGCGGGGGTTGCCGAGAAGCACCGTCACAGAAATGAGGCAGTCGCTTAGGGCAGCAAGAATGCTGGAGCGTAGGGGCTCTTTGGGAACTGATGCCAGTTACCCTTTCTCTTTTGAAGAGGATGTAAAGGCTATTGAAGCGAAAACACAGGAGATAGAAGATCTATTGAAGGATAAGCCTAGCGATCCTAAGTCAGGGGAGTTTTTAAAGATAGTTACAAAGATCGAATGGTGCTTGCGCAGATTAGATAGAGCTCGCGCTGAGGGCAGTGAAGAGGAAAGTTCCAAGCTGAAACTGCGAAACCAGCTGGTAGGCTTGGCGGCTAAACTTGAGTTCGGCGAAGAGGATGAAACAGAACCTGAGGAAAAAGCAGCTCCGTCCAGGGGAGCAGTAAGGCTCGCACCACCATCGCCAACTATACAACCTGTAAGGGCAGTACAACAAGCTGAACCTTTACAACAACAACACGAACCACCACAACAACAACCATTGATTGAATCAGTATCGGTGATTCAAGATAGATGCACAGAGCGAATTGAGAAGTGGGACGTTAAGTTTACTGGGGAACGCTGTGGGGCTTCTGTAAATGCATTTTTAGAGAGAGTTGAGGAGCTTAGGCAGGCAAGAAGCGTTTCAGAAACGCACCTCTTTAGGTCGGCGGTAGATTTATTCACCGGGAAGGCACTCCTCTGGTTTAGGGCGATCCGAGTTAATGTTAGGACATGGAATGAGTTGGTATGTGAACTCAAGGCAGAGTTCCTACCACCAAACTATGATGATCTTCTGATGGATGAGATTAGGCGACGTACACAAGGACAGGCGGAGTCGATTGGTGTATACGTCGCCACAATGTCAAACATGTTCAGAAGATTGTCAGAACCATTATCTGAACGAAGAATGCTTGCCATTCTTCAGAAAAATCTGGCACCGTTCTACCAGACACAACTTGGTCTCGCTGACCCGAAAACGGTAAGCGATCTTGTTGCTCTGGGTAGACGTCTAGAGACAGTTAGGGCGAATGTGGAGACTTTCACTCCTCCACCTAGTAATCGGTCTAGAAACCTGCTGGAACCCGACTTAGCATACGTTGTGGTCGAGGAACCAGTAGTAGCGGTTGTAAGTAGAGAACCTCAACCGGTGAGGTGCTTTAACTGCAACCAGGAAGGGCATTTTGCCAGTAGGTGTTCTGCTCCTAGGCGGTGTATAGGCTGTGGGCAACAGGGGGTTGTTCGCAGAAACTGTAGGAATTGTTCGGGAAACGGTCAACGCACTCTCGGGTCGGCAGGACGAGGGCGCCGTTGAATCATCTGATTAGGTCGCCTGCTGGTAGCCAGTTGGCTTGTAATGAAGTTGTCCAGTTAGGTTTCACACTTGAAGCAAATTGTGATGATAGGCGTCCATACCTTAGGGTCAGCATTTATGGGGTTAACTTGTTAGGTTTATTGGATTCGGGCGCTTCACGCTCTATTATAGGTAGGAATGGATGGACGATATTAAAAGATTTAGGTTTAGCTTTACAAAAAGGCAACGTAGATAGGGTCACTCTAGCGGATGGCGTAGGGATAGGTGTAGAAGGTGTCGTAATGTTGCCAATGATAGTACAGGGAAAAGTTGTTTTGTTGGAGTGTCTCGTTATTCCTAGTCTTCCGCAAGTTCTTATTTTAGGGGCAGATTTCTGGAAGCTTTCAGGAATCGTGCCGGATTTAGCTTCAGGGCAGTGGAGTTTTTCAAACCAAAGTTCGTTGGCTTCAATAACGGAGAATAGGGACTTATCAGATTTAAACGAGACACAACAACAACTGTTAGGCAGCTTCACAGAGGAAATATTTAGGGACATGCCTGAAGGTATTGGCTGCACCCATCTGGTGAAACATAAAATTAGGACCAATGCTGAGCCGATAAAACAACGGTATTATCCGGTTTCTCCAGCAGTCCAGGTCCATATAGATAGGGAATTAGCGGAAATGATTAAGGACGATATCGTTGAGACATCGAATAGCCCTTGGGCTTCTCCTATAGTCATGATTAGGAAGAAGGATAATAGTTATAGGTTTTGTGTAGATTATAGGAAACTTAACAAGGTAACTGAAAGGGATGCTTATCCTCTCCCCTTCATTTCAGCTACCTTGGATAAGCTTAGGGACGCGAAATTTCTGTCTTCTTTGGACATCAAATCTGCTTATTGGCAAATACCAGTGGAGGAAAGTTCACGACCTTATACGGCCTTCACTGTCCCAAATAGGGGACTGTTTCAGTTCAAAAGGATGCCTTTTGGATTACATAATGCCCCCGCGACTTGGCAGCGATTCATAGACAACGTGCTTGGAGCCGATTTGGAACCGCACGTCTTTGTCTACCTAGACGACATAATAATCGTTACCAATTCGTTCGAGAGGCACTTAGAGATTTTAAAGGAGGTATTTAGGCGCTTGACAGAGGCAGGTTTGAAAGTCAGTCGGGAGAAGTGTAATTTTTGTAGACCATCCCTTAAATTTTTAGGTTATGTAGTAGATCGCAACGGCCTCCATGTAGACCCTGAGAAGGTCGATAGTATGTTGAATATTCCAACCCCTAAAAATGTCAAAGAAGTTAGGAGCTTCGTCGGAACGGTATCCTGGTATAGGAGATTTGTACCAAACTTCGCGAGTTTGGTTAAACCGATGACCGAGTTGCTCAAGAAAAGTCGGAAATTTTGTTGGACAGAAGCATGCGAAGAAAGCTTCAGAAAAGCCAAAGAGTGTTTGGTAGCAGCGCCCATCCTGACGTGTCCGGATTTTACGAGGTCCTTCGTCGTACAGACAGATGCCTCGGACTTTGGGATTGGCGCGGTCTTGAGCCAGAATTTTGATGAAGGAGAGAAAGTGATTTGCTACTTAAGTAGGTCGCTTAATAGGTGTGAACGGAATTATTCAACCACAGAAAAGGAATGCCTAGCTGTGTTATGGGCTATAGAGAAGCTAAGACCATACCTCGAAGGGGTTAAGTTTACGGTCATTACCGATCACTATTCCTTGGTATGGCTTAGTAAGTTAAAAGATCCTGCTGGTAGATTAGCGCGTTGGGCTGTTCGTTTACAACAGTTCGATTTTGAGGTTATGCACAGGAAGGGTAGGGATCATGTAGTGCCAGATATGCTCTCCAGGAGCGTGCCAGAGATAGCTGGGATTGAAGAGCACAGGTCCGATCCGTGGATATCCCGGATGATCGAAAAGGTAGAAGAGAAGCCGTTGGACTTTCCAACGTGGCGGGTTGAGCAGGGGATTTTATACAAGTTTGTGAAGGCAAGTCACATATTGGTCCATGATCAGAACTCAGAGTGGAAGGTGGTCGTTGGGAAAAGTGATAGGGCTAGGATACTAGGGAACTGCCATGACAATCCGCTAGCGGGACATATGGGGGTTAGGAAAACTTTAGCTAGGATATCAGAGAAGTACTATTGGCCCAAAATGAGGTCCGATATTACGAAATATGTTAGGAGCTGCAAAGTTTGTCAAAGTGTGAAACCGGTCAACGATAAGCCGGCTGGGTACATGACGGAAAGGAAAGGGGTAACCGATCCGTGGGAGATGGTTTCGGTAGATTTAGTTGGTCCACTTCCAAAATCGAGTAGGGGTTTTATCTATATCTTAACGGTCGTTGATTATTTTACTAAATTCCCATTATTATTCGCTCTTAGGTCAGCTACGGCAAAAGCCGTTTGTAAGGAGTTGGAAGAAAACGTTTTTCTTTTGTTTGGTGTTCCAAAATATCTTGTCTGCGATAATGGCCCACAATTTAGGAGTAAGGAACTGAAGGCTCTTTGTGAAGAGTATGGTTCCACTATTAGGTTTACCGCTCATTACCACCCGCAAGCAAACCCTGCGGAAAGAATAAATCAGATTATAAAAACAACACTAAGATCGTATGTATCTGATAACCATAGGGTCTGGGATAAACAATTAGCCAAGGTAGCGTGCTGTATACGCACAGCAACGCACGACGTATTGGGGGTATCTCCGTACTATGCGAATTTTGGTCGAGGTATGGTGACTTTCGGGCGATCGTCCTTAACCACTATACCGTATGAGGGGAGCATAAGTACGGATCCAAGAGAACAATTTAGGCAACTTAGGGTAGAGATAGGCAAACGACTAGAAGCAGCATCCAAGAAGTCAGCGCAGGCATATAATCTTCGGAGAAGGGACGTGCAATACCTTCCGAATGAACTAGTTTGGCGGAAAAATTATGTCCTCTCGGACGCCGCCAATTACTACACCGCAAAGTTGGCCCCAAAATACGTCGGCCCTTTCCAAATCAAAAAGAGAGTTTCAGCGTGGACCTATACCCTCGAAGATAGCGATGGTAACGAGAAAGGTACTTGGAACGTAAAAGACCTTAAGCCTTACTGCGATGATCCTGGACGTTAAAAGAATAAGTCGTGTAACAGAAAGGTTACGCTAAGTGGTACTGAGAGCAAATAGTTCTGTGATGTACAGTACCTCTCGCCAAGTGCGATTGAGAAGTCGATGTTATATGGTTGTGATGTTTACTCCGGTCTTTCTTAACGAAATACCAGTCTTGCCTCTTCGGGAGGTAAGGAAGGAGTTTGTCGCGTTCAAAACGCTCCAATAAAAAAATAAAAGTGTGGTCGTCTCCCACCTTCCCACTTTCCGACCCATCCTTTCTTTTGACCCTTTCGTCCTTCCGCTATTCTTTTGAGGAAGTGGCATAGCCGATCTTGCTGGGTGTATTAAAATACCCAACGATCGTGCTCGCCATGTCCCTCGGGAGGATAGCAAAGCAGGTACCCCAACAGCCCAATTGGATGGGCAGGGACGGACGGTCCTAAGAGAGAGAGAGAGCGTTATTGAAAGACCCGAGACAGAGTGCATCACGGGCGAGACACATACAAACTCAACAAAGTCGCCCTCAAACATACGAAACACAATAGAGCCACATCTTACAAAACATATATCCACAAACGCAAGACAACATCAACAGAGAATGCAAAATGTCCACCCCAACGTCAGCATCCAGTGGCTAAGGGCCCCAACATAAAGAATTTATGTGTAAGAAATGACACACTATCGGCTCATCCCCAAACCCCAAAATCTGCGCGAAAACCCACGTAACTAGAATAGAAAGAAAAGAAAAAGTACGAACTAGTTTTTTTACTTGCAACCTCTGTCACCAAGATGCTGCTTTCCATAAATAGGAACAAGGTCTCATGATCCCTAAGCAATGTAAGTCCCTATAGCTCGCCTGCTAAAGATCCTTTTTGTTTGGTAGAGGGAATAAGATAGGACCGCTAGGGGAATAATGTCGCGAACGAGTTCTTATACGGATGTTATTCAAGCGCCAGAATATTTTAAAGTTGCTCAATTGAGTAACATCGTCGAAAAAAAATTATTTATGCACTGAATGTAATGTGTGAAGAGTGTGTGTGAGTGCGTTCAGTGAAAAGTCGGAGATTAGGGAATATCCCTAATACTCGGGCGAATTCACCAAAGAGCGCAACCAGCATGACTGAGAGCAAGAACGGGAGTCCGCACGAACCTCCGCCAAAGAAAACGGAGTGTTGCAGTCGCGGACAAGAATATAGTCCCGTTTTGCTGAGTGTAAGACAGTATGTATGAGAAAAAAAAGAAAAACAGGTCACTTGTTGGTTAACTGCGAGATCGGCTAGACGCTCGAGTAACATTCGTATAGCGAACAGTTTTTTTGAGAATTGTTGTTGAGAAACATAAAACCTGAATTACTTGCATAGTAAAATTAGAAAATTTAGTAAATTTAGAAAGTGAACATTTTCATAAAAGAAGGTGAATAGAGGAGGCGAGCAAGGAGGAGTACAGGCGGCAGGACAGGCACAAAATTTCCTACCAGGACAGGTCTTTGGGGACAAAGGAAGCAAAGCTAAGTAGAGTGTTTTTTTGTTCATGTATATTTGTGGAATAATTTAGGGAACCGCGTTAGTAAGGATTGTAAAGGTTAATTGGATTACGTTGGTTTTCGTTTCGGTAAAAATCCCGAAAAAGCGGGACACGCGACCCGTTCATCCAACCGTAAAAAAAAAAAAAAATTCGGGAAGTAGCGATATTGAGTCATTTCATCGGCGACCACTTTTTTTGTCTTACCACCCAACAAATTCGCTAAATAAAACGCCATTTCTCCTCACGGAGTTTTATAACGAAGGGAAGACAGATTCTTTTAATTTTTCACTCATCCAAAATTCGCGCTTAATTTCGTCATCGGGAAGTTGTTCGGTAAGGTTTCACAATTCCTTCAAAAAAAGATTGTGTGGCGCCCACTGTATTCCAATTAAAAATTGGATATACCATCTCCAAGGAAAAGGTTAAGTACGAGATACGTTTCAGAACACATCAATTTAATTTAATTGTTAAAGCCCTGAACCCACCCCAGCTGAGCGACCGAGGTGGTAGCATCCAACCGGCTACCTGTTGCACTTTTCCCCCACCATATACCACCGGCGAATTGCATCGACAATTTGACATTTCTCTACCCATACCCATTAGCGACTTTCAACCCATCGGCGCAGCGGCGGCTGCAATTTTTCTCGTGTTTTGGTTTTCTTTGACGCAACGTAGAATCGTTTCCTTATACCCGGAAAAGTGTAACAAAGTATCTAGTTTAGTAAGTCTCTCTCACTAGATGAAACTCGTGATGTGAGTGAAATATAATATTTTGGTTCTTATATTATTTTGTCTTTCTAATAAATCAATATTTTTATTTGAACTCAAGTTATGGAGGATTTTTAATACCACAAAAAAAACAAATTGCGACAGAACCAAATGGCCATTCACGGAACTGGAGGAGGACCAAACAAACAATACGTTTTTTCTGCCATCGAAGAGAATGTTATTATTTTCGAGCGGGGAAGAACCACTTCTTAACAATCTTCTTTGAACATTTATGTTCACATTTTCTTCCCTTCCTTCTTCATTTTCCGCATACAAATATAAACTAATTGAATCCATTTAATTCCTTTTATTTAAAACAAAATCTGAAACTGTCAACAACAGCAGTGTCGGGAAACAAATATTTGTCAAATATTTGGAAAAATAAATGGAAAATTGGAAGTCAGAATGGAAATAACTAGAACGCTCAGGGAAATATAATTTTCGCCCTGTTCGCATTTGAGAAAGCTAACACGGTCGAAATTAAGGTATCGCTTTTGATACGATCCGCCGCGCATTTGGGAATGACCCCCTGTTTAAATTCGTGAACGACGGTATGCTGAGGCCAGAAATACTGCAAAATAATAACAATAAACACATTATCAGGAACAAAGACCTTAAATTAACTAATACGATGCTCATACGATAATTTAAGCCTTAATACTTTTATATCACCAATATCCATTATTTTTTTCCGCATATACCTCAATACCATTTCCTCAGTTGTCTCAGATGATAGTCTGAAAATAAAGATAGATTTTTGTAACGGAACAGCAACGGCCGAAACGCTCTCACCCGTTATGGAAGCTATTGAACCGACGGTAAACGATCTAGTTACTGGTCTGTCACTTAAATGATCAAGTTAAGTATGTATATTGGAACAAGTAGGAGGAACGGAAGTTGTAGGTTTAGTAGTCTTACTGGTTTTGTTCGACTTTTTACGTTTTGGAGATACACTCATCTCATTATCAAATTCAAAGTTATTAAATACCGCTTGATATTTTACTGGACTCTCTTGCAGTTTATTAAAGTCCCTAATAAGGCTAGAAACATTTTTTTTGTTTTGCCTTATCAAAAGATAGAGATCAGCGGTTTTTTTTTTCGAATTGCATGTTTCGCAAAACCATCAAGACCATCAACTACTCGAGCATTTACACCTGAGCATTTCATGTGGACTGCCTGCTCACATATCCAACAAGTGACGATCTTATCGAATTCGTTTGTTGTAACGTGGCAGTACAAACAATTCAAAATACAATTTTTTATAACCCTCACTGTAAAGACACTTACACTAAATTTAAACAAAAGGGCAAATTCCCGAAAATATGCTACAAAATAAAATTAAAAATGTTTGCAAAACTGAAACAAAGGGTTCTATGCAGCAATTTGTGTTTAGGTTTAAGTTTTATCGCAACTAACTCCACAGCGATGGTGGCGAAGGTTTATCATAAGTAGGAAAGTCGACTGACTAAGGAGGAGAGGCCATCACCTCTCACCTTGAGTGAATTACTTTCCGGACAAAAGGATACCATGGGAACAGTGTTCCCAGGATCGTCATACGTGGTGTAGAGCCACAACCTGCACGAGGTGCTACTGCTTTCGACTAAATATGACGGATCTAGAGCGGAAACTCAATAAAAACCCGTAATCCCAGGCGTCTAACAACCGTGACTATGGGATAAATGGCACTGCGTAAGTGTGTCTTTTAACGGTGAACCACGGATAACAGGCGACCTCCGGTTTACACTAGCCCTCCCGAGGTATGGAGCTCTGCCTCGGGTGATCACCTTTTCTCGCAACTTTCAAAACAAAAATTATTGGAAAAAAATAACACAAAAACAGAAAATAACAAGGAATGCACACCTTTCAAATTGCAACCAGAGATCACTTTGGACCTCCCAGTTTCTACAGTTAGGGCACCTGGTCCTGCTGCAGAAACTGAACACTATAACACCACGTTGATTGGAGAGGACTCGGTCGTCACCACTCCCATGGATGTTATATCGGCGGAAGAAGAAGCTGCTTTACTAGCATCCCCGAAATCATATACAGCTATCGACAGACCATCTGGGCCAGTTAAGCCAAAGTCAAGCTATCTGGTGCTGGACGTAAAACGCCTGAAGAAACTGCTGGGCGCAGGGTATCTGATTGAGGAGGTGCGTTCAATGGCCTTGGAAACGGTGCAGTGCAAGGACATCCGCACCAAAAGACCAAGAGCTGACAGCTCAACTCCAACGAGCAACACTCCAAAACGGAAGGCTACTGAGGCTGCACACTTACCACCTCAACAGACACCCACCTTCCGGGATGTTGTTGGATGTAAAAAGATAGGGGTGATACCAACAGACTACCCTGCTACCATATGGTGCACAGACCAACTCAAATTGGTGCAAAAAAGTGTCCTGGAGAACATAATTAAACAACAGGATAATGCTACCAAGCCCCAGTACCGTTGTTGCACTTTCAAACCGGATTGACTTGCCTTTACGTGCAAGGACCAAAGGACAAGCGACTAGTTGGATAAAACTATACCAACGTTGTTACCATGGGAAGGTGCCAAACTCAAAGCTGTGAGCGAGGAAGAAGTTCCTCGGCCACAAATCTTTGTCGGCTACTTCCCTGGGCAAGAAACCCCCACCAACAAAATTCTGGGCCTCGTTAAAGGTCAAAACAACGGTCTGAGGGTAGACGACTGAAGAGTACTCAATCGGGTGCAAAGGCCCCAAATTACGGAGCTCACTTTAGCTCAGGCCCAACGTCTGCAAACACTGTCAAGGCCCTAAATGGCAGCATTAGCTACTGTTTCGGTGATGTACAAAAGTCCAAAAGTCGCCAAGAAGGAGACTGCAGTCGCAAGCGCAGGGACCACCCAGGACCCAAAAGCAAAGACACCTGCTCAATGCTTTCCAAAGACTGTGGCTAATACATCGAAGGCCACAACGGATGATACCCCTAGCTGCTCGTACAGACGCCCGATGCCTAAGGTGACAAAAATAGGTACGGGAACCACTGCAAGCCGAGAAAAGCAGAGGCAGCGTGTCTCTGGCAGACCTCGAAAATGCGAGAGACGAGACCCTGAAGAGGCGGCGCTTCTTAACAACATCCACCTTCGACTATGTACCTTGCCGTGGTGTGGATGCTTAGTAGGTACCTTATGATACCGGAGGGCGATTGCAGCAGGGTCTCCCATACTGTAAGGTCTCCGGAGGAGGGTTTTCCGAAGCTAAAACATAGTCAACCCAATTCCAGTGGTGGTGTGAGCGTTTTAATCCAACCGTGCCCAGGGATGAAAGGCTGAGGGTTTCGATCAGTCGACTACGAGCTCCTTCAGGTGCCTTGGCAGGGCCTGTCGTATCCAAGTGCCCTACCCCAGCAGAACCGGCTATGTTGGGGCGGACCATTCTTCACCGGCTTACTCGTGGGAATCTTATGGACCTTTTAAATAAAAATTCAAACAAAAACAACAAAAACAACAAAACCGACCTTCCAGCATTGAACAAGGACAACGACTTGACAAAATACAGGAAAACGACTTCCGACAACGACGACGACTCTACAATTCCGTCTGACTCGGATTCAAAATCCGCTAACGCGTCTGTTTCGGACGCGGAATCCAGGCAACCTGATGCTGTATCGTCGCATGATTGGCGTGGCAAGAACACCTCACCGAGAGCGATCAGGTACAAACAGGTACGTGCAGCCAAACATAAACTCGCCGCAGTCCTGGCGAAACCAGACAGTTCCTGGGATCAAAAGGACAGGGACATGATTCGTTGGGCCGGCGAGGTTCTGAAGGGGGATTTAAGCCAACCTGCTACGGGTAGGCACCATCCCTCAACAACCAATGCCACCCAACCGTCATTACCTCCTAGCGGCCCAAGTGAGTCCAACCCTAAGAAGAGACCCCCCCTTCGAAGGGAAGGACCTACTAAAACCTTCACTCCTATCTCAGGAGCACCCAGCACCGTATGCGGTAACTCGAAAAATCTTCCTGCTTCGGGAAGACCCTCGGTAGTTCCTGCCAAAAAGGTCTCAACGACCAAGCGACCCAGATCCTTTGAGGAGACTTCCGCGACGTCAAAGAAGGCAAAGAATGCTGATACGGCACACAGACCCTTCAATGAAGTCGTGAAAGACAACATGCTCTACGGTATCTACGATAATGGTAATGACGAGGGGAAAATGAGCGGGGAGAACTGGCTAGCGCTCAAAGCTATTCTGGCCGGAGAAGTCCTTAAATTCTTGGACGGAAATGCTTCGGCAGAACCGCCGTCCTTCGTGGATGGGGGATGGTTCTCAAGCGGTGTAAAGCTTGTTAAATGCAAGAACAGCAGTGCGGTAGACTTCCTAAAATCAACGATACCGAAAATCAACCCGTTGTGGAATAACGCTGGGCTTCAAGTGATGCACTGGAGCGATATACCAGTCCGCCCGAAAGGTCGTGTCTGGCTACCCCCCGGGCCGTCTACGGAAGCGGATATCCTTAGACTGATCCGTCTACAAAACCCCGATCTACCAACGAGCAATTGGAAGATCATCAAAGCCGGAGAACCGGAAGAAAGAGGCAGGCTGGTTTCATTCCTTATGAATAAGGAATCACTTGATCTGCTTGGCAGTAGGGGATATAAATTCTCCTACGGCATGGACGAACTAATACTCAGAGTTCAGGAGAAGAAAGAGAGACTTATGTCGGGTGTGGTATCCACGCTGAATAACCTCGGCTTGGAGGCCGAGCTAGACGGTCTCTCTCCCGTCTCCGTAGAGGAAGGAAACCGGGTCGCCGCAACGCAGCCAGCTGCTACGGATGGCAGCAAAAACAGCGACGACACACCAACGATAAACCTCAGCGACGATTCCTCCTGATTCGGAGGAAAGCAACAGGACAGTGATAGAGGCGTCCGTATCAGTCAGCAATGATGCTAAGACTGTTACAGATTAATCTCCATCACTCTCAAATAGCATCAGCTAATTTATTGCTTCGCCTGCGGAGAAGACGCTGTCCTTATCCAAGAACCCTGGGTGGATGGTAAGAATACCATACTTGGATTAAGGGCAAAAAACTACACGCTTTTTTACACAAAAAATGAAGGTAAACCTAGATCCTGTATATTGGCAAAGAACAGTTTAAAAGCTCGCCTTATACCCAATTTCAGTGATCCAGATTTTGTCTGCGTGGAGATAGACACGTGCAGCAACAAGCTAAGGTTATCGGCCGCTTACATGCCCTACGACGACACAGGGCCCATCCCAGCAGCAAATGTGCGCAGATTGGTAGAGGCAGCCGAGAGTGACAACATTCCCCTTGTGGTGGGCGCGGATGCCAACGCTCACACCCTCTGGGGAAGCAGCGGCATAAATAACAGGGGTGAGTGTCTTTTTGATTACATTATGACAACTAATCTCGTAGTATGCAACAAAGGTTCAGAACCTACCTTCATCAACAGTATTAGACAGGAGGTCATAGATATAACTTTAGCTACTAACTCTCCTGAACTAATAATTAGCAACTGGATGGTCTCAAGAGAGGTTTCATTCTCGGACCACCGGTATATTCAATTTAACATTGACCTCATTAAGCCTCCACTTGAAACCTTCCGGAATGTCAGGAAAACCAATTGGCAGGTATATAATTCTCTCCTAAAGCAGAAGCTAGGTTACTTAGTTAATCAACCAAATTCACCATCGGATATTGATTATATGGTTGACAGAGTCACCAAATCAATGAACGAGGCCTTTAATAGAGCCTGCCCGATCAGCAGGCACAGAAAAGGGAGCAAACCACCGTGGTGGAGCACTCACCTATCAAAGTTGCGCAAAGAAAGCAGGAAATGCTTCAATTTGGCCAAATCGTCTCGCCTGCAAGAAGACTGGGACACATATAAAACTAGTCTGAGGCTATATAAGGTAGAGATCACAAAAGCACAAAAGCAATCATGGAGACTCTTCTGTGTAGCATAGAGAGTACTACCGATTCGAGCAGGCTAAGGAAAATAATTTCCAAATCCCCACCCATGCCTAGTTTTATCCAAAAACCCAACGGGGAATGGACATCGTCTAACGAAGAGACTCTGGATCTTCTCATGAATACACACTTTCCTGGTAATTCAAAAGAGGCTATCTCATCAACGCCACCGAGCTTCCCGGCTCAAGAATCACCGGTTGGGATTGTCAACGGCCGCAGCATTTACTGGGCCGTCAACAGCTTCCAGATAAAATAACGCCAGAAATACAGAAATCTCTAGATACTCTGACCCCCTGGCTCGCAGTGATCTTCCGAACTTGTCTCAAATTCGGATACACTCCTGCATCATGGAAAAGGGTTAATGTGATTTTCATACCAAAGTGTGGCAAGGCCTCACACGTTTCCCCTAAAGATCTCAGGCCAATCAGTCTCTCCTCCTTCTTTCTGAAGACACTGGAGAGACTCATTGATTCATACATTCGTAAGAACTTATCCGCTAGCTCCCTGTCAGATTCCCAACATGCCTATCGCAAGGGTTTCTCGGTGGAGACAGCTCTACACTCACTAGTAGGCACCATTAAAAAATCTCTCTCAATCAAAGAGTATGCGATGGTATCTTTTCTAGACATCGAAGGCGCCTTCAATAACGTCAAAACAGAAGGCATTTCTAATGCACTCCGCAGACTGAATGTTGACAGCTGCATACGTGTCTGGATTGAAAACATGCTCAGTAGCAGAGTGATCCTATCTGAACTAGGTAGCTGTCAAACCAAACGGTTAGTGTATAGGGGAACACCCCAGTGGGGAGTGTTGTCGCCACTACTTTGGATCTTAGTAGTTGATGAAGCACTCACCATCCTGAGAAATATGGGTTGTAAAGTTATAGCCTATGCAGATGACATCGCTATTGCTGTAACTGGAAAATTCCGTAACATAATAAGAGACCTTATGGAATCCGCCCTTCATAAGTTAGTTAAATGGACGGCTACAGTCGGACTTGATATTAACCCATCCAAAACAGAGCTAATCTTGTTCACAAACAGATACAAAATTCCCAATTTAACTCCTCCAAAACTCAAAAATAAGGAGCTGAAATTTAGCAATCATGCCAACTGGAAGCTTAATATTCAGGACCGCACTAGGAAAGCCGCGGTTGCTATCCACACATGCAGGAAGGTATTGAGCCCTAAATGGGGCCTACAGCCTAGGGTAACAAACTGGCTTTATACTGCGGTAGTCAGACCAATTCTGTTCTACGGAATCCTGGTTTGGTGGCCCGCACTAAAGACAAAGTGTAACACCAGTTCTTTGGAACGGATACAAAGATCAGCCAGCATTTGCATCACAGGTGCACTCAGATCCACCCCTTCGGCCGCCTTAGACACAATACTACACCTTCTTCCTGTAGATATATACGGGAAACTAGTCGCGTCTATGGCAGCCTTAAGACTTAGAGAATCGCAGAAATGGACCAACCATCAAATAGGCCATACGAGCATTCTCCCTAATGCAATCCCAATTATAACGGATTACACCATACCTTTTGAGGACTTCAACATTAAATACAAAGTATTAATCCCAGATCGTTCCGAATGGGAGAATGGCACAATAGTTAACAATCTTGCACTTGAAGTCTATACAGATGGATCTAAAATGGCAACAGGCACGGGAGCTGGAGTCTATTCTCCATCACCCGCAATTAGTATTGCCTTACGTCTTCCAGACCACTGTAGCGTCTTTCAGGTTGAAATTATGGCTATACGCGAGGCAGCCTGCAGACTCGCCTTGTTTGCGATAGACAAAAAAGCTATCGTATTATACATAGACAGTCAGGCAGCAATAAAATTCCTGAATACACCAACAATTAGATCAAAGTTGGTAAAACAATGCCCGGAATCTCTTAACGAGATTGCGGACAGATGTTCAGTAACCCTGTGCTGGGTTCCGGGGCACAGTGACATTCCTGGCAACTGCAAAGCGGACGAGCTAGCCAGACAAGGCAGCGGCCTTCACTCGAACAACAACAGTGAACCGTACGCTCCTATGCAATCGATTAAATTCTCCTTACTTAAGAAGGCAATAACGGTCGCGAACAACAGGTGGAACAGTATTAATACCTGCACCACATCGAAGCAAATCTGGCCAAACATAGATGCCAAAAGGACTCAGAAGCTTCTCTCTATCAGAAGAAATAGAATCAGCTCAGTAGTAGGAGTATTAACAGGGCACTGTTTAATAGGTAGACACGCTCGCAGACTAGGAGCACCCTACAACGACTTCTGCAGAAGCTGCATGGATAAGGAGGAAGAGGGAACCGTCCTCCATCTTCTGTGCACCTGCCCAGCTCTCGCAAACTTGCGCAAAACATACTTAGGTAAATACTTCTTCGTAGACCTCAGTGACTTGTCCCTCACAGACACACGCTGCATCAGCAAATATATTACCAAGACCAAATGGCTGCAATGATCACTCTTACATTTTCAGTACCAGAAGTTGATCCCATTAGCCCCTATTTAGACAGATTGTTTATGGATTGCAATAGAGGGGAAACTGTTTCGGTTACCCCTCGTTGTTTATCCGAAACAACCTCATAATTTGCGCAGTAGTCAGAACGATTGATACAATCACCTCTACTACTACGCCTCGCCCCATCGGCCCTTTCCGAGCAGTTACCAGAGGATTCAGGCGAGGGTCCAACCGTTACGGTTACCACCCGCCTATCTGAAGGCTAACTATCGACAGGTCAACTCCTCCTCGACCAACCTTACCAAGGGCCCCACAAAGAAAGGGCAGCTCTAACGATACTGAATCAAACGGTATACGTCATTTCGGACGATATGTCGAAGAATCATAAACGAAGGGTACACTGTTTCGGTCACCCCTCATATAATTCGAAGACATATCGCCCAATCAGGGTCGTCCGAGGTTCACGGGCAAGGGATAGACTGTATCGGCACCCTTACCCCGACCCAAGGACAAACCACCCCGTTTACCCTCGACGTGACACAGGAGGATTTTAGCCATGGGCAAATCGCCATAAGTATTAGGCAACAAGAACGTTCCCACCAGCTTGTCCGGTCTAGTTATTTACTGATTGATTCATGATTCAGGAACCATGGACCTTTTCAGGAGCCGTAAAAGGGCTCCCAAATGAAGAAACCTCTAAGTTAATTTACGATAAACAGCATGTCCGTTCGAGGGCAGCTCTTATGATAAATAAAGACTTAATTAAAACAACTTTTCCAATTTCAGAATTTATTCAAGGAGATTTGGTGGCGGCACTCATCGTAATACCAAAAGCCGGTCAAAAGGGAGGGGATCTGAAGGTCGTTATCGCCTCTGCTTACCTTCCTGGAGACACCTCTGAAGAACCAACTTCGGAGGTAGCGGCTTTGGTAAGATACTGCAAAGCAAGGAGACTACAGTGGATCCTCAGATATGACGCCAATGCCCATCACACGGTTTGGGGGAGCACCAACATAAACAAAAGAGGTGAGTCCCTTTTTGAATATATTTATGCTAATAATTTAGTGGTGGTAAATAGAGGGGTAAAACCAACCTTCATAAATGCGATTCGTCAAGAGGTTCTAGATCTCACTTTGGCAAGTCCATTTATATATAATATCATCACAAACTGGCATGTTTCCGGAGAAGTATCAATGTCGGACCACGATCACATCAGATTCGACTCGGAGGCTTATTCCGTAAGAAACACAGCTTACAGGAATCTGAAATACTCTGACTGGGAAACCTATCGGTTAGTCCTCGAATCAGAACTAAATCGTTCTTTAATTCCACTAGGAACCATTCCGGAGTTGGAAACTGAATCCGAACAGCTCCAAAAAGACGTAACCTTCGCCTATGAAATCAGCTGTGCCCTCAAAAATAGGACAACACGAAGAGATGTTCCATTGTGGAATAAAAGACTTGACGTCCTTAGAAGCACAGCAAGAAAACTTTTCAATAGAGTTAAGAACAACGGCAATTGGTGCCAATACAGAACAGCTCTAACTGATTACAACAAAGAATTGAAAAAATCATAACGAGTGACTTGGAGAAAGCACTGTGACAGCATAGAAAATCTCCCTGCAGCTACACGACTCCAAAAAGTCCTCGCTCGCCACCTCACACAATCGGGGTACATAATACAAGGGTATGCAGATGATGTAGTAATCACTGTTAGCAGCAAGCATGACTTCACGATATCGGAGATCATGCAAAGGGCCCTTAACTTAACCTACAAATGGTGCCAGAACAAAAGATTGACCATAAATCCATCAAAAACAGTCATGATACCATTCTCAAGAAAGAGAAAACTAGAACTGAAACCGATCAAGCTGAGTAACGCAGTCATCGACTTATCAAGAGAGTTAAAATATCTAGGAGTAATCCTAGACAAGACTCTCACCTGGAATTCACATCTTGATCAAGTCACCAAGAAGGCGACAAAGGCAATTTTTATATGCCACCGTCTTTACGGCAAAACTTGGGGCTTAAAACCAAAAATGATCTATTGGTCATACAACACGATCATCAAACCAATGATCACCTATGCAGCGATATCATGGTGGCCAAAAACCGAACAAATAACGGCGCACTAAAGGTGCCCGCATCTACATCCTATCAGACAGCCAAGCAGCTCTTAAGGCCCTAAGATCATACTCGATCAGGTCAAAGCTGGTTTGGGAATGTCTCAATCTCTTCGAAGATCTGGCCAAGGACAATACGGTCACCGTTGCTTGGATACCAGGTCATGAGTGATTTGATGGTAATGAACGATCGGAATGTCTGGCGAGAAGAGGCGCATTACGCCTGCTCACTGGTCCTGAACCCTACTTTGAGCTACCTTTGAGTTACGTACACTCAAAATTCAGGAAATGGGAATTTTGTATTGCCGAATACTGGACGAAATCCAAAGGACAGAGACAAGCAAAAAGATTCATAAGACCAGCTCGTAGTAAAGCAAATAAGTTACTCGAGCTAAACAAAGAAGATCTAAGGATACTAGCGGGTTTTCTTACTGGTCACTGGCCACTAAGATACTATCTTTTTGAGAAGATTACATATTAAGAATTATAGATTTGGATAATATAAATATTTCAAGACAAGTCCTCAAATGTATACTTTCTTAATATATTGTTTTAAATCGCAAAGAATACAAAATTATTATAGTAAGCCTAACTTTCGAGACAATGCGGTATGTTTATTTTTATTAAGATTTTTCGTTAGTATATCCGCAATCATTTCTCCAGTTGGTACATAAGTTAATTTAATTAGATTAAGATTGAATACTTCACGTATATAATGGATTCGTATATCAATATGCTTACTTCTTGCATGATAAATAGGGTTCTTAACTAATTGTTGCGCGCTCAAATTATCGCCATTTAGTTCAGTGGGTCCTCGTATAAGTTTTGACAAACCAAGCTCCTCTATGAATTTTCTCAAATAGACAGCTTCCTTCGATGCTGATGAGAGCGCCATATATTCAATTTCAATGCTGCTAAGTGCCACGGACGGTTACTTTCGAGACTCCCACGTAATTGCTCCACCAGCAATGAAAAATAGAAAGCCTGTATATGACTTCCGATCATCGCAGCTTCCGGCCCAATCAGCATCAGCAAACCCAGTTAAGCATTCATTGGTTTTTCTAAAAGATATTTTAAAACTTATAGTATTTGCCAAGTACCTAAGAACATGCTTCGCGGCTGCCATATGTTCTATATGCGGGTTCGTGTTGAACTGCGCCAATTTCCTTATAGAGTGCAAAATATTAGGTCTGGTTGAAATTCCCAGATACATCAACGAGCCAATTAACGATTGGCACAACTTCGGGTCCACTTTAGAGCAACTCGAACAACCTGCGTTTTTTTTTCAGCTTGTATCCGGGGTCCAAAGGTGTGCTGCATTTTCTTGTCTCCGACATGTTAATTAAAGTAACCATATCTGTAACCGATGACGAGAACGACAGTTCCAAATCAGCAAAGGCAAACTGATACTTATACTATATTCGACACATAATATGAAACTTGCCTACATCAAGAACTATATAAAATAGACTGTCGGCTGAGAGCAAAAACATACAGTTTTCCTTACAAGCCGACTGCCTAAATACCAGCGATGAAATATTAAAAGAGATGGATATCTTTCGTACGGCTATCCCCCCAAAATCCATTTAATTACGTTGTTGTTTTTGTAATTTCAATCCTTGTCTCAACTAGACAGCCAACTGAGAGCAGAAACGGTTTATTTGCCTACAAGCTGTCTGCCCTACATTAGATTGCATAAGTATTCGTGCCCGTACAAATCAAAGGAGCGCCATTGCTGCTGGCACTTCATGTACATCGGGCGGCCATTTTCTGGTGGGATTTCAATTGGGGCGACTGTGCTCGGCATATTTTGTGCCCATTAGTTACACGGCGTTCACATCACAGTTGAATTTAATGTCGTTTTTGATTTGACTTTTCAGATTTTAATCTGAAATTTCAGATTTTTGCTGCCAAATCGAACATTAAATTCGAATTTTATTGGTTCTTGTGTGTATTGAGTTGGCCGCAAAAATATTTTTGTGCACTTGCACTGGAAATCCATTCCAATTGGATTTTACACATTTAACTCATTTCGAAATAATTTAATATAAAAAATCGTTTCCATACTCGAAAAATGAATAATTCAGTTAAAAAAGCAATCCTTTCAACGATAAACAAGATTTTTTTGTATATTTTAAAGGAAATACACTTTTTCTTGTTGATTTTAATGCTTTAAGTTTCGAAGTCATACTGAAACAAAATGTTTTAACGCTGTTTAGGGAAAACATTTTTTTTATGTCGTGGCGAAAAATATTTTTTAGTTTTACTATTGTTAGCATTAAAAAGAGACAACACCAGGAAAGAGGCAGTCTCGTTTGAATAGTTTTCGTGAGCGGACGTTTAAAAGACGCGACTGATTTTAATAAAATAAATGAATTGCTTGAGTTTGACATCGAAGCTTAATTTTTGTGTTTTTGTTGACTATTTCACTAACAATTCAGAATTATAGTAATTGCGAAGTATTTCATGTTTAATTTATTTGCATAAAATAAATTTCGAGAACATTTTTGTCGCATTTTATAATCATGGTGACGCCGAGGGATGATAGAGCTGAAGAACGAGACCGAAGGAGAGAAGAGATTGAGCAAGCAAAGCGTATGCGAGTAGAAACAGAGCAGGTAAATCGACAGAAAAATGTTGGTGGGGAAAGTAGTGTTGGCGGTGGTTGTGTTGGTGAGGCCGTAGGAGGTGAGGGCGAGATGGATATAGAACGACAGAACAATCTGAAAAACGAAATAGACGGAAGACAAAATAAAAATAACGAAAATGAGGATGTACATAAATCAAGAAATACCTAGAAGGAGACAGCAAGATTTTCGAAATCCAGGAAATTCTGTAAACACTGGACAATGGGAATGGATGATGGAATACATGGTCAACGAAAATCGTTTACGCAATGAGCAGATTCAAAGACGTGACCAAACTATCGATATTTTGGTTGAACAAATACAAGGATTAACGCAAAGTGTACTTCCAAATGCCAGGAGCACTCCAAGAGCTCATGAAGAAACACTCGTTGCTTGTCAAATGATGCTGGATTTGGCCAAAAATATCGAAAAGTTTAGCACAAAATTGGCTTAAAAATATCGAAAGAATGTGTCGTCTTCATCGATGGTCAGATGAATATGCGTTAGATATGGCAAAGTTGAATCTGGTTGGTGGTGCTAAACGCTGGCTAAATGCCAGGATAGATGAAATAATAAATTGGGCTCAGTTCAAAAGAGCTTTCGAAAATACATTCTACATTAGGGAAAATATGTCTACTAGATGGCAACGGATGGCAAGTCGTCTACAGCAAAAGGGTGAAACATCAAATGCTTATTTCCATGACAAATACGACCTTTGTCGGCAATTGAGGCTCACCTTCGACGAAACTAAGGAGATGATTTTGACTGGGCTATGGGCACGGGATGCAGCAAACTCTTTAATGGGCTGTCGACACTTAGATGCTGATGATTTCCTTCACGACATTCTAAAATTTGAGAGAATGGGCCTAACACGTATTGGTCAAGACAGATTCAAGGCAAGTGAATTTCATCCGTCAACACTGCCACCAAGGAACAATGAACATCATGACACAGGCATTCGTCCCCATGTAGCAAGGGAGTTGATATGTTATAACTGTCGAAAAGGTGGTCACCTATCCAGAAATTGTCCGGAGCCTCGACCATCTCCAATTTGTTTTAGTGCGGACAGCAAGGACACATTTCTTGATTGTGTCCCAATCGACAAGGGGCAGTCAGACAAGTAGATAGTTTGATGCTAAACGGAATTGAAAAATATTTAAAGACTGTTTACGTAGGCGAGTGCAGATTATCTGCTTTTGTAGACATGGGCAGCTCGGAATGTACTATCAAAGCCACAGCAGCTCTGCTAAATGGATTTTCTATTCAGCGAGGTCTGATGGAGCTAAAATCGTTTGGTCCAGCTGAATTTAAAGTCATTTCACCCGAATGGATAATTTCGTCACTCAAGGTTGATGGTGCTCTAGCTGAGAAAATTAAATTTCGTGTGGTGCCCGATGAAGTACAAAAATGGGACGTTTTGGTTGGACGTACGTTTACCGAACTGCCATACATAGTGTACGCGAAGGTCGACAATTCGTTGCAGTTCACAAAAACGATCGAACCGCAGCCATTTTCCGAATTCGGATATGCAGATCGTGCAATGTCATCATGGAAAGTTGAAGATACGACACAAATACCAAGCGGTTCAGTTTCATTCATCACAGCTGTTCAAGGGGACAATCAAATTTGAATGCCAATTGCTAATATCAGTGGTGAGGACGTGGCTGTTGGAGGAGTTTTCAACATTGATACGCACATCACGAATTACGAAAATCAGTCCCAAAAATCAGCAATCGAGTTGAAAGTTGTCAACGTGGATGCAGATAATATATCATCTGAAAACCTGCAAGAGCTTCTGAGTATTTTAAATCAATTTAGAGACTGCATTGCTCTTGACGCCAGTGAGATTGGATGTACCAGTGAGTTTAACGTAGAAATACAGGAGTTAGCAGGAAGCAAGCCCCAATACTCAAAACCATATCCTGCGAGCGATGCCGAAAAGAAAAAAATTAGAGAAATCGTCGACGTTTGGAGAAGAATGGGAATTGTAACAGACACGAACTCATCCTACGCAAGTCCTGTGTTGTTGGTTAAAAAGAAAACGGGTGAGTCCAGACTAGTAGTTCACTTTCGGCGCTTGAATAGCCAGCCTTTGAAAATTAACTTTCCGCTACCGAATATGGATGATCATTTAGCGATGCTTGGAGACTCAAAGGTTTTTATCGTGCTGGATCTTGCTCAAGGGTTTTTGCAGCTGCCGATTGATCCGAAGGACCGACATAAAACAGCATTCATAACACCAGAGGATACCGGTGAGTTTACACGCATGATTTTTGGGCTTACAAACGGACCATTTTATTTTGCCAAACTTATGCAAAAGGTGTTGGGTCCTCTCCGAAATAGAGTGGTGTTTTTTTACTTAGACGATATATTTATACCTGGACTTGATTGGAAAGATCTGAAGGAACGTTTAATTCTAGTTTTCAAAGCTCTTCAAAGAGCAGGCCTTACTATTAGACTGTCCAAATGCGAATTTCTTAAGAAACGTGTTACTTACCTCGGTTTCCAAATTTCTGAAAAGGGAATCGAACCTGGACAAAGTAAAGTCCGAGCTATAGAGGGATTTCTTCAGCCAAGAAGCGTTTATGAGGTTCGTCGATTTTTGGGATTGGCTGGATTTTTTAGACAGACATTAAAAATTGTGAGTAGCCCAATTTTGCAATTATTCGATCCAAAGAAATATACTGAACTGCATTCGGATGCCAGTAGCCAAGCCTTGGCTGCTATGCTTTTTCAACGAGGGAGCGAAGATGGTCAACTGCATCTTGTATACGCAATTAGCAGAAGAACAACCGATGCTGAGAAGTCATAAGTAGTTAAGCTATGTGATTCCTGGACCAGGAAATGAGTCATCATTCAAGGTCGATGAAGGTTATTGTGTGTGTATGTGTGTTTGTGTGTATGTATGCGAAGGTCGATGAAGGTTATTGTGTTAGTATGTGTGTTTGTGTGTATGTATGCGATAAACCAAGGCTAAATAATATCGATTAATAGTAGAGTGTGTGTATGAGAGAAACCAAGGCCACAATAAGACTTGTATCTATACGAGAAACCAAGGCCAAATAATATCGATTAATAGTAGAGTGTGTGTATGCGAGAAATCATGATCACAATGAGACTTGTATCTATACGAGAACCAAGGTCAAATAATATCGATTAATAGTAGAGTGTGTGTATGCGCGAAACCAAGGCCACAATAAGACTTGTATCTATACGAGAAACCAAGGCCAAATAATATCGATTAATAGTAGAGTGTGTGTATGCGAGAAATCATGATCACAATGAGACTTGTATCTATACGAGAACCAAGGCCAAATAATATCGATTAATAGTAGAGTGTGTGTATGCGCGAAACCAAGGCCAAATAATTTAGTAAACAAATCCATAGTAGAGTGTGTTTATGCGAGAAATCATCGTGGTCACGACAAGACTTATATGCATGCAAGAAATGAGATTCAAGATAAGACTTGTATGCAATCTTGGTTAAGCAAAACATGGACAAGATAAAAAAAGTTTAGCAGAGAAGAGAATTAAAAAAGTATTAAGATCCATTCCACAAGGTCATGCAGAAAAAAAAAATGAATCTTCTCTTATGTAGATAAGAAAGTCATGATGTTTCTGTCCTATAAAAACAAAGTCCAATCAATCTTTATAGCAGTTGTGAAAACATGTTAATATCCTAAGCAGTAAAGTGTAGATTAAGAAGACCAAGCGAAATTGTTGTTGTTTTAAAGTAAACATTTCAACTATCTAATACATTTATGTACATGCATATGCCTCAAAAATTAACTAATGTTTTATGAGAGTAGAACTAAAGAGATTGATTTACATACGTCGGTAGTAAAAAAGGGTGATTCAAGTCAGCGCTCGAACAGACGTTTCAAAGTGCACATAGTAAAGTTCAGACTTACTGTAAAACCTATAAGAAGAGTATTGCAAATTGTATTGAATATAGTTGCAAAAGCAAAATGTTTTGGCTGGGGGGGGCTGTTAAGGGAAGGTAAAAGTCGCTGCTTATGAACCCAATGTATAAATAATAACTTATTGAAATAAAATGAAAAAAGAAAAAAAAATATATTAACTGTTTTTTATTTATCCATGAATTGTGAGTGGATGGAAAGCCCAACCATTTGACAAAAACTTCTTCATCTTTTGTTGCTATGACCTTTTCCACAAGATATATATCTGGAAATTTGGATTTTTGTAATTCTTCTTCATAAAAGGCACCACTTATAGGTTGACCTTGATAGTCTTGAAGAAGGTAAGTAACCGGATTTGTTAGGTTCACTTTTCTTATTGTGAATAATTCTGTTGTCCAGTTGGGGGTGTAACCTTTCTCGAAAACATGTTTAAACTTGCTAATTCGAACATTGCTACCAACTTTGAATTTTCCCTTGGGTGCGTATTTAATTCGATTGTACACAGTTGATAACAGATCCTGAGCATTTTTCCTATTCACATCAACAGGTCGCCTTTTTATTGTTCTATGCTTAGAGTGGTTGTAAGCATTTACCAAGTCTTTTAGAATAGATATCCATTTGTGGTTGCCATTAAAACTAAATTCTTTCCACATCTTCTCCTTAAGGGTACGGTTAAAGCGTTCAACAATTGATGCTTTTAAAATACTAAACGTTGAATAATGATTTATAGTGTAGGTTTTCATCAAATTCTGAAAGATTTTATTGAAAAACTCTTTGCCATCATCGGTCTGCAGATTTTTCGGTATTCTATGAGAAATGTTAAATATTGATTTTATGGCTTCTGTCACATATGAAGACGTCTTATTTTTCAAAGGAACGGCCCATGCATGCTTTGAAAAAGTATCAATCACGGTCAATATGTAGTTGAATCCATTATTCTGATTACTGTGAGGGATCATTTCTACCAAGTCTGCTTGCCACAAGTCATCAAACCCTTTAATTATAACTCGACGTCTGTTAAAATTTCTTCGTGCCGGCTTGTGCAATTCTTCAACAACATCTCGTTTGCTCATCGTAGCAAAGAATGAATGAATGTAGAGCAAATCTATAATTAACTGCATTTGGATTTTTGAACAGAGGAGAACAAATAAAACATTTTTTTTTTTTTCATTTTTATTTTTTTATTTATGAAATCTTTGATACAGTGATATTAATTTCTTTATTCTAATCATTTTATTTTCAATCATATAGCATGCACAAGTATCTGGTCCTTCTTTGCATAAATTTGAGGACCAAGGACAGTTGATAAAATGGCAACCATGAGCAGATATTGTGCAGGATAGATTTTCATAGTTCCTCAGAAAAGAGATAATGCCTATAATCTCATGGTAGTGCTCCTCTAGTAAAGTATGTTGATAAGCCTTCAAAAATGCTTGAATCTGATTGAAAATTGAACAAGTATTTATGTTAGACATCATTTCCAGCGAACTTGCAATCGAGTACTGATATAGGTTGTTTAAAATGGTGGAAATTGTAATTTTTCTTTTCTAGATTCTGAGTTGTTATCTTGGAGTTTCTTTTCAGTGCTCTCTTTAAATTTTTCGAGTATATCGAGGAAATAGTTTCGAAACTTATTTAGCAATTCAAGAGTGTTAATATTTTGTTCATCAATGTATGTGCGCAATTTTGTATTGCTATGTTTAAGTGTTAAACGTATATGATTGTCGACATACTGTTTTGTGGTTGCATCGGCAAAATCGATGGGTTCCTTTATATTCTTCAAAGCATTTTGCTTGCCATCAAAGTAACCATTTAGATGAAGAGTTAAACTCCTTTTTGTGTCACTTTTTATCATTTCCATAAGAGTATTAGTATTACTATCCATATTTTTTTGTAGTATAAAAAGTGTTTTGTTTACAAAGTCTATACTATTATCTACATATTCCTTGTTGACCGCTTGGTGGGGTGTATCAGCTTTTCCAACATTGTTTAAACATTTTCCATTTATGTCAAAGTCACCGGTAGGTAATAGCTGAAATCCGTCTCCAGGAGGTCCTGGAGGACCAGTTATTGAACCTTGCAATGAGTTGAAACTCCTTCCGAACTTGTCGACGTTCATCTTGTTAATGTTAGTATATGATATTTGATTCGCGAAGCTCTTCAACAATTGAGTTAATTTCATTTTGGAGATTATTATTGCCAGCCCTTTGAGATGCATTTAAAAGTCTTAATCTATCAACGAGTTCGTTAGGGTTATCATAGACGTAATCGATATGATTATTAGAGTAGATCATATCAGATGAATTACTATATGCTTTGCCAATTTTACGTTGTGACAACTCTTGAATTAGGGGATGAATAATGTGTTTGTACTTTTGTCCTCTATTACCTTTAATTTGAGAGCTGCTCTCATGGTTTCTCATATGCAAGTTAGTTTTTTGTAATATTTTAAGATATTGCTGTAAGTCTTCATTGGTATAGTGTGATTTTCTTGGTTTTTTTCGCATAATTAGCTCATAAAGCCCATCTGCCCCATTAACGATTTCATCATCAATAACGAAATCATTGTTTTTATTAATTGAAAATGTTGATCTGCCTAATTTCGTTGAATTTGACTGTACATCGAAATATGGTCCATAGATTTTATCACGATTTTCATCTGATGGCGTTGATCGGTTGAATGGTGTACTTTGATCAATACTATAGGTATCGGTTTCGAAATGGGTGGGTGTTCTAAATGAAACATCTTTATCCGTGGGTGTAGATGTTGCAGTTGCTAGAATTGATTCCGGCAATGATGAGAACTCAAACATTTTTTTTTCCTCAGACGGACTTTGAAATGTTAATCGTCGTCTTTTACGTTTTACTGTTCCATCCACTATGTCAGTATTATCATTTTTGACATTTTTCACGATTTCCTTTAGAGGTTCAACTATTGGCTTAAAAGTATTTTCAAATTCGGTTTCCTTTATAATTCTTCCAGTTTTGAGAGACATATATTTTCTCCTCAAAGCTTTTTTAGTTTTTATGAGGTCTTTGAGTAATCTTTCGTCGATATTCATATTAATGGAAAAAAAACAGGCTTCAAATAGGTCAGTTTAAAATAGATCAGTTTATAATACTGATCTGTTCAATAACAGAGGATAGTTTTATACAGGGTTGTTTTGAAGCAGATGTGTTCATGTTGACAGATGTTTCATAACTGAACATCTTTATAAGACCACAATTTCTTTAAAAGACCTATTATACCGCCCCTTATCGGCACTACAATCTTTATTGATAACCAAAAACCCATATGTATCTTTCCAACAATTAGCACACAATACTTTGAATTGATTTAATGACATATCGGAGTTTATATGATCATTGTATATGTGTTTAAGATTAAGATCATCTTGCTTAAACAGAACTATATAGTTTGCATTGTCTCGTATCAAATGCTTTGGTATATGTGTATACGACTAACATAAATAAAAACTATCTACAAAGTTATGACGCCCCATACAGAAATAATCTCGAATATTATTTTGTTTATCACACGCCACATCATCAAATATGAATACCGAATTAAATTTTGCCTCAGAAGGCGGTATTATATCACAGTTATTTGTAAATTCGTTATATTCCATGCCATTCATAGACTTAATTAGTTTTCTCAAATACTCATATTTGGGTTGCTGTAGAGATTTTGAATATATATAAAGGTTTTCAAATTTCAAACCATTAGGATCGAGTAGAATGCTTAACATTACATTTGTTTTACCACAGTTTGAGGGACCCACAATTATTCCGCGAATACTATTTGGGAAAAATGTTCCATGTTTCCTTTTGTTTGCTTTGATTCTATTATCAAAGTTCTTTACTGTAATAATATCAAGTTGTTTAATGAACCTCATCTTGCAAATGAATTCATTTCATATAAAAACACTATGTTATATAGACAACAACTTCACAACTGATCAACGTGTTGTTTGAGTAGTATAATATGATTGATTTTAATGCGAAACCAATCAGTTGGAAACATTCATATCAGGGGTATGGACTAGTGAATAACTTAATTAATAAACTACCATTTGAATTGCATCTACCCACATATAATTTCTGTGGACCAGGAACTAAACTAAAAGAACGTCTGGCTAGAGGAGATCAAGGAATTAATCAATTGGATGAGGCTTGTCGTCAACACGATATTGCATACGCTAATTCCTTCGGAGGCATTGACAATACTTGCATATCAGCACAATTGGTCAGTATCGAATCTTTGATATTTTAACTTATACAGGCATGCAAATTATGATACCCCAATGATGTAAACAAGAAATGCCAAATTGATAACATAAGCAAAATCCTCCGTACTGTAATGAAGCTAAGATACAGATTATTTCGGAGGCATTGACAATACTTGCATATCAGCACAATTGGTCAGTATCGAATCTTTGATATTTTAACTTATCTTTGGCTTCCTTCTGAAGCATCGAACGTTTTGCTGACATCAACAAATTATAACTATATATACCAGAGCAAATTATTTGTTAGCACATCAGTTCCGTTTTAGAATTCGAAAAGCTTAGTTGACTTCCCCCCACCAGAGGTAAGGTATCCACTAGAGAATAAAATAAAGTTTTCTTAAAAATATAGGTAACTGAATTTATATTAATTAATTTGTTTTAATAGACGATATACGCCATGGATACCGTTCAAATCTTAGAAAACCTGCTGTTGTGTGGACCAACAACTTCACAGCAACAGCACCCACAGCAGCTACTGCAAAAACAGCAGCTACTTCAAAAACAGCAACAACAACCACTGCAGCAGCATCAACAACAGCAACACCAACCACTGCAGCAACAGCATCAACAAGAGCTCCTGCAACAGCCGCTACAACAACAGCAACAACAGCCACTGCAGCAAAAACATCAGCAACAGCTCCTGCAACAGCAACACCAACCACTGCAGCAACAGCATCAACAAGAGCTCCTGCAACAGCCGCTACAACAACAGCAACAACAGCCACTGCAGCAAAAACATCAGCAACAGCTCCTGCAACAGCAACACCAACCACTGCAGCAACAGCATCAACAACAGCTCCTGCAACAGCCGCTACAACAACAGCAACAACAACCACTGCAGCAAAAACATCAGCAACAGCTCCTGCAACAGCATCAACAACAGACACTGCAGCAGTATCAACAACAGCAACAAGAGCATCAACAGCATCAAGAACAACCACAATCAAAAAAGAGGAAGATTGAAGAAAGTGAAAGTGACATTGGCAACATTTTGGAGCGTTTTAATATACAAAATGAAACTGTTTCAAAAAATGTATTTGTATATAAAAAAACTATATATGCAACAGATATTGAACAGAATAAATATTATTCTGTCGAAAAATTAAAAAGATTAAACACACGGTTTGGTGTGAGAATTGTGGTTGAGTTTCCAAAAACTCAAATATTTTTGCCAAGTCATATGGCAAATTTTTTTAATGAGTCAGAGATTGAGGTGTTAAATAAAAATACCGAATGTCTTTATTTCATTTTAAAGGATACAAAATATTTGTTTATAAATCAAATGTTAGACTCGCAAAAAAATATGGCACAGTATCAATAAAAATAAATTCTTTTATTCTAAACCTATCTTTTGTTGATTCATTATTTTCTTGTATGCAGCTTTGAAATTGTTGGGAGCTACTATTTCCATGAAGGATTTGTTCTGATTAATTTTGTTTGACCGTTATAATTTAATAATTGTCTGATGATAATGAAGTGAAAGAGCTTTTGTTTTTTTTTTATTTATTTATTTGTTTTCAGATAAAAATTTATTTATTAAATATACGTTTTGCAAGGCGCAGCACTTGCTATGAAGTGAACATTTGATTTCATTTGGATAGAGAAGTTTTAATTCTTTGAGATTTAGACAACCAATTTCTTCAACATTTACAACTTGAACATTTTTATTTTGTAGTAATTCGTTTATCCACTGAGTTTTTTCTACCCCTTTAACATAAACAGCAACATTTTTAATTTTCTGTCGAAGGTATTTGACAACTTCATGAAATTCTGTAAATCCTCCATCCCAGACAAGACCATGGTGATTGTGGTAAAGCCAATTAGCTTGTCTCTTTAGCGAAGGTGACAGTTGATTAGAGTTGAAAGGGGGCTTTAAGATAAAGTGATGATGGTGGTTATTATGTAGTACAGCTATTTCTTTTGCAATAAGTTTATTATTAGGTCCTTTGAAACCTTGAACATCAATAACTAATTAAGTCTATGAATGGCATGGAATATAACGAATATAATACCGCCTTCTGAGGCAAAATTTAATTCGGTATTCATATTTGATGATGTGGCGTGTGATAAACAAAATAATATTCGAGATTATTTCTGTATGGGGCGTCATAACTTTGTAGATAGTTTTTATTTATGTCAGTCGTATACACATATACCAAAGCATTTGATACGAGACAATGCAAACTATATAGTTCTGTTTAAGCAAGATGATCTTAATCTTAAACACATATAAAGGGTGATTTTTTAGCTGGTTTGGTTTTGGCAACACTGGTTTTGACAGCTGACGTGTGTTTAGTACCTTGTGTCACTGTCAAACAGCTTCAGTTTGGTTTGCAATTTAACCATGGATCGTCTTACAAATGAACAACGCTTGCAAATTATTGAATTTTACTATCAAAATTCGTGCTCGGTTCGAAATGTTCTTTTTCGCTTTTTTATCGAAAAATTGTGTTCAGCGATGAGGCTCATTTTTGGTTGAATGGGTACGTAAATAAGCAAAATTGCCGCATTTGGAGTGAAGATCAGCCAGAAGCATTGCAACAGCTACCAATGCATCCCGAAAAAGCCACTGTTTGGTGCGGTTTATGGGCCGGCGGCATTATTGGGCCATATTTCTTCAAAGATGATGCGAATCGCAGCGTTACTGTCAATGGTGAACGCTACCGAGCGATGATAACAAACTTTTTTTTGCCCGAAATGGAAGTTCTTGACTTGCATGATATGTGGTTTCAACAAGACGGTGCCACATGCCACACAGCACGCGAAACAATGGCGCAATTGCGAGGCGAGTTTGGTGAACAGTTAATTTCACGTTTCGGGCCGGTCAATTGGCCGCCTAGATCGTGCGATTTGACACCATTAGATTATTTTTTGTGGGGGTATGCCAAGGCTAATGTGTATAGGGACAAGCCCGCTTCGATTGACGCACTGGAAGCCAACATCCATTCATTCATTCGTGAGATACCGGCCGATATGTGTGAAAGAGTATGCCAAAATTGGACTCAGCGGATGGGCTACCTGAGACGCAGCCGCGGTCAACATTTGCATGAAATTATCTTTAAACATTAAATTGCAAGGTTCAAACTATCGATTCAAATAAATATTTCATTCATTTTTTCGAATTTTTTGTGTTTTTTCGTTAAAAAAAGTTCTAAACCTCTTAAAAAATCACCCTTTACAATGATCATATAAACTCCGATATGTCATTAAATCAATTCAAAGTATTGTGTGCTAATTGTTGGAAAGATACATATGGGTTTTTGGTTATCAATAAAGATTGTAGTGCCGATAAGGGGCGGTATAATAGGTCTTTTAAAGAAATTGTGGTCTTATAAAGATGTTCAGTTATGAAACATCTGTCAACATGAACACATCTGCTTCAAAACAACCCTGTATAAAACTATCCTCTGTTATTGAACAGATCAGTATTATAAACTGATCTATTTTAAACTGACCTATTTGAAGCCTGTTTTTTTTTCCATTAATATGAATATCGACGAAAGATTACTCAAAGACCTCATAAAAACTAAAAAAGCTTTGAGGAGAAAATATATGTCTCTCAAAACTGGAAGAATTATAAAGGAAACCGAATTTGAAAATACTTTTAAGCCAATAGTTGAACCTCTAAAGGAAATCGTGAAAAATGTCAAAAATGATAATACTGACATAGTGGATGGAACAGTAAAACGTAAAAGACGACGATTAACATTTCAAAGTCCGTCTGAGGAAAAAAAAATGTTTGAGTTCTCATCATTGCCGGAATCAATTCTAGCAACTGCAACATCTACACCCACGGATAAAGATGTTTCATTTAGAACACCCACCCATTTCGAAACCGATACCTATAGTATTGATCAAAGTACACCATTCAACCGATCAACGCCATCAGATGAAAATCGTGATAAAATCTATGGACCATATTTCGATGTACAGTCAAATTCAACGAAATTAGGCAGATCAACATTTTCAATTAATAAAAACAATGATTTCGTTATTGATGATGAAATCGTTAATGGGGCAGATGGGCTTTATGAGCTAATTATGCGAAAAAAACCAAGAAAATCACACTATACCAATGAAGACTTACAGCAATATCTTAAAATATTACAAAAAACTAACTTGCATATGAGAAACCATGAGAGCAGCTCTCAAATTAAAGGTAATAGAGGACAAAAGTACAAACACATTATTCATCCCCTAATTCAAGAGTTGTCACAACGTAAAATTGGCAAAGCATATAGTAATTCATCTGATATGATCTACTCTAATAATCATATCGATTACGTCTATTGGGATAACCCTAACGAACTCGTTGATAGATTAAGACTTTTAAATGCATCTCAAAGGGCTGGCAATAATAATCTCCAAAATGAAATTAACTCAATTGTTGAAGAGCTTCGCGAATCAAATATCATATACTAACATTAACAAGATGAACGTCGACAAGTTCGGAAGGAGTTTCAACTCATTGCAAGGTTCAATAACTGGTCCTCCAGGACCTCCTGGAGACGGATTTCAGCTATTACCTACCGGTGACTTTGACATAAATGGAAAATGTTTAAACAATGTTGGAAAAGCTGATACACCCCACCAAGCGGTCAACAAGGAATATGTAGATAATAGTATAGACTTTGTAAACAAAACACTTTTTATACTACAAAAAAATATGGATAGTAATACTAATACTCTTATGGAAATGATAAAAAGTGACACAAAAAGGAGTTTAACTCTTCATCTAAATGGTTACTTTGATGGCAAGCAAAATGCTTTGAAGAATATAAAGGAACCCATCGATTTTGCCGATGCAACCACAAAACAGTATGTCGACAATCATATACGTTTAACACTTAAACATAGCAATACAAAATTGCGCACATACATTGATGAACAAAATATTAACACTCTTGAATTGCTAAATAAGTTTCGAAACTATTTCCTCGATATACTCGAAAAATTTAAAGAGAGCACTGAAAAGAAACTCCAAGATAACAACTCAGAATCTAGAAAAGAAAAATTACAATTTCCACCATTTTAAACAACCTATATCAGTACTCGATTGCAAGTTCGCTGGAAATGATGTCTAACATAAATACTTGTTCAATTTTCAATCAGATTCAAGCATTTTTGAAGGCTTATCAACATACTTTACTAGAGGAGCACTACCATGAGATTATAGGCATTATCTCTTTTCTGAGGAACTATGAAAATCTATCCTGCACAATATCTGCTCATGGTTGCCATTTTATCAACTGTCCTTGGTCCTCAAATTTATGCAAAGAAGGACCAGATACTTGTGCATGCTATATGATTGAAAATAAAATGATTAGAATAAAGAAATTAATATCACTGTATCAAAGATTTCATAAATAAAAAAATAAAAATGAAAAAAAAAAAAATGTTTTATTTGTTCTCCTCTGTTCAAAAATCCAAATGCAGTTAATTATAGATTTGCTCTACATTCATTCATTCTTTGCTACGATGAGCAAACGAGATGTTGTTGAAGAATTGCACAAGCCGGCACGAAGAAATTTTAACAGACGTCGAGTTATAATTAAAGGGTTTGATGACTTGTGGCAAGCAGACTTGGTAGAAATGATCCCTCACAGTAATCAGAATAATGGATTCAACTACATATTGACCGTGATTGATACTTTTTCAAAGCATGCATGGGCCGTTCCTTTGAAAAATAAGACGTCTTCATATGTGACAGAAGCCATAAAATCAATATTTAACATTTCTCATAGAATACCGAAAAATCTGCAGACCGATGATGGCAAAGAGTTTTTCAATAAAATCTTTCAGAATTTGATGAAAACCTACACTATAAATCATTATTCAACGTTTAGTATTTTAAAAGCATCAATTGTTGAACGCTTTAACCGTACCCTTAAGGAGAAGATGTGGAAAGAATTTAGTTTTAATGGCAACCACAAATGGATATCTATTCTAAAAGACTTGGTAAATGCTTACAACCACTCTAAGCATAGAACAATAAAAAGGCGACCTGTTGATGTGAATAGGAAAAATGCTCAGGATCTGTTATCAACTGTGTACAATCGAATTAAATACGCACCCAAGGGAAAATTCAAAGTTGGTAGCAATGTTCGAATTAGCAAGTTTAAACATGTTTTCGAGAAAGGTTACACCCCCAACTGGACAACAGAATTATTCACAATAAGAAAAGTGAACCTAACAAATCCGGTTACTTACCTTCTTCAAGACTATCAAGGTCAACCTATAAGTGGTGCCTTTTATGAAGAAGAATTACAAAAATCCAAATTTCCAGATATATATCTTGTGGAAAAGGTCATAGCAACAAAAGATGAAGAAGTTTTTGTCAAATGGTTGGGCTTTCCATCCACTCACAATTCATGGATAAATAAAAAACAGTTAATATATTTTTTTTTCTTTTTTCATTTTATTTCAATAAGTTATTATTTATACATTGGGTTCATAAGCAGCGACTTTTACCTTCCCTTAACAGCCCCCCCCAGCCAAAACATTTTGCTTTTGCAACTATATTCAATACAATTTGCAATACTCTTCTTATAGGTTTTACAGTAAGTCTGAACTTTACTATGTGCACTTTGAAACGTCTGTTCGAGCGCTGACTTGAATCACCCTTTTTTACTACCGACGTATGTAAATCAATCTCTTTAGTTCTACTCTCATAAAACATTAGTTAATTTTTGAGGCATATGCATGTACATAAATGTATTAGATAGTTGAAATGTTTACTTTAAAACAACAACAATTTCGCTTGGTCTTCTTAATCTACACTTTACTGCTTAGGATATTAACATGTTTTCACAACTGCTATAAAGATTGATTGGACTTTGTTTTTATAGGACAGAAACATCATGACTTTCTTATCTACATAAGAGAAGATTCATTTTTTTTTTCTGCATGACCTTGTGGAATGGATCTTAATACTTTTTTAATTCTCTTCTCTGCTAAACTTTTTTTATCTTGTCCATGTTTTGCTTAACCAAGATTGCATACAAGTCTTATCTTGAATCTCATTTCTTGCATGCATATAAGTCTTGTCGTGACCACGATGATTTCTCGCATAAACACACTCTACTATGGATTTGTTTACTAAATTATTTGGCCTTGGTTTCGCGCATACACACACTCTACTATTAATCGATATTATTTGGCCTTGGTTCTCGTATAGATACAAGTCTCATTGTGATCATGATTTCTCGCATACACACACTCTACTATTAATCGATATTATTTGGCCTTGGTTTCTCGTATAGATACAAGTCTTATTGTGGCCTTGGTTTCGCGCATACACACACTCTACTATTAATCGATATTATTTGACCTTGGTTCTCGTATAGATACAAGTCTCATTGTGATCATGATTTCTCGCATACACACACTCTACTAAAGGGTGATTTTTTAAGAGGTTTAGAACTTTTTTTAAAAAAAAAACACAAAAAATTCGAAAAAATGAATGAAATATTTATTTGAATCGATAGTTTGAACCTTGCAATTTAATGTTTAAAGATAATTTCATGCAAATGTTGACCGCGGCTGCGTCTCAGGTAGCCCATCCGCTGAGTCCAATTTTGGCATACTCTTTCACACATATCGGCCGGTATCTCACGAATGAGTGCATGGATGTTGGCTTCCAGTGCGTCAATCGAAGCCGGCTTGTCCCTATACACATTAGCCTTGGCATACCCCCACAAAAAATAATCTAATGGTGTCAAATCGCACGATCTAGGCGGCCAATTGACCGGCCCGAAACGTGAAATTAACTGTTCACCAAACTCGCCTCGCAATTGCGCCATTGTTTCGCGTGCTGTGTGGCATGTGGCACCGTCTTGTTGAAACCACATATCATGCAAGTCAAGAACTTCCATTTCGGGCAAAAAAAAGTTTGTTATCATCGCTCGGTAGCGTTCACCATTGACAGTAACGCTGCGATTCGCATCATCTTTGAAGAAATATGGCCCAATAATGCCGCCGGCCCATAAACCGCACCAAACAGTGGCTTTTTCGGGATGCATTGGTAGCTGTTGCAATGCTTCTGGCTGATCTTCACTCCAAGTGCGGCAATTTTGCTTATTTACGTACCCATTCAACCAAAAATGAGCCTCATCGCTGAACACAATTTTTCGATAAAAAAGCGGATCCTCGGCCAGCTTTCCAAGAGCCCATTCACCAAAAATTCGGCGTTGTGGTAGGTCGGCTGGCTTTAGTTCTTGCACCAGCTGTATCTTAAAAGGCTTTACGCCCAAATCCTTCCGCAAAATTTTCCACGTAGTGCTGTAACAAAGGCCTAACTGCTGGGAACGGCGCCGAATCGACATTTCGCGGTCTTCTGTCACACTAGCTGATACGGCCGCAATATTTTCTTCACTACGCACAGTACGTAAACGTGTTGGTGGTTTAATGTCCAACAAAGTAAATTTGGTGCGAAATTTGGTCACAATCTTCCGAATAGACTCCTCAGAAGGTCGAGAATGCCGATCATAAAATGGAAGCAGCGCGCGATGAACATTT
Source organism: Cheilosia variabilis (assembly GCA_951230905.1). Classification (NCBI taxonomy): domain Eukaryota; kingdom Metazoa; phylum Arthropoda; class Insecta; order Diptera; family Syrphidae; genus Cheilosia; species Cheilosia variabilis. The sequence goes on from OX579676.1 coordinate 86,376,142, forward strand.
CGAACCGAGCACGAATTTTGATAGTAAAATTCAATAATTTGCAAGCGTTGTTCATTTGTAAGACGATCCATGGTTAAATTGCAAGCCAAACTGAAGCTGTTTGACAGTGACACAAGGTACTAAACACACGTCAGCTCTCAAAACCAGTGTTGCCAAAACCAAACCAGCTAAAAAATCACCCTTTATTAATCGATATTATTTGGCCTTGGTTTCTCGTATAGATACAAGTCTTATTGTGGCCTTGGTTTCTCTCATACACACACTCTACTATTAATCGATATTATTTAGCCTTGGTTTATCGCATACATACACACAAACACACATACTAACACAATAACCTTCATCGACCTTCGCATACATACACACAAACACACATACACACACAATAACCTTCATCGACCTTGAATGATGACTCATTTCCTGGTCCAGGAATCACATAGCTTAACTACTGTCATACCATTCGAGTAAGCTTGAATTATTGGCTGTTGTATGGGCTACAACTCGATTGAGATTTTTACTATAATCACGGACTGTCAAGCTCTTATTTATCTGAACATTCAGAAAACCCGAAATCCTCAAGTATGTAGGTGGTACAATTTACTTTGCGAGTTCAACTTCAATATTGAACATCGATCCGGAGTGAAGCTTCAACATGTAGATGCTCTTAGTCGAGCACCAACGGAGGAGGCACCAATTTCGGAAGATTTAGAAGAGAGGGCCTATGTGTTTGCGGTAACAACAGAAGAAGATGAAATTATAATGTACCAGTCCCAGGATGAAAGGCTTCAAAAGAAAATAAATATACTGCGCATTAAACAACCAAGTATGTATACACAAATTGATAAGGGTGAAATTAATGGATATATTCTCGAAAATGCGATTTTATATAAAGTTGAAGGCAACCAACATAAATACGTTATTCCTAAATCGATGAGAAAAGCTACGACTATTAGATTTCACGACTTACAAGGACACTTTGGTTTAGACAGAACCTTGACGAAAATTAGGAGATTCTATTATTTTCCTAGCATGCGGCGCTATGTTAAGCAACATATTGGTGCATGTTTACATTGCATGCTTTCGAAAACACAAACGGGAAAACCAGCCGGAGAACTACATCCAATACCACCAGGTACTCGACCGTTCGCAGTTGTTCACTTGGATCATTTGGGGCCTTTTACGACGAGCTCAAAGGGAAATAAATATATTCTTGTTATCATTTGCAACTTAACTAAATTTGTGAGATTAGAAGCTGTGCGTGTAGTGAAAATGTAGTACGAAAAGTACTGAAAATATAGTACGAAGGATGGAGAATCTTGTGACTGATTTAGGAGCCCCAGAAAAATTTGTGAGAGATCGAGGAACTTGCTTCACTTCATATACATTTGAGAAATTTTGCCAAAAACATGGAATCCAACATCATCTTAACTCACCGAGACATGCTCAGGCAAATGGGCAGGTTGAGAGGGTCAATCGCACCCTGATACCTGCAATCGTAGCAACACTTGATGAAAGTAAGGAAGGTAAGGATTGGGACCTGAAGCTTAGGAATGTTGCAAGAGATCTGAATAATAGCGACAATAAATCGACGGGTAAATCTCCGTTCCAACTTTTATATGGTTATAATCCACGTTTATTTAAGACAACTCACAATTTCTGAAGAATCCAAGCGTTACCAGCGACCCGAGATTTTACGAGATGAAGCAGTCTATCGAATACTAGCAGAGCAGAAAAAATTCAAAGACCGCTATGATCGCAGCAGAAGAATCAACGTTCAATATGATGTTGGGGACATCGTTTTTTTGAAAACGATCTCTCAATCTACAGGTGATTCCACTAAATTGCACCGAAAAAATCGAGGACCCCTTGTTGTAACTAGAGTTCTCCCAAACGATACTTACGGAGTTGGAGCCTTGTGATGTGATGACTCTGGACGGAAGTACTCCTCGACGGCTCATGTAAGTCAATTAAAACTATGGAGGGCACCAGGCGAGAAAGATGACGAAATTGAATCAGATGCAGACGAAGAACCTGTATTTGCAAATACGACCCATACTAACGATACTTCAAAAGAAGATTCCAAAGTGGATGTTGCCACTAATTGTCAATCATTGCCGAGGACTGAAGATTTTAATAAGCAGCAGCGCACTCGTAAGCGAATCAGATTCCAAGACTTTGAGTATTACTAATTAATTGAGTACTATTAATATCGTTTAAGGCTTCTTTTCTTTATTTTTTTTGTTAAATGAACTTGAAATTTTGTTTTGAAAAAAAAAAAAAATATATATATCTATATATATATATATATCTATGTAATAAATATTGTTAAGATTTCGAGGACGAATTCAAACATAGGATGGCCGATTGTTAGCATTAAAAAGAGACAACACCAGGAAAGAGGCAGTCTCGTTTGAATAGTTTTCGTGAGCGGACGTTTAAAAGACGCGACTGATTTTAATAAAATAAATAAATTGCTTGAGTTTGACATCGAAGCTTAATTTTTGTGTTTTTGTTCACTATTTCACTAACACTATAGATTATAATCTGTAACTAGTACGTAAAATGAACAATAACATATCAAGTATATTTGTTTAATTCTAAAAATTAATTATTTTTATTGCTTATAATATTGCTGTCAAATTTGTATGCATTTGGCTTTTTCTGGTAAAGGCCATAATACAAAAATCCTCGTAGATCGCATTATATTTATGTGAAATACTCGGAACAATAAAAAAATGTTTTTATCACTTTTTGTATCCCAAAAGCACAATGAGTGCACTTGTTTTTGTCTTTTTGTTAAGAGTTTAATCATTTTTTTCTGCTTTCCGATACTAATACTTTTTTTTTTAAATATGAATAGCATTTGCATTTTTACTGTTCCTAAGTAACATTATTCAATACTGGTCAGTGTTATTAAAAGACAGAATTTCCAATCATATTTTGATTTTGTTCAAATATGGTGTTAAATAAAAGACTTTGGAAACATCCACCAAGCCTATTAGAAATTTCTATGGCCACAAGCCATAACCGCCTAAGTTTTTTTTGCATACTTTTCAGGAGAGCAGATTAAAGTTTCAAATCATCACTTCAAATCAGGAATATTTGTTTGTAAGCTTATTTTATTCGTTGGAAAAACTTCTGTTAAAAAACAGATTATGGTCATAAAAAATTAAGTGGAAGTAGATTTAAATGCTGAATACGATAGTCACAACAACTTCATTTTGTCCTAACTCGAGTTAAGCGGTTAAGGCTTGTGGCCACTGATTTATTCAATGTTAATGCAAATTTTATAAAATTCACTTATGCCCTAGTGGAAGCTGGGTTTAACTTGCATGTTGGTAACTCATTTTTGGAACAACCCCCAAAGAAGCCATTCTTCGGCGGAATAAACATTGCATATATCAGAACAGTCACTAAAAATTAAATCAAGGAAGCGCTGGTGCTCATTGTATAATCCATTAATTTGGTAGAGACCTGCACTTAGTATATTTTCTAAAAATAGCTTGTCATGCAAGGTTCCAAGCTCTGACAGATTATAACAAGAACGGCATTCTGGATCCACATACCAATATGGATTGGTTAGATTAAAATCACCAAATATAAAAAGTTTGTGACAACCAACAATATCGGCAATCTGGACAAGAGCGGAACAATAATTTTCATACACAAACGCAGATGATACAGATTGAATATAAACAGCAACAATACAAAAGCACGATAAATAACTTAATGTCAATTTAACAGAAATTAGTTCCAAGTCCAAGAACTCATTTAAAAACAAAGGATCAGATTTTGTGCATTTATTTATCGCAATAGCAACACCACCGCCATTTATAAAACTACCATTGGTAGGGCAGCGGTCAGTACGATCGAGTTCATAAAGATCCTCCAGTATAACTTCACAGTTTTTGATATCAGAGTTCAGTCAGGTCACAGTTAGGATTTTAACGTCATAACTTTTTTCTGGACAGTTGGTATAGAAACTAACTAATTTTGATTTCATACCGCCAACATTTTGAAAGTAAATATTTAGTTTTTTTAACTTCGAAGGGCACCAGGTTCCTTTTCTAAAATCGCAGTATTAGGCAATTTCCGTTCCTGGGGTTTTATTCCCAAATGCGGATGGCGGATTTGAATTCTTGTATTTCCAATAGCGATTCGCTTTCCATTCGACCATATTGAAAGCGAAAACACTTTCCAACGTCATTTTATCATTGCATTGAAAGCGATAGGTGTTTGGTTGTCAGATTGTTTACGAACCTAATAAAAATGTAAGTATTCAATAAAAAACAAGAAGTTTAAAATTGCTGAAACATTCATTGTGCAGCAAAAAACATCTTATTAATTGAATTTATTATACCTACATATATTTATTAATAAAGGAGCTAAAAACATACTTTCTTAGAACAATTTGCTGCACTTGCTGAATTTTTAAAAGATAACAGTGGACTAGCAATGCTCCAGAATATAGAGCCAAGGCTGTAGAACTTTGGGATGGCATTACAAATGGGGACGTTCAAGTATCTAGTTTATAAGTGTCTTTCACTAGATGAAACTCGTGATGTGAGTGAAATATAATATTTTGGTTCTTATATTATTTTGTGTTTCTAATAAATCAATATTTTTATTTGCACTCAAGTTATGGAGGATTTTTAATACCACATAAAAAACAAATTGCGACAGAACCAAATGGCCATTCACGGAACTGGAGGAGGACCAAACAAACAATACGTTTTTTCTGCCATCGAAGAGGATGTTATTATTTTCGAGCGGGGAAGAACCACTTCTTAACAATCTTCTTTGAACATTTATGTTCACATTTTCTTCCCTTCCTTCTTCATTTTCCGCATACAAATAGAAACTAATTGAATCCATTTAATTCCTTTTATTTAAAACAAAATCTGAAACTGTCAACAACAGCAGTGTCGGGAAACAAATATTTGTCAAATATTTGGAAAAATAAATGGAAAATTGGAAGTCAGAATGGAAATAACTAGAACGCGCAGGGAAACATAATTTTCGCCCTGTTCGCATTTGAGAAAGCGAACACGGTCGAAATTAAGGTATCGCTTTTGATACGATTCGCCGCGCATTTGGGAATGACTCCCTGTTTAAATTCGTCAACGGCGGTATGCTGAGGCCAGAAATACTGCAAAATAATAACAATAAACACATTATCCTCAGTTTTCTCAGATGATAGTCTGAAAATAAAGATACATTTTTGTAACGGAACAGCAACCAAATCGGCCGAAACGCTCTCACCCGTTATGGAAGCTATTGAACCGACGGTAAACGATCTGGTTACTGGTCTGTCACTCAAATGATCAAGTTAAGTATGTATATTGGAATAAGTAGGCTCTTGCAGAGGTAAAACATTTAATTGAGGAACGGAATGTAGTATGACAATTGTATAGGTGTATATATATGTATTCTCTTTTATATACTTAGGTTTAAGTGCTCTTATGTTCCTCTCTTTTTTTTTTTTTTAAATATTTCTGACTCGCCAACGCGATAAAGAGGCACCTCGACCTGAGTAGATCTATTGTGCCATATAATCAGAAAAGGTTCGTTTAGGTTAATAGAGTTTCTACTTTCCTAATGTAGCTGATGATGATTTCAGCAGAGGATGTCTTTACTTCTTCTGGGCTTATAATTTCCCTGAGAAAGAAGTTCCTTCTGATACCACAGAGGGCTGGGCATTCACATAGGATATGCTCAGTTGTTTCGTCTTCTTCAAGACATAGGCGGCACTCCGAAAAGTCGGGTACATGTATTTTATTTAGGTGATATCGCAAACCATGGTGCCCTGTTAGGTAGCCAACTAGATTGTTGACATTATGCCTACGTAGATTTAGAATCTTTCTGGCATTTTTTCCGAAGGGTTTGATTACTTTTTTGGCCTGTCTTAGGCCTGGGAGGCTTTCCCAATGTGAGATACACTTGTTGTGTTCCCAGCTTTTTATGGCGAGGTTCGCCGGTGATTTAGGGATTGCACAGTAAGGATCAGGTCCTGTAAAAGGTGTTTCCGAACCTTTTCTGGCCAGTTCGTCGACCCTTTCATTTCCTTCAATTCCTTCGTGGCCAGGAACCCACCATATTTTGGTATTGTTTCTGGTGCAGAGTGTTTGGAGGGTATTGAAGCAGTGTAATACTGATTTGGAGTCAATGATGGGTGAGCTAAGGGCATTTATAGCTGCTTGACTATCCGTGAATATGTGGATGTTTGCGCCTTTTATACCTGATTTGTAAATGAGGCTTGCGCATTCTTTAATGGCATGGAGCTCTGCTTGAAATACGCTTGGGCTTTTTCCCATTGGTATTGCAATATTTTGGTTTGGTCCAAATATGCCGGCTCCGAGTCCATTTTGGAACCATCCGTATACCACTTTATGCCTTTTTGGCAGTTTGGTGGGCTACCGCTAGCCCACGCCTCTCTATTAGTGATCTCCGTGGAGAATCCCCTGTTAAAACATAATGTTTTTGGGAGGCGGTCTGTGATCGCGCAGTTCACGTCAAGTTCTTTAATCTCCGAGAGAAGGTTCATGAGGTCCGAGTGATCACCGCTGTCCATCTCCTTCAATTGTAGCAGATTTGTTGAGCTACGTATTGCCACTTTTTTGATATAAATGTGGAGTTGTGTTAGTCCCATTAGGGCTTCTATGGCAGCCGTAGGACAAGTCCGCATAGCTCCGGAAATGCCAAGGCATGCTAGACGTTGTATCTTGTTGAGCTTTACAATGGCGGTTTTCTGTGTGACTTTGTTCCACCATACTATGGAAGCGTAAGTAATGATGGGTCTAACCATCATTGTATAGATCCAATGAGTGATCTTTGGGGAGATTCCCCATGTTTTACCATAGATGCAACGACAAGCCCAGAACGTACTGGTTGCTTTTTTGATTTTGTTGCTTATATGGGAGTTCCAATTTAGTCTTTTATCTAGGATCACTCCGAGATATTTGACTTCGTCGGAGTACTCAATGGTTTTATCGTTGATGGAGATTTGACGTAAGTTCAAATTTCTTCTCTTAGTAAAGGGAACTATGATAGCCTTACTTGGATTTATGGAAAGATGTTCCTTAGAACACCAATCTAAGACTATCTTAAGGGCGTTTTGCATTTGTGTTGTCACTTCGTTTGCCACTTTTCCCCTAATAATGATGACCAAGTCATCCGCATATCAGACTACATTGAAGCCTGAATTGCTCAAAATTTGTAGCAGATTAACGATTACCAAAGACCACAGTAGGGGCGAAAGTACCCCTCCCTGCGGGCAGCCCTTTACAGCTGTTACTGATGCTGAGGTTTTTCCTGATGATGCGGTTATTTTCCGACTTTCAAGCATCGCTTTGATCCATTTGATAGATGGATGATCTACATTTCTTTGAAGTAGAGCGTTTGATATGGATTCATATCCGGTGTTGTCAAAAGCACCCTCTATGTCAAGGAAGGCGCAAAGTGCAACCTCTTTGTTTCGGTATGCAGTTTTTATTTGTGTTGTTAAGTTTACCAACGAACCTTCAGTGGATTTGCCTTTTTGGTAGGCATATTGATAGGGGTGTAGAGGTGTGCCGTTTGTTAGGCATTCTCTGATATGTATGTCAATTATTCTTTCCATCGTTTTCAGGAAAAACGAGGTTAAGCTTATAGGACGATATGATTTAGGTAGTTCGCTAGGCTTGCCTGGTTTGGGGATAAATACCACGTTTACCTCCCTCCGAGCTCGTGGTATATAACCCCAGTTAAAACTAAACCTAAATAAGGCAGTCATGGTAGGTAAAATTAAGTCCAGCCCTTTCTGGATAAGTGCTGGAAAAATACCGTCTATACCTGGTGCCTTGTATGGCTTAAATGAGTTGACAGCCCATTTGACCCTATCGGGAGTGAAAAGCTTTCCGGATAAGCTGTTATTTCTTCCAAGGCTTCTTGGGGGTGAATCCTCGACATTTTGCTCGTAGGCTTCATCTATGATTTTAGACTCAGGGAAGTTAACTTGAAGTAGGGTAATCAAAGTTTTCTCCCGGTCGCGTGTGAATGTTCCGTCAGATTTGACTAGCAATCCCATGCAGTTTGATTGATCTTTCGAGAGTGCTTTTTGTAGGCGAGCCACTGCAGGAAGCTCTTCAAGCTTTTCACAGTAGCTCCGCCAAGAAGCTCTTTTGGATCTTCTCAACTCTAGGTTGTATTGGGTAAGGAAGGCTCGATACTGATCCCACTCCCCGGTGCGTTTGGCTTTATTAAAAAGCTTCCTCACTCTCTTTCGAATATTTTCAAGGTTTGAATTCCACCATGGTACGCACCTCTTTACCACAGTGCGTTTTACCTTGCAGCTATTTGCAAAAGATGAGAGAATAGTATCATTTAACTGGCTAAGTGCATCGTCAGCATCATTTGTTTGTAGTGGCGGTGCTGGAAGCATGTCAGATTTGATCGCTAGGTTTTCGCGATAGGTTCTCCAATTTGTAAGTTTGTTATCATATCGAACCGGCGCCTGTTCGGTGTTGCATCTAAGTCTGAATTTTATGTGCATGTGATCTGACAGAGATGCTTCATCGGACACGCGCCAGTCTTCAACGATGTTTTGTACATAAGGAGTTGAAAGAGTCAGGTCTAAGACTTCCTCTCTCATTGAGTTTCTAAAAGTTGGCTTATTTCCCTTATTTAGAATAACTAAATTGTTACTGCAAAGGTATTCTAATAAAGACTCACCTCGTTTATTTGTATCTCGGCTACCCCAAACTGGATGATGAGCATTTGCGTCGCAGCCGATGATAAGTTGAAGTTGCTGGGATTGGCATTACAGAACGAGTTCCTGTACTGGCGTTAGAGGTATACTCTCGTCATCTCCAGCAAAATACGCCGATGCGCACACGATTTCTTGCAGCTCTCGGCCGTTGTGACGTTCTATGAGGATCGCCACCAGGTCCCTGGTATTGAAGCCTGGAATGGGAGAAAATTTTATATCTTTCGCGACAAAAAGAGCGGCCCTTGGTCTAAAATTTCCTCGGGCGAAGATAATTTTTCTGGTTTTGTTATTTAAGCCAAATATCTTACCATCTGTTGCCCATGGCTCCTGGATTAATCCGAGAGCGATGTTCCCTTCGGCACATCGTTGGTTATAGGTGTCCGAGGCACCCATAGCTCGGTGCAGGTTTGCCTGCAGCACACTTAGGAGAGTAGTCATCGTCTTCTGGTGCGCTCAGGGCCCCGTATTCTGTTTGGCTTATTATCGCCTCTTCGTCTTACGAGACCCTGTTGAGAGTGGCCGTCTTGCCTACTTCTCGGATACTTCGTCGGCGTCTTTCGTCTATTGCCTTCCCTGTCCTCATGAGACAGTTTAGGCCTGAAACGATTTCTGCTGGTGTTTTTGCAGTCGTTTGTATCCTTTTTTTCAGCTGGATTTTTTGGTGCTGATACCACTGCGCTTTTTTCGGCACTTTCGGCTTTCATTGCGGCGGCGCTGGTGCTGGGTACTGGGTGTTCATTTTCCCCGCACGCGCTCGGCCTTGCAGTATCAGGGTGAACGTTTTTCTTGCCCTGATTTGACGTTTTGTCAGAACTCTTAAGGATAAGTCGCGTCTGCCCGAAACGGTAGGAGACCATTCCTTTGAGTTCGACCAGCTGTTTCATGATGCTGTCGTTTACGGCAAAGACCATGTGAGCGATATCTCTTTCATCTTTGATCTTTGCAGGACTCTCCACGTTCTTATGTTTAGCCCTCTATTTTGGCCGTCTAGCATAGCCAGGACTCTTTCGTTTGCTACTCCGGAGCAAGAAAGAAAGAAACCCCTGATGACATGTGGTTTCGGAAAATGTTCCTCCTCCACGAGTATCACCTCCAGTCCACATTTCTCCTTTAGCTTAGCGAAGTTTGCTTTTAGCCAACTTGCGGTGGTGGCATCTGCACATGTTAGCAAGAGCCATCCGGCTTTAAATGTTGAGCCGCGGAAGGATGGTTTTATGTCCTCGTCACGTAGTTCAATCGTGATGTCCATAATGCTCTCCTATATTTGAACCATATGCTCATTACTAAGAGGATTACGATCGAGGTCCGCTGGCACGATACCCAGTCTGACAAAGCTCATTATATTGCTATATGAGGCTCTGTCTATGGTTGTATTACCAGATCGAGCTCGCTTCGCTTCGGATTGAGGAGGGGTATTATCCTCGGATCGCGTACGCTTCACCTCGGGACCCTTGAAACCATCTGTTGATTTCGCGAATTCTCTCGCTTGTATTTTATTACACCCTTTTTTTAGCTCCTGTCTGAACCGACGATTTTCAGAGAGTGTAAATTTGACGAATACCGATTCACCTTGACCTGTTTTGTCAGTGGTTTTGGATTTGTCTATGTCGTCCGGAAATTCATCCGACAACATACTTACGTTGCACAAAGTGCTCGTCTCAGAGATTGAGTCGATTAGAAGAGACGAGTTCTCGTCTAGGCTTCTCATCTCAGAATCTATTTTTGGTGACTCTTCCCGATTGGCAGATGTCACGTCATTGCTGTTCGCAGTTAACATCCCTATTTGATGATGCATTTCTAGAGGCATCATTCTCTATTGTTTGTTTTATTTTGGTATCTATATTGAACCCACGAGTAAGCGGGATATAATCGGTCGCCCGTAGTCTACCCGTCTAACCACAGGAAGGCTATCTTGAAATCGGAGGTCGCCTGGTATCCGAAGTTCGCAAACTTGCGACTAAGCACCCTCTTAGCCATACATCCCTCGGCGTATGCTGTTCAGCCTTGGATTAGGGATTTATTTGAGAGGTTTACTCCTCTTCCCTGCTCCTTTTCCCGGGCTTGGGACCGGCAAGTTACACTTATGCAACCAGGCGGAGTGTAGCGTCCTTTAGTTTCAGGACTCATCTGGAGAAGATCTCGAGAATCATTGACCTTACTCAGCCCCTACAACTCAGCAAGTTCGACGCTCGTTGGTAGGAGGTTCCTCTCTTTAAGTTAATTGTAAGTGAATCATGTAAAATAAAGCAGTCAAAACGAAACCGTGGAAAAGGTCGGACGTGTTTTTAATCTTTCCGACTATAAGTTCAGAAGTGGGATTCGCCAAGCACAAAAAAAAATAAAGAAAACATTAAGAAAATTCAGAGCGATGGATTACATTAGTGCTAATGACTATACGGCTGTCCAGTTGCGCGAGTGGCTACGACGTTTGGGTCTGTCGACGAACGGCAACAAAAACACCCTTGTGCTGCGGTTGAACGAAGTGCCGGTCGAGAATCGTGGCGAAATGCCTGCGGAAATGGAAGAAGAGGAGAGTGTGGAGGAAGAGGATTCTGGAAGTCCCGTGGTGGACGGTGGTGACACGCAGAAAAAAGAAGAAGGTAGCGGTAAAAACGAGTCGAGAAGTGTCTGTGCAAGTGGCGTGGCTGACGTGAATAACTGCGCAGAAAGAGAGTTGGCGTTAATAAAAAAACCGAAAAAGAAAAGGAATTGCTCGAAAAGGAAAAAGAGTTCGTTGCCAGAGAAAATCAGTTGTTGAGAAAAATTGCCGAAATGAGTGTTCAGCTGAAGAGTAAAGATAGAGTGGTTGCAGGTGACAAAGTGAGCAAAACTAGAAAGATCGACAAAGTGGTAGTTTGTGATGTGCTTTTTCTCTACGGCTAGGGTATGCTCGTCGGGTCCAGGGTTGCCCCCAAAGAAACACTAACTTTGGTGCGTTATTTACTTCCGCCTTTTAATGTGGTTCTACTTGGCTTAGACTAACTTAACAAACAATCCATACTTAATCTCTAGATACGTTAGGAAAGAGGTGATGTGGTCGATCGGATAACTCACAATACGGACACACAGTGATAAAGGAAAGGAATAGGCTGTGGTCGATCGGATAACTCACAATACGGACACACAGTGATAGAGGAAAGGGATAGGCTGTGGTCGATCGGATAACTCACAATACGGACACACAGTGATAGAGGAAAGGGGTAGGCTGTGGTCGATCGGATAACTCACAATACGGACACACAGTGATAGAGGAGGGGGGGGGGAGAGGCTGCTGGTCGATCGGATAACTCACAATGCGGACGCAACAACTTCTATATACCTATGGCCAATTCTGCTAGCAGAATTCAGCCGCCAAAAATTTAGAGGATGGTGCAAGTCTCTAGAGGACAGGGTCAGCATCAGGTGTATTGCACCAGGAACTGAGTGTACTGTCCCCCGAATCAGTTTCGCCTACGGGTACTCATGGTTTTTGTATTGAGTAGTGAGTGTGAATTATAATTTCCAGTGCAAATTTGTCCCTTGTGTTGTTGTTTCTCTGGTCCGGCGGTTGGTACTGGGTTTCGTGTTGGTGGTCGGTGGTTCTGGTTATCAGGTGATCAGGGTTGGGTGGCGTGTTGTAGTGCTGGATTGCGTAACGGATCGTTACACTCCCTTCTTTCTTCGGAAGACGAGAACCTTCTCGTTGAGATGAACCATGGTATAAGTGGGGTGGGGGGGTGGATCCTATGGAAAAGAAAAACCATACGTGAGACAGGGGAAATTAAAATTTTATTCGTTCGTTGTCCTAAATTAAACTTGCCTCCAGCGGCTCTTGATTTATTATTTTTTTTTTGTTTCCCGCCTTCAGTGGCTTACTTAAATTAATAAACTAAATCTACAAACTAAATCTACAAACTAAATCTACAAACTAAATCTACAAATAAGATGACATCTTTTTGTCCCGGGCATTGTGGTGTCGCCTGCGGTTGAGCTGGGCGTAGTCCCGGGGTCGTAGTCGGCTGCGTTGTCGACCGGGCTCGACGGCCGGTGTGGGCGTTGGGTTCGGCTGGACGGTTGGTGGCCGTGGCGTCATGGTCGGGACGGGGTACCGGATGCTTAATACCTCCTGATGGAGGATCTGTGGCGACTGCGGCAAGGTTCTTCCTGGGGTTGCTGGGGGGTCCGGATGTCGGCCAGTGCGGGCGTCTTCGTTATCACTGTCCACCAGTATCACTTCGATAGGCTCTGCCTGGATGCGGTGGGTCGGAGAGGCCCATGGCCTTTTGATCCGGACGGTCCGTTTGGTTCTGGTCGTTGCCACCCCTGGTCGTCCCTTCCTCCAGAGCTCCTCTGCGTGGTCCCTCCTGGCCCGTATTGCGGAAGTCGGCTCTTCCTCCTTGACAGCCGCGGTGATCGGCATGCTGGGGGCACGTTGGTGCCGGCTACGGGGTTCTTCCTTCCGTGGCGCGGTGGTTACTCGGCGGGGTCGGGTTGGTCGGCGGGTGGTTGGTTCTTCCATGCTGGCTGGTGATGTGTCCTCTACCGTAGTTGGACGTGAACTCGTTTTGTTATGGTTATTGACGCTCCTTTTATACTCTTTTAAATCCCGGACGTGGGCTCGTTGCGTAGTACTACCTTGTTTATTTTGGCTGGTGAGTCGGCGGATAACGGCTATTACTGGGGAGTCGTAACGGATGACCTCGAACGGGCCGTCATATTTTGGCGCGAGTTTTTCGGCGAAGTAGTTGACGCCTGAGGAGAGAACACGAGCTCTGCGGTAGACCCAGTCGCCGATACTGGGTCGCCATGCTCGCCGCCTGAGATTGTAGTATTTGGCCTGGGTGGTGCTGGCGTTTTGTAAATTCCTCCGTACCAGTTCGTATAATGCCTTGATACGTTCCTCGAAGACGGAGATGGGGGTAGGGGCTGTTTGGGCTGTTTGTTCTCGCCCGAAGTTGAGGAATGCGGGTGAGTATCCAGTGGAGTCGTGTTTGCTGGTATTTATGGCCATGGTGAATTCTGGTAGGTGTTCGTCCCATGTCCGGTGATTGTCCTGTATGTATTGGGCGATCATAGTCTTTAGGACGCGGTTTACTCGTTCGGTGGGGTTTTCTTGGGGGGTATAGGGGGCGGTGAAGCGTTGCTCAATTCCGATGCCGCTGAGGAAGGTTCTGAGTTGCTGGCTGTTAAATTGGGCGCCGTTGTCGGAGAGGAGCGTCCGGGGGCACCAGAACCGCATGATGATCCTTTCGCGGAGTGCTTTGATCAGCCCGGCGGTGGTGGCTGCGAGGAGGGGGGTAGCTTCCACATATTTAGTAAACTTGTCTACAAACACTAGTAACATAGTGTTTCCCTTGGTTGACCGTGGTAGTGGCCCTACGAAATCCACACAGACAGTGTCCCATGGCGCTGCGACTTGAGTGGTATACATCATTCCGCTGGGTTTCTGTTGGGACGTTTTGTACCGATTACAATTGTCGCATTGCTGGACGTACCTCTTGACGTCCCGGGATAGTTGGGGCCAGAAATGCGCCCTTCGGATTCGGTCGAGGGTTTTGTTGATGCCTAAGTGGCCGGCGGTAGGGTCGTCATGATGGTCCCAGAGTACCTGGTTTTGGTCCGGTTTGGGTACACACCACTTCCACGTTTGGCTATCGGGGTCTCGGAGGGGGTCGTGGCTCGTTCAGTGCTCCCTTGCGATAGCAGATATCGAAATCATATTGCTGTAATTCGATGTCCCAGCGTGCCAAACGTCCAGATGGGTTTTCCAGGGAGTGCAACCATTTCAGCGAGTGGTGATCGGTGATGACTGTGAAGTGGTAGCCCTCTAGGTATGGGCGCATTTTCCTAATGCCCCATAGAATGGCCAGGCACTCCCTCTCGGTCGCCGAGTATTTCTGTTCCAGCTCGGTTAACGTACGGCTGGCGTATGCGATTACTCGCTCCTGGTCGTGCGGTTTCTGTAGTAATACAGCACCTAATCCATTCTGACTGGCATCGGTTTGTAGGGTGAACGGAAGTTTAAAGTCGGGGCATGTGAGGATCGGTGATTCGGTGAGTCTCCTCTTCAGACTTTCGAACTCGGCTTGGTGGTCTGGTCCCCAGGTCCAGGGGCGGTTCTTTTTGAGCAGCGCCGTTAGGGGGGCAACGATGCTGGAGAAGTCCTGGATGAAACGGCGGTACCAGGCGGTTATTCCCAGGATCCGGCGTAATTCGCGGAGATTCGTGGGTGGCTTCAGCTCTTGGACGGCGGCTACTTTGTCGGGGTCGGTGTGAATTCCTTGGTTACTGATTACGTGCCCGAGGTATTTCAGCTCTCGGCGGCAGAAAACACTTTTCTCGAGGTTAATTTGCAGGTTGGCCTGTCGGAGGCGTCGGAGTACTTCTGCCAAGTGGAGGAGGTGTGCCTCGAAAGTTTTGCCGATGACGATAATGTCGTCGAGGTAAGCGAAGGCGTAGGGTTCCATTTCTGGGCCTATGATTTGGTCCAATGCTCGTTGGAATGTGGCCGGGGTGTAGGCCGAAGGGCATCACCTTCCATTGGTATAATCCTCGACCCGGGACTGTGAAGGCGGTGTAAGGACGAGAGGTGGCTTCCAGGGGAACCTGCCAATATCCGTGTCGTAGATCGATGGTAGAGATGAAAGCGGCTCCCCGTAGTTTGTCCAGAATCGGGTTGATCTGTGGCAGGGGGTATGCGTCTTTAATTGAAACCGCATTGAGTTGCCGGAAGTCTACGCAGAGTCGTTAGGCCCCTCCCCTCTTCTTTACCAGGACAATTGGTGAGCTGTATGGGCTTTCGGATGCTTCGATTTTACCTAGTCGTAGCAAATTGTCGATTTCCTCGTTAATGACCTTCTGCATGGCGGGGTTACGGGGGTAATATCGCTGTTTGAAGGGGTCGTTGGTCGTTAACCGGATCCGACGTTGGGCGAGGGTGGTGGTGCCTAAGTCATCCGACGCCGTTGGTATTTCCCGTTTCAGGAGAGCGTCTACCTGTTGTTGTTGGTGTTGCGTAAGGCGGGTATCGTCCGACAGGGGTTGAAGGGTCGGGATGGTTTCGTTACTGGTCAGGGGACGGTGGGTTAGCCTTTGTCCGGCTATCGACATTCGGAAGTCGACTTGGTCCAGTAAGTCGATCCCCAAGATCGCATCTTCGTGGAGGGCTTTTAAATAGGTGATCTCTGTGGTGGTCTTTTGGGTACCCAGGCGTAACTTCACGGTGTAGTGTTCGTGGGTATCAACTGCTGTTCCATTGGCTAGCCGAATGGGTTGTCGTTGGTACCGGACTGGGAGTTGCAGTCGACGGACTTCCCGTCTTACTGCGGTATTCAAAAATGACCGGGTCGCCCCGGTATCGATTAGGGCGTGAAAATCCCGGTCCCCAATGCGAAGGGTGATGAAGTGCCGAGGATCAGTCCAGGTAGTGGTAGACAGCATAGCGGTCGTGCTTCGTCGGCATGGGCAGTCCCGGCTCAGTCTCCCGTCTTCCCCGCAGACTGAACGAATGGTCGACGGCATTCTTGCTGATGATGTCCGCGTTGTTTGCAGTGCCAGCAGTGAGTGTTTCGATCGTAAGTGGCGTTCGGTGCTTCCAACGCGTTCGGTATTGGGGAACTGCGGGTCGGGGTGGTCGTAAACCGTACTGGTGGCGGCGTATGGGGGGTGGATGGTCGGTGGGACCGTTCTTCCGCTTTGATGTACTCGTACTCTTCCGCGCACTCCATTAGGTCCTTGGCGGTTTCGAAATCCTTGCGCCGGACGTATAGTCGATACTCCGGCCTCAGGCCGTCGTAGATCCGGTCTAGATTGGACTCTAGTCGCCTCTGCGGATGCTGCCGTATGAGGTACTGCATGGACCGGACGAAGTCTTTCGCCTTTTCTCGGGGTCCTTGTTTCCGTCGCATGATTTCCTCTTCGAGCCTATGCGTAAATCTCGGTGGCAGGAAATACTTGAGGAAGGCTTCCCGAAACTCGTACCAGCTGCGGAAATGCTCACGGTTGATACGTAGCCATTCAAGTGCGGTCCCCCGAAATATCTCAGGTAAGGGTCGGAGCAGGTGGTCGGGGGGAAGGTCGTAGCATTGCGCGAGTTCCTCAATGCGTTCTAGGAACTCGAGGATATTCCCGGTACCGTCAAATCGCAGTCCCCATTTACGCACGGTATCCATAGCTCCGGCGTCGTAGCTGGGTGTTGTCTGGGAGGTGGGTGGTATATTCGGGCTTTGTCGGATTTCGGGCGGGTTTATGCGTGGGAGTGGTCTCTGTGGTGGTGGCACTTGTAAAGTGGTTCCGGTAGCTTCCGTAGTGGTTTCTGGCGGGATTGTCGGGGGTTTGGGTTCTCGGCTGGTTTCTGGGTTCTCGGGATTGCGGGTTAACTCCTCCCATATTCGTTGGGCCGACCGGTATGTTCGGGCGTCTTTAATGTAGGTGCTCATAGTCTTCCGGAGCTGGTCTAGAGTTCCGGTGGTGGGGAGGCCTTTGTCGGCCAATACCTTGGTAAGCTCGGTTTTGTCGAGCTGGTAGATCCAGGTCAAACTGGAGAATAGGTCAAGTTCCTTCGGCGAGGTACTTGGTTCGTCGTCTGTGGGGTCCATGGTGCGGAGGTTATTAGGGTTGACTTTCGGCGGTGTATTACGGTCTGGTGACGGTCGGTGGACTTCGTTTTACTGGGATGGTGGTAACAGGTCGGTGGTGGTACGATGCTTGAAGTCCCTGCTCGGGCGCCAATTTGTGATGTGCTTTTTCTCTACGGCTAGGGTATGCTCGTCGGGTCCAGGGTTGCCCCCAAAGAAACACTAACTTTGGTGCGTTATTTACTTCCGCCTTTTATTGTGGTTCTACTTGGCTTAGACTAACTTAACAAACAATCCATACTTAATCTCTAGATACGTTAGGAAAGAGGTGATGTGGTCGATCGGATAACTCACAATACGGACACACAGTGATAAAGGAAAGGAATAGGCTGTGGTCGATCGGATAACTCACAATACGGACACACAGTGATAGAGGAAAGGGATAGGCTGTGGTCGATCGGATAACTCACAATACGGACACACAGTGATAGAGGAAAGGGGTAGGCTGTGGTCGATCGGATAACTCACAATACGGACACACAGTGATAGAGGAGGGGGGGGGGGGGGGAGAGGCTGCTGTATACCTATGGCCAATTCTGATAGCAGAATTCAGCCGCCAAAAATTTAGAGGATGGTGCAAGTCTCTAGAGGACATGGTCAGCATCAGGTGTATTGCACCAGGAACTGAGTGTACTGTCCCCCGAATCAGTTTCGCCTACGGGTACTCATGGTTTTTGTATTGAGTAGTGAGTGTGAATTATAATTTCCAGTGCAAATTTGTCCCTTGTGTTGTTGTTTCTCTGGTCCGGCGGTTGGTACTGGGTTTCGTGTTGGTGGTCGGTGGTTCTGGTTATCAGGTGATCAGGGTTGGGTGGCGTGTTGTAGTGCTGGATTTCGTAGCGGATCGTTACAAGTTAAAACGAGTGCGGACAAAGAGTATGCAGGAAAAGAGCTTGCGGACGAAGAGTATGCGGACAAAGAGGGTACACTTAAAGCGAGTGCAGCAGACGTAGTGGTGGATGCAGAAATGCAAGAAAACGCAAACTTATATACTTCCATACAATTCAACACGTTAAAAGATTTGTTGCCAGAGTATGATGGTGGCACTAATCTAGAGGTATGGTTGTCACAGCTGAAGAGTATAAGTAGGATGTGCGGTGCTGACGAAAAAATGTTGCGAGCAATAATATTATGTAAATTGAAGGGAAAAGCGCAACAGTGGATGCACTCGAAGCCTGATTTTCTGGAGGAGAGTGCCACTGTGTTGATCGAACAATTGCAACAAATGTTTGGCAACAAAGAGAACAAAATCATGCTTCGTAAACGGTTTGAAAGCAGGAAGTGGAAACTAAATGAAAGCTTCGTCTCGTACTACAATGACAAGATAATTTTGTCAAGTGGATTGCGGATAGACGAGGACGAACTAATCGAATATATATGCAAAGGAATCTCCGATGAACATCTGCGACTACAGGCGTCAATTCAGTGTTGGTCGTCAAAGAGCCAATTGTTAGAAGTGTTCGGCAAGATAATGCTGCCGTATGAGGTACTGCATGGACCGGACGAAGTCTTTCGCCTTTTCTCGGGGTCCTTGTTTCCGTCGCATGATTTCCTCTTCGAGCGTAATCTCGGTGGCAGGAAATACTTGAGGAAGGCTTCCCGAAACTCGTACCAGCTGCGGAAATGCTCACGGTTGATACGTAGCCATTCAAGTGCGGTCCCCCGAAATATCTCAGGTAAGGGTCGGAGCAGGTGTTCCTCAATGCGTTCTAGGAACTCGAGGATATTCCCGGTACCGTCAAATCGCAGTCCCCATTTACGCACGGTATCCATAGCTCCGGCGTCGTAGCTGGGTGTTGTCTGGGAGGTGGGTGGTATATTCTGGCTTTGTCGGATTTCGGGCGGGTTTATGCGTGGGAGTGGTCTCTGTGGTGGTGGCACTTGTAAAGTGGTTCCGGTAGCTTCCGTAGTGGTTTCTGGCGGGATTGTCGGGGGTTTGGGTTCTCGGCTGGTTTCTGGGTTCTCGGGATTGCGGGTTAACTCCTCCCATATTCGTTGGGCCGACCGGTATGTTCGGGCGTCTTTAATGTAGGTGCTCATAGTCTTCCGGAGCTGGTCTAGAGTTCCGGTGGTGGGGAGGCCTTTGTCGGCCAATACCTTGGTAAGCTCGGTTTTGTCGAGCTGGTAGATCCAGGTCAAACTGGAGAATAGGTCAAGTTCCTTCGGCGAGGTACTTGGTTCGTCGTCTGTGGGGTCCATGGTGCGGAGGTTATTAGGGTTGACTTTCGGCGGTGTATTACGGTCTGGTGACGTTCGGTGGACTTCGTTTTACTGGGATGGTGGTAACAGGTCGGTGGTGGTACGATGCTTGAAGTCCCTGCTCGGGCGCCAATTTGTGATGTGCTTTTTCTCTACGGCTAGGGTATGCTCGTCGGGTCCAGGGTTGCCCCCAAAGAAACACTAACTTTGGTGCGTTATTTACTTCCGCCTTTTATTGTGGTTCTACTTGGCTTAGACTAACTTAACAAACAATCCATACTTAATCTCTAGATACGTTAGGAAAGAGGTGATGTGGTCGATCGGATAACTCACAATACGGACACACAGTGATAAAGGAAAGGAATAGGCTGTGGTCGATCGGATAACTCACAATACGGACACACAGTGATAGAGGAAAGGGATAGGCTGTGGTCGATCGGATAACTCACAATACGGACACACAGTGATAGAGGAAAGGGGTAGGCTTTGGTCGATCGGATAACTCACAATACGGACACACAGTGATAGAGGAGGGGGGGGGGAGAGGCTGCTGTATACCTATGGCCAATTCTGATAGCAGAATTCAGCCGCCAAAAATTTAGAGGATGGTGCAAGTCTCTAGAGGACAGGGTCAGCATCAGGTGTATTGCACCAGGAACTGAGTGTACTGTCCCCCGAATCAGTTTCGCCTACGGGTACTCATGGTTTTTGTATTGAGTAGTGAGTGTGAATTATAATTTCCAGTGCAAATTTGTCCCTTGTGTTGTTGTTTCTCTGGTCCGGCGGTTGGTACTGGGTTTCGTGTTGGTGGTCGGTGGTTCTGGTTATCAGGTGATCAGGGTTGGGTGGCGTGTTGTAGTGCTGGATTTCGTAGCGGATCGTTACAAGTTAAAACGAGTGCGGACAAAGAGTATGCAGGAAAAGAGCTTGCGGACGAAGAGTATGCGGACAAAGAGGGTACACTTAAAGCGAGTGCAGCAGACGTAGTGGTGGATGCAGAAATGCAAGAAAACGCAAACTTATATACTTCCATACAATTCAACACGTTAAAAGATTTGTTGCCAGAGTATGATGGTGGCACTAATCTAGAGGTATGGTTGTCACAGCTGAAGAGTATAAGTAGGATGTGCGGTGCTGACGAAAAAATGTTGCGAGCAATAATATTATGTAAATTGAAGGGAAAAGCGCAACAGTGGATGCACTCGAAGCCTGATTTTCTGGAGGAGAGTGCCACTGTGTTGATCGAACAATTGCAACAAATGTTTGGCAACAAAGAGAACAAAATCATGCTTCGTAAACGGTTTGAAAGCAGGAAGTGGAAACTAAATGAAAGCTTCGTCTCGTACTACAATGACAAGATAATTTTGTCAAGTGGATTGCGGATAGACGAGGACGAACTAATCGAATATATATGCAAAGGAATCTCCGATGAACATCTGCGACTACAGGCGTCAATTCAGTGTTGGTCGTCAAAGAGCCAATTGTTAGAAGTGTTCGGCAAGATAATGCAGGGGCGGCGGGATGATATACCGTCTACATGATGCTACAACTGTAATTCCGTCGGGCATTATGCCGCAGAGTGTAGGAAGCCGAAGCGTGCGATGGGAGCCTGCTATGTGTGTGGATCTTTGGAGCATCGAGCATTGTCGTGTCCAGACAGGAAGACTACCGTTCAATTGGTCGAAGACGTTGACGATTAT
Organism: Cheilosia variabilis; assembly: GCA_951230905.1. Lineage (NCBI taxonomy): Eukaryota > Metazoa > Arthropoda > Insecta > Diptera > Syrphidae > Cheilosia > Cheilosia variabilis. The sequence continues at coordinate 86,397,402 of OX579676.1, forward strand.
GTAAGATATATAGAATTTTATTTAGATGATAATTATAGTGAAAGTTTATTTTTAGGTTGCCTCATAGATTCCGGTAGCCCGATCAGTCTTATAAGAACTTCGCGCATGACTAGGAATTTCATCTCAGCTGTCACTAATGTAAAAAATGTTTCTTATTACGGAATTAATAAAAGTAAACTTAAAATATTTGGGAAAGTGTCATTGAATGCTGTTGTTTTTGGGCAAACAATTTGTGTAGATTTTTTTACAGTTGGAGACGAGGCAACGAACTATGAGGTAATCTTAGGTAGGAATTTTTTAAAAGCCAGTAAATTTCGGTTGGTATCTAGACTTGAAGATAATTGTTATAGTGAGGTCAATATAAAATTAACGAAAGAACTTGAAAATGTAAATAAGCACGATGACGTGGATAATTTTAAGAAATCTTTAATGTTAATTAATTATGGACAATCGGAGAGTAGGGAGCTTTATTTGAATAGTGAGGAAAATTTGAATTGTGTTATAAAACAACAGTTACAACAAATGTTCGACTCATGCTATTTGATGCCTGACCGCCCCTCCGAACCGGTAGTAAAAAGTAAAATGGTATTAGCGCTGGAGAATGTAAAACCTTTTCACTGTCTTCCCCGACGCTTGTCGTATTCTGAGAAAGAAGAACTACAAAAACTTTTAGATGATTATTTGACAAATGGATATATTAGGGAAAGTGAGTCAGAGTATGTTTCTCCTATTGTTTTGGTTAAAAAAAAGACTGGCGATTTAAGAATGTGTATAGATTATAGGACACTTAGTAAAGTCACAACCAAAGATAAATTTTCCGGTACCTGAAAATGTACATTCGGTTCAGAGATTTTTAGGATTATGTTCCTATTTTCGGAAATTTGCTAAAGACTTTTCGACAATCGCCAAACCACTATATGACATAACAAGAAAAAATAAAATGTTTGAGTTCGGTCCAACAGAGCTAAGATCTTTTGAAATTTTGAAACAAAAGTTGGTAGAGTCGCCGGTGTTAGCTTTATATAACCCGAGAGATGACACAGAATTCCACTGTGACGCTAGTTCGATAGGATTAGGAACAATTTTGCTACAGAGAAAACAGGACAACAAAATGCATCCAATATTCTACTTTTCCAAAAGAACAACCGAGGCAGAAGCGAAGTATCATAGTTTGGAATTAGAGACGTTAGCAATAATAAAAGCGTTGGGACGATTTCGAGTATACCTTCATGGTAAAAATTTTAAGATTGTAACAGATTGTGACTCGCTGACGATGACGTTAAACAAAAAAGAGTTGAATACCAGAAGAGCAAGGTGGGCACTGGAGTTACAAAATTTTGATTATGAGTTAGAACATCGGTCGGGTAACAGAATGCAACATGTGGACGCGCTAAGTCGGTCTACGAATATCATGTAGACCGGAAGACATGGTGTAACGATCCGTTACGAAATCCATCACTACAACACGCCACCCAACCCTGATCACCTGATAACCAGAACCACCGACCACCAACACGAAGCCCAGTACCCACCGCCGTGAGTTATCCGATCGACCACAGCCTATTCCTTTCCTTTATCACTGTGTGTCCGTATTGTGAGTTATCCGATCGACCACATCACCTCTTTCCTAACGTATCTAGAGATTAAGTATGGATTGTTTGTTAAGTTAGTCTAAGCCAAGTAGAACCACAATAAAAGGCGGAAGTAAATAACGCACCAAAGTTAGTGTTTCTTTGGGGGCAACCCTGGACCCGACGAGCATACCCTAGCCGTAGAGAAAAAGCACATCACAAATTATCGCCCGAGCAGGGACTTCAAGCATCGTACCACCACCGACCTGTTACCACCATCCCAGTAAAACGAAGTCCACCGACCGTCACCAGACCGTAATACACCGCCGAAAGTGAACCCTAATAACCCCCGCACCATGGACCCCACAGACGACGAACCAAGTACCTCGCCGAAGGAACTTGACCTATTCTCCAGTTTGACCTAGATCTACCAGCTCGACAAAACCGAGCTTACCAAGGTATTGGCCGACAAAGGCCTCCCCACCACCGGAACTCTAGACCAGCTCCGGAAGACTATGAGCACCTACATTAAAGACGCCCGAACATACCGGTCGGCCCAACGAATATGGGAGGAGTTAACCCGCAATCCCGAGAACCCAGAAACCAGCCGAGAACCCAAACCCCCGACAATCCCGCCAGAAACCACTACGGAAGCTACCGGAACCACTTTACAATGCACCCACCTCCCAGACAACACCCAGCTACGACGCCGGAGCTATGGATACCGTGCGTAAATGGGGACTGCGATTTGACGGTACCGGGAATATCCTCGAGTTCCTAGAACGCATTGAGGAACTCGCGCAATGCTACGACCTTCCCCCCGACCACCTGCTCCGACCCTTACCTGAGATATTTCGGGGGACAGCACTTGAATGGCTACGTATCAACCGTGAGCATTTCCGCAGCTGGCACGAGTTTCGGGAAGCCTTCCTCAAGTATTTCCTGCCACCGAGATTTACGCATAGGCTCGAAGAGGAAATCATGCGACGGAAACAAGGACCCCGAGAAAAGGCGAAAGACTTCGTCCGGTCCATGCAGTACCTCATACGGCAGCATCCGCAGAGGCGACTAGAGTCCAATCTAGACCGGATCTACGACGGCCTGAGGCCGGAGTATCGACTATACGTCCGGCGCAAGGATTTCGAAACCGCCGAGGACCTAATGGAGTGCGCGGAAGAGTACGAGTACATCAAAGCGGAAGAACGGTCCCACCGACCATCCACCCCCCATACGCCGCCACCAGTACGGTTTACGACCACCCCGACCCGCAGTTCCCCAATACCGAACGCGTTGGAAGCACCGAACGCCACTTACGATCGAAACACTCACTGCTGGCACTGCAAACAACGCGGACATCATCAGCAAGAATGCCGTCGACCATTCGTTCAGTCTGCGGGGAAGACGGGAGACTGAGCCGGGACTGCCCATGCCGACGAAGCACGACCGCTATGCTGTCTACCACTACCTGGACTGATCCTCGGCACTTCATCACCCTTCGCATTGGGGACCGGGATTTTCACGCCCTAATCGATACCGGGGCGACCCGGTCATTTTTGAATACCGCAGTAAGACGGGAAGTCCGTCGACTGCAACTCCCAGTCCGGTACCAACGACAACCCATTCGGCTAGCCAATGGAACAGCAGTTGATACCCACGAACACTACACCGTGAAGTTACGCCTGGGTACCCAAAAGACCACCACAGAGATCACCTATTTAAAAGCCCTCCACGAAGATGCGATCTTGGGGATCGACTTCCTGGACCAAGTCGACTTCCGAATGTCGATAGCCGGACAAAGGCTAACCCACCGTCCCCTGACCAGTAACGAAACCATCCCGACCCTTCAACTTCAAATGGAAGACCATGAACGGATCGTTACAAAAGAGTATAAAAGGAGCGTCAATAGCCATAACAAATCGAGTTGACGTCCAACCACGGTAGAGGACACATAACCAGCCAGCATGGAAGACCCAACCACCCGCCGACCAACCCGACCCCGCCGAGTAACCACCGCGCCACGGAAGGAAGAACCCCGTAGCCGGCACCAACGTGCCCCCAGCATGCCGATCACCGCGGCTGTCAAGGAGGAAGAGCCGACTTCCGCAATACGGGCCAGGAGGGACCACGCAGAGGAGCTCTGGAGGAGGGGACGACCAGGGGTGGCTACGACCAGAACCCAACGGACCGTCCAGATCAAAAGGCCATGGGCCTCTCCGACCCACCGCATCAAGGCAGAGCTTATCGTAGTGATGCTGGTGGACAGTGATGACGAAGACGCCCGCACTGGCCGACATCCGGACCCCCCAGCAACCCCAGGAAGAACCTTGCCGCAGATCCTCCATCAGGAGGTATTAAGCGTCCGGTACCCCGTCCCGACCATGACGCCACGGCCACCAACCGTCCAGCCGAACACAACGCCCACACCGGCCGTCGAGCCCGGTCGACAACGCAGCCGACTACGACCCCGGAACTACGCCCAGCTCAACCGCAGGCGACACCACAATGCCCGGGACAAAAAGATGTCATCTTATTTGTAGATTTAGTTTGTAGATTTAGTTTGTAGATTTAGTTTATTAATTTAAGTAAGCCACTGAAAGCGGAAAAAAAAAAAAAAAAATCAAGAGCCGCTGGAGGCAAGTTTAATTTAGGACAACGAACGAATAAAATTTTAATTTCCCCTGTCTCACGTATGGTTTTTCTTTTCCATAGGATCCACCCCCCCCCCCACTTATACCATGGTTCATCTCAACAAGAAGGTTCTCGTCTTCCGAAGAAAGAAGGGAGTGTAACGATCCGTTACGAAATCCATCACTACAACACGCCACCCAACCCTGATCACCTGATAACCAGAACCACCGACCACCAACACGAAGCCCAGTACCCACCGCCGGACCAGAGAAACAACAACACAAGGGACAAATTTGTTTATATTTTATTAATTATAATTCACACTCACTACTCAATACAAAAACCATAAGTACCCGTAGGCGAAACTGATTCGGGGGGACAGTACACTCAGTTCCTGGTGCAATACACCTGATGCTGACCCTGTCCTCTAGAGGCTTGCACCATCCTCAAAATTTTTGGCGGCTGAATTCTGCTAGCAGAATTGGCCATAGGTATATAGAAGTTGTTGCGTCCGCATTGTGAGTTATCCGATCGACCAGCAGCCTCTCCCCCCCCCCCCCTCCTCTATCACTGTGTGTCCGTATTGTGAGTTATACGATCGACCACAGCCTACCCCTTTCCTCTATCACTGTGTGTCCGTATTGTGAGTTATCCGATCGACCACAGCCTATCCCTTTCCTCTATCACTGTGTGTCCGTATTGTGAATTATCCGATCGACCACAGCCTACCCCTATACTCTATCACTGTGTGTCCGTATTGTGAGTTATCCGATCGACCACAGCCTACCCCTTTCCTCTATCACTGTGTGTCCGTATTGTGAGTTATCCGATCGACCACAGCCTATCCCTTTCCTCTATCACTGTGTGTCCGTATTGTGAGTTATCCGATCGACCACAGCCTATTCCTTTCCTTTATCACTGTGTGTCCGTATTGTGAGTTATCCGATCGACCACATCACCTCTTTCCTAACGTATCTAGAGATTAAGTATGGATTGTTTGTTAAGTTAGTCTAAGCCAAGTAGAACCACAATAAAAGGCGGAAGTAAATAACGCACCAAAGTTAGTGTTTCTTTGGGGGCAACCCTGGACCCGACGAGCATACCCTAGCCGTAGAGAAAAAGCACATCACAAATTGGCGCCCGAGCAGGGACTTCAAGCATCGTACCACCACCGACCTGTTACCACCATCCCAGTAAAACGAAGTCCACCGACCGTCACCAGACCGTAATACACCGCCGAAAGTCAACCCTAATAACCTCCGCACCATGGACCCCACAGACGACGAACCAAGTACCTCGCCGAAGGAACTTGACCTATTCTCCAGTTTGACCTGGATCTACCAGCTCGACAAAACCGAGCTTACCAAGGTATTGGCCGACAAAGGCCTCCCCACCACCGGAACTCTAGACCAGCTCCGGAAGACTATGAGCACCTACATTAAAGACGCCCGAACATACCGGTCGGCCCAACGAATATGGGAGGAGTTAACCCGCAATCCCGAGAACCCAGAAACCAGCCGAGAACCCAAACCCCCGACAATCCCGCCAGAAACCACTACGGAAGCTACCGGAACCACTTTACAAGTGCCACCACCACAGAGACCACTCCGACGCATAACCCCGCCCGAAATCCGACAAAGCCAGAATATAGCACCCACCTCCCAGACAACACCCAGCTACGACGCCGGAGCTATGGATACCGTGCGTAAATGGGGACTGCGATTTGACGGTACCGGGAATATCCTCGAGTTCCTAGAACGCATTGAGGAACTCGCGCAATGCTACGACCTTCCCCCCGACCACCTGCTCCGACCCTTACCTGAGATATTTCGGGGGACCGCACTTGAATGGCTACGTATCAACCGTGAGCATTTCCGCAGCTGGCACGAGTTTCGGGAAGCCTTCCTCAAGTATTTCCTGCCACCGAGATTTACGCATAGGCTCGAAGAGGAAATCATGCGACGGAAACAAGGACCCTAAGAAAAGGCGAAAGACTTCGTCCGGTCCATGCAGTACCTCATACGGCAGCATCCGCAGAGGCGACTAGAGTCCAATCTAGACCGGATCTACGACGGCCTGAGGCCGGAGTATCGACTATACGTCCGGCGCAAGGATTTCGAAACCGCCGAGGACCTAATGGAGTGCGCGGAAGAGTACGAGTACATCAAAGCGGAAGAACGGTCCCACCGACCATCCACCCCCCATACGCCGCCACCAGTACGGTTTACGACCACCCCGACCCGCAGTTCCCCAATACCGAACGCCACTTACGATCGAAACACTCACTGCTGGCACTGCAAACAACGCGGACATCATCAGCAAGAATGCCGTCGACCATTCCGACTATTCTGTTCAGTCTGCGGGGAAGACGGGAGACTGAGACGGGACTGCCCATGCCGACGAAGCACGACCGCTATGCTGTCTACCACTACCTGGACTGATCCTCGGCACTTCATCACCCTTCGCATTGGGGACCGGCATTTTCACGCCCTAATCGATACCGGGGCGACCCGGTCATTTTTGAATACCGCAGTAAGACGGGAAGTCCGTCGACTGCAACTCCCAGTCCGGTACCAACGACAACCCATTCGGCTAGCCAATGGAACAGCAGTTGATACCCACGAACACTACACCGTGAAGTTACGCCTGGGTACCCAAAAGACCACCACAGAGATCACCTATTTAAAAGCCCTCCACGAAGATGCGATCTTGGGGATCGACTTCCTGGACCAAGTCGACTTCCGAATGTCGATAGCCGGACAAAGGGTAACCCACCGTCCCCTGACCAGTAACGAAACCATCCCGACCCTTCACTGCTGCCTGGTTTCACATATACAACAAGTGACGATCTTATCAAATTAGTTTGTTGTAACGTGGCAGTACAAACAATTCAAAATACAATTTTTTATAACCCTCACTGTAAAGACAGTTACACTAAATTTAAACAAAAGGGCAAATTCCCGAAAATATGCTACAAAATAAAATTAAAAATGTTTGCAAAACTGAAAACTGAACTATGCAGCAATTTGTGTTTAGGTTTTAAGTTTTATCGCAACTAACTCTACAGCGATGGTGGCGAAAGTTTCTCATAAGTAGGAAAGTCGACTGACCAAGGAGGAGAGGCCATCACCTCTCACCTTGAGTGAATTACTTTCCGGACAAAAGGAAACCAGGGGAACAGTGTTCCCAGGATCGTCATACGTGGTGTAGAGCCACAACCTGCACGAGGTGCTACTGCTTTCGACTAAATATGACGGATCTAGAGCGGAAAGTCAATAAAAACCCGTAATCCCAGGCGTCTAACAACCGTGACTATGGGATGAATGGCACTACGTAAGTGTGTCTTTTAACGGTGAACTACGGATAACAGGCGACCTCCGGTTTACACTAGCCCTCCCGAGGTATGGAGCTCTGCCTCGGGTGATCATCTTTTCTCGCAATTTTCAAAACAAAAATTATTGGAAAAAAATAACACAAAAACAGAAAATAACAAGGAATGCACACCTTTCAAATTGCAACCAGAGATCACTTTGGACCTCCCAGTTTCTACAGTTAGGGCACCTGGTCCTGCTGCAGAAACTGAACAATATAACACCACGTTGATTGGAGAGGACTCGGTCGTCACCACTCCCATGAATGTTATATCGGCGGAAGAAGAAGCTGCTTTACTAGCATCCCCGAAATCATCTACAGCTATCGACAGACCATCTGGGTCAGTTAAGCCTAAGGATGCTGATAAAGTCAAGCTATCTGGTGCTGGACGTAAAACGCCTGAAGAAACTGCTGGGCGCAGGGTATCTGATTGAGGAGGTGCGTTCAATGGCCTTGGAAACGGTGCAGTGCAAGGACATCCGCACCAAAAGACCAAGAGCTGACAGCTCAACTCCAACGAGCAACACTCCAAAACGGAAGGCTACTGAGGCTGCACACTTACCACCTCAACAGACACCCACCTTCCGGGATGTTGTTGGATGTAAAAAGATAGGTGTGATACCAACAGACTACCCTGCTACCCTATGGTGCACAGACCATCTAAAGTTGGTGCAAAAAAGTGTCATGGAGAACATAATTAAACAACAGGATAATGCTACCAAGCCCCAGTTCCGTGGTTGCACTTTCAAACCGGATTGACTTGCCATTACGTGCAAGGACCAAAGGACAAGCGACTGGTTGGATAAAACTATACCAACGTTGTTACCATGGGAAGGTGCCAAACTCAAAGCTGTGAGCGAGGAAGAAGTTCCTCGGCCACAAATCTTTGTCGGCTACTTCCCTGGGCAAGAAACCCCCAACAACAAAATTCTGGGCCTCAAAACAACGGTAGACGACTGAAGAGTACTCAGCCGGGTGCAAAGGCCCCAAATGACGGAGCTCACTTTAGCTCTAGGCCCAACGTCTGCAAACACTGTCAAGGCCCTAAATGGCAGTATTAGCTACTGTTTCTGTGATGTACAAAAGTCCAAAAGTCGCCAAGAAGGAGACTGCAGTCGCAAGCGCAGGGACCACCCAGGACCCAAAAGCAAAGACACCTGCTCAATGCTCTCCAAAGACTGTGGCTAATACATCGAAGGCCACAACGGACGATACCCCTAGCTGCTCGTACAGACGCCCGATGCCTAAGGTGACAAAAATAGGTACGGGAACCATTGCAAGCCGAGAAAGCAGAGGCAGCGTGTCTCTGGCAGACCTCGAAAATGCGAGAGACGAGACTCTGAAGAGGCGGCGTTTCTTAACAGCAGCAGGGGCAAAAAGGTGGCACAGTGGGGCCACCAAAGAAAATAAAATATGCGACGTCCATCCGCAAACAACACCGGAAGGCAACTTAAGTGCCTTCAAATAAATCTCCACCATGCTAAGGCAGCTTCTAGTGTCCTAAGTAGGAGATTTATTAAAGAAGACCTAGATCTAGCCATGATTCAGGAACCATGGACCTTTTCAGGACCCGTAAAAGGGCTCCCAAATGAAGAAACCTCTAAGTTAATTTACGATAAACAGCATGTCCGTTCGAGGGCAGCTCTTATGATAAATAAAGACTTAATTAAAACAACTATTCCAATTTCAGAATTTATTCAAGGAGATTTGGTGGCGGCACTCATCGTAATACCAAAAGCCGGTCAAAAGGGAGGGGATCTGAAGGTCGTTATCGCCTCTGCTTACCTCCCTGGAGACACCTATGAAGAACCAGCTTCGGAGGTAGCGGCTTTGGTAAGATACTGCAAAGCAAGGAGACTACAGTGGATCCTCAGCTGTGACTCCAATGCCCATCACACGGTTTGGGGTAGAACCAACCTTCATAAATGCGATTCGTCAAGAGGCTCTAGAGCTCACTTTGGCAAGTCCATTTATATATAATATCATCACAAACTGGCATGTTTCCGGAGAAGCATCAATGTCGGACCACGATCACATCAGATTCGACTTGGAGGCTTATTCCGTAAGAAACACAGCTTACAGGAATCTGAAATACTCTGACTGGGAAACCTATCGGTTAGTCCTCGAATCAGAACTAAATCGATCTAATCGATGACGTAACCTTCGCCTATGAAATCAGCTGTGCCCTCAAAAATAGGACAACACGAAGAGATGTTCCATGGTGGAATAAAAGACTTGACGTAGTTAGAAGCACAGCAAGAAAACTTTTCAATAGAGCTAAGAACAACGGCAATTGGTGCCAATACAGAACAGCTCTAACTGATTACAACAAAGAATTGAGAAAATCAAAACGAGTGACTTGGAGAAAGCATTGTGAGAGCTTAGAAAATCTCCCTGCAGCTACACGACTCCAAAAAGTCGTCGCTCGCGATCACTCAAATGGCATTTGCTCTCTGAAAAAGCATAATGGGGAATTTACAGATACCCCTGAGGAAACCTGTCAACTTCTTCTTGACACACACTTCCCAGAATGCATCCACATAGACAACCCACTCGTACCGATGAGCCACCAAGATCTCACGGTATCAAAATGGGATTATAGTCTATCCGGAAAGATATTTCAACGAGACAGGGTGAAATGGGCGATCTCGTCCTTTAGCTTTAGCTAGTTTAAATCACCAGGAACTGATGGCATCTACCCCTGTCTGTTACAACAGGGTATGGATCTATTGGCTCCTCAACTCGTTAGGGCCTTTAGGTCCAGCCTATCTCTAGGCCACGTACCATTGAGTTGGACTAAGGTCAAGGTAGTTTTCATACCAAAGGCAGGTGGGAAATCAGAACAACTAGCGAAATCATATCGCCCCATCAGCCTTAGCTCCTTCATACTAAAAACCAGAGACAATACTGAGACCACCAACTCCGGCCGATTTCTCGTTACTTAGCCTACAAGCTATATTTTTATGGAGTGTTCACGTTTGGTGCGCTAGTATTCTTACATAGAAAATCGTATTGACAAATGTTACGAAACTTCAAAAATGCTGCTCACCAACACACTCCCAGGAGATATGAGACACTTCCGTTGTGGGCAAAGTTGCTGGCAGAGTTCATAGAATTTTATCCGTTTAATTTGAAATTGTTCGATACGTGTGGATAATATTTTTTTTTAGGAATAAGTGCACATTTGCTTAAAATGTTCATGAAAAATTAACAATGTAGATTGATTGAGGGAAAATGAAAACATTTTGAGCAAATTTTCTTCAATATTTAAGAAAAATTTACACACGAAATCGAAGTTAGTGATATCCAAAAGCGGAAAATACGCAACCATGTTTGTCCTAATATGTTTCTAGTATATAGAACATCAACTTTAGATAGTTTTACTAACCAAACAAATCAAATTATTCGCCTTTTAACAATTTATAATAACTAACCAATGGCGTTCAGTAATGAAAAAATGTGGAATTCCCGAACTCTTTCACATTTCCCCACGGTTGCCGAGGTTGGCAGCATTTATTTTTGCAGTTTTTGTATGTTTTTGCATGTCACACGGATCCTTTTTTGACAAAACACCGATAGGAAAACAAAATGGCGAATTTGAAAAAAAAACTGAGGGGGCGAGCGGCAAGAGGATTGTGAGTTGGGGGTCTCAGTATGGTTTGTCTATGCTAAAAACCATGGAGAAAGTCCTGGATCAATACATAAGGGATCAGTTCCTTACAGGTAACCCACTTCATGCGAGCCAGTTCGCATCCCAAGCCGGCAAGTCTACCGAAACTGCCATACATAGCCCTACAATGACTATTGAAAAAGCTCTGGCAGAAAAGGAAACGGCTCTCTGTGCCTTAATTGACATCCAGGGAGCGTTTGACAATATATAGGAAGCTATGATAAGAAAAGGCATTGCTCCATTAATCATAAAATGGGTTCTAAATATGTTAGAAAGCAGAATCATTAATCTGGCGTATGGAGGCTCACAAAAGACTGTAAAGGCCACTAGTGGCTGTCCTCAAGGAGGAGTACTTTCTCCTCTACTGTGGACTTTAGTCATTTATGAACTCCTAGACCACCTCACACAATCGGGGTACATAATACCAGGGTATGCAGATGATGTAGTAATCACTGTTAGGGGCAAGCATGACTTCACGATATCGGAGATCATGCAAAGGGCCTTAAACTTAACCTACAAATGGTGCCAGAACAAAAGATTGACCATAAATCCATCAAAAACAGTCATGATACCATTCTCAAGAAAGAGAAAACTAGAACTGAAACCGATCAAGCTGAGTAACGCAGTCATCGATTTATCAAGAGAGTTAAAATATCTAGGAGTAATCCTAGACAGGACTCTCACCTGGAATTCACACCTTGATCAAGTCACCAAGAAGGTGACAAAGGCAATTTTTATATGCCACCGTCTTTACGGCAAAACTTGGGGCTTAAAACCAAAAATGATCTATTGGTCATACAACACGATCATCAAACCAATGATCTCCTATGCAGCGATATCATGGTGGCCAAAAACCGAAAAAATAACGGCACAACAAAAACTAAACAAGATATATCGCTTAGCATGCGTTGGTATAACGGGGACAATGAAAACTTGTCCAACTGCAGCCATAGGAGCAATGATCAGCCTCCTGCCTTTACATTTAGCTGTAAAGAAGGAAGCTGGCCTCAGTGCCCTCAGGCTCCCTGATATATCAAATCTTAAAGCAGGAAACCTCATAGGACACCTTCCGGTACTACAAATGCTCCAAAATGATCCTGTGAACAAGGTATCAGATACCATGCTTAAAAAGCTGCGCTTCTCCATAAAATTTAAGATAGTCATATCTGACAGCAGCACCTGGAGAACCAACCAATTCGTAATACCATCGGGATCACAAATCTGGTACACCGACGGTTCGAAGATGGAAGATGATGCCACCGGGGCTGGGGTCTATGAGCCTAGATCTATACCACTGGGAAAATCACCAGACATCTTTCAAGCGGAGGTACACGCCATAGAGATATGTGTCCGAGAATGCTTAAAAAATAAAGGTGCCCGCATCTACATCCTATCAGACAGCCAAGCAGCTCTTAAGGCCCTAAGATCATACTCGATCAGGTCATACATTTTCATTTCACTTTTTCACGAAACCAGAGTGGACCCCCTGTTTTATTTGTCCAGATTAATGAGGAAGAGTGGTTTTCAGGGGAGAATTTGAGAAAAATTGTCTACTGTAGTTACGCCCAACTGTTTTGAGCCAAATCTCATTGGATTCGCTGGGAGATATGTTCTGGATGTAGTTCCTGAAATGTTTTTTTCTGACTCCACAGAAGGGTTCATGTCCGATGAGTGGAGTTGTTGCTACGACTTTAGCCAGTGAGTCAGCCGATTCGTTGCCCTCAAATCCCCTGTGACCTGGAATCCAATGAAGGACGGCTAGGTTTTTCTTAGAAAGTTCGTAGATGGTTTTGAATGTTTCTTACAGCTCTTGACTCATATGATAGATGAGTCAAGAGCTTTGAGAGCTGCTCGAGAAATATTATTATTGAACAACATATTGCATTATGATGAGGTACTTTCGGAAGAAGCCATTCTTCGGCGGGATAAACATTGCATATTATCAGAACAGTCACTAAAAATTAAATCAAGGAAGCGCTGGTGCTCATTGTATAATCCATTAATTTGGTAGAGACCTGCACTTTTTTTTTTTTTTTTTTAAGTTCCCATGCCCAGTTGGCAGACACTGCGACCTGAAAGATCTATTGTATCAATGGGGAGAGGTTTAATCTAAGAGACGTTCGACCTCCCTGATGAAGGTCAATAAGTCCTTAGTAGCAGAGTGAGCTATATCTGCTGGTGTACGAGTCTATTAAAGACACGTTTTCTTAACCTGCACTTAGTATATTTTCTAAAAATAGCTTGTCATGCAAGGGTCCAAGCTCTGACAGATTATAACAAGAACGGCATTCTGAATCCACATACCAATATGGATTGGTTAGATTAAAATCACCAAATATAAAAAGTTTGTGACAACCATCAAGATCGGCAATCTGGACAAGAGCGGAACAATAATTTTCATACACAAACGCAGATGATACAGATTGAATATAAACAGCAACAATACAAAAGCACGATAAATAACTTAATGTCAATTTAACAGAAATTAGTTCCAAGTCCAAGAACTCATTTAAAAACAAAGGATCAGATTTTATGCATTTATTTATCGCAATGGCAACACCACCGCCATTTATAAAACCACCATTGGTAGGGCAGCGGTCAGTACGATCGAGTTCATAAAGTTCCTCCATTATAACTTCACAGTTTTTGATATCAGAGTTCAGTCAGGTCATACGTTTTTCATAACTTTTTTCTGGACAGTTGGTATAGAAACTAACTAATTTTGATTTCATACCGCCAACATTTTGAAAGTAAATATTTAGTTTTTTTAACTTCGAAGGGCAGCAGGTTTCTTTTCTAAAATCGCAGTACTAGGCAATTTCCCTTCCTGGGGGTTTATTCCCAAATGCGGATGGCGGATTTGAATTTTTGTATTTCCAAAAGCGATTCGCTTTCCATTCGACCATATTGAAAGCGAAAACACTTTCCAACGTCATTTTATCATTGCATTGAAAGCGATAGGTGTTTGGGTGGCAGATTGTTTACGAACCTAATAAAAATGTAAATATTCAATAAAAAACAAGAAGTTTAAAATTGCTGAAACATTCATTGTGCAGCAAAAAACATCTTATTAATTGAATTTATTATACCTACATATATTTATTAATAAAGGAGCTAAAAACATACTTTCGTAGAACAATTTGCTGCACTTGCTGAATTTTTAAAAGATAACAGTGGACTAGCAATGCTCCAGAATATAGAGCGAATGCTGTAGAACTGTAGAACTTTGGGATGGCATTACAAATGGGGACGTTCAAGTATCTAGTTTAGTAAGTCTCTCTCACTAGATGAAACTCGTGATGTGAGTGAAATATAATATTTTGGTTCTTATATTATTTTGTGTTTCTAATAAATCAATATTTTTATTTGAACTCAAGTTATGGAGGATTTTTAATACCATATAAAAAACAAATTGCGACAGAACCAAATGGCCATTCACGGAACTGGAGGAGGACCAAACAAACAATACGTTTTTTCTGCCATCGAAGAGGATGTTATTATTTTCGAGCGGGGAAGAACCACTTCTTAACAATCTTCATTTGGGAATGACCCCCTGTTTAAATTCGTGAACGACGGTATGCTGAGGCCAGAAATACTGCAAAATAAATAATAACAAGAAACACATTATCAGGAACAAAGACCTTAAATTAACTAATACGATGCTCATACGATAATTTAAGCCTTAATACTTTTATATCACCAATATCCATTATTTTTTTCCGCATATACCTCAATACCATTTCCTCAGTTGTCTCAGATGATAGTCTAAAAATAAAGATACATTTTTGTAACGGAACAGCAACCAAATCGGCCGAAACGCTCTCACCCGTTATGGAAGCTATTGAACCGACGGTAAACGATCTAGTTACTGGTCTGTCACTCAAATGATTAAGTTAAGTATGTATATTGGAACAAGTAGGCTCTTGCAGAGGTAAAACATTTAATTGAGGAACGGAAGTTGTAGGTTTAGTAGTCTTACTGTTTTTGTTCGACTTTTTACGTTTTGGAGATACACTCATCTCATTATCAAATTCAAAGTTATTAAATACCGCTTGATATTTTACTAGACTCTCTTGCAGTTTATTATAGTCCCTAATAAGGCTAGAAAAACTTTTTTTGTTTTGCCTTATCAAAAGATAGAGATCAGCGTTTTTTTTTTTCGAATTGCATGTTTTGCAAAACCAACAAAGGCAATTTGATTCCTCAAGACCATCAACTACTCGAGCATTTACACCTGAGCATTTCATGTGGACTGCCTGCTCACATATCCAACAAGTGACGATCTTATCAAATTAGTTTGTTGTAACGTGGCAGTACAAACAATTCAAAATACAATTTTTTATAACCCTCACTGTAAAGACAGTTACACTAAATTTAAACAAAAGGGCAAATTCCCGAAAATATGCTACAAAATAAAATTAAAAATGTTTGCAAAACTGAAAACTGAACTATGCAGCAATTTGTGTTTAGGTTTTAAGTTTTATCGCAACTAACTCTACAGCGATTGTGGCGAAGGTTTCTCATAAGTAGGAAAGTCGACTGACCAAGGAGGAGAGGCCATCACCTCTCACATTGAGTGAATTACTTTCCGGACAAAAGGAAACCAGGGGAACAGTGTTCCCAGGATCGTCATACGTGGTGTAGAGCCACAACCTGCACGAGGTGCTACTGCTTTCGACTAAATATGACGGATCTAGAGCGGAAAGTCAATAAAAACCCGTAATAGACTATGGGATAAATGGCACTGCGTAAGTGTGTCTTTTAACGGTGAACTACGGATAACAGGCGACCTCCGGTTTACACTAGCCCTCCCAAGCTATGGAGCTCTGCCTCGGGTGATCACCTTTTCTCGCAATTTTCAAAACAAAAATTATTGGAAAAAAATAACACAAAAACAGAAAATAACAAGGAATGCACACCTTTTAAATTGCAACCAGAGATCACTTTGGACCTCCCAGTTTCTACAGTTAGGGCACCTGGTCCTGCTGCAGAAACTGAACACTATAACACCACGTTGATTGGAGAGGACTCGGTCGTCACCACTCCCATGGATGTTATATCGGCGGAAGAAGAAGCTGCTTTACTAGCATCCCCGAAATCATATACAGCTATCGACAGACCATCTGGGTCTGTCGATAGCTGTATCTAAAGTTGGTGCAAAAAAGTGTCCTGGAGAACATAATTAAACAACAGGATAATGCTACCAAGCCCCAGTTCCGTGGTTGCACTTTCAAACCGGATGGACTTGCCATTACGTGCAAGGACCAAAGGACAAGCGACTGGTTGGATAAAACTATACCAACGTTGTTACCATGGGAAGGTGCCAAACTCAAAGCTGTGAGCGAGGAAGAAGTTCCTCGGCCACAAATCTTTGTCGGCTACTTCCCTGGGCAAGAAACCCCCAACAACAAAATTCTGGGCCTCGTTAAAGGTCAAAACAACGGTCTGAGGGTAGAAGATTGAAGAGTACTCAACCGGGTGCAAAGGCCCCAAATGACGGAGCTCACTTTAGCTCTAGGCCCAACGTCTGCAAACACTGTCAAGGCCCTAAATGGCAGCATTAGCTACTGTTTCGGTGATGTACACTTACGGCCAAGAAATAAGGACATCCAGAGACCAAAAGTCGCCAAGAAGGAGACTGCAGTCGCAAGCGCAGGGACCACCCAGGACCCAAAAGCAAAGACACCTGCTCAATGCTATCCAAAGACTGTGGCTAATACATCGAAGGCCACAACGGATGATACCCCTAGCTGCTCGTACAGACGCCCGATGCCTAAGGTGACAAAAATAGGTACGGGAACCACTGCAAGCCGTGAAAGCAGAGGCAGCCTGTCTCTGGCAGACCTCGAAAATGCGAGCGACGAGACCCTTAAGAGGCGGCGCTTCTTAACAGCAGCAGGGGCAAAAAGGTGGCACAGAGGGGCCACGAAAGAAAATAAAATATGCGACGTCCATCCGCAAACAACACCGGAAGGCAACTTAAGTACCTTCAAATAAATCTCCACCATGCTAAGGCAGCTTCTAGTGTCCTAAGTAGGAGATTTATTAAAGAAGACCTAGATCTAGCCATGATTCAGGAACCATGGACCTTTTCAGGAGCCGTAAAAGGGCTCCCAAATGAAGAAACCTCTAAGTTAATTTACGATAAACAGCATGTCCGTTCGAGGGCAGCTCTTATGATAAATAAAGACTTAATTAAAACAACTATTCCAATTTCAGAATTTATTCAAGGAGATTTGGTGGCCGCACTCATCGTAATACCAAAAGCCGGTCAAAAGGGAAGGGATCTGAAGGTCGTTATCGCCTCTGCTTACCTCCCTGGAGACACCTATGAAGAACCAACTTCGGAGGTAGCGGCTTTGGTAAGATACTGCAAAGCAAGGAGACTACAGTGGAACCTCAGCTGTGACTCCAATGCCCATCACAAGGTTTGGGGTAGAACCAACCTTCATAAATGCGATTCGTCAAGAGAGGCAGACCTCGAAAATGCGAGAGACGAGACCCTGAAGAGGCGGCGCTTCTTAACAGCAGCAGGGGCAAAAAGGTGGCACAGAGGGGCCACCAAAGAAAATAAAATATGCGACGTCCATCCGCAAACAACACCGGAAGGCAACTTAAGTACCTTCAAATAAATCTCCACCATGCTAAGGCAGCTACTAGTGTCCTAAGTAGGAGAGTTATTAAAGAAGACCTAGATCTATCCATGATTCAGGAACCATGGACCTTTTCAGGAGCCGTAAAAGGGCTCCCAAATGAAGAAACCAGCAGCAGCAGAAGAGGGAGTGGTAGCGGAATTTACATTAATGATTCTCTTACGAAATTTACCCAAGCTCTCTTAATGAAAACGAAAGAAACAATGAAACAGAAAGGAGGAAAATATGTATGGTTTAATAATAATCAAATTCTTATAAGAAAGGTTGAAGGCGGAAAAGTCATTTCTATCAAATCTTTTAACGATATTGCACTCATTTAGTGCTATTCAATTTCTGATCAACCAATGAGTTTTGATACAGATTTATTTGATGACTTTTCCACCTCAAATTCAAGTAATTCTAACTGTGATAATGTCTTTAAGAATAGCTCCTTCTATAATGATAAATTTTTTATTGTACACCAGAACATTAGAAGTTTGAGAGAAAATTTTTCGTCTCTTATCACACACCTTGATTCGTTTACTTGCATTCCTGACATTGTGTTTGTGTCTGAAATTTGGATATACGACTTTGAAAACAATGATTACCTTTTGCCCGGCTTCAACTTCGTTGCCAAAACAAATGAAAATTACGCTGCAGGTGGAGTTGGATGTTTTGTGAAAGACGACCACTTGATTCTTGATGTGGTGCGCTTTGATTTATCAAGTGCCGATGTTTTAAAGGTTTCCCTTGAAATTGATCATGTTTTGTTTGTGTTCTTATGTGTCTATAGACTGCATATGTTTAATGTTTTGTCGTTTATAAATGATTTCTCCGACCTTTTGACTAGAGAAAAATCTAAAAATTTAATTATAGTAGGTGATTTCAATATAAACATTTTGGAAAATAATGATACTGTTTCGAGTTTCTTGGCTTTAGTTGCTTCGCATGGTCTAGCTTGCTTCATTAATGAGCCTACTAGGCCTTCTTCCGGGAGTTGTCTGGATCATATTTATGGGCGTCTCAGTAATGTTGCGCTCAATGAATGTGAACAGTGTGTTTTGGATTTGAAAATTACTGAGCACTGTATGACGGGACTTATTGTAAAAATCTCCAAAACCAGATGCGGTGTATCTTCAAATTCCTTTCAAAGAAAAGCGAAAATTGATTTCAGTCGACTACAAAACGATTTATGCTATGAGTTGTGGGATGATGTTTATGCCTGTAGTGATCCTTCTACTGCTTTTACAGTCTTTATTGATTGTCTTAATAAGCATATTTTATCTCACTCTTTATATATGTCCTCTAAAAAAATGGTTAAACGACTTAAACCCTGGATTTCTAGTCTATTATTAAATAAAGTGATTGGCAAAAATAAACTCAGAATAAAGTGTAAAAAGAATCCTGCGAACCTGAGTCTAAAAAGAAAGTATAACAAATTATGTAATGAAATTAAAAAAGAAATTCCTATCTGCCGAGATAATTATTACCGTGCTCAATTTAGTTCAGCACAAGGAAATTTAAAAAATGAATGGCGTGTAGTAAATAGCTTACTCAATAAATCCACTGCTTTTAAAAAACCTACTGTGTTGCGTGTTGGTAACTCTGAAGTTAATGACAACATTTCTATTGCTAATTCTTTCAATTCTTATTTTACCAATGTTGGCTGCAGTCTACAACCAAGTCCTATCAATTCTAATTGTTGTAATTGTCCTTCCATGAGTGGATGTTCTGAAATGTTTAATAGCAGTAGTTTTGTTTTTGAGCCCATAACTTCGATTGAAATATTAAAAGTTATTGGTACTCTACCAAGTTCGACTTCGTGCGGAGCTGATGGTATGTCTAATTGTGTACTTAAAAAAATTGTGTTTTATATAGTGGATGTCTTGGCATATGTCTTAAATCGTTGTGTGTTTGAAGGTGTCTTTCCCGAATGTCTAAAATGTGCTGATGTAATTCCTTTATTCAAAAAGGGTTCCGCTACTGAGATCGGTAATTATAGGCCCATTTCACTCCTTTCTGTCTTTAGCAAAATATTTGAAAAACTAATGAAAAGTAGAATAATGGCATTTTTAAACAAATCTAGTTTCTTCAATCCAAATCAATTTGGCTTTTTAAAAGGCAAATCAGCGGAAGATGCGCTTCTACAGTTTTGTTCCCTTGTAATGTCACACCTCGATAAGAAAAAATGTACGGCTGGTTTATATATTGATATAACCAAAGCTTTCGACTTGGTTAACCACAATCTTCTGTTGAAAAAACTGGAGAAAGTTGGATTTCGTGATTTCATGCTCCACTGGTTTACGTCATATCTTGAAAATAGATCGCAGAGAGTTAAGTTGGATGATATAAGGAGTGAATTATTGTTCCTTAACATGGGTGTTCCTCAAGGCTCCGTTTTAGGTCCAATTCTGTTTTTGATTTACATCAACTCACTCTTTGTCTTAGTTTCAAGGGCAAACCAACAGCTTTTACTGATGACATTGGTATCACTTATGGATTAAATAGTCCTTTGGACCAGTTTCTGATATTAATTGGGATCTTAGTTTGTTGAGACATTGGTTTGCTGAGCATCAACTAGTGATAAGTTCTAAAACAAAGATAATGTTCTTCTGCTTATCTTCTACCCACACTTTGGATGCTGAGGTGTACTTTCATGCACCTGAATTTCTTAGATATAAACTGTCTAGTTGTTATTGTGATTCTGGCTCTTCGTTTCCCTCTTTTTGTTATAATGTTTCCTGTAGTGATAAATGTTTCCAAATTGAGAGAGTTAATGAATTTAAATATTTGGGGCTTACTCTTGACTCTAGAATGAATTTTTTGAATCACACTAACACATTGAAAAATTATTTCCGATGCACTCTTCGACATTTTTTCTATTTGCGAAACGTCTGCTCTAACAAACTTTTGCTGACAATTTATTATGGTGTCTTTCATTCCAAGTTACAATATGGAATTGCTTGTTGGGGTGGTGTTTATCGAAATAAAATATTTACATCCTCTGTTGGTTGTTCAAAAATACGTTCTAAGGAAAATTTGTCGAAAACCTCGAAGGCATTCTAGCTTTCCTTTGTTCTGTGCCCTGCAAATTCTACCTGTCCGTCATTTGTATTGACGGACTAACACATTGAAAAATTATTTCCGATGCACTCTTCGACATTTTTTCTATTTGCGAAACGTCTGCTCTAACAAACTTTTGCTGACAATTTATTATGGTGTCTTTCATTCCAAGTTACAATATGGAATTGCTTGTTGGGGTGGTGTTTATCGAAATAAAATATTTACATCCTCTGTTGGTTGTTCAAAAATACGTTCTAAGGAAAATTTGTCGAAAACCTCGAAGGCATTCTAGCTTTCCTTTGTTCTGTGCCCTGCAAATTCTACCTGTCCGTCATTTGTATTGTTTAAGGTATTAAAAATATTCTTTATGAAATCTGGTAATCTTAATTTTCGTTTAATTTCTAGTTACAATCTTCGTGGAAACCTTTCGAACACGTTATCTGTACCCAAATTTCGCACTACTGCTTATCGTAATTTTTTCTCTGTTTTATCTTACCTTTATCTTACATTAAAATGCGTTAAAATGAGGCTCTTCAGTTTTGACTATGCAGCTCTAGAATCTCTTACTTCTAACACAATGGTTTGAAATTCCTTCTCTGTTTATAATTTCTCTGTGTTTAAAATTTTGTTCTCTTTTTTTTTTTAGTTATTTTTTGGTTTTTTTTTTTTTTTTACTGGGTCACCCCACCCAAATTTTAGTTTGTATAATCTATCCAATTGAAGTGACATTCTACACTATTTTATCTATGTATATAAATACTGAATGTCACCAACCTTTCTTATACTTTTTCGTATATTTTGTATTATGTATCATTTGTATGTATCTTGAAGGTATAAGAATAAATCATATCTATCTATCTATCTATCTATCTAGGTTCTAGATCTCACTTTGGCAAGTCCATTTATATATAATATCATCACAAACTGGCAAGTTTCCGGAGAAGCATCAATGTCGGACCACGATCACATCAGATTCGACTTGGAGGCTTATTCCGTAAGAAACACAGCTTACAGGAATCTGAAATACTCTGACTGGGAAACCTATCGGTTAGTCCTCGAATCAGAACTAAATCGATCTTTAATTCCACTAGGAACCATTCCGGAGTTGGAAACTTAATCCGAACAGCTCCAAAAAGACATAACCTTCGCCTATGAAAGCAGCTGTGCCCTCAAAAATAGGACAACACGAAGAGATGTTCCATGGTGGAATAAAAGACTTGACGTCCTTAGAAGCACAGCAAGAAAACTTTTCAATAGAGCTAAGAACAACGGCAATTGGTGCCAATACAGAACAGCTCTAACTGATTACAACAAAGAATTGAGAAAATCAAAACGAGAAGTCGTCGCTCGCGATCACTCAAATGGCCTTTGCTCTCTGAAAAAGCATAATGGGGAATTTACAGATACCCCTGAGGAAACCTGTCAACTTCTTCTTGACACACACTTCCCAGAATGCATCCGCATAGACAACCCACTCGTACCGATGAGCCAACAGGATCTCACGGTATCAAAATGGGATTATAGTCTATCCGGAAAGATATTTTAACGAGACAGGGTGAAATGGGCGATCTCGTCCTTTAGCCCGTTTAAATCACCAGGAACTGATGGCATCTACCCCTGTCTGTTACAACAGGGTATGGATCTATTGGCTCCTCAACTCGTTAGGGTCTTTAGATCCAGCCTATCTCTAGGCCACGTACCATTGAGCTGGACTAAAGTCAAGGTAGTTTTCATACCAAAGGCAGGTGGGAAATCAGAACAACTAGCGAAACCATATCGTCCCATCAGCCTTAGCTCCTTCATACTAAAAACCATGGAGAAAGTCCTGGGTCAATACATAAGGGATCAGTTCCTTACAGGTAACCCACTTCATGCGAGCCAGTTCCCATCCCAAGCCGGCAAGTCTACCGAAACTGCCATACATAGAAAAGGCATTGCCCCATTAATCATAAAATGGGTTCTAAATATGTTAGAAAGCAGAATCATTAATCTGGCGTATGGAGGCTCACAAAAGACTGTAAAGGCCACTAGTGGCTGTCCTCAAGGAGGAGAACTTTCTCCTCTACTGTGGACTTTAGTCATATATGAACTCCTAGACCACCTCACACAATCGGGGTACAATCGGATCTAGAGCGGAAACTCAATAAAAACCCGTAATCCCAGGCGTCTAACAACCGTGACTATGGGATAAATGGCACTACGTAAGTGTGTCTTTTAACGGTGAACTACGGATAACAGGCGACCTCCGGTTTACACTAGCCCTCCCGAGGTATGGAGCTCTGCCTCGGGTGATCATCTTTTCTCGCAATTTTCAAAACAAAAATTATTGGAAAAAAATAACACAAAAACAGAAAATAACAAGGAATGCACACCTTTCAAATTGCAACCAGAGATCACTTTGGACCTCCCAGTTTCTACAGTTAGGGCACCTGGTCCTGCTGCAGAAACTGAACACTATAACACCACGTTGATTGGAGAGGACTCGGTCGTCACCACTCCCATGGATGTTATATCGGCGGAAGAAGAAGCTGCTTTACTAGCATCCCCGAAATCATATACAGCTATCGACAGACCATCTGGGCCAGTTAAGCCAAAGTCAAGCTATCTGGTGCTGGACGTAAAACGCCTGAAGAAACTGCTGGGCAGAGGATATCTGATTGAGGAGGTGCGTTCAATGGCCTTGGAAACGGTGCAGTGCAAGGACATCCGCACCAAAAGAACAAGAGCTGACAGCTCAACTCCAACGAGCAACACTCCAAAACGGAAGGCTACTGAGGCTGCACACTTACCACCTCAACAGACACCCACCTTCCGGGATGTTGTTGGATGTAAAAAGATAGGGGTGATACCAACAGACTACACTGCTACCCTATGGTGCACAGACCATCGAAAGTTGGTGCAAAAAAGTGTCCTGGAGAACATAATTAAACAACAGGATAATGCTACCAAGCCCCAGTTCCGTGGTTGCACTTTCAAACCGGATGGACTTGCCATTACGTGCAAGGACCAAAGGACAAGCGACTGGTTGGATAAAACTATACCAACGTTGTTACCATGGGAAGGTGCCAAACTCAAAGCTGTGAGCGAGGAAGAAGTTCCTCGGCCACAAATCTTTGTCGGCTACTTCCCTGGGCAAGAAACCCCCAACAACAAAATTCTGGGCCTCGTTAAAGGTCAAAACAACGGTCTGAGGGTAGAAGATTGAAGAGTACTCAACCGGGTGCAAAGGCCCCAAATGACGGAGCTCACTTAAGCTCTAGGCCCAACGTCTGCAAACACTGTCAAGGCCCTAAATGGCAGCATTAGCTACTGTTTCGGTGATGTACACTTACGGCCAAGAAATAAGGACATCCAGAGACCAAAAGTCGCCAAGAAGGAGACTGCAGTCGCAAGCGCAGGGACCACCCAGGACCCAAAAGCAAAGACACCTGCTCAATGCTATCCAAAGACTGTGGCTAATACATCGAAGGCCACAACGGATGATACCCCTAGCTGCTCGTACAGACGCCCGATGCCTAAGGTGACAAAAATAGGTACGGGAACCACTGCAAGCCGAGAAAAGCAGAGGCAGCGTGTCTCTGGCAGACCTCGAAAGTTCCAAGTCCAAGAACTCATTTAAAAACAAAGGATCAGATTTTATGCATTTATTTATCGCAATGGCAACACCACCGCCATTTATAAAACAACCATTGGTAGGGCAGCGGTCAATACGATCGAGTTCATAAAGATCCTCCAGTATAACTTCACAGTTTTTGATATCAGAGTTCAGTCAGGTCACAGTTAGGATTTTAACGTCATAACTTTTTTCTGGACAGTTGGTATAGAAACTAACTAATTTTGATTTCTGACCGCCAACATTTTGAAAGTAAATATTTTGTTTTTTTAACTTCGAAGGCCAGCAGGTTCCTTTTCTAAAATCGCAGTACTAGGCAATTTCCGTTCCTGGGGGTTTATTCCCAAATGCGGATGGCGGATTTGAATTTTTGTATTTCCAAAAGCGATTCGCTTTCCATTCGACCATATTGAAGGCGAAAACACTTTCCAACGTCACTTTATCATTGCATTGAAAGCGATAGGTGTTTGGGTGGCAGATTGTTTACGAACCTAATAAAAAACAAGAAGTTTAAAATTGCTGAAACATTCATTGTGCAGCAAAAAACATCTTATTAATTGAATTTATTATACCTACCTACCTACCTTATAGAGCCAAGGCTGTAGAACTTTCGGATGGCATTACAAATGGGGACGTTTAAGTATCTAGTTTAGTAAGTCTCTCTCACTAGATGAAACTCGTGATGTGAGTGAAATATAATATTTTGGTTCTTATATTATTTTGTCTTTCTAATAAATCAATATTTTTATTTGAACTCAAGTTATGGAGGATTTTTAATACCACAAAAAAAACAAATTGCGACAGAACCAAATGGCCATTCACGGAACTGGAGGAGGACCAAACAAACAATACGTTTTTTCTGCCATCGAAGAGGATGTTATTATTTTCGAGCGGGGAAGAACCACTTCTTAACAATCTTCTTTGAACATTTATGTTCACATTTTCTTCCCTTCCTTCTTCATTTTCCGCATACAAATATAAACTAATTGAATCCATTTAATTCCTTTTATTTAAAACAAAATCTGAAACTGTCAACAACAGCAGTGTCGGGAAACAAATATTTGTCAAATATTTGGAAAAATAAATGGAAAATTGGAAGTCAGAATGGAAATAACTAGAACGCTCAGGGAAATATAATTTTCGCCCTGTTCGCATTTGAGAAAGCGAACACGGTCGAAATTAAGGTATCGCTTTTGATACGATCCGCCGCGCATTTGGGAATGACCCCCTGTTTAAATTCGTGAACGACGGTATGCTGAGGCCAGAAATACTGCAAAACAATAACAATAAACACATTATCAGGAACAAAGACCTTAAATTAACTAATACGATGCTCATACGATAATTTAAGCCTTAATACTTTTATATCACCAATATCCATTATTTTTTTCCGCATATACCTCAATACCATTTCCTCAGTTGTCTCAGATGATAGTCTGAAAATAAAGATAGATTTTTGTAACGGAACAGCAACGGCCGAAACGCTCTCACCCGTTATGGAAGCTATTGAACCGACGGTAAACGATCTAGTTACTGGTCTGTCACTTAAATGATCAAGTTAAGTATGTATATTGGAACAAGTAGGAGGAACGGAAGTTGTAGGTTTAGTAGTCTTACTGGTTTTGTTCGACTTTTTACGTTTTGGAGATACACTCATCTCATTATCAAATTCAAAGTTATTAAATACCGCTTGATATTTTACTGGACTCTCTTGCAGTTTATTAAAGTCCCTAATAAGGCTAGAAACATTTTTTTTGTTTTGCCTTATCAAAAGATAGAGATCAGCGGTTTTTTTTTTCGAATTGCATGTTTCGCAAAACCATCAAGACCATCAACTACTCGAGCATTTACACCTGAGCATTTCATGTGGACTGCCTGCTCACATATCCAACAAGTGACGATCTTATCGAATTCGTTTGTTGCAACTAACTCCACAGCGATGGTGGCGAAGGTTTCTCATAAGTAGGAAAGTCCAAGGAGGAGAGGCCATCACCTCTCACCTTGAGTGAATTACTTTCCGGACAGAAGGAAACCAGGGGAACAGTGTTCCCAGGATCGTCATACGTGGTGTAGAGCCACAACCTGCACGAGGTGCTACTGCTTTCGACTAAATATGACGGATCTAGAGCGGAAACTCAATAAAAACCCGTAATCCCAGGCGTCTAACAACCGTGACTATGGGATAAATGGCACTGCGTAAGTGTGTCTTTTAACGGTGAACTACGGATAACAGGCGACCTCCGGTTTACACTAGCCCTCCCGAGGTATGGAGCTCTGCCTCGGGTGATCACCTTTTCTCGCAACTTTCAAAACAAAAATTATTGGAAAAAAATAACACAAAAACAGAAAATAACAAGGAATGCACACCTTTCAAATTGCAACCAGAGATCACTTTGGACCTCCCAGTTTCTACAGTTAGGGCACCTGGTCCTGCTGCAGAAACTGAACACTATAACACCACGTTGATTGGAGAGGACTCGGTCGTCACCACTCCCATGGATGTTATATCGGCGGAAGAAGAAGCTGCTTTACTAGCATCCCCGAAATCATATACAGCTATCGACAGACCATCTGGGCCAGTTAAGCCAAAGTCAAGCTATCTGGGGCTGGACGTAAAACGCCTGAAGAAACTGCTGGGCAGAGGATATCTGATTGAGGAGGTGCGTTCAATGGCCTTGGAAACGGTGCAGTGCAAGGACATCCGCACCAAAAGAACAAGAGCTGACAGCTCAACTCCAACGAGCAACACTCCAAAACGGAAGGCTACTGAGGCTGCACACTTACCACCTCAATAGACACCCACCTTCCGGGATGTTGTTGGATGTAAAAAGATAGGGGTGATACCAACAGACTACACTGCTACCCTATGGTGCACAGACCATCTAAAGTTGGTGCAAAAAAGTGTCCTGGAGAACATAATTAAACAACAGGATAATGCTACCAAGCCCCAGTTCCGTGGTTGCACTTTCAAACCGGATGGACTTGCCATTACGTGCAAGGACCAAAGGACAAGCGACTGGTTGGATAAAACTATACCAACGTTGTTACCATGGGAAGGTGCCAAACTCAAAGCTGTGAGCGAGGAAGAAGTTCCTCGGCCACAAATCTTTGTCGGCTACTTCCCTGGGCAAGAAACCCCCAACAACAAAATTCTGGGCCTCGTTAAAGGTCAAAACAACGGTCTGAGGGTAGAAGATTGAAGAGTACTCAACCGGGTGCAAAGGCCCCAAATGACGGAGCTCACTTTAGCTCTAGGCCCAACGTCTGCAAACACTGTCAATGCCCTAAATGGCAGCATTAGCTACTGTTTCGGTGGTGTACACTTACGGCCAAGAAATAAGGACATCCAGAGACCAAAAGTCGCCAAGAAGGAGACTGCAGTCGCAAGCGCAGGGACCACCCAGGACCCAAAAGCAAAGACACCTGCTCAATGCTATCCAAAGACTGTGGCTAATACATCGAAGGCCACAACGGATGATACCCCTAGCTGCTCGTACAGACGCCCGATGCCTAAGGTGACAAAAATAGGTACGGGAACCACTGCAAGCCGAGAAAAGCAGAGGCAGCGTGTCTCTGGCAGACCTCGAAAGTTCCAAGTCCAAGAACTCATTTAAAAACAAAGGATCAGATTTTATGCATTTATTTATCGCAATGGCAACACCACCGCCATTTATAAAACAACCATTGGTAGGGCAGCGGTCAATACGATCGAGTTCATAAAGATCCTCCAGTATAACTTCACAGTTTTTGATATCAGAGTTCAGTCAGGTCACAGTTAGGATTTTAACGTCATAACTTTTTTCTGGACAGTTGGTATAGAAACTTACTAATTTTGATTTCTGACCGCCAACATTTTGAAAGTAAATATTTAGTTTTTTTAACTTCGAAGGCCAGCAGGTTCCTTTTCTAAAATCGCAGTACTAGGCAATTTCCGTTCCTGGGGGTTTATTCCCAAATGCGGATGGCGGATTTGAATTTTTGTATTTCCAAAAGCGATTCGCTTTCCATTCGACCATATTGAAGGCGAAAACACTTTCCAACGTCACTTTATCATTGCATTGAAAGCGATAGGTGTTTGGGTGGCAGATTGTTTACGAACCTAATAAAAAACAAGAAGTTTAAAATTGCTGAAACATTCATTGTGCAGCAAAAAACATCTTATTAATTGAATTTATTATACCTACCTACCTACCTTATAGAGCCAAGGCTGTAGAACTTTCGGATGGCATTACAAATGGGGACGTTTAAGTATCTAGTTTAGTAAGTCTCTCTCACTAGATGAAACTCGTGATGTGAGTGAAATATAATATTTTGGTTCTTATATTATTTTGTCTTTCTAATAAATCAATATTTTTATTTGAACTCAAGTTATGGAGGATTTTTAATACCACAAAAAAAACAAATTGCGACAGAACCAAATGGCCATTCACGGAACTGGAGGAGGACCAAACAAACAATACGTTTTTTCTGCCATCGAAGAGGATGTTATTATTTTCGAGCGGGGAAGAACCACTTCTTAACAATCTTCTTTGAACATTTATGTTCACATTTTCTTCCTTTCCTTCTTCATTTTCCGCATACAAATATAAACTAATTGAATCCATTTAATTCCTTTTATTTAAAACAAAATCTGAAACTGTCAACAACAGCAGTGTCGGGAAACAAATATTTGTCAAATATTTGGAAAAATAAATGGAAAATTGGAAGTCAGAATGGAAATAACTAGAACG
This sequence comes from Cheilosia variabilis, assembly GCA_951230905.1. Taxonomy (NCBI): domain Eukaryota; kingdom Metazoa; phylum Arthropoda; class Insecta; order Diptera; family Syrphidae; genus Cheilosia; species Cheilosia variabilis. The sequence goes on from OX579676.1 coordinate 86,426,681, forward strand.
CTCAGGGAAATATAATTTTCGCCCTGTTCGCATTTGAGAAAGCGAACACGGTCGAAATTAAGGTATCGCTTTTGATACGATCCGCCGCGCATTTGGGAATGACCCCCTGTTTAAATTCGTGAACGACGGTATGCTGAGGCCAGAAATACTGCAAAATAATAACAATAAACACATTATCAGGAACAAAGACCTTAAATTAACTAATACGATGCTCATACGATAATTTAAGCCTTAATACTTTTATATCACCAATATCCATTATTTTTTTCCGCATATACCTCAATACCATTTCCTCAGTTGTCTCAGATGATAGTCTGAAAATAAAGATACATTTTTGTAACGGAACAGCAACCAAATCGGCCGAAACGCTCTCACCCGTTATGGAAGCTATTGAACCGACGGTAAACGATCTAGTTACTGGTCTGTCACTCAAATGATTAAGTTAAGTATGTATATTGGAACAAGTAGGCTCTTGCAGAGGTAAAACATTTAATTGAGGAACGGAAGTTGTAGGTTTAGTAGTCTTACTGTTTTTGTTCGACTTTTTACGTTTTGGAGATACACTCATCTCATTATCAAATTCAAAGTTATTAAATACCGCTTGATATTTTACTAGACTCTCTTGCAGTTTATTATAGTCCCTAATAAGGCTAGAAAAACTTTTTTTGTTTTGCCTTATCAATAGATAGAGATCAGCGTTTTTTTTTCGAATTGCATGTTTTGCAAAACCAACAAGGGCCATTTGATTCCTCAAGACCATCAACTACTCGAGCATTTACACCTGAGCATTTCATGTGGACTGCCTGCTCACATATCCAACAAGTGACGATCTTATCGAATTAGTTTGTTGTAACGTGGCAGTACAAACAATTCAAAATACAATTTTTTATAACCCTTACTGTAAAGACAGTTACACTAAATTTAAACAAAAGGGCAAATTCCCGAAAATATGCTACAAAATAAAATTAAAAATGTTTGCAAAACTGAAACAAAGGGTTCTATGCAGCAATTTGTGTTTAGGTTTTAAGTTTTATCGCAACTAACTCCACAGCGATGGTGGCGAAGGTTTCTCATAAGTAGGAAAGTCCAAGGAGGAGAGGCCATCACCTCTCACCTTGAGTGAATTACTTTCCGGACAGAAGGAAACCAGGGGAACAGTGTTCCCAGGATCGTCATACGTGGTGTAGAGCCACAACCTGCACGAGGTGCTACTGCTTTCGACTAAATATGACGGATCTAGAGCGGAAACTCAATAAAAACCCGTAATCCCAGGCGTCTAACAACCGTGACTATGGGATAAATGGCACTGCGTAAGTGTGTCTTTTAACGGTGAACTACGGATAACAGGCGACCTCCGGTTTACACTAGCCCTCCCGAGGTATGGAGCTCTGCCTCGGGTGATCACCTTTTCTCGCAACTTTCAAAACAAAAATTATTGGAAAAAAATAACACAAAAACAGAAAATAACAAGGAATGCACACCTTTCAAATTGCAACCAGAGATCACTTTGGACCTCCCAGTTTCTACAGTTAGGGAACCTGGTCCTGCTGCAGAAACTGAACACTATAACACCACGTTGATTGGAGAGGACTCGGTCGTCACCACTCCCATGGATGTTATATCGGCGGAAGAAGAAGCTGCTTTACTAGCATCCCCGAAATCATATACAGCTATCGACAGACCATCTGGGCCAGTTAAGCCAAAGTCAAGCTATCTGGTGCTGGACGTAAAACGCCTGAAGAAACTGCTGGGCAGAGGATATCTGATTGAGGAGGTGCGTTCAATGGCCTTGGAAACGGTGCAGTGCAAGGACATCCGCACCAAAAGAACAAGAGCTGACAGCTCAACTCCAACGAGCAACACTCCAAAACGGAAGGCTACTGAGGCTGCACACTTACCACCTCAACAGACACCCACCTTCCGGGATGTTGTTGGATGTAAAAAGATAGGGGTGATACCAACAGACTACACTGCTACCCTATGGTGCACAGACCATCGAAAGTTGGTGCAAAAAAGTGTCCTGGAGAACATAATTAAACAACAGGATAATGCTACCAAGCCCCAGTTCCGTGGTTGCACTTTCAAACCGGATGGACTTGCCATTACGTGCAAGGACCAAAGGACAAGCGACTGGTTGGATAAAACTATACCAACGTTGTTACCATGGGAAGGTGCCAAACTCAAAGCTGTGAGCGAGGAAGAAGTTCCTCGGCCACAAATCTTTGTCGGCTACTTCCCTGGGCAAGAAACCCCCAACAACAAAATTCTGGGCCTCGTTAAAGGTCAAAACAACGGTCTGAGGGTAGAAGATTGAAGAGTACTCAACCGGGTGCAAAGGCCCCAAATGACGGAGCTCACTTTAGCTCTAGGCCCAACGTCTGCAAACACTGTCAAGGCCCTAAATGGCAGCATTAGCTACTGTTTCGGTGATGTACACTTACGGCCAAGAAATAAGGACATCCAGAGACCAAAAGTCGCCAAGAAGGAGACTGCAGTCGCAAGCGCAGGGACCACCCAGGACCCAAAAGCAAAGACACCTGCTCAATGCTATCCAAAGACTGTGGCTAATACATCGAAGGCCACAACGGATGATACCCCTAGCTGCTCGTACAGACGCCCGATGCCTAAGGTGACAAAAATAGGTACGGGAACCACTGCAAGCCGAGAAAAGCAGAGGCAGCGTGTCTCTGGCAGACCTCGAAAGTTCCAAGTCCAAGAACTCATTTAAAAACAAAGGATCAGATTTTATGCATTTATTTATCGCAATGGCAACACCACCGCCATTTATAAAACAACCATTGGTAGGGCAGCGGTCAATACGATCGAGTTCATAAAGATCCTCCAGTATAACTTCACAGTTTTTGATATCAGAGTTCAGTCAGGTCACAGTTAGGATTTTAACGTCATAACTTTTTTCTGGACAGTTGGTATAGAAACTAACTAATTTTGATTTCTGACCGCCAACATTTTGAAAGTAAATATTTAGTTTTTTTAACTTCGAAGGCCAGCAGGTTCCTTTTCTAAAATCGCAGTACTAGGCAATTTCCGTTCCTGGGGGTTTATTCCCAAATGCGGATGGCGGATTTGAATTTTTGTATTTCCAAAAGCGATTCGCTTTCCATTCGACCATATTGAAGGCGAAAACACTTTCCAACGTCACTTTATCATTGCATTGAAAGCGATAGGTGTTTGGGTGGCAGATTGTTTACGAACCTAATAAAAAACAAGAAGTTTAAAATTGCTGAAACATTCATTGTGCAGCAAAAAACATCTTATTAATTGAATTTATTATACCTACCTACCTACCTTATAGAGCCAAGGCTGTAGAACTTTCGGATGGCATTACAAATGGGGACGTTTAAGTATCTAGTTTAGTAAGTCTCTCTCACTAGATGAAACTCGTGATGTGAGTGAAATATAATATTTTGGTTCTTATATTATTTTGTCTTTCTAATAAATCAATATTTTTATTTGAACTCAAGTTATGGAGGATTTTTAATACCACAAAAAAAACAAATTGCGACAGAACCAAATGGCCATTCACGGAACTGGAGGAGGACCAAACAAACAATACGTTTTTTCTGCCATCGAAGAGGATGTTATTATTTTCGAGCGGGGAAGAACCACTTCTTAACAATCTTCTTTGAACATTTATGTTCACATTTTCTTCCTTTCCTTCTTCATTTTCCGCATACAAATATAAACTAATTGAATCCATTTAATTCCTTTTATTTAAAACAAAATCTGAAACTGTCAACAACAGCAGTGTCGGGAAACAAATATTTGTCAAATATTTGGAAAAATAAATGGAAAATTGGAAGTCAGAATGGAAATAACTAGAACGCTCAGGGAAATATAATTTTCGCCCTGTTCGCATTTGAGAAAGCGAACACGGTCGAAATTAAGGTATCGCTTTTGATACGATCCGCCGCGCATTTGGGAATGACCCCCTGTTTAAATTCGTGAACGACGGTATGCTGAGGCCAGAAATACTGCAAAATAATAACAATAAACACATTATCAGGAACAAAGACCTTAAATTAACTAATACGATGCTCATACGATAATTTAAGCCTTAATACTTTTATATCACCAATATCCATTATTTTTTTCCGCATATACCTCAATACCATTTCCTCAGTTGTCTCAGATGATAGTCTGAAAATAAAGATACATTTTTGTAACGGAACAGCAACCAAATCGGCCGAAACGCTCTCACCCGTTATGGAAGCTATTGAACCGACGGTAAACGATCTAGTTACTGGTCTGTCACTCAAATGATTAAGTTAAGTATGTATATTGGAACAAGTAGGCTCTTGCAGAGGTAAAACATTCAATTGAGGAACGGAAGTTGTAGGTTTAGTAGTCTTACTGTTTTTGTTCGACTTTTTACGTTTTGGAGATACACTCATCTCATTATCAAATTCAAAGTTATTAAATACCGCTTGATATTTTACTAGACTCTCTTGCAGTTTACTATAGTCCCTAATAAGGCTAGAAAAACTTTTTTTGTTTTGCCTTATCAAAAGATAGAGATCAGGGTTTTTTTTTCGAATTGCATGTTTTGCAAAACCAACAAGGGCCATTTGATTCCTCAAGACCATCAACTACTCGAGCATTTACACCTGAGCATTTCATGTGGACTGCCTGCTCACATATCCAACAAGTGACGATCTTATCGAATTAGTTTGTTGTAACGTGGCAGTACAAACAATTCAAAATACAATTTTTTATAACCCTTACTGTAAAGACAGTTACACTAAATTTAAACAAAAGGGCAAATTCCCGAAAATATGCTACAAAATAAAATTAAAAATGTTTGCAAAACTGAAACAAAGGGTTCTATGCAGCAATTTGTGTTTAGGTTTTAAGTTTTATCGCAACTAACTCCACAGCGATGGTGGCGAAGGTTTCTCATAAGTAGGAAAGTCCAAGGAGGAGAGGCCATCACCTCTCACCTTGAGTGAATTACTTTCCGGACAGAAGGAAACCAGGGGAACAGTGTTCCCAGGATCGTCATACGTGGTGTAGAGCCACAACCTGCACGAGGTGCTACTGCTTTCGACTAAATATGACGGATCTAGAGCGGAAACTCAATAAAAACCCGTAATCCCAGGCGTCTAACAACCGTGACTATGGGATAAATGGCACTGCGTAAGTGTGTCTTTTAACGGTGAACTACGGATAACAGGCGACCTCCGGTTTACACTAGCCCTCCCGAGGTATGGAGCTCTGCCTCGGGTGATCACCTTTTCTCGCAACTTTCAAAACAAAAATTATTGGAAAAAAATAACACAAAAACAGAAAATAACAAGGAATGCACACCTTTCAAATTGCAACCAGAGATCACTTTGGACCTCCCAGTTTCTACAGTTAGGGCACCTGGTCCTGCTGCAGAAACTGAACACTATAACACCACGTTGATTGGAGAGGACTCGGTCGTCACCACTCCCATGGATGTTATATCGGCGGAAGAAGAAGCTGCTTTACTAGCATCCCCGAAATCATATACAGCTATCGACAGACCATCTGGGCCAGTTAAGCCAAAGTCAAGCTATCTGGTGCTGGACGTAAAACGCCTGAAGAAACTGCTGGGCAGAGGATATCTGATTGAGGAGGTGCGTTCAATGGCCTTGGAAACGGTGCAGTGCAAGGACATCCGCACCAAAAGAACAAGAGCTGACAGCTCAACTCGAACGAGCAACACTCCAAAACGGAAGGCTACTGAGGCTGCACACTTACCACCTCAACAGACACCCACCTTCCGGGATGTTGTTGGATGTAAAAAGATAGGGGTGATACCAACAGACTACACTGCTACCCTATGGTGCACAGACCATCTAAAGTTGGTGCAAAAAAGTGTCCTGGAGAACATAATTAAACAACAGGATAATGCTACCAAGCCCCAGTTCCGTGGTTGCACTTTCAAACCGGATGGACTTGCCATTACGTGCAAGGACCAAAGGACAAGCGACTGGTTGGATAAAACTATACCAACGTTGTTACCATGGGAAGGTGCCAAACTCAAAGCTGTGAGCGAGGAAGAAGTTCCTCGGCCACAAATCTTTGTCGGCTACTTCCCTGGGCAAGAAACCCCCAACAACAAAATTCTGGGCCTCGTTAAAGGTCAAAACAACGGTCTGAGGGTAGACGACTGAAGAGTACTCAACCGGGTGCAAAGGCCCCAAATGACGGAGCTCACTTTAGCTCTAGGCCCAACGTCTGCAAACACTGTCAAGGCCCTAAATGGCAGCATTAGCTACTGTTTCGGTGATGTACACTTACGGCCAAGAAATAAGGACATCCAGAGACCAAAAGTCGCCAAGCAGTCGCAAGCGCAGGGACCACCCAGGACCCAAAAGCAAAGACACTTGCTCAATGCTATCCAACTGTGGCTAATACATCGAAGGCCACAACGGATGATACCCCTAGCTGCTCGTACAGACGCCCGATGCCTAAGGTGACAAAAATAGGTACGGGAACCACTGCAAGCCGAGAAAAGCCGAGGCAGCGTGTCTCTGGCAGACCTCGAAAATGCGAGAGACGAGACCCTGAAGAGGCGGCGCTTCTTAACAGCAGCAGGGGCCAAAAGGTGGCACAGAGGGGCCACCAAAGAAAATAAAATATGCGACGTCCATCCGCAAACAACACCGGAAGGCAACTTAAGTGCCTTCAAATAAATCTCCACCATGCTAAGGCAGCTTCTAGTGTCCTAAGTAGGAGATTTATTAAAGAAGACCTAGATCTATCCATGATTCAGGAATTATGGACCTTTTCAGGAGCTGTAAAAGGGCTCCCAAATGAAGAAACCTCTAAGTTAATTTACGATAAACAGCATGTCCGTTCGAGGGCAGCTATTATGATAAATAAAGACTTAATTAAAACAACTTTTCCAATTTCAGAATTTATTCAAGGAGATTTGGTGGCGGCACTCATCGTAATACCAAAAGCCGGTCAAAAGGGAGGGGATCTGAAGGTCGTTATCGCCTCTGCTTACCTCCCTGGAGACAACTCTGAAGAACCAACTTCGGAGGTAGCGGCTTTGGTAAGATACTGGAAAGCAAGGAGACTACAGTGGATCCTCAGCTGTGACGCCAATGCCCATCACACGGTTTGGGGGAGCACCAACATAAAAAAAGAGGTGAGTCCCTTTTTGAATATATTTATGCTAATTATTTGGTGGTGGTAAATAGAGGGGTAGAACCAACCTTCATAGATGCGATTCGTCAAGAGTTTCTAGATCTCACTTTGGCAAGTCCATTTATATATAATATCATCACAAACTGGCATGTTTCCGGAGAAGCATCAATGTCGGACCACGATCACATCGGATTCGACTTGGAGGCTTATTCCGTAAGAAACACAGCTTACAGGAATCTGAAATACTCTGACTGGGAAACCTATCGGTTAGTCCTCGAATCAGAACTAAATCGTTCTTTAATTCCACTAGGAACCATTCCGGAGCTGGAAACTGAATCCGAACAGCTCCAAAAAGACATAACCTTCGCCTATGAAAGCAGCTGTGCCCTCAAAAATAGGACAACACGAAGAGATGTTCCATGGTGGAATAAAAGACTTGACGTCCTTAGAAGCACAGCAAGAAAACTTTTCAATAGAGCTAAGAACAACGGCAATTGGTGCCAATACAGAACAGCTCTAACTGATTACAACAAAGAATTGAGAAAATCAAAACGAGTGACTTGGAGAAAGCACTATGAGAGCATAGAAAATCTCCCTGCAGCTACACGACTCCAAAAAGTCCTCGCTCGCGATCACTCGTACCGATGAGCCACCAGGATCTCACGGTATCAAAATGGGACTATAGTCTATCCGGAAAGATATTTCAACGAGACAGGGTGAAATGGGCGATCTCGTCCTTTAGCCCGTTTAAATCACCAGGAACTGATGGCATCTATCCCCGTCTGTTACAACAGGGTATGGATCTATTGGCTCCTCAACTCGTTAGGGTCTTTAGATCCAGCCTATCTCTAGGCCACGTACCATTGAGCTGGACTAAGGTCAAGGTAGTTTTCATACCAAAGGCAGGTGGGAAATCAGAACAACTAGCGAAATCATATCGCCCCATCAGCCTTAGCTCCTTCATACTAAAAACCATGGAGGAAGTCCTGGATCAATACATAAGGGATCAGTTCCTTACAGGTAACCCACTTCATGCGAGCCAGTTCGCATCCCAAGCCGGAAAGTCTACCGAAACTGCCATACATAGCCTTACAATGACTATTGAAAAAGCTCTGGCAGAAAAGGAAACGGCTCTCTGTGCCTTAATTGACATCCAGGGAGCGTTTGACAATATATAGGAAGCTATGATAAGGAAAGGCATTGTTCTAAATATGTTAGAAAGCAGAATCATTAATCTGGCGTATGGAGGCTCACAAAAGACTGTAAAGGCCACTAGTGGCTGTCCTCAAGGAGGAGTACTTTCTCCTCTACTGTGGACTTTAGTCATATATGAACTCCTAGACCACCTCACACAATCGGGGTACATAATACAAGGGTATGCAGATGATGTAGTAATCACTGTTAGGGGCAAGCATGACTTCGCGATATCGGAGATCATGCAAAGGGCCCTAAACTTAACCTACAAATGGTGCCAGAACAAAAGATTGACCATAAATCCATCAAAAACAGTCATGATACCATTCTCAAGAAAGAGAAAACTAGAACTGAAACCGATCAAGCTGAGTAACGCAGTCATCGACTTATCAAGAGAGTTAAAATATCTAGGAGTAATCCTAGACAAGACTCTCACCTGGAATTCACACCTTGATCAAGTCACCAAGAAGGCGACAAAGGCAATTTTTATATGCCACCGTCTTTACGGCAAAACTTGGGGCTTAAAACCAAAAATGATCTATTGGTCATACAACACGATCATCAAACCAATGATCTCCTATGCATCGATATCATGGTGGCCAAAAACCGAACAAATAACGGCACAACAAAAACTAAAGAAGATATATCGCTTAGCATGCGTTGGTATAACGGGGGCAATGAAAACTTGTCCAACTGCAGCCATAGGAGCAATGATCAGCCACCTGCCTTTACAATTAGCTGTAAAGAAGGAAGCTGGCCTCAGTGCCCTCAGGCTCCCTGATATATCAAATCTTAAAGCAGGAAACCTCATAGGACACCTTCGGGTACTACAAATGCTCCAAAATGATCCTGTGAACAAGGTATCAGATACCATGCTTAAAAAGCTGCGCTTCTCCATAAAATTTAAGATATCTGACAGGAGCGCCTGGAGAACCAACCAATTCGTAATACCATCGGGATCACAAATCCGGTACACCGACGGTTCGGAGATGGAAGATGATGCCACCGGGGCTGGGGTCTACGAGCCTAGGTTCCAAAGAGCTATAGCACTGGGAAAATCACCAGACATCTTTCAAGCGGAGGTACACGCCATAGAGATATGTGTCCGAGAATGCTTACGAAGGCGCACTAAAGGTGCCCGCATCTACATCCTATCAGACAGCTAAGCAGCTCTTAAGGCCCTAATATCATACTCGATCAGGTCAAAGCTGGTTTGGGAATGTCTCAATCTCCTCGAAGATCTGGTCAAGGACAATACGGTCACCGTTGCTTGGATACCAGGTCATGAGGGATTTGATGGTAATGAACGAGCGGATTGTCTGGCGAGAAGAGGCGCATCACGCCTGCTCACTGGTCCTGAACCCTACTTTGGGTTACCTTTGAGTTACGTACACTCAAAATTCAAGAAATGGGAAGATGATCACCTTGCCGAATACTGGACGAAATCCAAAGGACAGAGACAAGCAAAAAGATTCATAAGACCAGCTCGTAGTAAAGCAAAAAAGTTACTCGAGCTAAACAAAGAAGATCTAAGGATACTAGCGGGTTTTCTTACTGGTCACTGGCCACTAAGATACCATCTTTTTGAGAAGATTACATATTAAGAATTATAGATTTGGATAATATAAATATTTCAAGACAAATCCTCAAATGTATACTTTCTTAATATATTGTTTTAAATCGCAAAGAATACAAAATTATTATAGTAAGCCTAACTTTCGAGACAATGCGGTATGTTTATTTTTCTTAAGATTTTGCGTTAGTATATCCGCAATCATTTCTCCAATTGGCACATAAGTTAATTTAATTAGATTAAGATTGAATACTTCACGTATATAATGGATTCGTATATCAATATGCTTACTTCTTGCACGATAAATAGGGTTCTTAATTAATTGTTGCGCGCTCAAATTATCGCCATTTAGTTCAGTGGGTCCTCGTATAAGTTTTGACAAACCAAGCTCCTCTATGAATTTTCTCAATTAGACAGCTTCCTTCGATGCTGATGAGAGCGCCATATATTCAGTTTCAATGCTGCTAAGTGCCACGGACGGTTACTTTCGAGACTCCCACGTAATTGGTCCACCAGCAATGAAAAATACAAAGCCTGTATATGACTTCCGATCATCGCAGCTTCCGGCCCAATCAGCATCAGCAAACCCAGTTAAGCATTCATTGGTTTTTCTAAAAGATATTTTAAAACTTATAGTATTTGCCAAGTACCTAAGAACATGCTTCACGGCTGCCATGTGTTCTATATGCGGGTTCGTGTTGAACTGCGCCAATTTATAGAGTGCAAAATATTAGGTCTGGTTGAAATTCCCAGATACATCAACGAGCCAATTAACGATTGGTACAACTTCGGTTCCACTTTAGAGCAACTCGAACAATCTGCGTTTTTTTTCAGCTTGTATCCGGGGTCCAAAGGTGTGCTGCATTTTCTTGTCTCCGACATGTTATAAGTCTGTAGCAGATCACGAACAAATTGTTGTTGGGATATGCTAATAGTCTTCTCTTTTTCATCTCTGGTTATCTCCATCCCAAGAAAATAGTCCATTGGGCCTTTATCGACTACATCGAACTCTAGACCGATGAAATACTTAATTTGATTTAAGTTGTGGTAGCTGGAACACGCAATTAAATATCATCCACATAAACAGCTATGATATTAATGTCACTTCCTCGATTCATAGTGTAGACACAGGTATCGGAAGTGCACCTGTTAAATCCAATACTGCTCAACACTTTGTCCAACTTCGCATCCCACTCCCGATCGCTTGCTTTAGCCCGTACAACGACTTCTTAAGTTTACATACCTTATACGGATTACTGGGATCAATAAACTTCTCTGGCTGGAGTATGTACACATCATGTTGCAGCGGCAACATCCATTTGATGTACGATAGTCATATTCAACTGCTATTGGCAGTAACAACCGAATTGATGAATAACGTACCACTGGTGAAAACGTCTCGTTGTAGTCAATACCAAATTTTTGACTACATCCTTTTGCCACCAATCTGGATTTGTAGCGTTCAATGGCTCCAGTTTTTCCACGCTTGATATTGAAGACCCACTTTGATTTGATGGCCTTACGATTTTTTGGTAAATTTACGAGATCCAAGCTATTGTTTTTTAACAGTGTGTTGTATTCCAATTGCATAGATTGCAACCACTTGTCACCATCATGTCGATTCAAGGCTTCCTCAACAGTAACTGGATTCGAAAGGATCTCATCGGAGTTTATGAAGAAATTTGTGGAAACTAATTTTTCCCTGCGCGGGCGTAATTTCATTGACCACTTACTTGTAGTAGGTTCTGATAGAGGGACTTCATCACAACCATCAGCATTCTTCAGATCACCTTCTCCGTGTTGGCAAGGGGTGACATCAACACTTGGTAATTCCTCGTCACTTTCATCAGTTTCAGCTAAGTCGCCACCGGGTAAATCATTTTCAAACCTTCCATCAGCTTTAGCAAAAACGTCATTATTCTTCGAAATCAGATCACTTCCGTTGGACTCTTCTATTTCGAATGCGTCGTTGAATGAAATTTCTGCACTGGAACTTAGGCTATCGTTTTGTTTGATTACAATGCCTCTCATATCTTCCTTCAGATCACGCGTTGTTTCGTTCGTTTCTAAAATAGAATTAATCTTTTTACATTGTGAATTCTCACCTACATGCTCCAAAAATTTAACATCTCGGCTTTTGAATATTTTTTTGTGATTTTGGCTCGTTCACACGATAAGCCCTAGACTCAGACGAGTAGCCTACCATGAAGCACTCCAACGCTCTTGTTCCCAGCTTCGGCTTTCCTGGATGTTTATCCAGCATAAAAGCTTTGCACCCGAAATTTTTTAGATGAGACACACTTGGTTTTTGGCCACTCCAAGCTTCATATGGCGTTATATTATCTAAGCACTTAGTTGGAGACCGATTAGGTAAATATGTCGCAGTATTTATTGCTTCCGCCCATACCGATTTTGGAAGATCTGAATTCAGAAGTATGCACCTCGCGATTTCTACTAGCGTTCTGTTGGCTCGCTCTGCAATCCCATTTTGCTGAGGTGTATAGGGAGCTGTCAGTGGTCTTTTTATGCCCGCACTTTCCAAAAAGCGATTAAATGTTCCACTCATGTATTCTCCGCTTGAATGATTTAAACGCATGAAGAAATACACATAATTTCTTTCGAATGAAATCGTCGATAAAGAGAGCGAAATATCGAGCACCACCAATTGATTTTGTACGCATAGGACCACAAATGTCGCTATGAATTAGTTCCAACACCTCCCTACTGCGACCGAATGATTTGTTTGGAAACGATTTGGCACACATTTTACTCTGCAAACAGGTTTCACATTCAACGGAATCAAACACATTTTTTATATCTAGACCTCTGACCATATTTTGTTTCACTAATGAACTTAAACTTTTAGCGTTTAAATGGCCATAACGCTCATGCCATTTCACAAACTGGCTGTCAGGAGTTTTCGTGGACAGCCAGCCAAACAACTGGTGATTTCCAACTCTAAACAAAAACAAGTTGCCGACTTTATCGGCATGCAAAACGGTTTCTCCTTTCATATTGCTTATGACTGCGCTTCTTTCGTTGAAAACGACGGTATGTTTTTTATCCGTGACTTTACTCATAGACAGGAAGTTAGCCTTCAAACCTGAAACAAATAAAACGTTGTATAATTGAATATTATAGTTATTTGTTTCAATTAAAACTGTTCCAATCCCTTCTGATTCGATGAAATTATCAGCTGCAAGCTCAACTCGCTCTTTATGTTCGTTCATTTGTGTAAACAATGTACTGTCACAATACATGTGACAGGTTGATCCGCTGTCAAGTACCCATGTTTCTCTATTTAATGTTGGTAAGTGCGTAGCATTCAACTCGTCACTGCATATGACGACGTGGGCTTATTGTTTCCCGATGCAGTTGTTGCGGCAACATTTGTAGCTCTACAGTCTGACGCATAATGGCCTTTCCTACTGCATTTATAACATTTCCCACGGAATGGTTTTTTATGTTGCTTGTTCCGTTGATGCTGTGCTTCATGCCGTTGTTTTGAGAAGAACGCTGCATCAACGTTTTCGAGCACAATGTCACCTTCGTTTTTAATGCTGACGAAGATGGCAATGCGTCTCTAGACTCAATAGCAATTATGAAATTTTCATAACTCTTTGGCAGACTTGATAACATTTTTATGGCTAGAAATTCGTCCTGCATTTTAATGTCGAGCTCTGCCAATTTTTCAAACAGATCAAAAAATGTATTTAGATGATTCGACATGGATGCATTTTCTGCCATTTTTAAATTTATCAACTGCTTGTAAAGTGTTACTTTTCTTGCTGGTCCACTTGGGCGGTGAATTTTTTCCATGTATCAGAAGAGAAGTTACAATTTTTGACATGGAGAAGCTGCGGTAGTTTTACACAAAGTAAAATTGTTGCCAATGCCTTTTCGTCTTTTCGCCTCCAAGCCGCTACTGTTGCTGCTTCTTTGGTGCCCGCAGGCAAAGGCGTCTCTCCAGAAACATAACTCCAAACTTCACTATAAATGAGAACTGATCTCATCTGCACGGCCCATCCGTCGTAGTTGTCATCAGACAGTTTATCGATTATATAAACCCGAACTCATCGCTTTTAATCGAATAAAAATATTGTATTTATAAAAGATAACAAAATAACTCAGTAACTAATCAATCAACAATAAACAAAGAAAAATGCATCAACGATTTAACACGTTCAAGTATTAATTGCAATGTCGCAATGAACTTTAAAGTCACAGACTTCGACTGTTCACAAATATGAATTTCAGTTGATAATTAAAAACACAGTATTCACGAAAAAATTAACAAAAGTTACTTATACAATCCGAAAACACGACTTTAAAGTGAGAAGATAAAAATAGTTTTTCCACGTGTGTTAGAACTCAGATTTATTCTAGCGCAGTGGTGGATTGCAATATGGATAAATATGGATAAGAGCCAGTCCCTGACTCCATCTTAGAACCGTCTGTGTACCAGACGTGGTCATATCGTGATGGAACAACCAGGATCTACCTAGCCCTTATTCAAAGGTCAACTAGAGGTCCCGAGGTTGACGATCGGAAAAATCCTCGAACGTTCATTTTGGCGCCCAACGTACCAAATTACCCAATATAACTAGTTTAACAGTTCTAAAACAAACAAAAAATGTAAAAAGTGTTAAACGGAAAATCAACCTAGAGTTTGCCAATAAACCTATATAATACACAGAACAATATAGACATTAAAAAGAATTGTGAATCTCGGTCTCGGTTTCGGTTTCGAGCGTGAGTGCAAAGTAGCAACTTCAGTTAAATTGTCATGAAAAAGGAGAGAGTGCTGGAGAAACTCAACACAAAAATTGATTAGTGGAAGATAAGTATAAATCCCCACTTCCAGGTACTGATTTATATAGTTCAATTAGTCGAATGTGCGTCTAACATCAAATGCAGTTTCTCTGTTCCTACACATTAGCATAGGAACAAATTAATAAATATCAATACATAAAAACGCACCTTCGATATAAATTGGACAAGCATGCAAAATTACTAATTATTCAATAACATACATCATCTTCTAATATAACAATATAATATATTAAAACAACATATACGTATCAATTTCAAATACTTAAATATAATTTTAAAATAATTTGAGAAGAACATATTTGATGCCATTTAGTCTTCGCCATACATTAATGTGTTCCGTCGTCGATCTTGGCACAGTCCATGCAAAATCAGAATCCACAAAAAAGCTTAAGTGAAAACACGTTCCACTCCACTCTGTGCAGCACTACCGCTACACCGACTTTAGTGCACTTGATCTCCACTAGAATTCTATTGATGAATTGCTTCACCCCAACCCACAGCTTGCTACCAAGTACCAAAGCACTTTTTTCGTCTTTTCGCTCGTTCGCTCTTCGCTCGCTCGTTCTTCTAAGGTTGTAAAGCTGTGACAAAAAGTCGCTTACCACCACGTATTTTTTTCCTTTCGTTGCATTGATCTTGTATAAAAATTTCATTCAGTAATTTACGGCAATGGTTGATAATGCTTCCAGTTTAACAGAAACTGAAAAATTGTATCATTTGTTGACGTGTCTGAGTGATCAAGCAATCGGCACGGTTAAAGCGAAGTTACGGAAGAAAACTATCCGAAAGCGATAGCCAGGCTCAAGGAACGCTACGACATGGACACAATGATATTCTTAGAATACGTATCCGAATTGTTCGAACTACCTAAGTTCCCCAAGGCATCTGCTGGCTCACTGAGGAGTTTAGTTGATGATATTTCGGCTCTTTTTAATTCGTTGCAGTCACTTGGATCCTTTGAAAAAATATGCAACGCAATCATAATATACATTGCAATGTCGAAGGTGGATACGGAAACGCAGTCGAAGTGGGATGAACACTTAGACCACAAAGATCTTCCCGATTGGAAGGATTGTGCGGAGGTTCTCAGCAAACGTTGCCAATACCTCGAAGTGAGGGATAGTAGGATTTTATCATCAGAATCAAATTAAGCAAAGGGTGTTAAGGCAAAAACTTCGTATCCGACTCAGCGTTCTCTCACTTCCCTCGCAGTTGCTCAAAGTTCTTGCGGCTTTTGTCGAGACAAAAACCATTTCATCGTTTCACAAATGCAAAGAAATTAGGACTTTGCTTGTGCTCTCCACACACGATGCGGTCTTGCTCGCTGCTAATCATAGACACAACTTCGGCTACGCGAGTCTAGTCTGTTGTGGATCGTGTCAGAGCGTGGTAGTCTAAATAAATATAAATAAAGAAGTTTCATCGAAATTACCACTTGTGTTTGTTTTGCTATCTACTCTTTCAGCACCGGTCATTACATTGTCGACGAGGTAAAACATGTGCAATTTTGTTCTGTTTATCTATTTATTGCATGCATTTTTAATTTAATGAAATTTGTTGTTGTAGGGTGTAGTACACTCAGAAAGAAAAGTGGATGAGCGAAAACAAGAAAATTGATAACAGACGTGAGGTATGCCATTAAATTGGACTAAATTGTTGTGACCGCATTAAATTGCATGGAAAAGGGGATTACATTTAATTGTAAACCATTGGCATTAAATTGCGAAGCTGAACATTAAATTGTTTTTTTTTTTTAAAGAGAATAAAGAGGAGCAAGAGTGAATAAAGCATCACTCCGAGCAAAGGTAAAAATTAATTAAAAGAAAAAAGATAAGAAATAAGAGATAAAATTGTGACACAGGCATTCCGGGAAAGAAGGATGAGGATCGGTGATAAAACCGTTTCTATGTAATTCGATCGACAAATCTTTAATCCGATCAGAATGGGAGAGATGGTATAGGTCATTTTCCGTTTATTTGGATTCCAAAGAGATTGCTGATGAAGTAAAGAAGAAAAACAAGCTGCTCCACTTAGGAGGACCGCAGCTGCAGGAGGTAATTTTCAGCATCCCTGGCGCTTTGGTGGCCGCTGGTGGTCTTCACGGTTTTGGTAACGAAACTTAATGACTACTTTTCTCCGTCGAGGAATTCAGCATTTGAGAAGCATTTATCTCGGGTAGTCAAACCAGAGGATGGGGAAAGTTTTAATATGTTTATTTTGCGTCTGCGGAATCAGGCAACTAAATGTTCTTTTGGGAAATCCGAGCAGGAGGTCATTGATATAAAACTTAAAAGGTTAGGTAATAGACGTGTCGGCTTCGCGGAAGCTAATGAAGCGACTACTGGAAAAGGAGCATTCCTTATACCAGGTGATAGATATGTGCTCAGTATATGAGCAAATCGCGAGCCAGACGGAAACTATGGCGTCTACACCATCGTCGAGTGGTATCAATAACATTTTCTCTGGGCAAAAGGAGAAATATTCAAACCATGGCAGAGAATGCCAGAGATGTGGGCGATTAGGTCATTTCGGAGAGAGTAGTGGCTGCCCGGCTAGAAATGTCAAATGCAATAAGTGTGGGTTTGTGGGACATTTCGCCAGAAGATGTAGGACTAAAACAGATAAACGAAAGAATAAGTTTGAAGACAGGTGGGATTCGA
This sequence comes from Cheilosia variabilis, assembly GCA_951230905.1. Lineage (NCBI taxonomy): Eukaryota > Metazoa > Arthropoda > Insecta > Diptera > Syrphidae > Cheilosia > Cheilosia variabilis. The sequence continues at coordinate 86,444,081 of OX579676.1, forward strand.
AAAGAAAAAGGTTTTGACAGGCAAAGGGGGAAGGGATCGTGAACATGACTGCTTTGAAATAACCGAAGAGCTAGGCGAACCAACAAGTGGGAAAATTGTTTGCTCTGTTGGGGTCTGTAAGCTGGCGATGCTTATAGATTCAGGGTCACGATTCAATCTTATAGGAGAAAAAGACTGGGGACAATTATATTTAAGAAAGAAAGAAATGCATATTCACATTAAGACATGTTGTCTTATAATCTAGTGATAAGCTACAATTAAACAATATGAGAGCTAGGGTTTTACAATTATTTTTACAAAAAATTAATTCCAGTAAAAAAAAAATAGTAAATAAAAATGCAAAAGCATACTAATATTAAAATTACTCAGAAAAAAAAAGTCTAATTTTGTTCTTCAATCTCGCAAAGTCCTCTTCTCTTATAAAGCGCGGTAAAGAATTCCAAAGGCGGACTGAGTACACAAAAAATTGGCTTTCGGATGTAAGGGAGGCATGACGCGGGTTAAATAGGATCCGCGACCTTTGCGATGATGAAGTAGTAAACATTTCATATAGATATAGCGGTTGTTGGTTTAGGAGGATGTTTGAAAGCAAAGTTAGGGCACGATACTTAAGGAAATTTTCAAAGGTCATGTTGAGCAGACGTTTAGAAAAATTTGATACATGGTCGTATCTACGTAGCGCAAAAATATAGCGTATTATACTATTAAACGCCACATTGGGCCTCCTTTTGTTTACGGATTCACAAAAAGAGTATATTTCGCAACCATAGATTAGAGTAGGTATGACAAGAGTTTTCGCCAGTAACGTACGCACTCTCTAATGGGGGTAAAGGACTATGTTGCCCAGAGAGTTGAAAGAATACCATATCTTCTTCCCACTACTGTATTTATATGGTTGTTCAAGGTTAATGTGCGGTTAAACACCAAGCCGAGATTTTTGGCGGTTTCGACATACGTTACCGGGGTATTATGAAGGATAACAGGAGGAAAGTACGAGAGGTCAACTTTTTTTTTTGATATCACGATAGACTTAGATTTGAGAGGGTTTAATAAGAGACCATTATTCTGGGACCAACAAGCGATGTCTTCGAGGTCTTCGTTAACACTGCTTATACCGTGTTCAATAAGACCGATTGGGCAACTGAGATACAGTTACACGTCATCTGCATGCATGTGTATTGAGGAGTGTTTAGCTATGGATGGTAGGTCGTTAACAAAGAGCGAGAACAGAAAGGGGCCCAGGATTGAGCCCGCGTGACGTTGGAAGAAAATTTGACATATCATTGTTTAACTGAACTGCCTGTGAACGGCCTGTTATGTAGGAGAAGAGAAGCTTCACCGCACAGGACGAGAAGTTGAAGTGTCGAAGAAGTTTTCTACATAAAACGGAGTGGTCGACCATATCGAATGCCTTAGAGAAGTCTAAGAGGATTAGAAAGATAATGCAATTGTTGTCCAGGGCTTGTCGCATATCTTCGGTGACTTTTAATAAAGCGGTAATACAACTATGTCCCTTTCGAAAACCAGATTGTTTAGATGTTAGTAAATTTGAAGTAATTAAGTAGAATGTCATTTGATTTTGCAGGATTCTTTCGAAGACTTTGGATAGGAAAGGTAGGATTGCAATGGGTCTAAATTCGTCTCCCCGAGAGTTTTTTGCGACGGGTAATATCTTAGCTACTTTCCACTGCACCGGCTATATACCTGTTGTTAAAATGTTATTGAAAATATAGGTTATATAGGGCAACACGATTGGTAATATTAACTTAAGAAATATTGAGTGCATCTCGTCTAGTCCAACAGCATTTGATTTTATGGAAAGTAAACTCGATACCACTTCGGTGCTATCCACTGATCTAAATGCAAATGTTGAATCTGAAGTTGATTCTGGAGTGGAAATAAATGTCTCTGTGCGGTTAGCGATGACTGTCGGGATTGCGGGTAAGGAAATAAATTTGTTAAAGAGCATTGCAGTCCACGGCATGAGTAGAACTATTTCGACTTTCTACAACGCCTATTTCTCGAAGATTTTTCCAGAGCTCTCGTCCCCTCAGCGAAGGATTTAATCGATTAGCATATATTTGGCGCTTTGCCTTGCGTATTGCCATTACAACTTGGTTCCTAAGTGATCGAAATATGCAACGATGTTCGTGTAAGCGATAACGTTTCCAGCGGTTGTAAGCTTTGTCGCGCTCAAATATGAGCGAGCGAATCTGATCTGAGAACCATGGTTTTGTGAGGGGTGTGCAGTTTCTTGTTAACAATGGCACGTGCCTTTCGAAAAGCATTGAGATGCATTCATTAAGGAAGTTGACCTGCTCATGGGATGAGCGCAAGTAATAAATTGTATCCCAGCTTATGCTTCTGGCATGTTCTTCTAATAGAGCGTTGTCAATAACTCGAAAATTCCTGTATTGGACATTTTGAACTACTGAAGTTACTTTATAGTCAAAGGTCATAAATATTAGATCATGCTTTGACAAAGGCAGGTGCCGACAATTGATCATAAAGCATTACCTTATTCAAATTGTTTACCCAAAATAAATCCAGTAACGTTGGGAGATGGTTTGAGAAGTGTGTTGCATTGATGGTATTGACAGCACGCAAATTAAATGCACTCATCGCATCCGGTAATGATTCGTCTACTAAAATATTACAGTTGAAATCGCCACATATGACTATATTGGGACTAGCTAAAGAGATTTCCTCCATTAGTGATATGAAAGGTGAAATATCAACGTTTGTGTTTGGCCTATAAACACAACCCAATAAAAGTATATCTTGCTCACCTACAATCTCAACAAAGACATATTCGATTGCGCAGTCTGATCTAGACCTACACTTAAGCTTGCACTTTATGCCTTTCTTGACATAAACCGCAACACCACCACCAACACGGCCTTTTCTATTGAAACGAAAAAATTGATATCCCCATAAGTCACACAACCTGTTTTTCAGACAACCCTTCAACCAAGTTTGTGTCACACAGATAACGTCAATATTAGAGTTCTCAAATAGATCACGAAATTCATCAATCTTGGGCATTAAACTTTGTGCATTAATGTGGCATGTTTTAAAACCAACTTTTTGACGACTCAAGACTCTATCATAGCACTTCCATCCATGCCCCCGGTTAAATGTAAATAGGGGAGACCAATTAAATGAGAAAAAAAAAAGTAATAATTGAAAAGAGACGATGTAGCGAGACAAAAGAGTCAATTAATTAGAGAAAAGAAGCTAACCAATAAAAATGTTAAAAGAAAACAAATTTTAAGGAAAAAGAAAAAAAAAAATATAGGTAAACAACATTTTTTTTATTTTTTTTAAGTAATTATTAATTGTGTTCATATCCTGGTCTGGCAATTCTGTCTAACTTTCCTATGCAGTCAATTGGTACAGCTGAATCGTTTTGGTGACGTTTTACATACACACATCCCCGTGCAGTATATACTGAGATTAGTTGTTTAGGTTTTTTTTAGATCGAGAGCGTGTTGTAACAGGAGTTTACTTTGCGATGACAAGCTTTCCCGTAAGTAGATTGTGACGTCGGATGAAAAACCAGCATCACGTAAACAAAGCTGTCGATGTTTATCTTTCCGGAACGCCGCGATAGATTTTAACACATAATTTCGTTCGTACGCTGAGAAGAATTTGATCATAATCGCGGTATCTTGTGTTGTATTTTTGGGGCGAGTGCGAAAAATGCTCTGCAGAGGTGGTGGATTGATATTAATTGCGGAGCAAAGTGTATTAAAGATCGTTATTAGATTTTCTTCGGGTGAATGAGGGATGCCGAATAAAAATGCATCACATGCAACAAGCCGGTTTTCTTGGGAATGAAGTGTGCTTTTAACCTCTTTAAATTCATTGGTCGTGGTCACAAAATCAATTTGTAGTTGAGAGAGGTCAGTAGTTTTACGTGTAAGGTATGCTTTGACGTGAGCAAGTTGATTGTTTACATCAGTGAGTGATAATTGTACAGTGGAAAGTTCAGATTTGATAGATAGCATTTCGGAATTGGTGTTTAACAGTGAAAATTCCATGGTGTTCAATTTTTCATTAAGTTCGCAAATGCTTTTTTTGATATCACTGATCTCTACATCTATTTTCTGTTTAATACTTTCTTCACTCGCGGACATTTTTGAGGAAAGCAGGGAGATAATGAACTCACTTTGCTTACGAAGTTTTTCGTCCATCTTCTCTTCCCAAGTATTGTTGGTGTCCTCCATAGGCTTAACAGCAATTTTGCGAATTGGTGAGCGCGAGGTGTTTTGCGGCGAATACCTTTGGGTAGAGCGGGTTCCAATACGTTTATGTGGGGGTGACATGCATATGTTTTAGAAGAGCACAATGGAGAAACGATACGGGATTGGCACAGTGAGTATTCTTTCTTCTTTTTTTTTAGATATAGGGAAAAACTAATTTTTGCTTTTAATTTTTATGTGTTTAAGCTGTGATATTCACTTAAAAACTGGGGATAAGTTTGCAAGTTTTTTAAATTTAACTTTTGTTAATACACACTGGTTATTTTGAGCACTGTTTTGTACGCTAATAAGGGTCACAAATTGCCAGAAAAATAAGACGTCTACTCGCTAGCTTTCATCACGAATTCTGATGCATTGCTGAACATCCGAAAGGAATCACCAAATCGGTTCAGGGCGTATGCAGGTAAGGATCTTGAAATAATATCACTTTTTGAAGCTCGCATAAGCGTGAATGAACGAGAAGAAGCAATCGAGTCATTCTACGTTATTAAGAACGGCAAACAATCGTTACTAGGCCGTGAAACAGCCATCAAATTAAAAGTTCTTAAAATGGAGGTTGACATTAATCATCTTGAAGAACATCGACCATTCCCAAAAGATATACAAGTTCAACTATCGATAGATGAGTCAGTCAAGCCCGTACAACAACCTCTACGTCGCATTCCATCCGCGTTGGAGGAAAAAGTCGAACGTAGACTAAAGGAGGCAGTTGAAGATGATATCGTCGAACCTGTGTACGGACCGCCTTCATGGATCTCTCCATGTTTAAGGAGTAGGGAGATTTTCGGTTATGCGTCGATATGCTTCGCGCAAATCAAGCAATACTCCGGGAAAACTAACCGCTCCCCACGTTTAACTCCTTCATGACAAAACTCGATATTTCTCTGGTTGGATCTTAAGAACACATACCACCAGTTAGAACTAACGGTGTATAGTCGCGAAATCACAAGGTTCATCACTCATAAAGGGATATTCCGGTACAAGAGATTGTTGTTTGGAGTAAATTCAGCTCCGGAAATTTTCCAAGGGACAATGGAAAAAATGCTGGCTTCTTGTCGAAACGCCCTGAATTATTTGGAAGACGTCATTGTCTTTGGACTCACCGAGGAAGAGCATGACAGGGAGTTGAGCGCAGTTTTGAACATTTTTAAGAACATGAACGTGACACTCAACAAAGATAAATGTAGCTGGAAAGTTCAAAAGCTTAAGTTCTTGAGTCATGTACTTGGTGCAACTGGGATTAGCGCAGATCCTGGCAAAGTGACAACGATTCTGGAGTTCCGACCGCCAAACACCAATGAGGTATTGGGAAGCTTTTTGGGGCTTGTGACATATCTAGGGAAGTTCATTCTGGATATGGCAGACGCTACGGAACCATTATGGAGTCTACTTAAAAAAAACGTCCCCTTTACGTCGGGCGAAAAACAAGAGCAGTCATTCCGGCGATTAAAGAATTCTCTGGCGAAAATTCCCACTCTGGCTTATTTAAACTTCACGAATCGCACTCGTCTAATAGCCGATGCAAGTCCAGTCACGTTGGGTGCAGTCCTGTTGCAGTTTCAAGATGGAAGCCCTCAAGTCATCTCATTTGCCAGCAACGGCCTCTCTACTGTAGAGAGAAGATATTCACAAACTGAAAAGGAAAGTCTGTCGTTAGTTTGGGCTGTAGAACGCTTTTATTACTATCTCGCAGGAATAACTTTTGAGCTTGTGACGGACCATAAACCCCTAGAGCCTATTTTTATTGGTGGCCGCTAATGGACAGGGAAGTAGAGTCATTCGTGAAGCAGTGTCGTGAATGTCTACTAGTTTCAAAACCATCACCACCAGTTCCCATGCAACGACATACATTCCCAGATGGACCTTGGCAATGTATCGCAATGGACTTATTGGGGCCATTACCATCATCTTATATTAAGAGACAAAGTTTATGAAGAAAATTGCAACAGCGGATATCATTTCCAACTTGGAGGAAATTTTCTGCAGGCTAGGCTTCCCTAAGTCGATAAATGCGGACAACGGTCAGCAATTCGTTAGCACCGAATTCAAAGCCTATTGTAAAGCCAACAATATTGAATTAATCACTCGCCCCCCTATTGGCCACAGGCAAACGGCGAGGTGGAGAGCATGAATCAATCTATTCTGAAGCGGCTGCAAATTGCCCACGAAAAGGGGGCAGATTATAAAAGGGAAGTACAAAAGTTCACCTTAATGTACAACGTTGCACCACATGGTACAACCGGGGAGTCGCCATCGAAGCTTCTTTACAACAGAACAATCAGGCACAAGATCCCCTCAGATATAAGCGAAAATATTTTGGATTCAGAGGCGCGAGTCTTGGACACAATGAGCAAACATTTTGGGAAAAGAAATGGGAGACAGAGACCGGAGAGCGAAAGAAACAGGTATTGGTGTCGACGATAAGGTTTTGCTTCGTAGTCTGGTTCCGGTAAATAAATTAACACCGACTTTTGACTCAACCGAGTTTGAAGTGGTCCAACGAGGCCCGAGCGAAGTAGTGGTCCGAGGGGAAGACGGGAAAACCTACAGACAAATGTAACCCATTTAGAAGATTCCAGCTCCATCTCAGACTGTTGTAGAACAACCAACAACTAAGGGCACTCCCGGCCTCTCACCTGCTGAGCTTCCTGGTGAAGATAAGATGAGCTTCCATGAAGCTCAAGCTAAAAAAAATCGGAGGGATGTGTCGACCTGTCAGCGAGGACGAGCTTTGAGCTGACACGCAGGCTTACGCTCTCGCCACTCATCGCTCCAATACATTGCGCTCTCCACACCCACATACCCACGATGCGCTCTCTCGCTCGCTGCTAATCATAGACACAACTTCGGCTACGCGAGTCTAGTTTGTTGTGGATCATGTCAGAGCGTGGTAGTCTAAATAAATATAAATAAAGAAGTTTCATCGAAATTACCACTTGTGTTTATTTTGCTATCTACTCTTTCAGCACCGGTCATTGCAAAGGGTATACCTTTACCTTCCAGGTACCTACCAAGAACCGTCTCAATGAATATATAATAACCAGGGCTTCAAGCTCGAAGCTATGATATTTTGCCTCGTCCGGAGTTGTTGTTTTCGAAAAGTATGCAATCGGGTAGAACTTAACATATTACATTGGCGCTGCATATGTGTTGAACCAAACACATGATTACTGGCGTCACAGTGTAATTCAGTTTCTTTCTTCGGATTATAAATTGCTAAGACTGGAGTAGACACTAATTTATTCTGTAACTCTTTAAATGCTTACAAACACTCATCAGTTAAATTATACCTAACTTCCTTGCGTAACAGTTCTAGTAAAGGTTTGGCTATTTTCGAAGATGATGGTACAAAACGGCGGAAATATGAAAATAAACTCTTTCTGATTTTGAGGTATTAGGTACTGTACTATTGACCTAATATGAGCATTTGTTGGTCGAATACCAGAATCGCTAACCAGATAACCCAAGTATTCGAGTTCATTATATCCGAATTTACACTTGCTCAACCTTGGCTCAAGTCCCTTCTCATACAGTCGTCGCAAAACCTCACTGACTATTTCTAAGTGCGATTCGAAATCAGCTGTAACGATAAAAATGTCATCCAGGTATATGATTAGAATTCAGACATGTAAAATTAATGACCGCCTTCATTGCATCTGACTGACACCTATCCAACTGCGGACAAACATCTATCTCGTACTTCGGTAAATCAATATCAGTTGCATACATTTGCGTTCCAAAATTATCATCACAGCATGCAGGCGTGACAATATCATTCGGCGGAACAGAGACACATTGACACCCTACTCCTTTATTCCAATCAAACGGCGGATCTTTAATATGACTAGATTTCTGGTCTACTCTATCATCGGTGGCTGTACTATCACGGGCCGAAAGGGTCATCGGATTGCTATGGAAACTAACTACTTCACTTAAATTGACAAAATCAAATGCTCGAAAACATGAATGTTTATGAAATGAATCTTTAATCAAGATTGAATTATTTTCATAATGTTTTACTTTTCAATTTGTTTCAATTGGATATTAAGTTTTTGTTGAAAGTCTCGTCTCAAAATCAATGGTAGTGTTATCGATGTATCTGGAAGAACCAGCAGAGGTATTTTATTAAATTTATTTCGGAATCTAATATAACATTTTATAATACCATATGAATAGATCTTGTTTCGTCCAATTCTGGAATTTTTTTTTGGTTTTAGTATGTCCGGTACATGAACACTGCTTGGAACGGTGGAACGTCGGATAATACTAATCGCGCTACCAGTATCGAAAAGGGAAAAAACATTCATGGGTTCGGTGCACTGATCTTGTTCACAAAGAAAGGTAGCACTTACCATCTGCATGGCGCTTATTGCTCCAGCCATTTCGTCTTCACTATCCTGATCAGCCAACATTATGAGTGACAGCGGCAACAATCCTCTGGACTTTCCTTTGTGCTTTCGGGCAGTTGTAGTGCAAATGACCAACTTCACCACAGTTGAAACATGCGTTGGCTGGTCTCGGTGGTTTGGGGCAAATGCTCTTATAGTGGCCAAACTGGCTGCAATTGTAACATCTAACTTCGGAAAGGTTCACTGACCTGACAGGGACGTGTTTCTTCGGCTTGCTAACCGCTTTTGTTCGTAGCGATCGAGTCTCGATAACAATTCGGCGAATGACTTGCAGTCATTTAAAAGCGTTATGTTTGCACTTCCGTTGTTGAATCCATCGATGATGAAAGTTAAGAACTCAGCCTCGGGAACATCAATCTTTGCAGCTGTTGACTTCATAGCGATGACGAATTCCAAACACGACTCTCCAGGTTGAATTTTGCGGTTTTCTAATTGGCGATATATGTCACGATATGTGACCTTTTGCCCAAATGTCTCATTTAGAGCAGTCTTTAGTTGCTGGTAGTTTATAACAACAAGTGTGTTTAGGAACTCTTTTGCTGTCTCCTTCAGCAATCTCCGCACACCTAAACACATTTCGTCTGGCGTAAAAGAGCGTTTTGCAGTGTACTGCTCATATTCGTGGAACCACTTTCGGATGTCATGTTTATTTTTTCCAGGAAACACGTTTGCTGCGTTCTCCAGTTGGTCGAAATTTACAGCACGATGAGCGCGGCTGTCGTCAATGATATGTGCATCTGACTGCATTTCACATATTTTTTGTTGCAATACCGCCACATGGCAATAGATGGCTTTAGTACCCTATATATGGCTTAGTTTTTGTATCATTGATTTACAACAGATGTCGTTGTAAAGATGACAGTTTTTACTAAAATTGATTTAGTTTCGTTTGCACACGTGTCAAAAATTAACCCTTGGAAAGAGAAAATACGCTAAATTTGACATTTTTTCTTCGATAAGGGCGAAAATGCAAGTCAGGCGGCTGAAAATGTGAATAGTGTTTATGGTCTTGATACTCTAATTATGCGCAATTTTAATTTCATCGATTCCGTTCCGGTAATTTTGAGGTTAAAGATGAACCACGCTCCGGAAGGCCAATTTTCAAAAATGTTGATAAAATTATGGAAATCGTTAAAGCCGACCGTCATGTAAACACTGTTAACTTCAAAATGACAGAAAGTTGTCGAATATTTGACTTAGATCGAATCATTCTCTATATTACTAAATAAACCCTTCTATACAAAAACAATGAATTTCTAATTACTATACACCTATTATTTCGTTCTTAATTAGTCTTTACACGTAAATTTTCGGGCAGACCAAACATCTGAGTTCAATCACAAATGATTTTTATTTTTCTGTTCGATTACTTTTATTCTTTTTTATACACGGTACATATAATCTTTTTTGTCCACGTTTCACAAGAGATATCGAAAAGTAAGTCAAAAAAGGAATTTATAAAAAAATGGCCGTCTCTTCGCTTCCTCTTCATGCCGCTGTGCTAGTACCCTGGTGTTGCCGTGTTATAAAAGGACGAATCATTTACTGCGGTAGAAATTTAAAGTGTACTCGAGAAAGTCAAGTGGACACTGATCATAAATATAAAGAAAAAATAATTTTCGTGAAGTTGTGAACATTTCAAAGTTATAAGCTAACGTGTATAGTGAGGGTTAAGTGATAAATTCCCCCTGGTTCTCGAACATTAACCGGTAAACCTAATATATTTCTATAGGAAAAAAAAGGGTAAGCCAGCAGACGCGCGGTGAGACTAAAAAAAAAAAAAGGGATATATAAATAAACTCCCGAAATCGCCAGCAGAGGTAGGTAGAGATTAACGGGGTGGACTTGTACGGCTAATGTCGATGATTCTCTTTTGATAGGTACTGGGTTGAGGCTACCGGTCTAAGAGACGACTCAGGCCTCTGCAATTTTCTCCCTCTTGCCCTGACGCAAATCACTGCTCTCAGCGGTCACCAAAATACGGTTCCGACATAGATCGGACACGGATTAACTGGACCACTGGAGCAAAGAAGGCAAAGGTCACAAGAACCGTAGTTCGACGTCGAAACCTTACGAATTTCGCATGTAGCAAAACCGGTGAAACCCATCTCAGAAAAGCATGTACATAAAAGGGAACAAAAAAAAAATTAATTATATCTGAGTCTGGGTGCTCCTCTGGCGGGAATATAATACACCCCCTGCATAGTTAGAGCAGTGAAGAACCGACCTACAATAGAGGTCATACAAGGAAAAGAACTTTTTTTTTTGAATTTGTGAGCGAGTGCGCGAATAGCTAATTTTAACTTTAGATTGCCCTCAAGATTTGTTCTCTCACTTGGCGCAATAGTTTTCATTTTTTTTTTAACTTTTATTTGGTTCCTCGTAGTTTTGTTTTTAGTTTAAATTAAGAACTAAGCATAGGGGATGCGAGTTTTTGCATTCCCTTATGAGCCTCGCAAATGAAAATTTTGTATCTTTGAACTCCAATTTGAAAGTAGTTATGTGTCGTAGAATGGAGTTGATTTTTCAGTGATGCGGTGTGTGGGTTGCTGGGAAGGCCGTCCTTCCACAAGTTCGATGGGGTAACTTCGCGAGATGTAACAGACGTATCTATACTGATGACATAACGAACATGTACTGACAACGGACGACTGACTGGTTCCAGTGGATCAAGGGGTTATCTCCAGTTTCTTGGCCAAGGAGATAGTCAAGGATGTGCCGTTCAAGGCATGGGGTGGGAAGGCTGCACAAGTGTCGACAACATCGGACACATTTCCGGAATAAGATGAACCTATACGGAGGGACGACAGTGGAGAGCTGGAAAGGTGCTTAGGTATATATTAGGCTAGGTATTAGTTTAGTGCGTTCTTTTGGTGTCGGGCTTAGTAAGGTTAAGTTAGGAATATTAGCCGAAAGCATCTGACTTTCCAACCTTGTCCCTCAGTATTGGCATAGGTCCCTTGAGCATTTCCTCTTCCTCTTTTCTATCTTCTCTTCTCTTCTCTTTCGACTATAATTTTTTTTTGGTCCGTCCGCCGTCAAGTAACGTTAGATCTTCTACTATCCCTTTTTATTTTCCCCAAGGCACGATTACTTTTTGTGAAGAGCAGGTGGTTGGTGTAGAGGGAGACAAGAACTACCCCGTCCGACGACCTTAGCCTTGAAACCGCGAGCGTGCCACCGTCCTCCTCCATCATGCCAAAGCCGCTTCTGTGGCCTGACCTCGACTCATTACACAGTATAGTTTGGTTAGTCTATGCTTTAATGCAAGAATTCGCTATTCCGAAATGCGTATTTCACTTTTTGTTCTTTATCGAAGCGTTATGAAAAACCTAACAAGTTCAATATGAAACACAAAACAATTAAACAGCGCGATGGCCATAAAAGCAAAAGGAATGGTGGCCGGCCATTAGCAAAATGCACATGTATTCACAGACAGGGATTGAAATTACAAAAAAATACAGTGTAAACAAATGGGTTGTGTGGGGATAGACGTACGAAATATATACATCTCTTTTAATCATTCATCTCTGGTTTTCAGAGCCTAATCTTTTTCCGATTTCAGATTCGAATCTGGATTTTTTCTCAGAGTTGTTTCAGATTTACCTATTCAAGTGCGTTTGAGTTTGGCAACTAGTGGAGTTTATTGACGTTTTCGTAAAATTTTTCAACTGCAACGAAACGCATGGCATCGAGTGAATCTATTTTCGTTAAATGAAATGAAACGGGGGCAAATTTCGAATGTTTTTATATAAAATTCAACCAGTGAATGGAAAACTCCTAGAAAAGTGTCAAAGGCTACACATATTAGGTCTGTTCCTTTACTTTTGTAGTGGTGGGGATAAATTCTCTCACAGAGAGAGACACTTACGAAAAAGTTAGGGAACGCTTTTGTAGTAATCTATGAAAATGAGAGATACTTACTTCTTAGGTGGCGCCACAGTCCGGGGTGGACCTGGGCCCCAACCAATACGCCTCTCCAGTTAGCGCGATCTTTGGCTAACTGCCTCTAGTTGTGCACTCCAAGTTGGTTGAGGTCCCCTTCCACTTGCGCGTGCCATTTAAGGTCTTCCTCTACTGCGTTGTCCCTCCGGGTAGGAATCGAAGACTCTTCGGGCCGGAGCGTTGGTGTCTATTCGCTCTACATATCCCAGCCATCTTAGACGACTGATACATACTTTTCCGACTAGGTCGATGTCGCTGTACAGCTCGTAGAGTTCGCTGTTAAATCTCCTCCTTCAGAGCCCGTCAATTCACACGGGACCAAAAATCACACGAAGAATTTTGCGTTCGAAACGACCAAAGAGCTCTTCATCCGACTTTGATAGGGTCCATGCTTCTGCACCATAAAGCAGGACTGGGATGATGGGTCTTATATAGAGTCTACTTAGTATTTCTCGACAAGGACTTACTAACCAATTGCCTTCTTAGACCAAAGTAACAGCGGTTGGCAAGTGTGATTCTTCGCATGATTTCTGAGGTGATGTCATTTTCAGTGTTAATAGCGGAGCCGAGGTAGACAAAGTCCGGAACTACCTCAAAGTTAAAGCTGTCTATTGTGACGTTCTGTCCGATTCGTCGATGTTGTGTGTTCCTTCTTGTTGACAGCATATATTTTGTTTTGCCCTCATTCACCACTAAGCCCATTTTTGCCGCTTCTGTACTGATACTTGCAAACTCACCAGTGACAACTCGCTGTGTTCTGCCAATGATGTCAATGTCGTCATCGTATGCAAGTAGTTGCGCAGACTTCTGGAAAATTGTGCTCTGGTGTTGGCTTGTGAGTTTCGCACAATCTTCTCAAGAATTATATTGAAAAAGTCACATGACAGCGCGTCACCTTGTCTAAATCCCTTTTTGACATCAAAGGTCTCGGTGAGATTGTTTCCGACCTTTATGTAGCAGTGAGCATTCTCCATAACCATTCTGCTCAATCTGACCAGTTTGGCAGGGATGCCAAGACTAGACACGGCTATATATAACTCGTCGCTATAAATACCGTCGTATGCGGCCTTAAAATCGATAAACAGGTGGTGGGTATCGATTTGGACTTCGGTTTTCTCCCGGATCTGCCGAAGTGTGAATATTTTGTCGTTTGTGGACTTACCGGGCCTAAAACCCCACTGATAGGGTCTAATCAGTTCGTTGACACAGTACGGCAGAAAGAATCTTATCCGCGATGTTAAGGAGACTGATGCCTCTATAGTTGGCGCAGCTTAGAGGGTCTCCTTTCTTGTGGATTGGGTAAACAATGCTGAGGTTCCATTCACCAGGCATAATTTCCTCTAACCAAAACTTGGAAACGAGTCGGTGTATGCACTCTACCAAATCATCTCCCGCTGCCTTGAAAAGCTCAGCAGGTAAGCCGTCTGGTCCGGCAACTTTGTTCGGCTTCAGCTTGGATATTGCTATCCTCACTTCATTTTGGTCAGGTGGACGGAAGGCTTGGCTTTCATCGCCCAGGTTGAAAGGTTCATTCTGTCTGACATCGGAATTTATGTCGTCTACACCGTTTAACATCTTCAGACCCAGACAAGTAAAAGAAGCGAAATGTTGGATTTTAAAACGTGATACAGTTCAAAAAAGCTGTTTTTTAAATGCACAGATAAACCTGGCGCTTTGTGCAGATGGTACGGCTAAGAAATTTGCTTCCAGGAAACCTGCATTTCGACGAAAATTTATCATTAAATAAATAGAACAAGTATACAGTCCTGAAGTACACATATGTGTAATTCCAAAGTATATAGCTCAGTTTCGGTAGAGAAAACATGAAAAAATATAGCTTCGAACTTACAAACAAAAATTCAACTCAGTAGCACATCACTACAATAAAAATAATACTGCGAAACAACAATTTAACATTTTTACCTGAATAATTACTTTTTCACTCTGCGGAAACCTGAAAACCAAGGAAACTGACCAACTATAAAATTCAAATAATGACAGTTACTGAACGCCTAGCGCCATCTAAAAATTTATTCTGCAAAAGGATTATATACACTTGATATTTAACTGCAGCTATTTGCCAAAAGATGGATGTAGTGTGACAAAGAAATGTTTAAACAAAGGTGCACATATGTGCACCTACGGTCTGAAGTGGTTAAAAGTCTGCAGAAATGGTTTTTCCATGTTGTGATATGTGGCACTAAGCCTAAACACATTCGGAAAGCTTTTAGCAATAAGCAGTTCTTATATTATATATATTTCATAATACTTTCAGTCAGTTGTTTGTCATCTCCAGCATGAATCACAATCTAACCCTTGTGCTACATCAAATAATAAATGAAATTCGGTTCTAAATTTATACACGGCGTGTTTCACTTGAGCCATCATAGTGGCGACGAGGAACAAAAAGTCATTTTTTTTAAATTGAGTATTGAGTGAATAAAAATAAAAACGTCTATTATTGGATCAGTTCAAAAATTTGATTTTAACCACAATGACTGGGGTATATTTAAAGCCCAGTTGGAACAGTTTTTCATGGCAAACGACGTAGTGGCGGAAGAGAAGAAAAAAACGATTTTAATCAGCGCTTTATCGGAGCAATCATATTAATTATTGAGCAATTTGATACATCCAGTGAAAATGGTAACGGCTTCATATGCAAAGCTTTCGGCGATCACCTTAAACCAACAGTTTCTGGGTTCGCAGAACGGCACAAGTTCTTTTCCGCAGTTAGAGATCATCACGAGACAGTTAACCAATGGGCGCCAATAAGGCGGCAGTAGCAACTATAATGGTAGTAAGTGCGGAATTTGTGGACTAGCAAATCATGCGGAAAGCTCGTGTCGATTAGGGATGCCATACGTCCCCCTTTAGGGGGGACAGTCCTTCTTTTTCATACAAAAATGCTGTTTGTCCCCCCTAATACAAACCACTGTCCCCCTTATTAAGTCAAAATTCAATAAAAGAAATCAATCAATCAATCAAAAATTTTGAAAATACATACTTTATTTTTATTTTATTTATTTTTTTATACTTCATTTTTTTTAGTTGAATACTTATTTATTTACTTTTAATTTTTTTTGTTTCTTTTAAATAGCGGTGTAAGAATAGAGGACATTTGCAACGGGTTTGTCCAAATAAACAGAGTAATTATAATTCATAAAAGGATTCTAGTTTTATTGAAAGTTCTAAGTTGTCTTCGTTTAATGTTTCCTCTGTTTAAAGTCAAATGAACAAATATAAATACGTTTTCGATTGAAGAAAAGAATTGCCCTTTCTATGAAAAGAGCAAATCTAGAAGTGCTCTTTCGATGTATTCTATGTTTCATTGAAAAAAAAAGTGCACTTCCAGGTCAATTCTTAGCACGACAGAAGTGTCCGGAATATTTTTAGAGAATTGCCCTAAACTCACCAACACGTAATAACAAAATGTCAGATTGAAGTGTTTATTGTGTTATTAGAAACAAATTTTTCGCTTTGTGATCCGAAAATTACAATTATGCGTGCAAAATGTAAACATAAATTGAAATATATTGATTTGGCTGTGTTTATCAGAGACAATACTGAGACCACCAACTCCGGCCGATTTCCCGTTACTTAGCCTACAAGCTATATTTTTTATGGAGTGTACACATCTGGTGCGCTAGTATTGTTACATAGAAAATCGTATTGACAAATGTCACGAAACTTCAAAAATTCCGGCTCACCAACACACTCCCAGCAGATATGAGACACTTCCGCTGTGGGCAAAGTTGCTGGCAGAGTTCATAGAGTTTTATCCGTTAAATTTGAAATTGTTCGTTACGTGTGGATAATATTTTTTTTTGGGAATAAGTGCACATTTGCTTAAAATGTTCATGAGAAATTAACAATGTAGATTGGTTGAGGGAAAATGAAAACATTTTGAGTAAATTTTCTTCATTATTTAAGAAAAATTTACACACAAAATCGAAGTTAATGATATCCAAAAGCGGAAAATATACAACCATGTTTGTCCTAATATGTTTCTAGTATATAGAACATCAACTTTAGATAGTTTTACTAACCAAACAAATCAAATTATTCGCCTTTTAACAATTAATAATAACTAACCAATGGCATTCAGTTATGTAAAAATGTTGAATTCCCGAATTCTGTCACATTTGCCCACGGTTGCCGCGGTTGGCAGCATTTATTTTTGTAGTTTTTGTGTGTTTTTGCATGTCACACTGATTCTTTTTTGACATAACACCGATAGGAATACAAAATGGCGAATTTGAAAAAAAATTGAGGGGCCCAGCGGCAAGAGGATTGTGAGTTGGGGGTCTCAGTATGGTTTGTCTATGGTGTTTATTATTGCAGAAAAAAAAAAAAAAAATAGCAACAGAAAACCAAATCTCTCATATGGTGTCTACCACTATTATAAAAGTGCTCCAACGAATTTCATTGAAAATTGCACTTCTGAATTTCGGGGTAATTCTCTCCGATCGAAAATGCCATAAGTAAAAGTGTGCATGAATAGTGTTCCTATGATGATGGAAATGGATACAGGAGCTTCTATTTCTGCAATCTCATTAAAAACTTACCGTGAACATTTCAGTTTAATTAAAATATACCTATCTAAAGCGATTTGCTTGTAACTACAACGGCACAAAAATAAAACCTATTGGTGTTTGTTAAATGTATGTTTTATACAATAACATGTGCAAAAAGGTCAAAGTTGTTGTTGTTCAAATTGGCGGTCCACCATTGGTCGAAATTTTTTAAATGAATTTTGCATTCAATTTGCAAATCTTAATTATGTATATAGAGAAAAATATTTCACTAGAAGTGCATAATATTACAAGAAAATTTGGTGATTTTTTGATGGCAAATGGGGCAAATTTAATAAAGGCACAGCCTTTCCGCATGTTCGCCTATCGCACAGTGTCCAGTAATGACTCCCGTGAGTATGCGAATATCCTTGCGGCTAAGTCCGATCATATATTTTGATCTCTTTTGGCTCACCTCTGGCCAGAATTCTTTTGTGTGCCTGCAGGTAATGAGATTGGTCCAGCGTATTGCCTTGATATTTCTTGCAGTGCCTTACTGCCCTTGACTTCACCATGACTGAATCCATGGCTTTTATAGCCGCTTGGCTGTCAGAGCAAATAGTGATTTGTTTACCGACAATGCAACGTCTCCTTAGGTCCTTCGTCGCTTGGGTAATAGCGGCTATTTCGGCTTGAAAGACACTGCAATCATCGCTGATTCGGAATGATTCTCGCAGGTCCAGTGCCTCGCTAAAGATGCCCGCGCCTGTACCGATGTCCATATTGGAGCCGTCGGTGTAGAGGGCTAACTCCTCTTCGTCCGTAACTGCGTTGTTCCCCCAAATCGCTTCTGCTGGGAACTCTGTAGTCTGTAGCCACCTTCTCATTCCAGATCCACCCCGCCCATCCTTGGGGGATTGAAGGCGGGGATCATCCTTCTTCTCGTAAACAGTAGAATTTCCGTCTTCGATGGATTTAATCCAAGTCCGCGACCTGCGACCCAATTATTAACTAGCAGGAGTGCGTAGCTGAGTCTTTCGCTAAGAACTGAGGTGAATTTGCCTGGAACCAGAATGACGACATCGCCTGCGTATGCGCTCACAATGAAACCTTCCTTTTCCAGTATTTTTAGCAGTTCATCAACTACGAGGAGCCATATGAGCGGTGAGAGGACTCCACCTTGAGGTGTCCCCCTACTGACCCTTCGTTCAGTGCTCACGTCCCCTAGCTGTGACTTGATCCTACGTGTGCCTAGCATGAGTTCAATCCAGTCACATAGGCTGCTATTTAGATGGGCTCCTCGTAAGCTGCTTAAATAGCGTCAGCTTTGATGTTATTGAAGGCCCTCTCGATGTCTAGGAACGCACTCAGTGTGTACTCTTTGTGTTGTAGTGATTCTTCCACTACCGATACTACCCTATGTAGCGCCGTGTCAACAGATCTGCTTTTCATGTACGTTGTGATTTTGATAGGTAGTTATCGCCGATCGCTTGCCGTACGTGCAGATATATTAATCCCTCCATTTTTTTTATCATGAATGACGACAGACTTATTGGTCTATAGTCCTTGGCTAGCCTTCCCTGCTTTTGGGATGAAAATCACACATACCTCTGGCCATGCCCTAGGAATGTAGCATAGCCTTAGACAGCCCGTGTAAATGCATTTTAGCCATGGAATAAAAGCTTAGCCTGACTTTTGTAGCATTATGGGTCGAATATTTTCTATTCCAGGTGCTTTGAAGGGGGCAAATGTGTTGATTGCCCAGGCTATTTTCTTCTCGTCTATTATCTCGGCGATTGTTGCTTCCTCCATTCCCTCCCTGGTACCTGGTGCTACTACATCGTAGCCGTCAGACACATCCGTGCATCCTGGGAAGTGAGTTTCCGTTAGTATTTCCAGCGTCTCAATGTGTTATTCGGTCCAGATTCCGTCGCTCCTTCTTAGCGAAGATATCGGCGTCGGTGCCTTTGAAAGGACTTTCCTCAACCTAGATGCTTCTGTTGTAGATCCCACTGATTCGCAGAAAGTTCTCCAAGAGTTTTTCTTTCTGATTCTTACGCTCTCCCTGTAGGTTGACCACTCGATTTGTCCCTCTTTTGCGAGATTCCACCTAGACCTGGAGCTTCGTATTAGTTCCGCGATCTTGGGACTCCACCGGGGAGGGCGTTTTCCCCACTAGATCTATGATGTGATGCTTTGCTGGATACTCCAATTTGCAACGTGGACAAAATTATTTTGGGATGCAAGGGTTACATCTAAAACTTCCCTTCTGTTTGCGTTTTACCCCTATCTCTGGGATAGATATTCTACACTTTGCCTTTACAGGGACTTTCGCTATGGGTACAGCTTTGAGTAGTGCTCCCTCCCATAGTTAAGCTCCGTTTAACACGGTCTTGGCAAAGTCATTTGATGCCTGGTCCTTGCAGTCGATATAGGTGATGCCTTTGTACCAACGCATCTTGCGGTAGTCGGGGGCTACTGTACCAGTCTTCGACCGGATGTGGGAGATAATCTCTGCACCTAGTGCATTCTCGATTATCTTGCCACATTCCACCGGGTACTGGCCACTTGGTTTCCTCGAGTCCTCGTTGTATTTTCCGCTTTGGCCTTTTCCGCACATGGGAGTCCTTTTGGGGCTGCCTGTGCTCGTCTCGCTCCGCTGCACCTTCTTCGGAATGTTGGGGGCGTCCTCTGGCGACCTCAACCTCTTCGAGGCTAGCTCTTTGTTACCAAGCCTCTCAGCGATAGGCTTCCTCTGGATTCCACTCGGGCCCGGCTTATTGTCGTTCTACCGATGTTCCTTCTTTGGTATCTTTTTCGCTGAGGAGCTACGGTGTGCTTTGGGGTTTTTCGCTGAGGAGCTACGGCGTGCTTTGGGGTCTGTCTTAGCTACATCGTCCCTCGGCCTTTTTGCGTCATGTGGTGTGTGTCTTGCGCCTGACCTGCTGGTCAAAACTATCGCGGTAGATGGTCTTTTCGACTCAGGCCTCGTAAGAGCGTCTTTCGCAATAGTTTCTTTGGCCCATTCCAAGGAGGCTCGCTCCTTTCCTGTAAGGGAACATTTGTCTTTGGCGACAAGAATGCCATAAATGTGCTTGGCCTTCAGGTACTCCCGTTTCCTTAATAGGCCTGGTGGCACCTTCCTGTTCTTCGTCTTGTCTCCGCTTGATCTCTCATCTGAGAGTTCGGCCAAAAGCTTCTCCTCTTCCTCTTTCGAGATCTCTTGTAACGTTTGCTGGTCCTATGACCAACGTACTTCTGTTGGTACCCGCTAGCTCTGGCTATTGCGCCTTCAGCTAAAACCTTTGGCAATAATCTGCACTCAAGGCGGGGTATCAACTTCGAATTAAAGTTCACCAGGTTTCCGGCTCGCAAGCCAAATAAAACTCAGTTGCTTCGTTCGTAGTCAGAAGTAGAATCCTTCCTTTATTTGTAAATCAATGTCTCTTATATAGTACAAGAATGTTTATCGAAATATCTACCTCGAATATCGATAACCCGCTATTGTGCATTATCAGCACATACGCATGACGAGGGTAAACGACCAAACACTTGAAGTGTTTTTGGGTTCATTTGCGTACGACGCTTAGTTGACATATTTAGCGTCGTCCACAAATGTACCAGGTCGCGCCGTCGGTTCGCTTATCGTTAACGTATACAATTTGTATATCCAATGCCCTCATGCACTGAGTGTGCCATCAGAGTAATATGACGCTTGTGTTTAAATGTTCACTCCGAGAGTGTTTGTATGTCGTTCATATCACTCTGATGTTTGAAGCCATGTCATATACAATGCAATGCATTGGATGGGCTCCGGGTATCGAGTATCGAGGCAGAGTGAAATTTGTTTAATTGCTTTTAGGCAATTGATTAAGTGGTCGCCAGTGCGATCCCTTCACACCACCCTTCCTGGGGGAAAAGGAGAAATCACGATACAACTTGATTTCTTCTTTTAGGCGCCACTTGTACAATAAGGGATCTATATGTTACTACAGTTCTGGTTTTGATTTACATTGTGGTTATTTTATCTTTTGGTTAAAAAAAGTTAAATATTTTATATATACAATTGTATTTTCCTTAATTATAATACATTCATGCTTTCATTCAATCTTAAAAATAGAATATGTTCACAATTATAATTATATATATGATTACAATATAGATTAGATTACAATATAGACTATTTATGTACTTATACTATAATATGCATTTATATGTTAAAACATTTCTTATTAATTATAAATTGGATTACAGTATAGACTATTTATGTACTTATACTATAATATGCATTTATATGTTAAAACATTTCTTATATTATTTACGGGGTTTCTTTCCCCTTTCTTTTTTTTTTAAATAAAAAACTTTTTATATAAGTATTACAAATTAATCAGTAATTAAAGCTAAATATATATAAAATGGTTTCAATCTATTTTTAAGAACAGTTATTTTTTTATTTTCATATTTTATATCGCAATTAACACCATTTTTTGACAAAACTTCGTAAGGTCCCACAAAAATTGGATCAAATTTCTTTCTTGCTTCATTCCGTAATAATACCAAACTTCCTACTCCAAAGCTAACACTTTTTGTCTGTCCGTCTGTATCGTAACTACCTTTTCTGATATTTTTCTTTTTTAGGAGAGTTTCGCGGGCATCCCTGTGAGCAATTTTCAATTTATGTTTTAAATCAATTACGTAATCCTGGTAGTTGTACACTGGTTCTAAATGTTTTGTTAAGTTTGTGGGCAGGCTGCACTGTTTTCCGAATATTAATTCAAACGGTGTAATACCTGTCTCGGAGTGTACAGACGTATTATAACAGAAAACATAATATGGCAACCAGGTGCTCCAGTCACTATGGTTTTCTGAAACGTAACTTCTAAGATAAGCTCCTAAAACCTTATGTGAGTTTTCGAGTGCTCCGATGCTCTTATGATGGTAGGCTGTCGATTGTAGCTGTTCTATCCTTAGTAATTTACAGATATCTTTAAAAACCTGATTTCAAAATTTAGTATCAATTTCTTTTTACAAGGATCGGTTATATCAATGACGTACACCTTAATTTTACTTTCTTTAAACATTTCTCCTAATTTCTTTTTTAATTCATTAATGCTGCATTGTTGGCGGCCGCCTGCGAGCTTCTTTAATTCATTTTTAGTAATATATATTCTTTTAATTGATGTGGGCCCGCAGAGTTTTTGCACATCCCTCGACAGTGTTTTGCCAAACAATGTTGATTGGGTGGTAGTGCTGTCCTTGGGCCTTATTAGGAGTAAACAATTTCCCTTAGGAATATATGCCAAAACTTTGTTTGGTCCGATTATTACATCACCGAGATTCTTAAAATTAGCTAAATCTTCCGTAAAACTGTCAACAATTTTTAGTTCTATGAGTTTAAGTCCAGTTTCTGGTAACTTAAGTAATTCTGTTATTAGCTGTTCGTCGCTTTTCACCTTATTGTCTTCTTGACTTTTGTCATGTATTGTTGCTGACTGATTATTCATTCTTGATTGATTTCTCGTTACAACACAGATATATAAGCTTTTTACTTCTTCAGAGTCCAATTTTATCCTACTTAATGCATCCGCGGTGCAATTATCTTTACCCGGAGAATATTCTAAATACATGAAAATTGTACTCCTCCAGTAATAGTCTAAATTTGGTTAGTCTACTACTGGGTTCTTTTAGCGAGAACAAGTACACTAGGGGTCTGTGGTCTGTCATAATTTTAAATCTTCTTCCGAACAGATAGGGTCGATAGTGTTTAACTGCCCACACTATCGCAAGTAATTCTTTCTCAATAGTGCTGTAGTTTTTCTCTGCGTTGTTGAGAGTTTTGCTCGCATAGGCAATTGGTCTATCGTCGAAATTTGATAACACAGCTCCTAAAGCGAAACCTGAAGCGTCCGTACGTAGAATGAATTCTTCGTTGAATTTCGGGAATTGTAGAATTTTAGGACTAGTGAGAATTTCTTTTAAGAGATTGAACGATTCTTCGCAATCCTTATTGAAATTGAATTCGACATTTTTCTTTAATAGGTGATTTAGTGGTATGGAAATAGTAGCAAAATTTGGGATGAATTTACGATAATAACTTGCGAAAGCTACGAATCTTCGGACTTCACTTTTTTCATTACATTAGATTTAGTGGGATCCGGTAGAATGCCTTTTTCGGATATAACATGTCCAAGGTACAATACCTCCTTTCGTAGGAAAGAACATTTTCCTGGGTGTATTTTGAGGTTCACCTCCCTGAGACGTTGGAAAACTTGGATCAAGTTCCTATTGTGGTCTAGTAAACTTTTACCGAAAATTATAAGATCATCATAATAGACAAAACATCGTGAATATGTTAGTCCAGACATCGCTATGGACATCATTCTTGAGAATTTACTGGGTGAAATCTTTAATCCATTGGTAGTCGTTTTAACTGGTAGTGACCATTCTCAGTTGAAAATGCTGTAATCGGTCTACTATTGGCATCTAGTTCCATCTGATAGTATCCCTGGCTTAAATCTATGCATGAAAAATAGACTGCTCCACCTACCATATCATAAATGTCTGTTATGTTTGGAAGGGGAAATTTGTCATCTTCGATTCGCTCATTCACATGACGATAATCGATCACCATTCGGAATTTCTGTAGACCGGTAACAGGGTCTTTCTTTTTGGGTACTAGGAGCATAGGGGAATTCCAAGGAGAAATAGATGGTTCTATGATATCGTCTGCTAACATTTTGCGTATCTCTTCTTTTACGTCTTGCTTTTGAGTATGAGGTAAACGATACGGTTTTGCGTATTTTGGAGATGATCCATCTTTAAGTGTGATATCTGCTGTACCAATATGGGTGTAGGTGAGTTTGTCGCCATCTACGTGAAAAATGTCTTGGAATTTGGAACACATTGCTTCAATTTCTGATTTCTCTTCGCTATTCAATGTATCAAAATTAATTTCGCTTAATATTTTCTTAAACCGCGAGTTTGTTGATTTATCTGTCTGGTTGTAACGTAGAATGTTCACTCCGAGAGTGTTTGTATGTCGTTCATATCACTCTGATGTTTGAAGCCATGTCATATACAATACAATGCATTGGATGGGCTCCGGGTATCGAGTATCGAGGCAGAGTGAAATTTGTTTAATTGCTTTTAGGCAATTGATTAAGTGGTTGCCAGTGCGATCCCTTCACACTCTTCCTCGATTGAGCCGGCTTCTAGAGCCTCTTGAATTTTGGTGAGATCGTATGGCTCCACGATTATTGTGTCGGCCACCTACGGTACTTATCGTACCCTCACCTCCTTCATTGATTGTTTTTTTCTTTTAATTTTCAATTGTGATCCCACGAGTATGGCCGGAAAGTATGGTCCGCCCCGGCAGCGCCGCCATACCGGAGTAGGGCATTGCATTACCTTCAGGTCTTCGCCTGGGCACCTGAGGGGGCTCGTAATTGGTTGGTTTGACCTCCAACCTTTCATCCTTCGGCACGGTTTGTTTGCGCTCACTCCACCACTGGAGTTAGGTTGGCAGTTCTTAGTTCGTCACTCTTCAGACAGCCTGTCTGCCATGGGTGACCCTTCAGACGACTACCGCCTCCGACAGCATAGCCTGTTGAATCATTGCGACTTAAGCCTCCGCACCAACGTCAAGGTGACTGCACTTAGCGGAGTACAGTAGCATTGCATGTTAAAAGTGACTGCAACCCAAAGTTTTGCAAGCCACGTCCAATACCTTTAGCATTAAAAGAAAAGGTTGAGACTAAGATTGGCAAGCTAGGGAATACCGCAGATGGCAGCGAATCGTTTGCAACGTTTTGCGCTGGTTTTGGCAGGTTCTACATTTAAAATTGAATGTATTCGGTCAGGTGCAAATGTTGCCGATTATTTTTCTCGATTACCAAATAATTCTGAAAGTGATTCTGTGGGGGAGCAAATAGTTGATTCGAGTTCTTACATAAATTATGTTAAGGAAAACATTAAATTGCTAATTACAATAGACATGGTAGAAAAAGAATCGCAAGTCGATTTCATATTAGGAAAGGTTATGAAATTCGCTTAATCTAGATGGGTACAAGACCAGGTTAATATTGAACTAAGACTAGGTTAATATTGAACTAGAGGTTTTGGTTGTAGCTGAATTGCAAAATACCCATATGGGAATAGGGAAAATGAAAGCTATGGCAAGAAATTATTGCTGGTGGCCAAAGTTTGATAGTGAATTTGAAACCACTGTTAAATCGTGTAAACAGTGTCTGGCAACTGGAACTGATCCTCCAAAAGGAAAGCTTATTTGTTGGGAATGGCCTGAAGAACCGTGGACTCGCGTTCACATCGATTTTTTGGGGCCAATATTTAAATGATGGTTTTTGGTGATGGTGGATAGCCGTAGCAAGTGGCCCGAATGTTTGGATATGGGTACTACAACAACGAGTAGAGACACTATAAATAAAGTTAGACCAATATTTGCGCGTTATGGTGTACCAAAAACATTAGTTTCTGATAATGGTACCGCATTTGTTTCAAACGAACATGAACAATTTTTAAAAGCAATGGTATAAAACATATAACAACGCCCGTAAGTAATCCAGCTACTAACGGGCATGCCCGTTAAAACTATTAAAAATGCATTAAAACGATCATTAGAATCGGATGAAAAAATTTAAGTTTCAACGGTATTAAACTCATTTCTATTAGATTATAGAAATACAGGGTGTTCGCCGGGAAGATATACTACTTTGTTTGTTTATAATTTTTGATTAAATGAAAGAGAATGGATCTTATATTGATAAATGTTTTATTTAATGTCGGCAATTATGTATGGAATACAATATCAGGTAAATGTCCGCCTCTATTAGTCTCACAAATGCGAGCCCTTTTGAGCACATTTTTCATTACATTCTCACACATTTCACGCGGTATTTCATGAATTTCATCACGAATATTTTGTTTGAGTTGCTCAAGCGTTTCTGGTTTGTTTGCATAAACCTTGCTTTTCAGATATCCCCACAAAAAGAAGTCCGGAGCAGTCAAATCAGGCGACCGTGGAGGCCAATCAACACCACCATTTCTTGAAATAACTTGTTCAGGAAAGAGGTCTCGCACTAATTCCATTGTAATCCTGTCTGTATGCGATGTAGCACCGTCTTGTTGATACCACATGTTAATCAAGAAAAACATGAAGTTGTGGCGTTAAAAAGTTTTCAATCATATCACGATATCGCTCCCCATTCACAATTACCGTTACGCCGTTTTCATTTTCAAAGAAGAAAGGTCCAATGATTCCTCCTGACCAAATTGCACACCAGACTTTTTAATGGATGCAAAGGTAACTGATGAATAATTTGAGGGTTTTCCATTGCCCAGAACCGACTATTCTGTTTATTCACATATCCATTCAAATGCAAATGTGCCTCGTCACTCATTATGATTTTTTCATGAATCGATGATAGATTTTGATAAAATGTTTTAACGATTAAAACACGTTCGTTTATCAAATATTTTTCCATTATAAATTTGCCACTTGTCTAGTTCACGACTGCCAAATATGAACTGTCAAGACTAATGTTTAACAATATGGCGGCAAAACAAAGTAGTATACCTTCCCGGCGGACACCCTGTACTATTCATTCAAGAGTACAGGTGTATCTCCAGCTGAATGAATGTTAGGTAGAAAATTAAGAAGTAGAAGAACATGCACGTCGATTTCAGTAAAATTAAATCAACAATTCAGAAACAACAAGAAATCCAAAAACGAAATTATAAATCCAAGGAAAGAAAAAAATTTGAAATAAGTGAAATTGTAATGGTAAAAGACTTTAGCAGAACTAATAAAGTAATTTGGACTAAAGCTAAAATTGTAAAACCGTTGTTTGCATATTTAGTAAAAGTAATGTAATCTAACAAAATATTGAAAAGATTTAATTCAGATAATTAGTGCATGCGACAATATGAATAATCATTATATGCCGACAACTTTAAGAGATGAACATGATAGCTTAATTATAAGCAGAACAAAACCTATTGAACATACAGTAGAACCTAATTTAGAAGAGGAAGAGGTAGTTCCGGAAAAGGAAAAAGTAAGAACATCTGAAATTATAAATCTAAACATGTTGAAATTAACAACATTTATTTCAACTAATTTGTGGTTAAAGCTTAAATATAATTGCCTGATCTTTAAATGTAGTTTGTTATACATATAACATACTTGTAATCTATTACTTTTATACTACATATTTATAACTTTTCACAACCTATTTGAACTAATTGTCAATCTTACTTTTTGTTTCCTTCACTCTATTAAAATTGAAGTCAAACCAAGTCGACGTCTTTTAATCGTTCTTTTTTACAAGAATCCTTGATTATTTAAACAGGTTATGGGCCCAGACCCTTCTAAGAATATAGTATATATTAAAGTCAAATAGATATTTTCGCGCTGCAATGACTTTATTTACTGGGAAAATACCATTATTTAATGGTGAAAATTATTTCACATGGAAGCCTCAAATGGAGGCAGTACTGCACAAAAATCGACTGTTGAAAATTGTGCAAGGGTAGGAGTTTAAACCTACTACAGATGCTGATAAAATCGACAAATGGAACATCAAGGAACCCGCTCAAGTGTCGCTCGTAAGATCATTCATCACGTCTAAAGAACTTTGGGATTTTCTAAAGGCCACGTTCGACCGAAAAGGAACCCGATAAAAGGTAGAGCAATTCCGTAAGTTAATTAACTTCAAAATGTTAGAGGACGAAAATATGGAACAATATCTCATTAATTTTAATTCAATTGTAAATCGGTTGCGGGAGATGGCTGCCAAGCTGGAAGATGAGTTGCTGGTGATGCTGTTGCTGGATGGATTGCCAGAGAGCTATAAGGACATACAAGCTGCTTTTGATGCGTGCAATGAATTCCCAAAAATGGATGTGTTACGTACTAGACTTCTTGAGGTGAGCGACAAAAGAAAACCAACAATTGATCGGAAGGACGATGCACTAAAAGTCAAGTTCCAAAAGAACAAAAACACGTGAACAGCAATCAGGTACGTCAAAACCTAGTTTTAATTACAATTGTCATAGATGTGGTCGATAGGGGCACATGAAACGAGAAAAATCAAAGGGAAAAATCACGATTTGTTGAAAATGTTTCACATGAGGAAGGTTTCATTGCAACAGAGTTTGAACAAAGTAAACAATTAAAGGAAATTTCACAGAAGGTTAACTCAATACACAATAGCTTAGATAAAATGAACTGGTTCATAGATAGCGGAGCCACGTCGCACATGTGCTGCGATAAAAAATTCTTTATAAATTTAGACAGCGACTATACTGGGGGTGCAGGTTGCAAATAAAAAATCAGCAAGTGTTGAGGGCATAGAAACCAGAGACAATACTGAGACCACCAACTCCGGCCGATTTCCCGTTACTTAGCCTACAAGCTATATTTTTTATGGAGTGTACACATCTGGTGCGCTAGTATTGTTACATAGAAAATCGTATTGACAAATGTCACGAAACTTCAAAAATTCCGGCTCACCAACACACTCCCAGCAGATATGAGACACTTCCGCTGTGGGCAAAGTTGCTGGCAGAGTTCATAGAGTTTTATCCGTTAAATTTGAAATTGTTCGTTACGTGTGGATAATATTTTTTTTTGGGAATAAGTGCACATTTGCTTAAAATGTTCATGAAAAATTAACAATGTAGATTGGTTGAGGGAAAATGAAAACATTTTGAGCAAATTTTCTTCATTATTTAAGAAAAATTTACACACGAAATCGAAGTTAATGATATCCAAAAGCGGAAAATACACAACCATGTTTGTCCAAATATGTTTCTAGTATATAGAACATCAACTTTAGATAGTTTTACTAACCAAACAAATCAAATTATTCGCCTTTTAACAATTTATAATAACTAACCAATGGCATTCAGTAATGAAAAAATGTGGTACTCCTGAACTCTTTCACATTTCCCCACGGTTGCCGAGGTTAGCAGCATTTATTTTTGCATTTTTTGTATGTTTTTGCATGTCACACGGATTCTTTTTTGACATAACACCGATAGGAAAACAAAATGGCGAATTTGAAAAAAAACTGAGGGGGCCAGCGGCAAGAGGATTGTGAGTTGGGGGTCTCAGTATGGTTTGTCTATGATAGAAACGGTTAGGCTGGAAATATTAGTAAACGGAGAACAGAGAACAATATGTTTTTTTCATACTCTTTATGTTCCAACCTTGAGAAGTAATCTCATTTCGACAAGTAAGGCCACGGACAATGGATGCAGAGTATTGATACAAGGAGAACGTGCACACATTTTTCGAGATGATAGGTTGTTGGTAGAAGCAGTGAAACGTGAGGGGCTATACTCAGTTGTACTATCATCGGAACAAAATAGATGTAACAAAGTGGAGCAGAAAAATAATCTCTTGGAATACTGGCATAAGAGATATGGTCATTTGAACTGTACATCACTTCGTAAATTGAAAGGCTACTCAATGGTGAAAGGGTTGCCAAAGTTCGAGAATAAAAAAATTGATTGCGTTGCTTGCATTAAAGGTGTCCATTCCCTACAAAGACAGAAAAGTCTGCAAAGGGAATTTTAGAGATTATACACACTGATCTGTGTGGTCTTATGAATATTGAATCAATAAGCAAGAGTCTTTATTTCGCTACATTTATTGATGATTTTTCTCGTAAGGTGTGTA
The DNA here is from genome assembly GCA_951230905.1 of Cheilosia variabilis. Lineage (NCBI taxonomy): Eukaryota > Metazoa > Arthropoda > Insecta > Diptera > Syrphidae > Cheilosia > Cheilosia variabilis. The sequence continues at coordinate 86,473,911 of OX579676.1, forward strand.
ATAGGCATGTATAAGGACTTAAAGGACGTTGGGATTTGAAAATGGCAGGAAACGGGATGAGGCAATGACAGTTGGATAGGATGTGATAGAGAAGGGCCAGAGAGCACGCTTGCTTTGCTCGACTCTGCAAAGCAAGAGTGCCTACATAAAGGGTTTTTCAATAAGAGCGCTACAAAAGTTTTTTTAAATAAAACAAAAACGGTTTTGGATATCAAAATTCTTTATTCCTGTGAAAGTATGTTCGATGCCATTATGTATGGACTCGATTTTTTTTTGCATGGCCACCACGGGCACGCTTGCAGAAGTCCAGACGTTGAACCCAATTTTCGACGGTTTTCAAACATAAATCAGCCGATACTGCTGCAATTTCACGTTCGATATTCGTACGAAGTTCATCAATCGTCCGTGGCTTATTGGCATAGACCATAGACTTGACGTAGCCCCACAGGAAATAGTCTAACGGCGTCAAATCGCACGACCGAGGCAGGCTTCGCGTGTTTTAAATAAATTTAATTCCAATTTATTTATTTGCATATCTGCAATTTTTTTTTTTCCCTGTTGCCTTTTTGATCGCGAAACATTAAGTGACCCAAAAACTAGAACCCAATAACGCAAGAACTATGTCAAAGCAGTGCGGTAATACCGATTGTGTGCTAACATCGCAAGACTTTAGTGCTGATTGGGTAAATTGTAATGGGTTATGCGGAAAAACATTTCATGCTCTCTGCATTGGATTAAGTAAGCGCTCCATTACCTACCTGAATGACTATGACAAAAACTTTCTTTTTTGAATGCAGGGGCATATCTCTTTCGCACGTTATGCTCGCGATAAAGTGCATTAGTGACTCCCTTAACTCCAATTCCACCGATTGCAAAATCTTCTATAAGCAAATCGTAACACAAATTGCTAAATATGATGAGTTGTTTAAGAGTGTGGAAGAAATATCCAACAGCATAGATGTCTCCACCACTTTTTGCAAATCGAAATTTAAAAACATAGACAAGCAGCTGGCAAGTCTAAGTGATTCGATCAAAAAGTTACCGGCTGAGTTTAAGTCGATCCCTGTGAGTTTAAAAAGTGATCTGAAGTCTGATATATACTCAATCCTGAACCCACATATATCAACGATAAACGACCATTTCAACTACTTTCGCACCTACCTGGATACCAACCAACAAAACACTTCAAAACCAAGTCCCCCATCCCATCAACTCGTCGATCCACTACTGCTTGAGATTATAAACAAAATTAATGAAGTTAGCAATGATGTCGCAGCTTTCCGATTAGTTATCGGCGATGTTGATGAAAACCTTAGACTGGCATCAAGCAAAATTGATTTCATCCCAGAACTCATTCAGCCACAACCAAGCCCAATCTTCAACACGTCAATACTTACCGAATTCCTGGAATCAGCAGACTATTCAATCCAACCACAATCAACGAAGACTTCAACAACTCCAACAATGACTACAATACCCACACCCACCCCAACAACAACATCAACTACTACTACAACCACAACATCAACAACTACAACTTCATCAATGCCCACACCCACCCCAATCTCAACATCAACTGAAACAGGCTCTCTGCCTACAACTTCTTCGATGCCCTTAAACCGATATGGCACGCTTTGGACACCCACCGACTGGAGTAAAAGGCTCGAAAAACTACACAGCAATGCGTACGAGTATAATTTCTTCTTAATAAATAGAGCTCCTCCACATGCAGACGTCTCTTGGATGATTAACTTTTTCCTGCAGAAATATGGCATATCCATCCGTAACTGCCAGATAATCTCTCCAACTAACGCCAAAAGCATTCGATTTAAGCTCGACTTGCCTTCAAAGTACTCCTGGCTCTTTTCGAACCCCTCAACCGATGTCCTCAGCTTAGGAAAGATGACCATCAGCAAGGTGAACAATTCAGCAGAGCCGAAGCTTAGTCTGACTAATAAACCTAGTATTAAACGTAAGTCTAAGAATAATAGCTCTAGGTCTAGTCCTAACCCTGACCCTAACTGGAGCTTTAAAGTTGGAACATTCCCTCTATTTTCCAATCCCACTCTCCAGACACTTACCTCTATCACACCCTCAATCACAAACTCTTCTCGACCAACCTCTCCTCACGTTACAAACTCTTCTCAACCATCTACTTCTCCTCATACGAGACTTACCTTAGCACCTCCTCAAGGTCCCCCTCTTCACCCCAAGGTAATCTCAAAGTTACCAAAGCCTCAACGTAATCGAGTATCATTCAACTTAAATCCACATCCTAGTCTCCCCTCTGATTCCCTAGCCCCTATTAACTCTCCATCGAATTCCAATTACCCGAACTTCATACACTCCCATGTTCTCAACCCTGTCCCCTCAACCTCTGATTCTGTTCTTCCCGCTATTACACCCACCCCAACCTCTAAAGCTTCTGCAATTTTCGATCCTCTTCTCCCCCCAGCAGTCAAACTCACATCCACGTTTGTAAACCATAATATGTCCTCCCCCAACGACTTCGATGGCCGATATATTATGTCACGGCTGAGAGACCACAGGCTTTTTGAAAATGTTCGACTTTACCTTGCCTACTTATTTGACAAACCCGAATCTATCTGCGTTGACGGTAAAACCAAAACAAACGTTTAGATATATATTCAAAAGGAAGGCCTCCCTATTGATCCGGCTGCTCTGAGAGAAATCTACAACCGTTTTCACGATGGCTTTAACATTTCGCCGGCCACAGTTGACAAGGACCTATCTGCCTTTGCTTCTCATATCAGCTCTAAACGTATCTCACACCTTCAACGGAGCCGTGCTGACCACAATAATTTTTTTCGTCCCTAACTCAATACCAGGACCTCAGCCCTCCCCCCATCATAGCATTCCGCTTACCTTTTACTATCAGAACGTAAGGGGCCTGCGATCTAAAACCCAAGCTGTTCTGCGTCAATCTCATGCTCTCCCATTTGATATCTATGCGATAACTGAAACCAATCTGATCCCCGATATAAAGAACCCGGAACTATTCCCACCCACATTTAACGTCTTTCGAGACGACATCAGCCGCCCGAAGGATGACCCCCCCTGTCGAGGTGTTCTCCTTGCCATTCACAACGACCTGGACTCCTCTCAGATTGCTTCTTCTTCATCTCGTAAACTTAACTTTGTTGCAATCAAAATAACACTCCCCCACAAGTCCCTATACGTAATGTGTTTTTACATCCTTCCTGCCCAACCTTTAGAATCCTACCAACTTGTTGTCAATGCGATCGACGAAGTAATAGAGTTATCTGACTCTTCTGACGACATCATCATTTTCGGCGATTTCAACCTGCCTCAACTGCATTGGGTCTTATCTGAAGATGAATCATTTTTCATTGCGTCAAATCCCAACTCAATCAAAGAATGTTTCTTCATTGATCGACTAACCGACTCAAATCTATGCCAAGTTAGCGGCATCCCTAACTTTATGGATAGGCATTTAGACCTAATCTTCACCACTGATCCGATCAACTCCTCTGCCTCGCTTTCTCCCCTTCTTCTTTCGACTATTGATAACCTTCACCCTTCACTTCTTCTTTCTTTTTTTCACGACCACCCACTTCAGTCAACTCCGCCCGCAAGCCTCCCCTCTTTTGATTTCCATAAAGCCAATTTCCGCAAAATAAATGAGCACCTCAGCAAAGTTTCATTTGAGTTTGCCAATCTCCCTGTAAATGATGCCCTCTCCTTCTTCTACAGAGAATTATTTATTTCTATCTCCCTTTTTGTTCCTACATCTCGTCCAAAACCCTTCTCTACATCCCCCCCATGGTATAATCGAAGCCTCCGATCGTTACGCAACAAGAGAAACAAGTTATGGTCAGTATCCTTCGAACCAAGTCTTTTTCTGACTATTCCAACTATCTCGGCTCCTACCTGCAATTCACTCAGGCCTTTAACTCCCTCTATCAACGATATTTAAACGATGCGCAAGCGAATCTAATAAGCGACCCCAAATCTTTTTTCCGATTCGTTAACTACAAAAAAAAGTCCGACGGATACCCTCCATCCCTCTCTTACGAAAATATAACTTCAAGTGATCCACACACCATTGCTAATTCTTTCGCGAGCTTTTTTAAACAGTCTTTTGCCGACAACTCCTTTGTTCCTGATCCTCTTTATTTCAATTACCTTCTCAACTACTCCATCGGCCCCTATCTCTCTCAAACTTTTGATCCTACTGTAATTGAAAATAGATTACAAAAACTTAACGACGAGTACTCACCTGGCCCTGACGGTATTCCCGCTATATTTCTCAAGAAGTGTTCCCTCGTTCTCTCCCAACCCCTTTCGCACCTCTTCCAGCTCTCGCTTTCCCAAGGCGACTTTCCTCAGATATGGAAGTTCTCCTTCATTACACCGATTCATAAAAAGGGATCAAAGAGCGAAGTTACCAATTACCGCCCGATAGCCAAACTCTCGCACATACCCAAACTCCTGGAAAGTATCCTGTACGAATCCTTAAGCTTTCAATGCAAGTCCTTAATTTCCCCTCACCAACACGGCTTTCTTAAAGGCAGATCCACTACAACTAACCTAGTTGAATTCGTGTCCTCTGCACTGTCGGCCTTAGAAAGTGGTAAAGAAGTTGATGTTATTGCAACCGATTTTAGTAAAGCTTTTGATAAGATATCACACAAATTAATTCTTTTCAAATTGTTTGTCCTCGGCTTTGAACCAATACTGCTGAAATGGATATCATCTTATTTGGAAAACCGTTTTTATAGTGTTCGCTTCATGTCCGTCCTATCCACCTCATTCCTGGCAACCTCTGGTGTACCACAAGGCAGTCACCTAGGTCCCCTACTCTTCATCTTAACCATAAACGATCTTGAAAGGGTCATTAAACACTCCGCTATCTCTCTATATGCCGACGATACCAAATTCTTCAAACACATATCTTCATCACAAGACTCCTGCTTACTGCAAAAAGATTTAGATAATTTTTCTATCTGGTGTCTTAAAAATTGCCTAGAGCTCAATATTTCTAAATGCCAATCTATCACCTTATCCCGTAAGATCAACAAATCTTCTCCCCGTCTTTACCTACTCAACGACCAACCTATACCCATAGTACAGTCTCTTCGTGACCTTGGAATATTATACGACCAGGAGCTTAATTTCCGTTCGCATATAGATGAAATAATTCGCAAAGCCAATTCATCCCTTGGATTCATTAAACGATGGTCAAAGGACTTCTCCGACCCCTATGTGACTAGATCTCTCTACGCCACTTTTGTACGCCCCCTTCTCGAATACGCCAGCCAAACGTGGTCACCCTTTCAGGAAGTTCATATAAGCAGAATCGAAAACGTACAAAGACGTTTTCTTCGGTTTGCTCTCCGCGGTCTTTCTTGGAACGATCCCTTAATTCTTCCCCCATATCTAGACCGCCTCAAACTCATTAACTTGAATAGCCTTGAGAATCGTAGGGATGCCGCAGACATTATTTTTATTCATCGACTCCTATCAGGCTCTATCGATTGCCCGTCTCTTTTCAACTCCATCTCCTTGAATACAAACCCTCGTAATATACGAAACCCCCGCCTCTTCTACCTTCCTACCCACCGCACGTCCTACGGATCCAACGAACCAATTTCCCGTATGCTACGGCAGGTAAACTCTAACATTTCCATTTTTGACTTCAAACGCAGCTCTTACTCCATTAAACTCAGCCTCCGTCACTCTAAACCCTAGCTATAGTTATTAGTTATAAGTCTAACTGTTTAGTAAACCTAAGTCTTAGTTTAATTGTAATAGCTTGTATTAAGCCAAATAAATGGGGGTTTTTGCCCCCACCAAATTAAAAATTAAAATGAACCACATGTCCTCCAAGTCCATATCATCTAATTGGGGCCAAAAATATTCGGTTATCATTGAACGGTAGCGATTCCCATTCACAGTAACGTGCCGGTCTTGATCATCACGGAAGAAGTACGGCCCAATGACGCCGCCGGCCCATAAACCACACCAAACCGTAATTTTTTCGGGATGCAACGATGACTCATGGAGTACGTGTGGATTGCTGATTGACCAATACCGCATATTTTGTTTATTGACGAAGCCATTTAGCCAGAAATGAGCCTCATCGCTGAAGATGATTTTTCGATGAAAATCCGAATCATTTTCAAGTTGTTGCTCAGCCCAATTCACGAACATACGACGCTTCTGGTGGTCAAGCAGCTTCAGTTCTTGCGTCAATTTAATCTTGTAAGGATGTAGGCCAAGATCTTTTCACAAAATTCGCCACAACGACGTCACAGAGATGCCCAACGCTTGAGAACGACGTGTGAGAGACACATTTGGGCTTTCTTCAACTGAAGCCTCAGCGGCAGCAATATTCTCGACACTATGGGCACTTCTTTGTCTCACTGGTACGGGAACATTTTGTACTGTGCCTGTGGATTCAAATTTGTTCACTAAACGCTCAATTGTTGATCTACTAGGACGATTATGACGACCATAAATTGGACGTAGCGCTCTTAACGTTGAGGCCACTGACTCCGAATTTCGGTATTAAATTTTAATAATTTCGACTCGTTGTTGGCTCGTTGTTGTATATCTTTCCATCATGAAATGGCAAACATTACTGAAGAGAAATGTCAAAAGAGCGGCAGCAAATTCGGCGTCGTTTGCTGTCACTGTCACCCTTTACAAAACATATATCGTGCCTACACTAAATAAAAAAAATATTTTCAGACGCAGACGGACATTTCCACACAGAGAGGGCGCTGTCGATGGTATTCAGCGCGGCCATCACTTATCCCACCCTACCTGGAAGTTCGGCGGCTATATGTGAACTTCGCCAACGATGATTATTGAGTCTTCACCGGATCAAGCCATTTACCGACTGCAGCTACTCACCCTTCCACACCCCCTGAATATTTGAACTTAATGACCCATCAAGCGTCTGGGCGCTTGAATAAAACTGATGACTCTCATTTTGGGCGTGGATAAGCACATTTATTCAAGTTAAGATTAATTTTATGCATTAAAATTGTCAATAAAACTATTAAGGTTGGCGAAAGAGATAACAAAATTTAAACAACAAAATTACAAAAAAAAAAACAAATTATTTTAAACTAAAAGGAAAAAACTCTTTTAATTAAATTCTCGCAGGTCATGGTCACACAAAAGAAAAACTACCTATTTCCCTACTAATCAACTACCCAGAGTGAGCTCAGTTTGGGAAGGGTGGGGGAGTATAAAAAAAAAACTGTAAAACGAAAAATTAACGCGAAGACAAAACGGACCACGGAAATCGAATTTCTTTTGCCATACCATAAAATTTTAAATTAAAATAAAATAAAAATCACAACAAAAAAGACCTAACTCACGCCACTTAAAACTAAAAAAATTAGAAACAAACAAAAAACGATCAAAATTCGCAAAGCTCCTGCTATGTACTGTTTTTACTGTTTGTGACGTTGATTTTACTTTTATCCCCTTTTTTTTTCTTTAAATTGCTTCGCGGGATGTTATTTGCAGTGGTGGGGTATATGGGTGTATTTTAATATCGGAATCCACTTTTGTCGTAGTTAACCACTCTTGGAAATTGACAAAAAAAATACTTAAGCTACCAAACCTGGTGTCGTCAAGGCGTTACGTTTCTGGAAAGCTGATTTTGGCTGGTGTCACGGTGGAAAGTGTTTTCCGGACACCTCAGGCACTTCCACTTTCACACTTAATTTATGTCGGTTGGCGCTTCCAATGTTCCTCAAAACCCCTGAACTGCAAAGGCTAGTTTCGATACCGGACAGGTCATCCAAACCTTTTTTAATTTGGCGGTCACGACTTCCTTCGTATATGCCGTATGGGCGAAGTCAATGACCGCTACTTGACCTCTATCCAGAGTGAAGGGTCTCTGGTTAAATTTAACTAAAATTACTAAAAATCCTATGTCTCACATAACTTCACTAAACTCACCACAATAAACAGTATAACACAAATTATATAAAGGGTGATTTTTTAAGAGGTTTAGAACTTTTTTTAAAAAAAAAACACAAAAAATTCGAAAAAATGAATGAAATATTTATTTGAATCGATAGTTTGAACCTTGCAATTTAATGTTTAAAGATAATTTCATGCAAATGTTGACCGCGGCTGCGTCTCAGGTAGCCCATCCGCTGAGTCCAATTTTGGCATACTCTTTCACACATATCGGCCGGTATCTCACGAATGAATGCATGGATGTTGGCTTCCAGTGCGTCAATCGAAGCGGGCTTGTCCCTATACACATTAGCCTTGGCATACCCCCACAAAAAATAATCTAATGGTGTCAAATCGCACGATCTAGGCGGCCAATTGACCGGCCCGAAACGTGAAATTAACTGTTCACCAAACTCGCCTCGCAATTGCGCCATTGTTTCGCGTGCTGTGTGGCATGTGGCACCGTCTTGTTGAAACCACATATCATGCAAGTCAAGAACTTCCATTTCGGGCAAAAAAAAGTTTGTTATCATCGCTCGGTAGCGTTCACCATTGACAGTAACGCTGCGATTCGCATCATCTTTGAAGAAATATGGCCCAATAATGCCGCCGGCCTGTAGCTGTTGCAATGCTTCTGGCTGATCTTCACTCCAAATGCGGTAATTTTGCTTATTTACGTACCCATTCAACCGAAAATGAGCCTCATCGCTGAACACAATTTTTCGATAAAAAAGCGGATCCTCGGCCAGCTTTCCAAGAGCCCATTCACCAAAAATTCGGCGTTGTGGTAGGTCGGCTGGCTTTAGTTCTTGCACCAGCTGTATCTTAAAAGGCTTTACGCCCAAATCCTTCCGCAAAATTTTCCACGTAGTGCTGTAACAAAGGCCTAACTGCTGGGAACGGCGCCGAATCGATATTTCGCGGTCTTCTGTCACACTAGCTGATACGGCCGCAATATTTTCTTCACTACGCACAGTACGTAAACGTGTTGGTGGTTTAATGTCCAACAAAGTAAATTTGGTGCGAAATTTGGTCACAATCTTCCGAATAGACTGCTCAGAAGGTCGAGAATGCCGATCATAAAGTGGAAGCAACGCGCGATGAACATTTCGAGCCGAGCACGAATTTTGATAGTAAAATTCAATAATTTGCAAGCGTTGTTCATTTGTAAGACGATCCATGGTTAAATTGCAAACCAAACTGAAGCTGTTTGACAGTGACACAAGGTACTAAACACACGTCAGCTGTCAAAACCAGTGTTGCCAAAACCAAACCAGCTAAAAAATCACCCTTTAGTACAAGTTATTTGCCTATCCAGGACTTTTGTTGAACCACAAAAAAATTTTGAGATACAAAAAAAAAATGCTTAATTGGCACGACGGCCATTTATTGGGAGATTGGTCTTATCTCGACTTTGTTCGCACCACAAATGGTTTCAGCTAAGAAACAGCTCTTCGGCTTCCACAGCCAACAATGCCCCATACACAATATTGCCACAAATACTTGGCCAACCTTCCGTTTCTGGAGTAGCCGCTAGAGATCATGCTACCTTCTTCATCCCATCTCAATGTATCCCTGTCAACAAACAAAACAAAAAACACGAGAAACAACACGTATGGATTTGCAGGGGTAAGTCATATTTATTTAATTTTTGTGTTTATATATTTTCTTTATTATTTCAGGTAACTATATGTGTTGGACTATGGACGAATGAGGGACTACTATTAAAGACCTAAAAGCTGCGGTGAAATGTGATTTAAGGTACCTAAGTGAAATGAATTTGTTTTTTTTTTTTGTGATACCTATTATTGTTAGTTGAGAATGAGACAAACTTTAAGATTAAAGCGCTTCGGAGTGATAATGCGCGTTAATTGCTGAGCGAAGAGTTTTCAAAGTTTTTGAGCGAAAATGGTATCAAGCGTCAATTAAGTGTTGAGTGCACTCCCTAGCAAAACGGTGTCGCTGGCTCGTTGCTTCATGATCGAAGCAAATTTTCCAAAATTCTTGTGGGCTGAATTGATACACACTGCGGCATATATACGAAATCGATGCCCTACAGTACTGAACAAACAAAAAAACACCTCAACAAATTTGGACAGGTAGGATACCCATTGTTAGTCAGTCACTTTCGTCAAATTGGTTGTCGTGCTTTTGCCCTTAACAAAGACATAGGTAGATCCAAGCTGGATCCACGAAGTGACGAATTTGTTCTTGTTGGGTATTCAGATGAGTCTAAAGCATATCGCTTGTGGAAAAGAGGATCGAGAAATATCATAAAAAGTAGAGACGTTCGGTTTATAGAACACGTTGATGCCAATGAAACTGAAAATGTTAATGACAATTTCTATGAGTTTCAATTTAGCAAAGAAGACATAGTCGGAAAGGCAGATGCTCCTGGCATTTTCAAGAAAATCGAAAAAGAGAAGAATATGAAAGTACCGACGATATAGATGATAATGCAGAAGAGACCCAAATTTACGGTGAAAAAGGTGTGGACAATAATCTGAACATAAGGATGAGGTTACGTCCATGTAACAAATCGAAAAACGTAGTTGAGTTAGCCCTGACCACGAGTTTTCTCGAGGACCCAACGAATTTCAAAGAAGCCAAGAATTCGCCTGAAGCCAGTGAGTGGACCATAGCTATGAAGGAAGAGTATCGCTGCCTCATGGAAAATAAAACCTGGACTTTGTGCGAGCTTCCAGCAAACCGAAAAGCTATAGGATCGCGGTGGGTCTTCAAGTCGAAATGCAAGCCAGATGGAACAATTGAGAGACGAAAAGCGAGGCTCGTCGCTAAAGGTTATAGGCAGAAATTTGTCATTGACTATGTTGAAACTTATTCGCCTGTTATACGACAAAGTTCAATTCGACTAATTTATGCTCTGTCTGTGGAGTACGACTTAGAACTCCACCACTTGGACGTGTCAACTGCGTTTTTAAATGGCAAGCTTAACGAGGAGATTTACATGAATCAACCAGAGGGTTTCGTTGACTGTGATCACCCGAAAAAAGTGTGTCGTTTAAATGAGGCACAGTAGACAGTGGCACGCAACCTTGAATGAAAAGCTTGAGGGTTTGACATTATCACAATCAAAGTACGATTATTGTGTTTATTTTAAAATCAATGAGGAAGAAAGAACTATTATAGGAATATATGTGGATGACATCATAATAGCTTCGAATTTCAAGTCAAGAATTAAACTGATTAAAAAAGCTTTCTGCGAGTTTTGATATAAGAGATCTAGGACATCCTTCTCTTTGCATAGGACTTGATATCAAAAGAAAATATCAAACTTTATCAATTTGTCAAAATCGATACATTAATAATCTTTGTATCAAATATAATTTGTAAAACGCTAAACCAAATTTTATTCCCATGCAGGGCAAACTCAAGCTTGAAAAGGAACCAACTATAACTGGAGAAAGTGTTGCTCTTGAGACACGTCAGTATCAGGAGTTAATTGGATCCTTGATGCGTCTTGCCGTATTCAGTCGACCGGATATTGCATACAGCGTAAGCAGCTTAGCACCATTTGCTCAAATTAGTAAAAAACAACACTGGAATGCTGCTCTTCGATTGATACGGTATCTTAACTTCACAAAGAACGCGAGATTAGTCTATCGAAAAACTAGTACTACAAAAAAGTGTAAGGTTAGTAGTAGTAGATCTACCAGCTACAAAACCATGTTGGTAGGGAGAAATAATTCAATTTATCATAGATTATTTTTTTCAAATATTTAAGGAATTGTAGAAAGTTTACAAACTGGACGGTAATTTGAGATCACTTGCCTGCTTACTGATTTGTAAATCGGTGTAATTGTTGAACCCTTCCACGTATTTAGAAATTCGCCATTTTCCAGTGAACGATTAAAAATCATAAATGCAAAGGTACAGCAAATGCATTCGCACACTTTTGTAGAAGAATTAGGGGGGATTACATCCCCATCAGGTCGCTTGTCTGCTTTAAGCATGGTCAAAGCTAATTCTATTTCTGAATTTGATAAATTTAAACTACCAATAATAAAAATTGAATGCCGAAATTCTATCGGCATCAAGAGGTATAGCAGAAGAGCTATTCAAGTAAACACTTTGAAAGTGTTGAGCAAATAAATTACAGATAACTGAGATGTCACAGGATGCAATGCCTTCATGACGCATAAGATTGGGAGTACCGTTAGACTGTTTTTTACTATTTAGGAATTTCCAAAAACACTTACTATTTGTCTTCAAATTGCACTCGACAGAAAAGACATATTGTTTATAGAGAAATTTATTCAATGTGTCAAATTCTTTTTGTAACACGCGATACCGTTTGTAGAGGAACTTATCATTATTGGACTTACGAAATTGCTTGTAAACTATGTTTTTTATGTTATTAAGATGGATAATCCTTTTATTAAACCACACTGGCTTTATGCTACCAGTAGTTTTTACTTTTGGAGTAAATCATAACATCCATTTAGATCAGTAATATTATATAAAATAAAGCTTCCCAATTATTAGTATCGAGAAACTTTATAATAGCATTGAAATTGGATTTAGCAAAATTATAAATAATATTAGAGTCTGAGGCTCGTGGTGGAAACTAATTTACAAATTTAAAATGTAAAATGAATGCAACATGATGTATTGTATTAGGAAAAATAGGAATCACTGCATTGTTGATACCATAGACAAACCATACTGAGACCCCCAGTTCATTTTTTTTTCAAATTCGCCACTTTGTTTTCCTATCGGTGTTATGTCAATTAAGAATCGATGTGACATCCAAAAACATAAAAAAAATAAATGCTGCCAACCGTGGGGAAATGTGAAAGAGTTCGGGAATACCACATTTTTACATAACTGAATGCCATTGGTTAGTTATTATTAATTGTTAAAATGCGAATAATTTGATTTGTTTGGTTAGTAAAATTATCTAAAATATATGTTTCATATACTAGAACATATATTAAGACAAACACGGTTGTGTATTTACCTCTTTTCGATATCATTAAGATCGATTTATTGTGTGAATTTTCCTTTAATAACTGAAGAAAACTTGCTCATAATGTTTTAATTTTCATGCAACCATTCTGCATTGACAATTTTTCATAAATATTTTAAGCAAATGTACACTTATTCCTCAAACAAAAAATTATCCACACGTAACGAACAATTTCAAATTAAACGCATAAAATTCTATGAACGCTGACAGCAACTTTGCCCAAAGCGGAAGTGGCATATGCAAGGTGCGAGCGTGTTGGTGAGCCGGAATTTTTGAAGGTACGTGACATTAGGCCTTTTTTATTATGCTCAAATGATCTATATAGATCATGGATTTCCATGGTTTACAACAACAGTTGGAACACGTATTATTGTTGTAAACCGTGGAAATCAATGATCTATATAGATCATGTGGGTAAAATAAAAAACGCCTATTTGTCAATACGAATTTCTATGGCCGCATTCAAGAATCTAGTCATCTTAAGTCGTCTAGATTGGTCTGGATAAGATGTAACCTGAACGCAAAAACTAGATTGGTCGGGAACGTCACGTTTTCTACGTCAGCCACATATGATAACTGTCAACTTAGTACTCAGTCACGAATTTCTCGACTAGATTCGTCGGCTACCCCTCCATAAACGTCAACTGAAACATCTGCTCTCACGACCGATTTCCCCCAATCAGAGCCGAGTTTCATCTAGTGAGAGAGCTGTCAGACTTACTAAACTAGATACTTGAACGTCCCCAATACTAACGCACTTAGCGCTTGCCACCCCATGAAAATATAGCTTGTAGGCAAGTAACGGGAAATCGGCCGAAGTTGGTGGTCTCAGTATTGTCTCTGGTAGTTGGTGTTGAATTATGTTGTTCTCCTTCGCTTCTTCGTTTTTTGGATGTGAAACAAATAATTTAATTTGAACAAAGCAGGGCCAAATAGATGAATAATGACATGGTCCACTTTGTTAGATGGAATGCTCAGTTTGAAGTTGACATGTTTCATGGAAGACAAGTCAGCATCTTTTTTTTTATCAACTTATAGCACTGTATATGCTCTGTTTGCATGCCTATTTTTTTTTTAATGTGTTGCACAATATCGTTCGGATTAGTATCAATACGAAACTTATGTCGTTTTCGATTTGGGGAAAAAAAAATCAATTTTTTTGATAAAAAATCGATTTTTTTTTTTGATTGCTTTTCATGTTCGATTTGCCAAAAAAAATCAATCTTTTTTTGATCTTTATATTGATTTTTTATATTAAATATATACACAATGTGTACAAATCAATTCAAATGGATTTCCAGTGCAAGTGAAAACAAACATTTTTTGCGACCAACTGAATACACACAAGAACCAATAAAATTCGGATTGTATGTTCGATTTGGCAGCAGAAATCTGAAATCTCAGATCAAAATCTGAAAAGCCAAATCGAAAACGACATTAGATATGTGAAGCCACTTTATTGAGGGTAACACATTTAGGACCGAGGAATTGTCAGAACCAATTATTTTTTTGGATTTGTTTTGCGCTATTGAAAGAGAGTTTTAGAAATATTCTTCTCTTTGCTAGCATTTTGTTTGTTTACATGCACTGAAATTTAACTGGTTGAGGGAAGATTTAGAAGAGATTCATTAGAAATTATCGGTACGGTTGGTAATTTTTTTTGATAATTAATGTCATTACTAAAAGAATTAGAATTATTTTTAAGGACTTTATGTGCACAATTCTTAACATTCAATTTAGAAATGTAATTTTTAATTTTAACCATACATTTTGAACTACTTTCGATCTGGCCTTTTAAGAAGCAGATTTCTCTTTTAAGGTCGATGAGACCATCAGAAAGTTCCGTAACACCCAAAATTAAACTAGAAAAGTTAGATTGAGAGCACACATTACACTTCCAGAAGAAATTCGAGGTTGTCAGAATACTTGGTTAGTTTCTGTAAAATTTTTATGAAAAGGTCGCCCGTAAAATGAGCCGCAGACTACAATTCCATTTAAATCTACGTTTTATGTAGCACAAGTATTAGACATTTCAGAAGAGAAAGTGAAAGTCAAAAGTCAAAAGTCGCAGCAAAGTCAATTAGCCTAAGTCCGTTTCCAGACGTGGTGTAGTGTAGGCTGTGCTTTCCAATTGTACTACCAAAGATGTCCTCCTTTCCTATTTTGCCATTAAAATCACCTAAGACAATTATAACGTCATACTTAGGACATTGCTCGTATGTTTTGTCGAGGAGCTCGTAGAAACTTTCTTTGGTAGCATCGTCTTTATCTGAGCGCATATTAGGCTGATGTTATCGAATTTGGCCTTGATGCGGATTGTTGTAAGACTTTCATTGACGTGTCAAAAGCTCAAGACTTCTTGCCTAAGTCTGCCGCTCACAACGAATCGACATCCAAATAGACGCTGCTTCTGCTCCCTGTAGCAATCACCGTAGTAGATGTTTTTCATCCTTCTTTGCCCGACCCATCCCACCGCACTTCCTGAATGGCGGTGATGTCTGCATTGTAGCAGTCTAGGGCCTCCGCTCGTACATTCCACGTGCAGATCCAAAAGTCATTGTCCTTTTTTCGTTTTGCAGGGTCGTAAACAGTAATTCCATCCTTATCCGAGGCTCTTGGTTGCTTCGTAACCAGTGTTTTTTCCGTGGTTGGGTAGTTAACCCCTCGCACAACCCCCAACCTGGAGGACCAGGCCCCAAATTGATCATAGGACAGCGGGTCGGAAATTCCGTTGTCAGTAACTCACTTCGGGGATATGAGTGCTGCCGTTGGCCCATAAAGGGTTCATCCGCCACCATCGCTATTTCAGCACCCTGACTAGTGATGAAAAATCATTACTGATCTGTCATCATGACTGTTGACACCACCGTTGATCCAATCTCGTGGATTCATTCGCTGTATGTCCTCTTTCTGACTAGCTCATGTAAGGCCTCTGAGACTCGATCAGGCAGTCATTCCGACAGAGCATTATAGTATTGCTATTTTCTTCGTTTTCAACACTCGCGCTTATAAGTTTAGCAAGTCATGCCCGGAAATGCAAGACCAGTACCCGCTGGTTACCACACGGAGGTAAAATAAGCACAATTAATGTCCTTTCTTACTTCTTACAGCGAGGACACTATCGACACTTTCTAAAAGAATTTAAGGAAAACATTCAATTTTATTTTTCCGCCTGTTGATACCATTTTAATACGCAAGAAATCAAAACAAATGCCCTCATTATCAAATACGACAACAAATTTCAAATCAGCTGTTAATTGTAAGGTGACTGGCAGCTTTTTCAATTCTTACACCAATAAATTTGTTGAGTAAAAATTCGTAAGATTCTCAGTGGAGGGGTAATATCTTGCTCACTCGATACCGCTATTTTACGAATTTTTCGAGTTAAGGAACAGCATTGAGTAAAAAGTCGTAAAAACCCGAAGAATTCGTAAGATTTGAAATTAAAGGAACCCATCGCACGAAAATCAACCAAAAAAGAGAGCAAGTGACGTTTTCGTGTTCGATTAGCCACATGAAAATACCGTACCCGCAATTGCGAGAAAAACCTTACAGCCTCAAGGCACTCGTCACCGAAGTAATGATATCTACATTTACGAATTAACGATGTCATGAAATTGCGGAAGATTAATACTGCATGTACACCATCACGCACCCGCATTTTTGCACGAGACGGGACAGAGAGATCCGTTTTTCCGCAGTCAATGCTTATAAAGGAATAAGAATGAGATCACAAATCCGACGCCTAAAGTGTTATGGATCGGCTGCCCATAATTATAGATACGTAAAACGGAAATACACACAAGTTCCGGCGACCAGCATTTCTGTAATCACTTGAAAATATTTATATTTCTGATTTAAAACATGTGAAATGAGAGCGGCTTTAAGTTTCAGTAAAATAAACCAAAAGTTCATCAATCAGTTATACGAAATAAATATATAATTGTCCGTTCATCACTTCCGGAAGGCATTTTGTTTCATAGCGGAAGCGAAATTTCGTAAGTAATCGATGTAAAAATATCAACATTTTCTCATAATTCCTATCACGTAATCAAGATGGCCGACCAAAAAACGTGTCACGTTTTTTTGCGTGGTAGGTAATGCCGTCACTTTCCGTCACACGGATATTCATGTGGTTTTCGATTGGGATTCTTCAGATTCGCTTTCAGATTTCGTGTGGCAAATTGAACAAAAAAAGTAATCTGACTGTGGTTTGTTGGTGTTATGTGGAATTCGATTGGGATTCTTCAGATTCACTCTCAGATTTCAGATTTTGTGTGTCTAATCGAATATAAAAACCTCACTTGCTCTTTTTTGTGTTGATATTTGTGCGATTATAAGAAAATTACCAAAAAGGAAGAAAAACATAATTTCATAAACGAATACCACAATACACCACATGGAGGACATCTAGGAATACGAAAAACAGTAACAAAACTCAAACAGAAATACATCTGGAAAAATATGAGACAAATGGTTAAAAACCACGTGAACGCATGTGAACAATGCACTGAAAACAAACAAACGAGACACATCAAAGAAAAGATAATAATAACGGATACACCAAGCACTAGTTTCGAAACGATACAAATTGACAAATTGACGCAAAGACAATAGCCAAGACTTTAGTAGAACAATTTATTTTGAAATATGGATGATAAATATACGAATTGTTCAAACTTTAACATAGGAGACCTAGTTTTTGTAAGACTAGAAAGTAGGAAAAAGTTACAAAATCCGTAACATGGACCATATAAAGTAGTTAAAACTGACAATGTAAATACAACAATAGATATAAATGGTCAACACAAAAAGATCATAACAAGAGCCTTAAAAAATACAAAATAGATAAATAAAGAAAACAAATAATAACAATGTAATTATAACCTACAACAAATAATATAAGGTAACCAACATACAACATTTTTTTTATATAAACAAGACAATGTAACTAAAAAGAAAAGAAAATCCTACGTAAAGCATTTTCAAATTGACCGCCTGACACATTTTCTTGCAAAATTATTTTTAATATAATTTTCCGCTTAAGGATGAGGGTACCCAGTACCCACACAGAATATCAAAGTACAATAACAATACCAGATAACGAGTGAACGAATGACTACATGCATTGCACAATGCATAAGCATTGACTCACTTGAGTTCATGTAATTTAAACAGAACACTGTGTGACTGTGTCACTCTCTCATCGCGTCCCAAATGCCGGATATCGGCTGAAGGAGTAATCGGACTCTTTCAACTCGGGTCAAGTATTGAAATAGATTTGGGAATGCTAAGGAGGGTTAACTAGTATATAAGTAGTACGTTTAGGAAAAATAAAGCAGATTCATTTTGACACTCAATCGAATTGTTTCTCACTTTTATGGCGTATACTTGACCTACACATAAAAACAGGCCTTGAAAGGTCTCCCTTATGTAATTCACAACACGCATACCTCAAGGGCAAGTCGACGGAGACCGCTCTACCTTCTTAGATGTAGAGGGCGCCTTTAACAACGTCCACACTGAATCGATCCAGGAATCTCTCTTAGAACTTGGGGTAGAGGATTTGATCACTTCATGGATCATTTCCATGCTCAAAACAAGGATCATGCAAACAAAACTTGGTAACACCCTTTTAAGCAAATCAGTAAGCAGAGGAACACCTCAAGGTGGGGTGATCTCGCCACTCTTATGGATTATGGTACTCAACAAGACTATGTCAAGACTCGACAGGGAAGTCGAGTAAGTAGTAAAGTCGTTGCGTATGCGGATGACGTGGTTGTTCTAGTATCAGGAATGTTTCCGAACGTTATAAGTGAAATCATAGAAGGAGCACTGGGTAAGATTAGCGGTTGGGCTACAAGTTGTGGTCTTAGTGTTGACCCAAGTAAAACTGAACTGATACTTTTCACCACCAAAACCAAAATACCAACTTTCTCACTCCTCCTCTTAAATAATCAAAATCTTCCTTTATCCACCAGTGCAAAATACCTTGGAGTCATACCTGACCCTAAACTCAACTGGAAGTGCAATATCGAACACCGAGTGCGGAAGGCAAGCATTTCTATGCCTGTATTAAAGCTTTTGGAAAAAAGTGTTGGCTTCAACCAAAGATGGTTCGTTGGATGTACAATGTACATAGCATTGGTACGTCCCATCCTCACCGACGGATCACTGGTATGGCGGCCCGCATTAAGTAAAGCCTATAACATCATCAAATTAAGCAGAGTTCAAAGAACAGCTGGAATTGGAATCAGAGGAGCCTTAAGACCAAGTCCGACCGAGGCGCTCAATGTGATTCTTAATTTTCTGCCAGTGGATCTGCACATAAAAAACATTGCAGCATGTAGTGCAGTTAGATTGAAGGAATCAAAATGTTGGTCCGAAAGGCCCTACGGCCACACCAGCGTCCTACTTTTCCTTCCTGACGGCATAGGTCGTATATCTACGGACTACATTGTACCCAAACTCAACTTCCATAAAAACTTCTCTGTTAGATTCCCCTCTAGATCAGAATGGGAGGAGAATGCGGTCGTAAACGAATTCGACATACCTATCTTCACAGATGGTTACAAAATGAACTGTGGAGTGGGAGCAGGCATCTCAACAGAATAAGACATCTCCAAATCTTTCCGCTTCCCCAACGCAACCAGCGTCTTTAAAGCAGAAGAACTTGCAATCAAGGAAGCGTGTAGACTGCTCATTAACATAACTAACACCCAGAAATAAAATAGGCATCTTCGTCGACAGCCAGGCCTCGATTAGGGCTGTCGGTTCAACTAAATCAACATCCAAGCTTGTTGTGGATTGCAGGGAGATATGACCAGGTCGTGTCATCGGTTTGAAATCACTCTCGTCTGGGTTCCCGGCCCTAGGAACTATTCCCTCCGCTGGGTTACGATAAGATAAAAATACTCCTGTACTGCGTCTCAAGGGCGAAAACTAGATGGTTGAATCTGACGAGCTGTGTCATTTCAAGGAAGATCAGGCCAACCTACGATGATGCCAGAACAAACTACCTCTTAGCCAGAACGCGTGTAGATATCGCCCGAATTACGGAAACTAGTACAGGCCATGGGCCTTTAGGAACACACGCAGCCTAGCTTGGCATCCCCCACAACACCCATTGCCGCAGCTGCGCTGGCATAAGCAAGAGTGAAACAGTGTTTCATCTTCCTTGTGAGTGTCCGGGCCTAGCCAAAACCAGACATAGTGCACTAGGTCATCTCTTTTATGATGACCTCTCGACCATCCAAAGTATCCATTTCAACAAGATCATGAAATTTCTCAACTCCTCAGGCTGGATGTGAGCTCCCTTAATGTCCTTTTCCACCTTTATCTACAGGTTCCGTTAGTTGTGGTCTCAAAACGGCGCTCAATGCGTTATTTGTGTTTTTTTTTCCTTGTCAGGAAACGGGAAATACAGCCACTTAAATCAACCAACCAACCATCAATAAATAAATATCTTTGTCAAAATTGCTTGTCTTACAAATTATTTGCTATTCTACTTCTTTTAAGTTGTCCCATATGTAACAACACAGTTTCTGAAACATATTGTTCGTTGGAATTTGTATCATTGTCATTGTGCAGTCTTTCTCCTACAAAATCGTCTGTAGCATTGTCTAAATTTTGATCCCACAAATCGTCTTCTGTTATACACAAATTGTGTAACACATAGCATACCATTACAAACTTTGACATTCTCTCCACAGTTATAGAATCTAATCGTACTAGCTGCCTAATGCCGGAGACAGACTGCTGGTATTGATACTATGATATTCCATTACTACGTTCTATACCATATGTGTGTCACTTCCATATAAGGTATATTAATAGCTAGTATACTACATTTCATAGCTATACAAAAATGTTTGTGGTATACCACACTCTTGTTGATTGCAGCGCCAATTTTTCTCTAATGAGGAGTCGACGTAACTTTTTTGACAGCCCATATCCGTATTTGAAAATTGCAAACTGCAAATTAAGCAAAAAGAAGACAAAGTGATCTCAACAAATTATTTGGAAATTAATAAAAACAAGAGGAACATTCTTTCCCAAAGTGAAGCTCGAAAAGTTATTGATGTGTGGAGAAATTATATTAATGATATGCGAGGAGCAAAAAGGAATGCTGAGACTTATCAAAAAATGTGCAGCGAACTGAAAACTTACATCCCCGGAACTCCGAACAAGAATAAACAATTTGAAAAAAAAAGACAGGTTTGTTTTGGTTGGATTCTTCTTCTTTAGGGCCAATTTTTCAATAGTCAGATAAATCGCCTAATTGCTAACTAATGACTAAATTTGTTTCACTCTTTATCTGCCAGATATAAGCTTTGAGTTTTTCAATCATAAAAAAAGAGCCAGATAACTATTCGAAGGTAAAGTGGTGTGAGTGAGACAGACTGATTGACAATATTCTGTGTTAAAGCATAGAAGATAGTCATGTTCAAAGCTTGACGTTTATCATTAACCGTTTTAGTTTCAGTGGCCAACATTTTAAATTTGTAATGGAAAACGCTAATATTATATTTGCTAAAGAGCGGGAGAGGTCTTTTTATTTGACCTCTTCAGAAACGCGAGTGTTCATGAGTATGGTGTTCAAGTTTCAAAACACTAGAAAAAAACAGATTCCGTCACAAACAAGGAAAAAGGTGCTGCATGGAATAAAACTGCCGAATTATTTAATGCTGCTAGTGGTGTGACCGCAAGAACTTCAAAAACTTTAAAGCTAAAGTATGAAAGCATTAAAAAAAATACAAACAAAAAGCCGCACAGAATCGTCAAGAACTGCATAAAACGGGCGGCGGAGATGCAAAACAGAACACATTTTCATCTGCAGAAGAAAAAGTACTGGCGATATGTACAAATATTGACGGCTTGGAGGCTTCGGTACGACAGTGACTTAATAGCAGGTATATTTTAAGTAATACATATACACCTCCATACACTGCTTCCGTAAAATGTCTTTCAGAATCTACGAGTGCTTTGTTCATACCTGCTGAGAATGAAACGGATGAAGAATATTTAGATGATCCGTTAAACAGTGAACAAAAATGGTTTGGTCAGATCGAAGGGTTGTATGTACAATATGAACATACTGATGGTGATAAATATAAATATTTATGTCTCCAGGTGCATCGTCTTCCAAATGGGAAACCTGGACTCCACAGCCACTTAAAACAAAAACCAACCCAGCCTTAAAAACAACAAACAACAAGTGTGAAAACCAAATTTGATGAGTTGGGTGACTCCCGTTTGCAATTGGTGGAATTGCAAATGCAAATAGCCCGCAATGAATTAAGGTACAAAGAAATTGAACATGAGCTGCATGTTCAGCAAAAAAAAAGAGGAACATGAAGTTCGAATGCTTTACCTTCACGAAGAAAATAGAAGAGAGAGTGAACACCAACTTCATATGCAAGAGATGAAGAAATAATTTAATGCCAACTGTAATGGAGGTGGTGTTGAGAAGGAATGGGAGAGAGATGACAGTCTGCAGATGACGGAATAAAATTGTGGGGAATGAGGACTAGGTTTTAGGGACGAAGGAAGGAAACGAAAATCGGGATTACTTTGCAACTCAGATGCGAGCGCATGCCTTGCTGGTCACAGCTGGAGCTCGTCGGAGGGTGGATTCTTGCACCCGAGATCCAAAAAAAAATCAACACTACACAAAAAAAAATGCATGCGTAGATATTCAAAAAATGTAAAAGAAGGAAACAAAAAAACCAAAAAGAAAGTCAAGAAAAGACTATTTGTTAGGGTCTTCTAATGATACCTCGCGAGGAACTGATGGTCGTCTTCCTGGTGGTTCTATACCCTCTCTACCGTTTACCAGTAAGCGCTAAAATTACAACCTGGTACCCTAGCGATAGCCCTATGCTTTCGCTATTCCAATTCCTCGAGCGTTTCCGTCGAAATGAGACACAAAATGATCGCTTTAAACATAAATCAGATATTTTTTTATTCCATAATCTTAATTCATTATTGTTGTTGCATCTTTAGAAAGTACATGTTTAGAAGTAGACAAAATAGTACATTACGTAATAAAAGTCAATTAAAACTAACATCCAAAATCTATTTTCGTATAATATAACTAAATCAATTCGAATTCTCAACTTTTATTCTTATTTTCCTTGTTGGTATAGGTAATTCACCTTTAAGTATTATTTAAATTAAACAATCTAAGAACTAGGATAAAAGATACTCAAGACAACAGCAAATCGTTTGAATTCTGGCAATATATCTACACTTTAAATTACAACGCAATGTATGTATGGATGTACCATTCGCGAAATCGTATTATTTTTAAATGGCTGTGCATGTGGAAACCCGAACCGATCAAACAAAATTAATCTCAATATTTGTATAAACCAACTTACCCTGGGATCCGCTTCGCCAGACCTGTCGATGAGGAGTCCAGTTGATGCTGCAAACAAAATTTTCATGAACGAAAAAAAAGCGGACAAGAAAATGCCTCTTACAGCAAATGACAGCAAAATACTAAATTTTTCTGATTCCCACGGGTTTTTTTTTTTTATTATTAATATTAGGTATCAATTTTTATATATTTTTTTTGTACCAAACAAGGCAAATTCACAAATTGGAGTTGGATTTGGATGAAAATTTATCAAAACGGTTATATTTAGCAATGAAGATATATTATTTCATAATCGTTATCATTATAAGTATCGGATGCACTATCAACAGATAAACTAGCAAAAACTGGTGAAGGGGGGGAGGATAATATCATACACATAAACAGCTGCAACTGCAACCTATCGAAGTCGCTCGGTGGATTCCGTTGCCTACCATGTGGGTGGCGTTTCGGCAGGTGAAATTCTGGGTCGATCGATTGTTTGGAGACGACTTTTACCGTCAGGATTGGGTCTTCGGGCAGACGGGTCGGATTCTCACTATTGCGAATTGCAATTGCAGGTGACTCGTCTGGCCGGCAGTTTTGGGCGGGGCCGGTACGGAGGTTGGGAACGAGCCAGTAAGGCAAGGTGGTTGGCGGGTCGATTTTTGGCTGGCAGAGAGCTGGAGTGGCCGAACACTATCAATTTAATCGATGGGGGAAGGTTCGGGCGGTATTACTGTGGCTCGCGGCTGGGCTGATTACTTTATGTACACTGTCTGGCGATGTGCGAGTAAAAGTCTTCGCTGTGTCTTTTTTGTTTCGTTTAGAGATTATTACACGCGGGTAAGCAATTTTGCTGTTCATTTATTTTTGTTATTTCGGCTTCCCACCATAAATGCAAATTAACAGGCAAAGTAAATCTGTGGCCACAAGCCATAACCGCCTAAGTTTTTTTTGCATACTTTTCAGGAGAGCAGATTCAAGTTTCAAATCATCACTTCAAATCAGGAATATTTGTTTGTAAGCTTATTTTTTTCGTTGGAAAAACTTCTGTTAAAAAAAAGATTTAGGTCATAAAAAATTAAGTGGAAGTAGATTTAAATGCTGAGCACTGACTTTTATCTCCCTGTGCCACTTTCACCATAGCTTTTTTCATTCGCAAACGGTTCCGCACTCTCGACTACTTTGCATGTCAAGCCCTTTTCGCAGCTACTGGCAGCTATATTACGCTTAGCGGATCTCTCGCGCGAGCACAGCAGAAGTGTTCGATAGCCGTCCCTTGCCTTGTCGCATGACCCTCCTCCTTGGCACCCACCGTTCGAACCATTGCACACACTCAACAATGGTAAATCGGGCTGCAGTATTATCGTGTGATCGATTGCATCAAAATACAAAAGGAAAAGGGGAACTTATTAGAAACATTTTTTTTTTCTTTTTTTTTTCTCTCGGTCAACGTGCAATGGATTTGGGTGAGTGGAAACGTGCGTTAGGCGGACATATACTTCGCAGCTGAACTTTGAGGAAATAGAAAATAAATTCTTTATCGAATGTGGCCGCTACAACACAGCTTAGGTGAAGCGTTTATCTAGCAGAATCCTAAGCTGAAGAATAGGACATCATCAGCGCCGAATATCTTTAGCGTAATACGTTCCCAAGGTCTTACCCGATAGCCGCAAGGATATTCGCATACGATCACTGGAGTCATTACTGGACACTGTGCGATAGGCGTACATGCGGAAAGGCTGGGTATACTGCATAATTATTTTTGCAGAAGCTGTAGGGACGTTGAAGAAATAGAATCTGTTCGCCACCTGCTATGCGAATGCCCATCAGCCCTTAAGAACAGCAGACTAAGGATTCTCAATAGCCATGAGATTCATACTAATCTATGTGGCTCTAATATAAAAGCGGTCTATTTTTGTCGTTCAACAGGTATGCAATGGATGGTTCCCGTAAAATGGACACAATGGACCCGAGCACCCTTCTACCTACCTACCTACCTACCCGATAGGTCTTCGAAAATGTAGTACGCGAATCCTTTTTTTTTGCTTTAATACGCGCCTTGAAAAAATTGGGAGCAGGCTTCTCTGCTACTCTGAGCGAAATTAAGGTGGTAGACCTCATCGCCAACTTTGATATGACACCTGGATGTTCCTTTGGACTCTGTCTCGCACCCTTGCCAATTGGTAGGTTCTATTCAAAGGCATATCTTCACCATTAATCATTCCCAGCTTCGTCAATAGTTCGTTGTCAGATCCGTGCTGAATCATGTTTTGACCGAAGAGTACAAAGTATGGAATGCAACCAACAGGCAATACTGCTAAGTTTAGCATCCCACTTAGTTTGGTCTTTTAAGATGAAAGCGCGATTAGCCGCAATAATCGAGCGATTAACTCCTTCGGAGGAGTTCGATTGAGGGGAATGGATGGCAGGGAGCATATGTGTAATTCCATATTTGGTCAAAATGCTTCCGAATTCTCCCGTCTTAAACTGGGACCCATTATCCCTCAAAATCGTTTCTGGAACACCGAATACATGAAAAACCTGTTCTTCCAGGAAGTCTATTATCAGCTTGGTGGTGAACTTCTTTCAAGCTTTTAAAAGGACATACTTGGAAAGGTGATCCAGGACAATAAATATTCCGACATTTCCTGATTTCGATAGAGATTAAGGCCCCAGGAAGTCAATAAACAATTTTTGAAATGGCCTTGACGTTTGAACTGGCTGGCCCATCGGAGGCCTTAAGACAACGTTTGGACTTTTTGTCGTCTTACATATCTCACAGGCTAACACATACCTTCTCACGTCCTTTACCAAAGTTGGCCAAAACAGATAGCATCAAAGCTTTTCCAGGGTTTTACCTATACTGCAATGAGATGATGTAGGTATATTATGAGCATTAAATAGGATATCTTCCACTAAGCCTGAAGGCACCTACAGCTTCCAAGTCTCGGAGTGTTCCTCTGGAGACCCGGTAGAGTGGGCTGTTCGCTTATAAAGGAAGTTGTCCACTAACTTGACATCTGGAAGCCTCGCTTGGTTGGCTGTGATATGATTCATAAGGGGGTTACATTCTTCAGATGTAAAATGAGGCGAATTGAGGTCAATCAGGGGTGCAACTTCTTAGAGGGAACTTAAATCTTCTGTGTCTCTTCGGGATAAACAGTCTGGTACCACATTTATCACGCCTTTGCGATGCTTAATGCTGAAATCAAATCCCTGCAGTCTTAACGCCCATCTAGCTAACCTACCGGACAAATCCTTTTTCTGTAATGACCGAAAATGAATGCCCTTCGACATAAGTGCGGAACTTCTTTATCGATAGAACTGCGGCTAAACACTCCTGCTCGGTTACGGAATAATTTCGCTGTGCCTTGTTTAGCTTTTGGCTCATGTAAGCGATTGGTCGTTTAATGCCTTACTCATCCAGTTGAGCCAAGACGCTTCCGACACCGTACTAACTGGCGTCACAGTGAATGATGAAGGGTCGATCGTAATCGGGCGTTTTCAGTACCCGAGCAGAAGTATGTTTTGCATTCAGTTCTTCGAACGCTGTTGGCGCTTCCGAGTTCCAGTCGAAGGACCTGCTCTTTTTGAGTAGGTTAGTTAGCGGGGCTGTTAGGGAGGCAAAGTTCCCAACAAACTTGCGGTACCATCCCGTCATCCCTAAAAATCGGCGAAGTTGACTAACGGATTTGGGGGGTGGAAAGTCCACAATCGCGCTAATTTTCTCCGGATCAGTTTGTACCGAACCGTAGCCAACGACATAGCCCAGGTATTTTACCGATTCGAGACAGAACTTGCTCTTATAGATATTAATAGTCAGACCAGCCTTTCTGATCAGAGGTGGGACTCGAAGTCTTTTGAAATCACCAACAGATCATCGAGATAGACAAATACCATATCCCGAAGATGACATGGGATGACCTTATCCATCAACCTCTACATTGTCTGCGGAGTATTGCATAGTCCGAATGGCATCACCGTATACTGATACAGCGGACGATTCGGAACTGTGAAAGCAGTCTTCTCACGAGAATTTACTTCGAGCGGGATTTGCCAAAATGAATCTTTCAAATCGATGCATGAAATGAACTCTGCGCGAGGCAACCGACTTAAAATGCCGTCGGAAGTAAATGCAGAATCTCACTTTTCCGGGCTTTCGGATGAGGACCACCGGAGAGCTCCAAGAACTGTTAGATTCCTCAATGACTCCGAGTTCAAGCATTCTGTCCACCTCGGCAAACATTAGCGATTCCACTGCAGGCGACATAGGATAGTGTCGCTGCTTAATCGGTCGGGTTGTTCCGACATCAATACAGTGCTCTAGTAACGTCGTCTGCCTGTTTGCTCAAATGATGGAAACATTTGAGCTGGTATATAGTAAGCTCATGTACAGGTACCGATGAAGGCGAGATGTTAAGCTCTCCTATTATACTTGGTGCGATATTAAAACTTCGCCAAAAATCGACACCGACGTATAAATTTTGGCTGAAGGAAGGAACAATATAAATGTCCAAGGGCTTTGTTACATTTCGAAAAGTAACATCCATCCTGATACTACCTCGAACGGTTTGTAACCTGCCCTCTGCAGTTTTCAAAAAAACGTGGTATTTCTTTAATTTTGCACCAGAGAAAATAATTTCCTCAGCAGCGCTAGCTCCAAAGCAGCTTATGGAGGCCCCGGAATCCAGTAAACCATTTATGGTTGTTCCTATTATTGCTACCAGACCGTAGGGTCCTATATCCGTAGTATCTCCACTGAGGGCAGCGCTAAGAAGATATCTTCTTGATTTCAGAAAGTTTTGCCAAAATTTCCGGAGGTGAATCTTTCATCTTTTGGGTTTACGAAGAAGTACAGTGTTATTATTAACAGAGAAAATTTGTGAACGAATTTGATTGTATTTTATTGGTGAAACGGTTTCGAAGGGTCGATACTGGCAGGTTTTCTTACGGGCTGAATATTATATAGTGGGGAACCGTCCTGGTTTTCGGTTTGCACTTCCTTGCCTTGAGCATAGTTTAGTTTCGGGGGTTGGGATGTGACCGGGTGTTGGTGGCCACATCAACTTTGCAGTTTAACTGTGGGGAACACTTTGGCCATTGTGGTTTGTACGTGTTTGGAGTACCACAACCATAGCAAAATACTCTTTTAGGTTCAAGGTAGTCGATGTATGAGTATCCTACTGCCTCACAGTTCCAGCAAAGAAGAATGTTCTTTCAAATATTTATAGCTGAAATGTCTTCGTCTAAGGGAGGAGCTGATGCCACTTCGGATACAAATTTCCGTCGAGGAGTGTTCCGATTGAAAGATCCTCTACTCATCTCTTGTAAGAAAGTCTCATGACGATGGCATGCTTGGCGCAACTCGGAGATAGAAGAGATGTTAAGTTGGAAAAGCTCATGTATTAGATCCGGTTTCAAGTGTATCGGGCAAGGGTTCGGCCAACCTTGTTATAGGCCTATTAGTGGAATGCAGAGGGCGCTGGGAGCGAATGTAGAATATGAAGCAAGGATGTGGATGGGACTTAAGGATGGGAACGGAACAAAAAGGGAATGAAGGTCGAGTGCGAATAGCGCGGCATGCTGGCGAAGCACGGCTAAGCTCGCCGAATGGGGTGGTTCTTGTCCTCCCGCTACACGACGAAGCCTACAACAAGACATGCCGAATAAAACAATTTTTATAACTACAACGGACGGACTGGTCTGACTACACTGAGGGCGCTGCGGTGTTGTTCAGCGATGGCCCCACGGATTCGCCATCTCCTCAATCGATAACACATCCATCATTATGACTAGCTGATCCCGTTACCACATGTATTACTCGTGGCGATCAGACAATATTGCTTGCAACAGCGCGTGTTTACGCAATCTCGGATGGCTTACAACAGCGCTTAACTCGTATCCTCTGCGATCCCGGATCGCAGGTAAGTTTTATATCAGACCGCTTAGCTAATCAGTTATGTATTCGCAGACGAAAGTGTGAGGTCAGCGTCGAAGGGATTGGTGCTCTGGCTCATATTTTTTTTTTTTTTATTATTAGCAATTTCGTTTTACATATATAATTTTACCCGCAAAGCAAAGTGCTTATCTGCAGGTGGTTGTTAAAAAAATTGGTTTTGAAGTGCTTTTAATTTTAAATGAATTCATTGTACACAATTAATTTAGGTTTAATTTTTTATCAATTTACCTAGCAATTTTCAATAAGTTGATTAATTTATGACTTTTACTTAACAAAATACAATTGAAGTAAATACCGTTTTAGTTATTTTTTTCTTTTTTTAAAGTTTGGAATGAGTTTTATAAATTGAGGAAGTGTGTTGAGTAACTTTGGGATGGCACATCTTAGTTATCGATTTCCGTATGTGTTGAAGGTTTCCGGAACATCTAGCATCTCTTGGGCTCGTCGTCTTGTATTTAGCCGGTGGCGTATGGGTTGCAGAAAGCGTTGGTCATTCATGTAGTGTAGCAATGTTGTCATCTGGAAGATTGCATTTACATCTAAAACTTTAAGAGATGAATTACTTGGTCTACAAATTTTAACAAGACTATGTTGTAAGTATAATATCTTGTCCAAATGAGATTTCGCTGCGTTTCCCCAGGCCAGAATCCCATATCTTATGCGCGACTCCGCTAGCGAGTAATACACCTGCTTTTGCACATCGAGATTGGAGTATCGCTTAAGGTACACCATTGCGAAGATAGTGCTCTTAAGTTGAAGACGCAAGGAATTTATATGCTCACGCCAAAGGAAATGTTCGTCGATGGTTACTCCAAAGATATTTGAAGGTTCTGACTACCAAACAGTATAAACAGGATAGGGCCCAGTTTTGAACCTTGAGGTACACAATATTCACTAGGTTTTTCTTTACTCACTGCACCAGACACTTTGACTTTTATGGTTCTATCAGTCAGATAGCTCCTAAGCCAGTTTGCGAGTACTCCTCTTAAGCCATTTCTGTTGACCGTTTCCAAAAGTTTTCCGTGCGTTAAAGTATCGAAAGCTTTGCTGAAGTCAAAAAATAGCACAAGGACGTGATGGCTTTTGTTTAAACCAGCATTAACCATATTGGTAAACTCTCGCCGGACCGAAAAGAGGCGAAGGGGAAAAGCTTATGATGGTATTCACTCCCCTTGAGTGTGCCCACCCCTACACTACCTTGTACACGACGGGTAGTGCTTCCATGGCTACCACGCCACTCTATAACATTTTTACGATAGCCCCTAGTTTGACGCTATAACGGGACTATCCCATTACACGAGCCATCCTTCTGGCGTGGGTACGAGCGATCACATCCACCTAGAAAATTTTACATTACTACTGCATGTTCCTTGAGATTAAACTTCCCAAAAATGTGTTCAGCGACATAAAGGAAAAATATACGAAAAAGAAAGTCGAAATAATTCCACCCAATCCCTATCGGGAACGTAATACATTTATTATAATTCAAAAGAAAAATATACTTAAAACTCTAATATCATATATAAAACTCTCTTATATATTTCGGACTGCTTTTCTTCATCCTTAAATAAGCAATAGAGAATTTTTCACAAAATAATACGAGTCCGCTTCCGTTCATTTATCTTAATATATTATAACAACAGTTATCTCAGAAAGGTCAGCAAATCCAAAACGCTTAATTACTTTCTAGGAAGTACCCAACAGTACAGTATGGATAATAATAAAAAAAAACCCAAATTTCAATACAATTTCATTGACTCGTTTTAAGTATTTTGATATGTGGCAGTAAATTTTTCGTCGTAAGTGTACGTAAAAATAATAATCGCAATATATATACAACTTAAATTTTACGTTAAGTCGAATGCCATATGGGCGTCGAGCGATAGCAAACCAAAACTATTGTCTTCCGTTAGGGACATTTATGGTTGTTCCTATTATTGCTACTAGACCGTAGGGTCCTATATCCGTAGTATCTCCACTGAGGGCAGCGCTAAGAAGATATCTTCTTGATTTCAGAAAGTTTTGCCAAAATTTCCGGAGGCGAATCTTTGATCTTTTGGGTTTACGAAGAAGTACAGTGTTATTATTAACAGGAAGTACCCAACAGTACAGTATGGATAATAATAAAAAAAAACCCAAATTTCAATACAATTTCATTGACTCGTTTTAAGTATTTTGATATGTGGCAGTAAATTTTTCGTCGTAAGTGTACGTAAAAATAATAATCGCAATATATATACAACTTAAATTTTACGTTAAGTCGAATGCCGTATGGGCGTCGAGCGATACCAAAACTATTGTCTTCCGTTAGAGACAACTCAAAAAAACTCTAAAGGTTCACTTTATCCCAATATATTATATGTATACGGAAACACATGCAACAAGATCACTTACCATTGCTCTTCAAGGGTGAGGGTTCAGGGGTGAGGGGGATGATATGCATAACATTCTCCAGCCCGAGGTGACGTGGTGCAAGTCTTTATTTCGCACTGCTGTTTGAATAGGACGCTAACCGGAATAAACAAAATTTTACGTATACATGATGGAGTGAACCTCACAAATAAAAAAAATCCCTATGTAGAGCTTCACTCTCCTAATTTCTCTAAATTGCGATTTTCTGGCGGTTTTAGGATGAGAGGAGAAGATGCGTGGTCGAGGCTGCCGCTTCATGCGGAGATATGACTGCAGAGGCGAAGTTTCGGGTACTCGTTATCGTGACGTATGCTATCTGGTTTTGTTTTTCTTCTTCGAGCTTTGCACTATCGACAGATATGCATGTCGTTGAAGGAAAGTGTGTGGTCAAATGTTCTGCCGGCGATCTAGCACGAGGGGGGGTTAGGATGCAGATGACGACACGATTGTCTTGAAAGCACTTTCCGTGATGCCCTTAAGGTCTGTTGGTACATGACAAAGCGAGCAGTGGGGTGGAGAGAGGTGACAGATATCACTAACGATTAGCATGTGTGATGCGGGGTACGGGTGGCGGGTTCGCGCTTAAAGGTTGCTAGCACTAAATTTCGCGTCACTTTCACCGCGCATGGATTATGTCTTTTGTTGTTGGATTTTTTTGTTGAAATTTTTTTGTTAAAACTCTTCCACATCGATATCGAGACACTTTTCTTAGACAATTTTATTTTGGACACCGTTTATGAGATCAAAAGCGATACACAAGTCACTGCGCGACCGACTATTATATACAGTTTTAAGTATATGTAGTACAATAGTTTATACAATTTATTTGCACTATTCGCGTATCTGATCGGATATTTTGTTTCCTTTTTTTGCGTTCTTTTTATTTGTTGAGGCGCTTTTTTTTTGTATGCAACCAAAAAAATTTAAAACGATCGTGAACACTGTACTTTCGCGTAGGAGCCACCCGACAACCGCACTAGCATGTCTTTTCCGTCACTCCCTACCTTCCAGAAACAAAACAAAAAAAACGTCGTCTGGCTTATATAGCTAGGAAAATGCCTTGCGCGAGTCGTGCTCGGTTTCGGTATCGTCGAACGATCGTCCCGTACTTTTTCTTTGCTCACATTGATGGTGTGATTGCATGCCCCGTGGGTAATTTTACATAAAGCGTTCGATATCTTCCGAGCTTCTGTTTTCAAGGCCATACTCCTCTCACATCACATACAAAAGCGGAGCGGCCCCCTTGTTGACGCATTCTCTCATCTAATCCCTATACCAATCAACACACAATGGCTCCTGGGCTCTTAACTAGACTAAATTTGCTGACCCTTGCTAAGTCTACACTTTCAAGAACAGATTCTCAAACTTTCCTAGAGCGGAATATTTTTATTTTATTTTTCGTTCCCCACATTTGATATGTTGGTATTGCAAACATGTAAAATGGTTGATACCTGGTTCGAAAATTGATCCACAAATTTATCAACAATGTCGTTTATACCTTGGTCAGTACCCGGAAAATTATTTTGAATAGTTTCATCTATTGAAAGTTTCTTTCTACCAAGAAGTTCATTTATAACGCTCCATGTTTTCTTCGGATCATTATTTGCGCTTGTAAACTTTTTTGTAAAAATTGGCTTTGACAAGTTGAATATTTCTATTAACAACATTTCTGAAATTTTTGTATTCGTTTTCATAAGTTTTACACCTCGGGCTATTTTTCCATCTTCTATAAAGCTCGTCCCATTTTTTGCACATTGGGACTATTTCGAGCGTAATCCATGGCTTACGTTTTCGGGTTTTGTTGGTTGATTTAGTTTTGCTTGCTTCATTATATATGTTATTCATTTCTCTTACGAAATTATTGTAAAGTGTTTCAACATCATTTTCCTTAAGCATATCTTGCCAGTTTGTGTGTTCTATCAACTCATTTACTTTTTGTTGATTGATATGTTTAATTTTAGCTTTAACAGATGACTCTGTATTGAAATTTTTTCTTGCGTACAAAACGGCGTAATGGTGTGAAAGATCAGTTTCGATCACTGCTGAGAATATATCAGTTTTAGTGACGCTTACATAGATATGATCTATAAGAGTTGTAGTATTATTTCGTATGTCTATTCGCGAGGGTCGTTTGATGACGTTTGTTAAACCTTTTGATACCATCATCTCCATGTATTTTAATACAAGGGAGTTATTCTCATCTTCGGTATTTATGTTGACATCACCTATCAAAACGTTTTCCGTGTTTTCTTTGATGATTTCATTTAACTCGTCTATGAATCTTGTAATACTCGTACTTGGCGGTCTATATATTGCATGAATATGTTTTTGTTTACATTCATGAGTGATTTCTAGGTGCATGCCTTCGTAATTTACTGGATTGGTTCGTATGATCTTGTAGGGGGAGTGGGGGTACATTGATACGATTTTCATTCAATAACGAAAAAACATGTTTTTCAATTGATTTGACTTTAACTTAATAGATTCATTTTAAACGTTACATTATTTTCTCCTTTTTTTCAATTGAATTTTTAGTTAAAGTATGTCAAATACTATTCTGCACTTCTTTTTTAAAAGGAAGAATTTTGTATCAATGTGCCCCTGAGGCGGGGCAGATTGATATGAAAATGGGGCACGTTGATTCGAAAAATACTTACCATCATCATTGCAATAGATAACAAATTTAGTCTTAAAACAAATTGTTTTTTTACTTTTTCGCATTTATTTGATATACAAATTTAGTAGAAAAAAACAAAATCAAGCCTTTTTATAGTTTTAAGTATTAATAAATAATATGTTTTGCAAAGTAACAACAAAAATTATAATAAATTAGGTAATTAAATAAAGTAGGAACATAAATATTGACTCAAATAATTCAAATATAACGATAACGATAAGAACACTAACAAACCTACAACAGAACCTGAAATATAATGTGCAAAATTAAATCAAAACAAATATTTTAAGTAAAAGAGCGACCTATATGAAAAAAAATGTGAACTGGTTTTCTACAACCGATAAGATGAAAGATCGATCTTAAATTTAAAAAGAGATGACATCCTGTTAGTACCATTTATGATGGAAGGTTTCGGCAATAGCAACAAAATATCTGAAACATGGACCGACGCTTCATCTTTTACGTCTGGAAAAACAAATGTTCCCGAAGGTTTTTTCCTTATGTAGGAAACTTGAAAATCGCCACAACCGTATTTGAAAACAATTTTGCCAACAAAGTGCTTGACTGTTTTTGAATTTTCAAGCTTTATTAATATTATCACGATTTGGCTCAGTAAACTCATCAATAGATACACATCGATGTGCCCCACACTTGGTGAATGAATGTACCCCATCGCGTCACTTTTAATAAAAACTAGTTTTATAAAAAAAACATTAACCACTAGTTTACTATTTATAACAAATCATAAACTAAACATATTTAACTTACCTTTAAGACAGATATAGCTGAAAATTTTCATAAAAGTAACACGAAAAATTTACTAAAAAAAAAACAACAAAATTTCACTTAACAGTGAAGTGTGTGCAAACACTTTACTGGTGATTTTGCAACTGAATTGGCTGGAAAAAAAATAGTTTGTGTCTCTCCGTATTTTGCTATGTGTAGGTGTAAGTAAGAATACTTCCAGTGGAAAGCTACAAGCACTGTATCAATGATCCCAATGTATCAATGTGCCACCTCTCCCCCTACTTTACATTGTTTTTAATATTGCGACACCTCCGCCTTTCATTCCATTACGATTAACAAATTCGGGTTTAAACCCATCAATATTATAAAGATCATTTTTCTCTTTAGGTATATTAATTTCGTTCAGCACTAATATATCTATACAACATAACATATTTTCGATTTCCGCCATAAAAGTATCCCATGTTTCTGTAATGGATCTTATGTTAAAACTTACACAACAAAAATTAATTTTTTTTAAAAATTATTTTTCGATGCCTGTTACACCGTGTATTACCCTAAAGTCTACGTCTGCCTCACTATTTATGTTTTCCATTTTGAATTTTCTTTTGCTTTGTTCTTCTAATCCGATCATATGCGTTATTAGTTGGTCATCTGGTTTACATCGTTGCAAGTGCCGATGTGTATTGTTTCGCCGTTTTCAGTTTTTTTTGCAAGTATTTTGCCTGTTGTCTCCCACACAAATTTCCAGTTACACTCTCTGGCTTTGTTTTTTGCTAGCCAGAGAAGGTGTTTGTTAGTTGGTGTAAGCTGGTTGTTGACAAAAACAAATGCATCATTTTCTGTTGGTGCAGCTTGACCATTGCATGTATTTTCCCTAATTTTCTTTTAGAAGCTAGATGTCAGTGATATCGGATTCATTTATTTTGTAATCAATTGTTTTACCAAGTGCTTGAACTATTTCAATTAAATTTTCATTTTGTGTTGGTGGAATGTTTTTAATTTCAATGTTGGTTTTTAGTAATTGCTGTTCGAGTTTGTTAATTTTTGTTTCCATCAAGCATATTTGTTGATCTTTTTTAATGTTGCTTTCTTTGAGTTCTTTTATTACGTTTGAAAGTTTCTGTAGTGCCTCATTGTTTGATGTCATGTGCTGTTTTATCTCTTCGTATTTGCTAGCAACAAATTCACAGCAGTTATTAATATCAGACATTTCTTTTCTCATTTTTCGCATTTCAAGTAAAATTATCTGGTTATGTTGGTGTTATGTCATGTTGTTGGTGTTATGTCATGTTGTTGTTGGATATCAGGTGAACTGACACTTCTCATTCTTTTGGGCACCGGTTGAGCTGGAGATATTTCCACCGGTGTCTCTTTTAGCGCAGAATGCGCCGTGAGCTCCTTTCTGCACGCTGGACATCTCCATTCCTCCTTTCTGACCGTGCTCATTTTCCGATGGGATTTTTCAGAAATCGTGGTGCATCCATAGTGCATTTTCCGTTCACATCGGAAGCATGTCACGAAGTCTCCATCGGGGGGAGGTCGGAAAGTCATTCGGTACATGGATCCATATTCAACATGATCAGCTTTTGTAAACAAAAACAGATATGAATGTATGCGTAGGTGAATGACAAAGAGAGAAGGAAATAAATGCAAACTGCAGATTGCTTTTTCTTTTTTTTTTTAATAAAATCGATAGGGAATGGACAAGGAACTTTAACTGATTTTTCAGGGTTTTATGCGTTTTAATTTTGGAAACGAGGTTAAAAGTCACTTTCTATGATTCACTATTATATAGTATGAACTTTTCAAAATTAAATAAACGTTTTGTCACCAAAATGGAATCACCACTTGAGAGAGGATAAAAAACACAACCGATCACTTCAAAAGCTAGGCTTGAAAAAACACGCACTACAGGCTTAAACTCCAGTCAACTATTTCTAACTTTTCCTTGGACATTAATGCGTACATAATTCCATCGATAACGTCGACAACTCCAGCTGTGCACGTCGACGTCGGTCAATGGAAACATTTAAAGGGTCTACCGCTTGCAGATCTCCACTTTGGCACACCGGGTCCGATCGATGCACTCATCGGATCAGATGTATGGGGCTTGGTCGTAGGCAGTGACATTATCAGCGGTAAAGCTGACGAACCACATGCTCAGCGAACCCAATTTGGATGGGTTGTTTTTGGGCCAGCATCGATCATCCCCGTAGCCGCACCGGCGATACGAACATTCCGTGCTAACGTATCTCAGGATGAGCAGAATCTAGAGGAGCTAGTTCGCAATTTTTGGAAACTGGAGGAGGTTCCCGGGGACAGCGCTAACGATGACGAGTGTGAACACATTTTTTCGACGACTCATTCTCGAACTCGAGATATATCGTTCGCATACCATTTTGCAGAAACGCCGAGAAGCTTGGTGAGTCATTTCGTTCTGCACTTCGGCAGTTTCACTGTCTTGAACGTCGACTAGCTGCAGACAATGACTTACGGCAGAATTACGTGCCGTTTATGCGCGAATATGCTGCGCTCGGCCATATGGAATATGTTGGTAAACCTGGTGACCAAATTGGAGGTTATTATATTCCGCACCACGCAGTGACAACCAAGTTTCGGGTTGTTTTCAACGCATCGGCTCGTACAAGCACCGGTGTCTCGCTGAACGACACGCAATTAGTTGGCCATCCAATCCAGGATTCTTTGCTCAACATAATTTTTCGTTTTCGTCGCTCTCTGATTGCTCTCACTGCAGACGTGGAGAAAATGTTTCGCCAGATCCTGTTAGCATCAGATCACAGGCAGTATCAACGCATTTTGTGGAGAGAGTCGCCGAAGAGGAACATGGATGTTTATCAGCTGACCACCGTCGCATATGGGATGGCGTATAGCCCATTTAGTGCGTACTCTTCACCAATGTGCATACGACAATTGTGGAGAGGTGGTCGATTGTGATCAGGCAGTAGCAGCGCGGGACTCAATTCTAACATCGTTAGATGGATAGTCCATCCAAGAGGCGGTGTTATTGGCTAACAACGTGGACCAAATACTTTCGGCTGGACATTTCAAACTAAGAAAATGGACTTATGCAGCTGTTATATACACTAAAACAATTCGCCCAAATGAGCCTGCATATATTTCGCTTCCTACTGCTCGCACCAAGGTCGCTCCATTGAAGGGTGCGACGATACCCTGTTAGAATTAACGCTGCAGAACGTTCGTGTCGCACTAGGACTACAACACGCATCATATCAATTGTGTTCGGACTCGCGCATTGTACTTAGTTGGATACGTAAACATCCTACAACGCTGAAGCCGTACGTAGGAAACCGTGTTCGTCAGATCCAAGAAATTACATCGCCCGAAAATTGGACTCATGTTCGGTCGGCCTAGAACCCAGCTGATTGCGCCAGTCGCGGCATCGGAGCGGAAGATATTTTGAATCATCATTTGTGGCTTCATGGACCTGCTTGGCTGATGGACGACTCAGTCCTTCCAGAAGATGACAATAATCTTAGCAACGAAGAAAAACTCACCGTGCAAGACGAAGAGAAGGTCTCGTTCCGAGTTCTTGTAGTTTCGGAGACATTTGAACTAACAACGAGAAGGCGTGACGGTGGCCGCCTGGATAAAGCGTCACTACCAGAGGATCAACGTTTTCCAATCATCTTACCGAAAGCCGGTGCCTTAACTTGGCTTCTTATCAAGGACGTTCATGATCGGACACTCCATGGTGGCACACAGGTAATGCTGCAAACTCTTCGTAATCGTTTTTGGATACTTCAAGGCAGACAAGCGGTGCGAACTTATCTACATAATTGCGTGATTTGCCGACGTCACCGCGGAGCTACACTTACGCAAAAAATGGCTTCGCTACCTAGACAAAGGGTAGTCGCGTCACGACCATTCTCCGCCACAGGTGTTGACTATTGTGGTCCGTTTACCCTTCGCATCGGAGCAAAGAGATCCCGTGCAACGGTGAAAACCTACATGGCAGTCTTCATTTGTATGGCCACGAAAGCGGTGCATATTGAAGTAGTGGATGACCTCTCATTACAAGCGTTCCTGGATGCATTTACGAGGTTTACTGGCAGACGTGGAGTCTGTCATGACCTATATAGTGACAACGGCACGGCCTTTGTGGGTGCCAACCGCATTCTCCGAGAAGACTTGGCGACTTGGAGTACTGAACAGAACCAGCAAACCTTAGCCCACCAAGGAACACGGTGGCATTTCATCACCCCGGGAGCTCCACATCAAGGCGGCGTCTGGGAAGCTGCGGTTAAGTCCGCAAAGCGACACTTACTCCGTTTAGTTGGTGGACAACATTTATGGTACAGCCAGCTACAAACATTAGCTGTACGCATCGAGGCGTGCCTGAACTCTCGTCCACTTATACCATTGTACGATGACCCAGACGACAAGTATGCCTTGACACCAGGAGATTTCTTAATTGGTTCACCACTCCTTGCAGTTCCTGAGCCAAATATCACTGATGTACCCACGAATCGTCTCAAGCAATGGCAATGGCTGCGCAAGGTTCATCAACATTTCTGGCAACGTTGGAGTGACGAGTACCTATCTACCTTGCAACGTCGAAACAAGTGGCAGCGGCGTTTAGATGATGTGAGAGTTGGTGATATTGTCATAATTAAACAAGACAAATTACCTCCGACCCATTGGCGGTTAGGTCGGATTACCGAAGACCACCCGGGCAGTGATGGCCTCATTCGAAACGTTACCTTGAAGACAACACATGGAGCTTGTACCAGAGCAGTACAAAAATTGTGCCGACTTGTGGAATCTTTTGAACCTGATGGTCCAACCGGGCAGGATGATCAAGATTAACTTTTACCATTTAATTTACTCATATACCCAACAATGTAATAGTACGCTATTCCATTTTCATTTCATTCGTGAATTGGATCTGTCACTTTGGCAGGCCAGTTTTTTCCTCTTTGAGGTAAGACCTTATCGCTGCTAAAAGAGTTCTGTTGACTCTCTCGGACGCATAATTGACAGTTTTTAAGTGTCGTACTCCGAAAATTGAAAAAAGGTTCTGAAAGTCTTTTGACAGAAATTGTTTTCCATGAAATGGACGATCTGTACAAAACGCGGAAGACATTGGAGGACGTTGCACGAGGTTTGAAGGCTTGCACTGTTTACAAATATCACAGTCGGATACGTATCGACGAATTTGAACAGTCATGTCTGGCCAGTAAAAATATTGGCGAAC
This sequence comes from Cheilosia variabilis, assembly GCA_951230905.1. Classification (NCBI taxonomy): domain Eukaryota; kingdom Metazoa; phylum Arthropoda; class Insecta; order Diptera; family Syrphidae; genus Cheilosia; species Cheilosia variabilis. Next base: position 86,514,263 of record OX579676.1, read on the forward strand.
CCTGTGCAAAGTTTTTGCGATGCCACCATGGGAAGCTTTTGGAGGGTTGTGTGCCCGAGAAATCAGCTCCTCGGTGAGACCCGATGGAATCCATAACCTCCAGGTATGTTCAACCGCGGACTCATCTCCCGTAGGTGGCAGCGATCTCTTGTACACGAAGTTTTCCTCTACTTTCAGATCTGGCAGTTCATCTTGATGATCTTTGATGGTCTTGATGAAATCAAGATACTCATCTGACTCAAACTCCTTGGAATTGAGGTCAATGAGTGGAGCAATTTCCTCAATGTCCAAGCTATCGACATAAGCCCGCGATAAGGTGTCCGGTATTACATTCAATGAGCCCTTCCTATGCTCTATCTCAAAGTTGAAAGCCTGGGGCTTAGAACTCCATCTCGCCAATCTACCGCTTAAATCTTTGAGCGCCATCAGCCATTTCAGACTGAAATGGTCTGTAATTATGGTAAATGCCAATTCTTCAACATAGGGACGGAATTTTTGGACAGCCATCACAGCAGCCAGGCATTCGTTTTCCTTAACGCTGTAGTTCTTTTGACAACTATTTAGCTTTTGGGAGAAGTATGCTATAGGGGATTCTTCTTTGGCGTCATTTATCTGAAATAGGACAGCACCTATTCCCAGATCTGAGTCATCACATCGGATAAAAAATCTCCTGGTAAAATCTTAATGGGTGAGTACTGGAGCTGTCGTTAATGCGTTCTTTAGTCGTTCAATGCTCTCAGAGCCTCTTCAGTTATTTTAAATTTTTCATTTCTCTTTTCCAGAGTGTCAGTTACTGGGGCAGTCAGGCTGGGAAAGTCCCTGATGAACCGTCGGTACGACCCAGCGAGGCCAAGTAACCTGCGTACCTGTTTTGGGTTCTTCGGAACCGGGAAGTCGACGATCGCTTCAACCTTAGCGGGATCGGTTTTGAGCATCCCACCACCAACTATGAAACCCAAGTACTTGAGCTCCTTGAAGCAGAACTTCGACTTGCTCAAGTTGATGGTGAGGTTAGCCTTCCGCAGGCACTAAGCGACCTCCTTAAGCAACGCGAGATGAGTTTCGAAATCGGGAGGGAGTATCATTTGAAATATTTGAAATTGAAAGTCCATCGTTTTAACAAATTCCATACAGCCTTTGCCTAGTATGCTTATACTGGCACCACTATCTAGCAGGCCAAAAACTTCTTTCCCTGCAATGTTAATCTTGGCATATGGTCTTGGGTCTGTTGAAGTATCTATTACCGTTGACGATATACTCTTTCTTACTTCCTTTCTCAATTGGTATCTGTTTCTAGTATTTAATATTCCTTGGGACAATCTTTTGACATTGGCATTAAAAATTCTATCTCTAATCCTATTATATTCCTGAAGTCTAACGTGAAGTGGTCTAATAACGAATCTTTTCCTGTTAGTATCCTCTAATTCAGATTTTTCGTATCTTATCAATAATTTAATTTGACGCAGCGGTGTTTCATCTTCCGGAATTTCTTCTTCTATTTGTTTGCCTATTTCTCGGGGAACTGGGTCGAATGCGACTTCCCCGGTGACATCACGTTCTTCACCCTGTTTTCCGGATTAAATTTCCTACAATGAGGAGTTATTATCCCCTCTTTTCTACATCTATAGAAAAAATGTTACGCGTTGTTGATGGACAATCCATAGACGTGTGTCCCTCAGCCCTACAGTTCCAACAAGTTAGCACTCTAGGACGGGCACCAGCATGCTGAATTGTCGCAACTTGCTCATCCCCATCGTAAGCAGCTTCTTCGATATATTCTATTTCATGCGTTACATACTTAGCTGGATGCCTATGATGTTTGGGTACACCCCTTACTGGAAAAGCGTTTTCAGCCTCCTTGCATGCATGTCTCAGTTGATCCATGGAGGTTTCTTTTTGCTATTCTGACCAAATCAGCCTCCGGTATTTGTACCCGTAATTGTGATTTGAATTTCGAGATTGCCGCAAAGAAATCATCACACGACTCCCAGATACTTTGCCTCCCTGATCGGACCTCGTGCGTTTAATTGTGGATTCACATTTGGATCGTACAGTGGAGGACTTGGATACAAGCCCGGAGTGAAATTTTGGGAGCTTACATGATGTTGTTGGTTAATCTGTCGATGATATGTCCTATTGTTTCTCCTAGAATTTTGAGAACCAGCTGTAACGAAGGGTCTGGATTCCGCATTAAGCTGTGATACTAAATATGCATGTTCTGGCTGTGGTTGCTGAACCTGATTTTGAATATTGGCTGGCATTGCTGCCGGCGCTACTATGCATGTGTTGGGGGTGTACAATTAAATTTACCTAAATCTTTTCTTAAATTTAATATACTATTTTTTATTTCGATTTTCAGATTAGCCGAAATCTCATTTCTGAGAGAAGTATGACATGAAGTATGAAGTATGGCGAACGCGTTAGCCACTGCTAGATTTATAGCGGATGTCAAAGCGGGTGACACAAGGTAAGTTCCTTTATCACTATTTTGGACATCGTCTACTTGATTATTATTCAAATTGTTTTCTGATTCTCTCAGGTCGACTATAGTTTCGAGGCTATGATCCTGAGCTTCAATGCTAGCTGCACCCATTTGACTCAGGCTACTAAAAGACGGAGCAGGGAGAGATTCTGAAGAGGTAATCTGATCAGACGACACGAGAGCTGGAGGAGGGAAAGCGAATTGCCGTACTGACGCTGGTTGTGCAGTGGAACCAGCAGGAGGGCTGTGCTGAACTTTCGGCATTTACCGGAATTAGTTTGATTTTGTTGTGCAGTAGCGGAACGAGTGATTATTCTGTTTTCATCAAAACTACTACTTCTTCTTTCCTTTTGATTCTCCATTTTCCTATCTCTATCAGATGAACTCATTTCAAAACTAACAAAGACAAAAGACAACAAAAAGCTAACGTCAGATACTCCCTTTTACTTCGCGCCACGAAGGTTATCTTTCTCAGAAAAAGCAAAGGCAAATGAAATTGTCGGTGATCTTTTAAAAAAAAGGAATAATTCAACCATTCTATTAGGGACCCCCACCCACTTCCTTTAATAGAAGATTGCATTGAGTATTTAGAAGGCAAAAAAATAATGACTTTGCTTGACCGCAGAAATGGTTTTTACCAGGTCAAAGTTTTAAAAGATTCAACTCATCTCACCTCTTTTGCTACGCCAGGCGGACAATGGGAATTTGTAAAGATGCCCTTTGGCTTAAAAAATGCACCTTGCGTTTTCCAAAGATTTATTGTTCGCATGTTTAGAGAGTTTGTAGATAAAGGGGTAATAGTAGTTTACCTAGATGACATACTTGTAGCTAGCAAAAAATATTTCTGATCATCTTGAGTTGCTTTCTCGAGTGTTACGGTGTTTAGCGAGTAATGGACTTGATCTAAACTTGTCAAAATGCCACTTTTCATACTCAACAATTGAATATTTAGGTTATAAGGTAACTGAAGATGGTATTCAGCCAAGTTTTTCTCCTGAGTGCGAGGCTGCCTTCCGTACCTTAAAATAACTCTTAGCTTCCTCACCTGTATTGGCAATCTATAATCCTAATAAAGCAACAGAGTTACATTGTGATGCGCTCTCTCTGGGTTACGGTGCGGTTCTTCTTCAGAGGCAGGATGATGGCAAATTCCATCCAGTGGCGTAAAAGTACAACCGTTTAAGAATCAAGATACCATAGCTTTGAGCTTGAGACTCTGGCCATAATTTTAGCTCTTCGCCGCTTCCGTGTTTATTTGCAAGGTATCCCATTTACCGTTGTTACTGATTGTAGCTCTCTTACGATGACATTAAACAAGAAAAACGGTTATCCCAGAACTGCTCGATGGGCCTTAGAATTGGAAAATTACGACTATAAAGTAAAACACTGAAGTGGAGTTAATATGGGTCACGTCGACGCACGGAGTAGATGTAATGTAATCTCTGTCATTGATTCTGAGGACATTGACTTCCAGCTCAGAACTGCTCAAAATAGGGACGCAATGATCCTGAAACTAAGAGAAAAACTATGTTCAGAGAATTGTAAGTCGTTTGTACTTCAGGATGGTATTGTGTTTATAAAAAACCGATCTGATGGACTTCGATTCTATGTCCCCTCAGCAATGGAAGATAACCTAATAAGAGACATTCTGTCATTACTGGTTTCCAAACATTGAAGGAAAAGTAGAAAAGTATTTATATGTAGTGGTAGGTTTAAATGAAACACACCACAAAAGTTATAAAAACCAGAGAATTCTATTTATTGTTTCGTATTGAAAAGAATTTAATGTAAATTGTCAACTCCTCTGCATTAGCGTTCCGGACGAGTGTAGGTCGCGTGTTTGACTACCGTCTGCTCTATCAAGTTTGACCGTTGTCAGTTATTGCGGGACCTGACGATGTTGTTGCTGCGGCGCCGACCACGACTATTGGCGTGAACAAAAAACTCATTCCTAAATTCAGGGGTCCATATATCGTTTACAAAGTTTTGCCTAATGATAGATACGTATGTAATACGTGATATTGAAAATTGTCAAATAACGCAACTTCCATATGATGGAGTTGTCGAGGCTCGAAACATTCGCCTGTGGAAAAGATATTCTGCGGAAGATCCGATATACTCTTTCTTACTTCCTTTCTCAATTGGTATCTGTTTCTAGTATTTAAGATTCCTTGGGACAATCTTTTGACATTGGCATTAAAAATTCTATCTCTAATCCTATTATATTCCTGAAGTCTAACGTGAAGTGGTCTAATAACGAATCTTTTCCTGTTAGTATCCTCTAATTCAGATTTTTCGTATCTTATCAATAATTTAATTTGACGCAGCGGTGTTTCATCTTCCGGAATTTCTTCTTCTATTTGTTTGCCTATTTCTCGGGGAACTGGGTCGAATGCGACTTCCCCGGTGACATCACGTTCTTCACCCTGTTTTCCGGATTAAATTTCCTACAATGAGGAGTTATTATCCCCTCTTTTCTACATCTATAGAAAAAATGTTACGCGTTGTTGATGGACAATCCATAGTCGTGTGTCCCTCAGCCCTACAGTTCCAACAAGTTAGCACTCTTGGTTCTGCGAATTTGGCATAGACTTTAGGACGGGCACCAGCATGCTGAATTGTCGCAACTTGCTCATCCCCATCGTAAGCAGCTTCTTCGATATATTCTATTTCATGCGTTACATACTTAGCTGGATGCCTATGATGTTTGGGTACACCCCTTACTGGAAAAGCGTTTTCAGCCTCCTTGCATGCATGTCTCAGTTGATCCATGGAGAATATCGACATGGGAAATATGTACTTGCCTATTTTATCGTTGAGGTTTCTTTTTGCTATTCTGACCAAATCAGCCTCCGGTATTTGTACCCGTAATTGTGATTTGAATTTCGAGATTGCCGCAAAGAAATCATCACACGACTCCCAGATACTTTGCCTCCCTGATCGGACCTCGTGCGTTTAATTGTGGATTCACATTTGGATCGTACAGTGGAGGACTTGGATACAAGCCCGGACTGAAATTTTGGGAGCTTACATGATGTTGTTGGTTAATCTGTCGATGATATGTCCTATTGTTTCTCCTAGAATTTTGAGAACCAGCTGTAACGAAGGGTCTGGATTCCGCATTAAGCTGTGATACTAAATATGCATGTTCTGGCTGTGGTTGCTGAACCTGATTTTGAATATTGGCTGGCATTGCTGCCGGCGCTACTATGCATGTGTTGGGGGTGTACAATTAAATTTACCTAAATCTTTTCTTAAATTTAATATACTATTTTTTATTTCGATTTTCAGATTAGCCGAAATCTCATTTCTGAGAGAAGTATGACATGAAGTATGAAGTATGGCGAACGCGTTAGCCACTGCTAGATTTATAGCGGATGTCAAAGCGGGTGACACAAGGTAAGTTCCTTTATCACTATTTTGGACATCGTCTACTTGATTATTATTCAAATTGTTTTCTGATTCTCTCAGGTCGACTATAGTTTCGAGGCTATGATCCTGAGCTTCAATGCTAGCTGCACCCATTTGACTCAGGCTACTAAAAGACGGAGCAGGGAGAGATTCTGAAGAGGTAATCTGATCAGACGACACGAGAGCTGGAGGAGGGAAAGCGAATTGCCGTACTGACGCTGGTTGTGCAGTGGAACCAGCAGGAGGGCTGTGCTGAACTTTCGGCATTTACCGGAATTAGTTTGATTTTGTTGTGCAGTAGCGGAACGAGTGATTATTCTGTTTTCATCAAAACTACTACTTCTTCTTTCCTTTTGATTCTCCATTTTCCTATCTCTATCAGATGAACTCATTTCAAAACTAACAAAGACAAAAGACAACAAAAAGCTAACGTCAGATACTCCCTTTTACTTCGCGCCACGAAGGTTATCTTTCTCAGAAAAAGCAAAGGCAAATGAAATTGTCGGTGATCTTTTAAAAAAAAGGAATAATTCAACCATTCTATTAGGGACCCCCACCCACTTCCTTTAATAGAAGATTGCATTGAGTATTTAGAAGGCAAAAAAATAATGACTTTGCTTGACCGCAGAAATGGTTTTTACCAGGTCAAAGTTTTAAAAGATTCAACTCATCTCACCTCTTTTGCTACGCCAGGCGGACAATGGGAATTTGTAAAGATGCCCTTTGGCTTAAAAAATGCACCTTGCGTTTTCCAAAGATTTATTGTTCGCATGTTTAGAGAGTTTGTAGATAAAGGGGTAATAGTAGTTTACCTAGATGACATACTTGTAGCTAGCAAAAAATATTTCTGATCATCTTGAGTTGCTTTCTCGAGTGTTACGGTGTTTAGCGAGTAATGGACTTGATCTAAACTTGTCAAAATGCCACTTTTCATACTCAACAATTGAATATTTAGGTTATAAGGTAACTGAAGATGGTATTCAGCCAAGTTTTTCTCCTGAGTGCGAGGCTGCCTTCCGTACCTTAAAATAACTCTTAGCTTCCTCACCTGTATTGGCAATCTATAATCCTAATAAAGCAACAGAGTTACATTGTGATGCGCTCTCTCTGGGTTACGGTGCGGTTCTTCTTCAGAGGCAGGATGATGGCAAATTCCATCCAGTGGCGTAAAAGTACAACCGTTTAAGAATCAAGATACCATAGCTTTGAGCTTGAGACTCTGGCCATAATTTTAGCTCTTCGCCGCTTCCGTGTTTATTTGCAAGGTATCCCATTTACCGTTGTTACTGATTGTAGCTCTCTTACGATGACATTAAACAAGAAAAACGGTTATCCCAGAACTGCTCGATGGGCCTTAGAATTGGAAAATTACGACTATAAAGTAAAACACTGAAGTGGAGTTAATATGGGTCACGTCGACGCACGGAATAGATGTAATGTAATCTCTGTCATTGATTCTGAGGACATTGACTTCCAGCTCAGAACTGCTCAAAATAGGGACGCAATGATCCTGAAACTAAGAGAAAAACTATGTTCAGAGAATTGTAAGTCGTTTGTACTTCAGGATGGTATTGTGTTTATAAAAAACCGATCTGATGGACTTCGATTCTATGTCCCCTCAGCAATGGAAGATAACCTAATAAGAGACATTCTGTCATTACTGGTTTCCAAACATTGAAGGAAAAGTAGAAAAGTATTTATATGTAGTGGTAGGTTTAAATGAAACACACCACAAAAGTTATAAAAACCAGAGAATTCTATTTATTGTTTCGTATTGAAAAGAATTTAATGTAAATTGTCAACTCCTCTGCATTAGCGTTCCGGACGAGTGTAGGTCGCGTGTTTGACTACCGTCTGCTCTATCAAGTTTGACCGTTGTCAGTTATTGCGGGACCTGACGATGTTGTTGCTGCGGCGCCGACCACGACTATTGGCGTGAACAAAAAACTCATTCCTAAATTCAGGGGTCCATATATCGTTTACAAAGTTTTGCCTAATGATAGATACGTATGTAATACGTGATATTGAAAATTGTCAAATAACGCAACTTCCATATGATGGAGTTGTCGAGGCTGGAAACATTCGCCTGTGGAAAAGATATTCTGCGGAAGATCCGTAAAAGCGACACCTATCTTTAAAATATAAAAATTATGACTTTTTGTAAAACTAAATATAGTCATAAAAATTTTTTTTTTCTGTTGATCGCGGTCGATAAAATTTGTCAAATTGACCGAGATGTAGTATTAAATAATTATATAAGACAAATAAGTGGTTTCTTGGCGTACGACATTGTGATAACGTCTTAATGTTTATAGCGCCACCATGGGCAAACGAGAACTAACCTGAACGCTGTCATTAGTGACATGTTCCTTTTCCTTTTTTTCGTTTTTCTCTCTCTCTCTCGAAAAAACGTGCGTAAGCGAAGAAGCCACATTTGTTAGCAGAGAAGTGAATTTATAAAATTAATTTATAAAATATCGATAAGAATTAAAATAAAGTGTTTAAAACATCAGATGTCGCGTCCCACATGTAATTAAATAAAAAAAGACACATAAAAGAAATCTGACGCCATGAGCAAAGAACTTCTGACGAAATCCCAGCTCATCGAGGTTTTGCAAGCTGCCGGCATTGAAGTGCTAAGTTCCGCGTCTATTGCACGAGACTGCTGCTTCAGAAGATACTTCCGCTGAGACTGCTGCTTCAGGTGAAACTTCCGCTGAAACAAATTATTTGACTTTTGCTTCTTCCGTAAGAGAAACTTCTGCTTCTGAAGAAATATCTGCTGCTTTCCATTAATACAAATTTGCCTTCTGTTGGTGGTGCTTCTGGTGGTGTTAAAGCGACAAACACAAATTATGTTCTTGCTGAAGAAACCGCTGACGCTGAAGAGGAAAAGGAATTAGCCAGGTTAGAGCGACGTATGAAAATTCTGGAGCTGCAAAAAGCATTGGCAGAGGCGGAGTCTGTGACAATAAACACAGGAAGGATTGTCGAATTTTCAGACATCGAAAAAGCAGTTCAAGCGTTTTCTGGTGAAAATTCTTACAGCATTACAAAATGGATAACGAACTTCGAAGACTTAGTTCACCCGCTTGGCTGTGCGATGCAAGTATCTCTCTGCGCGGCGACTCATGCAGGGAACAGTTAAAATGCTTCTCCGTACGGTTGTTGACAACTGGAACTCGTTGAAACATATTCTTATTAAAGAATTTGACCTGAAGTGAGCAAACATCAAGTATATCGCCAACGCCAGAGATCTCGCCGTAGGGACAAATCTCTCCTACATTATGTGATCTCTATGAATTGGCAGCCCATGCTGACGTTGATGAATTGAATTTGATAGAACTAATCATAGATGGCCTGGGAGACACTCCGTTAAATGTCTCACTTCTTTATTCAGCGAAAACCATCTTCGAATTAAAAAGCCTTTTACCACGTTACGAAAAACGGAGGATTGTGAAACCACCACCACCTACACCTATCAAAGCTATTCCGATGAAGAGCTCAAATCTAATTCCAGTCGGAGTCCAAACTACGAGGTGTTACAATTGTTCTGCATTTGGCCAGACGGCAGTAAATTGTCCAAAGGAGAGGCGCCAGCCTGGGTCCTGCTTAAGATGTGCAGATCCTGGTCACACAAACAAAAACTGCCCAAGTGCACCGAAACAAAAACCTAAAGTTGCAGCCGTCAAATAAGATACCAAAACAGTACAGATGGATGACAATTATGATGACGACTATGGTTCACTTAAGAGTTTGAACGCTGTACAAATGGTAAGTGTTGCTTTTATGTCAAATGGAAATAGGTGCACAAATTTTATTAATTGTATGTCTCTTTTGGATACCGGTAGTCCGGTTAGTTTTGTTCAGAAGTCCTTGCTGCCTGAAGATATAAGTATTCAAATTACAAGGGATTATGAGATTTCAAACTTTATACTTACGGTACTGTACAATGTTTTTTAAGAATAGAGGGTCAGATAAATCAACTTCTCTTATGATCATTTCAGATAACATCACTCCTTTGCCTTTACTTATCGGTGGGGATATACTCGACGCTTTTAATATTCGTCTTCAAATTAATTATAAAAATAGAAACGTATCTTCAGAGCAGTCAAGTGAATTTTTAGCACAGTCAAATAAAAATGTATTAATGAAAAGATTGTATATGTACGCTTATTCCAACGACGACGTAGTCAATAGTACAACCGTGTCTTCCGATCAGAGTAAAGAAGTTAAATTTCCGTTAAACGATGTATTGATCACTGGTCCGGGTGATAATTTTGAAAATAAAGTGAGAGGGGATTCTTGTGTTCCTCAAGGTGACTCCACTAATTGTTTAATAGAAAAGCTTTGCAGTAATAATGAGACCTGGAGGCCTTATGGGAATAGTTTGCATTAGGAAATAAATCCAGGAAATATTGTTGATCAGGACAACTTAGGTGGTAGTGCCGTAGAAGATCGTTGTGAAAACATTATCGAAAACGTTAAAGCAGCTAGTTGTGATTTTAGTGAAAATAATATATTTCAAATTGAACCGCAATTAAATGATAAAATAGATATTTGCCCTAATCTTAGTTCAGTTACTTCCGCTAAAATCTATAACATTATAAGTGATAATTATATCAATTTTGACAAGATAAATGTTTTACCTTTAGATTTTGAGATGCGTATTCAGCTAACGTCAGATACTCCTTTTTACTTCGCGCCACGAAGGTTATCTTTCTCAGAAAAAGCAAAGGCAAATGATATTGTCGGTGATCTTTTAAAAAAAAGGAATAATTCAACCTAGTAGCTCTCCGTATGCTTCACCCATCGTGTTGGTAAAGAAGAAATCGGGCGAAACACGTATGTGCGTAGATTATCGCGCCCTAAATAAGCATACTATTAGGGACTTCCTTTAATAGAAGATTGCATTGAGTATTTAGAAGGAAACAAAATAATGACTTTGCTTGACCTCAGAAATGGTTTTAACCAGGTCAAAGTTTCAAAAGATTCAACTCATGTCACCTCTTTTGTTACGCCAGGCGGACAATGGGAATTTGTTAAGATGCCCTTTGGCTAATATATATATATATATTTCGAGAGATAATCGAATCAGACCACCATTGTCGGGTCTCTTTTCGTCTCTCTACCACTGTAAATCTTACTGAGAGAGACTCTCTGGATTTCTCCACAATTCTTCTCTGGGCTCAATTTCTAGTGTTAACGCTAGCATCTGTTTATGGGAGATCCGTTTCATCGACTGGGTCTCGACCCATTGATGTCCCAAGATCCTCATTCTTCTGCCAGCCAATGCCGGGCATTGACACAGTATATGTGCCGCTGTCTCAGATTCCTCCAGGCATAATCTTCAAGTATCATACTCTATAAGACCGATTTTTCTTAAGTGATACCTGAAATTACCATGTCCTGTAGACAAAGCCACCACCCATTTCAATGTTCCTCGACTCATGCTTAGAACCCTTCTTTGAGTGGAGCAGGTCGGCCACTTTATTGCCATTTTAGCTTGTGGTGGTGGTTGACCACCTTCTCAGGTGTTCTGCCGTGATCCATTTGTGGATAAGCTGTTCTACCATTCCTCTGCCAATTGAAGAGAATGGTTCTGGTCCCAGCTACTTTTCAGTTGACCCCTGTTTTGCAAGGGAGTCCGCCTTTTCATTGCCTTCGATCCCTATGTGTCCTCGTAACCAAGTCGGTGTTACTTCATTTTTAGATGAACACTTATTTAGTTTAAGTACGCATTCCAGTGCCAGTGATGTTGTGATGTTTGTTTGTTCCATGCATCTGATCACCGCCTGATTGTCCAGTCCTATAAGGATATTTCTTCCTTCCACCTGACACTCAAGCAAGTAGTCCAACGCATAAAGCAAAGCAATCATCTCAGCCTGGTATACTGAAGTGTATTTCCCGAGGCTAATGTGACGGGCAAGTTCCAGCTCTTTTGAATAGATACCGGCCCCCGCTCCGCCATCCATCAAGGATCCATCCGTGAAAATCACTAATTCACCATTTCTTTTCTCTGGAAGTAATCCGTTTGTGGAAAAAAATGTGAAGCCCAACGGAACATACGAGAAGAAAGACCAAGACAAGTTTAAATATAATATGTTTAATAAGTACTTCTCTCTACCGATAATGAATTGTGACTGACTTGAAATAATAAAGTAGGTTACTCTATGTTCAATTACATTTACAATTAGGTGATAAAAATGAGTAAGAGAAAAGAAGAAGTAAGAGAAATTACAAAGAGCGATTATGAAGATAATTTGTATTATTATATAATTTTTAACATCCTCCGGCCGGCGGAGAAGAAGTAAGCTCGAGTGGGTATAACAATTGGACTGGCCTTCGGGTTCGAGTTCCATCTGAATAGCGTATCTCGCAAGCTCGGACTTTACCATCACGACCAGCAAATGTGTTTTCAATTACAGCCAACCTCCAGTTAATCCTTGGCTTTCCAGCATCGAACACGAGGACGACATCATTCCGTTTTAGTTGTAGTGATAAGCTGCATTTATTGTGATGAAACGATCGTAAAAGTTGCATATACTCAGTACGCCAACGCTTTTCCAGCATACTGATATATTTCATTCGCTGCTTCCAAAGATGTTGTATGTCATGTGACTCGGATTCCACTTCACGAATGGCAGATCCACCATGACCCAATAAAAAATGAGCAGGAGTCAGTGGAGTGCAATCCAATGGATTACTGCTCATGTATGTCAGAGGGCGAGCATTTACCACACCTTCAGCTTCGACGATTACGGTTCTTTGCTGCTCGAAAGAAACCTTGAGGACGTTTTTGATTGTGCGTATGAGGCGCTCCCAGAAACCGCCCCACCACGGAGCTCGTTCCACAATAAACCTCCACTTGACGCGCTTATCGGACAAAAATCCTTGGACCGGTTCATCCTCGAAAATGTGGTTCACAGCACCTAATTCCAAAGCTGCCCGGCGAAATGTTCGGGCGTTATCGGAATATATGACCGAAGGAGTACCCCGCCGAGCCATGAAACGTCTTAATCCCATTAAGCAGCTTTCTGTTGTTAAACTTCTTAGCATCTCCAAGTGGACAGAACGAATGGCAGCACACGTAAAAATCATCAGATACGTTTTGCTCATCTCCTCTTTCGAGTTATCGAAACAATAAAGAGGACCAGCGAAGTCGACGCCAACGTTGGCGAAAGGCCTTGATAGAGTGAGCCTTTCGATTGGAAGTGGTCCAAATGGTTGTGAAGCCGGCTTTCCCCATAGTTTCCGACACCCGGAGCACTCTTGTTGCAGTCTTTTAATTAACTGGCGTCCTTTGGGAATCCAGAATCGAGATCTTATCTCTGATAAAACCATGTTGACTCCGCCGTGTATAGTTCGTTGGTGGTAGTCCTTTACTATAAGTTCAGTGACGTAAGAATTTTTTGGCAAAATTATGGGGTGCTTGAGATCTATAGGTTCGTCTAAGCACCCAAGGCGACCACCAAGTCTCAGTACGCCCTTGACGTCCAGAAATGGATACAATTGTGCAATTTTTGACCCGTTAGGTACCGATTTTTTCTTCTGTAAGAAACAAATTTCGTTAGAGTATTTATCAAATTGTATGTACCTGAACCAATAGGATTCAGCGAGGTCAAACTCCTCTGCGGCCAAATGAAGAGAGAATGCCTTTTCCCTCGTTTTACGGCACGATCCCCAGAAGCGCAACATGTAGGCAGTAACTCGTAACAGACGCTTCCAAGTGCTAAAGTTTTTATAATTCAGGAGCGGCTCAAGTGGTTTACTCACAGTAACAGAAGTATGCGTTAGAAGAGCCAACGGATTTGATTTTTCCAGAACCGTTCTGATGTCATCAGAGTTATAGTTTTCATTATCGCTGAGCCAGGCTGGCCCATTAGCCCATAACGAAGAAGATCGAAGAGTCTCGGTAGTTACACCTCGTGTAAGGAGATCCGCAGGATTCTCCTTCCCAGAACAGTGCCTCCAGTCCAAAGCTGATGTGTGAAGACGTATTTCGGAAACACGGCTCTGCACATAAGGCTTCCACCGATCAACTTCTCCTTGTATCCAATTAAGAGCGATTTTTGAATCCGTCCACATGTGAAATTTCCCAGCAGAAATCTTTAAAGATCGGCTCAAGTAAGAACGCAATCGCGCTGCTATCAGTGCGGCAGTTAACTCCAATTTAGGCAGTGTAAGCTCCTTCGTCCCATCCTCCTTCAGCGGAGCTACTCTGCTTTTCGCGCATAGGAATGAAACGCTGCTTTCCCCTGTTGCATTTCGGCTCTTGATGTAAGCCACGGTACCAAAAGCTTTCAAACTAGCATCGGCGAATATGTGGATGTCAATCATACTTTTAGAACCAAAAGCCAATACCGATCGCGGAATAGCAATCTCTTTTAACAGCAGCAGACTTCTCGCACAATCTTCCCATTCAGTCATTAAGTCCGATGGTAAAACTTCGTCCCATGACAGTTTATTTTTCCATATCGCTTGAAAAAGAATCTTGATCTTTATAACAGCTGGACTAAGCATTCCTAATGGATCGAAAATTCTAGCGATTGTTTGAAGTACATAGCGCTTAGTTCCTCTTACTAAATTTGAAGCGAGCAAGTTTTCCACAGACTGTAGTGGCACGGAGATTTTGTCACTTGAAACGTACCACATAAGCCCCAAAACTTTTTGTATAAGTGGAGCATCGGCTGAATTCAGATCTTCAAGAGCTTTAACAGAGTTTGAGTTCCACTTCCTAAGGTTCATGCTTGCGTTGTTCATTATAATAATGGCTTCCTTGCTGATAAGCTTCGCTTCCTCCTCAGTATCAACACTTATTGCCAGATCGTCCATATAAAAGGCTTCTTGCAGCACCTTGCATGTACTGGGAAAGTAAATCTTTTGTGTAGCTAAGTGCAGGCGTATGGTCCCAGTCAGGAGAAATGGGCTGGAATTCACTCCAAACGTGACCCTTGTCATTCTGTAGTCCTTGTATTCCAGTGTCTGGTATGATGATTTTTGCGAAGCATACCAAACAAAACGGTGGCTGTCACGGTCGTTCTTATTCAGCGAAATTTGCAGAAAAGCCTTTTCCACATCCGCCACTATCCCAATGCTTCCGAGACGAAAGTTTAGCAGCACTCTTAGAACGTCAGGTAGCAAGTTTGCACCCACTTGCAGCAAATCGTTGAGTGGCGGAGAATCTTCATTACCCGCAGAGGCATCAAACACAACCCTCATCTTGGTTGTTGTACTTTCTTCCTTATATACAGGACGGTGTGGAAGATAGAAAATCCGCTCTGATGTCTTCCTATCGCCAGAAGGAACTACTTCAGCAATACCCTCTGCAACCATCTGTCGAATAGCGGCATTGTATTCCTTGAACTTTTCTGGAGTCCTCATTAAACGCCTCGTTAGTGAGTCAAGTCGCCTTAGAGCTTCGTTCCTGTTGTTTTTTATCAGAACGTCTGGATTCTTCCACGGTAGTGCTGCTTCATAGCGGGAGCCTCTCCTGCTGATGCATCTCGCGATAAGATTTTCTGCTAGCTGATGGTTTTCAGCCTCTTCACTTTGGATTCCGATCGCTTCCAAGGACCAAAACGATGTTAGAACTTTGTCGCTCAGGACAGGTAGAAGTAAACTCGTGCTAAATAGAGACGGAGAAGAGCATAAGTGAACGTTCGAAACAAAACTCTTACCGACAGAAGTGTGTGCTCCTTGCAGTGTCCAGCCAAAGATAGTTTCGACAGCTCTTAACGCCGGGGTAATGCGGCGTTGTTTACCGGTCACTGCCGTCCAGTAGTAGTCAGACCCAATTAAAAGGCTTAGTCCATCTTCTGCTGCGATGGAAACATGATTAGAATCTGCAAGACGTAGGCCTTTGAGCGATGGACATGAACTGTCAGGCACTTGCAGAACGTCAATACAGATTTCTGGCACAACAACTGCTTCAATTTCCACTCGCTTGCTATTGTACTGGCTAATTAAAGCGATTTGCACCTTTTGTAATTTTCGGCATGGAGATTTTTCCTTAGATCCAAAAGGGATTACGGAAATGTTTACAACACCAGTGGAAACAAGATTTAATTTTCGAACCAAGCTTTCGCGAACAAATGAATGTTGACTGCCGCCGTCAATAATAAAGCGAATTAATAATTGTTTTTCCCTGCCCGGAGCTACGGCAATGCCCCGAGCTGTCTTTAAAAAGATCATTGAACTTTCTAAAACTGAATTACACGCACATAAATTTAATGTATTTTGCGTTTCATTTTCTTCGGCTGCTGCGACCGCTGGTACAATTAGGGCATTTGTTTTTGCAAACGAAGGATCACACATGGATGTAAAGTGTTTGCCTTTGCATTTCTTACACGAAATAAACTTTGCACTGCGACATTTTTTGGAAGTGTGACCACGCTTAGCACAACGAAAACACCTATTACCTTTGCGCAATATGTCTCTTTTTTGCACGAGTGACAGCTCACTGTCGCACTCTTTTGTTGCATGTTTGTCAGAAGAACAGAATAAGCATTTGATGATGGTTTGACGGTTGTCGCGACAGAGAAAACCCGACTTCTTTCTAATGACTCCACTTCTCGCTTTAGAAAGCGCATTAGACCTTGGACTTGCTTGTCTCCGATATGAGAAAGAGTAGAAGTACTTCCCGACTCTGAATTTTTGGAAGCTTCCACGTCGATGTCTCTTTCAGTTAGGCGATGATAATCAACTCTAAGATCCGCTGGCAAGCACCGTAGCAATATAGATTTCAGCATGACGTAATATTGGTGCGAGGG
Organism: Cheilosia variabilis; assembly: GCA_951230905.1. Taxonomy (NCBI): domain Eukaryota; kingdom Metazoa; phylum Arthropoda; class Insecta; order Diptera; family Syrphidae; genus Cheilosia; species Cheilosia variabilis. Next base: position 86,530,928 of record OX579676.1, read on the forward strand.
AATTTGCAATGCGGTTAAAGAGCGACTGCAAGCTGTGATACAATTATATAGGTTCCGTAAGCCTACGACGTCTGTTTTTAAATGTATTGGGCGAAGAGAGATTAGCTGCTCCATGTGTTTGTCCACTAGACGTTCGGTGTCTCCAAATTGCTCTTGTAGAAGTGAGACAGCTGCATCGTAGCACATCTCTGAAGCCGTAAAGCCAGCAATTACTTTTTTTGCATTTCCAACTAACACGGACTCAAGGTAGCTGAATTTGTCAGACGATGTTAAACTGTTGTTTTCATGCACAGCGATACGAAACTGTTCCCAAAACGGCAGCCATTCTTGGAAATTGCCGTCAAATTTTTTCAACTGCAATTTCGGAAGCTTCAACGAACAGTTTACGGCAGATGCCAACGATGTATTGGACTCTAACCTTTCCGTAACTGGAGTCTGACTTCTTCGAATTTTATTCAAGCGAGAGTTTAGTTTTGCAAGCATACCTACGGCGGAATCTTGGTAGTCCGCATTATCCAGATCTGCGCCATCCGCCTGGATGAGATTCTTGGCAAGCACTTCTTTATTCGTTGTAATAAGGCTTTCATGTGCTGCGGTCAGTCGTTGAATGTAGGCAACAAGTTCCTCTTCTATTTCGTCGTACCTATTTAGATCGTTTAATTGAGATTCATCCGCGCTTAGAAACTCCGCTGCCGCTTTTACGATTTTAGTGACTTGGCCTCTGTAGGCCGACCGCGCAGAGAGCTCCATTAAAGCATTTAATTTTCTTTCTTTATCTCCGCGATTACTAATCCTAAGAGCCACACTGATTAGAAGTTGTACGTGTCTACTTTACGATTTTATTCAAAATGTCTTTGTTCGCCTTTCTCCCGGGTTTCGGCACCATGTGGAAAAAAATGTGAAGCCCAACGGAACATACGAGAAGAAAGGCCAAGACAAGTTTAAATATAATATGTTTAATAAGTACTTCTCTCTACCGATAATGAATTGTGACTGACTTGAAATAATAAAGTAGGTTACTCTATGTTCAATTACATTTACAATTAGGTGATAAAAATGAGTAAGAGAAAAGAAGAAGTAAGAGAAATTACAAAGAGCGACTATGAAGATAATTTGTATTATTATATAATTTTTAACACCGTTCTCAATACGAGTTTTGTGATTTCTTTCCATAATCCGCACCCTTGTTATTCGATCCATAGGCATGTTTAGCTCCCTAATCTCGTCTTTGACAAGTTCCAGGATCTTCCTATGTTCATAGATCGTACCACGATTGTGCCATTTCGCATCTCGATGCAAGCGAAGTGCCGTTTGGGCCGCTGTTTTCTTAATAAATAAGTCTAGCGGTAATATCCCCATGATGACTTCCAATGCGCATGTTGGGGTTGTACGTATTGCACCTGTAATTCCCATACATGCTAAACGTTGAACCCTATCCAGGTGCTTCCTCACAGTTTTCTGAGAGGCTTTCGCCCACCATACAACCGAGGCGTACGTGATAATGGGTCTAGTTATCATCGTATACATCCAGTATGCTGACCTAGGCGAAAGTCCCCACCTCTGTCCATATACACGTTTGCACTGATGTAGTACCCTTTTTGCCTTCCGGACCTTCTCCTCAACATGGTAATTCTAAGTAAGTCCAGTATCTAGATAGATTCCCAGATAATTAACCTTCTTAGTAATTGTTAGTTCCGATCCGAAAAGTGTTAAGAAATTCCAGATTTTTCCTCTTCCTAGTGAAGACTATTAGATCTGTTTTCGCCGCATTAATGGAGAGCCCTTGTTCCAGACACCACCGCTCAATCACTCTGAGTGCGTTCCTCATGATATCTGCGGTGACGTCCATGAATTTGCCTCTGGCCATTATTGCTATGTCGTCGGTATATCCCACTGTGTGAATGCCCGTCGCCTCGAGTCTGTCGAGAAGAGAGTCCACAGTGATATTCCACAGTGTAGGTGAGAGAACACCTCCTTGTGGGCAACCTCTGCTAACCCTTCCTCTGAGTTTTGAGGTTCCCGTCTGAATATTAATCGCCCTTGTATTCAACATATTGTCCACCCATCTTACCACCAGTGGGCTAACCCTACGTTTTTCCAAGGCTTGTTTCAGACTTTCAAAGCATATCTTGTCGAAGGCACCTTCAATGTCCATTATAGTGGTCATCGCAATGCCCCCGGTATTTAGCTCTTCCTCCGCAACGCGTACTACTTGATGTAGCGCTGTTTCTGTAGACATACCACCCTGTATGCATGATGTCTACTATTTAAAGGATACATCTTAAGCGCAGTACTCTCCATATAGTCCACCATCACCCTTTCCATTATTTTTAACAGGAAGGATGTTAGGCTGACTGGTCTGAATGACTTTGCCTCGGTGTAGTCCTTTTTTCCCGGTTTTGGAAGGAAGACCACATTTGCTTCCCTCCATGTTATCGGGATATAGCCTATTGCTAGGCATGCAACGTATATATTCCTGAGCCTTGGTGCAATTACGTCTATACCCCATTGCATTAGACCTGGAAATATACCATCCGGCCCCGCAGTTTTGAAGGGTGAGAATGTTGCTATCGCACCCTTGACCGCTTTTGGTGTCACGATCCGTTCTGCTTCCGTCCTATCCATCCTGTTCGCTAATTGTTTCCTTGGAGCCCAGGGCTGATCTGACTTATAGCTTCCTGGAAAGTGTACCACCATTAGGACCTCATTTGTGTGATCCAGTGTTTCAACCATCTCCCCCGCAATGACAATGTAGCCTGATCCATTACCCTCCAATTTGATATTATTTCAATTATCTGGCTACTGCACAGGGTAACATCGATCACTTCCATTCGTCTCACATCGACGAAGGTTGGCTCTGTTCCCCTGCTTAAGATAGCTAGATCCTTGCATGATACAAATTCGAATAAGGCTTCTCCTCTGTAATTATCGTTGGTGCTGCCCCACACTGTATTATGTGCATTGGCATCACAACCAATTATTAGATCCTCGTTGTATGCAGATGCTATGACAAAACTTCCCGCACCTGATGCTACTCGTACTGTTGCAAGGTCTGGAACACACAGATCCGGCAATTTATATGCTTGAACTCCGTGCCTCACCAAGATACAGGACCTAATTCTTCCGCTAGTTTGCGCATAATGCAACTCAGCCAAGCTATTTGGGAGTCCTCTAATCTTTCCTCTAAAGATCCAAGGCTCCTGTATCAGGGCTATATCAAACGAATCCTCATCAAAACATTTAGTCATCATTGCCGATGCTGCTTTGCTGTGATGAAGGTTCAATTGAATCACCCTCAGCTTTTCCCTGTACGGGCCACCTCCCGCCCGACTTGTGCTGATCCCATCTCCATGGTGTCTATCACTTCGTCGCCCTACCGGGTGGCTTTCCAGGTTGAGTCTTTTCCGATGATCCTTAGAACTTCACGAATGCTATGTCCAACCCGCAAAAGAGTCTACCCCCTGCCTGTCTAACCAGCCTCGCTTCCTCCCTCGGACAAGGATGACGTCTTTGCTCACGGGTTGACCGGGAACGAAGATGATCAACCTTTCCACATCCTTTAGTATGTGGTCATCCCATAGGTCGGTCATCTTCCCTACAGTCTCACATAGCCAACCCTTGGTTTCTTGGCTTACGCATTTTATTGCTATAATCCCTTCCTCCAAGGTTATCTCCTTTACACCGATATCACCTGCATTTGTCGGAAGTAAGTCTAGAGCCCTCAGCAGAGCATTTTTGAAAATACTCAACTGTGAAGCTTCTATCCCCCCCTCTCGACTCATGTCGGCAACACCCATTTGGAGATCGTTCGCCGCTGTTTGAGCAAAGGTTTTTACACCCTTGTCAACTTTGGCTCTCTCACTCCTAGCGTAAGGCTTTGCATCATCTGCTTGCTTTGCTATCTTTCCCATAGCTTGGCTCAGCTTTCGCTTTACCTTGCTTGGTCCAGGTTGCTCGGCCTTGCACGATTCCTGCTTTCCGGGTTGACTAATAGTCCGTTGTACATGTTGTCCATCCACATAACCACTGGAGTGTGGTACCTGTAGACAGACCCCATATTGTACAGACTGTCCGTCTTCCCTTCCGCCTTCCGTCCCCTTCTTCTCAGTTTTAGGTGGATTCATGGTCCCGGAACATTTGAACCGTTTCCTAGATCCACCGTCTTCTGGAGAGGTTTCGGTCGACGTCAAGTTGGCAACCATTTCAGTCAACTCCTCGACCGACTTATTTATGCCTTTCACCGAGACAGATTTGGCCAAGGCCAATCTTTGCCTCCTTCTGACCCTCTTCATTTTTTGCTTCAGTTGCTGGTGCAACTTCCGCTCGGAGTCGGGACTTCTCTCCTCTTCCAATCCGGCTTCCGCATTTCCGGCTGACCTATTTGCGCACCTCCACTGACGATTGGTCTGCTAACTCTTTTGGTTTCCCATCAGAGTCCACTGACCCCTCGAGCTTATTCGGGTTCATGTCAGCGCCTTCCAGCGCCTTCTCGACCCGTCCTAAGCCTTCCACCTCGTTTTCAGAAGGAATATTATTTTTATTATTTTTTTTTTTGGTCCACATGCGTACCCACGAGTAGGGGAGAATTAAACGGACCGAATAGGCAGGGATCCCCAATACCTATTCTACTCAACTAAATTACAACAGAGGATTGAGCTGCCCCTGAGGAGTCTCCATTAGCGGTTCAATTACCCCTGAACCCTGTGAACAAGTTGTTTTACCTACCTTATCACAGCTCCCTCGACATTGCAGACTAGTCATCTTGGAGTTTAAGGGTTGATCGATTGATCGGATTGGGTCTTGGTTCTTCAATTCACATTCAGCTCTACCAGAGGAGTTGGGCCACTACCCTGATCTAGCATCCTGTTAATCTACTTAAGCCGCCCCACCACGACAAGGTGCCCAGTCTTCGGATAAAGGTAGATGAACTTACCAAAGATTTATTGTTCGCATTTTTAGAGAGTTTGTAGATAAAGGGGAAATAGAAGTTTACCTAGATGACATACTTGTGGCTAGAAAAAATATTTCTGATCATCTTGAGTTGTTTGCTCGAGTCCTACGGTGTTTAGCGAGTAATGGACTTGAACTAAACTTGCCATTTTTCATACTCAACAATTGAATATTTAGTTTATAAGGTAACTGAAGATGGTATTCAGCCAAGTTTTTCTCCTGAGTGGAGGCTGCCTTCCGTACCTTGAAATAACTCTTAACTTCCTCACCTGTATTGGCAATCTGTTCAATATTCCTTTGAATATGGATAACTCTTCTGCGTCTATCAAAGCGCAATGAAACAAATGTCGAAGAGAGACATTGGCTACACACACTCAAAACTTATCGGTGTATGAGCAACCGATCGGACCTCTCATCGATGGAATTCAATCAACAACAGCTGAAGGATACAGACGTGTCCTGTCTATTCGTTGTTCAACTATAGAAGGAAGCAGATATAAAATAAATGTGCATAGAAAACATTCTGGAAGTTGTTTTGTTGTTATTTAAAGTTACAGTCCACTAAAACCAAAGCTAAATTAACCATGGTCCTTCGAGCCGGATTTTGAGCTGGCCCTATCAACATATGTTTCTGTTGTGTTGTGTTTGTAAAATAAATTGTGCAGTGTTTACGAACTTGAATGAGAGTTCCCAACATACAGTTTGGTCGAGAACTAACAACAACAAAAAGATAAAACAATAACAAGAACCAGCCGGAGCAGAATTTTTTAACAAATCTGGAACCTTTCCCTTTGTGCATTGAATGCAGCTTGGCGGTAGTTTGCAGTTCTGATGGCGTGTCGAGGATCGGCAAAAAATATCACATAGAGTGTAAGTACAGTGAATATAATTGACATTTTCTTTGAGCGAACAACAATCACAGCAAAAGCGTAGGGATTAGCAGAATCATTAAGCGTGTGTATCAGTCTTTTTATTTCTCGTGGTGTTCCACGCCATATGATCTCTCTCCTTTTGTCGTAGTTGTGTGTGCAATTTACGTACAATTTTGAATATTCTCGCACCATTGAGTTTTGGTCGCGAAAGAAACTAGCCATTTCGTGTGCACCAATGCTTGCATACGATCAGCTGTGCAATATAGGATGATGGGCCTGCGTAGGCAGCAAGTATATCTGTTTGATGGATATTTGGTTTGCGCAGATAGCTCTTATGTGGAAAGGGTTTTCCTTTTTATGATTTAGCAGAGCGCAGAGGCGCCGCATGACCCGATAACGACGGTCGGGTTGAACTTTTGTATACCCATCAGTGGCTTACAGTATGTAGTGCATAGATTCCATATCCTTTGATGGATATTTTACTTGTGCACGCACATTTTTGGTTGCTAATGCGTATGGCATTGGCCTAAGCAAAAAACATGCGCATCCCTGTGTAGGTATCGGATCAATGCGTCCACATGGCATGAAATATATTTTTTACACTTCTCGCAACAAGTAGATTTTGAATAGAAAATACGAAACACACACATATGAAAAATAAGTTCTATCACATAGATCTGATATTGAGCTACAAAAGATACATTAGTAGATCCATTTAGCAGCAATGTAGGTTCCTTTTCTGGATTTCGACCGTTTTGATCATATTCTAGCGGACCGAGGTTGCATGATGTCGTGGGGATTTCGTTACGGTTAACCGTAAAGGAATGGATTGGTGGAGGACAGAGAGAGCCTGTGTGGGAGGCGATAGGTATCGCAAATATAGTTATTTTTTTAATTTATCGCTGATGACTTAGGTAATGTTAGAGACAGAGCTGCCGGTGGTACGCAAGTTAAGCGTTCATGGGATGTGTTTTGTTTCTGCATTTTATGTATTATTATATTTATTTTTTGGTACCGAAGTTAAGTATATTACAGATTTTGTTTTAAAGTTATTAAGCACATCCGTATTGCTCCTACCTACATAATGCATATTTACAAGGTGCAGCTTTCTCGACGCAACTCCTTCACATCCAGGGCGTGTTCAAGCACAAGATCATGTTAAAAAAAAAAAGGCAAGCTCCTGGCTTCACAGGCACACAGCCGGTCAGTCGAGCAGCGCAAAGCAAATCCTGGTTCCATAGGCACGCAGCCGGCCAGACTAATAAAATCTAGCTCCTGGTTTCATAGGCGCACATGCCGGCCAGACGAAAAATAGGCTAGAATGGGTAGGGATCTTACAAATTCCTTTTATGGCCGAGCGAAGTTTTTACGACAGTCTCAAGATCAGGCGCGGCTGACGGTTCCCAGGTGCATACCACGCAGTCCTAGACATACGGTAGGCATCTGAGCAATATTGAGCGATAGCCACACGCAGCATCGTTTCAATGCAAAAACAAATAACGCGGATCAATACGGTTGAATCAGAGATTGAGCTGCAGACAGCAATGTCTGTGCTCAGGTATCACAAATGTTGTCCTTGAGCGAGCAGGGCAACGTTTGACCGAGTGTACGTGCGCAGGATGAAGCCATTCGCTATAGCAGCACTGCCCATCCAAGCGTACATTCGGATTGTTAATTAGGTATACGCTGTACGTTCACAGAATGAAGCATCTGCCAAAGTAGCAGTGTGCTCGATTTGGAAGTGCAGCCGCAATGTTGAGTAGATACGCTGTAGGTTCGCAGGATCAAACATTTGCCATAGCAGCAATGTTGGGCCCAAAAACGATCACTCGTATTCTTGAGTTTGAGCGGTTCCTCAACTATACATTTTATCACAAAATAAAAAAAAATCATTTACCAAGAGCAGGGCGTTGTCCGATACATACGAAGTATCTCTTTTTTGCTCTCTCTAATATGTTTTCTTTTCTTTATTTTTTCTTTGCGAGACTTGCCGATTGAGAGAGATGGCAGGCAATAACATTTGAAGTCGAATATCGAATGCCAGAACGATCCGATTTTGATCCGATAAGGATGCAGAATTTGTGGAACAGGCGTGAACGTTAGATCACCGGGACCGAGACTATGGTAAAATTACCGAAACGGACCAAGCGGAGGCTCCGAATGAAAAGCTATCTGCAGAAGTCGACGAGCTACGAAAAAGATTAGTGCAGTTATGCAGAATGCACTGGAAAGTGAATAGACCAACACAACCAACAAGGCACGAGCTGCAGCAAATTTTTTGAGCAATGGGTGGAGATTAACTCCACGACGAGATTTGCTAAACTCAAAATCATCTAGGACTTCAAAACGACATTAGCTGAACATCACGGTGGACTCTGTGAGAAGATCATGAAACGGGCATAATACCTGTTGCTGCAGAAGTCAGCTTAGATTAAGAAGTATATATATGTTGTTGAAGTATAAAATATTGAAATGTTAATACTTAAATTGAATTACAATGGCATTACTAGCATCTCAGTTAAGATTGAAACTTGGTACTAAAGAGATGCCAAGATAGAAGAGTACCTATATTACAGTAGGAAAATGAGTCTTTGTTCTCGATAGAGTCGGAAACCAGTCGTTGTACAGTGCAGACGCACAAATAATTGAAATAATTAAATTTATAACGTTTGAGAAAAAAGTCGGTTTGATTTTCTTTGTTTAAATAAGTCTCGTGAAAAGCAAAACAAAAAATAGTTTGTCCCTGTCGTCGACGAGAAGTTAACCCGACGTACAGCAAGGAACTTTCTGTAAACTAGCAGAAAAAAACATTGGTGCCGAAACCCGGGACTAATTCGTATTCCCATCATATAATCAACCGCCATCCCTACCAAGTGCTGAGAATAATTCGAGCTACACAAATATCCATCACCAAACAATCCATGGTAACATTTTATTAATATATGTATTAATAGTTTCACTGATTGCAGAGCGCTAGCGAAATTTCTAAGCCATCAGTAGAAAGAAAAGCTTTACATCGTCCGACGTAGTGGACTCCAAACATCAAAGCAGAAGAGGGAAATGACCGCTATACAGAGAGAAAATTAATTCGGAAGAGCTTGTTTCATCGCACTCAACGAATAATCATCACTCAACTCATCTCGCAGCAGCCCAGGAAAAGCTTCTGGACCATAAGGTGAATTTGGTGAATTCGGTGATCGTCATCAACATTGTGGATGACAAGTAAGCTTTCTATTTTTTACTTGCTCTATTTGTTTGTGGTGAAAAAAGTCTTGCTGCTGGAAATTTGTTGCGTGATAGTTTGTTGCGAAACTTTGGGGAATCGGTTTAGACTTGCTTGACAAACTTAAAGAATCGTTGCTGCTGCTAGGAAAAGTTACCATCGAACATTATTGTTGTTGGAGAATCAAGGGCGTGTTGTTGTTGGTGCTGCATTTGCTGTTGACGAGTCATCGTCATCGAACATAGTTATTGTTGGAATTACAAAGGAAATTTTTGTTGTTGTTACTGATTTCACAATCAATCGGAGTGCAAATTATAGTATTTCACGTTTCCGTATTGTGACTGATTTATCGAGTGTCGAGGCCGCTAATTATTATCAATACGATGCTAGGAGACGTACAGGAAGAACTAGTTGATAGACAGGAAGTACAGGTCGAGAATACTAGCAGTTCGAATAAAACCTTATCGGAGTTGAAAGTGTTGAGAGGTACTACGAAGACTAGTCTGGGAAGAATTAAATCTCTCATAGCAAAAAAGGGCGATTCACTAACTGCAACTGAGCTAGAGTGTAGATTAGGCATACTTGAGTCGTATTTCAAGCAAATATTAAACGTTCAGACAGCCATTGAAAGGTTTAATATTGCGAACGATGTTGCGGCGAATTACAACTTTCGAGATGAAGTGGAAGATATTTACGTGAGCACAAAGTCGGCAATATTGGGCCTTTTGTCAGCGGCGAGACAAAATACTACAGCTGTCGGAGGTGAAATGTTAAATACCACTTATTTTCAACATCAAGCACCCACTCGTTCTAAGCTAGAACAGATAAAGCTTCCAACTTTCTCCGGAAAATTCTCCGAGTACCCCAATTTTATTGGTTTATTTAATAATTTGGTGGATAAAGATGATAGCCTTGACAACTTGCAAAAATTCAATTACCTTCGTCGTTGTCTTTCGGGTGCAGCTTTGGGTGCCGTCAAGGAGTTTGACATGATAGGCACTAATTACCGTAAGGCATTAGAACGATTAGAAAAGCGCTTTGATAATAAAAGTCTCATATTTCAAGAGCACATAAATTTATTGTTGGAAATCCCAAAAATCAACAAGGTTTCTGCACTTTCGTTGAGAAATTTAGAGGATAGTTTTAATACTCATTTGACGGCAATGCTCTCGATTGGCAATTATAAAGATATTACCAATGCCATTTTGATTTCGCTAGCGTTAGATCGAGCTGATGCAGAAACTCAGGCTAAATGGCAGGATTCCATTGACTACAGTAAATTGCCGGATTGGCAGGATTTTACGGTAGTGTTAGACCGTCGTTGTAAGAATCTAGAAGCAAAGGAATCGAAATTGCTTACCTCGGAAGGTGCCTTCAAGAGTAGTTAGAGATCGGATCAACAACCACGTACTAGGAACGATCGAAGCAGATCAAACAGAAATGTTAGGGGCACTTCGTTAGCCGCACAACGTGTGCAGTGTGAATACTGTCAGGCTGATAACCATGTTGTAGATTCTTGCTCAGAATTTCGAAATTTGTCGGTTGCCAGAAGGTTCCAGGAAGTAAAGAAATTGGTCCTGTGTATAAATTGTTTGGAAAAGGGGCATTCGGTTCGTCGTTGTACAAAGTCGAAATGCAGTATCTGCACGTTACCACATCATAGGCTCTTACACAGATTTTCTGCGAATAGTGCAACTACTAGCGATGCAATTGCCGAACAAGGATCTGAAAATCCCGCAGTTCTCCTTGGCAGTTCTAGCAATCAGGTAATTTTAGCGACGGCTGAAATACTGATTAAAGACACTTTCGGTAGATATCAGCCAGCTCGTGCCTTATTGGATTCGGCATCTCAGCTTAATTTTATTACGGAAGGAATGGCACAAAGACTTAAATTAGTCAAAGCAAGAACCGAATTGCAAGTTAGTGGAATAGGAAACGAAGTTTCGCAGATTCGCTACACCACGAAGGCCACTTGCCGGTCAAGAATTTCTGAATTCGAAACTGATTTAGAGCTGCTCATAATAAAGAATATTACTAATCCTCAACCGAGGTATTCATTTGAGGTTGATAGCTGGAATACCTAAGAACATTGTCTTAGCGGATCCCAACTTTAATCAGGCATCAAAAATAGATTTGTTGATAGGCGCAGATCACTTCTTTGAGCTATTAGCCATTGGCCAGATTAAATTGGATGGAAAACCCACACTCCAGAAGACACTATTCGGGTGGGTCGTATCGGGAAGGCATGAATTATCCTCTGTACCTAGATCTGAAGTATGTTTGATAGGAAGTCAGGACATTCAAGGTGACACAAACCTTCATGATCTTGTGGCAAAGTTTTGGGAAATAGAAAACGTTGATATAGGAGTCAAATTGCTAAACCCTGAGGAAGAAAGGTGTGAAAAACACTTTCTAACAACCGTGAAACGGAGTAATAGTGGTCGATTTGTAGTTAGGCTACCCTTCAAAGAGGATCCTTCGATATTAGGAGAATCGTTTGAGATAGCGGAGAGGAGATTTATGTCTCTAGAAAGAAGATTAGCAAAAAATTGTGAAATTCGAAAACAATATATTGAATTCATGAATGAATATGAACGTCTAGGACACATGGAGGAAGTAAAAAGGGAAGAGATGAGAAATGTGTGCTACTTTTGTCCTCATCAATACGTCCTTCTACCCGAATCTTCATCCACTAAACTGAGGGTCGTATTTGATTGTAGCGCTCGGACATCCTCGGGTATATCCCTTAACGACATGTTGTTGAAAGGTCCTGCAACACAGGATGATCTTTATTCAATAATTTTACGCTATCGGTGTTATAAATTCGCCTTAACAGCCGATATATCGAAAATGTACCGCCAGATACTTATGGATTCAAGGGATCGTAAGTATCAATGCGTACTATGGAGATCAGATGCAGGTAGACCACTGAAAGTTTACCAACTGAACACAGTCACGTATGGTACTACGTCTGCTCCCTATCAAGCTACTCGCTGTTTGAAAATGTTGTCAGACGAAGGCTCGTTGAAGTTTCCATTAGGCTCAAAGGTTCTACAAGAGGATTTTTATATGGATGACCTTATAAGTGGAGGAGATTCGTCTGAAGAAATTAGAAGGATTTATGAAGAAGTTAGGTCGTTGCTGTTGAGTGCCGGATTTGAACTCAGAAAATGGTGGACAAATGAGGAAATATTGTTGAAGGAAATTCCGGAAGCAGATAGGGAAAAACCCTTAAGAATTAATGATTCTGATATTGTTAAAACCCTTGGTATAAAGTGGAATCCATCTACCGACAATCTCCAATATGTTGTGCCGGAATTCCCACTAAAATCCAAAATAACGAAACGCATAATCCTGTCGGAGTTATCGATGTTGTTCGATCCTTTAGGCCTGATCAACCCTGTCATCGTTAAGGGAAAAATCTTGTTGCAAAGTTTATGGGTCAAAAAGAGTGATTGGGATGAGTCGGTTCAGTCTAGGATCCATAGCGAATGGCAGATTTTCCGGTCGCGCTTAAAAGAAGTGGAGTCTGTTAAGGTTCCTAGATATGTTCTAAGTTCAAGACCAAAGTCGGTTCAAATCCACGGATTTTCCGACGCATCGCTACAGGCATATGGCTGTTGCGTGTTTTTAAGGACATTAGATGAAAACGGTGAAGTCAGTTGCCATTTGGTGACGGCGAAATCAAAGGTAGCACCTATTAAAACGCAGAGTCTACCTAGATTAGAGCTGTGTGCCGCGGAGATGTTGGCGTCGTTGGTAGCGAAAATCCTTCCCAATTATTGCCATATCGTAGATGAGGTGTATCTGTGGACAGATTCTGAAATTGTCCTATGCTGGCTTTCGGCGCATCCATCAATTTGGGAGGTATTCATAGCTAATAGAATATCGAAAATACAAACTAGATTAACCCAAGCGATTTGGAAACATGTAAGCTCGAAACAGAATCCGGCAGACATTATATCGAGAGGGGCTTTCGCACAGGAGCTAGTCGATAGTATCTGGTTCACTGGGCCTAAGTTTATTTATCTTCCGGAAGAATGTTGGCCAGAAAAAAAGGATTGCTCGCGGATAGACAAAGACACGCCTGGGAGCCGAAAGGGACAAGTAACACTTTTCGCGGAAACAGTAAATGCAGATTGGGCAAATAATTATCTCCGTTTTAGTGATGTCCAAAAAACGCTTCGTTTTTGCTAAAGGCCATCAGCATAATGCGAAGGAACAAATTGAAAGAGGAAAGAAGGGAGCTGAATTTGTGTACTGAAGAAAACAGGAGTTCGAACATGATCACATCGGCGATGGATTTGGAAGAAGCCTTATTAAGGATAATTTGGCATATACAAAGAGGGAGTTTCAAAGATGAAATTCATCAATTGGAAAGGAAGCAAATGATCAGCCCTGCGAGTTGCGTCAAAAATTTAAATCCCTTCCTTGACGATAGCTCTTTAAAGCTCCTCCGAGTTGGTGGGCGTCTGCAGAATGCAGACATTCCCTATGTCGTTAAATATCCTATCCTCCTTCCCAAATCCCACCCCTTTGTTAAATATCTTTTTATCTATTTTCATAGAAGGAACTACCATGCTGGACCACAAGCATTAGTTGGCATTATTAGATAGCGCTTCTGGGTGATAGATGCGCGAAGGCTCGCCAAGAAGGTCGTAGATAGTTATCTACATTGCTTTAGATACAAACCAAAGATGATGAGCCAGATCATGGGCCACCTTCCTGCAGATAGAGTCCAACCTGCCAGGCCGTTCCAGAAGACCGGTGTCGATTTTTGTGGGCCATTCCAAACCACTCTTAAACGTCGAGGGCTACGAACATGCAAGTCTTACGTTGCAGTTTTTGTGTGCTTCGCAGTTAAAGCAGTCCATTTGGAAGTAGTTTCGGACTTATCGACGGAAGGGTTTATAGCGGCGCTAAAGAGGTTCGTCGCGCGAAGGGGTTTGTGCCAAGATCTTTACTGCGATAATGGTACCAACTTCGTGGGGGCCCGCAATGAATTAAATGCATTAAAGCAGCACTTTTTGGAGCAACAGACTCAAACAGGGATCGCTAATTGGTGTTCTGCAGAAGGGATCGAGTTTCATCACATTCCTCCTAGAGCGCCTCATTTCGGAGGCTTATGGGAGGCTGCGGTAAAATCAGCCAAGAATCACCTCTATAGAACGGCTAGTGAGGCCTGTTTGACGTTTGAGGAGTTGGCAACAGTGGTGGCAGAGATAGAAGCCGTTTTAAATTCTCGGCCCATATGCGCGATGTCTAGTGATCCTAGCGATGAGCAGGTGCTTACTCCAGGACATTTCTTGATTGGGGCGCCGCTTAACGCAATAGCTGAACCCTTGGTTACCGACTGCAAGGCGTCTTCGTTAAACCGGTGGCGGTTACTGTCGCAAATCAAACAGCACTTCTGGAATCGTTGGTCGAAAGAGTATCTGTTGGAGCTGCAAAAGAGGAGCAAATGGCAAACTTCGTCAGCAAATATCCAAATCGACGCGGTGGTGTTAATCTGGGATGACAAGACTCCTCCTCAACAATGGTTACTAGGAAGAATAGCGAAACTAATAGAATCGGCAGATGGTAAGGTTAGAGTTGTCGATGTTAGGACCAAAAGAGGCATCCTGCGACGAGCTATTCATCGCTTGGCGCCATTACCAGTAGAGGATTGAAGACATCCGAGGATACTTCAAGGCGGGCAGAATGTTGCTGCAGAAGACAGCTTAGATTAAGAAGTATATATATGTTGTTGAAGTATAAAATATTGAAATGTTAATACTTAAATTGAATTACAATGGCATTACTAGCATCTCAGTTAAGATTGAAACTTGGTACTAAAGAGATGCCAAGATAGAAGAGTACCTATATTACAGTAGGAAAATGAGTCTTTGTTCTCGATAGAGTCGGAAACCAGTCGTTGTACAGTGCAGACGCACAAATAATTGAAATAATTAAATTTATAACGTTTGAGAAAAAATTCGGTTTGATTTTCTTTGTTTAAATAAGTCTCGTGAAAAGCAAAAAAAAAAATAGTTTGTCCCTGTCGTCGACGAGAAGTTAACCCGACACAGCAAGGAACTTTCTGTAAACTAGCAGAAAAAAACAATACCACCTCAATAGAGAAATTGCCAAGTCCGGTTTTACATCGGAAGTGCTGTTACCGCAATTTACAACTAGTTGCCTTCATCATTCTGAAAGAGGACAACCAAGCGCTAGTTATTTGTTGTTAAGAAGATGCACCCCAACAAGCTAGGACAAGCTCGAGGATCGATATGCGACCGCACTAAAGACCGCACTATCTCAAAATAACCATCAACCAACGACAAGGTGTTGATGAGCAGCCTACCAAATTATACCTGAATTGATTTGGTTTTCCATGGACAAAGGCAGGGGCGTCCATGGTTTTCCCAATCACTACGAGCAAATGCTATTCAGTTGAAAGCCCAATGCAGCATATTACTCAGGACGGAAACAAATAATTTCAGTCCAATACGTCATCAGCAGTTTTTAAGCCTGCGGCTTCAAAGTGGACAGGATGTTCAATATTCCTTTGAATATGGATAACTCTTGTGCGTCTACAAAGCGCAACGAAACAAATGTCGAAGAGAGACATTGGCTACACACACTCAAAACTTATCGGTGTATGAGCAACCGATCGGACCTCTCATCGATGGAATTCAATCAACAACAGCTGAAGGATACAGACGTGTCCTGTCTATTCGTTGTTCAACTGTAGAAGGAAGCAGATATAAAATAAATGTGCATAGAAAACATTCTGGAAGTTGTTTTGTTGTTATTTAAAGTTACAGTCCACTAAAACCAAAGCTAAATTAATCACAATCTATAATCCTAACAAAGAAACAGAGTTACATTGTGATGCGCGCTCTCTGGGTTACGGTGCGGTTCTTCTTCAGCGGCAGGATGATGGCAAATTCCATCCAGTGGCGTATTTCTCTAAAAGTACACCCGCTCAAGAATCAAGATACCATAGCTTTCAGTTTGAGACTCTGGCCATAATTTCAGCTCTTCGCCGCTTCTGTGTTTATTTGAAAGGTATCCCATTTACCGTTGCTACTGATTGTAGCTCTCTTACGATGACATTAAAAAAGAAGAGCGTAAATCACAGATTTGCTCAATGGGCCTTAGAATTGGAAAATTACGACTATAAAGTAAAACACCGAAGTGGAGTTAATATGGGTAGTTGTAATGTATTCTCTGTCATTGATTCTGAGGACATTGACTTCCAGCTCAGAACTGCTCAAAACTGAAACTAAGAGAAAAACTATGTTCAGAGAATTGTAAGTCGTTTGTACTTCAGGATGGTATTGTGTTTAAAAAAAAACCGCAATGGAAGATAACCCAATAAGAGATGAGAAAATCAGGCATTAAGGAGTTACGAAATGTTCTGACCAAATCAAGCGTCATTACTGGTTTCCAAACATTGAAGGAAAAGTAGAAAAGTATACAAGGAACTGCATACGGTGTGTTGTACCGTACTCATCTCCTGTCCGTTCGAATGAAAGCAGTTTGTTTAATATCTCAAAAGAACCCCTCCCATTTCATATGGTTCATCTAGATCTACTAGAACATCTTGGTCCCCTTCCTCTATCCGATTTAAAATGTATGCATTTACGAAATCCGTTAAATTGTATCCCGTAATATCAATTAGTACCAAAGAAGTTTGCGCATCACTTAGTAAATATTTTGAATATTATAGTAGACCATCTAGAGTGATTACTGATTGTATCGTAGGAAAAATTAAACGGCTGAAAAACTATTCCGATCGAAATAAAAGTCTGATCATTTTTTTGTTTTGGGAAAAAGAGCTTTGCTCATAAAAAACCCAAATTTATTTTGCTGGCACACTGGCTTTCGCACATCTGGCTTGCTTGCGGGTTGATACAAGAATGAATTTAAGTCGTACGCGCAGTAGTACGAATAACCTAAGTGTTATAATATTATATGGGTGTAAAGGGAATATGTATATGTATATGTAATGTATGTTGGATGTATTTATAGGAAATACACTCGTAGGCATCGCATACGATACACTGATAGAGGTAGTTTTGGCGCTTTTCTCATAGAACGAAACATAAATCACATAAAAGTCGCAGTTCATTCTCCCCAAGCTAACGGTCAAGTTGAGCGGGTGAGCCGCGTGTTCACTGGTATGGTTGCTAAACTCTCTGAACCGCTTGAATATTCCGACTGGGTGAAGTCACTGACGGGGGTTGAATATGCATTAAATAATACTATACACAGATCAATTCATACCACGCCAAGCCAGCTGTTATTTTGGGTAGCCCAGAGGGAACAATCGTTGATAAGCTTACAGAATTTTTGGATGAAAATGAATTGAATCGCACCGAAAGAGACTTAAGTAAATTAAGAGAGAATACTTCAGAAGCTATTATTTAGGTTCAGGGCTACAATGCTAGGTATTTTGACGGACGTAGTAACCCAGCACGCTCTTATAAAAAGGGGGACTCAAAAATTTGGATACGACTATTGGCGTGAACAAAAAACTCATCCCTAAATTCAGGGGTCCATATATCGTTTACAAAGTTTTGCCTAATGATAGATACGTATGTAATACGTGATATTGAAAATTGTCAAATAACGAAACTTTCATATATGATGGAGTTGTCGAGGCTCGAAACATTCGCCTGTGAAAAAGATATGCTGCTGGAGATCCGTAAAAGCTACACCTAGCTTTAAAATATAAAAATTATGACAGTTTGTAAAACTAAATATAGTTATAAAAATGTATATTTTGTGTTGATCGCGGTCGATCAAATTTGTCAGATTGACCGAGATGTAGTATTAAATAATTATATAAGACAAATAAGTGGTTTCTTGGCGTACGACATTGTGATAACGCCTTAATGTTTATAGCGCCACCATGGGCAAACCGAGAACTAACCTGAACGCTGTCATTAGTGACATGTTCCTTCCTTCGCGTAAGCGAAGAAGCCACATTTGTTAGCAGAGAAGTGAATTTATAAAATTCATTTATAAAATATCGATAAGAATTAAAATAAAGTGCTTAAAACATCAGATGTGGGGTCCAACATGTAATTAAATAAAATAATCGTGTGGATGACCCATTAATTATCTGATAATCTTAGATAAAAAAAGACACATAAAAGAAATCTGACGCCATGAGCAAAGAACCTCTGACGAAATCCCAGCTCATCAAGGCTTTGCAAGCTGCCGGCATTGATGTGCCAAATTTCGCGTCTATTGCACGAATTCGATCATTGCACGATCAAATTTCTGGCAGTGTAGAGACTGCTGCTTCAGATGATACTTCCGCTGAGACTGCTGCTTCAGGTGAAACTTCCGCTGAAACAAATTATTTGACTTTTGCTTCTTCCGTAAGAGAAACTTCTGCTTCTGCAGAAATATCTGCTGCTTTCATTAATACAAATTTGCCTTCTGTTGGTGGTGCTTCTGGTGGTGTTAAAGCGACAAACACAAATTATGTTCTTGCTGAAGAAACCGCTGACGCTGAAGAGGAAAAGGAATTAGCCAGGCTAGAGCGACGTATGAAAATTCTGGAGCTGAAAAAAGCATTGGCAGAGGCGGAGTCTGTGACAATAAACACAGGAAGGATTGTCGAATTTTCAGACATCAAAAATGCAGTTCCAGCGTTTTCTGGTGAAGATTCTTACAGCATTACAAAATGGATAACGGACTCCGAAGACGTAGTTCACTGCTTAAGACCGAAACAAAAACCTAAAGTTGCAGCCGTCAAAGAAGATACAAAGCAGTACGATGGATGACAATTATGATGACGACTATGGTTCACTTAAGAGTTTGAACGCTGTACAAATGGTAAGTGTTGATTTCATGTCAAATGGAAATAGGTGCACAAATTTTATTAATTGTATGTCTCTTTTGGATACCGGTAGTCCGGTTAGTTTTGTTCAGAAGTCCTTGCTGCCTGAAGATATAAGTATTCAAATTACAAGGGATTATGAGATTTCAAAAAAAAACATATTTATATATCTTGACAGCTGACACCAATGGGACATTTGTTGGGTGGGTGCGTTCCACACTTTTATTATTGCATGACGAATCAGCATTCTCCCCCACCGATGAGCGGAGATCATCAAAATTTGTCTCCCAGCTGTGATTTGCCTCGTCTATGCTGCTGCTCGAAATCCAATTCACAATGTACATATATATTATGCTCATAAGGTTTAGTACATGAAAAGAGACAAGAATTATTATATTTGTTTACATTGGGGGAGACAATAAAACAAACAATAACGCAAACAGAAAGATAAACGGTTTGCTACTGGACAACGCTTATAACAAATACTACACGAGATCCGGTTCTTGTTCTCTCGCATGTGATCTATTTTTTATTTTGTTTCTTTCATTGACCAAGTCGACGATTGCTGTTGCTGATGAATCGATGAGCGTTTGCTGTGTTTGCCTTTGCTTTACCTGCAATGGTTGTTGTTGTTGTTGAGCGACGACGAAGACGATGACGATGATGATGAAACCCACTGTTCGGTGTTTACTTCGTTTGGTGTTGTTGGTGGTTTTGGTGCGCGAATTAAATTGATTATTTTCGTTGTTTAAGTTTTAAATAGTTAATTTATAAATTATTTATTTGGGTTGCAGTGTTGTGTATAGTGATTCAGGTGAGTAAATTAAATTGATAGATCAAATATTAGAGGTGTGAATTCATTTGGGGTTTTTTTTTTTTTTTTTTCGTGCGAATGTTTATGTGCATGTGGTCGGGACTTGCAATGATAGCGTGCGGTGTGTGCGATCATTGTATATAGAGACTATAGTACTATCATCAACACGAAAATTTTCTTGGCCGGACACACCGTCGGATGGCGTTGCTGTCGTGCTTACTTTCTTGTAGAACCCAAATAGAGAGGAATAATCACACTTGTGATTAGTGAACAGAAACATTTGGTTGGTGGTGGTGGCTGGTCGCTAGGTAGCAAATAAGGGGATGAAAACATCATTTGGTATTGTTTTCTCTGTTACCCGCACAATGAGGTTTCGTTCTTTCAAGCATGAGTAGTTTTTTTGAAAAAGAAATGATGACAAATTTCTGATTTGGAATTTCGATCGTATGAAAGGCAAATCTGGATATTTGCGCTTATGAAAGAAAACGATTTTGTTCGCGTTCCTTTTTATGATGAGATGACGGTTGATCTCTTATTTTAGATTTGAAAATTCATTCTTGTAGATATTTGAATGCAAACGGAATTTATTTCAAGTTAATCTTTTTGTCGTATTTCTGTTAGTTATGAATTCATGACCAACAATTTAACGATTTCATCGATCTGAAATAATATCTGCAATTAAACCTAAACAATGTAATATGAATGTCATAACAATTTACTTATTATTATTATTATATACGTTCTCTTCCACATCAACCAAGGGGTGGAAATATAGATGCGTTTTTTTTTAATGAGGTTTTCCCCAGTAGTCCTAATCCTCGCTGAAAATGTAACAAAAATTTTGTATATTATGTAGATCCCTATTTGGAAAACAATTGAACATTCTTCATTACCTATTCACTTTTTTTTTACTTGAATGTGCACCTAAATCCTTGTTATTTTTCCTTAAAGAAAATTTGATTAGACCAATCAAAATAAATTTAATTTTTTTTTCATTATGGCTAAAGTTTGGACAAGTCATGTGTTTTATCAATTCAAACTGGTATATCAACTGTGACAATAGGGCTTCAACCAAGTTTTCTTGCTTACGGTCTTCAGGAAAATGCACTGTGAAAATAGCATGCATTTTTTTTTACAATTTTTTCAAATTTGACAGTAGGCACTTTAAGTTTTCCAAACTCTGACGACGTGGCCTGAGTTTTATAAGTTTTCAGGCGTATTAGTACTGCCTCTTTTCTGGACTCGTTTGTCTGATCAATCATAAATTGTCTGCAAGCATCACAATTTATCTTTCCCTGGAGCTTATAGGCCGCAAATCCGGAATAAAATGAAAGGGCTGCCTCCTGGAGTTTTTCTGAGATTCCTTGGGGTGTAACTGTATCCGGGTTGCTGCTATTGTCCTCAAATTCTTCATCCAGGTCATCGTTTTCAATTTGGTTTGCCATGCCTACTTGCAAAATATGGTCTTCTATTGGAGGTTCCATAGCGTACTCTTCATCCACTTCTAATCCCATGTGCAAAGAGTACTCTTCATCCACCTCTAATCCCATGTCCAAAGAGTACTCTTCTTCAACTTCTGATTCCATTTCCAATTGCATTTGCTCGCTTTCATTTTGCTGCAGCAAAGTCTCAGCCCCAGCATCCTCATATCCTGCAAAGTCGGAGGAATTTAAGTTTTTATAAATGATTTGCTTTAGATTCCGAATGAATCTGTATGCTGAAGGGTTCCTTTCATACGATCCTCTATTAGATCGTGCCATGGAGAACAAATTCTCTACTACATCTGTATTAAGGTGTCCAACAAGAAGAAACTTTTGTTCGCTGCTTTTTAGATGTTCCCACATTTGCTCAATTCCTAGCAATGTCTGCAATAGCCCTGAAAAGCAAGGGGGCTTTTGATATGGTCCAGTATATTCCCATGATGCAATCCAATTTCGCGCAGTTTTTATAGACTGTAGGATGTTATTCGTTTCCGTTATTGGTTTCTGATTCGGGTCATCTGAATTTAGATTGTGACAGTTAAGATTGTCAAATAAATCGTTCATTTTTTTAATAAAACTTGCGTTGCCAGTTTAACTGATAACTTTTCAAAGTTGCTGGGACATATGTGACTTTTTGTTAGCTTGTAAAATACTTGAAATATACCCTTCGAGTCTTCTTCATACAGCTTAACAAGCACATTCCAGTCAACAATATCACCTGATATTAGGATTTTATGTTTCAGTAATATATTCCGCACGCTCTTAAACAGATGCGGATAATCAAAAAGCAGAAAAATTCTCTGATTACCCGCATCATAATAAGGCTTTTCTTCAGACGCTCCTAGCAATTTGTAAGCCAGCAAATTATTACTTCCTTGATCACAGCTTGTCGCAATAATGTTAAAACCACATTGTGTTATTTTGTCTATGGTAATTTTTAGTATTTGGGCACTATCATCACCCTTTGGACTTCCGACGTAGTAGGATACAGTTTGTTTCCAATTTGTATTCAGTCCCCTTAATGTTAATACCATTACTTTGGATGCTATAGTGTTTGTCCTGCCAAGCTCTCCAAAATCGGTGAGTCCGTATATAAAATCATCCTTAATATTGTATTCCAGTTCTTTTTTTATAGCCATTTCGTCAAACAAAAGAACACACTTCTTTTCCATCGCTGTCATCACTTGGGCTCTGCTACTGAGTAGACTAAACACACGACTTGAAAATCCAGCTGGTAGACTTAAGGCGGAATGCCAACGGTAAATAGTACTTATCGCTGGAAATTTAAACCCTGTTTTCAACAAGTGTGAGTATGCGGAGGGGGATTTGTAAAAGAGTTTCAGACAAACATCTTTTTCGTCATTTCCCCAATGACTTTGAGGCTTATGAAACATTTGTGCAAAAACAAATGTCTGGACATCAGCTGGTAAACCTTCTAACTGGCATTCCATAAGTTTTCGCAACTTGTACTCCTTGTCCTCTTTTAGTCTTTTTGGTGTTTCAAGAATGTGTTGGGGTATACTCCGTACGGGCTCCGGGTTCGGCTGTTCCATTTCGTATGAATAAAGACCAGGAGAAGGAAACTGAGAGGGTGAAATGTGGGAGCAAGAAGGTGTATCTGCAAAAGAATAATCTCTAGTATAGGTTTTGGGGCTCGGAACCCTGTTTAAAAGAGAATGAGATTCGGGGCTCGAGTTATGTGGCTCAATTGGTACTTCGAAAACATCAGAAGCATTAAGAGAGGGACGTATCGATGCTATCAATGTTGATGGGGAAGTCCGCAGATGTCGAGAAGTAGTTGAGGTTTGAGGATCGTTCGGTATGTCAGAAAATCCCGTTGATTCAGAGAAACTATCGGCCGATGTTCCCAAAGCCAAAGTGCAAGTCGGTTGCTCTAGCGAAACCCCCGAATTCATTATAAGGAAACACGAATTGTCAATGGATGAAATGGAGCAAATGCAGCCCGAATATGATATAGGCAAAGCACCCTTTTCTCAGGCGTTTGCGTGTGCCTTCAACTTTTATGTCTTTTGCGTAAAAATGATTTTCGCAGACATATGCGCGTTTAAGTAAACCCTCACATTGTAAATGCCTTAACCAAATCGACCGTCTTTGGTCAAACGGAACCCTAAAAAACGACAAAGAAGCAAATGCTACTAAGTTTTCACAACCGTTATATAAGCACTTCATAGTAATTAAATATTTTAAATTGTATGTCAAAACTAAAAATATAAATTATATGTAATATTATATAAAAATATAAATATTTCACAGAACAAATTTTGGTGAATGTACTTACCGTAGATTTTTCAAAACCCCAGCAAGATAGGATTAATCAAAATAATCCCTTTTTTTAATATTTATTATAATTTGTTTGGTTCTTTTATTAAATTCGTAATCACACACTCCCACTAGTTATAATTTATTTGGTATTATTTTTCTTAAATTGAATTGGGTTATTTAAAGCGAACTTTAAATAACCGAGTGTGTGTGATAATTTATTTCAAAATTATCACACACACTCGCACAAAATAGCTAATATAGTGTTTTTTTTTTAATAAGAATTGTGAATTTTGAATGAAAGAAATCAGTTTTTTATGCACTCAAAATGTTGTCAACTAATCGAACTATTAGAAAAATAAGAATGATGCCATACACCTGCTGTCAAACGTTTAAATAACTTTACAATAAATTGTTCGGAGTATATCTAAATACCAAGGTAAGGGTAGCAAGGACATCATTTACCCAAATTAGAAAAAGAAATCAACAAAAATGTCTATTTTATTACCCAAAACTGTAAAAAATCAAATAAAACTAACCATCATCTACCTGGATTCGAAATTATATTTATTGCTTTTGCAAATTCTAAAAAAAGAGGGTTAAAATTAAATTTAGTAAATGAACTACCTGTTTTAAGAATTCTTCCGAAAACCTTTCAGTTTAATAACTAATATGAACTTGGGTTTTTCTACATTTTGTAAAAATGCAAATTTATAAGGTTGACAATTTTTTGATTTGAAGATTTATGGCCCCATATAAAAATACATATACATATAATAGACGGTTGGCCGGTGACACTTATTCGGCGAATTGTCCGGTTTTTTTGGAATCATTATTTGAATTCAATAAATAGATCTTATTGGCTTGGATAGCGTCAATATTATAGTTTTTTTAAAAAAAAAAAGATATAAGACATGCTATAGCTTTCTGTTATTTCTAAATTTCCAAAGAATGACAATATGAATTAGAATTCCATGACTTTATGAAGTAGGTATTTTGGAACGAGACATTGGCCACATTCAAGAATCTAGTCATCTTAAGTCGACATTGGATGAGATTTAACCTGAACGCAAAAACTAGATTGGTGGGGAACGTCACTTTTTCTACGTCAGCCACATATGAGTACTGTCAACTTAGTACTCAGTCACGAATTTCTCGACTAGATTCGTCGGCTACCCCTCCATAAACGTCAACTGAAACATCTGCTCTCACGACTGATTTCCCCCAATCAGAGCCGAGTTTCATCTAGTGAGAGAGCTGTCAGACTTACTAAACTAGATACTTGAACGTCCCCATTAGTTAAATAAAGAAGTATGAAAAATAACGTTGGAAGAGAGGTAAAAATGTTAATATCAATTTAAAAACTTTTAGAAATGAAGACCTACGCACCCGTACGGCGAACATTATGAAAACTTCATCGTAGTTTTGTAACAGTAACTGACTGTTTCTAACTTCATATTTCAAAAAAAAGTTTCAGACTTCTTATTAATAACTTAAAGCATACATTTCGAACAAGAGATTTTTTTTAAATACCTCAAGATCCGACCGGAAGAAATAAATCTAATTGTCAATTCATCTGTGCTTTGAGCAGAATTGAAGAATATCGTAAATCGAAAATGCAGAAATTCTTCCAAAGAAAAATAAATGTACACCCAACTACACACAGATGATGAACACCTGTTCATCTCATTCATTAAAGAAACAGACGACAAACCTGACAAATTATGAAATCGAGCCAAAAAGGAAGAGAAAGAATAGATTACAAAACCCACCCCTCGTCCACACTCTGAAATCGGAAAGGGAAAGCATATGAGAAAACAGCAATGCAAATGTATACGCATTCATTCAAGTAAGGATGTTCGCGTTCCACTTGGGTGGCTTTCCTTTTAAAAAATGTATCAGCCACCAGCGCTGCCACCAATGCAACCTAATAAAGTAAACCAACTATAGCTATGATCTTCACCCTCTAAAATATTTGAGCTACGGGGTTATGCCACTCGTAGCGCAATGGTAGGATACACGAAGTGATAGTACTATAATGTTTATATACAATGGTGTGATTCAACTTTGTTTTCCTTTGTGCTGCGTGAGAGTTGACTTTGTGTCAATGTTAATGCGATTAGATGTGTGTGTAGATTAATTTTGCGGTGTGTTGATCGATGTGAATGCGGTGATTGTGTATTTGGTTTGGATTTTGATTTATAGGATGTGTGGGTGTTATTTGCACTTTTCAGTGTATAGTAGAGAGCGGACTGTATTTTAATGGGTGTGCTGTGAATGACTTGTGTGTGAATATCAAATATGTGTGTGCAAAATGTGTGAGGCATTGAGTCAGTTGATAATGAGTTATTTGAATTTATATTTGTTGTGTTGGGTATGACGACAGTGGTATGCATGAGTTTTCGTTTCTTTCTTTATTTCTTTTAGTTTATTTTTTTTTCTTGTTCTGCGTCGTTGATTGGAAGAGGACAGAGTTTAGTTATTGGACGTCGGAATTCTCCTTGTTGCGTCTTTATTTTGACAACCCGTACAATATTGTCTGCTCCGGGGTACGTTTCGACAGAACGTCCTAGACTCCATTTTGCTAGAGGAAGCCGTTCGTCTTTGATGATCACCATATTTCCTTTCTTTAGCTGGGGCTGCGGTTTAAGCCATTTCGGGCGTTGTTGTAGACGGCTTAGGTATTCTGTCTGCCACTGCTTCCAAAATACTTGCAAATTTGCCTGAATCGCTTTCCACTTATCGATGAAACCTTGTTTGCCTATTGTCAAATCGGGTTCAGGAACTGTAAAAAGAGTTTCGCCTATAAGGAAGTGTGCCGGTGTTAGTGCCTGGAAGTCATCTGGGTCTTCTGTTAGGGGACAGAGAGGTCTCGAGTTTAGACACGCTTCGATTTGACTCAGAAGCGTGGTGAGCTCTTCGTAAGTTAATGTCCCATTTCCAACAATCCTCTTTAGGTGGAACTTGACACTCTTCACTCCTGCTTCCCACAATCCTCCGAAGTGGGGAGAAGCCGGCGGAATGTGTGAAGTATTATATATTGAATTTTATTATTAAAGTATAACTTGCTAGTGTAAATCATGAAGTACATACAATTTCTTAAACATGCACAAATACATAACTTAATGTATGATCTCTTGCTTAGCACATCTCATTAGTATTTTAAGTAATAAATAGTTAGTTGCTCTTCAACACTTGATCGGACGAGTTTAATTCCTGATTTGCTTCTAGAAAATTAACAGGTTATGGGCCCAGTGTTCGTGACCCATTGAATTGTGTTTATTCGCCTAGAAAATCGGAGTTTCGCGAAATAGTTGAAAAGTTTAATTTTTAATCGTTTCTTTTTGCGATAGATACTACGAGTGGCAATAAAAGTACGTTGAAACAATTATGGAAGGCGAGCTTATAAAAATTGACAAGCTCCAATGTGCAGATCAGTGGTCCACTTGGAAATTTCAAGTAAAAATACTTTTAAATGCAAGTGATTTGTTTTGAGGTAGTCAGTGGCGCTGATGTTAAACCAACAGTTACAGAAGGTGATGACAAAAAATTAGTAAGCTGGCAAAAACGAGATCGAAGGGCACAAAAGGTAATCGCTACGTCAGTGGGAGGCCAAGCTCTAATACATATTCTTAACTGTTCCACCGCTCAAGATATGTGGAATAAACTTTCGTCTGTGTATGAACACAAAAGCAGTACAAGTGTTAATATATTACAACAAAGGTTCTACAGTTTTGAAAAAGATCCGCAAGATGACATGGCCACACATATTAGCAAACTGGAAACTCTCGCACAACAATTGAGAGAGTCGGGTGAAACAGTTTCCAAGTCGATGCTCACCACCAAAATTCTTATGACTTTGCCAAAAGAATACTCTCATTTTTTTAGTGCATGGGAATCCACCACGGACGAGTTGCAGACGATCGAAAATCTAACATCACGTTTAATTATGGAGGAAACGCGCTTAAACAACAACAATTGTAATTCACCATCGTCGTCTACTGCTGCGATGAATGAAAGTGCTTTGTTAATGCAAAGGGGGAAGAAATTTTTCTCAGGGAGGCATTTGAATGTGAACCAAAAGCAGAAGGAACCGGGCAAATGTTTTCAGTGTAATCAATTTGGGCACTGGAAAAGAGACTGTCCCAATAAAAATCGAAAAACACATCACGTAATTTTGCAAATGATAAAATTACTTCAAATCAATCTGGCGATGCTATGGTTTGTGATGCTAATTTTGTTGGTGGCAATAGTGTAAGCGAAGATAAGTGGCTTTTAGACTCGGGGGCAAGTCAGCATATGACGTATCATCGTGAGTGGTTTAGTATTTATCAGGAACTCCAAAGTCCAATGGCAATCACTATAGGCAATGGAACAAAGATTATGGCATATGGTAAAGGTGAAATCAAGATAATGGCATTTAACGGGAACTCTTGGGAGCAGAAGCGCTTGGTGGATGTTTACTTTGTTCCAGAGATAAAAGTGAATTTATTTTCGTCAGGAAGTACTCTGGACAAGAACTACAAGTTGGTGTCAGATAGTAAGAGTTGCGAAATATATAAAGAGGGTGTTGTTATGGCGGTTGGTATACGAAGTAACAGTCTATACGAAATGTGCTTTAAAGTTGTTCTAGCGAATGAAGCAGTTTGCTGTTCAGCGAATGTCACAGTGTCACAAAAGAAGTCAATAGAAACTTGGCATCAAAGACTTGGTCATTTGTCTGTTAAACATGTTAGGAGCGTTCTTAAAGCCAGAAGTATTGAATTTGTTGACAATCCTAATTTCTTTTGCGACGCATGTGCATTGGGAAAAATGCATCGACTGCCATTTAAAACTAGCGACTCAAGAGCAGACAAAATTTGTCAGTTAATTCACTCCGACGTTTGTGGCCCAATGCAGGAGAAGTCTCTTGGTGGATCGCGGTACTTCCTCCTATTCAAGGACGATTTTTCACACTATCGGTCAGTTTATTTCGTCAAGGAAAAGTCTCAAGTACCATCTCTGATTGAGACGTTTGCAAACAACACGGAAGCAGAAACAGGTTTTAAGGTGAAATTTCTCAGATCTGATAACGGGTCAGAATATAAGAACAAGCAAGTGGAATCGATTCTCATGCGACGTGGAATCATGCATCAGACATCCACTCCATACACGCCGGAGCAAAATGGAAGGGCCGAAAGGGATATACGTTTTATAACAGAAATCGCTAGAACTTTGCTTCATGCAAAGAATTTGCCAATACGGCTATGGGCTGAGGCAGTTAACACTGCAGTCTTTCTAGTTAATCGTTTTGGTCCTAGTCCAGTTTGTGAAAAAAGTCCGTATGAGCTGTGGTGTGGAAAGAAACCAGACATTAATAATGTAAAGACGTTCGGAAGTGAAGTATTTGTTCATATACCGAAGGAAAAGAGGAGGAAGTGGGACAAAAAGTCTTGGCCGGGCATTTTCGTTGGTTACCCGGATAACACAAAAGGATTTCGTATTTATAATAGTCAGCTTAACAAAATTGATGTATCAAGGGACGTCGTCTTTAAAGAGGAATTGAATGTTCAGCTTAGTTTAAATCCTCCAAGTCTTATGGAAGAAAAAAGTGAAAGTCCAGGGCACAAAAATAATCATTCTGACGAACGAGAGTGTAAGATCAAATCAGAGGATACCGGCGCAGACTCATCGAGGGAATTGAATAATACATCAGTGAATGAAGCAGCTGAAATTGTAGAACCAATTGCAGTGGATCTACCAACCGATTCCAATGGAAGATTTTTTGGGTCGTCAGACAGAGTTCTTCGTAGTCAATCGAAAGCTCCCAGACCAAGTTCGAGCCTGATTGCATGTGCAATACAGGGATATGCTTTCATAGCCCAAAATGATGAACCATTCTCTTACGAAGAAGCAGTGAGGTCAAACGATGCAGACAACTGGCGGAAGGCTATGAATGAAGAAATCCAGTCACATCAAGAAAACTGCACCTGGCAGCTGGTGAACAAACCACAGGACAAGAAGGTAATTGGATGTAAATGGGTGTATAAAACTAAACTTTCTCCACAGAACCAAATTACCCGGTATAAGGCACGCCTTGTCGCTAAAGGCTTTAACCAGCAACAAGGATTGGATTATGAGGAGACGTTCAGCCCAGTCGCCAAATTTACCTCAATTCGTGCTATTATGGCCATTGCGGCTAAGGAGAATTTACATTTAATGCAGTTCGATGTTAAGACAGCATTTCTCAACGGAGATCTCAACGAACAGATATATATGTCACAACCACCTGGATTCGACGATAATTCTGGCCGAGTGTGTAAACTCCTCAAAAGTTTATATGGTCTGAAGCAGGCTTCCAGGTGCTGGAACCAAAAGTTATCCGATATTCTTCGAAAGATGGGGTTCAGTCAGTGTAATGCAGATCCATGTGTTTTCGAATCACACCGATGTAACGACAAGTTTCTCCTTGCACTGTACATCGACGATGGACTCATTGCAGTCAGCAATAAGAAGGAAGCGGTTCAGGTTGTCAACGAATTGCAAAGATTTTTCGAATTGAAACTCAGTGACGCCAATTACTACTTGGGCCTTCAAATCACTCGGTGTACAGATGGATCAGTTTTCGTCAACCAATCCAGTTACATTGACAGGATGCTCAGTAAATTCAGGATGTCAGATGCTAGTCCTGTCTCAACTCCATGTGCCGTCAACTGCAACCTAGATGTTTCCATAGACGATACCAGCAAATTTCCCTTTCGTGAAGCAGTGGGAAGCATTATGTATTTAATGCTTGCAACGAGGCCGGACATAGCTTATTCCGTCGGTATTGTAAGCAGATATTTGGAAAGACCAGCAAGCCAACACATCACAGCAATCAAACGAATTTTTAGATATCTGAAAGCAACCAAGGATCACGGTATTATGTTCAACAAATTTAATGTATATTCTTTATCTTGCTTCAGCGATGCAGACTTTGCGGGTGATGTTGAAACAAGACGATCAACAAGCGGATTCGTGTTATTACTGGGTGGAAGCCCAGTGTCTTGGTCATCAAAAAGACAACATTGTACAGCCCTATCTACAACTGAGGCAGAGTACGTGGCTGCATCAGAGGCAGTGAAGGAGTTAGTGTGGCTTCGCACACTTTTGCAAAATTTACTACCAAGTAATTGCCTAGATCTTACATTATACGTTGACAATCAAGGTGCTATCAAATTAGTCAAAAATCCTGAATTTCATGCAAGAACAAAGCATATAGATGTAAGAATTCATTTTATACGTGAAAAATATAATGAAAAGTTTTTTGAATTAGAATACATTCCAAGCAATGATCAACTAGCTGATGTCTTTACAAAAGTAAGTAATAAATAGTTAGTTGCTCTTCAACACTTGATCGGACGAGTTTAATTCCTGATTTGCTTCTAGAAAATTAACAGAATGAAGTTCCACGTAGTTCCCTGGGTTGCTAACACGTTTGCGATCTCCTTCCAGTCCTGCGTTCCTATCTGCATAAGGCGTCCAAGCTCTGCATCAGCTCCCACGAAGTTCTGCCGCAAATCGTCGAAAGGCGACTGGCCCCGCATAATCGACGCCGGTGTGCGTGAAGGGTTTTGATGCTGTGACTCGAGGGGCTGGTAGTTCTCCCATTAGCTGTTTCGCTGCCTGGTTCCGAAATCTATAGCACGTTGTGCAGCTGTTAACGAACTTCTTTACCGCTCGCTTAAGCTGGAAAATCCAGTACCTTTGTCTTATTTGGGTCATCATTAGTTGAACTCCGCCGTGCAACGTCTTTATGTGAGAATCGCGTATAATAAGTTTCAAAAGATTGTTTTTTGGGTCCAATATGATAGGGTGTTGTTGATCATATGAGATGCTTGCCTGTGATAGTCTTCCGCCAACTCTAATAATACCATTGCCATCCACAAATGGGTGCAGCGATCCTATGCCTCTTGCCTTTGTAATTCCATCTGGGAATATTTCGGTTTGCGCATTTTTTATCAACGTCGTTGTTGCCTTATCGAGCTCTCTCGGTGTAAGGGGGTTTATTTCTTGCGTTTTTCTGCTTCCATCTTGGAGACCTCGGATGTAGCGACAAAATTTTGGGTAGTGTTGTTGAAAGTTTCCGATGAACCTGTTGCAATAAGTAACTATTCTGACAAGTTTCTGGAACTTCGATGCCTTACCGATCAGAACAATAATAGGGTTTTCCCTTACTTCCAGCCGGTGCACTCGCTTTTGCCCTTCATCGGTTACTAAGTCAGTCGGTTGGTTCGGAATTTCAAAATTCCAATGGGTATGCAGAAAGGAAGGTCCATTCCACCATAGCTGATCGTTTATTAGCGCCGAGGGCAGTACTCCCCGGGATGCCAAGTCAGCAGGATTGTGCTGGGTATGTGACTCCAGATGTTCGATTCTGTCAAACGCTGAATTTCTCCAACACGATTTCCAACGAATGTCTCCCATCGGGATGGTTTGGACTTGATCCAACAGAGAGTGATGGTTGAATCTGTCCACGCGTGTACTTTTTTGTCGGCTATATTGAGCTTTTGTACGACATGATTTAGGAGCCTCGCTTAAATAACTGCTCCGCACAACTCTAGTCGTGGAATGGTCACTGGTTTGACTGGTGCTACCCTAGTTTTTGCGAGTACCAGGTTCATGTGGATTTTGCCTCCTTCATCTAAAACGCGAATGTAGACTGGAGCTCCAAATGCCTTTTCTGATGCATCGCAGAATCCATGGACTTCCAGGTCAAATTGTGCTCCAAACTGCACATATCGAGGTAAGAGAATGTTGTTGATGGCACCCAAATCTTGAAAAAATGTGTTCCATTCTCTTAGCATCTCTTCGTCCACTGGTTGGTCCCATTCTAACTTTTTTACCCAAAGCAATTGTAGGAAACACTTTGCCTTGATTATACAGGGTGAAATCCAACCTAATGGATCAAAAAGTCTGGCTATTGTTGACAAGATGGCCCTTTTCGTTGCTTGTGGATGACTTGGTGGAGTGTAGCTGTAGAGAAAACAATCAGGATTAGGGAGCCAGTGAATTCCCAGCGTCTTGAGTTGGCTTGAACCTTCGGAAGGGAGAGAAAACTTATCCTCTCGATCTTGAGGAGGTATATCTCGCAAAAGCTCATCTGTGTTGGACGCCCACTTCCGTAAGCTTAGCCCCGCTGCTTCAAGTGTTGTTTTAACCTCCCTCATTTTCCTTTCAGCTTCTTGTTTTGTAGCAGCTCCAGACAACAAATCATCTACGTACATGTCTTCCTGAATCATCTTAGACGCTCGAGTATATCGAGAACGTGCATTTTCCGCTAACCATTTCAAAGTACGTATGGCTAAATATGGAGCCGATGCTGTGCCAAAGGTAACTGTTCAGTCGGTATGTCTTAAGCGCCTCACTTGGATCAGTTCGCCAAAGAATAAGCTGATAAACAGAATCTTTGTCATTTACCCAGATTTGACGGTACATTTTCTCTATATCAGCTGTAAATGTGTACTTGTACAGCCTCCATCTGAGAATGACATCGATTATGTTATTTTGGAGACTCGGGCGCACCATCAATCGGTCATTTAGAGAAGTCCCGTCAGATGCTTTGAACGAAGCGTCAAAAACAACCCTTAATTTGGTGGATGAACTACTTTCATAACCGCATAGTGTGGCAGGAAATAGTGGGGAGTACTCTCCAAATAGTGCTCGTTTTTTACTTCGCTCATGTGACCCAAACGTAAGTATTCTTCTATACAAGTACAATAATCCTTTCTTAACTGTTCGTTTTTAATAGACGTCCTTCTAATTGTTTGAAACGTTGCACCGCACCTTCTCTTGATCTTCCCAGCAGGGGACGGACATTTCCTTTGAAGGGAAGGGCGACTTCACATCGTCCGTCTGCCAAGTGCTTGATATTTTGCAAAAAATGATCTTCACACGCTAAATTTTCAGGAGTTTCTGGAATTGAAAATGGAGCTTCTTCCAACTCCCAGAATTTTTGCATGCTTACATCAAGAGTGCATGTTTGATGAAAATTATTTATGGGTTGAGAAGAAAATGGTGCTCGACCAAAGATAATCCACCCGAGTTTGGTGTTTTGCGCCAATGATAAATTGGCATCATTTGGCCTGACCAAATCTGGCAAAAGTACATCGGCTAGCACGTCGCTTCCCAGCAGGAAATCAACTTTGGCTGGTACAAAAAAGGAAGGGTCGGCTAAGCTCAAGCCATCCAGGTGCTTCCAATCGATGGCTGGAAGGGTGCGGGTCGGAATATGCCCAGACAGCGACTTATACACGAGGGCTTGTGTAGCGATTTTAAAGGCTGAATAATGAGACGTAATCGTTATGTCAACGACCTTTCTACATGGGCCGCTGCTGACCATACCTAACCCGGACACCTGGACAAAAGTTGGTTTATGGTTGAGACGAAGCAGTTGCACTGCTGACTCAGTGATGAAGGATGCCTCAGATCCTGAATCTAGCAACGCCCGAAGCGAAATAACCTGTCCTGACGACCCGCTCACCTTTAGAACAGCTGTGGCCAACATAACTTGAGTAGACGCATGTGGCACAGTGTGGTACGTACGAAGAGACCTGCTGGAGCACGGTTGCTCTTCGTTTATCGGTTGCATAGTCCGATGTTGATTTGCGGAAGATGGACCGGATTGTTCATTATTGGGTGGCGTAAAACTTGGAGCATCGGGATTTATTGTTGAGGTGAGAGAATTTGTATTGAGTGAACGTGGTTGTTGTAACGAATTCTGATTGTAAGTTACTGTGTTACAAGGATGAGACAGACGATTTGGTTGTGGTACATTTTGGGAAGAATTGTGCAAAAGGGAATGATGCGGTTGTTGACAGTAATAGTACCTCCGAGTACTTGGACAATTAGCAGACACATGGCTGTAAGCTAAGCAATTCCTACACAGACCTAGTCTACCTATACTTTGACAGCGGTCATTAATGCTCATCTTTAGGAAACGGTTGCAGCGACGGATGGCATGTTGACCTTTATTGCAAAGCTTACATGCATACTTTGACGAATCAGCTTGTGCATGGAAACTATGCGCTGAAGTCCCCTTTTGGGCGGTTCTGCCAATATTTTACCCTGCTGATGGCTCACAGCCTCCAGTGTACGGAACCTCGATTCGAGAAACTGTTTAAATTCAGCAAAGGTCAGCAGTTCCTTTGTGTTGTCCTTGGACCCCAGCTTCTCCTCCCAAAGCTGCTGTGTTTTAGTGGGTAATTTCTGCAAAAGTACGTAAATCAACACTACATCCCAGTGTTCGACTGGCACCTTTAAATTGTCAAGGCTGTGAACTATTTCGGTAGACGTATTTAACAATTCCTTAATCGCTTCAGTTCGCTCCTGGGTTATTGAAGGCTGATTAAAAAAATTGTTCATTTGGGTGTTGACAAGAAACCGCTATCTTGCAAAATAGCCCACGCCTTTGCGTAATTTCCGTTGGAAATGGATAAATGCGATAAAATTTTATCTGCTTCACCTGAGACACTAGTCTTTAAGTAATGCATTTTCTGGATTTCAGACAACGATGCATTCTGATGGACAAGAGAAACAAATAGATCATGAAATCCTCGCCAAGATTCATATTTTCCCGAGAAACTGGGCACTGGAATATTGGTTAATTTAAAATTATCTACGTTATGCGAATCTGCTTTGTTTAACTCCGCTTTTTTGACATCAATCTCTGTTTCCCTCGCCTTGACTTTGTCCAAGGCATCAAGAAGTGCGGCTCCGTAGTCCAAATACGATTCGCGTAATTGTTCATAAATCTCCTCCACTTCAGAATCATCACCCTCAGCATCCTGATTATCTACTAACTCTTCGTACGCTTTTTCACCTGCCTGCATTGTTTCTTTCAGCATAAGTAAACGGCCCGACAAATAATTTGCAGTTCGAGTACTGGATCCCCTTTTGCCGAAATTTTCAATATCTTTTCCCAAGCGGGTAAGTACGCGTTTTAGCTTGTCTAGCTTCATAATTTTAAAATTCTATATCTTATTTGTAGACACACAGGAAATAATACAAGAAGTGACGTACTTACTTGCAAATTATTCGGATATTCACAGTTGCAGTCACAGAGTCCAAAGTCCAGATCGATTCCAGATGAACGCAATAATTGTTGGCGTTGACAATTGAGTCCAAAGATGAGATCGGCTTGTGTTCCAGAGTTTACGGTTTCCTTCTTATGGCAGTGACGAATAAAGTTGAATATATTTGCAGCAAAATCACATACGAAAATTAAAGACAACAAATTAATCTTGCAATGCGAGAATTTTTACGGCGGGATCGGGATAATCCGGCTCGAAGGACCAAATGTTCGGCTTAGAACGCAAAAAAAAACTATTCGCAAGTGCAAGTGCCAAAAACTGGATTATAAACGCAATAAAAACCACCGCTTAATAATACGTTATAAAACAAAATAATTTATTCAAAACAAAAAACAGTACCTTTTATAGGTCGGTTTATATACATAAAATAAAAAAAAAACATATTTATATATCTTGACAGCTGACACCAATGGGACATTTGTTGGGTGGGTGCGTTCCACACTTTTATTGTTGCATGACGAATCAACAGATGCCCTTTGGCTTAAAAAATGCACCTTGCGTTTTCCAAAGATTTATTTTTCGCATTTTACCGTAGTTTACCTAGATGACATACTTGTGGCTAGCAAAAATATTTCTGATCATCTTGAGTTGTTTGCTCGAGTCCTACGGTGTTTAGCGAGTAATGGACTTGAACTAAACTTGTCAAAATGCCATTTTTCATACTCAACAATTGAATATTTAGTTTATAAGGTAACTGAAGATGGTATTCAGCCAAGTTTTTCTCCTGAGTGCGAGGCTGCCTTCCGTACCTTAAAATAACTCTTAACTTCCTCACCTGTATTGGCAATCTATAATCCTAACAAATAAACAGAGTAACATTGTGATGCGCGCTCTCTGGGTTACGGTGCGGTTCTTCTTCAGCGGCAGGATGATGGCAAATTCCATCCAGTGGCGTATTTCTCTAAAAGTACACCCGCTCAAGAATCAAGATACCATAGCTTTCAGCTTGAGACTCTGGCCATAATTTCAGATCTTCGCCGCTTCCGTGTTTATTTGAAAGGTATCCCATTTACCGTTGTTACTGATTGTAGCTCTCTTACGATGACATTAAACAAGAAGAGCGTAAATCACAGAATTGCTCGATGGGCCTTAGAATTGGAAAATTACGACTATAAAGTAAAACACCGAAGGAGTTAATATGGATCACGTCGACGCACGGAGTAGATGTAATGTAATCTCTGTCATTGATTCTGAGGACATTGACTTCCAGCTCAGAACTGCTCAAAATAGGGACGCAATGATCCTGAAACTAAGAGAAAAACTATGTTCAGAGAATTTTAAGTCGCTTGTACTTCAGGATGGTATTGTGTTTAAAAAAAACCGAGCTGATGGACTTCGATTCTATGTCCCCACAGCAATGGAAGATAACCCAATAAGAGACATTCATGAGAAAATCGGGCATTAAGGAGTTACGAAATGTTCTGACCAAATCAAGCGTCATTACTGGTTTCCAAACATTGAAGGAAAAGTAGAAAAGTATACAAGGAACTGCATACGGTGTATTATGTACTCATCTCCTGTCCGTTCGAATGAAAGCAGTTTGTTTAATATCCCAAAAGAACCCCTCCCATTTCATATAGTTCATCTAGATCTAGACCATCTTGGTCCCCTTCCTCTATCCGATTTAAAATTAAGCACATCCTTGTAGTCGTGGATGCATTTACGAAATTCGTTAAATTGTATCCCGTAATATCAACTAGTACCAAAGAAGTTTGCGCATCACTTAGTAAATATTTTGAATATTATAGTAGACCATCTAGAGTGATTACTGATAGAGGTAGTTTTGGCGCTTTTCTCATAGAACGAAACATAAATCACATAAAAGTCGCAGTTCATTCCCCCCAAGCTAACGGTCAAGTTGAGCGGGTGAGCCGCGTGCTCACTGGTATGGTTGCTAAACTCTCTGAACCGCTTGAATATTCCGACTGGGTAAAGTCACTGGCGCGGGTTGAATATGCATTAAATAATACTATACATATAGACAGATCAATTCATACCACGCCAAGCCAGCTGTTATTTGGGGTAGCCCAGAGGGAACAATCGTTGATAAGCTTACAGAATTTTTGGATGAAAAGGAATTGAAACGCACCGAAAGAGACTTAAGTAAATTAAGAGAGAATGCTTCAGAAGCTATTATTTAGGTTCAGGACTACAATGCTAGATATTTTGAGGGACGTAGTAACCCAGCACGCTCTTTTAAAAAGGGGGACTCAAAAATGTGGATACGACTATAGGCGTGAAAAAAAAAACTCATCCCTAAATTCAGGGGTCCATATATCGTTTACAAAATTTTGCCAATGATAGATACGTAATAGGTGATATTGAAAATTGTCAAGTAACGCAACTTCCATATGATGGAGTTGTCGAGGCTCGAAACATTCGCCTGTGGAAAAGATATGCTGCGGAAGATCCGCTTGTGTAAAAGCGACACCTATCATTTAAAATATAAAAATTATGACAGTTTCTAAAACTAAATATAGTTATAAAAATGTATATTTTGTGTTGATCGCGGTCGATCAGATTTGTCAGATTGACCGAGATGTAGTATTAAATAATTATATAAGACAAATAAGTGGTTTCTTGGCGTACGACATTGTGATAACGCCTTAATGTTTATAGCGCCACCATGGGCAAACCGAGAACTAACCTTTTTTTCGTTTTCCTGTCTCTCTCGAAAAAACGTGCGTAAGCGAAGAAGCCACATTTTTTAGCAGAGAAGTAATTTTATAAAGATTCATTTATAAAATATCGAAAAGAATTAAAATAAAGTGTTTAAAATTCCATAATCTTAATTAATTATTGTTGTTGCATCTTTAGAAAATATATGTTTAGAAGTAATTATTAGACAAAATAGTACGTTATTTGTAATAAAAGTGGATTAAAATTGCCGTATAATATAACTAAATCAATTCGAATTCTAAACTTTTATTCTTATTTTCCTTGTTGGTATAGGTAATTCACCTTTAAGTATTATTCAAATTAAACAAACTAAGAACTAGGAAAAAAGATATGCAAGACAACAGCAAATCGTTTGAATTCTGGCAATATATTAAATTAAATTACAACAACAAACTTAATCTCAATATTTCTATAGACAAACTTACCCTGGGATCCGCTTCTTTTTGTACCAAACAAGGCAAATTCACAAATTGGAGTTGGATTTGGATGAAAATCTATGAAAACGGTTATACGTTGTTATAATAATTGTTTTAATTTTCCTTAAATAGGAACGACGACCGACGACAATATAGCAAAGCAAAAAAAATATCCTGTCCAGTGACAAACAAAAGAAAAACAGCGATTTTCTTCGAACGAATAACTTATATTCTATTACCAGATGTGATGCTGTCGAAGTTCCAAAGACAAAAGAGAGCGAGTCAACAAAATGTTCCATCATATGATACAATGAAAGCAAAAAAATAGCTAGAACAGTAACTGTAACATAATAAATACATATGCAAAAAACAAGAGAACTTACTTAAACGTTATGTTATATACGTAGAACAATTGTTTAGAAACTGGGCACAAATTAGAGTCAAAGAGAGTAGCTCAAAAAATAGCGTACAAAGCGTGTGTTTGGCAACTAGGGAAATTATTCCAAAACATTCAGCCGCCCCTGGAAGACTCCGGTCTTTCAGAAAATGGAAGTGGGGCCACCTTGACGATAAGGCGTGCATAT
This sequence comes from Cheilosia variabilis, assembly GCA_951230905.1. Lineage (NCBI taxonomy): Eukaryota > Metazoa > Arthropoda > Insecta > Diptera > Syrphidae > Cheilosia > Cheilosia variabilis. Next base: position 86,570,175 of record OX579676.1, read on the forward strand.
GCTCCAAATTGTGTTTACCCGGTTACCACTCTGACCTTCATATCCCTTCCTGGATGAATTTGTGTGATACGGCCAAGTATCCACTTCGATGGTGGCAAGTTGGGCTCCTTCAGCAATACGATATCATTTACCGCCATGTTTAGTTGAATGTTTTCCCATTTTCGTCGGTGTTGGAGCGACGTTAAGTATTCCTGGTGCCATCTTTTCCAGAAGCCTTGCATCAACGTCTGCAAAAGATACCAATTAGAGGAAACAGAAAAATTAGAGTTTTGCATATCAGGCTTAGAAATAGACGAATACGACTCCCCAATCATAAACTGTGCCGGAGTTAAAGCACTTGGTTCGGTGTCTGAAGTTTGCCACATAGGACGGGAGCTCAGAAGTGCTTCGATCTTAGTCAACAGCGTGTACATCTCCTCGTATGTTAATCTGGTATCACCTATTACTCTCTTTAAATGTTGTTTTACGGATTAAACACCAGCCTCCCACAAACCCCCGAAATGAGGAGCGGCAGGTGGAAGGAACTTCCATTTAATGTTGTCCTTGGAGAGATGATTGATGACGATGTTTTGGTGCTGCTGACTAAGAAGACACTCGTACATTCCGTTGAGTAAACGCTTTGCTCCATGGAAATTGGTTCCATTGTCGCTCCAAATTTCAGTCGGTTTCCCACGGCGAGCACTGAAGCGATCTAATGCCGAATGGTGAATTCCTTTGGTGACAAAACAAACGAAGAGAGCGATATATGCTTTAACGAATTTGGGATTTCTACCGCGCGATAATCTCAAGGTTATTGGGCCAGCATAGTCACATCCAACCTTGCTTAATGGCCGCGAGAATCCAATTCTTTCGACCGGAAGATTAGCCATCAGCTTTGACGAGGTTAGGCATTGCCGAAAGCAGTAGATACAATCATGCACTATTTTTCGCAGAAGATTCCGACAACCGAGTATATAAAATTCTTGTTTGATTAACGCAAACATTAAGGTTACACCCGCGTGTAAATAGTGTTTATGGATGTATTGCGCAATTAGTTCAGATATTCGATGAGACTTACAGAGTATTATGGGGTGCTTTTCATATAAGAAAGTTCTGATGCTTGTACGCGACCGCTTACGCGAAGTATACCGTGAGTATCAAGAAACGGAACGAAGGATGATAGTTTATGTTTTTTGGTTAATTCGCTTCCCTTTTGAAGAGTAGCAATCTCGGAAGGGAACAGAGACGATTGAACGCACTTTATGACACAAATCTTTGCTTCGGATATCTCTTCAGTGGATATAGATTCACGTTTACGATCGTCGAAAGGGGAACGACAGTTAAAGGGAAATCGAAAAACGTACGCTACAATTCTTAGGCACTTTGACCATCTGTCTTTCCTCCAATTCTTCGACAGAAAACTGCTCTGAGAATACATTTGACTCAGGCCACTGACTTCGTTCCTGCCACAGCCATGAGGGTCCTTTCCACCACAAATCATTTGAAAACAAAAGAGATGGTGGGATCTCACGAGAGGCACAGTCGGCTGGGTTGTTGGCTGACCGGACATGATTCCAGTATTTAATGGGCATCGATGACTGAATTTCGGAAGTCCGGTTTCCAATGAACACCGACCATTTTTTTGGATGAGCAGAGAGCCAGTGCAATACTATTTTAGAGCCCGTCCGAGCAAACACTTTGATTTCTTTCTCCTGTAAAGAAATTTTAAGTTTATTGATGAGACGAGATAGTAAAAGAGCTCCACAGAGTTCTAATCTTGGTAGAGACAGCACTTTAATGGGCGAGACCTTACTCTTCGCAGCCACTAGCGACACAGATATTGATCCATTGATATGTACACTCCTGCAGTAGACTACAGCTGCATATGCATCTAAAGATGCATCACAAAACCCATGAAATTCAATATTCCCTTTGTTTGCCCACAAAATCCTAGGAATACGTAGGTCCTCCAGGAGTGGTAGTTCTCTCCGGACGATTGTCCATCGATCTGTTAGTTCCTTAGGTAGTTCGTCATCCCAACTAAATTGTTTTCTCCACAGATCCTGAAGTAGTATTTTGATTGCCACAATTACTGGTGCGAGAAATTGTTATGAGTCGAGGTCAGGCCACAGAGGCATCTTTGGCATGGCGGAGGAGGACATTGGCACGCTCGCGGTTGCACGGCTAAGCTCGTCGGACGGGGTAGTTCTTGCCACCCTTCACACCAGCCACCTGCTCTTCACAAAAAAATCGTGCCAAGAAAACAAAATAAAAGGGATAGCAGAAGATCTAAAATTACTTGACAGCGGACGGACAAAAAAAATTATAGATGAAGGAGAAAAGAAGAGAAAATAGGAAAGAAGAAAAGGAAATGCTCAATAGAACCTATGCCTATACCGAGGAACAAGGATGGAAAGTCAGATGCTTTTGGACATTCCTCTTAAAAATAAACTAAACTATCCTTACTGTACCCGACACCAAAAGAACGCACTAACCTAATCGATGTACCTGAGCATCTTTCCAGCTTTCCACTTTCGCTCCTCTGTATGGGTTCGTCTAAGTCCGGAGATGTGCCCGATATAATTGGCACAAACGCGGCCTTCCCTCCCCATGCCTTAAGTGGCACAACCTTGGTTATCTCTTTTGGCCAAGAAGTCGGAGATAACCCCTTAATTCACTGGAACCAGTCAGTCGTCTGTTGTCAGTGCATGTTCGTTATGTCCTCAGTATCGATACATCTGTCACATCTCGCGCAGTTAACCCATAGAACTTGTGGAAGGACGGCCTTCCCAGCAACCCACACACCGCATCACTGAAAATCTACTCCATTGTATGATACAAAAACACTTTCAAATAGGAGTTCATCAATATAAACTTTTTATTTGCGAGGCTCATAAAAGGATGCAAAAATTTCGCATCTCCTGTGTTTAATTCTTAACTTAAACTATAAAACTGGAGAAACCAAATAGAAGTAAAAAAAAGTAAAACTAATGTGCTAAGCTAGTAAGATATCTATCCTTAAACCATAAAAAAATTCAATTCAATCTTATAAACTACACTTCAAAAAAAAACTTAAGCAAAAAAATTAAGAAAAATAAAAAAACTTACGTAGCGATAAGGTGGTGAGGATCCCTCGTCGTCCTGCGCGCAGCACTTGGAGAAATCTTCGTCGTTTAGCATCTTGAATTGGAATTTAACTCCTCTTTACGCGACCGAAAGGTTTAACTATAGGCACTTAGCTGTTTCTCTAATTAATCTAATGAAAGCACTTCAATTTCTTAGATGGCAAAAAAGCAAAAAAACTATCTTAAAATGTAAGTTTAAATCTAGTTTAACCGCACTCGCTCACAAATTCAAAATAAAAAAATTATTTGTCTTTTGTTTGACCTCTGGGAGGAACTTTTCTTTTTGTTTTATTGAAATTGTTGTTGTTGTACGTATGTAGTGTGACCTCTAACGTCCTCAGTTGGGAAACCCGTTGGGGCTTTGTCCGCCCTCACGGTTCTTGTGACCGTTGCGCAAGCCTTTACACTGTTCACCAAAATACGTGACCTCCCACGGTTCTTAATGGGCCGCTTGTCGAAATTCTGACCTAAGAGCGGCGTTGATGCCCGTATAGGAGACGCAAATGGTGGCGAGTTTGTCGCTTGGCGGGCACAAGGAACCTAGCAGAGGTCTGGATCGTTTCTACGCCCAGTGGCCTCAATCCAGTGCCTGTACAGGAGCACTCAATAAATGAATCGTCCAATTCCATAACTAGAAGAACACATACCTCTGCTTAGCGATAGGATATTCTATCCTTTTCCTTGTTGGGGAAGCCCCTTTCTAGATTGCCCGGATTATCCGCTGGCTGAAATTTCCCTATTCGATGAGAATCACACGACTACTATTTCGATTTTAGGACATTAATTTTTCTTTTTCTCACCTCACTACACTTAAATGCACCGCTTAGGATTCTTTTCCAGTGAATCAAAAAAACTTGTTCAAATATGCACTAGCCGTTTCTACTTGAAATTTGTCGATTTATGACGAAATAAACGAATTCCTGTCGCACTTTTGCTTGGCAACTCTGCTATGACCACACAGCTGTTAGTAATGACGCTTTGATTCGTAATGACCCACATATTCCTAATTAAGTAAGTGTCATTGCCCTTTCGTTCGTTTTCCTATCTCTTTCATTGAGTGCTTCTGCATTCCCCTACACATTTACAGCACAGCGCAGTTTGCATTGCAACGGATGGCGAACCATTGTGTGTGTAGGATAATTGCCTTCTCCTTCTTGCCTCTTTTCTGTCCTACTTCAATGAGTGAACTCGGTTCTGATCACAGTTGCCCTAGAATCACCTTATACACTACAAATTATATATACTATACAAATTAGACCCTTTTACTTCTTACTCACTACTCTGGTTATCTATAAAGCTAACACGAAAATACGTATCACTAACATCTAACCTTATCCTAAATAACATACAATAAAATACGAGTTAACCTATAATTAAAATCCCAACGTCGACCTAATTGGTCTAAATCGATTTAATATCACATTTGTTATTGTGAATTGACCTCTGTTGACAATTCGAGACAATCTCTAGCAGAGTGGACGACAGAGGTGACAAGTGTTGTCAATGACGTGTGAGACAAGGACAAAGGTAAATGATGCAAGTAGAGCACAATTCAGGTACGAAAACACTCAACAAATGTCAAAACAAATCGACAAGCAAAAAATAAAACACGCGTTTGACACTACAGGTAATTAATCTTGTTAATTTTCAGGCAATTCCTATTTTGTATTTGCCTATTATTTCTAGGAAGATGCCCCCAACAAATCGTGGATTCGATTTATAGGATTTGAACCCAAGAAACACCGGTTTGGTGATAAAACCCAACCACCAAAGGATACGGTGGCGAGCCGGGTGTCTTTAAAGGTGTTTCTTGTGAAATCCTAGGAAGCGAGGACTAAATTCATAGATGTTGGCGCAAGCGTATACCGGTGAGTGAGTTATATTGTTATCGGGGTTTTTTCTTGTCTCTACTTCTAGGCAGCTATTCAAACCAACCCCCTGTCGCTAATTATGTTGTTATTTTTGTTTTTAACCTATTCCGATACTAATTGCAGGTACACGCAACAGGCTCGACGCCGGTGGGCGAAAGGTCGTGAGCACACCGACCTCGTAAAAAAAGGTACCTGCGATTATTGTCGCTTCCATCTTATGAGCGTGCCAATGTACTGTCTTGGGTTAACGTGTGGCAAGGGCCCACTTCCTGAGTTTCATCTCATGCTCTAGCATACCATCATTATATACCTGGATGTCACTATTTGAGTTTGTTGTCGTCGTTCATGGATCCTCAATGCATTGTGTCTGGGTACAGCATATCTAATTTAATGGGATCTGGTATGTCTTATTGTTCCTCACTTATTATCTAATATTGCACAAGTTATTACTAGAGTAGTTCATATCATGAATAAATTATTTTTCTTATCGAAATTCTATTTGGTATTTTCCGCTTATCTTCGTCTTCAGTTGGTAGGCCTCGTTGCATCTCGGATATGTAAATAGTTATAACTATTGAATCTACCTGGCTCTACCTATGACTAGATAACATAAAGGTATGGACATACATACTTGAATAAATAATGAATATAGACACCACAAGAATAAATAAATGAATATATATATAAATAAATAGATACATAAATAAATAAACTCTCGAATAAATAAACTCTAATATATGAATAAATCTGTAATAAATAAATGGATCTCTAATAAATAAGTAAGTTAAGTCAGTCAATAAATAATAACGATACTATACCTAAACATAGCAACGGCTAGCGTGAGTGCGTCAACATCTAGGGTTTCTTACGCGTGGATGTCCTTTGCGTGAAAGACTCCTACATTTTCCCCTCTTTGGTTGCCTATTTCGTAGAGCGAGTTCCCAATTACTTTGAGCACAATGGACTTTAAGAATTTGGGTCCCAATTTCGCATTGTAGCTATTGGGTAAGCTGCTCTGCTTAAAGTTGCGTCGATATACTACCTGCCCTACTGAGTACTTCACGTCTCTACTTCTCGTGTTATATACCTTTTCGGCTTTTTGGTGTGCTAGCTTCAAATTGTCAAAAATCTTATTCCTAATTAATTCTAATTTATCAGTCTTATTTATGATGTTCAGTCTTGTGTCTCTCAACATGTCCAATTTTCGGATGATTGCATAAGCACTTGCGTGCTGAATCATTGGCATTCCGAATACGGCATAGTACGGTTCCATACCAATTGACTCATGAGCCACGCTTCGCAGTGCGAAGGCTGCATTGCTGACGTGCAAGTCCCAGTTATTTTTGGTCACTGTCTAGGTATGATCTGATTTTTCCCAGCAGTGAACGATTGACCCTTTCCGACGCGTTCGCTTGTGGCGAATAGAATGCCGTCTTAACGTGTTTTACACCGTAATTTTTCAAGAAGCTGGTAAACAATTCAGATACGAATTGTTTGCCGTTGTCAGAATGGACAAATTCAGGGACACCAAATACATGAAACACATTAGACTCCAAATAACTAACTACCTCCGCTGCCGTTGCTTTACGGATAGGCCGCAACAATACATATTTGCTAAGATGGTCTAATACAATAAAAATGTGTGTGTTTCCTGTTTTTGATCTTGGGTATGGACCCAAGAAGTCGATATAGAGGCGTTGGAAGGGTCGCTCAGTCGTTGTCTGTTGTCCCATCGGCGGCCGAGTTATCACGTTAGGTGGTTTACTGCACTTGCAGATTTCGCAGGACTTTACAAAGTTCTGCACCTCAGGTGCCATTCCTGGCCAGAAATATTTTTGTCGCAGCTTTGATAGGGTCTTGTTGATGCCCCCATGACCTGCTGCTGGTGAATTGTGAGCGGATTTCAAAAGACCCTCTCGCAACTCCTTCGGTATCCAAAGCTTCCATGCCCTGTCTTCTTGGAGTTCGTCTCCTGTCCGTACTTCTGTTCGTTTGTATACGTAACCGTCGGATATGCACACGTCTGGTAGTCTGTCTTGGTTCTCCCCGATTGTCTTCCTCAACTCCTCATACTCTTCCGAAGAAAATCATGGCGAATCGAGGTCAACTTCAAGGAGAACAGCGTCGGGTGTGATCCCCTCCATGTGGACACGTGAGAGGGTATCCGGGACCACGTTTTGGGTACCCTTCCTATGTTCAATCACGAAGTCAAACCCTTGGAGTTTAAGACTCCATCTTGCCAATCGGCCAGATAAGTCCTTTTGGGTCATTAACCACTTGAGACTTGCGTGATCCGTGATTATAGTGAAAGGTAGCCCCTCTACGTAGGCCCGAAACTTTTTCACTGACAGGACGGCCGCATAGCACTCCAGTTCCGTCACGCTATAATTTCGCTGTGCGGAATTAAGTTTCTGGGACATGAATGCTATCGGCCGCTCATTATTCTCTGCGTCCACCTGGAAGAGAACACTGCCAACACCTGTCGTCGAAGCGTCGCATTGTATGTAGAAATGTTTCGTAAAGTCGGGGTTAGTCAGTATCGGCGCAGTAACCAAAGACATTTTGAGTTGGTTGAAGGCTCTTAACGCTTCTTCCGTCATGCTAAAATGTTGTCCTTTCTTTAGACAGTCGGTCATGGTGCTTGATAGAGACGCAAAATTGGGAATGAAGCGCCTGTACCACCCTGTCATCCCTAGGAACCGTCGAAGTTGCTTGGGGGTCTTTGGCACCGGGAAGTTTTCGACTGCCGACACCTTGTCCTTGTCTGTTCGTAGGCATCCATCACCGACTATATATCCTAGATATCGGATCTCCTTATAGCAGAACTTGCTTTTCTCCACATTAATCGTTAACCCCGCTTCCCGTAAACATGTAGCTACCTCTTCAAGCAACCTGGCGTGCGACTCAAAGTCTGGGGAGCAAACCAAGAGGTCATCGAGGTAGACGAAGACGTGCTCTTTCAACCGTGAAGGTATGGCTTTGTCCATGAGCCTACACATTCTCTGGGCGGCGTTGCACAGTCCGAATGGCATGACAGTGAACTGATACAACGGTCGCCCAGGGACTGTGAAGGCCGTCTTTTCTCTTGATTCGCTCTCCAGAGGAATCTGCCAGAATGCATCTTTCAGGTCTATACCTGAAATAAACCGCGTGTCCTGCAACCTACTAAGCAGACCTTCTATGTGGGGAAGCGGGTACGCGTCTTTCTTAGTCACGGCGTTGACTTTACGTGAATCTAAACACAGTCTGTTCTTCCCTGGCTTTCTAACTAGAGCAACTGGGGAGCTCCAGGCACTGTTGCTTTCTTCTATGACCCCTAGTGAAAGCATTCGGTCGAGTTCCTCGAAGAGCAGCTTTTGTATGGCAGGCGAGATCGGGTAATGTCTCTGCGTTATGGGCATTTTGTCGTCATCCACCTCAATAACATGAGTTTCGAGATTCGTTTTACCCAGACCTCGCACTGCGAAAGAAGGGAACAGCTGCTTTATTTGCTCTAACCGTTGAGCTTAAGCTGGAGTGAGTTCTTGTATCGGAGGGCCCTCTACTGTTGGTGATGGAAGGTCGAGTTCGTTGATAATGTTGGGAGCGACCCTAAACGCGCTCCAGAAATCGACCCCTAAATAAAGTTGTTGTTGCAAGCTTGGAACAACGTAAAGCTCTAACTCTCTAACTTTGCTACCCCATGAAAGATGAGTCTTGAATCGTCCCTGAATGCGCTGACAATTACCGTCAGCTGTCCTGATATCTGTAGCCATCTTTGTCATTGTTATGTCGTGTTTCTTTAAAAATTCTAGTGCCCCCCTGCCTAAGCAACTAATGGAAGCTCCGCTGTCTAATAAGCCGAGTACTTCTTCCCCGCATATTGCGACTTTTGCATACGGTCTATTGTCGTCTGAGGTATTTAAAATTGTAGCTTCTATTTTATTTCTACGTCGTCTAAATATTGCACATTTTTCCCTTAACTTAGCTATCTTATAAAAGTTTCTATTTCTTTTAGTTTGCGTCAATTCTTCTCCGAAAATTCGTCGTCTAGCTTCATCATACTCTTGCAGTCGTCGATGTAGGCTCTTTTTTGGAGCAACATTTATCACTGAGGTGGGATTCTCTGTGTTCGGGTCCGTTCTCAGAATTCGGACTGGTCGCTGTCCTTCGATGCCCTCGGGACTGGATTCGTCATCGACTGGCTGGTCCCGGTCGCACCGTCGACTTTGAGGTTTCCCTGGCACTTGGCACAGTTAAAAGCTAAGCTACCTTGCCCACAACTGAAACATGTTAATGTGTGGAAGGTAGATTGACATGTTGGAGGGGTCCACCCTGGATCTCGAGGCCTAACTTGCTGTTTGTTCTCTTTATTATTTGGATTTGACTGTCTCTCTATGTTAGAGTGACTGGCTGATCTATTAAGTCTCTTGTGTAGAAGCGCAGCTAATTCTACATCTTCATCTTTGCTATCTACCTCCACGTCATTCTTTTCGTCCTTATCATCAACTACTTCACTAATGTTGCGTCTACTCCTGATGTCTCTTGCCGACATGTGCCGTTCGGCACGTCTACACTCTTCCCTAAGCTCTTGCATTGTCCTGATATGACACCCGAAAATTAGGTTGGCTACCCTATCTTTAATACTCTGTCTGACGATTGCTACGAGGTCCTGCTCATCCGGTCTGAGTCGCATTTGAAGAGTCAAGGTACGTATGTCGCTGTAGTAGTCGTCAAACGATTCATGGGGTAGCTGGCGTCTATCCATAATGGTTCTTAATATTTCGTGATCTCTTTTCTTGTCTTTAAATTGGTCGACTAAATCCATTTTCAGGTCTATGTAGCTCATCGTTACATCATTCCCCTTTTCTTCCATGTATTCCCAATACCATCGCTCTGCTGGGCCTGTCACCAGGTGATGGAAGTTAGTGAATAGCTGATCATCAGATAACCCATTTTTTTTTCTGGAGGGATTCTATCCTAAACAAGAAGCTGTCAACTGTCATGGACTTGGACGACCCATCAAATTTTATACCCCACTTGTGGATATCTGGGTTTTTCCCGGGAAAGCGCGGTGACCCCGGTTCACGCCAAACCTCAGGCCTTCGGCCCATACCTTCTCCACTCAAAGTTGGAGTAGATTCCCTGTTATTTGCGTTTTGAGCGCTACCTTCTACCCCTACTCGGCGTTCAGCCGACTTTGGAGGCTCTTGCCACCTATTTTCTATTTCGGTGAGCTTATCCTGCATCGTTCTCATGCCTTCGTTGAATTGGGTCATGATTTCGCTCAGGCTTTTAGCTAGTACCCCTATAACGCGTTCCTCGCTGCGCCCTACTTCTGCAGAAACTAAACCGCTTATTTGTCGCGAGATTCGCTTATCCTCCTCACCTATTTTGTTATGAGTGTTTTCTTGCCCTATCTCGTCGGTTTGTAGTCGTTGTACTTGTTTCTGCGGTTGGGTTTGTTGTTGTTTTTGTTGTATCAGTAGCCTTTGCCTTTGCTGACGCTGTAGAAGCAGCATTTGCTGAAGCTTCTGCTGTTCTTGTAGAAGTAGAAGTTTTTGTCTTTGTTGTTCTTGCTCCTTATAGAGCTTGGCTTGAAGCAGTTTCTGTTCTTTCAGTTGTTGCAGCTGAAGTTCGGTTTCTGCCTGTACTGTTGTCAAATCGATGTAGTCGTTTATCTCTTCCTGGTCGGTCGTTGTGGTCTGCTCTATCAGATCAGTTTGTTCATGCTTGTCTGTCTGTTCGTCCTGGTCGGTCGTTGTCGCTTGTTCTGTCAGCTCCAATAAGATTTGCCGTGAAGGCAATTCGACCTGTCCTGTTATAATAGGGAGCGTTTTTTTCGACTTTTCCCCATTCGAATCCGATGCTTCGGCTTGTGGAGATATAGCGTTTTGACCGTCCTGTCGTTCGGTAAAATTTTGGGTAATCGGAGGTGAAGGGTCCCAAAACGGTATCTCGTAGCCCGATAAGCTCACATCGTTGACCTTCTCATTCCACTTTCCTTGTCCCTGCCCTATATTCCCCTCTTGCCCTATTTCTTTTTGCCTTTGCTGCCACTGTCTGGTAGCGGGCCTTTGGGGGTTCTCAACTGGCTGAGACTTCGGGTTTTTCGGAATAGCCCCCTTGTTGCTATCCTGGTTCGGCATTTTGCCTGATCAGTGGACTTCACCTGTCCGACCTAACTGGTTATTAATTCAAATTTCAAATTTCAAAAATTTATAAAAATTCACTAATTACTAAAATAAAAAAATTCAATCTTTAGAAATGAGTAAAAAAATTTGATTGCTACAGTTTTAATTATGAAATGAAAGGTTTTGTTTCCTCTGTAGTATTCCTAATTGTGTGATGGTGTGTGGATCACTTTTCCGGTTTTCCTGTACTCCTCCGCTGAAGTTCTTTCGTCGGTCATGTCTTCGAGTCTGTTTGTAGGTCCTACTAGTCAGTTAGCTGTCTCTTATGTCTGTCTTTGACTGGTTCTTTCTCCGGAATTCGACGAGTGTGGAAAACACGCACTTCTAACCCCCCCACTACTGGTATCTAGCTGTACTAAATACCAGGCTGGTAGGGCTTTTCCGCGCATATCTCCCACACGAACGAGGCTTCCAGATCGAGGCTCCAGCCTCACGAAAAACCGAACTAGTAGTTCTTGTCCTTCGGACAGCTGTTAGAGCTCTTTCCGCTTCGTTCCGCTCTTCGTGCTAGCATAGACTTTGGACTACCTCACGTTATCCCTTGGCTCACGGCCTACGGACAGGACAGCCGTCCTCGGTCTATGATCTGCACTCCGAGCATATACGGTTATTGAGCAATAGAGAGAGATAGAAAAGTTAAATTGTAAAAGATATAGGAAAAGTAAACTAAATTCGCAAAAAAAATTAGACAAAAAAAATCTGTTGTCAGTCCAAGGCGACGACCTCTGTAAGTAAAAATCGTCCCCTTGGAAAAGCAACTGGACTTTCTGTAACAAACCGTTGGGCGCCATTGTTATGAGTCGAGGTCAGGCCACAGAGGCATCTTTGGCATGGCGGAGGAGGACATTGGCACGCTCGCGGTTGCACGGCTAAGCTCGTCGGACGGGGTAGTTCTTGCCACCCTTCACACCAGCCACCTGCTCTTCACAAAAAAATCGTGCCAAGAAAACAAAATAAAAGGGATAGCAGAAGATCTAAAATTACTTGACAGCGGACGGACAAAAAAAATTATAGATGAAGGAGAAAAGAAGAGAAAATAGGAAAGAAGAAAAGGAAATGCTCAATAGAACCTATGCCTATACCGAGGAACAAGGATGGAAAGTCAGATGCTTTTGGACATTCCTCTTAAAAATAAACTAAACTATCCTTACTGTACCCGACACCAAAAGAACGCACTAACCTAATCGATGTACCTGAGCATCTTTCCAGCTTTCCACTTTCGCTCCTCTGTATGGGTTCGTCTAAGTCCGGAGATGTGCCCGATGTAATTGGCACAAACGCGGCCTTCCCTCCCCATGCCTTAAGTGGCACAACCTTGGTTATCTCTTTTGGCCAAGAAGTCGGAGATAACCCCTTAATTCACTGGAACCAGTCAGTCGTCTGTTGTCAGTGCATGTTCGTTATGTCCTCAGTATCGAGACGTCTGTCACATCTCGCGCAGTTAACCCATAGAACTTGTGGAAGGACGGCCTTCCCAGCAACCCACACACCGCATCACTGAAAATCTACTCCATTGTATGATACAAAAACACTTTCAAATAGGAGTTCATCAATATAAACTTTTTATTTGCGAGGCTCATAAAAGGATGCAAAAATTTCGCATCTCCTGTGTTTAATTCTTAACTTAAACTATAAAACTGGAAAAACCAAATAGAAGTAAAAAAAAGTAAAACTAATGTGCTAAGCTAGTAAGATATCTATCCTTAAACCATAAAAAAATTCAATTCAATCTTATAAACTACACTTCAAAAAAAAACTTAAGCAAAAAAATTAAGAAAAATAAAAAAACTTACGTAGCGATAAGGTGGTGAGGATCCCTCGTCGTCCTGCGCGCAGCACTTGGAGAAATCGTCGTCGTTTAGCATCTTGAATTGGAATTTAACTCCTCTTTACGCGACCGAAAGGTTTAACTATAGGCACTTAGCTATTTCTCTAATTAATCTAATGAAAGCACTTCAATTTCTTAGATGGCAAAAAAGCAAAAAAACTATCTTAAAATGTAAGTTTAAATCTAGTTTAACCGCACTCGCTCACAAATTCAAAATAAAAAAATTATTTGTCTTTTGTTTGACCTCTGGGAGGAACTTTTCTTTTTGTTTTATTGAAATTGTTGTTGTTGTACGTATGTAGTGTGACCTCTAACGTCCTCAGTTGGGAAACCCGTTGGGGCTTTGTCCGCCCTCACGGTTCTTGTGACCGTTGCGCAAGCCTTTACACTGCTCACCAAAATACGTGACCTCCCACGGTTCTTAATGGGCCGCTTGTCGAAATTCTGACCTAAGAGCGGCGTTGATGCCCGTATAGGAGACGCAAATGGTGGCGAGTTTGTCGCTTGGCGGGCACAAGGAACCTAGCAGAGGTCTGGATCGTTTCTACGCCCAGTGGCCTCAATCCAGTACCTGTACAGGAGCACTCAATAAATGAATCGTCCAATTCCATAACTAGAAGAACACATACCTCTGCTTAGCGATAGGATATTCTATCCTTTTCCTTGTTGGGGAAGCCCCTTTCTAGATTGCCCGGATTATCCGCTGGCTGAAATTTCCCTATTCGATGAGAATCACACGACTACTAATTCGATTTTAGGACATTAATTTTTCTTTTTCTCACCTCACTACACTTAAATGCACCGCTTAGGATTCTTTTCCAGTGAATCAAAAAAACTTGTTCAAATATGCACTAGCCGTTTCTACTTGAAATTTGTCGATTTATGACGAAATAAACGAATTCCTGTCGCACTTTTGCTTGGCAACTCTGCTATGACCACACAGCTGTTAGTAATGTCGCTTTGATTCGTAATGACCCACATATTCCTAATTAAGTAAGTGTCATTGCCCTTTCGTTCGTTTTCCTATCTCTTTCATTGAGTGCTTCTGCATTCCCCTACACATTTACAGCACAGCGCAGTTTGCATTGCAACGGATGGCGAACCATTGTGTGTGTAGGATAATTGCCTTCTCCTTCTTGCCTCTTTTCTGTCCTACTTCAATGAGTGAACTCGGTTCTGATCACAGTTGCCCTAGAATCTCCTTATACACTACAAATTATATATACTATACAAATTAGACCCTTTTACTTCTTACTCACTACTCTGGTTATCTATAAAGCTAACACGAAAATACGTATCACTAACATCTAACCTTATCCTAAATAACATACAATAAAATACGAGTTAACCTATAATTAAAATCCCAACGTCGACTTAATTGGTCTAAATCGATTTAATATCACATTTGCTATTGTGAATTGACCTCTGTTGACAATTCGAGACTATCTCTAGCAGAGTGGACGACAGAGGTGACAAGTGTTGTCAATGACGTGTGAGACAAAGACAAAGGTAAATGATGCAAGTAGAGCACAATTCAGGTACGAAAACACTCAACAAATGTCAAAACAAATCGACAAGCAGAAAATAAAACACGCGTCTGACACTACAGGTAATTAATCTTGTTAATTTTCAGGCAATTCCTATTTTGTATTTGCCTATTATTTCTAGGAAGATGCCCCCAACAAATCGTGGATTCGATTTATAGGATTTGAACCCAAGAAACACCGGTTTGGTGATAAAACCCAACCACCAAAGGATACGGTGGCAAGCCGGGTGTCTTTAAAGGTGTTTCTTGTGAAATCCTAGGAAGCGAGGACTAAATTCATAGATGTTGGCGCAAGCGTATACCGGTGAGTGAGTTATATTGTTATCGGGGTTGTTTCTTGTCTCTACTTCTAGGCAGCTATTCCAACCAACCCCCTGTCGCTAATTATGTTGTTATTTTTGTTTTTAACCTATTCTGATACTAATTGCAGGTACACGCAACAAAATCCCATTGGATCAAAAACCCGAGATGCGTCGGATAAAATACGGCGTTTAGTACATACTACTTTCCCTAACTTTACCTTATATGAGAAGGAGTCCTTTGATGGACACCACAGTAATCCGAGGAATTGGATTGTTCAGATTCAATAGGCGACATCTCCCGCTGACTTTCTGGGAGGGTCATTAAAAGAGGCCAGCAATTAGTAGTCCACTTTCGTAAATTAAAGCCACCTGATTTTAGCAAAGCGACGAGTTCAGCATGAAGAACGATAAGATCCTCTATTGTGTCAGCACCTGTAGGAATATCGTCAACGTAAAAGTCGTCTAAAATCGCTACAGGTGCAATTGTTATAGCGTACGAATAGCAAGAAATGGTGCAGGTGCAGTTCCATAGGTGACTGTTAAAAGTCTGAGGTGCTTAACTGGGTCAGAGGGAGATTCACGCCAGACTATTCTTTAGCGAGATCCGAATCTGGCGAAAAAAGTTTTCAATATCTCCCGAGATAGTATAGAGATGTCGACGAAAGCGAATTTAGATCGAAAAGATATCGCGCTGAATTGTTGGACCGACAAGAAGCGAATCATTTAATCATTTAAAGGTAATGACGTGTTGGTTTTAGCAGAACCGTCGAAGACCACTCCCACCTTCGATGTGCTGCTATCGGTCTTGAACACCGCATGATGAGGAAGATAGCAGCATTTGTGAGCAGGTAGATCTATTTCACTCGGAGGTACATCTTGCATGTGGCCTAACGAATGGTATTCCCTCATAAATGCTTGATATTGTTCGCGCAGCGAAGCATTGGAAGAGACTCTACGTTCAATTGAGTGGAGGCGGCTTAGTGCTAGACCGAACGAATTACCGAAGTCGTAATTTTCATTGGTCTTAAATGGTAGCTGAACCATGTAACGACCATCTGAAAGCCGTTTGTGAGTTGAGGCGTAGATTTCTTCAGCTCACTAATCCTCGAGAGAGAGTGGGAGCTCATTTTCAATTTCCTCCAGGCGCCAAAATTTCTCTAGATCGAACTCTTGCGAAAAATATAACTGAGTACAAAGCGATTCAATCCGCTCGAGGGATTGGCTGGCAAACTTTCCCGCTATTACAGCCCCAAAGATAGTAGGAATCAGATTAGGAATACCGTATAAAGTTGTCTTGGGAGGTCCTGTTATGATGCTAAACACTTTATCAGCACCGATCAAAATGTCTATAGGACCAGGTCGATAGAATTGCGGGTCAGCTAACTCAACTGACACGAGATTGCTTAAATCACTATTTTCGATTTGAGATGGAGGCAACAATGAAGTTAATTTTGACAATACATAACAGCTGATGTCGATGAATTCCGATCGGAAACGAGATCTCAGCCTTACAGTTACTATTCCGTTAGTAACTCCAACTGACGTAGAAGCAACTCCAAGTACCGGAATCCCAGAATGATTACGAGTAAGGCCCAAGCGTCGAACTGCCTGTTCCGTTATAAACGAAACCTGAGATCCAGTGTCGAGAAGCAAACGCACATTGTGAGATAAATTTTGGTTGTCGATTGCCTTTGCGATGGCAGTGGGGAGGATGGTATGTCGATTAGGTTCACAGGAATGGTTATTCACAACAGAGATGTGAGCCATATCCTGTGATGACGATGATGACGAACAAGAAGACGAAGGTACTGACGAAGATGATGATGAAGCGGTGGGATTAGCGCTTAGACTCTACCACATGTGCCCGTATGGAGCCCTGACCCTTGTTTCGAGATTGAGACGAAATCGAAGATGAATAGCAAGATTCTAAGCAGACCCACCTGTTTTGCAAAAAAAAAGAGCATCTCACTGAAGCTTAGGGTCGAGTTTCTAAAGTAATAAATAAACAAGCCAAGGGTCCCGGCCATTCGATTCTAACGCGTTTAATCCCCTCACAACCTCATCTGCACCATCCGTGATTTTCCGAAGTACTGTTACGTTACACGAACTCGTTGATGGCAAGGAAAGAAACGATTGGCTAAAATAGAGTCCTATCAAAACGGCTTTCCATCTTCTTCCATGCTTCAACGTAATTGGTTTCGGAAATGGTTATGTGTCTTATTAAATCTGCAGCCTTTCCGCTAACAAACGACTTTAGGAAATAAAACTTTTGCATTGGACTGAGAGATGTATTACAATCGACCGTACTTAAAAATAGGTCTCTGAACCCTGACCAATCTTTATAGTCGCCCGAAAAAGATGGTATCGTTATTTTGGGTAAATTAACCGAAGATGCCGAGGTACTGGTATTGGTGGAGTTTAATTTTTCTAAAAAGGTTGCCTGTTGACTAGCTAATTTGTCAGCAACCGATTCATTGGGAGGCTCGCATACTTTTTTAAGTTGTATGAAGTTCACGAAGATGGAATGAGCTAAGAAATATTTCGTTTCATATTCCTCAAATTCAGATTCTGGATTAACGAAGTCGGAACTATCGACTAAGTCATACAACTGAGTCTGCAGTGAAACAAAATCAGACCATGCGTCTTGCAGCTTAGCTAAACGGATTTCAAGCATCGCCAGCGTAGTATTAGCATCCACTGCAGCACGAGTTAAAAGCCCCTTCGCATGACCCCGTTTGAGTTTGATTACATTCATGATTAATCGCGTTTTTGCACAACCGCACGAGTGCCTAACGTACAGAAAAAATTCCTTTGCCTTTTTTAAAGCAGAGATTTTTCTTCAAATGTTGAATTAATGAAAAGGTTCAATAAATTCGGCTCACGAAGGACCAAAAATGTTTTAATTTTCCTTAAATAGGAACTGCAACCTATTGAAGTCGCTCGGTGGATTCCGTTGTCTACCGTGTGGGTGGCGTTTCGTTTTTTGTTGTGTTTTTTTTGTTTCGTTTAGAGATGCCATCATGCCTTGTCGCATGACCCTCCTCCTTGGCACCCACCATTCGAACCATTGCACACACTCACCAATGATAAATCGAGCTGCGGTATTATCGTGTGATCGATTGTATCAAAAGACAAACTTTTGTAAAGGAAAAAGGGAACCTATTAGAAAATGTATTTTTTTTGTTTTTTTTTTTCTCTCGGTCACCGTGCAATGGATTTGGGTGAGTGGAAACGTGCATTAGGCGGACATATACTTCGCAGCTGAACTTTGAGGAGTTAGAAAAGAAAATCTTTACCGAATGTGGCCGTTACACAACATAATATAGTATATATTTTTTTTTTAAATAAAGCGTGGCTATGCAATTTTGAATATAATACATTTAAATTAAATTATTGTTACTTATTCATAAAGATTCAATGTACTCCAGAAGTGTATCTCTTGTGCCGTGATTGGTTTCAAAGCCTGAAGCTGAAGGTATTTCTTCAACGAATTAATTACTTCGAATATATATCTCTGGATCTACTGGCGGATCCTCTGCATTTCCCTCAATAGCAAGTTTATTCAGTACTGAAGTTACTATAATGATATCCTGCGCTATAGAAAGTCTGCACCGCATACCAATGCTCAAGACAGGAAATCGTCTTTTCCATACACCAAATCTTCTTTCAATGACATTTCTTGTTCTTATTTGCGACTCGTTGTATAAACGTTGAGCTGTTGTTTGTGGATCATTGAATGGAGTGAGAAGATACTGATTTAAAAAATATCCACTACAACTTAAGAGAATTTGCCTACAAGCTGTTTTCCGTGTTGCTATGTGGCAAAGTATGTGTGCCATGTTAAAGTAGATAAGCCGCACGCATACACTCGCACATAGGAACCTGACAGATGCCTGACAGTTCATTCTGTGGTAACATTGGAATAAATTCAAATAATTCAAATAATTGCCCGTTATCGGGACGTGTCAAGAAAACGGTGGGTATGGTGCGGTGAATTTAGTACCAAATTATTATGTACTATTATTATATTAAGGCGTAGGTATACATATTAGGATTTCTTTCATTTTACCTAGATAATCTTTATGGTACGGGATGTTTACATTTTTGTTGTAGACAGTGGAAATCGATAAACTCGATAAAAATTATGAATCATTGACAAAAATAAAAAAACGCTTATTAATATAAAAAATATCTGATTACTAATGATTATGAATCGTATAAATTAAAAGAAAATTGTAAGTAGCATTGCCGTTTTTCTGTGGACATTCACGGTGAAATAAGTTTTTGCTTAGACAACAAACGAAACAGAAACAATAATTATAGGAACAAAAATAAATACACTAACTCTCAGTCAGTGTTCTTAGCACTCTCTCTTTATTTTTCGCACTAAGCGTGTTCCTTTTTCCCTTTTCACTAAACTCAAATTCCCTCAATTTATTTTATGAAAAAAACCTAATTTTAGAAGTAAAATTTGTATTGTTCGGAGAGAAAATCATATTAAATTAATCTTCAGTATAATGATTATTTTTTGGTAATAGAAATTGTTGCTTAAGCAAATTTCCCCTTTATGTACATTTAGTACGTGTTAATATTTATGGTGAAATGTAGTTTGAATGTTTTTCTCCCAGACTACTGATATTTCAACAATTTTGACATTTTTTCCTTTTACGCATGGAAAGTTTTTCAAAAATTGAAAAGGTAGAGATACCACGATGTAGGAACACTGCTGAGTGTCAGTATTTTATTACACCACCCGCCATTTAGAATTTCTTTTATTGCTGCTTCACACGTATTCACAGATAGAAAATTTAAGAGAGAATTTTCTTTTCAAAATTTGCGGGGGAATCGGGTAGGTGCGCGGGACCTAACGCTTTATTTAATACTTAGTTTATGATCTGAACTAAAAAAGAAAAACTCCTAATATGAACGTAATCTCCCCAAACAAAATTTTGTAAAATAAAATTTTAAAATTTAACAGTTCGCCTACTTTAACTAGAGATTAATATTTATCAGTCTCAGAAACGGTCAGATAACTTTATAGGCGTTTTTCTTTTTTAGTTCAGAGCTGAGCTATGAACGGATTTCGAGCATTATGAATGAACGCGCTCTGAAGCGAGCGTACTCAGATTGTTCTGAGGTATTTATGAAACACACTTGAGCACATAGCTGTCATTTGTTGTAAATATTTATGTATAAATTAAATATTTATTAATTGTTATTTATTAAATTGGTTAATATTCTGTTTAAGAACAGCAAGGTTCGTCCTCCATTTTAACTTTTTTGCTTATCCTGTTTTTTTTCTGTCAAATGTTATTTATTTTTTCTGAGCTCTGAACGAAAAAAGAAACACAAATTCTGAGCTCTGATGTATCTGAGCTAAAAAATAAACACTGAAACCCAATTCAGGTTGTGCTCTGAACCAAAAAAAAACGCCTTATGAGACAGCTGTTATATTCTTCGAATAGCTGCTTATCGACTATTGAAAAATGAATTTATGCCTTATCTGGATTGAAATTCAGGAAACACTTTTGAATGCTATTCTAAAGAAAAATTGAAGTGTGTACAAAGAAGAAGAAATACATGAATTAACTTACTGAAGTGTTGTGATTGAGCTTGTCTAATTTTGTAGCCGATTTCGGATAGATTTTGCTCTCCATCTGCTATACTTCTTTTTGGTTGAAGCTTACCCGATTTCTTTTCATAATTTGTTAGTTCTTTTAACCAGTTTCCATTCATACGAATATTTTTAGCATTACAGATGCTGTGTAGAACGCAGCAAGCATATATAAGTGTTGGTGCATTGTCTATATGCACTTCCAGTCCTTTGGAGAGCTTGCGAATCATCCTTTTAAGTGCCCAAATGCATTCTCAACAGCACGTCTGCATTTCAAAAGGCTAGGTTACGTTAGGTTAGGTTGAGTGGGGTTGTGAGATCGTCACAAAAGACCAGGCACCAAGACGGGCCCATCGCCATCCCCAGGGAACCATTACAGCCAAAAACCTTAACCAAATCACCCAAGCAGTCAATTTCACTACAGAATTTAATTATTGTCCCGATATTGTTGGAGGAACCAACCTCCTCTAAGCTGTCAAAGAAGTACCTGCCTAGGTGCCTCCTTCTACTCCGTGCAATTGCTTGACACTCACACAGAAGGTGGGAGACATCTTCCGTGACTTGTAGGTCCTCTCAGTACCTGCATATATCCGTATTAGCTAAGCCTAGTCTCATGGCATGTTTCCTTAGAAGGCAGTGTCAAGAGAGAATTCCTACCGTTAATCTTAACTTTGTTCTACTGAGATTTAGTAGTTCTTCAGATTTTTTCCTATTTAAGACGGGCCAGAGTGCCTTTGAGACCCTGTGCCCTTCTAGCTGTGACCATCTTGTGGCTGCTTTATTGGAGGTTTTCTCGAAGATAACCCCTTTTAGCAACGGCCATAGGTGGTCTGATACCCTTAATCATTGTGTTTAATAGTAGCTCCGCTCCTTCCTTAGCCAGAACGTCGGCTTTCTCGTTACTCGCAATGCCCAGGTACCCAACACAATCTGACACGGTTCTGCAAACATAATGCCTTAAGCATTGTGCGACAATTTTTGACTAGTTCAGATTATGTGATTCTAGCGCTTTGAGCGCAGCCTGGCTATCAATTTAGATGGCGATATTCTTATTGGATATCGATCTCATCTCAAGTTCCTCCGCAGCTTTGAGTACGGCCAGAATATCTGCCTGAACACACTACATGTGTCCGGGAGTCTCAGGGCCATATGTAGGTCCAACTCGCTGGAGTAAATACCTGACCCCGTACCCTCACAAGCTTTGGAACCGTCAGTATATACTGAGGTCTCATCTTCCCTCGAGACTAGCTTCCTATGAAAGTCTTGTCTGTCCGGATACTACACATTGTATGGAGTGTCAAAATCAAGTGTGCCAATACTTTCATCCGCTTTTTCCGGGACTTCGGAGAAAGGTTCCTTTAAGATAGTGCTGTGTCTTTTGTTATTAAAAAGCCCTGCATTAGTGAGCCGTAGTGCACTAATACCTGCATTTGATTGGAAATATTTGTAGGTGCAGTGGTAAAAGATGCAAGAATTCTTCCAGTGCAGCCGTTGGTGTTGTACGTAAAGCACTCGTAACTGCAATGCAAGCTGTTCTCTGTACCCTGGTCAACATATCCCGTACATACTTCTTATTCGCGTCTTTCCACCGGAGAAGAGCCCCATAAGTAACCATACAACATTGACGGCCTAATGCCCCATTTCTTTCCTGCTGCCCTCTTACAAATGAAGAGAGCGCTATGAGCCTTTTGGACTCTTTCCTGAACGTTAAGTTTCCAATTTAATGTCGTCCCCTACAACTTTGGCTCTATTGTAGAAATGTCTAACCTGCCTTCTTTTGGAGTTTAACTCCTTGTTCCAGCACTGAGGTTGGGACCTCTTGGTTGGTTTCTTGAGCGGGCAAACTTGTTCGTAAGCCACACTCAATATCTTGCCTAAGTTATCGATTGCTTTGTCTAAGTCTAATGAAGTGTCAAGACATGGTACTTCATTTCCTAGCTGATGCATCATTATGGATTCGTACCTATTCCAGTCGGCATTTATAGGGTTCCGATAAGTATTTGTGACCGACCCGCGGAAACCTATCTGAAAGCGAATTCACTTATGTTTCGAAAGGCTAAAATTGAACTCTTTTTCACTTTCTGAAAGGTTAACATTGTATGGAAATGGCTTCATGACGTATTTGGATAATTTAAAAGCGGAATCTCCCAACAAAATCATTGGTATATATACTCCTTCAATATTTCGTTTATGGGGTTGTTTTTTTAAACCCGAGCATTCGAAAATTGTTGAATCGTGAATCGTGCGTTTTTTGCGGGGCTTCCAACATTGATGTATGTAAACCTGTAGCGATAATCCACTGCAGCGAAGAGAATGATTGAATACCATCCCTTGAAATTAAAATAGTCGACTGCTTCGTCCTTTGGTGGCTTTACTTCCATATGACATCCATCAATAGCAACAGAGCAATGAGGAAATCCTAGCACTTCAAATCATTTTACAATTTCCAACATTTATGCTTATTTGGTAGATACAAATTCAGAAAATGTTTTGGAAAACCGTATATATTTCTTCATATAATCGCAGAGATATTTCACCGACAATGGCCGCCAACTCGAAAAAAGCTTGTAATAGTTCTATTTCCTTCTGCAGACCCCAAGGAATATAGTGCAATAGCAGCTCTCTTTGGCAATGGAATTGGAGAACGCCAATTCGTTTCTTGCTTCCTTAATTCTTGAAGATTTTGTATGAGATATCGCCATCCCCAGGGAACCATTACAGCCAAAAACCTTAACCAAATCACCCAAGCAGTCAATTTCACTACAGAATTTAATTATTGTCCCGATATTGTTGGAGGAACCAACCTCCTCTAAGCTGTCAAAGAAGTACCTGCCTAGGTGCCTCCTTCTACTCCGTGCAATTGCTTGACACTCACACAGAAGGTGGGAGACATCTTCCGTGACTTGTAGGTCCTCTCAGTACCTGCATATATCCGTATTAGCTAAGCCTAGTCTCATGGCATGTTTCCTTAGAAGGCAGTGTCAAGAGAGAATTCCTACCGTTAATCTTAACTTTGTTCTACTGAGATTTAGTAGTTCTTCAGATTTTTTCCTATTTAAGACGGGCCAGAGTGCCTTTGAGACCCTGTGCCCTTCTAGCTGTGACCATCTTGTGGCTGCTTTATTGGAGGTTTTCTCGAAGATAACCCCTTTTAGCAACGGCCATAGGTGGTCTGATACCCTTAATCATTGTGTTTAATAGTAGCTCCGCTCCTTCCTTAGCCAGAACGTCGGCTTTCTCGTTACTCGCAATGCCCAGGTACCCAACACAATCTGACACGGTTCTGCAAACATAATGCCTTAAGCATTGTGCGACAATTTTTGACTAGTTCAGATTATGTGATTCTAGCGCTTTGAGCGCAGCCTGGCTATCAATTTAGATGGCGATATTCTTATTGGATATCGATCTCATCTCAAGTTCCTCCGCAGCTTTGAGTACGGCCAGAATATCTGCCTGAACACACTACATGTGTCCGGGAGTCTCAGGGCCATATGTAGGTCCAACTCGCTGGAGTAAATACCTGACCCCGTACCCTCACAAGCTTTGGAACCGTCAGTATATACTGAGGTCTCATCTTCCCTCGAGACTAGCTTCCTATGAAAGTCTTGTCTGTCCGGATACTACACATTGTATGGAGTGTCAAAATCAAGTGTGCCAATACTTTCATCCGCTTTTTCCGGGACTTCGGAGAAAGGTTCCTTTAAGATAGTGCTGTGTCTTTTGTTATTAAAAAGCCCTGCATTAGTGAGCCGTAGTGCACTAATACCTGCATTTGATTGGAAATATTTGTAGGTGCAGTGGTAAAAGATGCAAGAATTCTTCCAGTGCAGCCGTTGGTGTTGTACGTAAAGCACTCGTAACTGCAATGCAAGCTGTTCTCTGTACCCTGGTCAACATATCCCGTACATACTTCTTATTCGCGTCTTTCCACCGGAGAAGAGCCCCATAAGTAACCATACAACATTGACGGCCTAATGCCCCATTTCTTTCCTGCTGCCCTCTTACAAATGAAGAGAGCGCTATGAGCCTTTTGGACTCTTTCCTGAACGTTAAGTTTCCAATTTAATGTCGTCCCCTACAACTTTGGCTCTATTGTAGAAATGTCTAACCTGCCTTCTTTTGGAGTTTAACTCCTTGTTCCAGCACTGAGGTTGGGACCTCTTGGTTGGTTTCTTGAGCGGGCAAACTTGTTCGTAAGCCACACTCAATATCTTGCCTAAGTTATCGATTGCTTTGTCTAAGTCTAATGAAGTGTCAAGACATGGTACTTCATTTCCTAGCTGATGCATCATTATGGATTCGTACCTATTCCAGTCGGCATTTATAGGGTTCCGATAAGTATTTGTGACCGACCCGCGGAAACCTATCTGAAAGCGAATTCACTTATGTTTCGAAAGGCTAAAATTGAACTCTTTTTCACTTTCTGAAAGGTTAACATTGTATGGAAATGGCTTCATGACGTATTTGGATAATTTAAAAGCGGAATCTCCCAACAAAATCATTGGTATATATACTCCTTCAATATTTCGTTTATGGGGTTGTTTTTTTAAACCCGAGCATTCGAAAATTGTTGAATCGTGAATCGTGCGTTTTTTGCGGGGCTTCCAACATTGATGTATGTAAACCTGTAGCGATAATCCACTGCAGCGAAGAGAATGATTGAATACCATCCCTTGAAATTAAAATAGTCGACTGCTTCGTCCTTTGGTGGCTTTACTTCCATATGACATCCATCAATAGCAACAGAGCAATGAGGAAATCCTAGCACTTCAAATCATTTTACAATTTCCAACATTTATGCTTATTTGGTAGATACAAATTCAGAAAATGTTTTGGAAAACCGTATATATTTCTTCACATAATCGCAGAGATATTTCACCGACAATGGCCGCCAACTCGAAAAAAGCTTGTAATAGTTCTATTTCCTTCTGCAGACCCCAAGGAATATAGTGCAATAGCAGCTCTCTTTGGCAATGGAGTTGGAGAACGCCAATTCGTTTCTTGCTTCCTTAATTCTTGAAGATTTTGTATGAGAAAAACAAATGTATCTCGATCCACACGGAATGAATTTACAAATGTCTCGTAAGCAAATTTTGGGACATCTTGTTCCCAATATGAAAGCCGTTTTTTATTATCAGCGTGATCTGATCCGGATCAGATCACGAAAATAAAACAAAACAGATCATTGAAAAGTTTAGTTTTGGAATTGGAATTTTGGAATATATTTTTGTGAAACAAATTTAGTATTTTATTTTCAAATATGCAACACATCAACAATATTTGCTGCTACCGCTTGAGTTTATCTTGGCATATTAAGGTGTGTCCAGACCACCGAAACATTTCAGAAATGTTTTTGAAATGTTTCTGAAGCAAATCGGACAGATTTTTTAAACATTTATAAAAGACTTCTGAAATTTATTTATTAAATGTTTCAACTTTATCCTGTTTTGGACTAAAAGAGAATAATGTGGTGGGATTATTAGCAGCGAGCAGCTTTTATTTTTGTAATTTTAGTCTCGGCAATCACGCGACACGCGATTTTATTCAAATAATCATATTGAATGAATCACTTTCTCATTAGGTATTTAAAGCTTTTCTGGACATTTTTATGCGCTCACTGCATCAGGGATACTTGTAAAACAAAAATTATTTCCCATTACGAAACTGTGAAACATTTCATAAATATTTTTTTGGTGTCCAGATCCAAACCAGCAAAACATTTATAAACATTTCTTAACAATTGTTTTATTTAATAAGTGTTTTAGAAATAAATATGGAACATGTAGGTATTTATTTGGTTATCAAATGTTTGGCTGGTCTGGACAAATAAGTCGGAATACGGACAGGGAGTTTATTCGAATGCGAAAAAAATCAATTGATTTTTTGTGTTCCATTTTTAGTCTGGCAACGTGATTATGTGGCTATCGTTTACAGGCACACCAACATTTAAAAATAAAACAAGCCACTTAGTCGGAAATAGTAGAATTAATTTTCAGATCACGATTGTTGGATAAAAGAGTCAGTTTGGCATCACTTAATTTTTCTACTTTTATAACCTCAATTGAAGTGTCAATAAAACTTCCTTCCTTTTTTATATTTCAAATCAAGTAGTCGAGTTTTTATTTTGAGCTCCGGAATTTTTACTTTTTATTACAGATCCCATTAGGTTCTGGGCCCAGTAATGCACTAATAAAATAAAGTAAAATTTAAGCTTCAATTCAATATAACCATTGGAACAATTGGTAAAGTGATTACTTTGATTTTGGACGATTTGATTTTGTCACGATGAGTGGCAATTCTACAATTATTTTACTTCTACAGCCAGTCAACTTTGTCCACGTAAAGGATGCGAAAACTGCCAAGGAAGTTTGGGAGCGATTAGCTGCTGCATTTGACGAAAAAGGGTTCACCAGAAGAGTTGGCTTGCTGCGATGCCTTATAACAACCGATCTGCAAAATAGTGGAGGTGTTTAGAATTATGTGAACAACATTGTCTCTACCGCCCATAAACTTAATTCTGTTGGAATGTCAGTATCCGATGATAATGGGGATCGAAAGATCCGGTGTTAATATAACGTCTGATTCCATTAAAACAAAACTCCTGCAGGACGTGAAAGATGATTTCAATTTAAAAGAGCAGCCTGCTTCAGAGTTTTATGGGGAAAATAAACATGTAAAGAAACGCTTTAGTAAGTAAAAGAGGAATGGTCCTCGCTGCTTTGTCTGTAACCAGTATGGTCATATAGCAAAAAACTCTTCACAGAAACCAAAAAGTGACGAAAGAGTGACGAAAGTTCTCTATACAACATTTGCAGCACAAATAATAGATAACGAAGACTGGGTTGTTGATTCAGGCGCTTCGTCACATATGAAGTTCAAAGAGGAATGGCTGCAAAATTCTAAAGTTGTAAATGATATCGTGGCTATTAACAGCAAGTTGAAAGCTGAAGCGAAGGGAGATGTTTCTTTGAATATTCCGTGTGGTGACGTCATTGCAAAAGATGTTCTGTTCGTTCCAAACCTGTGTGCCAATTTACTGTCAGTAGTGCAGTAGTAAAAGGTGGCAATCGTGTTATCTTCGGCTCCGAAGGATGTACAATAGTCGACAAAAGAGGTGATCGCTACAGCGAGTTTGCAGAACAACACGTTTAAGTTGGATAGGGTTGTGCAATCAGTTAGCATTGCCAATCATAAATTAAATTCCTATGTGTGGCACAGGCGACTTGGTCATATCAATTTTGGTTTAGTGGATGGTATTTTCTGTGACACAATAGAAGAGTCTCGTGGTTGTGAAATTTGTCTTAAAGGGAAACAATTCAGGCAACCATTTAAATTATCCAAATCTACATCAAGATGACCGCTGGAACTGGTGCACTCTGATTTATGTGGACCAATGGAGGAGACGTCTATGGGTGGCTCCAGATATTTTCTGCTGTTTTTGGATGATTTCTCGAGGAAGACATCTGTTTACTTTATTGAATCAAAGAAGCAGGTAAGAGAAAAGTTTGTTCAGTTTAAACATTTCGTTGAAAAGCAAACAGGGTTCAAGATTAAAAGATTTCGTACCGATAATGGTACGGAATATTGTAATAGACTGTTCTCTAAGTTGTTGCGTAATAGTGGTATCAAGCATGAGACAACTAGTGCTTATACTCCACAACAAAATGGAAAGGCCGAACGCATGAACCGCACAAATGTGGAGAAAACGCGTTGTTTGTTACTAGATGCTAATATGAGCAAACGTTTTTGGGCTGAAGCGGTTTCAACAGCTGCTTATCTTATCAACCGTTCAGTGAGCAGAACGTCTGAGCTATTGAAATCACCAGAAGAGCTTTGGTCGGGTAAAAAGCCAAACATTGAACATCTTCGAATTTTTGGGTCTACCGCAATGGTCTTTGTTCCTAAACAAAAGCGTAAGAAGTTGGACTCTAAATCTACAAAGTGGGTTATGGTAGGATATAGTAAAGAAACAAAAGGATACCGTCTGTTTCATCCTGAAACACAGAACATAGTAATCAGTCGGGATGTTAGTTTCTTCCAGCTGCTGACGCAGTCTATCCATACGAAAGTGTTTTTTGCGACGATGTTGATGGCTATTCGAGTGTAGAGGTAGCTTTGTCCGATCCTGTTATTGTAAATGCACCGGGAACTTCAGACAGTCAAGAGCACCTGTCAAACTTGATGATTACTTATGCTTTCAAACAAGTTCCGACGGTAATTCCGATCCAATTTCTTTCGAAGATGCACTGTCCAGGTATGATAAGGCTCTGTGGAAAAAGGCTATAGACGAAGAATACACCGCACTCATAGATAATGACACATGGAAGTCTGTCGATTTGCCATCGGGTAAGGAAGTTATTAATTCTATGTGGGTTATTTTTTTTTTTACGCTGGGAGGTGGTAATCTTCCAAAGACGAAACCGAGCCCGTACTCAGTAGCAGTGTGGTGATTTCTACCCACTAACCCCTTCTCCCGTCTTCCCGTTTTCCCTGCGATACAACCTTCTTGGTATTTCATTGTCGCAGGGCGGGGATTAGCCAGCTTTCCAATTATTGCACCTTGTAATTAAACCAATCAGCAATTTGTCTTTCATATTTTAAAATTCATATTCTAAGTACTTGTCCATAGAGGATTTAATACTGTTTTTGTTTTATTTTTCGAGCTATGTAGCTAGTTCAAAAGGTTTTATTCTTCTTAACCTCCTAGTCATATTGCTAGCATTTAATGGATCCTTCATTTCTGAGCTGACATGATTGAGAAGCCTAAGTTTATGTCTATTAGCTACTTTTTTGACTTTATCTTCAATCATTTCTATTTCTAGATCTCTATGCAGATCAGCGTTTCTTATGTACCATGGTGCATTTACTACATTCCGTAGAACTTTGTTTTGAAATGTTTGAACTTTCTGTAAATTTGTTTTGCATGTGCATGCCCACAGCTGGAGCCCGTAGGTCCATACTGATTTTAGAATTTGCTTATAAAGCAGTAATTTATTGTAATTTGACAAACAAGAGTATTTCCCTATAAGCCAATACATTTTACTGTAGTGCATATTTAGTTCTTCTCTTTTTTTCTTTACATGTGCTTTCCAGCGCAGTTTTGCGTCTAGTGTCATGCCTAGATATTTGGCTGTGTTTGCGTAATCTACTTTCTTATCATTTATGAATACTGGTATGTGCTGAAAATTTTTATTTGTAAAATTTATATGGACCGATTTTAGGTCATTTAGTTTAATTTGCCATTTTTTTGTCCATTTTGTTTATTGTTCACTGCCTTCTGTAGTTTTTTCGTCGCTACTTCGACAGTTTCTCCCACAGCAAGTACAGCAGTATCATCTGCAAATGTTGCCACAGTTGTTTCATCTCTGTTCGGCAATTCGCTAGTAAATAAGAGATATAATACAGGACCTAACACACTTCCTTGTGGTACACCAGCTTTTATTTCTCTTAATGTGGAGTAGTCATTTCCTTGTTTAATTCTAAAGAATCTCTCTAATATATATAGGACTCTAAAATTTCTGAAAATTGTTTTGGCAGATGCTTTTGCAATTTATAGATCAGTCCTTTGTGCCATACTTTGTCGAAAGGTTGTGCTATTTCGAGAAATATAGTAGAGCATATCTTTTTTTCTTCAAATGCTTTTTCGATTTTATCTGTTATTCTATGCACCTGATCGATCGTGGAGTGTTCATTTCTAAAACCAAATTGATGGTTTGGGATTAGCGATTTTTCTTCGATTATTTTGTTCAGACGTTTCATTAACATCTTTTCGAATAACTTGGACAACATAGGTAGTATAGATATGGGGCGATAGGAGGTGACTTCACTAGGCGGTTTGCCTGGTTTTGGTATCATAATCACCTCCGCGACTTTCCACATGCTAGGTACATACCTTATCCTGACTGCAGCATTTATGATCTGTGCTAGTTTCTTTAAGTCCTTTTTTGGGAATTGTTTTAGGATTTCCCCTGATATTAAATCAAATCCCGGGCTTTTTTAGTACTGATGCCCTTTTTTATTTCATTGGCAATTTCTTTAGCCGTTAGCGGTTGTATGTGTCTTTCCTCTTCGCACAATTCTTCGCTTTCTTGACAGTCTTTATCTTCATATGGTTGAAAGACGCCTTCAAGATATTCAGCAAATAAATTAGCTTTTTCTTGGTTGTTTTTTGCCCAGTTACCTCCCGAAAAAACCAAAATTCCAACTAATGGTTTTTTTCGCTGCGCCACCTCTCGCGAATGTCTGACAAACATCCGAGAGTATAACTGTCATGAAGGAGCTTCTCAATTAGCCGTTTGGACCCGGCATAAAATTGTAGATCCCTTCCATTCGTCCCAAAAATGAAAAACGCACACAAACGAATGGTTGTGAGAAGCTAGGCCTTGGGTCTCTACAGACCTGTTGCGCCAACTATATATACCTCCACTGTTTTTAACTGGTGGGATGTGAGCAATTGGCCTTTTCATTTTCTTTGTTGCCTTCCAGAGTGAGTACTCGGTACTAGCATCATTTGTAAGATTGGTAAGGTATTTTTTAAGAGACTCATTTTTAAATTCTCTTAACGATCTTTTAAGCTGATTGTTTAGATTATTCAGTATTGTTTTGTCTCTGGCGACCTTGTTTGTCGCCAACGTTTTCTAGCTCGTCTCTTTTTCGTAATTATATCACATATTACTTTTGGATACGAGTTTTGTTGGATTTTAGTTTTCGTTTTAGGTGTTGCAGCCCATGTAGCTCTTTGGATATTGACAGTTGATATTTGAACAGCATCTTCTAATTGATCTTCTGTTTCAATTGTTTCTAAGAGCTGAATACTATCCTCTAGATGCTGCCTGAAGTAGCTTCAGTCAGTCAGCTTATTTCCTAGCCTTGCGCTAATTTCTTTAATAGTGATTTTATCGCCAAGTGTTAAAAGTATTGTGGAATGATCTGAGTCAAAATCTGGCCCTTCTTGACTTAGATTCTGCCCCTTTATATTGTTACAAGTCGACAAGATCAGGGATTTTGTTTCTATCTGTTGGCCAATACGTAGGTTTTCCCGTTGAGTGATACTTGCCGCTAATTTCGTTTATTGCTTCATAAATGTGGGTTATTAAAAAAATAAAAAAAATTCTGAGAGAAAGATTAGTAAATGCAAAGCCCGATTAGTAGCGAAGGGTTGTAGTCAGCGTAAGGGGATAGATGGTGAAACTTCTTCTACCGTTATTCGTTACGAATCCATTAGATTTCTGTTAGCTTTGGCAGCAAAACTAGACTTAAAAATCCATCAATTGGATGCTATTACGGCATTTCTTCAGGGAGATTTGAAAGAAGAAATCTACATAGCGGAGCCGAAAGGTTTTGATCATAAAAATAAAGTTCTTCGACTTAAGAAATCCTTGTACGGTCTTAAGCAGTCCTCAAAGATGTGGAACGCAAAGTTGGATGTTGCTTTAAAACAATTTGCTATGAAAGCGTCTAAGATTGATCCATGCATATATTATAGAAATATCAACGGATTATTTCTATTTGTTGCAGTATATGTTGATGATCTACTCATTTTTTATAACAACGTTAACGATATGAGAAAATTGAAAGCAGATTTAATGGGCAGATTTAAGATGAAAGACATTGGCGAGGAATGTTCATTTCTTGGTATTCGTTTGACTAGAGATAAAAATTCTGGCGAAATTTGGATCCATCAGGAGCAATACATAAATGAAGTTGCAGTTCGTTTTGGAATGAAAGATTCCAACAGTTGCACTACTCCGATGGAACTAAACCTGCATTTATCCAAAAAGACGTCACCAAATAACGATTCTGAAAGAGATGTGATTCTTGTTGTGAGTCGGAAGCTTGTTATTTTCAGCTCAGGTGTCAAGACCCGATATAAGCTTTGCAGTAAACTATGTAAGTCGTTTCAACAAATGATCCTGGTATGCAGCATTGGAAGGCAGCCAAACGAATCTTGCGGTATTTAAAGGGAACTGCAAACAAAAAGCTTGGCTTTCAACGAGACAGCGGAAAGACAGTGTTAATAAGTGGTTACTGCGATGCTGATTTCGCAAGTGACATTGATGAACGGAAGTCTGTTACGGGTTATGTTTTCAAGGTTGGAAACGGAGCTGTATCCCGGATGTCAAAAAAACAAAGTACTGTGGCCCTTTCGACAACTGAGGCCGAGTATATAGTGTGGAAAACCCACTAACCTAATAGCGCCATCTAGTACCCGATAAACAACGACGAGTCGGCCCTACCTTTTCGATCGTGGTTTGACTCTTCTTCCCATGGTCAGCCATTTATTTCCGCTTTACTTTATTCTCGAAAGTCAAGGGAAGAGGTGCAAACCGCGGTAAGTGTAGCCTTAAAATATTTCATAGTTTTGTAAAAGATTTCCCCTTTAGAAATAAACCACCAATTCAGCAGTTTGAGCGTGCGCCTTTTTCTTTATTTCGCGTGATTTCATTGTTCACGCGCACATGCTGAGTCGCACACCACCTCGTCGTAGTCCATGCAACCACGGCATGGAAATAGAATCCAATGTGTCAACTACTTCCTCCGCCGTCAGAAGTAGCGCCAGCACTGTCGCCGCTGCAGCCGCAGCACCGATTCATCCAGCCGCCGTATATGAGACTCCTGGGTACACTGTATCGAATTTGGCTGCCACCACGGAGACTCCCGTGTGCAAATTGCCTGCACAAATGGCATTCACAGCACCCATCTCTTCAGCCATTAGTGAGACTCCTGTGGGCAGTACGACTGCTGCTGCGCTCAACCCGATGAAAGTCTCTGGTGGTCCAGATGGCCCTCCAGGAGCTTCCGCTGCTCAGATGGACCAAATTTTAGTTCGTTCCTTACAGGAAAAGATTATTTCCTTAGTAGGACAGCTCAAGGCCATGCAAGTCCATTTAAAGAATAGCGATTTACAGTGTAACACGCTTAAATTGGCGATGCAGTCTCAGCCGTTGCACACGCCAGCTGCACACGCACATTTGCCAATTTCATTTTGTCAGCCGCCAGCCACGCATACACCGATGCCAGTCATTCATGCTCAACCGCCGGCCACTTATCTACCGCCGTCATCTACGAATGCTCATCTGCCAGCAAACAATGTACAGTCGACAGGCATCAACGCAGAGTCATCAATGTCACATGCGCCGTAGCCAGCTCCGCATGAACAGCCGCCAACCTCGTATACAAATACACTGCAAACAGCTATATATGCGTCGTTACCGTCGTCTACGTATGCAACAATGTCGCCCGTGCAGATGACATCCAGTACATACGCATCACCGCTATATTTCAAATGCAGCCGATACATACGTACGCGCCGTCGCCACATTCGCACGCACAGCCGCAGTGTTCTCGCCATCAAC
Organism: Cheilosia variabilis; assembly: GCA_951230905.1. Taxonomy (NCBI): domain Eukaryota; kingdom Metazoa; phylum Arthropoda; class Insecta; order Diptera; family Syrphidae; genus Cheilosia; species Cheilosia variabilis. Next base: position 86,603,968 of record OX579676.1, read on the forward strand.
AGCCGCCCAACTCAAATAATGCCACAAGCCAGTTATCAGGGTCCAATGTGTATACCTCGATGCCACGTAAGGTTCAAGATCTTCCTCCGTTTTCTGGAAATCCAGATGACTGGCCTATGTTTTACAACACTTTCCTACAGACAAACGCAGCATTTAACTATACGAACTTGGAGAACAACCAGAGGCTTCAAAAATCTCTTCAAGGTGAAGCAAAGGAAACCGTCAAATCTCTTTTGATTCACCCGGACAACGTTGGAAATATTATGGAAGAATTACGTTTTCGCTTTGGCCGCCCGGAACAACTTATAAATAGCCAGCTGAATCAAGTTTGTGAGACACAGTCAATCAACGAAAAGAGTATGGGTCGTCTCATTCCATTCGCGACAAAGGTAAGAAATTTAGCTATGTTTCTGCAATCTGTCAATGGCCAGCAGCACATTGCGAACCCATCACTGCTTTAAGAGCTGGTTTGCAAGTTGCCTATGACAATGCGAATGGAGTGGGCGAGATACGCGACAATAATTGAGCCTTACCCAACGATCATTAACTTCAGCGATTGGCTATCTGACATAGCCAAGTTATTTTGTTCAATTCAAGACAACCAAGACAAGGAGACAAAGAGACGCTTACCTGTGTTGCACACAACTACGGAGCCCCAGGAATCGAGATCTCTAAGACGCCACTTGTGTCAAGAGGTACACAAAGTCAACGATTGCAGAAAGTTTTTAAGAGCAAGAGTGCATGAACGTTGGTTGATTGTCAAGTAATATGGTCTTTGTTTTGCGTGCCTAAGGAAAGTGCATACTACTCGGAGCTGCCGTGTGAGGAGTATTTGTGCCACAAATGGATGCAAGAGAAGACACAACAAGCTACTCCACGAAGATCTAACTAAGCCACCATTAACTGATGATAGTCAACAAATTCCTCAATGTTCCTCCGCTGGTAGTGTGTTGGCTACAAAACGGACTGCCAACGCCGAGCAGAAGCTCTTGTTTCGAGTTTTGCCAGTGACGCTGTATGGCCCGAATAAAGCCATCAACACCTATGCACTATTTGATGAGGGATCTTCGATTTCGATTCCGGATGTGGACCTGATTAAGGAAATGGGTCTTAAAGGTGATTCGCGTCAGCTCACTATGCAGTGGGTTGCTGGAAAACAAGCACAGGAGCCATCGTTGGTCGTTGACCTGCAGGTGAGGGGAGTGGGTATGAACAAAAAATATCAACTTCGTCACGTGTATGGTGTTTCGGATCTCAGTCTGCCAACTCAAAGTCTCAAGGACTCAGACTTAAGTAGCATTTCAAACCATCTGAAGGAACTTCCTATGCAGTCTTACTCCAATGCCGTTCCGAAACTTATGATCGGCCTCGATCATTGCCATTTGGATCTGGCGATGGAACTACGAAGTTTTGGTGAAAATGGACCGTATGCAACGCGTACGAAGCTTGGCTGGGCTATTTTTGGACCGACGATGACGACCACTCATATGAAAGCACCTGCGTGTCTCCTGACCTACACCAAATCCGCTGATGCTGTCCTACATGACCTGGTGGACGACTATTTTCGAATGGAAAGTTTTGATATTAGAACTTTACCCTTAGTAGAATCCAAGGAAGACATCCGTGCCAGAAGCATTGTTGATTCAACCACGAAGAGAATCAACGGTCGATTCGAAGTTGGATTGTTGTGGAAAGCTGACGATATCGCCGACGATATTGCGGGGTTATGTGGACAAATGATATGCCCGCAAGCTGCAGCCAACAGAAGCCACCGTCACAGGACCAAGGACATGGTATTTGCCTCATTTCGGGATAGCAAAAGACCAACAAAGAAACGAAAGGCAGAAGAAAGTCCTGAAACATCTGCCAGAAATGTTGACAATGTGACTACGGCAAATCATAAAAATACACAAGTTAAGACAAATGAGGAAAGGGTTGAAAAGACAACCATTACCACCGCCAATAATGATCTCTGGAATAGACAAATTTGGTGAGCTAAAAAGAATAATTGAGCAAAAAACAAAGAAAACGTGCAAGCTCACATCATATAGCAATAACAATTGGAAAATAAATGTTGATGACAGTAACACCTATAGAGAAATCACTGATGAGCTAACGAAAATGAATGTTCAATGGCACTCATATGAAAATAAGGCTACTAGACCAATTAGAGTAGTCGCCAGAGGTCTACACTTCTCGTGTGATGAACATGAAATTGTTAAAGACTTGCGTAATAAAGAATTCAAACCTAATTCAAAAAGAAAAAACAACAGGTAATGATGGTGAACAAACTACAAGAAATAGAAAATTACCCCTTTTTATGCTATCCTTTCACAATCAAGAAAACATTGAAAAGGTATACGCTATTAAGTCAATAATGAATATTGTTGTCAAGATTGAGCCACTTCGAAGAAAAACCAACTCAATACCCCAATGCAAACGATGCCAAGCTTTCGGGCATACGCAAAGCTATTGTAAAAGAAAAAACATCCAACAAATAGCTGTCCACAATAAAAGGATGAGAAAGTAAAGTGCATCAACTGTCATGGAAATCACCCAGCAAATTATAGAGGCTGTCCGGTAGCAAAAGAATTTAAAGAAGAGAAAAAGAGAGGTACTGACAAACTCCAACAGAGCTCTCTCAAAAATAGAAACAAGCAACAGGTAAATGTTGAAAACACTAAAGTAGACAAAATACCAATTGCGGCTAAAACAAATACGCCACTTGTAAAAACCAAATCGTATTCTGAAATTGTGAAAAATACACGTAAAGAAGAAGAACTGTCAGTGAAGGAAATGCTTTCTACTATTATTCAAAGATTGGATAATCAAGATAAAGTAATTAAGCTACTGAGCGAAGAAGTTTCCAAAGGAACTAATCAAAAAAATAATCATGATTAGAAATCTGAAAGTTGCAACCTGGAATGCAAATGGCTTACACCAACACATCTCTGAATTTCAGGTATTTCTATGCAATGAAGACATTGATGTCTGCCTGATTTCTGAAACCCACTCTAAACAGGGAGCAAGGATTACAATCCCTGGGTACCTATGTTACCACTCTCTCCATCCATCTGACAGTGCCAGGGGAGGTAGTGCTGTAATAGTAAAAAGTATTTTAAAACCTTATGAAATGCCAAAAATAGAAAAACCAACTATGCAAGTAGCGACAATAAGCATTATGACTAAAAGCAAGCAATTCAACATAGCTTCTGTATACTGCCCACCAAGGCATTCGCCTACAAAGGAAGATCTTAATGACCTTTTTCGATCTTTAGGCAATAACTTTATCATTGGAGGTGATTTCAATGCAAAACACACCTACTGGGGGTCAAGATCAGTAACGACAAAAGGCAGGAAGCTTTATAAAGCAGGGCGAAATTTCAATTGTAATTTTATTTCGACTGGATCGCCCACTTATTGGCCATCCGACCCAGCGAAAATACCAGACCTCATTGACTTCTTCATAACGAAAGGAATCAATAGAAAAGAAATAAAAGTTGAAAACAGTGATTATTTGTCATCGGATCATACACCCGTTATCCTAACGGTCAATGGCATGTCCATAGAAGAAACAAACAATGAAAAACTTACGAATAAAAGAACGAACTGGTGCAAATTTAAAGAATTACTCGAACGATTTATTGATCTTAAATCTCCACTGGTCACAACAAGGCATATTGACATCGAAGTTGAACAATTCATTGCCGATATACAACAGGCAGCAGAAGATAGTACACCAACATATGAACAACATAAACAAGCATCGGTAAAATATCCCACAGATATTAGGGAACTAATACTGGAAAAAAGAAGAGCTCGCAGAAAATGGCAAATGAAAAGATTTCCCGGCGGTAGAACTATATTCAATAGACTAAGTAACAAACTTAAAAAATTAATCGGTGAATTTAAAAATAGATCTCTATCTAACTACCTTTGCAACTTAACAGCTGACAAAGGTACAGACTACTCCCTTTTGAAGGCTGCCAAATATTTAAAGAGACCTCAAGCGCAAGATCACCCGTTAAGAACATCCGATGGGACCATTTCCCATCGGCGACCCAAAAGTAAAGGTCAAATTTTTTTCGGAACATCTGACAAATGTTTTTAAACCTTTTCCACCTAGCGTGGAACGAACGAACGCCTTGAATTCCTTGATAGAATAGATGAAGACGTAATCACTTATGTTTCGCTTAAAGAGATCAGAATATGTATTCATACTGCTCAAATTTTGAAGGAACTAACCTTCAGAGCATTGGTAAAACTTAAGCTTTTAATCAACGCTTGCTTTAAACTGAGATATGTTCCCCATCACTGGAAGACAGCAGAAATTATAGTTATACCTAAACAAGGTTAACCTCTATCAGAAGTCGCCTCATACAGGCCAATCTCACTTTTACCAGTACTATCAAAACTCTTCGAGAAACTTCTTCTTAAAAGGCTGGATAGAATCATTGAGCAAAGAATGCTCATTCCCACCCACCAGTTTGGGTTTAGAAATAAGCATTCGACAATAGACCAAGTACATCGTATAACTAATATAATAGAAAAATCACTAGAAGAGAAACAAGTTTGTTCTACATTATTCGTAGACGTGCACAGGCTTTTGATAAAGTCTGGCATAAGGTTTTAGAGTAGAAACTTCATAGGAATCTACCCAGACAGTACTATGAGATACTAAAATCTTATATTTCAAATAGATTCTTTAGAGTTCGCTGTGGTTCAGCGTATTCTGAACTCAAAGAACCACAAGCAGGAGTTCCACAGGGAAGTGTTCTAGGACCAACCCTGTACTTACTGTATACCAGTGATATACCAAATACGACTGATACGATGATAGCTACATTCGAAGACGACACTGCTCTTCTATCAACTGATAGATGCTTGGCTAAAGCAACAGAAAAGCTGCAAAAAGCAGTTAATGAGATATTTGATTGGGCGCAACGATGGCGAATTAAACTTAACGAGTCAAAGTGCACCCATATCAATTTTACTAATAAAAAAATAACGAATCTTCCCGTAGTTATTAATAACCAAATAGTTCCTTATTCAAACACAGCTAAGTACCTGGGTATGAATCTAGATGCTAAGCTCAAATGGAAGGAACATGTGAAAAAGAAAGTAGAAGAGCTAAATGTAAGATATAGAAAACTTTATTGGCTGCTAGGACATAATTCGGAAATGTCCATTGAGAATAAAATTTTATTATAAATATAACCAGATACTGAAGCCTGTTTGGACATATGGTATCCAATTATGGGGTTTTACAAAGAAAACAAATGTAAAAATAATACAAACATTCCAAAACAAAGTCCTTCGGGGAATAGTAAATGCCCCATGGTATATTAGAAATAATGACTTGCATCGTGAAAAGCATGCTTTCGTCACAATGTGCGTCTGCACATGCATATTAATCCTGAAATAGAAGACGTCTTAAATGTACGAAACAATATTCGTAGATAAAGAAGAATTAAACCTCACGACCTTATAATCTAATAAAAATAATGAGAACCCGTATTCAAATTGTAATAACTTCTCTAACACAGCTGAACGTTGAAACTAAAATCATTTGTCGATCTTTCTTGGATTGGTCATGATCAAGGAGGTGTTTTTAGTGCGGTTAGAGTCCCACACTACTCTGGGTTTCTAACCACATTGTGTCTTTCGAGATTTTCACCTTCAATAACAAAAAAAAAAATTTCGGGGTAGTTAATCCCAACAATCCTCAGAAACTTCGACTAGTTTTTGATGCCGCCGCCGAGGAGTTCGCCAGGAGGACATATGTTCTCAACGGTTCCTATGGCGTGACGGAGATGACACCAAGCCGCCCGACGTTTACGAAATGCTAGTGATGACGCTTGGAGCTGCCTGTTCCCCTTGTGCTGCTCAACATGTCAAGACCAAAAACGCCCTGGAGCACAGCAGTATATACAATCGTCGTGCCGTCAAAGCCATTACGGAGTTTCATTATGTTGACGACTTTGTCGACAGCTTGGAGTCCGTCGAGCAAGCCATCGGAATTTCAACTCAAGTCCGAGAGATACATAAGGCCGCTGGCTTTGAGTTGCGCAACTTCAGTTCGAATTCAGAAGCCGTCCTCAGAGCTTTGAAGTGTTCTTTACCAGCTAACGAAGGGAGGCTTTTGTAAGCTGAAAATGCCCCGAATTGAGCTTCAAGCCGCAGTTTTGGGCTCACGACTTATAAATATAGTACTTTAAGGATATTCCGCCGCTCTCACACGAAAGGTCCTTTGAAGCGACTCTTCGACGGTAATAAAATGGATCTACAGTGAGCACCGAAGGTACAAGCCGTTTGTTGCTCACCGAATTGCCGAGATTTTGGAAAACACGGAGCAGACTAGCTGGAGATGGCTGCCAACAACCGAGAATGCAGCCGACGACGCTACGAGGGCTAAGAGTCAAATCGGTTTTGTCGAGGAAGAGCTTCGTCCAAAATTTAGCCTCGTCGTGGTAAGTAACAGCTTAATAGATTGGTTTTCATCTTTTAGAAGAATCATCAGAACTATGGCCTGGGTACTGCGTGTTTTCAATCGGAACGAACATTTTGCTCTAACAGTCGACGAACTGGATGTCGCTGAAAAGCAGCTTTGCCGACAAGCTCAACGTCAATCATTTAGCACTGAAATAAGCCTCATTCAGCGTGGCTTATTAGTTCCAGAGCGCAACGAGCTCTTTAAGCTTATGCCGTACCTCGATGAAGAAGATATCCTCCGTGTCTATGGACGACTTGACGCCGACTCATGGTTGACGTATGCTGCCAGAGGACCCATTATCCTTCTTCTAACCACCGATTTACAAAACTTGTGGTCGCTCATTATCACGGCCAGATGATGCATCAGAATACGGAAGCTGCAATTTGCGAGGTGCGTCAAAAGTACTGGGTGCCCCGTCTGCGACAGGTAATGCGCAAAGTCGTCGCAAACTGCAGGGTCTGCAGACACGCAAAGCAACGCCGATTCCACCGCTTATGGGAGCCTTACCGGAGGATCGTGTCATGCCGTACTTGAGACCATTCTTATACACCGGCCTGGACTATTTCGGGCCGCTCACTGTTTCCATTGGCCGCCGAGTCGAATAGCGTTGGATAGCACTTTTCACTTGTTTGACGGTGAGAGTCATTCACTTCGAAGTGTGGTCATACACAATTTCATCAACCGCCGCGGAGTTCCGCTAAGAATACGCAGTGATAATGGGAAAAATTTCATCGGCGTGAACCATGAAGCGAAGCGTCTTACCCAAGTTTTTGACTGCCATCGGATTCAAGACGAGCTGTCAGCAAAGGGCATCGACTGTCGTTTTAATTGCCCGAACAACCCAGTAGAACCAGAGTTCTACGCATATACCGAGGAGCAGATGGCACCGTCAGGCGTGCCGACGTTCGGACGAATACAGAAATTTTATCTCGTCCAGTTTCAAGATTGGCAGTTTTGGATGTGGAAAACCCACTAACCTAATAGCGCCATCTAGTACCCGATAACGAACGACGAGTTGACACTACCTTTTCGATCGTGGTTTGACACTTCTTCCTATGGTCAGCATTTATTTCCGCTTTACTTTATTCTCGAAAGTCAAGGGAAGAGGTTCAAGCCGCGGTAAGTCTAGCTGTTGCTGACAGCCGCATTCAAACCAATGAATTTTAAAAGGGTGCTGAACGCAACCCAGCACATCCACAGTTTTCGCAACTCGCTTCTTCGTTAAAATTATCTTTACATGGGAGAAGGGAGATTTTTTGTACTTTTCGTTCCATGGTTAGGTTATCAGGACAAGACGGAATAAACCAGAAAGAATAACTATTTTTTTAGGTAAAACATATTGTAACCAAATGAATTTATTTATTAATAAAGTCATTTAGTTTTTCGGCTTTTGCTTTTGTCAAGGAAATCACGGACTGATAACATTTCTAAAAAAATATTTCGAAAGAGAATCAAGAAAATTACTGCGACGCCATTTGCAATGTCGAATCCAGAGGTGGCAGATTGCACCTTATGCCGGAGGAAGAACGACTTGGAAGATAATGGTTGCACTATAGCTGTGCTGGTGTGGACGCAACAGTGGATAGCAGGAGCTGGGAGTGCGTAGCATGCACTGAGCTCAATGCGACTGTTCGCAACCAGAGCGCAGCTGGTGAACGGTTGGACACTGCACGGGCCCCGGCAGTTGAAGACATTGAAGCTGATAGGCGGTCAGTTGCGTCCACAGCCAGGAGTCGTCGAAACTTCAAACTGGAGTTACGTCGTCTGGAAGAGCAAAAGCTGTTGGACGAGAAATTTCTAGCGAGGGAAAAGAAGAGTGAGCAAGATTATCTACGAGATAAGTTTGAGATATTGGCTCTAGAAAAAGAAGCCGACGAATTTGAGGACAATGCAAGTGTACAAAGCGAACGAGTAGCTGACTGGGCCAACAATAAAAATTCAATAACTGCTGAGGACATTAAAGCAAAATAAAACGCAGCTCGCAAGAATGAGCAGGCTTTTGCGATTACACATCCAGTTGTCGTGGAACCACCAGTTCCTCTGGATCAACGTCAGATTGCAGCACGTCAGGTATTAGCTAAGGAGCTTCCATTGTTCTCAGGAAATCCAGAGGAGTGGCCGCTTTTCATAAGTAGTTATGAAAATACTACAAAGCTGTGCGGATTCTCTGAAGAAGAAGATTTGTGGCGGTTGCAGAGAGCGTTAAAAGGCAGTGCCTTGCGTGCTGTAGGTTCGCGCTTGATGTTGCCATCAGCAGTAACAGAAGTCATATCTGAACTGCGCATGCTTTATGGTCAGCCATCCTATATTATACAGACGATGGTGAAGAAAATTCGCTCGGAGCCACCACCAAAAGCTGATCGGTTGGAAACAATAATTCAGTATGCTCTATCCGTACGTAGTTTAAAGTGTACGATGGAAGCATCAGGGTTATATAACCATCTTAATGACCCTACTTTGCTGCAGGAGTTGATTGATAAGTTGCCAGCTCCAATAAGGTTGAATTGGGCTATAGATAAAGGTGCAAAGGAACATAATCTTACGCAGTTCAGCGACTGGCTTTACACAATTGCAGAAGCAGCTAGTAGTGTTACAACATTTGCTGCGGTGGACGGACGGAATGAAAGACGGCATCATGCACAGTTGCATGCACATACTGAGGGAAGGATTCCAAATGCTGCTAACCAGCCTAATCAACCAAAAGGAAGATGTTTTCTTTGCGGCCGTGACCACAAACTTGTTGAGTGCCAACGTTTTCGACAGCTCACGGTACGTCAAAAGTGGGAGTTAGTGAGAAGCCGGGGCGTGTGTGAAGGATGTTTAGGACATCCAAAGCGATTTAGGTGTCGTGGTGGACGAGCCTGTGGAGTCAACAGATGTGAAAGCCGACATCACCCGCTTCTGCATTACCACCAAGAAACGTTACCTCAGGAGCCTGCAGTCTGTGGAAATTTTCACGCTCATCAGCAGGGTGCAGATACACTCTTCAGCATTCCAGTAGTTTTGTATGGAAAAGGAATATCATTGGAGACATTTGCCTTTTTGGACAACGGTTCGTCGTTAACATTAGTTGAGGAGGACATCGCCAACAATCTAGGATTAGAAGGAGTATCTAAGCCGTTGTGTCTTAAATGGACTTCAAATACTACACGTTTCGAGGATGATTCGAAGGTAGTTCCGTTAGAAATAGGAACTAGATACGAAAGTGGCAATCAGCAGAAGTACTGGCTACGGGATGTACGTACGATAAAAAGGTTAGCCCTGCCCGTGCAATCCGTGGACATGAGGGAAATGGAAAGTAAATACACACATCTATGTGGCTTACCGATGCAGTCATATAAAGATGCACAGTGTGGAATACTTATTGGGATAAATAATCAACGACTGCTGCTTGCACAACAAACAAAGGAAGGAAGATCGAACGATCCAGTGGCTATTAGAACCCGTTTGGGATGGTGTGTCAGCGGTAGCAATATCGGCGATGGCACTGACAATGGTTTGTACCATGTCTACGAAGCATGCGAGTGCAACAAGGACTTACACGAAATGGTTCGAAAGCACTATGTTTTGGAGGATCATGGCATGGAGGAATACTAAGCGCAACCGTGAAAAAGAACGGAAATGCTTTCTGTTCCGGTTTGTTGTGGCGATATGACGACATCGTTTTACCGGAGAGCTTCGCAAGGGTTGGTATCTGTTGGTATCTTCCAACATTTTTAGTCAGCAATCCCAATAAGCCGGGGAAGGTGCGTTTAGTGTGGGACGCGGCTGCCTTCGCACATGGCGTTTCGCTGAATAAAATGCTTTTAAAAGGTCCAGATGAATTCAGAGCCATGACTGATGTGCTCTACGGTTTCCGAATGCGCCGAGTAGCAATTGCCGGTGATATCGAAGAAATGTTTCATCAGGTTGGTGTTATAGAGGAGGATCAACATTCCGAAAGGTATGGAGGTCGACAAGTGATTGGGACGAAATAATTAATCACAATCTACAGGATAAATGGGAAGCTTGGCGTGTCATGCTGCCAAAGGTAGAAGATGTCCGTATTCCCAGATGCTATTTACCGAATGACCTCAACAAACAGGCATTGGTTCAACTGCACGTGTTTGTAGATGCCAGTGAAGATGCTATGGCGGCTGTGGGGTACTTAAGGTATGAAGATGGAAGATCAGTAGACTGTGTGATTGTTAGTGCCAAAAGCAAAGTGGCGCCTTTGAAACCACTGTCAATTCCAAGACTCGAATTGCAGGCGGCACTGATAGGAGCTCGACTGGCCAATAAAATTGCTAAGAGCCACGCAGGAATCATCAAGCGGAGGTTTTTCTGGACTGACTCACGGAACGTTTTGTGTTGGCTACAATCAGATGCAAAGAGATTTAAGCTATTCGTCATGTTTAGAGTTGGGGAAATATTAGAGCTAACTGAGAAGAATGAGTGGAAATGGGTACCGACAAAAATGAACGTCGCGGATCTGGCTACAAAGTGGACGAAAGCACCAACATTCCACCCAGGCAGTAGATGGTTTAAGGGTCCAGAGTTCCTATACGAACCAAATGAAATGTGGCCAGGGCAGCCAGAACTAGTTGAGAAGCAAAGGGAGGAGTTAAGGCCGCAATTTCTCTTGTTGAACAATGTTCACGCTAACGAAGCAGTAATCGATGTTAGTCGATTTTCATCATGGAGGCGCTTGCGTCGACCTATGGCGTATGTATTTAGATTTACCAATAACACGAGATGTAGATGCAGCGGCCTGGAAACGACCAAGGAGGTTTTGCTATCTGAAGAGCTTCAACGAGCTGAGATATTTCTAATGCAGCTGGCTCAAACAGACAAATTTGCAGATGAAATAGCAATTCTGAAGAATAATGACATGTTGTCCAAATCAAGTCAACTATTTAAGTTGTCACCGTACTTAGACAACGACGGGTTGCTGAGAATAAAAGGAAGGATTGATGGTGCCTGATACGTCGAAGAAATGACTAAACGTCCTGTGATTATGCCGAAAAATCATCATATCACGTTTCTTATAGTTTACGAGTACCACAATCGCTTTCATCATCGCTGTCAGGAGACAGTAGTCAACGAGGTACGCCAGAAGTTTTGGGTACCAAGTCTGCGAACTCTTATCAGAACCGTTCTTGGGAAATGTCAGAAGTGTCGTAATAGCAAAGCAGTTCCAGCGCATCCTGAGATGGCACCACTTCCTGAAGCAAGACTGGCAGCATATACAAGACCGTTTTCGTACACCGGGATCGACTACTTTGGTCCGATTTTGATAATATCTGGAAGGAAAGCTGAGAAACATTGGGGAGTTCTCTTCACGTGCCTTACAATACGGACTATCCACATAGAGGTGGCAAATAGCCTAACACTAGACTCGTGCATCATGTGCTTGCGGAATTTTATGTCACGGAGAGGAACTCCCAGAGAAATATACTCTGATAATGGCACCAACTTAAGAGGGGCCGAAAAGGAAGTTCGAGATGCATATCATCAGATGAACCAGGGAGTAGTTCGAAACACATTCATCAGTGCAGAGACCAAATGGTATTTCAACCCAACGGCCGCGCCACATATGGGAGGTTGTTTCCGTGGACACCGAAGATGCTGAGGCGTTAACGCCAAACCACTTTCTGCTTGGGTCATCAAGCGGAATCAAGCCGCCGGGAGATTTCAATGACAGGGATCTTCTTCGAAAGAGCTGGAGAGTAGCGCAGCAGTTATCCAATCTCTTTTGGCGACGGTGGATCCGGGAGTATCTACCGACACTCTGTGATGTGCTTTTTGTCCAAGGCTGAGGTTAGCTCGTCGGATCGCCAAGGTCCTTCCCAAAGAAACACGAACTCTGGGTTTGAGGAATTTCTTACAATCTTTATTTAAACCGAACTATACAATAGAACAATAATTTAATCTTATGATCGATGCGGCTATACTGGTCCTGGTCGTCTGGTGCGGGCAGCGGCTTGGGTTTCTTCGGCGGCTCTGGTGGGCATGGGATAGCCCCGGCGGGCTACGGGATAGTTTTGCGACAATCCCGTCGGTCTGCAGGTCCGTCTTGCGACGGTCCGGCAATCTACAGGTCCGTCTTGCGACAGTCCTGGCACTCGAGGTCCGTCTTGCGACAGTCCCGGCAATCTACAGGTCCGTCTTGCGACAGTCCTGGCACTCGAGGTCCGTCTTGCGACAGTCCCGGCAATCTACAGGTCCGTCTTGCGACAGTCCTGGCACTCGAGGTCCGTCTTGCGACAGTCCCGGCAATCTACAGGTCCGTCTTGCGACAGTCCTGGCACTCGAGGTCCGTCTTGCGACAGTCCCGGCAAATATGCTAGCTTCCTAGCACCCAAAAATGGCGAATAGTATTTAGCTATTTCGCGGAACAAAATCAGCGGTACACGGGATTGGTACGGTCAACGGTCTGAATTTTTGCTCCATTTGTCTGTCATTCCACTGGCGTCTTATGATATTCATGAGGCCAAGTCGGTGTGAATTCTATTCACGAGTGCAAAAAACTATTTTGCCTTGAAATGTGTACCCGCCTATTGCCAATCTGCTGTTAGAGCGAGAACATGTATAGCGAACGGCGGCTGTGTGCATGGGTGTGCATTGTGCGTAGTGCACGAGCATTGCATTGCAAAGCGAAACGTATTGTCGTCTGAGCTGTTAGTGGCGAGAATACGCCTAGTTGGTTGGGCATGGTGAAGGGTGCGCGTTGTTGTAACGATTGCTTCGTTACAACTCACACGAAGGACAAAATGGTTTCAGCCGGTGAAGAATGTGGAAAAGGGGGACGTGGTAATCATTGTAGACGAGAACCATTCGAGGAGTACCTGGCCAAGAGGAATTGTTGTTGACACAATTAGAGGGAGAGACGGACAAACGAGACGGGCAACGGTAAGAACATCAACTGGATTTTATGACCGACCTGTTGTAAAGTTGGCAGTGCTAGACGTCAGCAATGAGGATATCTGTGACGCGGCTGCGGATGGACCCGCATCACCGGGAGGGAGAAATGTTGCTGACAGCCGCATTCAAACCAATGAATTTTAAAAGGGTGCTGAACGCAACCCAGCACATCCACAGTTTTCGCAACTCGCTTCTTCGTTAAAATTATCTTTACATGGGAGAAGGGAGATTTTTTGTACTTTTCGTTCCATGGTTAGGTTATCCGGACAAGACGGAATAAACGAGAAAGAATAACTATTTTTTTAGGTAATACATATTATAACCAAATGAATTTATTTATTAATAAAGTCATTTAGTTTTTCTGCTTTTGTAAAAATACTCAAGAAAATCACGGACTGATAACAGTAGCCCTAAAATATTTCATAGTTTTGTAAAAGATTTCCCCTTTAGAAATAAACCACCAATTCAGCAGTTTGAGCGTGCGCCTTTTTCTTCCCGCAATCGAGAACATATGGCAATGAGTATGGCGATACAAGAAGGTTTATGGCTTCGAGGTTTGGAGAAGGAACTCTTTCAAAATCCTTCAAAGAACTTTGATTAATTTGCGATAATCACAGTGCGGTATATCTGGCATCTACTACTGGTTACCGTGCTAGAACCAAACACATAGATGTAAGGCATCATTTTGTACGTGACATCATGAAAGAAGGTGAAGTGTGCTTACGTCATATAGGCACGAACGAGATGGTAGCTGATGTAATGACAAAGGCTTTATCATCATCCAAGAACAATTTTTGCGCTTTATCCATGGGACTTCAATAGTTCGTTTAGAAATTGATTCTAGTGAGAGTGTTGGATAAAAGACTCAATTTGGCATCACTTAATTTTTCTACTTTTATAACCTCAATTGAAGTGTCAATAAAACTTCCTTCCTTTTTTATATTTCAAATCAAGTCGTCGAGTTTTTATTTTGAGCTCCGGAATTTTTACTTTTTATTACAGATCCCATTAATGATTCGTGATCTCGATGAAAAGCAGGATCATGTGCTGTTGTTGTAGGTGCATGTAATTCGATGATCTATATGGATCAAAGCTGATAAAAAAAGGCTAAGACAAATCCACCTAAAAGAAAAAAAATTTTAACATTTCAGAAAAAACTTAAAAACGTAAAATCTGACTACGGACCAAGCACTACCAAATCGCTTCTCCCTGTTTATCCACATGCGTATATAAAAATCGAGTCTTCCCTTGCTTCAATTCTCAGACGTCAGCTCCCAAATTTTATTATTTTCAGCTTTTGAGAATTTATAAAATAGTTCAAAAGTCAATTTTTCATATTCATAATTCAAAATACTTAACATAACATTACATAACACAAATGTGAACTGTCAGTGTTTTCGCTGAAATGGAAACTTGGAAAAAAAAATGCTTCGACTGTATAAGAAAAAGTTTATTAAATACTGAAGAGAGCGCGCTACCATCCAGAAAAAGACTAAAGCAAAAATGAGAGATTTGGCGGCAACATTCTGCCCGCCTTGAGCAGATGGCAAAAAATGCGCTCAAAATACAAAATTTATTTATTTATAGGGTCCTCTGATGTTGAGAAAAGGTGAGCTATCTTGACTATGGGACGCTTAAGCAATCCATCAGCCGTCTTCAACGTGACAACTCGAACGCTTCCGTCTGCTCCAGGGTGAACGTTTGTAATTCTTCCCAGCTTCCATTTAGTAGGGGGTAACCTCTCCTCTCGTATCACAACTAGGTCTCCTACCTCGCAATTAGAATTGGTTCGAGTCCATTTCGAACGCTGTTGGAGTTGCACCAAGTACTCAGAACTCCATCGTCTCCAGAAGTGTTGTCTCAAACTCGATATCAGCTGCCATCTGTTGACCAGGTTGACTTTGAGGTAAGGCATGCTAGGCTCTGGTATAGTTTTGAGTGGCTCGCCGATTAAAAAATGTCCAGGAGTCAGGGCGAGATAATCGTTAACATCTGAAGAGATGGCGCAGAGGGGCCTTGAATTAACGCAGGCCTCGATTTCCGTCAAAAGAGTTGTAAATTCTTCAAACGTCAACCGATTGTCTCCTACCGTTCGGCGCAGGTGGAACTTGACGCGCTTAACTCCTGCCTCCCAGTAACCGCCCATCAGTGGAGAAGCTGGTGGATTAAAGTGCCAAATAGTGCCGTCGTTCGCGAGATATTGGGTTAAGTATTCGTCCTTGCTGGCATCAGTTAATAAGCTTCTCAGTTCCCTCTCAGCACCGACGAAGTTGGTGCCATTATCGCTATATAGTTCCCGGCATTGGCCACGACGAGAAACGAAGCGTTTAAATACGGCGATAAATGTTGATGACGATAGATCGCTTGCCAGTTCCAAATGCATAGCACCAGTTGGCATGCAGATGAATATTGAGATGTATCCCTTTACAGCTTTCGATCCACGTCCTTTTGAAAACCGCAGTAGCACTGGTCCAGCAAAATCCACTCCACTTCGCAGAAAGGGTCGACATGACTCCACACGCGGTCTTGGCAGGTCACCCATAAGCTGCTGCTGTATTGCGTTTGAGTGCCTGCGACATTTGACACATGATTTTGAAATCGAACGTAGAATTTGTCGTGCACCGATGACCCAAAAGCGGCTTTGCAATATAACAAGCATTGTTTGCGGGCCGGCGTGCAGAGTTATACGATGTATATCTTCACAAATGAGCTTTGTAAATCTAGCACCTGCTGGTAGTAGCAAAGTACACTTCTTGTCCATTTGGAGTTTGGCGTTGCATAATCTTCCACCAACCCGTAGCAGGCCATTGTGGTCCAAAAATGGATGCAACCTTAGAAGTTTGCTGCAGCGTCCTATTGGTTTATTGGAGACGAGTCGACGAATATCATCCACAAAAAAGTGTTTTTGGGTGATCTTTATCCAAGCGGTAAGGGCTTCGTCCAACTCGAAAAGTTGCAAGTGTCTGCTGGTTCGGCAGTGGATTGAAACTCCATGTTTATGAATTTCGACGGCGATTCGAAGATTGTGTAAAAATCTCAGGATGTAGGCTGTGACATTCTTCAGTTTCCTTAGCGACGAATAATTATCAATGAGTGGCCATATTTGCGGCGATGGAGGATTACTTGCTAGATATGTTGACTCGGGTCGTTGATCGAGATTCGTTGTGAAGAGGTGTTGCTCAGGCCACAATGACTCATGTTGTTTCAGCCATGGTGGGTCATTCCATCAGAGGGAATTATCAACTAAATTCTGCGGTAGTACACCCCGTGTTGCGCAGTCAGCTGGGTTATCTGATGACCGTATGTGAAACCAATTCTCAGGAACTATGACTTTCTGAATCTGGGACACCCGATTTGAGACAAATGTGCACCATTTGCCAGGATGTTGGCGGATCCAGGCGAGTGCTACACTGGAGTCGGTCCATCCATATATGTTGCGAATATTGGGCTCCAAAGAAATGATGGCATGAGAAATTACTTGGGATAGTAATGTTGCCCCGCACAACTCTAAGCGGGGTAGAGACAGCGTAGTCTTTTTTAAAGGGGCTACTCTGGTCTTTGCAGTTAGGAGGTGAACAGAAATACTTCCGTCTGGGGCTACTGTTCGCAAATAAACGACGGCTGAGTAAGACGACTGCGATGCGTCAGCAAACCCATGTAAGTCAGTTGTAGCATTTGGGATTCCAGTTCCAACCCATCTAGGCACTTTGATTGATGCGATGCTAGTGATTTGATTTCTGTAGTTCAACCACTGACGTTTGACATCATTCGGAACGGCTTCATCGGGAGACAACAACCCCAGGGGATCGAATAGTTTGGACGCATCTGAAAGGAGTAAACGCTTAGTTAGGTTAGCAATATCTATTTCGAAAACCTGGACAGTGAACGTTGTCACATGTAGGATCCCATTGAAGCCCAAGAGTTCGAACGCCTTCAGCTTCATCGAAGTTGAAAGACTGCATCACTTCGCGCTGATCTTCTGGAACGGTATTGATGACAAGCGATGTGTTCGAGGACCATTTCCGTAAATTAAATCCACCTCGACTTAGTATGGTGGATATTTGAATTTGCAGGCGCTGCAAATCCACTTCTTCGTAACAGCCCGTCAGTAGATCATCCATGTAAAAGTCACGAAGTATAACTTGTGTAGCTGCATTGTATTGTGTGCCTTCATCGACTGTAACCTGTTGGAGAGTCCTCACTGTTAAGTGAGAAGCAGAGGCGACTCCGTAGGTGACGGTCAATAAGCGGTAGTCCTTGATTTCGTCAGTAGGGGAATCTCTCCAGACAATCCTCTGATAATCAATGTGATCCTGATGGACTCGTACTTGGCGATACATTTTCGCTATGTCAGCACTCATAGCGAAACGATGTGTACGAAGTCGCAGCAATGTTGAATAGAGATCTGGTTGCAGCTGTGGTCCGATCATTTGGGAGTCGTTGTGAGAGAAACCTGAATTAGTGCGACACGAGGCATTGAAGACGACTCTTAATTTTGTGGTTGTACTCGTATCCTTAACCACAGCTCTGTGCGGCATATAATAGTGCTTTCCTGTTTCTGGATGCTGTTTCGTTTCTTCCATGTGACCCAAATCAATGAATTCGTGAATGAAACTCCTGTATTGGGTATAAAGCGTATGATCCTTGGCGAAGACTTTTTCCATTCTGAGCAATGCACGAATAGCAGCATTACGAAAGTTTCCCAAAGGGCAGTCAGGTTTGAACGGCAACTTGACGACGTACCTCCCATCTTCCTGACGATAATGCGTCTCAGAAAAGAACTCGTCGCATAACTTTTCTTCCATTGTAAGATGTTTGGTTTCGGGCAAAGCTTCGATATGCCAAAACTTTGAAACAGCTTTTGTCAAGGCAGTGTCCGTATACATACAAACGGCAACAGAAGTAGTAGATGGTGGTGTGAAATCAGCGATTTTACCGAAAAGAACCCATCCCAGTGTGGATTTCTGTGCGATTGGGGTACCAAAAGGCCCTTTTATTAAGCCTGTACATAGAAAATGTCCTAACTCATCGGATCCAATCAAAATATCGATAGCAGCTGGCGTATGGAAATAGGGATCTGCAAGTTTCAGTCCCCTGATATGCGGCCAACTCACTTCGTGAATTAGAACTGGTGGTAAATTGCTTGTAATTCTGGATAGTATTTGAGCATGAATTGACGTGGTGAAACTTGCGTCAGACGACGATAACGAAAACTGCACTTCACCTTTAGAAGTACCAACTGAAGTGGCCCCAATTCCTTCGATCGCCGTGGAAGCTGGTGATATCCTAAGCTTGAGTCTCTGCACACAACTCTCGCTTATGAAGGTAGCATGCGATCCGTTATCGAAAAGAAGCCTTGCTGGTTGGTATCTTCTGGTCTGATCCACCACTTTTACGATGGCGGTACCCAGGAGCACGTGGTGCTCGCAGTGTGATAGATGAGATGGCATGAAATTGATGTTTGAACTGACGGTAGGAGACAGTAACAGATCGCTATGCAATAGTGTGTGATGACGCACTTGACACACACGGCACGTTTTGCTGCTGCGACAATCTTCCTTTACATGTCCAGCACCAAGGCAGTTGATGCATAGGTTCTGCTCCTCAGCAAAGGAAATTCTTTTGGTAGCTTCCAGCGATCGAAATCTATCACAACTGTAGATGAAGTGGTTACCTGAGCAATAGGAACATGTGTTTTTCTCGAATTTTTGTTTCCCACTCTGTTTAGTGGCAGTTGAGTTTAAAGTATGAAGAGAACTTGAGCTGGGCTTGAATTTACCTTTTCCTTTGTGACTGGTTTGGTGCTTTATAGCAGCTGATGAAATATGCTGGTGTGAATTGATAGCATCTAAAGATCGACATCTCGTTTCCAAGAAGGTGATTAGCGCCATGCTAAATCAGCCACCTTATCGCCGTTTTGCGAAAGTTCCCATTGCCTGTGCGTTTCGATGTCCAGTTTGCTAACAGTAAGATGGACTAACCAGTCGTCCCAATTCTCGACGTCTCTCCCTAGCGCTTTAAGTGCTCCGAAATGCTCTTGAGTGGCATCTAGAAGAGCTTTGATAGCTGAAAACGATTCACCATTTATCTTTTTTAATGAAAAAAGAGCTTGGAAATGGGAATCTATTATTATGCGCTCTACGTTATAGCGCTTCTTTAATAGTTGCCATGCTTCCTCGTAGTTGTCGTTAGTAATTGGGAAAGCCTTGACTACTTGAAGAGCCTCCCCTTGTAAGCTGCAACGCAGAAAATGTAATTTCTGTGCACCGGAAAGCGATGCCTCACTGTGGATGAACGAAGTAAATGCATCTCGGAATGGTCTCCAATCTTTTGGATCACCGCCAAATTGTGGCAGATCCATCCGAGGAAGTTTGACGTCCGCACGAACTGTTGGGGTCACATCATCACTTTTAAAGTAATCTTGAGAGTTGAGTTTTTTCATTGCACGTGTAAAATTTGCAAACGCTTGCCGATACCATTCCTCACCCTGCTCTCGTTCCGCTACTTGATCCGGCAAAGTTTCGTCGCCACAGGTAAGCTCTACTGCCTCTTGTGCGCTGTTAAAGCTGCTCCACAGATCTTCAAGCAATTTGAAGTATGACTCAAGTTCAGCTGCATCGTACGAATCTGCTTTTTTACTAGCACATAAGCATCGCTTTAGAGAATTGCTCATATTGTACAGTACTTCTAATTTATTAACTGAAATTAACTGAATTGATTCGATTTGAAGACACCGACCAAAAGTAAAAAAACTGCCGCACAAGTGAATCGTGTGAACTCAGTACGCAACTTAGCACTAACGTTATGTACATATGCACTGTCTGCTTGCAATCGCTGTTAGGCGTGAGGCAGTGCGTACAAAGAGTGATGGAGATGGAGCGTGTGAAAAGGTATATAGAGAGATTGTATATTGTTACAGCTCGGAGAACGCGTGATTGACGAGAAAGATTTTTGTTTTTTTTTTTTTTTGTACTATGCTTTGTAATGGTGCAATATGGATGTGTACGGTGTTTTGTTTTAGCAAGATCGATTTTCTATATAAGAAATTTTAGTTACGCGCCGGTTCGATTAATTAATATTTATTTAATGCATTTGGCGTAGAAGGACCATGTTTTCGCTGAAATAGAAACTTGGACAAAAAAAAATGCTTCGACTGTATAAGAAAAAGTTTATTAAATACTGAAGAGAGCGCGCTACCGTCACCGCAGACATCCAGAAAAAGACTAAAGCAAAAATGAGAGATTTGGCGGCAAGAGTCAGTCTATACTAAACTCTGTGTGTCAGGGGTACTGGTATTCGTTATACCATGGTATTCATAGCAGTCATAGGTTGACTGCATTTTTCCCGCTTGCCTTTGAATGTATATGTAACAGCCATCGATACATCCGATAACATTAGGTATTCCTGCAAATCAATAAAATTTTATGATCGGCATTCTCGACCTTCTGAGCAGTCTATTCGGAAGATTGTGACCAAATTTCGCACCAAATTTACTTTGTTGCACATTAAACCACCAACACGTTTACGTACTGTGCGTAGTGAAGACAATATTGCGGCCGTATCAGCTAGTGTGACAGAAGACCGCGAAATGTCGATTCGGCGCCGTTCCCAGCAGTTAGGCCTTTGTTACAGCACTACGAGGAAAATTTTGCGGAAGGATTTGGGCGTAAAGCCTTTTAAGATACAGCTGGTGCAAGAACTAAAGCCAGCCGACCTACCACAACGCCGAATTTTTGGTGAATGGGCTCTTGGAAAGCTGGCCGAGGATCCGCTTTTTTATCGAAAAATTGTGTTCAGCGATGAGGCTCATTTTTGGTTGAATGGGTACGTAAATAAGCAAAATTGCCGCATTTGGAGTGAAGATCAGCCAGAAGCATTGCAGCAGCTACCAATGCATCCCGAAAAAGCCACTGTTTGGTGCGGTTTATGGGCCGGCGGCATTATTGGGCCATATTTCTTCAAAGATGATGCGAATCGCAGCGTTACTGTCAATGGTGAACGCTACCGAGCGATGATAACAAACTTTTTTTTGCCCGAAATGGAAGTTCTTGACTTGCATGATATGTGGTTTCAACAAGACGGTGCCACATGCCACACAGCACGCGAAACAATGGCGCAATGCGAGGCGAGTTTGGTGAACAGTTAATTTCACGTTTCGGGCCGGTCAATTGGCCGCCTAGATCGTGCGATTTGACACCATTAGATTATTTTTTGTGGGGGTATGCCAAGGCTTATGTGTATAGGGACAAGCCCGCTTCGATTGACGCACTGGAAGCCAACATCCATGCATTCATTCGTGAGATACCGGCCGATATGTGTGAAAGAGTATGCCAAAATTGGACTCAGCGGATGGGCTACCTGAGACGCAGCCGCGGTCAACATTTGCATGAAATTATCTTTAAACATTAAATTGCAAGGTTCAAACTATCGATTCAAATAAATATTTCATTCATTTTTTCGAATTTTTTGTGTTTTTTTTTTAAAAAAAGTTCTAAACCTCTTAAAAAATCACCCTTTATTTATGAAAAATTGTCAATGCAGAATGGTTGCATGAAAATAAAAACATTTGGAGCAAGTTTTCTTCAGTTATTAAAGAAAAATTCACACAATAAATCGATCTTAATGATATCGAAAAGAGGTAAATACACAACCATGTTTGTCCTAATATGTTCTAGTACATAAAACATATATTCTAGATAATTTTACTAACCAGCCAAATCAAATTATTCGTCTTTTAACAATTTATAATAACTAACCAATGGCATTCAGTAATATAAAAATGAATAATTCCCGAACTCTTACATATTTCCCCACGGTTACCGCGGTTGGCAGCATTTATTTTTGTAGTTTGCATGTCACACTGATTCTTTTTTGACATAACACCGATAGAAATACAAAATGGCGAATTTGAAAAAAAATTGAGGGGCCCAGCGGCAAGAGGATTGTGAGTTGGGGGTCTCAGTATGGTTTCAGGTTTGTCTATGCTGCAAATTAGGTACCTACCTATGGTTGAGTAACCGAATGGGTACGCAGCGTTCAGAAAAAAATCGACTGCCTAGCGCTTTTTCGACGGCTAATGATTCGAACATGACCTGAGTTGATTTAATTTCTTCCATAAACATAGGTGATATAATAATAACTTATTTTGTGTTTTGTTGAATTCGACCTTACGGAAAATAAAACTTAGCAAACCGATAAACATTAGAGCAACTAATAACTAGTAAAATGGGTTCGTTACGATACGTTTTTTCTTATATACGTTTACCGGTTCGCTCCGTTAACTTGAGGTCCTGGAAAGGTAAGGATTAATATCCCAATAATATGCTTTGAGCAGCGATTTTAATGTCAATGTTATTGTGTGCAGAATTGAAATTTTTTTTATTGACTTGTCAAAATATTTTTTTTTCAAGAATTGCATTAATGGATTTGATTTTATTTATGTGCATGAGATATATTTTAATTGTTTAGTTGGATCAACAAATGAAAATGTTTGGCCTGAAAGCTTAAATGAGAATTATACCTATTCGATCAACTTGCAAACTAGGTTTCTTTAGTGTGGGAAGATGTATTGTAATATGCACGAAGTGGCTAATGTAATATACATTTCTGTTAATGCGTTGTTCTTCAGTGCTTTGATTTCGTTCGGTTTTTCCCGAAATGTCGTTTGCGCAAAAGGTTCACGTCAGAGTTCAGAGCGGAATGAATTAGAAGAGATGAATATCATTCGTACGTTTGATAAAGTATTGGTGAATGGTGATTGGCCGCATTCAAGAATCTAGTCATCTTAAGTCGACTAGATTGGTCTGGATGAGATGTAACCTGAACGCAAAAACTAGATTGGTCGGGAACGTCACGTTTTCTACGTCAGCCACATATGAGAACTGTCAACTTAGTACTCAGTCACGAATTTCTCGACTAGATTCGTCGGCTACCCCTCCATAAACGTCAACTGAAACATCTGCTCTCACGACCGATTTCCCCCAATCAGAGTCGAGTTTCATCTAGTGAGAGAGCTGTCAGACTTACTAAACTAGATACTTGAACGTCCCCATTTACTGCTTAATGTTGGATATACTCATCAGAGACAATACTGAGACCACCAACTCCGGCCGATTTCCCGTTACTTAGCCTACAAGCTATATTTTTATGGAGTGTTCACGTTTAGTGCATTTTTTGTATGTTTCTGCATGTCACGCGGATTCTTTTTTGACATAACACCGATAGGAAAACAAAATGGCGAATTTGAAAAAAAAACCTGAGGGGGCCAGCGGCAAGACGATTGTGAGTTGGGGGTCGCAGTATGGTTTGTCTATTGTAGTTTTCCATTGGTTTCACTGGGTTATCCACTCATTCTGAAATCCAATGGAACAACAAAACTGATTCTGAAAGAATCCACAAAAGTATTGGTGAAATGCCAAAAAGTAATCTACGGCTGCTGTCAGCTGGCTTGTATAAAATACATAAAATACACTTGTGTGAGTGCTTCTTGAGTGGACTCTGACTTCAAATCGAGAAGCGAAATTCTCTCCTCAGAATCACCAGAAGAGTATTTTTTGTGCCAATGGAACGGTTTCAGGAGTGATTTTTTCGATTCCGGACTCTTCCGGACGCTTCTTTTTGCCCAATGGAAAACGACATATAATACTCATTTTCGAGTGGACGGCGAGGAAGCAACACCGGAGGAATTTTTTTAAATCGGTTTTTTTTTTGTGTAAGATCGAGGACAAATGTTTGTTTTGGAATTCATAGAACTTTATCGTACCGTGGGACGTTTAATCAAAGAAATGTAGCCACCGCAATACGAAAAATGAGCAGTACGAAACGCTTCTCACAAAATACAAAGAAAAATATCCTGATGGAACAAAAAAAGAAGTTTCTCGAAAAATAAATATTCTTCGAACCAACTATAGAAGGGAGTTAAAACGGATTTTGGAATTGAAGAGGAGTGCTTCCACCTCAAAATCTACTTAAAAATTAATGATTGAAGCCCTATGCATTATATGTATAGGTATATGCAACGTCAAATAGAATTTACTAATGCACTCTCGCATGCTTGAAGAGTTTTTGACGAGTGTATAGGTATGCCGCTTTAAGGGCTTGATAAAATTGAAAATAAAAGTAAAATATACATTACGGTATACCGAATTTTTGCATTAAAGTCCAGTTCACGAACTCATACTAGGTATAATAGAAATGAGCATGTGTAAGTGACTTCATGAATTGTTCGTGAAAAAAGCTTGTAGGCAGCCGCATTTCCACTGAGTTATGCATCTCTGTTCTTCCATTATCTTTGACTGCTACTAGCCAACTTCACGCATGTTCCAAAAATACGGACGCGTTACTGTTTTACAGCGGAAAACAAAGTAAACTTCAAAGAGACAATGCTGGGACCACTACCTTCGGCCGATTTCCCGTTACTTGTCTACAAGCTATATTTTTATGGGGTGGCAAATGCTAAGTGCGCTAGTATTGTTACATAGAAATTCGTATTGACAAATGCCACGTAACTTCAAAAATTTCAGCTCACCAACACACCTTGCATATGCCACTTCCGATGTGCGCAAAGCTGCTGACAGCGTTCATAGAATTTTATCAGTTAAATTTGAAATTGGGTCTATTCGCATACTTTCCCGAGCTGAGCACTAAACATCTGTCAAACTAAAAAAATCGAGCGTAATTCTCTCAGAGATCGAAAAATATACTCCAAAGTACGTGTATAGATTTGTAGCTACTTTGAGCCGCTTACATCTTTGGCATACACTACGTCAAAAATAAAACAACAGATATTGGGTCGTATGAATAAAAACTAGCATTTGCTTTGAGTAAAAGGTTTTAGCAAAGTAAAAGCCCTTAGCAAATTCTTTGAATCGGTATGAATAAAAACCTAGTTTGCTAAAGTAAGTTCGAAAATTCGAACATAGCATTTACTTCGCTGTACATGGCCTTGCCTTGCAATTTCTGTCAAACTTGACAAGTGACAACTGTTCGGTGGTTTGTTTATTTTGAATTTATTTTCAAATTTGTGTGGGAAAATGATCAAAAGCAATCTTTAGCTCCAATTGCACCTGGAAACATAAATTTTATTTGCCAAATCGCTTGGTGATGTTTGATTTCTTTCTCAGTTGTCGGAAAATGTATCCAATCATCGGCTAGTTGAAATATTTTTTGACACACATACCAATTAATTAACGAAACGGTTGTAATGAACACCAAGATCTTCTCCAACACCAACCTAAACACATAAATTTTTCACCTGCTAAGCCATGAATTTTAAAATGTTTACCTGAAAGCTCGTATCTCCTAAATGAAAGATTTAATTTTCTGGATATTTGAAAGAGCACCACCACACATCTCAAAATTATCATTTCAAAAAGTAAAATGTCCACATTTTCACGCGTGAAACGAAACAATTGTTAGAAGTTATTTATATTTATCGTCACCAATTCTACTTTGTTTATACTGTTTTTTATTAACACGAACGTTAACAACCAGAGGTAAAACAGGTATAATGTGAAAACTTATCGCATCCATGTTTTGTTTAATTTTCCTGCACGAACAAAACTAAATTTAACTATTTATGAAGAAAACATCAAAAATTCACAATGCTTATATTGTTTTATGTAAAAAAGGTGCGTACAAAATATTTAGCATAAGGTCTGAGTCAACTAAATAGCAGACTCAGAATTTGCATAGCATTTGCTTTGTCTGATAAGTTTTATTCATACCGATCTGAGTAAAAGGTTAGAGCCGTTTTTCGAACATGTCAAAAGTTGGAACTAACTTAAATTGGTTTTTATTCATACAAAATAACTCTAGTAAAAGCAATTGCTACGTTTTATTCATACCACCCATTCAGTTGTGTCTTCAGAAAAAAGTAAAAGCAAACTAAATTTTTAAATAAACGAATAGTTCTGGTAGCTGGTAGAAAATCTAAAGCAAACAATTTTGTATGTTCTACTAAACAAGATGATGAACTCAAATTTTTGTTAGAGGAAGAAGATGCAGAAGAAGAGGCATCGCAATGGGATTTCTGACCAAAAACAAAAGGACGAGTATCACCAATTATTTGGAAGAAGTGGTGCCTTTTTACATCGAAGCGGAATTCAAAAAATATTTTCGCATAACCAGATCGCTGTTCGAAAGCTTATGCATCAAGTTTGAGTGCTTTGATTTTAAAAAATTGCGTCCGGATAAACGATTGCCAGCGAATAAACATGTGCCTGAATTTTTATTTTTGTTTCTCATTACTTAATAAAAAATAACTACCTTTTGTACTAAATTATTTATTGTTAAAAAAATAAGTCATTTCAGAAATTAGATAAGATAATAATAGAAAAACTGGTAAGCAGAATTATAAAGCAGTGGAATTGCGGTCTGTAGTCTTACTGAGAAGCATTTCCATCATCTCCATCTTTCGTTTGTCTCTTTCTGCTTTTTCTTCCATTAATGTAAGTGCTTTCTCATAAAACTCTTTTTTCCTCCCTCATTTGTTTAAACTCACACATAATTTGCGAAAATTGGTTTTTGGAACAATTCTGCCCTAGCCTGGTGTCGTATTCATTTCCTCTACAACGCTTGCTTCTGCGAAATGTTATCGATTAAATTGGACCCAGCAACATATGTTTATTGTATACCTGCCTGGATCTGGACTGTTTTGATTGCTTTACGGTTTGTTCGATTTTTGGCTCAAGTTCATCCACTAACGACAAAAGCAATTTTATAGGTGTATCCACCCACACTATTTTTGAGGATGCACCTACGACCGGGTCCGTTAGTTCTGAATAGCCTGTGTAGTCGTATTCAAATGTGTCCAGTGGATCCTCTTCCTCTTCAATAGGCACAAAGTCCTGCGATGAATGTATGATATCCGAAACATTTGCCATATATTGATGATCTGAAAAATAAAATGATTTAAACACATCACAAATAAGAACTTACCATTTTTCAACAAATGAAATGTTGTGGGAGAACATTGGACCACCACCGAATTTTCTTTATTTTCGCACATTTTATTTGAGCGCATGACGTTTGGCGTATTTTGAATTTGTGTGAACTTTTATCTATTATTTATATACGTGTGGATAGTATTTTTTTTAGGAATAAGTGTACATTTGCTTAAAATATTTATAAAAAATTGTCAATGCAGAATGGTTGCATGAAAATAAATAGGTACCAATGAAATCGATCTGAATGATATCGAAAAGAGGTAAATACATAACCAAACAGTCCTAATATGTTTCTTATATGTAAAACGTCTCCTGTAGATCGTTTTGTTGACCAACATTCGCCGAATTATTCGCCTTCTAACAATATTTAATAACTAATCAATGGCATTCACAAATGTAAAAATGTGGTATTCCCGAACTCTTTCACATTTCCCCACGGTTGCCGCGGTTGGCAGATTTATTTTTGTATTTTTTGTACGTTTTTGCATGTTAGGCGGATTCTTAATTGACAACACCGATAGGAAAACAAAATGGCGAATTTGAAAAAAAAAATTGAGGGGGCCAGCGGCAAGATAACTTAATGAGATTTTATTTCCGTAATATATAAATTTTACTTTTAAAATTAAGATTTATTCACAAGAAGTACCTTTCAAAGTAATTATTTAAAAGGGAATTTGAGTACGGCGAATGGGGAAATATTATTACGTTTCGTGGGAAATATGAGGACAGAGTACTAAAGTCCGTATGCGACGGATTCTATGGGACTGCTAGTTTCGCCGAATACGTCAATATTGACGGATCCGTCGAAGCGACGGATTCTATGGGTTGGGGCCCTTCATTGCCTCGTGGTGGTTTCGTCCGTCGGTAGTTTTCTTTGCGGCTTTGTTTTTGTGCGGTGTTTTTTGTTATTAAGTGCTTTCCGTCATTAATCGCGCTCTAAATGTCCTGTGCCTTGTTACCAGTGATTGGGAATATTGTTGTGACTTCGTGCTTGAAGTTAAATGATCATATTCCAATCACTGGTCTAATGTACAGACATTGATTGCATCAACGTGTCGATCCTTTGTTTGGGAACCAACATTGAAAATTAACTTAAAACCCCTGATTTTCATTTATAAATGAAAGAACTATAAAAAAAACATTGGTTGAAAATATATCAACTCATTTTTATATCTACTTTTTAAGATCTCGTTTAATTTAGTTTTAAGAAGTCGGAAAAAAAGGAGGCGGTCAAAGAATAAATGTAGAATTTTCGCACGATATTTAACAAGCATTAGCTCGTGTTTAGGATTCATAAATATTTCCTTTTTTGTTTCATTTATTTAGTTCGATGTTTTGTTATGCTAACTAATTAGTACCAATTGCTTATTATTTACCCTATGGAAACCAAGTGTATTAGCTGTAATCGTTCTCTCTTTAACTACTCTTTCGTAGTTTTTGATATCACAAACATATTGACAGAGTGCTTTGTTCCTTCTTCTCTTTTGCTCAGCCAACGAGGTAACACTTGTCTTAGCAGTAAGAAAATTGAATTATAACGTTGCTTCTAAAAATCTTTGGTTTTTTTTTGCGGTGTTCATTCGCTCGTCTTCGTTTTCGGTTTCGCTGTTGAACGACCAGCTCCTTAAATAAAAAACATTTTGGTCCTGATCAGCCAGATTTTGAAGGTTAATCGGTTCGGTAAAATTCAATTTATATGCAATCTCTTGTGTTGAATTATGAATGCTATTAAAATAAAACGGGGTCATGTAAAAGGGTTATTACCACGGGCTTCAAATTTCGCGGAAAGCGTCGACGAAAGTGTTTCGCTTGAACTTCTGGAATTGCGCTTGCAGAACTTGGAAGAAGCGTGGACAGAGTTTGATTTGTTAAGCAACCATCTATTTGCATACTCGGGTGAAGCGGATTTCGTTGATTCTGAAACAGATTTTGCGGAATATGAATCGAAGTATTATGTGGCTCAATCGACTCTCGTCAAAATTATACGCGAACGAAAAATTGCTAATGCACCCGTAGTCATCGAATCTTCCATCGAAAAATTAGCTACCCAACAAGCATCTTTTCTAATGACGTTTACAGTTCCGAAAGAATCGTCTTCGATTTCGTTGCCAAAGTATAGTGTACTGCTATTTTCTGGAGACTATAAAGAATGGGCTTCCCTTAGGTATCTATTTCTCGGCTCAATCGATACCAAAAAAAATCTGTAGTCCACAGAGAAATTTTATTACCTCAAATCATTTTTATGCGATGAGGTTGCAGACTTCATTCGGCACATAACTGTTTCTGACAGCAACTATGAGGACGCATGGGATCGGTTAGAAAAACGGTACGATCGCACATTCAGTTCTTTTTCTTCAGTTTATACCGCTAGACATCAATACGCGTCTTACATTTGTGAAGGAAAACTTTTTGTGCTTCAATTGCTTACGTTATTGACATCTTTTGAATAGGTGTC